>BNCR01000008.1:20750430-21972914 GCA_014656515.1 Oryzias celebensis
AAATCAGATGCATCGAAGTTGAATTACACTGCTGCAATCTGGAAGCTAAATCATCAGAGGATTTGATGCTCTATTTGATGTGGAGTGGGAAATTCTTGATAAACAGAAACAAAGAGTGAAGTGTGTAAGTAGTCATGAATAGCACCTGTGAGTTTGGTCAGACAGCAGTACAGCTTTTCTTCAATGCTAACAGCGTGAAATCAAAAGAGAACTGCTCTCATTTTACAAAGGAAGGACAATGCTATTCACCTTGTAGACTTTTGGCTGTTACCCATCGTTCTGGATCAGGAAAGCAGTCTAGCACCTCCACTGCTCATGTTTGAGTGACAACCTTGAGCAGCTGAAAATGTCACAGGGTGGACAGACAGACTAGTGCACACAGTTGAATGTAAACCTGTTTCATTTAGCATGAGGGTGGAGACAAACTGTCACCCTCAGGCTTTAAAGAGGATGACTGATCGTCCAGTTTCTGGAAGCTTTGCTGTCCATGCAACATTACTCCACCCAATAGAGCATCACTTTATATTAATATGGCCATCAGTCTGGTTAGAAAAACACAGGCGAACAACAACAGAAAGAAAAAGATTTAGTCCAACTTTTACAAGGACGGAAAGAGGAAACGTTAGAAAGTCACCACCAGGAACAGGAGTTCTCAAGTTCAAGGAGAACAGATGGAGGAACGCTGTCCTCATCACAAAGCTGATCAGCAGCACGTTTGTCTACTAATCAGAAGTTTGCAGGACAATGTTTTATATGATCGTTTCTATTTGGAGATGGATGTCCCTTCCATCACTTTGCACTGATAATTCTAATTTATCCATTTTTGTGACAGCCTCTTTCTCTATTTTATAGTGTCTTTGATTTGGAATGTATTCATTTCAGTCTTCCCTCACTTTAACATGTTTCACCTTTCATGGTCACTCTGTTTCATGAATTTTTCAGTTTCATTTTACTTGCTTTTTTTCTTCAGTGCACTGTTTTCTGTGTCCTGATTTGTTGCTGATATTGTCAACAGTGCCATATCTCATGTCCAGAATGCGCTTAGTTTAGGCTTAAATCGACATACATTTTGGATTGCGATCAGATCTTTGGCCCAAAGTGCTTTACAGTCACAGTCCCATTCATACACACAGATCGTGGCTCTGCTACCAAACACTGGCAGCAACTTTCCACCAGAGGCACTGTGGTGGCAGTGTCATGCCCAGAGACACTTTGAAACAAGGGCGGGCAAGGCGGAAATCAAACTAGCAAACTTTGGATCAGAGGTCGACTGGCCTACCACTGCACCACGACCGCCCGCAAGATTGAGAGGAAAACTTAATTTGTTTGCTGCTATTGATTCAAGTTTGTTTTGTTTACCTGGTTGAGGCTGACCTGGTTATGTAGTGTTTTCAGTCTATAAAATACTTTCTTACAATTGAGTCTTTCCTTAAAAGTCCTAAAAGAATGAAAGAAAGCCATAAGTGTGTCTGTGCGCTGAAGAGTGCATGCGTGTGCGTGGCAGTGTGAGTAAATGTGCATGTGTTTGGTGGGGTTGTTAGCTCTGAGTTACTCATTGACATCACAGTTTTGTGGGGATGGAGGCAGCAGGTTGGTTGAGCCATTTGTGCATTAAAGAGCTGCCATCACTAAGCTGCTCATACACACACACACCTTCACACACACGGTTTATTTCCACTTGACAGGGTAATACCTAAGCAGAAAAGGTGTGCCTCAGGGCAGTGGGGCATTCACTATTGCGGTAGACATTGACGCATGCACATGCATCCATGCGGGGTGTTTGCGCACATGCATATTTATGAGATTTTTGGACAAACTTTGCTCTTTGTGTTGTCCACATGCAACAGCACAACGTAGCAACATCCATGCTTACGTGCACAGATAAAAATGCACACACAGAACAAGCCGTGTGAGTGAGCACAAGCTGGATAAAGTGATGAGGATCCAAGTTTAGACCTCATTAACCAATAGCGGCCCTACAGACAGAATGAGACAGGATCACAGAGAGATCTGGTTGCAAAAAAAGTCATGGAACAAACAAAAGAAACTCAAGCAACCAGATTATCTTAATTAAAGCATTTCAGTTTATTTATGAATCACCAGTTCATAACCGAGGTTGTCTCAAGGTACTACAAAAAAGTAAGAAGCTTTAAACCAAGCTACATTCATTACAGATGTTTTAGTCCAGTTCAGTCCAGATCATTCCAATAAGCCCAGACTGTCTTAAAAGTGTGATAATGGTCTATGATAGTGATGAACAGATTATACTGAAGACTGAGCAGAGGAAAACTACAACAGAAGCGGACTCGGTGAGAACAACCATCTGCTGGCCTAGGACTGGTTGTGGAGAGGAAAGAGTCACAAAGAAACATAACTAGAATGGGAACATCTGTTATGGAACAAAAATTTGTCTCAGTCACTGCAGCAATCATGGACCATGAAGCAGACCAACAAAGTCACCAAACATCTGTCACAGGGCAAACAGAGATCTGTTAGTAACAGCAACAACAAGAGAAACAGAATGCAGAGGGACAACCTCAAAATCACGCACTCCAATCTTTTGCATAATAAGAAATTCACGAGTAACTGAAACAATGGCAAGCTTCTACTTTAGAGTTAGAACTGCTACATTTCTGAGGTTTTAATCCAGTCAGTCCATCTTACTTGTTTCTCTAAAACATGTCACCCCACCAGTTGTTCTTAATATGTAAAAGTTAGGATTCTACATTGCAACTAACATACATAGAGAAATACAGTATTTACAGCCATTACTCCAACAATCAAAGCCTTCTAAAAAACAACGACAAGCAACAGAACAACACAGACAATGTTAGATGTAAAGAAAAAGTGGGTAGATGCAATCAAAGTTTGGATGTTTTACATTTCAAGGGCAAAACGTTTTCTGTAAAGAAAACTTGGGTGGTTGAACCTTCAAATCTAATCCCTTAAAGCCGGGAGGCATCGGGTCCCGTTTTTAGAGTCTCTGGTATGACTCGGCCTGGATTTGAACTCACAATATTCCTGTCTCAGGGCGGACACTCTTCCACAGCTGGTGCTGTTTGGTCCTTGTCTTTGATCTTTGAACATAAACAATTGCTGGTTGCTAAACTAAACAAATCAGCTAAGCTAAATGAGCATCTCTGCCCTTAAACACTTCTACTCAATGAGTAGAACTAAGAAACCTCAGGGATGTTAACGCAAAGAAAGGATGTTCTCCCAGGATGGAGAGGCAATGTGCTAGAACTGTTAAAGAAGAATTAGCTTATCTAACTCTACAACTACATGTTTGAACAACAACAACATGTTTGAATAGTGTAGTAGATGAGCTTCAGCTGAAACCGTGGGGCAGCTGGGGGTGCAATACGAGCCAGAGGCGACGTCCACAGCCATTGACAGGAGCACAGACAATCCACCTGTAATCTCCCCCGCTCCCCCAGAGGGGGTGGGAAACAGGGACAGCATATGAATTGCACTGCACCAAACAGAGGCATGATGAACTAAATGAAATACAGTACTGGGTAAATGATAAAGAATACAGTGGGTGTGGAAAGTTTTCAGACCCTCTTAAATTTTTCCCTCTTTGTTATATTGCAGCCTTTTTTTGAAATAATTTACGTTTATTTGTTGCCTCATTAATGTTCACACAGCACCACATATTGATGTAAACACAGAATTTGTGACATTTTTGCAGATTTATTAAAAAAAGAAAAACTGAAATATCACATGTATTACAAGTATTCAGACCCTTTGCCGTGACACTCATATAATTAAATAAATAATTATGTTAATCAGCACTCAGGTGCTGCTCATTTCTTCTGACCATCTTTGAGATGGTTCTACACCTTCATTTGAGTCCAGCTGTGTTTGATTCTACTGATTAGACTTGATTAGAAAAGCCACACACCTGTCTATACACACGTGGACAAAATTGTTGGTACCCCTCAGTTAAAGAAGGAAAAACCCACAATTCTCACTGAAATCACTTGAAACTTACAAAAGTAACAATAAATAAAAATTGATTGAAAATTAAATAATCAAAATCAGCCATCACTTTTGAATTGCTGATTAACATAATTATTTAAAAAAAACAAACTAATGAAACAGGCCTGGACAAAAATGATGGTACCCATAACTTAATATTTTGTTGCACAACCTTTTGAGGCAATCACTGCAATGAAGCGATTTCTGTATTTGTCAATGAGCGTTCTGCAGCTGTCAACAGGTATTTTGGCCCACTCCTCATGAGCAAACTGCTGCAGTTGTCTCAGGTTTGATGGGTGTCTTCTCCAAATGGCATGTTTCAGCTCCTTCCACAGATGTTCAATGGGATTCAGATCTGGGCTCATGGAAGGCCACTTTAGAATAGTCCAACGCTTTTCTCTCAGCCATTCTTGGGGGTTTTTGGCTGTGTGTTTTGGATTGTTGTCCTGTTGGAAGACCCATGACCTGCGACTGAGACCAAGCTTTCTGACACAAGGCAGCACATTTCTCTCCAGAATGCCTTGATAGTCAACAGATTTCATTGTACCTTGCACACATTCAAGACACCCTGTGCCAGATGCAGCAAAGCAGCCCCAAAACATTACTGAGCCTCCTCCATGTTTCACCGTAGGGACAGTGTTCTTTTCTTCGTATGCTTGGTTTTTGAGTCTATGAACATAGAGTTGATGTGCCTTACCAAAAAGCTCCAGTTTGGTCTCATCAGTCCAAAGGACATTCTCCCAGAAGCTTTGGGGCTTGTCAACATGCATTTTTGCAAATTCCAGTCTGGCTTTTTTAGGATTGTTTTTCAGCAGTGGTGTCCTCCTTGGTCGTCTCCCATGAAGTCCACTTTGGCTCAAACAACGACGAATGGTGCGATCTGACACTGATGTACGTTGGCCTTGGAGTTCACCTTTAATTTCTTTGGAGGTTGTTCTGGGCTCTTTGGATACAATTCCAACGATCCGTCTCTTCAATTTGTCATCAGTTTTCCTCTTGCGGCCGCGTCCAGAGAGGTTGGCTACTGTCCCGTGGGTCTTGAACTTCTGAATAATATGAGCCACTGTTGTCACAGGAAGTTCAAGCTGTTTAGAGATGGTCTTATAGCCTTTACCTTTAAGATGTTTATCTATCATTTGTTTTCGGATGTCCTGGGACAATTCTCTCCTTGGCTTTCTGTTGTCCATGTTCAGTGTGGTACACACCTTTTCACCAAACAGCAGAGTGACTACTTGTCTCCCTTTAAATAGGCAGACTGACTGATTATGAGTTTGGTAACACCTGTGATGTCAATTAAAGGACACACCTGAGTTAATCATGTCATTCTGGTCAAATAGTTTTCAATCTTTTATAGAGGTACCATCATTTTTGTCCAGGCCCGTTTCATTAGTTTGTTTTTTTTAAATAATTATGTTAATCAGCAATTCAAAAGTGATGGCTGATTTTGATTATTTAATTTTCAATACATTTTTATTTATTGTTCTTTTGTAAGTTTCAAGTGATTTCAGTGAGAATTGTGGGTCTCAGTCTGTACAAATATATGGCTCCATTTCTCCTGTCCGTAAGATCAAAAAATGTGTAACACAGGGTTCGGTTCTAGGTCCCATTCTGTTCTTCATTCATACTAACAACTTGTGTCAAAACCTACCAAATACATCATATCATCTTTATGTAGATGATACTGTCATTTACTAGGTCAATCGCTCAAGCTTTTGAGTCTTTACAATCTGCTTTTAATGTTGTTCAGTCTCGCCTCAGATCACTAAAAAGGGTTTTAAACATAGAAAAAACAAATGATTATGTTTTCATGCAAACATGAATTACACATTTTTTTAGGTTCTAAAAACTGAAAATGACAAATCAATAGAAATAGTAGACAGCTTCAAGTACCTGGGTTTTGTTTTAGACTCAGGGCTTTCCTTTAAAATGCATGTTGCCACTTTACTGCATAAACTGAAACTGAAGCTTGCGGTTTATTTTAGAAACAAATCTCGCTTCTCACTCAGAGCTCGAAAATATTCTGGTAGCAGCCACTTTTTTGCCTCTTATTGATTAAGGAGATGTTCTTTTTATGAATGCTTCATCCATCTGTTTTCAATCACTCAATACCGTATATCACTGTGCCTTGAGATTTGTAACTGGCTGTAGTCGTCTCACTCATCACTGTGAACTATATACCAGAGCGTAGTGGTCCTCTCTGAACACACAAAGGTACAGACACTGGAGGACTCTTGTCTATAGAGCACTACTTGGTTTGGTACATTCATATCTTAATTGCCAGTCAATATGCATTACTTTCTTGTGATATCTTTCATCTGCATGTTCCCAAGTTTGAACTGGGAATTTGGAAAGCAAGCCTTCGGTTTTTCTGCTGCCTCTGCCTGAAACGCTATCCAAACCCAGCTAAAGTGCTCTGAACTGGCTTAATTTAGATCATTTCGTACCATTTTTTATCGCATTGAGAAAAATTCCATAAATCAATGCTCATGTTTCTGACTCTGCTGTTAATCAATGCAGTGTATAACTACTGTGATCAATTCAACGTAATACTGCTTAACCTTTGCACCTCCCAAATGATAGTTTAGAGTTATTGACCTTCCCTGTCACTTTGTCACACCGAAATTTATAACTCATATTGTACATATTCACTGCTCATTTTTGCTTTTTTTTGTGTTTTAATTTTTGAAACGTGTGCTGCTGACCACTTGGCCGGGTCACTCTTGTAAAAGAGATTCTGGTCTCAATGGGCTCTGCCTGGTTTAATAAAGGTTAAACACAAAATAAAAAAAAATAAAAAAAAATCGAGGAGCCTCAAGCAGTCCTGCATTTTGTGAGTGAAGTGTTCTGTTTGTTTGGTAAGGCACTATGAGATCTTTAATAATGTATAGGATGGGGCCAAACCATTCAAGGCCTTATAGGTTAGCAGGAGGACTTTGAACTTGATTCTAGATTCAACTGGTAGCCAGTTAAGTGAAACTAACACAGGAGTAATGTGTTCTCTTGTGCTGGTTCCTGCTAATAATCTAGCTGCTGCATTTTGAACAAGCTGAAGACTTTTTAAAGAACTTTTAGAACACGCTGCTAGCAAAGAGTTACAGTAATCCAGCCAAGACGTAACAAATGCATGGATGAGTTTTTCAGCATCACTTCTAGATAATATGTTTCTGATCCTGGAGATATTGTGTAGATGAAAAAAATGTAGTTTTACAAGCCTGTGATATGTGAGCCTTGAATGATAAATCCTGGTCAAATAAAACCCCCAGGTTTCTAACTGTGGGATTGGAGGCTATATTAATGCCATCCAGGGAGACCATCTGAACAGGTAGAGCATCTCTGAGGTATTTTAGACCTAGTATAATGACCTCAGTTTTTTCTGGGATTAGGAGGAGGTCATTAACCGTCATCCAAATCTTGATGTCACTAATACAGGCATTAAGTTTTTCTAAGCGGTCATTCTGGTCAGGCCTAATGGATAGATACAACTGTGTATCATCTGCATAACAGTGAAAATTAATACCATGTTTCCTGATTATCTTCCCTAGAGGCAACATGTAAAGCATAAATAGGATAGGTCCTAAAACTGAGCCCTGTGGGACTCCATGGCTAACTCGACTATAATGGGAGGAATGTCCATTTACATGAACAAACTGGTACCTATCAGATAAATAGGATTTAAACCATTGAAGGGCAGATCTTCTGATCAGTATGTCATGCTCTAGTCTCTGGAGTAAGATGCTGTGGTCTATAGTGTCAAAGGCTGCGCTAAGATCTAACAGGACCAGAATAGAGATTAGTCCCTTTTCTGTGGCCAGTGACATGTCATTAGTGACTCTAACTATGCAGTTTCAGTGCTATGGTGAGGTCTGAACCCTGACTGGAAATCTTCAAAGAGGCTATTGTCCTGTAGGTGCCAGTATAGCTGTTTAACTACAACTCTTTCTAATATCTTTGAAATAAAGAGGAGATTTGATATTGGTCTATAGTTGGCCAGAATGCCAGGATCTAAACTGGGCTTTTTCAGAAGAGGTTTAACAACTGCATATTTAAAAGACTGTGGCACATAACCTGTTTCTATGGAAGTATTTATAATATGTAAAACTGATTCATTAATTAGGGGGACGTTTTCTTTAAAAAGCTTAGTGGGGATTGGGTTTAAAAGACAAGTTGAGCTTTTAGAGGAAGTAATAACTGATGTTAATTCTGCTTGATCTACAGCAGTGAAGCAGTCTAATGTTACAGAGGTTTCTATAGATGCCTTTGTTTTACTGTTTTAGTCTGCTCTGGGCTGATAGTAGGGATAACTTTGTTCAGCTTTTGTCTAATATTTAGGATTTTACAATCGAAGAATGAAAGAAATTCCTCAGAGCTGAGAGTAGCAGGAATATGTGATTCCACTGAGCTGTGACTGCTGGTCAGTCTGGCTATAGTACTAAAAAGAAATCTTGGATTACTTCCATTCTGTGATATTAAAGTTGAATAGTATTGGGTTCTGGCTTTACGCAGAGATTTTTTATATTTTAAAAGCCTATATTTCCAGTTATTCAGAGACTGCTCTGATCGGCGCCATTCTCTTTCTAATTTACAGGTTTGCTTGTTTAGGGGAACATGTTTCAGCTTAAAACTATGGTGCTACTTGTTTTTTTTAAAAATAAGTTTTGGTTTCAAAGGGTCAACAACATCAAGTGTTCTCCTAAGGGCCTGCATTGCATGATTATCAAACTGATCATTTTTACTGAGACTGAAACTATGATCTCAGAGTGTTTGCTCAGCATGATACTAAGTAATGGTTGAACTGTGAGTTTAAACTCAGACACAGAACGGTCAAATAATGTTCTTCTAAGGTGTTTTTCTAGAACAAACTGAAAGGTGATTAGAAAGTGATCTGAGAGTTTGGGGTTATGAGGGAACACACTCAGCTGATCTCTATGCCATGAGTTAAAACAAGGTCCAGGGTGTGCTTGTGACAGTGAGTGGGTTCATTTATGTTTTGTGTGAAATGTTGAGGCAGAACTCCTCCACGAGTTGGTTGATGAGGAAGTGAGATAAAAAAAAACCTTGTTTAGAAAAATAATACCTTTATTAAAAAGATAATAAATAGTTATTAAAAGTTGTCAAAAGTTGGATCAAGGTTGGATCAAGCTGTATGGAGTTTCGGGTGTTCCGGTAATAAGGGCTCATACTTGACAATTTAGAGTTCAACGAGAACTGGGTTACCATCTGAGTACTGGACCAAACCCAGGTCTCTCATAAGGAGCAGACACAGAATGGCTCAGAGGCAAGTGTATTTGTTTAGCACATTTCACATACAAAGACAATTCAAAGTGCTTTACATAAAACATGAAAGAAAGAAAACAATGAAAATATCAAAGGTGTGATCATTAAAATAAGATTTAAAGAAAGTTCAAAAGAAGTGAATTTAAAACAAGCATAGATAAACACTGCATATTTAAACTTTTGAATCCAAATGAATCAAATGCAGCTGAGAACAGCTGGGTCTTTAACTTGAATTTAAATACACTGAGTGTTTCAGCTGATCTAAGGCTTTCTGGAAGTCTGTTCCAGATCTGTGGAGCAGAGAAGCTGAATGCAGATTCAGTTTGGACTCTAGGATCTGACAACAGACTGGATCCAGATGAGCGGAGAGGTCTGGCTGGTATATACTGGGTCAGGAGGTCAGTCATGCACTTTGGTGATAAACCATTCAAAGCTTTATAAACCAGTAGCATAACCTTAAAGTCTATTCTCTGGCAGACAGGCAGCCAGTGTAAAGACCTCAGAACTGGACTGATGTGATCTACTTTATTGTTCCTGTGAGAACACAAGCAGCTGAGTGTGGGGTTTTTGGAACCAGGTCGATTCGTTGTTGTTAGTTTGTTATCACTTCCTGTTTTATTTTGTTGTATTTCCTGTGCTCACCATTGCTTCTCAGGTCACTTGACACTTCCCTCCTTGTGTGTTCCCTCCCTCCTGGCACACCTGTGTGTTGTTACCTCATCCTCTCTCCCTGTTATAAGTCCTCGTCTCCCTTGCACGGGTGGTCGGGTGGTTCTGTGCCTTCTAGGAATTGCGCTTGTGTTCTTTCGAGTAATTAAATGAAAGACTATTATTTCTATTGCCGTCTGCGTTTGTGTCCACACGCCAACCCTGACATTACCACCCGACCAATAACATGGACACAGCAGACGTGGATATGTTACGGGCACAACTCCGCCAGCAAGAGGAGCAGATGTCCTGCCTTCACCAAGTCTTTCTAGAGATGTCAAATTGTCACGAGCATCAACTTGCCGCGTTGGGTGAGCGATTTGAGCAGTTGGCGGAGCGGATCCAACATCCGCTGTCTGTTCCTTCTCCGCACCCTTCGCCTCCCACGCCAGTCCAGGATGGTATTCCTGTCGCCCCTGCTGCACAGCTGGCCCGCCCGGAGAGGTTTTCCGGGGACTCCGGGGACTGCAGAGCATTCATCACCCAGTGTGAGCTGCACTTCCAGCTACATGCCTCTCACTACCCCACGGAGCAAGCCATGATCGCCTTTATGATCTCCCACCTCACCGGCAGAGCTGCAGCCTGGGCTACCGCTGAGTGGCAACGTGGAGCCCCGACCTGCGCATCTCTCTCGGCCTTCCTGGAGGCGTTCAAGCAGGTGTTTCACCATACTAAGCCAGGCAGAGAGGCGGCTCGGGCACCTATGAGATTAAGACAGCGGGACCGACGGGTAGCTGATTACGCCATCGAGTTCCGGACCCTGGCTTCTACGAGTGGTTGGGACACTACTGCGCTCACGGACGCTTTCGTGGAGGGACTTTCCGAGGAATTAAAGGACAGACTCATTCCTCTAGAGCTGCCATCTTACTTGGAACCCCTCATCGCCCTGGTCATCAGGATTGACAATAGCCTGCAGGACCACAAGCAGGAGCATGGCAGGGTGGCACCCCGCTCCCGACGCAGTCCTGTTGAGCACAGGATCATGGACTCACCTGACTTTGCTGCTTTTTCCGCAGAACCCCCGTCTTTAGTCTCAGAGGAACCTATGCAGCTCGGCCGGGGCAGACTGACAGTTTCCGGGCGACGGCGGCGGATGGCGGCAGGTTAGTGCCTTTACTGTGGCGGCCGGGGTCATTTCTGCAGGGATTGCCCCAACTCATCAATAAGAGTGGGCGCGCTTAAGAGCCGTGGTCCGGCTCCCACTATCCCGAGACCTGCTTCCTGTGTTTTGGATGTTCGGGTTATGTTCCAGAAAGGGGGAGTTTCTGTTAGAGCATTGGTGGATTCAGGAGCAGAGCAGAACCTCATGGACGCCGAGCTAGCCAAACAGGTCGGTCTGAAGTCTGAGTTTTTGCCCCGTCCTTTACGAGTGGTCTCCCTCAACGGCCAAGAATTAGCCACCGTCTCACGAGCCACTGAGCCGGTTCATCTGATTGTGTCAGACAATCACCACGAGCACACCCGTTTTTTTCCTTTTCCTCCCCACAGAAACCACTGGTATTACGTTGCCCTTGGCTGATGGCTCACAACCCATTCACGGTTCCGTCTGAATGTCATGACCTGACTGAGGTGTTTTCGGAGTCACGGGCCCTGTTGTGTTCAGGGGTTGCCCACGATAGGTTGCCAGATCGTCGGCGCACGCCAGCACCATCCTACCTACCTGGCCAGTTCGTCATGCTGTCCACTTCAAACATCAAGCTTCGGACAGAATCCAAAAAGATGTCCCCCTAGTTCCTCGGACCTTTCGAGATCATCAAGGTCATCAATCCTGTGGCAGTCAGGCTGCGCTTGCCCAGGTCCTTGCGCATCCATCCGGTCTTCCATGTCTCTCAGCTGAAGCCGCATGTCATGAGTCCCCTGCAGCGGCCATCCTCTCCGCCACCCCCTCCCCGCATCATTGATGGCCAACCGGCCTACACTGTCCGTCGCCTGTTGGACGTTCGGCGACGGGGTCGTGGTCTCCAGTACCTGGTGGACTGGCAGGGGTACGGACCTGAGGAGAGATCCTGGGAGCCTGCATCACGCATTCTGGACCCTGGGGTGGGGGTGGGGGGTGGGGGGTGGGGGGGTTTGGAACCAGGTCGATTCGTTGTTGTTAGTTTGTTATCACTTCCTGTTTTATTTTGTTGTATTTCCTGTGCTCACCATTGCTTCTCAGGTCACTTGACACTTCCCTCCTTGTGTGCTCCCTCCCTCCTCCTGGCACACCTGTGTGTTGTTACCTCATCCTCTCTCCCTGTTATAAGCCCTCGTCTCCGTTGCACGGGTGGTCGGGTGGTTCTGTGCCTTCTAGGAATTGCTCTTGTGTTCTTTCGAGTAATTAAATGAAAGACTATTATTTCTATTGCCGTCTGCATTTGTGTCCACACGCCAACCTTGACACTGAGTTCTGAATAAGCTGCAGTTTCCTGATTGATTCTTTTGGTCGTCCTGTGAAAACACTGTTACTGTAGTCAAGTCGACTAAAGATGAAAACATGAACTAGTTTTTCCAGGTCCTGCTTGGACATCAGATCTTTAATCCTTGAAATATTTTTGAGATGATTGTAGGCTGATTTTGTTACTGCCTTAATCTGTTTATCAAAATGTAGGTCTGTGTCCATCACTACACCCAAGTTTCTGGCCTGGTTGGTGGCGTTAAGATGAATAGATTGAAGCTCTAAAGTGACGTCCAACCGTTTCTCTTCCTCAGAGTGATACAAACTTCTAATTTTTGTTCTCTCAAGTGTCTAACTGCTCAGGATGTGCAGGATCAGATGTGTGTGGATCAGTTGTCAATGTGTTCAAACTCTGCTGTAAAAGCATGGTTCAGTTCTAATTGGTTTATCAGAAATGTAATGTGAGGTAGTGTCTGAATCTGGATGCAGAAAGGTGTTCAGGAGGGTTCAAAAAGGTCAGCCTTTCTTCCCTAAAAGCTACCAAATTATTACCAAACATTCTGTCAGTCTATTTAACAAAGGTAACACATAACACACATATATATAAAAAAAATTTCTTTTCCCTCTTTTTTTTTTAATTTATTTATTTTTTTTAAACTTCTTGGTCATCCAATTCTGATGGGTTGCATGGCAGAGACACTCTGAGAAGAAACCAACGTTGGTTGGTCCTTCCGACCAGAGTGTGCTGTAGCTGTTAGAAAAACACAGAGTAACGATGGTTTCAGCTGCTCCACAGCTCAGAGATGGAAGCAGATTCCTGGTGAGTTTGGTTTATATTTATGTCCAGACTTAAATTACTCCTTGTTTCAGGGGCCTTTCTTTGAAGTGTCTCCCCCTGCTTGTTCACCTGAATGAAGGACAGACCCAGCAGGAGATGAGCGCAGAAAGAAGAGAGGTTTGGAGGTCATGAGAAGTAAAACAGACCAAGCAAGACAAGACAATGAAGGAATCATTACTCTGTCAGTGCCACGTAGCAGCCATATTTCCCTCAGTATAGTCATCACGTCTTTGTCTAAATAAGACTCCTCTCAATGTACGGGACAAAGTCAACAAAAGCTTTCTTTAAGTTAGCAAAAGAGTAAGAAGTAGGTGACTACTAAGAGCTGTGACAACAGAGGGATGGCCTCTATTGTGAGAACTGTGCTGTCAGAGTACGTAGGTGGGCAGGAAATGGAATAGACACTTTCAAATGCCTCATTGTCTTCAATGACAGACTGTTCTTCTTGTGGTTCCTCTGTCTGCCACTGTCCTGTTCCATTTTCCTTCCACTGACAGACTGATATTACCTTTTGGAACTGAACAGAGAGGACATCAGGGGAGTGAGGAAGACAAACATTGTTAGGTATGAACCTAAGGCGGCGTCTGAAACCCACATAAAAGGTTAGAGAACTGGAAGCAAACAGTGTGAGCCAGTCAGAGATAAATTCTTGTGATACGAGTGTCTCTAAGCAGCATGAATGTCTGGATTCAGCCTCAGACATACGGGGTATGGAATCTTTCAAAAAGAAACATATTCATAAAGACAAAGTTGTGCACAAAAACAATACTTTGTGGCCAACCTTGCAGAGAAACATGAATACAACATTTAGTTTTACATTTCACATGCCTGTTTAGAATACGATCTGTCTTTGTTTTGAATATGACTTTTCTTTTTCTTGAATACAAATTGATTCTGTTAACTCACTGTCAAAAATACGTCACCAGGTTTGAGGCATAAACGCTGAATGTTCAAACTGCGCATGTGTGTTGTTGAGGTTTATTTAATACCATATTTTCTGCACTATAAGGCGCACCTAAGCGCATTCAATTTTTTCAAAAGCTGACCATGCGCCTTATAGTCCGGTGCGCCTTATATATGGATCAATTTTGAGCCGCTACAGGTCTCGCAACTACGGTAAGCAGCCGCCGACTCCATTTTCCCCGTAGAAGATGTAGTGTGCGGTGCATGCTGGGACATATATTGAGTTATTATGCTATTGCTTTAGAGTTATTTGAGTTATTGTTATTGCTTTGCACTATTAAGAGTGTTATATATTGTGACTGCACAAACGTTTAATTTACCGTAACAGCATCAGAATGTTTTTTACGTGTTTACTGAATGGAGGAAAAGTCCCCTCCACTATGTGATATAAATGTTGCACTACATGTTATACCATGCTGTTGTTAAAAGATAAACTGTGTCATGAAAATACTAATACTTTACCTCGGAGAAAATAATAAAACAGTTGTTTATTCATTTTGGGACTGAATGGAGTTGTCAGAAAGCTGATTTGTAATCTATTAACAAAGTTAGACTGACCTATCTGACTGTTTTGTTGACATTCCCTTTAGTTTAGCACTGTCTAATGGATGCATAACGTAACCCCAGCCTCTACTGTAGCGCCTTATAATGCGGTGCGCCTTATATATATGGAAAAAGTTTTAAAATATGTCATTCATTGAAGGTGCGCCTTATAATGCGGTGCGTCTTATAGTACGGAAAATACGGTAATCTAAAAGCAGAACTTGTTGGGGCATTATTGATCCTGTATAAAGGAAAAATTATCTTGATAGCCATAGCTCTGTTTAAAATGGAATAAAACCGATCATTTTACTATGATCTCCATTTTTCATTCCATTTTTTTCTCCAGAAATGGTGGAAAACACCCCAAAAAGGAGTAGCAGACGTACCACGCCGCTCAATGAGTGTTTAAAAAAATGTCCATGTCTGTCAAGATTGGTTGATTAAAAGAGGATAACAAAATAAAAACAGCAAAGCTGACTGTTATTATCTTTTTTTTCTAGTAGAGCTACGGTATCAAGATAATTTCTCTGCCAGGAGATCAATCACATTCTGAAAAAATGAATTCAGTTTAGTTTAATAAATAAACCACAACGCACCGGCTCCAGTTGAATCAATGCTTCAGGATTCAATGTTTATGCCTGTGACCCTGTAACGTATTTTTGACAGTTTGTTCTCAGGATAAATCTGTATTCAAGACAAGCAAGATTCCTATTCAAAACAGACATGACAAACATAAAAACAAATGTTGCATTCATTGTTTTCAGCTTTATTTATTTTTTTATCAATTTGTGCAGAACTTTGTCTTTATGAATATGTTTTCTTTCCACAGCTCCAATACCTCATACAGACATTATGGACTTCATCTGGAAGCTCTTCCTGGGAAGTTTTGTCTCCATCCCAAAGTTAGGATGTGTAGCTATATTGGTAACTTAAATAGACACACATTAACATTGTTAGTGTTCACACATGTACCAATATTTCAAATGTATACTTTTTCCTTTCAAACTCTATTTCTCCAGCATGGTCGGCTCATCAAAAGTCAGGTTACATGTTTTTCTTGACCCAGAAGCTCTGATCTGACCAACGGCCACCCTCGTTTTCAGCTGCTTGTCTAAGATTTCAGTGTTTGGTTTGCTTTCAGCATCTCATGTTAAATGAAGCTGTTGGTGTACAGAACAAATGTGTACAATTTGTGATTTAGCTAATTTGTTTATTCAGAACACCAACTTCAGAAACGTTGACCGTCTGAGCCAGAATCAGAGTCGATAAGGTGATTCAACTTCCAGAAATGTTAAAGGGTGTCTCTCTTCAGACTGAGAAAGTGCTTCACTCATTTATAATGGATCATAAAAGGGCATTCACACCGATTTGTGCAGCCAATACGCGTGGCCCGCCCATCTGTTGCCGGGTGGTGAATTCCGTGTAGGAGGAGCTACCAGCTCATGTTTTTAGCTTGATCACACCGTAAAGCCATGTCTGTGTTTATCTCATTTATAATTCATGGAAGACACAGATGATGTTTAGAGATCAGTTTTCTTTTTTCGATCAACTCTACAAAAACATCTGTGATCACGTCTCCATGTAGATCGAATATATAAACCATCTACCCACAAAAAAGAAAAAGAATTCAATCACCAAACAATTTTCTTTTGCAATCGCTTGTGGCAACAGCGGTTTGTCGGGCGCTTGTAATACAATGATTCCGGATGTAACTGGGTTCAAATACTGTTATTATTGTGTTTTACTTTTAAATGCATAGTTGCATTTGATTAAGCATAAATAATACATTTTTTTTTAATTAATTTAAATTTTTTAAAATTCCGATGAACTACTTTTTAAAAACAACAGCAAATATTAAACCAAGGGTTTCCCAGACTTCATTTATTTGGGTTAACTATAAATTACTAAAAAACTTATGGCTGTAAAAAACAAACAAACATTTGAATAATGTTTAAAATCGAAATAATTATTCTGATGTTTTCGATGAGTATTTATAGTAATGTGTGTTAAATAATTTAGCAAAAAAAAAGAAAAAAGATTCAACGAACTTCCAATGCCAGATGTGAGATGCGAACTCATGGTCTTGCACAAAAAATAGAACACATTCTGATAATTTGAATCCCTGGTGGTGTAGTGTGTTACTGACAGTAGCCTTTAGTACTTTTTTTCTTGATCTCTGCAGGTCATCGACTGGGTGTTTTTACTCATTGTACTTATGATCATTTGAACCTATGGGGTGAAATCTTGCATGGAGTCAGAGATTGGAGGGGATCTTGAATTTTTTCTATTTTTTAGTAATTGCTTTTTCAATTGCATTTTTTAATAAGTGGAGATCTTCAGCTTACCTATTACAGGCTTCCCAGCCTAGTGCAGGTCTACAATTTTGTTTTTGGTGTCCTTCGACAGCTATTTGATACGTCTTACCCAGTGGAGTTTGGAATGCAACCGATTTCCTGGATTCTTTCCCCCCACTGGTATCGTACAGTTAAAGATAAAGAACATTTCAGACCTCTCTAATCTTTTTGAGTGAGGAAACTCGAAATTGATGGCTGACAAATTGCTTGTTTTGCTTCACAGTAAATTTAATTTTCACTGAAAAAATTCTTTAGATAAAACTTAAGGAACTGTCTGCTGATTCCTAAATCTTTATTGCAACAGTTTCACCCCCAAACACATGGAATCATGTTAACACTAACACATCCTGGCCCTGATCCTTTAAAGCCTTTCTGCCACCTGAGTGTGTTTTTGAAGAAAGCGTAAGAAGATCAGAGAAGCCAAAGCTGTCAGTTTATGGACATCAGTTTTATGGTGACAGCATGTGGAAGTCAAACAGGACACAACTAAGCCAATGAAGCCACAAATAGCCCCATTAGAGGAGACAATAAAAGAGAAAAGGGTGACAAGGCTGTTTGTACTTCAATGGTGATGCTATCTTTTCTTGTCTGAGCCTGTGTGATGTTAAGACAGACGGGTAGCATGAAACGAACCAAGGAGAAGAGACTGACGATGTCCAAGGGACTTCAGTCTGAGAGGAATAACAATGGAAAAGGAGAAACTGAAAATTTTAGGTTCAAATCAACGTTTTTACTGCAGGTTTCAACTTTTCTACATTCACTTTGGTTAACCTTGGTCATTAATTTTATCAAAAAGAGAAGTTTAAAATGGGATGTCTGCCTCCAGAACTGAAACTGTCAATTATTACATAAGAGAGAACGTTCAGCTATCAAGTTTTCTAAACTAGCCTCCATTGTTTAGAAAATATTCAGCTCTATTCACATAATACAGAATCACAACAAAGGTGCATTAGGGCATTTGTTATTCCGTTCTATTTCTTTGTGACAGACTGGCGACTGGTCCAAGGTGTACCCTGCCTTTGCCCACAAGTGGTCTGGTTAGGCTCCGGCAGCCCTGTGACCCCAAAAGGGACAAAGCAGGTTTAGAAAATGGATGAATTAACTTTCTGTTTTTAACAGGCAGCAACAAAGAGAAGCTCAAAAAGCTCAACTATGAACTTTTACCAGTTTTCATCAGAACTCTGACTGCTGTGTTTTGTACCAGCAACAGGAGATATTTAAGCAATTCAGCAATGGGCTCATCTCTCTGTGTCTCTTAGAGGCAGAACAATGTCCTTGTTTTGTGCCCGTTAAAAATGACATTCATGTTATCATTGTCGTATTTGAACAGAAGACCAGATAGAAAAGGTAGAAGGTTTTTATGTATTTGAGACATGTCTAGTGAGATCATTTTCTTGCATTAATATAGAAATGTAGCTTCGTCTCATCAGTATAAATGAATGCTTTATTGCCTTAAAAGTATTGGACCAAGTACAGAACCTTGTGGTACATCACAACAGATTCTGCTGTGTGAGAAGTACTCATCATTTAAATTACATTAAAACCAAATTATTGCTGTTCCTGTGATGCCAAAGACATTTAACAACAAAAAAGACCAATTATATCAGTATTATTATGTGACCTTCAGCAGAGCTGTTCCAATGCTGTGATGTACTCTAAATCTGTAGTGACGGGAGTATCAATACAAACGTATGGAAATATAGATACCCGTACAACACTAGTTTGATATTAACTACTCTATCAAATATTGATTTTGTGTCATTTCTATATATATTTTGCTCACAAGGTGAGTTACTCCAATATTTTTTGCCAAAACACCCCCCAGCCAACAGCATATTGACCTGCTCCATCAGTCATATGATCAACGAACAGAAAATGACTTACTTTTTCCACGATACAGATGTCACCATGTTGGAGTCAGATGACAGTGATTGGTCTGAGATGGTCTGAATGAACGTTTATGGCATCTACTATTACCAATCAAGAGTGAGCTTGTTGGAAGTCCACACCCCTTCTATTGAAAGCGGGCTGGGGAGAATCTGTCAAGGTGGGGGCCAGTGGGCATCACATGCCACATATCATGAAAAAATTGAGGATTATTGATAACATGATTAAAATAAATTATTAGAGCAAGAATGGTCATTCTGACCTATAGAACGACTGGGTAATAGCTGCTTGTTTCTTTATGGGGTTTGGCTTTTTGGAGCAGGTACTTCCTGTATGGAAGCCAGAGGGGAGGAGGTCACTCCAGAGGTCAGTCCAGCTCTCCATATACAGTCAATAGTTGTTCGTGTTACCCTACAGCACTGCATGAGTGGAGGATTTTAGAAAGAAGGATTTTTTTTTTTGCCTTGCACATCAAAATTGTTACCTGGTCAATATTTGATGGTATTTGTATTTTTGATTACAAATATTATGCTTGAAAAAAATCACTCCTAAGAAAATACTAGAAGTTTCTATCAAAAATTTAATATTATCGAATCTTAAAAGTTTAGAATCACCCGTCCCAAAAATCCAGAATCTTCTAATATATATATATATATATATATATATATGTATATATTTGGTTAAAGTAAACTTTGATTTTGAAGTGCTTCTCGTGATTGAGTTGAATTTTAACAGAATTTCCGCCTCAGCTCATCACTGTTGATGATTTGCTATTCTCTTCTTTGGCAGATGCTTCTCTTACTGTCAGATCTGTAAAGCTTCAGATAAATGGTCTTTAATAAAATAAAGCTGAAAACATGAAACTAAAAGTTTTTATTTAATGCTGCAGGTTGCGCTGATCAGGAGCAGAATGTGGAAGAAAACCTCCAAATGGACAGAATTTTGGGTAAAACAGACAAACTGGGACCAATTTAACTTGAAAAAAGCTCCATGATTTTGTGTGACTTCACAATCATAAACTTGGAGAACAAATCTTACTCATAACTAATACACTTTGGTTACATTCATAAGTCCCTCTCCTCTGAGCCTCTCTTCCCTCCTCTGCTCTGTCATTGGTTTTGTTGTGTCATGCTTATTACTCAGACAAGAGATGAGCTGCTTCTTAGCCATTATGACTAAACTGAGATTGATGTCTCCATTAATTAAGCAGGATTTTCTTTTATTTCCAAAAAGGCCCATCTCCCTGCACAGGCGGCCTGACAATTACAATGTGTCCTCTAATAGATGGCTTTCCTCCTACACTCCTGATGGGATGGATGTGGAATTACAGACTTAAGAAACAAAGCGTAGAGAGTAAAATGTGAAAGGTCAAAAGAAACTCCAGAGGTCACACAAGGGGTTTCTGCAACAGAAACCTTCAGGGAGCAAATCCTTCTTTATTGAATGACTTTATTCTGTGTTCAGTCTGTTGATAACAGAGGAAGCATTTCCTGTGGAACCACATTTTCACTATTCATTGTTAGACTTTCAGTGAATTCAACTTGAGACCCAGAACCAATCTACTGAAACCAGATTAAACAAATAGCACTGACGCTTAGGTGAGCCGCCTCCCAATAAGGAGTCATCAGACGCCGCAGCATGAGAGTTCAGTACAGGAGAGGAATGTACATTAGCTGTCTGATCTTCCATCTTATCTCTTACTTAATTTGATCTCATGTTTGCTTTGCAACAGTCTCGATTAACATATTTGTGAATCAGCCATTCACAACCAGGATTGTCTCATGAATGAATAATAGAAACAAACTAAAGTACGTAGTTTATCCTTTAACCCTTTCCTTTCTATATATCTAATTATATTTTATTTCTGATTTAAAATATACTTTTGTGACATTTGTTAAAGATGTATCCAAATAAAAAGTGTGTGAAATAAAAAAAAAGAAGTAGAAATAAAAACACTGCACAGCTGGAAAAAAATGTCGTTAAAAATGTAAAGACAGAAACTAAATTTAAGTAAAATAAAAACAGCGTGACTTAATGTTGGAATGCGTGTGTAAAACTAATATTTAATTTTATATATATATATATATATATACATTTACTTGACAAAAAAGCTTTTATTTCATTCATCAACTATTTTATTTTTTACTTTTATTTTTTGCAATAGCAACACATTTTGATTTCTCTGTATTATTTCAAATTGTTCTCAATGCTTTTTGTACATTTATCAAATCAAAAAATGGAAATGCGATTTTACAGTATTTTTACATTTTTACAAGAATTCTTTTTAGTTTTATATCTATTTTTGTTTAAATGTATAATGATAACAGATAATATTTGTAATGATTAAAAAAATCACAAGTTAAACAATGTAATTCTTGAATTTTTAATTTTGTTTTTATTTATATCCTTTGGACACAAATATTAGACAGTCTAGAAACACATTAAGCAAAGCTTCCCAAAATGAAAATATAATTTGTATTAATTCAAAAAGCAATGTAATAAATTAGGACATTCATGGATTTGTCATTTCTTGTTTTTATATTTTAATTCAAAAATACATATATTAAACAATACACCAATTTGATTAAAAAACTTTTTCTTTTTTTGCTTTATATCTACAATTCTTTAAATCCGTAAAATTTATTCAAACTATATTTAAAGTGATTATAATAACATATAAATAAAGAAATATTCCACGTGTTTTTTCAAAGAAAGAAAAAGCTGAGGAAAGATAACTGAAAACCAAGTGTTGCCACTTGGAGGCGCTCTGACATTACATATTAACTAACAGCCTACACTCACGCACACCTACTCTCACGCACATATGCATGCATGGCTGTGTTTTGTCCAGTTCTTTGTTTCCTGCAGGAGCAGCTCTGGTTGACGCCTCAGATTTGTCCATCTGATCGATGTGATGTGTGATTTATGGAAACAGAAAACAGAAACTGTGAGAGTTTGGGTCCAGGACAAACATTTCACAGGATCCAGAGGGAAGACGAGGAGTTGGTTCTTTGGCATGTTTGAACGCCCTTCTGTGATCCAATCATCAATGTTCTGTGTCCTTCACTGCCCAGAAGAACTGATTCTACTGTTTGTTTGTGCATGCATTCATGTGCACTGATGAAAAACATACATTTTCATATTTGGAGGATTTTTTTTTTAATTTCTGGATCATTATTATTTTTTAAATCTCAATCTTGGTTAGAGAATGCATTTTTCTCTGAAATAATAAGTAAGAGCTCCCAGGATTCATCCTGGCATTTTTCTGTGCAGAAGGACTCTTTCCACAAAGGACCCTCAGCTGAGATGAGCACCTGTACACTTCGGAGGAAGCAAAGCTGTTTTTGTTCTTCCTGAGTAACTGCTTTCACTGTTCACTCTCAAACACTTGTGCTTCCACTGTCATCTCCTCTCCGTGTTTGCTTCTGGGCACAGATTGAAGGACGTCCATGCATGTGGGACAGTAGCTGCAGGGCCATCAGCTGAGAACTGCATTCCTTTATGATGCATCCTTGGAAGCTCTTCTCAGGTGAGTTGAGCCTGAACATTCAGATAACCAAAGAAGCATTTAAACTAACCAGCAGTGATCTGTTTGCATGCACAGATTTTCATATTTACCTTGTCAGAGCCAATGATTAACTGTCCTTTCTGATCTGCAGCTTCAAAATGTAAGGCAGCAAGAGATTTACAACAGAGATCACAATGTAAGCAGAGGTGACATGAGTCTACAGAAGTTTATCAACTTAGGTCAAACATCTGTCTCACCTGTCTGAAGATTACAACCTCTGGCTTTGGATGTGAGTGAATGAATTAACCAAGCTTATTTTTCAAATGTTGTTCTCCGTTGGTGGGTATGATCTATTTTTTTTATCATTGAGTTAACAATAACCCAATCTCAGACTTTGTATTGTGTATAGATCTAGTTGTTGTGTCAACTGTTGTGCAGAGGTTTTCTTGTTTTGGTTTGTTGTTCAGAATCACTTATGTCCAGAATAAAAAAAAAGAGTCTTTTACATAGTTCTTTGTAGCCCAGCAGAGACAAGACAAAAGCAAATACGAAACTGCATCTGTTCAGAAGCCTCTCAACGTTCTCTTTAGCAATTCTTTTCCCTGTCTTTATCATTCCCAAACACTTCCTGACATTTCTGCACCTACTGGAGAGGAAAAAATCTCAGCACAGAAATAAATCTCCTGACACCTTCAGCAGCTTGTCTGCTTTGTCCTGAAGACATCCTATCTTACCTCCACACTCTTCTGCACATGCACCTGGAATCTTCTGTGCTGCATCGTCTTTCTCACCAGGGATTTAAAGCAGTAGGCTACAGTAAAATGAAGCGATGCTGGTGTGACCTTAATGACAGCAGGATGAGGAAATGCAAAAATCTGCACCAAATTCACGACCTTGTGTTCTTTCCTCATGTTGTCTAAAGCCTTCCCGTTTGCCCTCTTCCATGATTCTACCACATTCCTGCTGTCCTGATCAGCATCTTCTTGAACAACTCCTGCATCATCGATTGGTACGTTAAGATCATGTGCATGAACTCCTGGAATTGTTTCCTTTACCCATCATTCACACCACTTTTTGTGCCTGACAGGGAAACTCTGCCAAAAAACTTCTGCAGCAACTCCCTGATCTTGTGGAAATATTTTTCTTTTATGTTTGTCATACACAGAGCATACCTCGTGAAATTCCTTTGTCCCTTCTCTCTTTGGTCTATAGATTGACTCACTAAAACAGGATCCAGGCCTGGCGAGGGCACATGGCCAAACTCTTGATGGCTGGACCTTCACATCAGGTCATTTCTTAAGTGTAAATGGGATTCCTTCAGGTTTCCCTGAGGGATTGGGATGAAGCTTGTCCATATGACATTAACTCAAAGTGCAGTCTGTGTCCATTACACTAAAGAACCAGTGGAGGTGGTTTGGAAATCTGGAGAGAATGCCACTGAGATGTGACGTTGCACAATGTGTTGGCATCCCACCAGAAAAGTTGGATTAAGTGAACAGAGAAATAGATGTTTGGGTTTTTTCAACCTCCACAAATCCTGCAGACATGTGCAAGGAGCCCTTTAGGTTTGTTCACGTGAGAAGTGCACACTCCTTGTATGCAGTCTTGTTAGAAGAGAGGAAATTAGACAATCAGTGTAGTTTTTCTGGACATTCTATAGGAGTCCTACGGGCACCTACAGTATGTACCACCTGCACATCATTTCACTAACGACTAGAGTGCTGTGTTTGACAGCATCACCCTTACGTTATGAGTATCTTAATAAGAAGAATAATGATGAATTGGATTTATCTGTGCTTTTCCAGAAAGCGCTTCAAATGTATATCCATTATTCATTCACACCTCATTCAGACTTGGTGATGGTAAGATACTGAACTTTCATTATTCCTACAAATACTTCATGATAAACCTACGACACGCATGAATGGCCATTTTCATGACATTTATTAAGATGGCTGTGTGAGCCTCGAGAGAACTACGAGACACACCTGTGCTCCTCTTAAGCTGCAGCTGCACCTCTGTAGAACCCTCCACGGCTCGCACAACCGGGAGAACATGCAGTACCTGAACAGGTCAACCGGCATATGGGTACATGTGACTAAGACTTTAACTGTTGGTATTTCTGTGGGCTCTGTTGTGTTTTTGCTTTTTCCCTTAACGGTCATTTTGACCAAACATAAATACAAATTGCTAAAGAGATCCTGTGGTTTTCTTGAGAAGACATTTGGCATACTGGCAGAGATACTGACTCCTGAAGTGTATGTTGGATCAGGATTCAGGGTCTGGCTCTCACTCTCATGCTCAGACCAGGAGTTTCCTCCCAGGCTGTTAGTCTCCAGCTACTTTCTCCCAAAACGTATCTGTTTGCACGAGTAAAGCTCTCACACCTCCATTATTTTCATTTCTCCATAATATTTACCATTAATTAAGTTTTGATTCAGTGACTATCTTGCCTCCAGTGAAGCCTGGAACTCTGCTGCTCTTGGAGGAAGTTCACCTGTGTTACGAAAACAGGAGAAGAGTTGTTCTGTATTTCTCTAATTTTGTGGTCTGTTCCCAGAAAAATATGGTGGGACTTCTACTCTTGTGATGTTTTGTTAGCTGTTCAGGTTGTTAAGCAGCAACAGTTAGCTCAGAGACTGTTGTCATCACAGACATCAAGGCTTCAAAGCAAATGTTGCACTGTCACTTTCAGCCTCATAAAAAGAAAAAAGTACACAAAATTGAACTTCTGTTATCAATGAAAATATCATCATGATCAGTTTCTCGGTTGATAAATCATAATTCTTTAAGACTTAATTCATAAATAAGCTGTAAACCAGCTACCTTTTCCAACATGTGTCATAAGAGGCTCTTAGACGTTTCATGTCCTGAGGTTGTGAAAAAAAGATGGCTTTTTTGTTTTCACTGAAGCTTCTTTGCAGTTTAATCAAAACGAACCCTTTCATAAAGTCATTGCAGGGAAAAACTAAGGGAGGATGCTGTTTTGGTTTCACTCTGCTGATGTGTCTGTGCGTTTGTGTGCATTGATCATTCCTGAAGCTGCCTGAGAGCAGCAGCTTCTCCAAAACAATTTACAGCAGACACATTCACAGCCTTCCATCGTAAAGTCACCAGATTGATCCCTGCTCTCTCCCTCTATCATATTCACTGCTCAATGCTCCATTAAAAGCTCTGCTTCAGTGTTTTACTGTGTTTTAAATAGCAATATTTTTGGATGTCCCATGCAGCCTGGCTCTGGCACCTTTAAGCATCCCCAAATATAAGTGGATGAGTTTTTTATAATGTAAACCAATATAAATCAAATGTATTGGACGAAGTTAAGCACAAGCTTTGGTAAGATAGATGTGTTTTTGAAGGAATATGTCTGTTAGTCTTTAGTTAAAGATCGACTCCAATCATCTTTTGATCAATTTTAAGAACAATAATGGATTTATATGTGCTTTTCTAGATGCTCAATGTGTCTCCATTATTCATTCACACCTCATTCATACTTGGTGATGGTGAGCAGACTGACAGAGGAATGGCTCCCAGTATGCACCAAACGGCCCCACTGACCATCACCGGTACATTCATGTGCATTCACACACCAGTGGAGCCACACACTGGAGGCAAGGAGGGTTAGATGCCTTGCCCAAGGACACAATAATGGTTGGCTGGAAGGAGCGGGGATTCAACCACCAATCCTTTGACCATTGGCTGACCTGCTCAACCACCTCAGCTACTGCCGCCTAATTCTAAAGTGTTCCCAGTGGTCTTTTAATCATGATTATCCCATTTTAATCTAAAATTAAAGAAAAAAACCTGTGTGGTTTTCTAGGAAATAGTTTCAGCAAAGCAACTGGAGTTCATTAGAAATTCACCTCTGTGTTGTGGGTGGGACTGTTGCCACAGAGCAACCCCCCCTCCCCCTCTTGTCCTCCATAACTTCACAAAAGTAAACAGGTACTGCTTTTAAAGTGAGTTTAACTACACTATCGAATAAATTAAACTCTAAGAACTTGAAAGTAGTCTTGACTTTTGACCTTTGAACTTTTGACCTTTGGACTCGCTGTTTCTTCTACCTGTTTGGTGTTATCTGTGTGTTTGTGTGTGCGTGTCTTGGATGAGTTTCTAAAACAAAGTTGGCTCTGATTCCCTTTCATTAAAAACAACTGTGCTTTAGCCACTTATGAGTGCTTATTCCATTGTTAACTGACCCAGTTCCCCTTCTGACAGAAAATAAATTTATGGGACAAAACTAGCTAGTGGTGTGTTTAGACGAAGCAGTTCAAGTAACACACTAATATTCAAGAATGGCAAATCCAAAAGACGGTGTGTTGTCCTTAAAGGAAACTTAAGGGTGTTTAGATTAAGGTATGCAGGGGATGAGGGTAAGTCACACTTCAGAGGCAGAGCTGATGTTAAAGCAGACACGTTTTGGCAGAGAGACCCTGATCTGGACTCAGATCGGGTGCAGATAAAATAATGAGTAATAGTGCCAAAAATGATGGTATATTACACAGTGCTTTTCTACTTTGCTTTAAGGCCCAAGGCACTTCCCAGTCATAGTTCCATTCACCCAAGAACACACTGATGGTGGCTCTGCTGCCAAACACTGGTGCCAACCTTCCATCAGAGGCAATTTGGGGTTCAGTGTCTTGCCCAAGGACACTTCTACACATGGACGGGCAAGGCGGGAATCGAACCTGCAGTCCTTTGATCAGAGGCCAACTGTCCTTTCCACTGCACCACAGCCGCCCTGTAGACCTTTTCTCCTTTATGCTTCTTTGTTCCTGGGGGGTTTCTGGAACACCCCAAATGCTGCTTACCTTTCTGAAGTTACTTTTCTACAAGCCAGGGGGACATTCTAGTCTGGACAAAGAAAAGAATACATACATTCACTGGGCCACTTTATAGGCACAGCTGTCCAACTGCTCGTTAACACAAATTTCTAACCAGCCAATCACACAACAGCACTTAATGAATGTAGGTATGTAGACATGAAGAAAGGTAACTGAAGTGACTTTGAATGTGACACGGATGTGAATACAAAGTTCAAGGCTGGTCTGAGTGTTTCAGAAACTGCTGATCTGCTAGGATTTTCACCCACAACCATCTCTTGACTTTACAGATAATGCTCTGAAAAAGAGAAATATCCCGTGAACGGCGGTTTTTTGGCAGAATAGTCAGACCGGTTCCAGCTGATAGAAAGACAACAGTAACTCAGATAACCGCTGGTTACAACCGAGGTCTAAAGAAGAACATCTCTGAACGCACAACGCGTCCAACCTGATGCAAATGGACCACAGCAGCAGAAGACCACACTGGGTACTACTCCTGTCAGCTAAGAACAGGAAACTGAGGCTACAATTCACACAGAAACACCAAAACTGGACCATAGAAGATGGAAACACATTGTCTGGTCTGATGAGTCTGCATTTCTACGGTAACATTCTGATGGTAGGGTCAGAATTTTGTGACAGCAACACGAAAACGCGAAAATCCTGCCTTGCATCAGCGGTTCAGGTTGGTGGCGGCGGTTTAATGGTGTGGGGGGTATTTTCTTGGCACACTTTGGGCTAGAGGTCTCTGGTGATCCTGATATATGCCTCACGATACAAACGTATTGCGATATATCCCAAGACTGTAGCAGAATTATTTTTTCCTTTTTTTCTTTTTTTTTTAGAGTATGACTTAGGAAAATACTCTACCTGAATATTAATGTCTTTCATTGTAATGAAATGATCAAATTCATTTTATTTTATGATCACAACATTAAGCACTGAAACTGTATCTCGCCTCAATCTAACCAACAAGGTTCTAAAAGTATAATAGAGGAAATAAGTATTGTTTATGTCAAACATGACTAAATCTATCATTTAAACAGTTCAGGAGCCTGAATGGGGCTTAAGCAGGTACCTCAAAAATAAAGGGTCAATTCTTTCCAGAACATTTTAGTGGGATGAATCTGTGTGACGGGATAAAGGAGAGAGCTTGAACGTGGCTAAGATGCTTTATTTACATGACAGTCTGCACTGCAGCTCTGTAAAGTAAACAGCTTTCACCGCTCATCGCCACAACAACGGTCTTTTTTCAGAGCGTTATACATGTCACTCTGATCCATCAGGTCACTGAACCAGATTCTAATCTATTGCTGTGAAGTTCAGCAGAACTTTGGCCCGCCTCGCCGACAGCATTTTGACTTGGTCTCCATGCATGCACAGCTGCACTGCTTATCTTGTTATTCTCTGAGCCACTACAAAGCACCAGAATCTGCATTTTTCTGTCAGTATACGATACTGGCAGCAACGAGGCTAAAAATGTCTCCAAATAAAAACTAAGTAGTACATGTCTCATAACAACAACTGAACATTTAACACAAGCTGGTCCTCGCGAGATCTTGTTGCTGTTTTGATCGCGATGTAGAGCTGCTCAAAGAGGCCCAGTGCTGCCTCCTAGGGGTTGGGGTTTTGGTGGAAAACAAAGTAAGATGCTTAATAAATCATGAATTAAATATTGTTTTGTCAGCATTGTAAATCTATACTATTATTGAGAAACAAAATGTTGCTATTTGATTTTTCCCTACACCACTACTTTGGGCCCCTAAAGCCCTGTATATACTTCAAAGCAATCAGTAATCACATCTTAAACCTCTTTAGTAGGTTTTCATCATTTTCTTGTAAAAAAAAAAAAACATTTTCTGGACAGTTTCCTTCGTAGTCACGTACTGTAATCGCTGAAATAATTTCAAGTTAAATGATGCAATTTGCCCGCAATTGCACTCCAGGTGTAAAATTCCAAATTGGGTAAATTCTGCTCTGATGGTTGTGCGACCATTGCAACGCCAGTGATTATGAATCATTTGGAAGTATAAAGTGGTGCCTATTGATCATGGTTACAACACTACAGCCTACCTGAGTATTGTTGCTGAACGTGTCCATCCCTTTATGACCACAGTGTACTATCCTCTTATGTTACTTCCAGCAGGAAAAAAGCTCCATGTCATAAAGCTGGAATCATCTCAGACTGGTTTCTTGAACATGACAATGAGGTCACTGGACTCTAATAGCTTCCACAGTCACCAGATCTCAACCTGATATAACTCCTTTGGGATGTGGCGGAACGGGGGATTGTCATCATAGATGTGCAGCCGACAAATCTACAGCAACTGTGTAATGCTGTCATGTCAACGTAAACCAAATGTGTTTCTGAGTGTGGTTGTGTAGCCTTGAAACAGACTGGGGACTTGCTCAGGGTGTACCCCACCTTAACCCAACAGTAGCTGGTTGGCTCCAGCAACCCTGTGACCTGAAAGGGATTCAGCAGCATGTGAAGGATGGATGGAGACTATAGCTGAAAATGACAAGTGAAAACAAACATTCAAACATAAAGAACACCAACAGACCTGACTTTATCAGCATGTCTGAAAGAACGAGACAGTGCTTGATTGAGAGGACAGACACGTTTATGAGACTACTTAGTGTTTGAGTTCAATACTGATCCAGCCTGGCGTCACCAGCGCTCTGTAAAAGCGTGAATGTCTGGCGTTGCTCAGTCAAGCCCTTAGAAACACAGAATGCGTGTGTGTGCACATGTGTGTGATTGATTAAGGGAAAGCTGTGGAGGTAGAGACTCACATTGTTGCATTTTCTTCCAAACTGCAAAATCAATGCAGAGTGGATTTGAATGAAATGAGTACAAAGCTTTTTCCAATAGATGAGTGTTTCTGTGCGTGTGCTTGCTTGTAAACCTGCTCGAATTCCACAAACCACTGCTTCATTTTACAGCTTCAATGTCTCTGAACACATTAACATTAATGTTGTTGACATAATACTCATGCAAATGTCTTTAAAATAAATGATTGCAGATTGATGTCTTTTTTTAGTTGTTTTCTTTAAGTTAATCAAAATGATTTTAAATTTGTTAGATTCTGTGTTTACCTTGTTCTTTTCTCAGGCATTGTTTCCCCACAATCATAATTGGTTCTATATCTGTGATAACTTTCCTTTATTCAGGATGTTTCCAGCGCACAAAAAAAAAAGAAAACAAAGAAAAAGTCATCTGGACTTAGTTTTTTTAGTTGAAGACATTTCTATGGAAGAAATATAGTTCCATCAGAATCCAATTATTTTTTACATTGAAATTTTAACACTGTTTTTTTTCTGTATAATTGTGTATAAGAATTTGTTTTTGATTTATATTTGACAGAAAAAAAATTGACCTGCCAAAATTCCCCTGCAAATGTCGTGAAGTCTTCATGATCCAGACAAAAGCAATCAGTACCAGATCGAGTCAAGGGGCTCTTGGCCAATCAAATAAAGTTCCTTTGTATCACATGACATTATTAGCAACAGTAATGAGTAGTAACAGTTAGCTACCAGTAGGTGGTGGTAATGCACCTTCAAGCTGTTTGCCAACCGCCAACACAATATTACAGAAGAAGAAGATTAAACAGATTTATTGAACGCAAAGTACTAATTTATAGACATTAAATTTTCATTGTATTTCTTTAACTTCTCGTAGTGGGTGAAATGTTTAGCTTACTGAAAACAACCACTGCACCTCCCGTCTTCAGGCTCTGGTTTGGAAGCAGCAAAATCAATGGCAACAACAGCAAACCCCGGCTTCCATTTGATAAGTATATAATTATATAAAGTTTGTGTTTGTTCAAAACAGCAGTTTTCTTTAAATGTATTGCTCATTGACTAGGACAATTCAATTCAATTTTATTTCGATAGCACAATATCACATCCATAGCCATCTCATTGGACTGATATCAGTACATTGCAAGAATCTTTTTTTTCTTTAAGACTTTGTTAAGACTGGAGATACTGTCAGGCAGTGAAAGGAAAAGTTTTGAGTATCTCCTCAGTCCCGCTGGCACTCCTCCTATTGAGGAAAAAGAGGCTGAAAATTGTCCATCACACAAGCCACAGTCACCAAGGTAGCCAAAGTGCTCCTTGGTGGCAAGGCACTGGGAGGGGATGGAGCCCGCCCTGAGTACCTCATATCTCTGCATGCAGTGGGAGTCTCTTTGCTGACGTGTGTCTGCAGCATCGCATAGTAGTTGGGGACAATACTATTAGACTGGCAGACTGTAGTGGTGGTCCCTTTTTTCAAGAAGGGGGACTAGAGGGTGGGTTCCAACTACCTGGGAATTGCACTCCTCAGCCTCCCTGGAAAAGTCTGTGCCAGGGTACTGGAGAGAAGAGTTTGGTCACAGTCAAACCTCTGATTCAGAAACAACAACGCAGTTTCTGTCCTTGTCATGGAACAGTGGACCAGCTCCACACACTCTATGCAGAGGTGTCAAACTCCAGGCCTTGAGGGTTGGTGTCCGTTGTGTTTTCCAACCAACCTGCAATTGAAGCTCCTTCTTAGCCAAACACACTTGATCCAGGTAATTAACAGAAAATAAGGCAGCACTTCTAGAAAACCAGCAGGAGGATGGCCCACGCAGTCTGGAGTTTGACACCCCTGATCTTTTGGGTGCTGGACGGTTTGTGAGAGTTCCTTCAGCCTGTCCGTATGTTTTGTGGATTTGGAGAAGCCAATTGACCACATCCCTCGTGGTGTCCTTTGGAGGGTGCTGTGTGAGCATGGGATCCGGGGATCCTTGCTGGGGGCGGTCTGGTGTCTGTTCAACCAGAGCAGGATCTTGGTTTACATAGTTTACATAATAAGTAGGACCTTCTCCCGGTGCATGCTGGTGCAGCATCTGCTGTTAAGGGGTCATTGTGTCTGTCCTTTGTGGTGAAGAGAGAGCTGAGTCAGAAAGTAATGCCCTGGTTGATCTTTGTTCCAGAACTCACCGCCGCCGTCACACAGGGACGCTCCGCTGTCGCCTCACCTGTCAGCGCTTCACCTGCGCCCGCGTCTCCTCCTCCCCTATTTGCACCAACAACAGCAATCATCGGTGACTCCATAATAAGGAAGGTCCGCTTCTTTAACGCGGTAACTCACTGTTTTCTTGGAGCCACAGTTCTGGACATCCTGGAGAAACTCCCAGAACTGTTGCGCTCTTTCCTTTCCACTGTTAGGAGACTGATTTTACACGTCGGTTTTAATGATACGTCTTATAGAGAGTCTGAAATGACTAAAAAAGCTTTTAACAAACTTTTTATTTTTTTAAAGTCCTGTCCATTGACTGTTTTTATCTCTGGGCCCCTCCCTTCTCTCTCCCGTGGCCAGGGCCGGTTCAGCAGGCTGTTGGGTCTGAGCTCCTGGCTCCATTCTGCTTCCTGTCAGAACGGATTTGGTTTTATTGACAATTTTAATCTGTTCTGGAACAGAAACTCTTTTTACAAAACTGATGGAATCCACCCCAGTCCACTGGGCAGTAATGTCTTAGCTGCCAACATCAGACACTCTGTCCAGACATCACCTGCCCCCATTATGACCAAACCAGTCCAAACCACATCTTCATCTGCACAAACATCTGTATGTGGAAGTAACTGATTGGATCCGGTACCTTCTTCCCCCATTCCCCAACAAACTGCTTCAACCATCCACACTGCTTCCCTTCCAAGACCTGTTGCCCCCTCAGCTTATCCCATTAAGACCATTAACACAATCAGGTCTTCTATGAGGAGATGTGCAGGGAGAAAAACAGATCACCACTACCTTCAGTTTCATCAACCAAAAATGTTCCACCTTCTTTTAACATGGCAAATTTTAATGTTTGGTCCATATCTAACAAGATTTTTATTATAAATGATTTCATCCTAGACCATAATATTGATTGTCTCTTTTTAACTGAAACATGGCTGAGCACGGATGCATCCACTGTTCTCACAGAGGCCTCCCCATCTAATTTTAGTTTTGTCTTTTCCACAAGGGAGGGCAAAAAGGGTGGTGGTACTGCATCTATTGTATCCATCTCATTTGCAGTAAAGCAAATTTCTTTAGATCAGTACCCCAGCTTTGAACACCATGCCTTTGTTTTTAACAGCCCTCCAGTTTTATGCATCACAGTATACAGACCACCAAAACCAAACACTGGTTTTATTGAGGAGTTTTCTGAGTTCTTAGCATCTGTCCACACTTCCTTCAACATGATTTTAATAACTGGTGATTTTAACCTGCATGTAGATATGGAGTCGGACTACTCTGCTACTCAGTTTCTGGATGTGCTTGCTTCTCTTGATTTTAAACATGTCAGCCATGTTGTTTAAAATCCAGAGAAGCAGAGTAGTCCGCGCAGTGGTTAGCGCTCTTGCCTCACAGCAAGAAAGTTCCTGGTTCAAGTCCTGGCTGGGGGACTTGAAACAGTGTCACCGATGGGGGACCTTTCTGTGTGGAGTTTGCATGTTCTCTCCGTGCATGTGTGGGTTTTCTCCGGGGACTCCAGCTTCCTCCCACCATCCAAAAACATGCTTCATAGATTGTCCCTAAGTGTGGATGTGAGTGTGCATGGGTGTGTGACTGTGGCCCCTGCGGCAGACTGGCGGTCAGATGTGTCCCCTGCCTTCGCCCATGAGTTAGGCTACCCCAAAAGGGATAAAGCGGTTCAGAAAATGAATGAATGAATGTCATGCAGTCAACTCACAACAGGGGGCACACTCTTGACCTGGTCATCAGTCATGGTTTACCTACAAGTGTGTCCACTGTTGTGGATCTGGCTGTTTCTGATCATTTCTGTGTGCTTTTTAACATTACTATTTTTAGAAAACAACAGATCTCTGTGAGAACGGTGAAGAAGCGCTATTTAACTCCTGAAATGGTTGGAAAATGTATTTAAACTGTTTCTACTAAGAGAAAGAGCCCTTCAGTGATCATGGGGACACTGAAGGGCGCTAGTCCAGCCTCCCAAACCCCATCTAAGACTGAATTCTCGGTTTCACTTTAATCTGGCTCTTGGTCTCATTCTGTACCTGCCCTTATCGATTCAGGGGCTGAGGGGAACTTTATAAACAAGCTCATCGTGGTTGAACCAGGCTGACACTCATTCCTCTCGACCCCCCTATAAGGGAAAGCACAGCTAACGGACAGCCTGTTACCGTAATAAATCATCAAACCGCTCCTTTCAATCTGTGTGTTTCTGGCAACCATTATGAATCTTTCCAGTTCCTTGTTTTTCAGGCCACTTCCTGTCAGCTGATTTTGGGTCACCCATGGCTGAGCCAACACAACCCACACATCGATTGGCAGTCTAATCGCATCATGAGCTGGAGTTCCTACTGTCATTCCACCTGTTTTCGCTTGGCTCATCCCAATCAGCGAGCTCCTATCTTGCCTCCTAACACCCCAGAACTTTCTGGTGTTCCTTCTATCTACCATGACCTGGCAGCAGTTTTCAGTAAACAGAAGCCTTCAGCTCTACCCCCCCATCGACCCTATGACATCTCCATAGAATTGCTCCCAGGCGCCACTTTACCCACATCCCGTCTCTTCAGCCTCTCCAAACCAGAACTTAAAGCCATATAACAGTACATCAAGGTGTCCCTAGCTGCAGGCCTCATCCGACCATCCTCCTCTTCTCTGGCAGCTGTTTTTTTCTTCGTTGAGAAGAAGGACAAGACGCTCCGGCCCTGCATTGATTATCGCCAACTAAACCACATTACAGTCAAGAATAAATACCCTTTGCCTTTGTTGAATTTTGCTTTCGAGTACCTTCAAGACGCTGCCGTATTTACTAGGCTTGACCTTCATAATGCTTATCATCTGCTGCGTGTACGGGAAAGAGATGAATGGAAGACAGCATTCAACACCCCCTTAGGCCACTTTGAGTACCTGGTCATGCCATTCGGTTTAACCAAAGCCCCAGCAGTCTTTCAAGCACTGGTGATTGATGTGTTAAGGGATTTCCTCAACCGCTTTGTGTTTGTCTATCTGGATGACATTCTTATCTACTCCCCTTCGCTGGAATCCCACTATAACCACGTTCGTCAGGTCCTTCAGAGACTACTAGAGAACAAACTGTTTGTTAAAGCTTAGAAGTGTGAATTTCATGTTCCCAAGGTCACGTTCTTAGACTTCGTCATAGAAAAGGGTCGCATAAACATGGATCCAGCAACAACCACTGCCATTGAGGAATGGCCCGCAAAGAGCTCCAGCGTTTCCTTGGGTTTGCCAATTTTACCGTTGTTTCATGTGCAATTACAGTAGCATTGTACATTCCCTTACCAGCCTGACATCACCCAAGACCCCGTTTCTATGGAGCGCGGAGGCGGAGTATGCCTTCAACCTCCTCAAAGAGCGGTTCACCTCTGCTCCTGTATTGGCCCAAGCAGACCCTACACCTCAGTTCGTGGTGGAGGTGGACGCATCTGATAGCGGGGTGGGAGCCGTCCTTTCACAACACACAGAGGATGGGGAAACTCCACCCATGTGCCTTCTTCTCCCGGAAACTGTCAGCCCCCGAACGTAACTACGATTTAGGAAACAAGGAGCTGCTGGCCGTTAAATTGGCCCTTGAAGAATGGCATCATTGGTTGAAGGGGGCTGATCATCCCATTATAGTCTGGACCGATCACAAGAATCTTGAGTACATCAGTTCAGCCAAGAGACTTAATCCTCGTCAGGATCCTTATTCCTTAATCCTTATTTTTCAGTCGGTTCAACTTCATAGTTTCTTTTCGTCCTGGGTCATGCAAACTTAAGCCAGATGCTCTCTCCCGCTTGCATACTGTTGATGACCCAGACCCACCCCCTGTTCCAGTCCTGCCATCTTCCCGTATCGTTGCCAGTCTCACCTGACAGATTGACGCCGCCATTCATAATGCCCTGGCAACTGATCCTGATCAAGGCAATAGGCCACACGACTTCCAATATGCTCTGGCTTCCGTTTGGTCTCAGGTGCTGACGTGGGTCCATGCTTCCCGTTTTTCTTGCCATCCTGGTTTCAATTGTACCTTACTCCAGATCCAACGCCGTTTTTGGTGGCCCACCATTGTCTCTGACACAAGAACTTATGTTGCAGCCTGTACGGTTTGTGCCACCAGGAAAACTACCCACCATGCTCCTGCTGGACTCCTCCGACCACTACCCATCCCTTCCCATCCTTGGACGCATATTGCGGTGGATTTTGTTACAGGACTACCTGCCTCTAGGGGTAAGACTGTTATCTTGACCATTGTTGACCGTTTCTCCAAAGCTGTTCACTTTGTGGCGTTGCCCAAGCTGCCTACCGCTGCTGAGACTGCCAGCGCCTTAATTGATCATGTATTCCGTCTCCATGGCATTCCCTCTGACATTGTTTCCTATCGTGGCACCCAGTCTGTCTCCCAGGTATGGAAGTGTTTCTGCCAGGCATTGGGGGCCACTGCCAGCCTGTCCTCTGGCTTCAGTCCACAAACCAATGGTCAGACGGAACGCACAAACCAGGATCTGGAGTCAGCCCTTCGCTGTATCTGTTCCCAGAACCGCACCTGGTGGTCTGACCATCTCAGTTGGGTGGAGTACTCTCATAATTCCCTTGTTTTCTCAGCCACTGGACGATCCCCATTTGAGGCCTGTTTAGGTTACCAGCCCCCTCTGTTCCCCTCGGAAGAGTCTAAGTTGGCGGTTCCATCAGTTGCGGCCCATATCCACCGCTGTCGAAGAATCTGGGATCTTACTTGACAGTCCCTGTTCCGTGCTTCTCACCGTACTAAATCTACTGCTGACAGGCGTCGCTCCCCAGCCTCTGCGTACTTTCCTGGCCAAAAGGTTTGGCTGTCGACTGAAGACCTCCCTCTTCGCAGTGAATTCCGGAAACTGTCCCCCCACTATATTGGCTCTTTTGTTGCTGACTCCATCATCAATCCGTCCTGCGCCAAGCTACGCCTGCCTAGCTCTATGAGGGTTCAACCTATCTTCCATGTTTCACGTCTCAAGCCTCTGGTCACCAGTCCGTTGTGCCCTACGGCCGTCCCCCCTTCTTCCGCCCGGCTGGTTGATGGGCATCCGGTTTTTGCTGTTCGTCGCCTCGTGGACCTTTGCCGCCGGGGCCGTGGTTTCCAGTACTTGGTGGACTAGGAGGGCTACGTCCCTGAGGAGCGCTGTTGGGTGCCTCGTTCCTTCATTATGGACCCTGCCCTGGTGCAGGATTTTTGTCGCCGGCACCCGGAGCGGTTTCGGCCGCCGGGTGGCGTCCCTTGGGGGTGTGTGTGTGTGTGTGTGTGGGTGGGTGTGTGTGTGTGTGTGTCCTGTCAGGATGCTGGTCGCCTCCCCCACCAACCTGGCTTTGATCTGCTCACCTGCACCCCATTGCCTCATCAGCCTGGAGCCTTCTTATGGACCTCCATGCCCTTCAGCCTGTGTCAGTACATCTGCTTCATGTGGTAGAGTCTACTGATCCCTGCTACACCTCAAGGTACAGTTCATGTCTTGTTTTCTGTATGAAGATTTGTATACCGACCTATCCTGTTTTGCATCCTCAAGGAATACCATGCCTCCACAACCTTCCACGGCAAACCAACCTGGACTCCAGATCACGCCTGTCACCTCCACTTTCCTTCAGACCAGCGGCTCACCCTCCACCCAAGCAAAGCAACCAACTGTCCCGAACTCGCCACCAGGACTGGCACATAATAAACTGCTTTTTCAATCTCGTTTCAGTCTCAAGCCTGCTATTGTGTCCAGCCCCCCTCACACCTGACACACATACTTTTCTGGGATCCACGAAATTAAGTGTGGTGTGCCTCAACGCTCCATACTTGGCCCCTTACTTTTCAATATCTACATGGTTCCTCTTGGGAATGTCATCAAGAGGCATGACATCAGCTTTCCTAGCTATGCTGATGATACCCAGCTGTACATAGCTATGTCTCCAAATCACTCCAATTTTAAAATCCCTGCATTAGCTCCCCATAAGCTTCAGGAGTGATTTTAAGATACTTTTAATGGTTTTTAAATGCATTAACGGTCTTGCGCCTTGTTATCTGTCAGGTATTTTAGTTAAATATGAACCCTCGCGGACCCTGAGATCCTCTCGCACTGGTCTTCTAACCATTCCAGCTGTAAAAACCAAAACTTATGGAGAGGCATCTTTTTAGTATTATGGCCCTCGTTTGTGGAACGTTCTGCCAGAGGATCTAAGAGCTGCAGAGAGCATAGATGTTTTTAAGAAAAGGCTCAAGACCCACCTTTTTAACCTGGCTTTCATATAATTTCTACTTTGTATTCTTTTTACCTATTTATCTATTATCTATTTTATAATGTTTTATCAATTTACTATAAATTATTACATTATTTTAAATTCCTCATTACAATGTTTTATTGTTGCTTTTTTGCTTTTATCAATATGTTTAATTTTTAATTTAATTTAATATTGTTTCCGGTGCTTCCTCAATTGTAGTTTTTTAGTGGAGGTTCATCTTTTGTTGATTAATTTTTGCCGGTAGTGCAGATAAACCAGTTTAGTTTACCAGACAAAATTGATTCCCATTTTGACTTCACCCATCATGATGCTGCTGAAAAAGGGGTTAAAGATCAACCTCTTCCTTATTTTCTCATTTTAATGTTCTGCTTGTTTGGTTTGTGGATCTTAAACTGTTTGTTTGTCTGTGTAAGCTGCTTCCTGGCTGTGGTTTAGGACACACTGGAAACCTGTTTCCATGGATGTGTCTCTGAAAACGCTGAACTGCTTCTTTAAGAGTTTCCTTTGGAGGCTTAGGCTGACTGCAGAGTGTAAAAGTGTGTGCTGTAAATCTTCCAGTGCTGAGTTTACAGCCCACTGTTCACACGTTCAGCTTCAGGGCTGGAGGCTGCACACTCGCCTGGCAGCTGTTTGAGTGAATGTGTTTGTGTTTATGTGTGTTCATAAGATAAAACTTGGCGTGACCCATCGTGAAACATCGACATCATTCCATTTCCTTGGAAACAGCTTTTGAGAGGCGGGGTTAGTAAGTCAGAGAGAAATGGGAGTTCTTTTTCCGTTTATCGTCTCGTTCTCAAATGCAACAAAAGAACAAGACGCTCATAAATATCTCAGTGTATGTTTATGCTAATTCTAAGTGTAAAGTTGTGAGCTGCTTTGTGTTGCATAGCTGTGTGGTAGCAGCAGATGGTGGACCTCCTGAGCTCTGAAGACTTTCCTCACTCCTGACTGCTGCCTGCAATCCTCAGAAAAAAGATGATGAGCTGTAGTTCTTTTCTGCCTTTTTGTCCACACTTTTGATGACATTTAAGAGTCAAGAGGATAGAAAGAGGACTAATTAAAAAAGCAATCTTAGGGTGTAATCAGACTGGACACACACTCAAAGTGAACCAGAGTTATTCTCCAATAATCCAGAACAAAGTTTCAGTTTGAATACTTACAAGCGAACCCTGGTCCAGGACCGGGAACAGCTTTTGGGGTGGTCTCGGTTCGTTTCCTGAGCTGCGGTTCTCTCTGAGATCCCTCATTTTGAATACATAGTGGACAAACATAGAGCAGCGAAGGAACAGCAACTCACTGAACTGTGGTTGGATGAGGCTCATGAAAACTACTTTTAATGTTATGCGAATTGCTTCTCACACTGTTTTCCAGACAATCTACATGTCACAAATACAATCAGCATACCTTCTTTTAATCTCTGAGATGGGATTCAAACATTCAGGAGATTCACTTTTCTGTTGACTGAGCTTCTTCAAAAACTTTCTTCCCTCAGGAAACTTCAGCAAACCTTTGACCACTTAGCAGATTTTGGTCTCTCTAAATTGGTCTATCCAACAAACGGTGGGACAGCAGACTTGAGGTGCTTTCTGACAGATCTGTAATTGTGAGGAAATCTGTCTGTTTTGGGGAAGAATGAAAGTATGGACCTCTCGGTTCTACAAATCCCTGTTTTTTTGAGAGGGAAAGCCAACAAGACAGCAAGCCAAGAATGTGTGAAATATTCTGCAGGGCTGATCATCAAGATCTGTGCCGTAGCTGAAGAGAACCACAGGGAGGAAATGGAGTCAGTTTAGTGTTTTTGGAGGAGAGAAAAAAACAGCCACAACATAAGTCAGAAGACGTCTGAAAATGTCTGCTGGGTAACTGTAGTGTCGAGAGGAGCTGCAGGACCTTATTCATACAGTTACAGTACCAGCTGATTTTCTTCTTTTAGCTTTTTTCTGTCCTAGTTAGAGCTCTTTTTGGACAACAGGGGCCCCAAATGATCAGCTGTCAGAACTGCAGGATTCTTCCAGGCCGTTTAGTCCTCTTGGGTATTTGCAGTCTTTCGCTCTCTGCTGAGAGCACTGCTGGAAGGCAAACCAAACCAGATGAAGATTGGGAGCATTTATCAGGAGTCCATCGGAATGTCCCAGAGAAAAACCTTTTAAGCTATGGACATACCGGGCCTGTGACAGACAATTCAGAATGTTCTAACACGTGTTTAGCCTATTGTGTTCAAACTGGACAAGCAGGGAGGGGCTTCTTCTTCTTTTTCTGTTAACTAGCACATGTATGCCAGCTACAGTGGGAAGAGGTTTGGTATGAAGTGACAAAGTGGTGCTAATCTGATGAATCTTGCTCCAGGCTTTACTCTTTCACAGTTTCACAGAAAGCCCTGCAGCCCTGTGTCCCCAAAAGGGATAAAATGGATGAATAGATGGAAGCGGGTTTTGAAAGTCACGAGGGAATAACAGCAAATACGTTCTGCCCTTCAGCTCCTCCATGTTCTTCTCTACTGACCTCATTGGCGACATGTTATATTGATGATATTGTCTCTGTCCCACTGAGCACGACTTCTCAGCTTCATCCCAACTCATTTTTGCAGGTAGTTTTGAGCAGCTGTTCCCCTATGGACCCAAAGGAGCAATAATATTCCTTCATTTGTTTTTAGCTGTTTTCATACAAAAAAACAAATATTTTTGGGGTTTTCGTTAGTACTGATCAATATTTACACTTGAATAACAGAACTCTTTGTAAACTTTTGCCTTTTCAGGTTAACAGTACATCTTCCTGTTGTGTGGTACAGCATAATGACATGTTCAATGATTTTGTAGAAGAAAATCTTCATAGTGAAGATTTTTCTGATAAATTGTAAGACCATGGATCCGAGGCAGAACGATAATTTCTTCAGTTGTATAAAATGCTTTAACATTTTTTAGGAGGTGTCAGTATCTTGGACAGCAGAGTGCTGCTGCTGCAGCTGAAGAAGATCCAAATTTGAGGTTCCTCTATGGATGTTAAACATGGAATGCAAAACCAACAACAGGAAAACATCCACACTAGAAAAGTTCATGTTTCATGAGAAGCTGAAATTATTCTAGACTATTACTTTTAGTTTGCAAAAATGAAAAACCTCAGCAGGCAGGCAGTGATAGCTGCTGTGGTGTAGCGTCTCTGCCCGTCACAGCTTTCACTCCAGATTTATGACTGTTGGTTGAAGAACTAGAGGAATGTTCTGGAGCTGCTCAGGGCCCTTTTGTATCCTCCAAATGTTCTGTTTGGTCTAATTGTTAATCCAGACATGCATTTGTCTTCATGGAAATAAAGTTTGGTCGTGTGAATTCATTAATCATTGAAATGACTTATAAAGGTCACAACCTGTTAAAAGAAAATGTAACATTTTCACACCAGAAAAACATTACAAAATAAAATGATTTCCTTACCAAAAAATATTGATAACAAATATTTGATGATATTTACAGTGTCTCACAAAAGTGAGTATACCCTTCACATTTCTTTAGCAGGGTAGTGGTCATCCTGGAGGTGTGTTTAGGGTCAATATCACGCTGGAATTCTGCCCTGTGGACCAGTTTCTAGAGGAAGGAATCATGCTCCGCTTCAGTATGTCACCGTTCATGTTAGTATTCATGTCTCCCTCAATAAACTGTAGCCCCCTGATGCTGGCAGCACTCGTGCAGCCCCAGACCATGACTCCCCCACCACCATGCTTGACTGTAGACAGGAGACACTTGTCTTTGTACTCTTCACCTGGTTGATGCCACACATGGTTGACACCATCTGAACCAAAGGTTTATCTTGGTCTCATCAGGCCACAGGACTTGGTTCCAGTAATCCCTGCCATTAGTCTGCTTGTCTTCAGCAAACGCTCTTTCTTGTGTGTCATCTTCAGAAAGGGCTTTCTTCTGGGATGACAGCATGGAGACCAATTTTAATGCATTGTGCAGCATATGGTCTGAGCACAGGTTCACCCCCCATTCCTTTGACCTCTGCAGCAATACTTAAAACACTTCTACGTCTGTGGTTCAAAGCCCACCTGCGAAAGCGAGATGTTTCATCTGCCATTTGTGACTGAAATGTCTCAATAAATAATAAAATGGCTGGTTTTGGTTTTATCATTTATTTTAGTTATCTAGAATGAATAAATAACATACATAATATACATGTATATGAATGAAAACACATGTTTTCTTTTATTTATTCATTTTGTGCATAACATTAGATTGTTAATAACAAATTTAAAAAAGCAACAAAAAACAGAAAAAAAGAACAGTTTGGGAGCTAAAAGAGACTCTTCTTAGTGAGCCGATCCAAAACAGCCGAATCTCTAAGAAGAGCCAGGATTTCCACACTGGCAACAATGTTTCAGTCTGTTATTAAACTTGGTAAAGTGCCGCATCTGTTCTGTTTAAATCGCATGTTCAACAGCCCGACCATTGAGACTGTAAATGTGCTCGACGAGTGATGTGACGAAGCCTCTTTTCCATCGGTCACGTGATTTGCAGTCTTCTCAAATCAGTAGTGAGCAACACTTCGGGTTGAAAACACTGCATGCCATGTGGATCAGAAGGTGTCGAGCTGGACATTTCTAGCTGCAGCAAAGTTTCAGGGAGATGGCAATCTTCTTATGTCCTAGGCCAACTTTATCGTAAGCAACTTTTTTTTTTTTAGATCTTCTGGGAGTTGTGTGTCATGAGGTGCCATGTTGAACTTCCTGTGACCATGTTGGAAGTGTAGGAGCTTTAATACCAAATTTGACACACGTGCTATTTTTTGACACCTCAGACATTGCAACACTAATGAGTCACATGACACTGGGAGGAAAATGACTTATTGCGCTCACTTTAGGCATTTTTACTCAAAGGTGTACTCACTTTTGTTGACAGGTGGTGGCAGTTTCGGCTATTGATGCTTATATTGTGATTTATTATATTGGGTGGGGGATTATACTGCTATGCAAGATGAACAGTGATTACTTTTCACTCTGTCATAGAGTCATTGCAACAGTGTTGTCCAATGAAAAGATATAAATAAATATTTGCAGGAATGTGAAGGGTGTACTTACTTTTGTGAGACACTGTAAATATTCAATTGTTTGCACTGTCTACGTACCTATCATCTCCTCTCTGTCAGCTGACTTCAGAGGCTTCAGAGCCAATTCTTTAGAAGCACGTGTTATTTTTCCCGCCAGCAGGTGGCGCCAAACAAAGCTGCTTTCAGCCAAGTAAAAGGTTTTCCGTACAGGTGACAGATAAATGTCCAGGAGGAACGTTCAGTTTTTTGGTTATCATTTATCCCTCACATCCGCTCTTAACAATCCTACAGTAAATTGGACGGGTTTATTTTATTTTATTTTTGTTAAAGTTTGACACTGCTTTTGTTCAGATAAAGCAAATTTAATAAATAAAATAATTTGAAATGAAAATATCTGTAATCAGAGAAAGCACTGAAGCATTTTTAAAACTGCATTTACCTTTTTTGTATTTTGTTCTTTTAATGAATAAATAAAAAATATTTTGTTGCTTTGGGCTTTAATTTTCTTTTTCAAAATTTGATCTTTTTTGTTTTCATACATTGTTTAAGTAAAAATTGCTGTATTTTAAAGACATTTTAACATATTAAAGAAAGATGATAGAGATTAAAAAAATAAGAAATTTAGAAAATGATTAGGTATACTAAATGAAATGTTTCTGTGGAAATCATTTGGTAGTAATTAAAATTAAACATATTTACAATACAAACTATTTTAATATTGTTTTAAATTCTATGTAATTATATTTTTTATGATTTTGTGTATTTTAAAATACTTAATGTATACTAATGCAAAATGACATGTATTTTTGATGACTATGAAGATATGGAATTATAATTAGAATAATTAACAAAAATTAAGGCAACCAATAAAAAAATTAACATGTTATCAGCAAATCAAAACTGAAACGGGAAAACAAGTTAGATGGTTTTAAAAACTAACCATCTTTAAATCAACAGATACCATTTTCCTGCTTCAGGAATGTTATAATTTAAAGAGAATTGTTTCCATTTATTAATTATATATTTTTTTAAAGCATTTTAAGGTAAAAACACACACACAAAAAAAGAACAAAACACTCAAAGGTACATTTGCACATGAAGAGACAACAAACTAACAAAATATATAAACTAGTAAAAGCAAACGTGTAGGAAATCAGAAAAAGATGTACTGAAGAAAAGCAAGCTAAAATAAGAAATATATATATATATATATATATATATATATATATATATATATATATATTCTGTTGTTGGATTTTCTGCTTCTTTACTTTAAAAAGAAGAATTAAATTAAATGTGGAACATATATATGAGAGAAACAAAAAAAAAATGAATGTTTAAAAATTGTGTGACATTTGTGTTTTTCAACTTAGAGAAGGAAACAATAAAACTGTTGCAGGAGTCAAACTGTAAATAAAGAAAAAAAAGATTCTGCAGACTCTTCTGTTTTCACAGAGGAAATGTCCTGCAACTGAGAGTCCAAATTCTGGAGATAAAACTAGCTTTGACAATTAAGCAACAATTCAAACTAAGATTTGAAGGAATTGTTTTGTTTAATTTATTTGATATGTTTGACGTGCTTTTAAAATGTCAGAACTGTTAGGTTCAGATTTGTGTCACATTTAATCAAAGCTGTAGGTCTCTGTCCTCATTCCACTATCTTCCCTTTATTTTAGCTGGAAAATGTTTTGTTTGGGCATTTCCATTTCTCTGCAGCAAGGTTCTTGAGAAAATATGAAAATGCAGAAAAATGTTGGCCTTTTCCTCATCAGCCTCGTTGGTTACATTTTCTGATGGACCAACTTTAAGGAGCAGATCTAAAAAAGGAATTGTGGAAATGAGTCTGAGCCTCAAAACGGACAAAAATACAAAAGACGTCATTAAAACTGTAAAAAAAAAGCCTGATTTTCCTCAATGCTTGTTGGCTGCTTGACATTACATTCATGTTTTTATCATAACTGGGAACCTCAGGCATTCTGGGGTTTTTTTTAATTCATGTATAATTGATTTAAAAAGAAAGGATGAATGATAACTTCAACCACAAAAAAACCTCATCAATTAAATTAGTCAAAATGTTATTATAATATAATACATGGCTATAGAGTTTTATTTAAAAAAAAAAAAGCTGTTCCACAATTAAAGGGTTATGGGTATAAGAACATCATCTAAAACAAACTCTTCACTTAAAGAAAAGCTAAAATTAAAAAAAAATCCTTTAGAAACAGTTTTTTTAAAAAACCCTAAATCTTATGCTAAAAAAACACTGATGATTTTGATGATTTATTGTTTTTTTTTGTACTGCTGAAAAATAACGAAACATAATAAAAAAAATACTTAAACAAATGTAATTATGGTGAATAACTGTGTAGGAGGGAGAATAAAACCCAACCGTCAGAAATATTCTTTGGTCTCCTGAATCCTTGAAGATGTTCTTGTGATGATAATAATAAAGTTTCTTCATAAATCATTAAAGTTCAGAACATGTATTTCCATGGAAATGTTAGAAAAGGGGGGATTTTAAATAGAAAGAGCAAGAAGAGGGGATGTGACTGTAGCATTGGAAAAATGAAGGAGCAGGAAAAGGGAGGGGGGGTTACTGTAGAGAGTGAAGAAGAGGAGGAAGGAGAGGGTCAGAGGTCACTCTCATTTTTTATCCATTACTGCTCTGGGTCACATTTGTGACTGCAGCACCAAGTGTGTGTGTGTGTGCGTGTGTGTGATTGTGTGTGTGCGTGTGTGTGTGCGTGTGTGTGTGCGTGTGTGTGTGTGTGAGTGTGTGTGTGCGTCACCAGACTATACCATTTTAATAAAATACCTGTCTCTGTCTCCTCCATTCTGTGCTGAAAAGAATGAGGAGAGGAAGAGGAGGTCCTCTTCTACGGTGAAGCAGACAATCGCCACACAACAGCAGGAGCTCCACTCCACAGCTTCTATGCCAGGAGGCGGCAGCGGCGGGAGGAGGCGTTTGCATTTGACCGCAGGCTGACCTCCTCCCTGGTACCCCCTCACCTCTCCTTCACCTCCCTCCCACCATCTTTCATCTTGGACAGAGGAGGCCCCACGTGCACACACACACGAACACATACCCCAGTTTGTCCTGGGAGTGACCTCTGCTCGGCTCAGCAGGAATGCTGAGGGAAAGCCTGCACACACACACACACACGCACACACACCCACACACACACACACACACCAGAAACAGAGACAAATACAAGGACATTTCAAACAGAAGTACAGTGAAGAGGAGCAGCTCAGATACTCCGTTCATCAACCAGGGAGAATCTCTGAGGTTACAGATGATGAGAACAGTCAGCCAGAAGGTTCATATTCTCATGCTGGGAGAAGAAAAACACTCCCAGATGATGTATGGGGAGATATCCACAGTGAGAGCTGCACACACACACCCTCACAATCAAAGGCTTGAGGCAGACACACACGCACACATCAAGGTGTTTATTTGATGCAGATGTGGGGCAGGAAACCAGTTGCTTTCAGGGACACAAACACATCTGACACATGAGACGTGTGGTCACATCAGTAGAGTTTAGTCGAGTCTCATGCAGCAATCCTGCAGTAGAAATCAGTAGACACCTACATCTGATGCAGACCAAGCTGTGTGGAGATCAGAGCAGCAGAAGAGAGAGGGGGCAAAGGTCAGCTGTGGTCTCTGCAGTCAGACTGAGGGCAGAGGTCAGGGAGAGGTCACATTCTGTAGGAGACCTCAGTAACTGAGACGCATACATGAGGAGAGTCAGACACCTCCACCATGCTGATTATGCTGGAAGATGCTCCAAATGCTCGCCGTGGTAAAAGCGCGTTCAGATCCACCTCATTCAGGTCACAGAGTTACTTTAAAATTCTAACCAGCCAAACATGCCAGTGTTGTTACAGTCAGATCCACGTTGAGATGTTTGTGGGTAGAGCTGTCAAATCATTGCTTTAACTGCGATTAATTCATTACAGTCACATTAGCACAATATTTTTAAAGACTGATGTTAATCTCATTTTTAACTATAACTATTGTCGTGTTCTCAAAATAAACAAGGGTTCAACATTTTACTGACTGTGAGCGTTTTATCTCACATCACTTCTGGTGTCCATGCATGCAGTGGTCGTCCATAGCTGCTGTGATGTCATCAGTGTGTGACTTTATGGTTGGTCACAGAAATAGCCCAAACAAAGCCACAGCTATCATCTTTTATGGAAGGGATAACGTCTGACGAGGGGTGTGTTATTGCAAATGAATGGGTTACATGGAGGGCTGATGGCATCGGACAGTAAACTGTGGAGGTTTCATCAACATATGTATTATGGCATTAATAAATGATGAATGGAAAGGTGTTTCCACTGACTTTTGATGTGTTAAAGGAGAGATTCTGGACCTGATGTTTTTTTTTTTCTTCTTAATTGTTCGCGATTGAAACCCCCTCCCTCTACCCCCCGGTGGTGTAAAAGTTAAGGCTGGAAAACTTCACAAAGCCAGTTTTTGATCTTTTACTGCATCACAATGTCACACATTTAATCTGAAACTGCCTCAAAATGAGGCTTTCAACAGTAATTATTGGGTTAGATTAAAAACACATTAATTAAAGGTCATGATTAATTAATCACTTGCATGATAGCACTATTTATGGGACTGAACCTCCCGCTCACCAAAACAAGGGGCTGTAGCTGAGGTTATCTTCATGGCACTCCCCTGGATGTCATGATCGCTTCCTTATCTATTTCACAACATTTGTTCAACATTTGTTCAACGCGTTTGTTATCTGTTCAAAACATGATTTCTTATAGAAGTCTATGGAAAATTGTTTGTTCCTTTCAATGTCGCCATGAAAAATCTGGGAAACAAGAAAAAATCAAGACAGAAAACGCCAGAAAGAAGATTCACCAAATCAAGAAACACACTTTACATTTCATGAAAAACAAAGAAAAAGCTTTTGCTTTCACTTTAGATTTTGTATAAATGGATGTGTTTCAAGAAAGCAGGTGAATGTTTGCAGAGATGTTTCTCAAGTGGATCAAATGTTCTGTGAGATGTTTGTAGTTCAGATTATTTGCTCTGAGGCATTTTAATGTGGATTCTTTGTTTTTTGGGAGATTCTTTTTTTTTGTACAGTTCATTGTGTGACATTTCTGTTGAGTGTCATTGGTTCATTGTAATTCTAAAACTTGTTTTTGACATGTTCGCCACGTTTGTAAGCGCTATCCGTGTTAGCCTGTTCACAACGAAGCCTCGTCAGTGTATTCACACAAACATCCAATGTAGTAAACAGTTTTCTTGCAGTAAATTGGATTCTACAAAATGTCAATCTGATTTGGGCACAAATTATGACAAACTTCAGTATTGCAATTGCAAAAAGAAGTGTTAAGTAAAGTTGTTTTTAGTGGAACCACTAAATGAAATGAATGATGTAACCAACATATTTCTACTTGCATTTATTAGTCTTCTGGGCGGCAAGCAGAGTTTGAATCTCTAAAGCCAAAATGAAGAAAATATGAGGGTGTTGATAAAAACAAATGGAGCAGACACATTTAGTTCTTCAATCCCCAACAGTACACTTTGTGTCGGTCATAAACTAAGTAACAAAGCTCAGTTCAGCTCAGGATTCTCCTTCACTGCTGATGTTTTCTGTCTGCATCACATGTCTGGTGTCAAATGACACGCATGCTCCACAGTGCATCCGGTATGTTGGCTCTACTTTTCCACTTTTCAGATTTGATCGTTCTGATAAAGAGAGTTTGTGAAATCTGTTCATTTGTTTATGTTGTTTGTTGGGTTGTTTGGACTCCAGGATGCTGGTTTGTTCAGTCTGACTCTTTTTAAGGCATCATTTTTGATGAACAGATAAAATAAACCCAAATCAGGAAACTAATTACTATTTGAATTCCTGCTTTTCAGGCTCAAAAGCAACTTCTAATTTATCTAGGCTGAAAGACCTACCCCAATGTAAATTGTGTTTTTAATATGCTATTTTGTTATTTTTTGATGATGAAGGACATATTTAAACAAAATTAAGATGAAAATGGAATGCCTGAGTATTGTATTCTTTCTTCAGTTCCGGTCACGAGAGGACATATGTCTACAACTCTCCTGATATGAGTGACTTTAATCTTGAATCATCACAGAATTACTGCAAAAAAAGTAATTCTGCAATATAGAGAGCTGAACATGGCACAGAAGAAAAACCAAGAAACATCTGACCTTGCAGAGCTCAGAATTGCACTTGCCGACATCCAAGCTAAGCTAACTCCACTGCTGGAGTTAGATGCTAAGCTAATATCTCTAATGCAACATGCGGAAGATTTCCATCGAGAAAGAGTGAGAAATGAACAACGGGATAATCAGCTTGACCTCCTGGATGGAAGAACGAACAACTTGGATCAACAAGTAAGAATGAAAAATATCATTTTCACAGGATTTCAACTCAAACCCTGGGCAGCTAAGCACAGGAGCTAGCGGGGATGCAGTGGCCACAGTCGGGAGCGTAGAGAGTCAAGTCAAGGATTTCCCTGGATCTGGATACTATTGAGATCTGCCACCTGCTTCCCAGGAGAAAGGAGTCAGATAAACCAGAGATCCTTATCAGCTTTGTGAATAAAAACCATAAGATAGCTCTGATGAAGCAAAGAAAACTTTCAAAAGGGATGGTTGTTTTTCCTAATGATCACCTCACCCAAATTAATGCTGAACTGGCAAAGCACACCAGGCTCCAAGAGTGGAAAAAACAGATCCAGAGCACCTGGGTGCTGAATTCCAGGATCTTTGTTAAACCAAATGGCCCACCGGACCTGTCCAAGCCAAAGGTCATCACCAGCATGAAAGACTTTGAGAAGTGTGTGGTCATGGACGTCTGAGCCTTTAACTGATCATAAATAAAGTGAAATATGACTTCAAGAAAATATAACGCCTAGGATCTACTACTGACTCTTAGGTCAACTTTGACCCTGATATCTGTCCTGCAGACAACTTGAGCTCAGCTTACTTGCTGAGACATCAGCTGAAGGTCAGTGGACCCGATAAACAAAGTCTGCAGTCACAACAAGGAGGAGAATTTTATAAACTCTGTTCAAACCAGAAGGACGGCTGTTAATCAGGCAGCAGGATAAGGAATACCGTCTTGGACAAAGACTCTAATCAAATTTACTTGACTTGGTTCCCTAAAATGTGATTCATGACTAAAGATCTTCTAATGAACATAAGCTGCACATATTTTTGATTTTTATTCCTGATTTAAGTAAATAGCTTTTCTGATTAAAATAATCTGCATACATTTTTAATTTTTATGCTGTTTTATGTAAATGACTTTTCCAGATGTTGGAAACCTGCTCTTTGTTGCTTCGTTTCTCTCATGAGAAAGAACATACATTAGTGGATGTTTGAAACTTCATTGATCAACATCACTGATTCTTTTTTACTGCATAAGCTACTAACAAGTTTAAAATATTATTACATGTACATACAGAGCAATGTAATTCATTGTTACTTAAAGATGCTTAATGACCAAAACCAATGTTGTCACAGTATTAATGTCTGATCATAAGTTACAAACCGGATATTGATAGCAAATGTAAAGTAAATTATTAAAGTAGATTATATAAGTTCGCTTCCTCCCACTCCCTTTTTAAGCAATCTATCATTTGATGCCTAGTTTTCCTGTTTGACGTGTTTTTTTGGATGTAAATCTCTGATGATTGTGTTACATATATGTTATTCTTGCCTGATTGCTTGAAAGAAACCATTTTCCAAATCCAAATCATTGTGAATGAGGAGCAGACGAAAAAAAAATGCTGTTTGAGAAAGGCCTGTGACATTTAGGCGCTACAGCCGACGGGCCACTAGCTCCCTGCTCTGCTCCAGTCTGATGCATCCACTTCCAAACAAATAGATCCATGTACGTCTATTTTCTTCGTCTGAGCTGGAATCTGACTAAAAACTGTACCTGGATAGCTCCAGTATTGCTCACCGTATTTGTTCCAGCTCTAATGTTAGCTTGGGGTCGTGTGGGGATGAAAACTTCTGGGACAGAGTGTAAGATAAGGCATGATGGGAAGTCAGGGCAGGTCTATTCCACACCAACAGTCTCTCTTATAACTCTGAGGTGACTTTCTAAGGAACTCCTGTCGCTCTTCAGAGACTATGTCCTAGAAAATGACAGCTTTTTTTTTTTTGCCAAAAGCAGCATAATCATATTGAAAAGACCACTGGGAACACTTTAATAAATCTAAAGATGATTGGAGTGGTACTTTAATGGTTGATTGGGTGTCGACATAAAACTATGAATTGAATTTAACTGCTACAGAAAGTAAATTTTGCTTTAAAAAAAAAAAGTAATGAAACTTTTGAATCTCAGAGAGTCTTGGATCTTTGAATGTTTTAGAATCTTCCACATTTTTTTTTTTAAATCTTCTAAGCTTATTTACTTTTTCACTAAAACCTTTTGGGCTTTTTTTGGGGTTGTGAAAGCAAACTGACTTTAGGTGATAGTTATAAAAACTTACAGTTTCAAACTTACTATCTCATCTAACAGCAACAACATGTAACTTTGCCACAAAAATATGTAAATCAACATCAACTACCATCTAACATCACTGACCATTTTATGACAGAATCTGCTAAAATTTGTAGTCCACTAACAGGTGGTTAAATCTGTCTTTCAGGGCAGAGAGGTGGACTGTTCTTTGAGTTATAATTCCAATAAAGAATCCATAAAATTAAATTGATCTTTGAATTAGCAAACAGAGGGAGGTAATGGTGTTCAGTGTGTTTGCTGTTCCAGTACTAATTAGAGCACGAGCCAATGTAGATGTGCACATGTGGGTGTGCACGTGTGGGTGTGTTTTTGTGGATTTATGGTACTTGGTCTGAGACTTCAATTTCCTTCTCCATCTGACATGTCAAAGGTCGTAAATCAGCAGAACCCATGCATCTGAACACACACATGCATGCACACCCACAGGAACACACAAAGTCACCCCATCTGTGCATGGATGTGTGTAATTTACAGCTCGCTGTGTTTGTGTTATGGTTTGTTATAATCAGTTTTGCACTGAAATGTAGAGCAAATATTTTCTAACTACTCAGTTTCTCCACACTTCCATTCCTTCTTATTGCTCAAAGTTTTAAGGATCGTGACATTTGATATTTCAGACATGTAAAAAAACATTTTTCAGTTTTTCTGGGTCTTTTTTGCACCAGTTGCTTTTTCTGATTATCAAAAATCACTCTCAAGTTTGTACTTACATGAACACACTTTCGTGCACATGGATACCCATGCATGTTAAAGTATGCTAGAGTATGCAGAGTGCACATATCGATGTTACAGAAACAAATAACTACAAATACTGATTTGTGTCCACGGTTAAGGGAGGGTAAATATCAAACACTCTGGCTGATTACGTTTAATTTTCATCTTGGTGAAGTCCTGCACCCATCAGACACAAACACCTACAACGGTTTAATGGAAAACTTTGCTTTGAAATTTTCTTCATCATATTGGAGCGTACCACTGAATTTAAGACTGTTCATATTCACAACCTCGTTGTCCAGGCCTTGCTGCCATGTCTGTTTGTTTATGAAGTCAACAGTTGGATCCTGCCAGCGTTTCAATGCCTGTGGTCATTAGAAAGACTGAGTGTCTGAGGATGCTTCTGCTCTCCATTACCTCCAATTAGCTTCCCTGAGCTGCCACTCCAAGCCAAGAACATTGAATTGAACTGTAATCATTCTTAAGTGTTTGTATTGACTGTTTGGTCCTGCTAAAGAGGAACATCATAACTGATGTTCACTACTTATACATCTTTTCCCAGAGTGTAAAAAGAGAAGCTTGGAGGTTCTTAACAGGGCAGCAAAGATCAAGAGGATCAGAGGAGCTCAAGAAGGCACTTATTTAGGAAGTGATCCAACTTTGACTGTATTAGTCCCACTCAAACATATTTATTTCTTTTGTTAAATTGTTCTCAGTGGTCTTTTAATTATGGCTGTGCAGGTTTTAGCCAAAATCAAAAGGCCTTTGTCATTTTTTAAGACATATTTTATGTCCATCAGCAGTAGCTCAGTAGAAAAACAATTCTGATTTGTGGGGGCAACTGTTAGTTCGGAGAAACCCTGTCCCTTTCCCATCTCTGAGGGCTCTGTTTGCACGCTCACATCCCCAAGCTAGCATTAGCACCGTAAAAATAATGGCAAGCAATATTGGATCAATCCAGCCGTACAGTTTTGAGCCAGAGGCCAGTTCGAACAAAGAAATGAATGGGCGCAAGGGGGCTGAGAAGCGGAAGGTAAGAGAGACTTTGGCAAACCCAGTGAGTAGTTACGTCATTAGCTCCAGCGTTTTCTAACATGCAGTTACTGATCCTCGGATCAGTAACTGCATGTTACTTTAAAATCCAGAGGAGTTGCATTTCATAGTGTGATAACTGTGAGTAGCTGTGAGCACAGAATGGTCTGTGTGTAAGAAATTATGAATTAAGTCTCTTATGGCCTCTCATAATCCTGGCATTCTTACATGTGCATACTTAGGGTTATCTCAAAGGACGGGACTTTACATTTTTAGGGTCTGACGTATTTTCCAACAGATTTTAGAATATCGTTTTTGCTTACCATACTAGAGCCTCAGTCAACTTTATGGATGCTGCGGGTTTCTGGGGGTTGTAGGAGCATCTGCATCTTTAAGGGAGCACAAGTGTTCACAATGAAATATCACCCTTCAGTCAAAACAACTTGCACACATTTATTTTTCTATAAGGAAGAGAAATCTGCTACTTACCAATCAGAGTACAAGAGAGAAGTTTGGTTTAACTGTCATCAAGAGTGGGGGTAGTGATATCGTCTTAGCCTGTTTCCCTCATTATGTTTTATCTATATTGTGAGGAATTGTAGTTGCCATTGATACAACGCGGTGACAGACACAAGCGTACGTGCACCAGGTGATGATGCATGAATATTGCTGTTTGCGCCTGAGAGAAAAGGTTTGATGTCACTCTAGGGTGTGTTAAAGAGGATTGCAAACATTGGGCAGTTCCATTAATGCAGGGCTGAAAACAAAGCCTCCAGTCCTGTTCACGGAAAACGGTGTCCCATTTCATGCTGTTACTACTCACGGGCCAACCGGAATCCGACCAGCAACTATAGCAGTTTACGACCACGATCTGAAGCCAGAAGCTAAAAGGTATCATATGTAACTATTTAGGTGACACAGAATCAAAAATGAAGATGACAAGATAACTTAAGGGAAACTCTATAATCATCAGTAGCAGAATACAAAAAAAAAAACAAACAATATATTTTTCACATGACGCCACACTAAATGTAGAATACCCACCGAAGACCAAGAGACCCATTGTTTTTTTGTTGTTTTTTTAACAATAATGAGGAGGTTGTGGTTGTTTTGTGCTGATAAAAGCGCTGATGTCCTCGGGGAGAGCAGGGAATGGCAGCCATCCAAATACAAACACATCTGTAACAAGCACTTTGTTAACAGGAAAATCAATTCAAACGTGTGAACAAATTAATTTGTACAATTTTGGAATTAGCATAAGAGGCTGGATGTTCCCTTCAATATTACACAGATTTTCTTGCTCATTACTCACAAAATTGCATTCTTTGCATTCTTTCCTCTTTTATGTTCTCTTTGTGTTGGGGTTTATGAAAGGAGTTTCTTTTCAAGTGTGATAAAATGGGGTTGTGTTCACCAATGACATGGTCTCTGTATTAATTTAGGTTTGGACAGTTAAACTTGGTCACATGTTTTTCATGTGTGAGTCAAAATAAAAGGAAAATTGTAAATTGCTTTTTTGAATTACCAGTAATTCTGTGTTCAGCATTAAGCAGGTACTAGAAGATTGATGGATGAATGGTCATTAAATAAATGTATGGTAAATTAATAAAAACATGGATGTTATGAGAGGATGACTGGATGATGGATGGAAGGATAGACAGATATTGAAATGAATGAATGAATGATGATATATGGATGGAAGGAATGGGTGACAGACAGACAGAGATAGATAGATAGATAGATAGATAGATAGATAGATAGATAGATAGATAGATAGATAGATAGGTCGGTCGGTCGGTCGGTCGGTCGGTCGGTCGGTCGGTCGGTCGGTCGGTCGGTCGGTCCTGATCAGATAGTGGAAACAATCAGAAATTTAAGTATTATTATTATTATTATTATTCAATACTTGTTATCACAATTAAAGAAATGCTAAAGAATGAAAAGAGGGAAGGTTGAAATGCATGGATGGATGTAGGAAATGTTGATTGGATAATGGATTCTGAGATAGATAGCTGAAGGATGGATAAATAGAAGAATTTGATCCTAGATGGATGAATAAACAGATGTACAAATGAATGCTGGCTGCTTAGTTCAATAGATAGATAATCAAAGAAGGAATGGCTGAAGGGAGGAAGTGTTGATTGGATGAATTAATGAACAGTTGAATGGGATGATTTTCAGATGAACAGATGGACGAGTGGATTGACGGATGCTTGGATGATGGAGGATGGATTAGGTAATTGTGACTTGGTTTCTGCTCCTATGGTTGAGGTTGGCAGAAGAAGCAGAAGTGAGATGCTTTGTTGGATTTTGAACCTTGGTGTTCTGGACATTTTACCACTTTTAATGAGCCACATGTTTGGCTCAGTAGATTCAGTATCACCTGCAGCATTAGTTCTGATGAACCTAGAGACATCAGAACACTTCTCTGTTATCAGTCAAGTTCTGCTATGAATATAAAAGCAGAAAGATATTTGACTTTAACACTGAGTTCAGATGTGTGGCGACAAAGTGCTCAACAGTATGCACAATGAGCTGACAGGTGCACTCTTGCTGCACCAGTGGGACAGTGTGTGGTCTGTGTGGAGTTGCTGCTCAGTCTGCTGTTTGTCCATCACTAACTCAGGCCACACAGGCGACGTCCTTCAAGACAATTAAAAAAAAATGGGCGAGAGATATAGGATCATGGTTCTGGATGTCCAGCAGTGCGACCTCCATTTGACTCCAACAACTTTGGTCATTGCCATAGTAACCAGGATGGTCGGCAGGATGGAGATCAGTTGAAGGTCACTGAATGTGTGTGAGTGAGTTGTGTGGTTGTCTCTGCATCCTGATCAGCAGCAGTCGGCGGTCTCCATAGGGACTGAGTTTCATGCTAGAAGTGTTTGAAGTTCACCAGTCACATGTTCTAAAGCGACAGAGGTACATGGAAGGAGATGCCCCTCAGGCTGTGTCTCACCACATGCATGGTACTGGTGTGCTTTCCAACTTCCAACAGCTGCAGGGACTCTTCTCACACATTCCACTTCCTGCTGCCTTATTACCAGGTCATTTATGTTCCTTTCAGCATGTCCAGGTGAGAAACTTAACATAGGAAACTGCACCAGTAATTAACATAACCATGGTCTGTGGGAAATATATGATCCCCAACAGTTAGTATGTTGATGTGTAATATGTGTTTTGCATTTGTCAACATTGAGAAGAAGACTTTACAAGATACAAGCAGGTGAAGCTGCATGCCAGTGGAACCAAACATGCAAAATTACAAAAAGAGGTTTCTCAACATCTTCTTTTTTAAAACTAGCTCTCTCATTTTTTTTTTAGGAATTTTCTCACATAGAAGGTCAGAGAGAACCTAATATTAGTTTTTCTTCCAGCATTAATAAATATTTAAATTATCATATGATAATTATTTACCATATTTTTTCTTTTTTTTTAGTGTTCTCTGAAACAAAGTAGAGCTGACCCGCTTTACAAACTGTTGGGAAAAATACATTTGAGGATTAAACTGCTGAGAGGAACTTTGGGCCTTTTACATAAAAATGTTTCACATAACTATCTTCTTCATGCAGTCAGATGTTGGAATTCAAAAAGAAAAATCTAAAATGTTTTAAAGATTACACTACATTACCAAAAGTATGAGCTCACCTACCTTGACTCACATATGAACTGAAGTGCCATCCCTTTCCTAACCCATAGAGTTCAATGGGATGGTGGTCCACGCATTTTTAAAATATATATATGTATAATATAATATAAATGTATATATATAAAGTATTTATATCAGAGCACTGTGTCTATTGTGGTAGAGAACAAACTGCAGCTTTTCCTATAGTTTATGTTCTTAACATTGCAATGAACACATAACAAATGTGTTGTTACCTCAGAAATGTGTGAATCCCACAAATTTGTGTTTCCTAAAACACAAATATTTTAGGAGAGATTGCAATTATAAAAACCCTGAACATGAACTGTTGAAATTGTGACTTCTGTTTGGTATAGGTTACCATGGAGACTGGGATTCAACCATACTAGAAGCAAAATCCCAGCTTTCCTTGCTGTTATGCTGCTTGCTTCACTCGCTGTCTGTGGGTTTAAATAACCAGAATGCTTGCACTGAAGTTGATCTTATTTTGATTGGAAAACGACTGATGGGAGGCCATGGGATTTTGTGTCATTCGAGTAATGTGTATGGGAAGAAGGAGGACACTGGAGACAAGGAGAAGATGAAGGAGAAGTGGGGCGAAGCGCACAGTCAGGTCAAACGTTCGGTTTTTGGGTGAAACTAAGTTCACATTACCATACAGATCAGAGTGTGTGTGTGTGTGTGTGTGTGTGTGTGTGCATCTTCTCTTCACTGAAGCAGTGACACCAAATTTGTACTCAAGTGACGCCAACAGATGGAGTTGCTATTGTAAAAAGGTCCTCACGCACGCACCCACGCATGCATGCAAGCATGCACACTCACACCCATTCACACACCCTCAAATAAACAGACATCAATGTCTCATTATGGGAATAAAGTTCACAATCACCCAGACAGCAACCTCCTGTGGTTAAGGAGTGTGCACACACAAACACACACACACACACACACACACACACACACAAAGATGGCTCCTCATCAGTAACCTGCCTGATAACACACTGGAGAGGTAGCATGTGTGTGCACGGGTGTGTGCACATGTGTGTGCATGCGTGTGAGGGTGTGCAGGCAGAAATGGAACCCTTGAACTGTGTTTAACCCTCTCTCCCGCTCTCTCGGTGGTTCTGTATATCCTTCATCTGGCCTTTATTGTTGCTTTCATCCTTCCTCCCTCTCTTCCTGTTTTTGACACCTTCATTTGTTTTCATCTGGTTCTTTTCCCTGCTCTGTCTTTCTCTCTCAGTGGGACATAAACGGGTTTCAGGTACTTTGAGGTCAAAGCATCATGCACAGTGAGGCTGTTGGAGTGTGAATTTACTGCAGGAAGCAGCTCACAAAGACACACACATCAATGGACTCATAAATTAAGGATTGTTTGTAAATCTCCAGCCTATGAACTGATTATTACAGTCACCAACTGCATGTCAGAAGGCTTACAATTAATTAACAAAAACATAATTACTTTTTTTGGTTCTAATATATAGCCCTGGTATATATATATATATATATATATATATATATATATATATGGGCTGTCAAAGTTAACACATTATTTGTTATTAACGTTGATTAATTACACCTCAGAAACGACCATCTTCCACTTTGCGTCGAGTGGTTCTGGCTTCCACGGTGTGCATCAATTTCTGAAAAATACACACTTCATCGGGCACTATCTCTCTCATAACTTGCTCACTTACAAAAGAAATAAATATTCTATTGATTTTCAGTACTATCTATCTATCTATCTATCTATCTATCTATCTATCTATCTATCTATCTATCTATCTATCTATCTATCTATCTATCTATCTATCTATCTATCTATGGTTTCTAGCTAGAGAACCTGGAAGCATCCTCTCCTAGACCTTTCCTGGAGCATCCGGTGGTGCCTCCCTGTGTGATCGGAGTGTTGAAGCCAGCAGCTGTGGCGAAGAAGCAGAGGGGTTTGGATTCATGTGCAACCGGTTTATTAGCAAGAGCAAACAGTTGAGGACAAGGCAGAACAAGGTAAAAAACCAGGCAAGAGTCAAAATACATGGAAAGAGGTCGGACAGAGTCAAGACAGAGTCAAGACAGGCAAGGGTCAGGGTACAACGAGAGACAGCAGAAGAAACACTCAGCCTGAATGTGACAACAAACAAGACTTCACACCCAGCTCTTCTCTGTACCAGACTAAAAACTGTCTGTGGTAATTGTATGATGCGGAACAGCTGGTGAGACCTGGGAGCAGGGAACAAAGGCGAGGAAGGTGCTAAGGACAATGTCAATATTCTGGAGAGGGCTCCCTCCGGTGGTCGGAGGAGGAGATGGAAGTGCGTGGCCTGACAGCAGCAAAGGACAGTTACGTCCCTTTTTTGCTGTCAAAACGCACACACCATTGTGAGGATGTTAGCCTGTGGTGAACTCCTGAACTTAACTTGAACCATGGTCGGGTCATCCTGAGGGCAAAGAGGATGAGTGTGTTCCTCCTCATGCTGCACCAGAGGACTGACACACACCTGCCCAGTGCAAGAGCATCGCCGTGTCCATGGTGGGGAAAATAAATGAATTTTCAAGTTTTTAGTTACATCCTCTGAGTATTGATTAAGAAATCTTTTGATTAATTCAATTGATTAATTGATTTATTGATTAATCATAATTAAATTGCCACAAATATTTCTGGAAATGTTTTCTTTTCAGTCAGATAACTGAACATCATTCTGTTGAGGAGCAGTGTCTACAGGTTATGGCATCACGTATACATCAGATAGGAGTGTAAAGATTGACTTTAACGATTTGATTCCTGTCTTGATTTGTGTTTGCTGATCCGATCACAATGGTATTGGTTCTTTTTTAATGATCCCTTTCACCGACCTAAAATGGATCCAGGACATCTTTAGCCATACATTTTTAATGATCAAAGTCAATTTGATTCAATTTTGCCTCAGATCGATCTGGTTGGATTGTAGGAATAGAATCACTGATTTTGTTGATTAATCGATACAATATACCCTGGTTTATGAGAAACTTTGCAGATAGTGTAGGTGGAGCTCAGTAACCATCATGCTTAGCTGGATGATGACTGATTTTCTTCTTACTTCATTTAGAGACTACTGGTAAATTGAGAGGAAAACAAAAGCAATGTCTGGATTTATTTCCCTGATCTGAATTTTTAATCTGTTTCTAAATAAATTTTGCCTTCGATGGAACTCAGTTACTTTCATACTTTGGACACAGGAAGCCTGTTTTGTGTTACATGTCTGCATGCCACAATCTTCACACAGAAAGGGGTCAAATAGGTCCAGAAAAAACATTAAAAACCTGCGTGGAGAAATTGCCAGCATGGTTCTCTTGTCACTTGTCTTGTTCCTACTTTTTATGTAACTTGTGCTTTAGTGATTAATTTGATTAATAACTAATTGCAGCTTTAAAACAATGGTTACAAAAGTTACAAATTGACATGTTTACAGGTTAGGATGTAAGTTTTTCTCAATGTTGTGTTAGAATTATAAATACATAGGGTGCTTTAACCCCCCAGTATCACCCTATTGCCTCCCCATTTGTTTCTCAAATTTTCTCTTTTGAACACACACACACACTTCTTTCTGGTCTGAGTAGGAAGTGATCAGTCATTGGCTGAAGAGAGGAGACGGTGACCTCCTCCTGAACTCTCACCTCCCTTTAACCTTTGACTGAGGAGGAGAAGAGGCTGCTGCAGCAGAGAGGAGGTGAAGGTAGAGAGAGTGGAGGCAAACCTCCTGAAGAAGGTCACTCAAAGAGAGAAGGAGGAAAAGATGAGGAGATGAAGATGGATCACAGAAGTCAAATTAGAAGGAAAAAAACTGCAGAGAAAATGAGAACAAAGACATGAAGGAGGGACCAAACACAAGGGGGCAGTGTTGGGACAGAGTAGAGTGCTCTATGGGACGTGACAGTGTGGGTCGGTGAGTGGGAGGAAGCGTGAGAATGACGAAAATCAAAGATTGCAAAATAGCAGCATCGGTCTAATCCATTGGTTGGCACGTTTCATGTTTTCACGTGGCGTCAGGTCTGCAATGGGAGGAGCATCGCGTGATGGTGTCGTCATGACTCTGTGGCATCCGTACATGGCGACACCATAGCAACACCTAATCCTGTCCAACAGACAACGCCCTGTTGGCTAACACACGCGCATTCATGCCACATTTATGTACATACAGCTATGCAAACACACTCAACCGTGGCACCAGACAAAGCCGCGCACACACAACAATGCATGCATACACATACACACATGTTGCCCTTTTGTGGAGGGGGGGCAAAGTGAGGAAGAGAACTTAAAAGCTGTTTGTTGTCTGTGTTCTTTTAAGCATCCAGAAATCTGTTCTGGGTCTCAAAGGTTCTGTGCTGAGCCGCTCAGCTTCCGGTTCTCACGCCGCTCCACGTTAGGAACATAACTCAGGTAGATGAGGGACGAATCTGCTTTGATACTGAGCTGGAAAAGTGTCAGACTTCAAAGCTGCATGCAGCCCCCTCTGATCAATGCAAACCCACCCATTCAGGTCCGCTGGACACCTGAGCGGCTGTGCTCCCACCTCAGAGGAGAAGGTGTGGTCCCATGACTCACCAGAGCCTGATCAAAAGTTTGAGGAAGCCATGAGCTCACAGACCAGGTGCAGAGAAGGTCAAAAGTCACAGGAGGCAGTTCCCACGGCGACCGCAGGGAGGAAACAGTTCAAGGGCTTTGATCGCAGCTCACATGCACACGCTGTTCATGGTGCAGCCGTGGAACAAGACACGAACCGTGTGACTAGACAGCAGCTCAGATCGATGTGTTTTTTTTAATTTCATCATCTCACTGCCTCCTCGCCTTAGAAGGGGGGGGGTCACGTGGGGGTCACGGCACCGACAATAACAGGATCCATTCACTCCACACATTGATGCAAATAAAATGTTTACTTCCAGGAACTCACTACAGTCTGAGGTTCATCTGGGAACATTTTTACACTATGTTCAAGGTCACAAGGAGGCGGAGCCTCCAAGATGTCATACAGTCACACCTCAAATCTTTTTTCATGCACAAACGCTCACATGTCAATTATTATTATTATTCTGGTCAGAGCAACAAAGATATCTACTAAAACTTTTACGTTTTTGCCCTTTAAGTTTTTAAATCAGGATTATAATGACTTCATTCATTCTCCGACACAATTCCTACATTTTTAGTAATCAGCATCCCAAAAATAACCATTTAGTTAAATGTCTGAACATCCAACACAGTAGAAAAGACTAACTGTGGGATTATATCAAATTTGCTTCTTACAACTTGTGTTCAAGGAATTAACTCGACTTGACTATAGCTAATGATCATTATATTTAAACAATTTATTTTGTTCATTGTATGCTTTACTGCAAAAATCTCTATTTATGATTTTCACTGCTAAGAAGATGGAATCTTCTTCTCACATTTTTGTTATTTTTTTCTGTTTTTTTATCAGTGCATTTCTTTATTTCTTGAATTAGTTTGATATATCTGTGTGATTTCTTGTTGTCTACAATTATTTCTTGAAATAAACCAATAAATTAAATCAAAAAATGAAATATCGAATCATAAATGTTGCAAAACACGATCCAAATTGACCAGGAAAAAACACAACAGACATTCACAGACTGTTTACCTCCATTACTGATGGATGAAAAAATAGTTTAATAGATGAAAATGTTTTTTTTTAAACATTTTCTTTTCTGACAAATTATAAAATGAATGTGAACATAAAAATATTATATATAAAAAAGCCCAAAGCATCTGCTTAGAAACTTTATTTATCTAAGACGGATTAAATTAAATAAAAAAATTCTGATGTAAATATATGTATATGTAAATAAATGCATCTGATGTTTTTAATGTTTTGATGAAAGCCAAATATGTAACTAATAGAATACAAATATGCATTTTTTTCCCAATAAATTATTTTAGAATTTATATTTCAGTAAAAATATAACAATTTTGACCAAACATTTAAAACTGTCAGACGTAAAAATTCACAAAAATGAAATCCAAGTCTGTTAACTTCAAATCTGTTTAAAAGAAATACCTAGTTAAGAAGTCCAGAAATGAATTAAACTCCGGTCATGTCCTGTAAAACAAAGCACTTGCTGGATCGCTGTTGTTTCCATGCTAGAATGTCTCATTTAGACGATGAGAGTCTGAACCAGAATGGATGCTGGTTCTTGGTCATACTGACAGTCAGGAACTCTCTTCAGGTCAAATAGGAATCCTTCAGTTGTTCTCATGTTCTCTATGCTTGCTTTCAGTTCACTTTGCTTTCCTGATAACGTCACATCAGCTCATGCGGCTGTTAGGCTTCTGCCGTCATGCTGCATCACATTCAGCTCTCTCAGCTGCCCCCCAGCATCAACTTGTGGACCTGAAGTCTATGTTTGCATAAAATAATGGACTGATTCACAAGGGACCATATTCTGAATAAAGACTTAATTTAAAGAACACAAAAAAGTCATTCAGATTTCCCCTTCTCTGTTTGATTTTTTAATCACCAGAAGAATCTCACCGGGAGTATGAATGTTTGGTTGGTTCTGATGGGAGCGGGGGATTTTAGCTCAGGTCAGAACAGCCATGTGAAGATTAGCTTTCACGGCTTTTTCATGGCAAATTAATCATTACAGTAAGATCTGAACGGATTTGGACACAAGCTCCAACTCTGCTGATATTTCACAGGAACCTCATGAAGGAAATGCAGAAGAAAAGGAACATCAATGCAGCGGAATTCTTGGAAAACTGTCAGAGGAAGTAAAAAATAAAAAATATCTAAGAGGGAACAAAAAAAATGAAAAGATGTTGACGTTATATTATATTATATTATATTATATTATATTATATTATATTATATTATATTATATTATATTATATTATATTATATTATATTATATTATATTATATTATATTATATTATATTATATTATATTATAGTTTTGGACATTGATTCTAGTTTAAACTGAAACAAACCAAGGGTTTTAATTATCTTGTGTCTTTATTTACATTTGTTAACATGTAACAATTTCTTTTTTCTGCGTTGTCGTTGTGATTTGATTTGCAGTTGTTATCATTTGTGATCTATTATTTCAATAATGAAAGCTTTTGTAACATATTTGAACATATTTATCTATGTCGATTGTGGCTCATGGCTCATGTTTCGGAGAAATTAACAGAAGTTCCTCATTTAAAACAGGCCAGAGCTTTTTTATGGATTCCTTCTTCATGCTTTCATTGTAAATAAACAGGAGAACCTGTTTAATGTTATTTAGCTTTGTGTTTTAATTTAATAAATGTTGCTGGCTTTCTGTTATATTTTGTCTAAGCAAACTTACATTTAATTCTTTTCTGCTCATCTGTTTTTTTTAAAAGAATACTTTATTGACAGTCTGTGCTGCTCTGTTGCTGAAAGCAAACAGCAGAGTAAATTCAGCTGTTTTCATTGTGCATTGCTTTCATTCTCATTTTGATTTAAATGAGTTACGCTTTGATGAAACGCAAAATTATTTTGGTTTGTTTCCTCTTCATATTTCCAAAAAAGATTGATTTAATTAAAAAAACATTATATGAATAATTCTTGTGGCTAGAACATTTTATCACTGTAAGTTTAATTGAGATGTAATATAACAAAGAAATTCTCATTTTATAACATAAAGATGCAATAATTTCAATGTCATACTTGACATAAATAAGACAATATAATGGGAAAATTCCTTTTTAATAATATATTTTCAAGTTAAACATTTTTATTTGCTTTACAAAAATCACAAAAACAAGAATTAATTATTTTCTTGTTTATATATACATATTATTTCTGTATATATTCAGATTTATATATGCCTATTTCTAAAAAAGAATCTCACATTTCTGTAAAAATGAATGACTTTATTTAAGTATGAAGAGAGTTAAAAAAAATGTCATTTTTTTTCTGGATAATGAAATCTTTTGCAGAAATTCTGCATGTTGTCAGAGAATCAGTTAAGATTTTGTCAACTGTATTTTTGTTTACCCTTGAAATATTTGGGACTTAACTACAGGAAAAAGTGTAAAAAAAACATGAGTTTGTTAGTTCCTAATTAACAGACTTTAAAGCACAGCTGTTTAATTTATAACTAACACAAATAACTGAATTGCTTTAGAAATGCATTATTGAAGCAGACCAACTAAAAGGACCTCAGGGGCTTTTTTTAAAAGTTAACTCTAACGCTAATAATTGTTGCTTTTTACAGGGTTGTGAGTTTGGGATGATGGGATGAATTCTATTCTATTCTATTCTATTCTATTCTATTCTATTCTATTCTATTCTATTCTATTCTATTCTATTCTATTCTATATTCATTCTCACTTTAGGAATTTTTCGTTTGACAGCTGATATCACCCTTGTTTGGTATTGTTGTAAAAAACATGAAAGACTAAAAGTCAATTTTGACAAATTTTCTTTTTCTTCTTTTTTCCGTGACAAATTTCTGTCCAATTCTATGACACGTGGTTTATTCTGAAAACTGCACACAAACGCTTTATAAAAGCCTATTTTTTCATTTCATGATAAAACTGTGTCTTTAAAAAACCTGTTGGAAGTGTTTATTGAAGTTTGCCGTATGTTTTACTTGAGAAGCTGACCTGATCTGGTAGAACCTAGCCGCTGCTTTGCCAAACGAGGTCTCAGCTGTCAGGGTTAAAACGTAAGGTTGGGGTGTGTGTTTGTGTGTGTGTTGGGGGGGGTGTCATTGTTAGAGTCTGGACAGGGGGCTGGCTCTGGATTTTTTGGGTTCCGTATTGCAGGGTGGGGTTTCACATTCATGTAGGTCAAAGCGGCAGATTCCTTCTCTGTGTTTGTGTTTCTGCTCTGTGGGGGACATTATTCACACATGTCAGCTTTTACAGTGAGACAAGCATTAGAAAAAGGCCCCGGCTCAAGAGGATGATTAATGTGAATTGTTTCACCTTAAAAGAATACAATTTACAAATGTCTGGAAGATAGGTGCAAGGTGGGTGCTGCACAACTGAAGGTCCAGAGCAGAATTAGTGAAGAACGTGTTCGGTCCATAGTTTTTTTAAATGATCCTTTTGTTGTTTCTATGTAGTCAGTAGAAAGAACTTCAACTAAAACCAGCTTCTGCTGCAGTTTCGGTGGATCACTGGCTCAGCATTCAACCTTCTGTCCACATCAGTGAGTCAGAAAAACTGTTCTGATGGTTCTCTTGGTGCCACACGTGTCCGTCATGCGTTTGATCTTGATGCTTTGTGTCGTCCTTGCAAGACCTTGAAACCTGAAGTGTTCTTATTTCTCTAAAATTCTCTGTATCCTCTGATCCAGGATGAAGAGATTGTTTCTAAATGACAAACCTCTCCTGTTTGTACGGCATTCCATGCGGCATTACAGGATTGCGTGGAGCTTGTTGAGGACGCTCATAATAGACTCTTTGATTCCATCGAACACAACTCCATAGCAGTTTGATTCATTTGTGAGGCAAGTTTGTTCTCTCACCCAAACCTTGACGCACATGAATACATATATGCATCAAACCACTTCTGCTCCAAACTTACTAACATCTACTCGAACACAAAAACTTAAGTGGTTTAATTTTACAGCTGGAAATAAATTCAGGCGTCAAGGCTTTAAAGAAAATTAAGAAACGTATAGAGGATTTGCATTGAATAAGAAAGAATCGGACTGACCCCTGTTTGACACTGATTCTGCCCCAGTTCGGTTTTTTCATCCATTCAGGGTCTGGAAAAAGGTCACCAGTGTTGGTCAACATTTATTTAGAACATTTGTTGGCAGGTGGGCAGTTTTTTGCAGGTCTTAGAAGACAAAAAACAAACACCTGAGGAGCCGAGAGAAACCTGGCGGGAGGATTATTGGAAGGAAAAACGAGGAATGTGATGAAAGGAGGAGTTGGTAAATTCACGCTCCAGTTCACAACTCAAACATTAAAACACAGCCTTTTTTATTGTTTGTGAGGCTCCACCCAATTCCACACCTGTGAGTAATGAGCTCCTCTGATCCACTTCCCGTTAACCCGCCTGCTCTCAACTCAGAAACGGATTGAGAACCAGAATGAAATATAGGACTGTAAGCACAAATTTTAACACTGAACTGCGATGTGGAACCACGGAGGTCTGGACTGATTTAAGAAAGTGAACCCCAAGATGAAACCTGCTAAAAAAACAGCACATACTAATACCCACCGCTCCATATCTGCCTCATCATCTTCTGCTCTGGAAGGGAAATAAATGACCAGTCAGACCTGATGAGCATGGTCTGTTCCCAACGATGACCTCTGGGGGGCAGTGTAGTTTGACAGATGTCATGACTCTGTGAGTTTGTCTCATTGTCAGTGTTGTGTTTTTGATGGTGGATGTTTGGTCAAAAAATCTGGTGTTTCTGTTGAGAAAAACAAGATAAAGATCATTCTGTCATTCGTTTGTCTTACTTCTGCACACCTACACAACACACACACAGACAAATACACAACACACACACACACCATCACACATACACACAGAAATACACAACACACACACACCATCACACACACACACAATTACACACACACAGAAATACACAACACACACACACCATCACACACTCACACCATTACACACACACAGAAATACACAACACACACACTCACACAAATACACAACACACACCATCACACACACACACAAATACACAACACACACACACACAAATACACAACACACACACACCATCACACACAAATACACAGCACACATAAACCGTCACACACACACACAAATACACAACACACAAATACACAACGCACACACACACAAATACACAACACACACACACCATCACACACAAATACACAGCACACATAAACCGTCACACACACACACAAATACACAACACACAAATACACAACGCACACACACCAGCTCACACACACACACAAATACACAACACACATAAACCGTCACACACACACAAATACACAACACACACACAAATGCACAATGCACACACACCATCTCACACACACACAAATACACAACGCACACACACCATCTCACACACACACACACACACACAAATACACAACACACACAAATACACAATGCACACACACCATCTTACACACACACACAAATACACAACACACATAAACCGTCACACACACACAAATACACAACACACACACAAATGCACAATGCACACACACCATCTCACACACACACAAATGCACAACGCACACACACCATCTCACACACACACACACACAAATACACAATGCACACACACCATCTCACACACATACACAAATACACGACACACACACCATCACACACACACCATCACACACACATTTGACTCAAGACTTAACTATGGAAATGTTTTCATCTGTTAAATGAATCGTAATAAAAAACTGAGTGGAAGCTGCCAAAATCCTGTTGATTCTGATGAAAATGAACAAAATTATTTAAGAAAAAACATTTGAAGGTTTGATTAACAAAAAAAAAGCAATGATATCATGAGCACAAAGCTCTGATTTATGAGAAAAAAGACATGAAGCTGAATAGGTCAAGCACTGCTGTTCTTTCAAAAGACCCACTGTTGCTGGCGGGTCTCATCTCAGAACATCCTGGATTCTCATCTTATTCTTCGCTTCCTGGATGTTTGTTCTGAACTCTCTTATTCTTTCACCATTTTCATGAGCTGGTAGCTGAAGGGAAAAAAAATGAGGAATCATGTTTTACTTTGTTGTTTCTATTGACTTATAGTGCAGGAAGAATACAAACTGAATACTTCCTCAGGCTACATTTTAATTTTACAATATATAAAGTAAATAAAAAGTAAACGTGAAGTATACTGTCTCACTTTTAGCATACCGTATATCTCCAACAATGGACTGTCTCTTTAGACGCTGGTCTCCACTAACCGGTGCGGTCTTTACGTAACATTAGATGTGCGAGAGGCACTCACGCTGCATCCGGTCCGGTCCGGCCTCTGCGGTCAGGCCTCTGTGGCGCTCCGTGTTTGTTTAGTTGATTTCAAAATTTTCCAGATGCTGGAGCTGATCTGTAGCACTTTATTGTGAAGTTGGGGCATTTTTCATAATGAAACCTATTTTTCGCTATGATGTCATATTTAAAAGACGGGTTCTTGCGTGAACCTATGTAAGTTCAGAGGTCCGCAAGGTTTGCAGCAGAGGCTTTCTGCAGGAGAACTGCTAGCAAACTGTAGTCAGTGCGAGTTACCGACTGTGCCGCTCTGCAGCCACACCGGGGCCAGACCGCATGCAGTGTGAGACTCCAGCCCCTTATAGTGGCTGGGCTCCTTTAAGGCAAGAGCGCTTACCACTGCGCCACCGTGCAGCCCCCACTTTGCATAAAGATGTTTGCTAAATATTGTTTAATGTAAATGTACTGTAACAATAACTGAACTTGATAAAAAGGATTAGCTTCTCTTAATCTATATAATATCTGAAATCTCAGGTCGGCTTTGTTAGACAACAATGAAGGTCGCCAAAGAAAACATAATTTCATTTCCCCAGAAAATCTCTGTCTCGGTTTGTTAATATTAGATGTGAAGTAGATCAGCCAATGACAGGGCAGCACCAGCAGTTCTGCTCTGTGATTGGCTGCCCACAATGTTTGTTTGTGGTTATGGAGTTGCTGAGGAAGCAGCCTTTTATGTCTGCTCACAACACTGGCACTGTCTGAGCCTGACACACACACATGTGCACACACAAAGGCCTGCTAAGCTCTAGCTAAACAGCCCAATGTGGAGCCATCTCTCCCTCTCCCTCTTGTACAAACACACATAAATGCTCAGAGGCAAATCTTACTTCATCCTAAGTATTTTTAAATCAGGCGATGACAGTTTCAGAGAGAGTGAAGGACGCACACGTAGCCACTGCGGTTTGGGGTTGAGCTGTGGTGTGTCTGAGGTTAACGAGCTCTTACAACCTTCTTAGCACATCGATGAAAGACACATCTTAAGAACGACAGAGAGCCAGAGAATAAAAACTCACCAGACAAAAGTGAATGGGTGTAATCATTTACTTTTCTGTTCAAGAGGCTGGTAAATAAACTTTTCCACTTTGTTATATGGTACGTGTGGTTTTGCACGTCTGTGTAGCCATAATCACACTTAAACCTATTCTAAAAAGGAAGCCATGTCTTTACATGCCCACCCATTGTTTTGCTTTGCTATTATGTGAGTCTGACAGTGTCTGTGTGAATGTGCTTGTGTTAGCACAGGGAAATTCCAGTAATTTCACACCAGAATGCATTAAAGCAACAGCAGTCTGGAAACGTCATGGTAAAGGTTTTGCAGCATCCTGAAACAATCAGAAGTCCCAACATCTGTAACGTCACAGTGCTCCAGAGCTGTCTGGATAACTATAATGGGTGAAAAACCAAACAGGCCAAGCGGGCATGAATGTGCTGATGCTCACCTGAATGAACCTGCACATGAGAACCTTCAGAAGCTTCATTTAGTGGGATTAAAGCCATTTTATGATGATACTGTGGAAGTGAATATGTCCACAAACCAGACATGTTTATGGAATTCTCAAAATGCAGAAAGAAGGACTCCCACCACCACCTTCAAACCCTCATCAGTTAAATCAGTTAACTTGGTCACATACAACACAATCAAATGTCTCTTAGATATCCTTTCATCTCTGGTTAACCACACTCACCACCACTGACAGAACTCAGTCAAATTTGTTGCCAAAGGAGAGAAACCGGAAATCCCCTTGATGTTACATCACTCTGTGTTTACATTCACACCGCTTTCCGTAGACGCACATTTCAGTCTTCTGCATTCCAAACTCAGTGACTACGTATCGCAACAGTCGTTTTCATGACTGTTTCCAGGCTCTACGTTAAAAGCACGCGGCCACTGAACGCTCGTTACGTTAAGTTAAGGCAGGTCAAACTTTGACCAGTCAGGGACTCAGACTTGGGAGTGACGTATGGATGGCGTCCCCTTTAATTAATGGAAGTATTAACCATTTTAAACTTGATCATGGAGGAGAAATGAATAATTGAGGTTTTTGCCCAGCTGGAATTAAACGATATACCAAGTCTATCATATATCAAATAGATTTACACTGCTATGACATTTCACACCAAGCGTCTTCTGTAGGTAACATGCGCTAGTAAACAATAGAAAATGGAAAAGTAGAAGAAGCCCCTCCCAGTTTGTCCAGTGTGAACAGCATTGGTTTCAAGAACCCATGTTTAGCGTGTCCTTGAACGAGTGTGAAATGCCTGGTGTGACTACAGCACAGTCATAGCGATAAAAGTAGATGTTAAAATCCTCCTTCACCTCTAAAGCAAACTTGACTCACAGCACATTTACTCTCCTTTGGACATGTGTTTCAACATTACCTACTTAACCTTTTTATTTAACCAGGTAGAGCCCATTGAGCTCAGGACCTCTTTTACAAGGGTGACCTAGAGGCAAGGAGGGTTAAGTGTCTTCCCAAGGACACAACAACAGTTGGAGGGAGCGGGGATCGAACCACCAATCTTTCGATCACTGGCCGAACTGCTCAAGCACCTGAAGAAGCGTTGTACTGACCAAGCATGACTGGGTTTTCTCTCCTGGATCTTCCCTTCTGTCAAACCTTTCCGTGGAATCAAGAGAGAATAAAGCTCCTGACTAATTTCAGGGTTTCAGACCAACCCAGTATATTCAGATAACAACTGGGTTTGCAAAAAGAAGTGTAAAGAAGCTTGTCCAGAACTCCACACTGGAGAAATCAAACGACCAAAGGACAAGAGGAAGTGCAGCCCCTCTGAGCCAGAAACAGCAGTCATTTAAGAAACAAAGCACACTCATTTGAGGATCAGAATGTAAACTATTTTGGACAAAGAAGACAGATGCTTAGAGTTGGGTGACGAAGCATTGTCTGCTAAAATGAATAATCCCTTATGAACAGAAATGGTGGACTCAGTTATGATCTTTTTCTCATTTACGACACTGTCCTGTCAACACTTCCCAGCAAAGTCAGACCAGCTCACACAGCTGCTGACAGGCTACGGATAACCAACCCTACCAGTCTAACCCCAACAGTCCATTGATTATTTAAGGAAGTGAAACCATCTGAGCTATAAAGTCTGCCCCTTTACTGCATTGTACAGACTGAAAAGGTTGCTTGATCAAGGAACCAGACGTACTGACTCGACACAGGCAAGTTGGTTTGACGACTTTCATAGACAGCCTGGGAACCTTCATCACAGGCACATTGCTGCAGTCTTCCACTAGGGCTCCTTGAGAAGAAAACAATGGTTGCCTCAGATAAGCTAAGGTCTCATAACTAACATGACTTCCTGTTCCTCAGTGTTATTTAAAAATCTACGTTTTATTCTACGTTACTCGACTGTCAGGCACAGATAATGGATGACAGTTGTCATATTTATATGGACACTTGAAAATCGGATGATATTAGAATTTAGATGATAAAGAGATGTTTGGTGTGCTTGTGAACAAACACACTAGTCTATTCAAGTTTTCGGTTTTCCCATTTAGGCCTCATTTATGTAGCTTTGGCTTTATCCTTGGCCTACACTACCTCTGCTCCACATGTTAGATTTAGCTCATGACTTCTGAGTAAAAACTCTGCTATATGGGTTTGGACTGCATCTCTTTTCCAGACGAGCCAACTTGTCTCTTCAAACAAGATGAGTGCTGCACAATCACTTCCTGTTGACTGGCTCTGGCTCCTCTTCCATTTGGACAGATACAGTTAATAAGATAATAAGTTAATAAGATACAGTAATAATTCAGAACAACTTCATTCCAAGTTCCATGATTCTGAAAACAATTGATGAAAGGAACATCAATAACAATTGAAAGGCTTAACACGGAGGAGGGTTTGGACATGTTTGTATGCATGTCTGTGGGCAAAAGAGGGAACAGTGACCATAAAATATGCACTCCTTAATTTGAAAAGTAAAAAAAAAACATTTTAGTTTTCTCTTTTTCTGGAGTAGTCATGAGTCAAGGTTGGCAACCACTTCAGTGGCCTAATGTAGTGTCCAGCCTCAGTCAAACCAAAGACATGAAAAAAGGACCTAATTGCTCCCTTCTCCTGACCCAGCATTAAAGGGCTGAACTAAAGCATTAAAATGGTTTCGAAACCCAAATATGACCATTCCCTGAGGAGAGGGGTCAAATACAGAGAAGAACGTGTTGCTGCATTCATGTGACTTTTGTAAAACTTAAAGTCTGTCCTTTCAAATCCTCATTGGTCAGTGGGGATTAAAGTTAACATACAATCTGCCATTTCCCAGCACTTAGAAAAAAAGCTGAAATTCAGATAAGTCCAATGGTAAATTCAAAATCAAAGAAGATTGTGTTATGGCTTCATGCATGTCAGAGTCAAGAGACTGCATGTGACCGAGGAAAACATCATTCTGTGGTTGCATGACTCAAGTAAAGATCACATTAGTTCTTTATGTTTAAATACATCTAATAAATAAATAACAATATAAAATAAATAAAATCTAAATAAAGTACATTTTCTGGTCAAAGCAGAGCTGATGTTACAGACTAGTTAGAACCAGCAAGCTGCTCTGTCTGGCTGCTGTACCCACAGGCTGCCAGTGGGAGGCAGTGCAGCGTGTAAGGTTTTTGAAAGAGTTTGTGTGACTGTACGTGCAGCCTGTATGTGTATGTATCTCAAGGTTCAGGTTTTTTATTGCCATGTATGCATCAACTTACATTGAAGCACATTGAAATTCTTGTGGTGAGCTCTCAGAGCCACAGTTTAGATAGAGGGAAGTTACTGTACAAGTTTGGATAATAGGATCACTATCAAGAAAAGCACCAAAAAAATAAAAATAAGTACAAACAAGTATGAAGAAGATGTGTGCAAGTTCACTGGAAGGCTGCAATAGTGCAGGAGCAAACAAAAGAGAGATCGAAAATTACACGTTGACTAATTATAAAAGGACACATTGCACATTTATTTTCAGTGTGGTAGTTTTTTCCTTTAGACTGAATGTGGCAGGAGAAACTGTTGAAAGGTGAGTTCAATGTGTGATGATGCTGTCCGCTCTGCTGTGTCGCAGGCTTTGTGTACAGTGTTTGCGTTTGAGCAGGGAGTGAGCCGAGTGGAGCGAGTCTCTGATGGTTCCCTCTCCACTACAGTTCCTCTGATGAGCAGGGGCTGCAGGGGGCGGGGTCCTGTATTGATGCCACACACTCACAATGTGCATACAGTGTCCAGTGTCATCCACATATTTAATTATGGTGGTCCCATCCTGGCTGGAGACACAGTGGTGGGTGTAAAGGGTTTGGGGCTGAGGCGGCAGTGCTGAGGTGTTCTGGTACTGACCCGGAGCTCAGCTGACAGCCATCCTTCCATCCTCACCACCTGTGGTCTGTCAGTCAGGAAGATCCAGTTGCAGGTGGGGGTGGGAACTTTGAGGTCTGCCAGTTTCTTCATCAGTATGCATGGGCAGAAACTGTTGAATGTAGAGCTGGATTCCAGGAAAAGCATCCTGGTGTACGCTCTGCTGTTCTCCAGGTGATGCAGCGTGTGGTGCAGGGTTATGGCTACGGCATCGTCCGTAGGACGTCCATGGGATCTGGTATATTGGTGGAGGTTTTAAAGATGGTGGGTTCTACAGCCTGGGATAGTAACATGTTGAAGATGTCAGCATACACCCCAGCTAGTTGTTCTCCACTGTATTCTAATACTCTAGGGGGTACTCCATCAGGTCCCCCCTTCTTGTGAGGATTCACCCTCTTCTTTAAGGGCCTGTGTGTGTGACCTGTAAGGGCGTGTCTGTGGGATTCCAGGGAGATGTTGAAGGTAAGTCTGCGTTCATCCTGTCAAACCTGCTTAGAAGGTTTTCAGGCTGTCTGGAAGGGTTATGTCCCAGTGGTCAGTGGTTGCTGTGGTTCTCTTGTAGTTTGTGACAGACTGGATTCCCTGTCACATGCTGCGTGTGTTGTGTGCCTTCAATTTTTCTGGAGTGACCCTTCTTGCTGCTCTGAGGGACTTCTGCAGCTCATACCGAGCTCTTTTGTACTCCTATTGGTCTCCAGATTTGAAGGCTTCCCTCTTCTTCTTTATTTTTTCCTTTACATCCCATTGAACCAGGGCTTCTGGTGGAAACGTACACACAGTCCTGGGGGGGATGTAGTCTGTGATTGTCTCCATGTATTCATGAAGGGTGTTTGCAGCCACGTTGAAGGTTCTCCATTCTGTGGCCTCAAAGCAGTCCAGGTGCTAATGGTTGTGACTGTAACTGGTTTTGTTTTCAGCCTTTTGTTGTAAACTGGTTTGAGTTGGACTGCCAGGTGGTCAGACTTTCCAAAGTGGGGTTGTGGTTCAGCTGAAAAGGCATTTTTGATGTAGCAGTGGCAGTAATACGATATTTTATTTCCCCGTATGGGAAAGTTCCCAAACTGCTGCAGTTTAGGCATTAATTCTCTGAGATTGCAGTGACTGAAGTCCCCGACAGCAATAAAAGCTGCATTGGGATATGTGTTGTCATGTGTCCTGATCATGTCGTGTAGCTCCCTCAGTGCAGCCTCCTTTTTAGCAAAGGGGGGGATTTACACAACACTCACTATGACGCTCTGCAGTTCTCTGAGCAAATACAATGGAATCAGCTTTAGAGTCAGATATTCCACGTTCTCAGAGCAGAACTGTGAGATGATCTTACAGTCAGTACACAAGGATTGCTTCAGGGCGGAAGTTCCTCCTCCTCATGTCTTACCGCCGTCCTCTGCACGTCAGTCCCTTCTGAAGTCCGTGTAGCTGTGTGGTGCCAACGCCTCGTCGGGTGTCCTCTCCATCAGCCCTGTTTTACAGAAACACAGAATGAAGGAACCTCGCATGTCCCTCTGCGTGGAAATTCAGGCGTGAATCTCGTCCATTTTTTTTCCAGTGACTGGATGTTGGCCAATAGTACGATTGGGAGGGGTAGCCTTTCCTGAATCTGTGTGTGTGTGTGTGTTTTGTGTCTTTGTCTCAGAGTGATTTTGTGTTATCCAACTATCACCATGCTAACATGCAGACACATCCCATGTCCCAAATGAGCAGAACACCTGCTGACAGTAAATTGTTTGCAGAAATTGTGTGTTTTTTCCCAGTCAGGTCTAGAATCCTGCAGCAGCAGCGATTCTGAAGTTGGAAAACGGTGGTGTTTGGATTAGGTACTTTCTCCGTTTGAATAACCTCCTAATTAAAAACTGATGACTGGGGGCAACAGTGACGGGCTGGCACACACCCACACACACTCCCACAGCTGGGAGGGGGCTTTGAAGGAGTCCAAAGAGGTACTGACAGATCTGTTTGGCAAGCCCTCCATTCACACAGTCCTTCCCCCTCTCTTCACACTCTGGGTGACCTTCACATCAGTCCAGCAGTCTCTCCATTACTCTGTTGCCATAGCAACAGGCCTCAGTTCATTCCACAGATGTTCAAGAGGATCTGGTCCGATCTTCTATGCTACGGGCACATCATGCATGTGTGCTGCGTTCAAAAACGCACTAAAAGGGCAGTCTTGAACACGCTTTTAACATTCCCTGTTCCTACTGGACTGTCGTTACCCATTTCTGAGTGCATGCACTCAGTTAGAAGAGGCTTGGTGCAAAATGTCAAAGCGGTTGAAATCAGACTTTTTCTTTCACAGCTCTATTCTGATATTTGAAAAACTTGGTATCAAATAATGCCATCCAGGCACAAAACGCAATTATTAATTTTTCCTTCATGATCAATTTTCAAACAGTTGGTATTTCTTGTGATTTAAAAAGGATACCATTCATACATCCCTATCAAGTCTGAGTCCCTGATTGGTCAAAGATGGGTTAAACTTTCAATGCAGGCTGCACGTTTTGAATGTGGAGCCTGAAAATAGACTTAAAGACTTGCATAGCGACACATGATCAGGAGAGGTTTCAAGCAGAAGCTTGAAACGTGCAGAAAACACTGGTTAAAACTGAGTTTTCATTGGAAGTGGCTGCTGTAGACACAGGAACATCAAGCAGCCCTGAACTGTTCTTATTCTTTACCTTCAACGAGCAATTTCCGCTGTGATTTTATGTTAAATCTCCAAAAAAGGCCAACCAAATTTTTCTCCTGTAGAGCAAGGACATCTGATTGATTCCATTGGTTGGTGATGTGAATATTATTTAGTGTAAAAATGTAATGTGAACAAGTTGATAGGCGAAACAGCCAGGATTCAGCAGATAAATACAAATACAAACTTAAACTAAAGATAAATACAAACTTCAAAGAAGAGTGAGACTCTCCCATAGCTCTGAGGATGACTTATGCAATCCTAGCTAATGGATGTGTAATTTGGGGAGTATAAAGTTGAGACCAGACACAGGAGCCTTTATTGCATTTGCCTGGTGGAGATCATAGATGATGAGGAAAGGTACTCTGGACTTCTGAGGAGGATCTGACAGAACATGGCTGACAGGAGAGACATTTTCAGAAGGGAAACACTACACTAGGTAAAATTACCCTCTATTTGATTAGAGAGATATTAGGAAATGTTCAATTTTGTTGTCAATTTAAAAATATTTATCCCATCAGATGGTTTCTTTTATCTTCAGTCAAAAACAACTTGAGCAATATCACCACTTCTAGGTCATCTTTTTAAAGCAGTAAATTCATGACAAGGACTTTACTAAAAACACAAATCCTGACAAATCGAAAACATTGCAGTTTTACTTTTCCATCTTTCTGAGGAACAACATTATTAGAAGAGTTGGTTTTGGTACTTTTTGTGCGAATTCAAACATGCAGATGACAATGTTTTACAGTTCATAAATTTGTGCAGATATGATTGAGCCAGACTCATTAGTGCTCTGACGTGATAATCCAGCCGCTGACGTTCTCTTTTGCTACGCCAATGCACCAGGACAAAGGTGCAAAGATGATTCAACGCCTTCTTTTTTCACAATTTTTGGATGTGCTCCAGAGGCAGAAAATCCAATTGACTCAAGATGCAGAGTTGAAGGCAGAGCTGACTTTTTAAGCCTTTCTCTCAACACTTTTAAATGGACAAAGCAGATGAAAGTTACGCCTGCACGTCATTGCCCTTTTGTCTGTTTGTTATTGCTGCTTTGTGGTTGCCATGGCAGCAGGTCTGACTGGGGTTAGAAGCTGCCAAAATCCAATTGTAAGTGAGTATTGTAGTTTTTGATTGGTGTGATGGTTGTTATGGATCAGCATCCTCATTACAGTTTTGCTGTTAAGTCATTCTGCACCTTTGATGTTTTTTAATGAAAGAGATATAATGAAATATTTCATTTGCTTTTTAAAAAATGAATCCCATACTTGAAGCTGGTCCGTACGAGTCAGCCTCAGATTTTCCCAAAGACAGCAGATGAAACCTACATAAACCCACTTAAACTTAAAGGTCAACTCCAGACAATTTCCAAAATCATTGTCAGTGGTCTTTTAATTAAGATGATGCTATAAAGCAAATACTACAAAAAACGTGTTGTTTTCTAGGAAATAGCATGTGCAGAGCCGCAGGACTTCATCAGAAATTCACCTCTTTTTGTTGGCATGGCGAGAGCAAACACTATTGTCATTGGAGTGGGTCTTAAAGAGGAAAATGTTAACTTAAAAAAAGGGTGGGACACTGAGAGAACAGCAGACAGGAGGATGAAGAATTAAAGCACACGGTAAGGACAGTCAGCTGGTCATGGTACACTTGCAGAAGGTAATGCAGAGATCCTGATTGTTGTAAATAACAAGGATCAAAGCAGATCTGCTGCCAAGCAGTCAGGAGTCCTTCTGCACAACTGACTCATCTGTGTGTGTGCAAATGTGTGAAGATGCACGTGTGTAAGCTTGAGACATCTCACCTCATCCTCACCACCAATGCAGAATAGAATAATCAATAATTGTTCACAAGCCCTCACACATACGCATACACACACAGACCACATTTGCATGTAAATTAAGCTCCTTTGAGCTGCAATCCACCAGCCTTCCCTTTTCATTTGACTATACATCAATCCACTGCTCCGTGCACACACACATGGACACTCATGTTAAAAATAGATGATGGCCTTTCAGGCTTTGTGTTAATTGTCAGTGCCACTGTATTGACACGGGATAATTTTATTCTCACTTTCTGTCACTCCTTCCTCATCCTCTGTCTCTTTCTCTGGTCTTTTCCACCTTTGTCAGGAATTCAGAAGATGCTCAGGCAGAGCTTTTGTTTCATGGGTCATATTATAGATCATCCCTCAACCCTTGCTCATAGCTACACTTTCTATTTTGTTTTGTAAAGGACTATACCAGGCAGACACACATGCTGCTTGCTTTGGGCAAAATAAAATGATGTAATCAAAATTGTCATTTCATTCTAAGTGCAACCAAGACAATTCGAGGTATCCTGATTGAGTTTTGTGATTTAGTTATGAAATACACATCTGACTACATTCATGACTGCCCACTAACCTGTTTACAAACGTTTGACAATGATGCTTAAAGGGCATCATGCACATTTGAAGCTTGCTGGCTTTTAAGATGATCAGTTGTATTCAGCAACTCACTGAAATGAAAATGTTTTATTGTATCAGAACTTGGTGAAGCGACTTACAGTGAAAGGCGGGCTGGGGGTGCTTTGTGATGGGACACTCGGAGCCGTACAGACTCAAACTGGTGAACTGAATGAATTGGAGGTCGATGCTCTGTTTGCCCACGTGTATCACAACAGAGTCTCCCTTGGAAAGATGGAAACCAGGATGGAGCGAGTAACAGCTCTACTTGGAGGAAACCATCAAAATGGACCGGTATCAGAGAATATTCCACCACAAGCAGTTTGGACATTCACCAGGCCGGCAGCAGCTATGTCTGCCTGCACCTGAACAAATCAGCTCTAATTGGACGTTCCCAGGCCAAGGGCACACTCCCTCAACCAAACCAAAAGAAATCAGCTGAAAGTGTGATAAGCAGAGCCAGTTGTCATGGAAACCTACATTCCTCCCCTTGTTTGTTATTTTCCCAACAATCTATTAGGCATAAACACTTATCACTCCTGTCTTCGTCATCTCCTAGTAACTGTGTTGAAGCATGCCTTCGCCGTACCAAAGAACAAGTAAAGAGTGTTTTACCTGACCTTGATTCAGATGATCAAAATTGGTCATCAAAATGTAAAGTTTGAATAAGTGAAATATCCCAACAAGGATTGCAAAGGGTAGGACTTCCATCACTTCCGCCTCTCGTTGCTTTGCTCCGCCCTCATAATTCCTGGCCAATGACTGACGGGATCTGCAGTCACATGGTTTTGTTTACATGCTTTAGTTCAAAACAGACTCCAGTCTGGATGCAGATCAAGATGCAAGGTTCAGAACTTGATCAGGGCCTAATTAAGAGGATTCAGTCAGAACCAGTGGACTTTTCCATTCTAAATACACTTTGATAAACAGCAAATGATTCTTTTTCTGACATTTAGCTCATCCTGTGATCCAGATAGAAGATCTTTGAAAAGGACTTTGAAAATGATCTTTGAATAGAAACTTGATTGTTTTTTTTTTTTTATTGATGCTAAAGTGCTAAACTTTTCTGAAGCAAATTCAACTTATTGTCAAGATCAACTTTTAGCTTCAACACACTGTAAACTGAAAATAATGAGAGTTTCTGATTAAAATGAATCGGAACAGAAATGATGGAGTTCTGCTGATTGACAGAGAAGAATAAAAGGTGCTGCATCCCTATGTGGGGCACAGGCAAAAGCTCACTTTTACACATGAAAAGCACAACTTTGTTTGCATGAGATATTCACTGCATCACCAGGAAGTAGCTTTCACACTGTACTGTTCAGTGAAAACAGACCAGTGCTCCTGCTTGTGGTTCTGTCTGGATTGAAGGATGGTGAAAGTGGACCACTCGACCAGTTTAAACCTGTAATTAGTGTCTGTGGGTCTGTTTAGATCAAGTCAGTCACCTGTCTGTGCCAAATGTATTCAGTACTAGGATTTGCTGACACAGTCATATTCATTACTTATTACCAGGAATTTTAACTGCATTTGATCAGTCGTGTCTTACTGTTAAAAAATCAAATCTCACCGGCCTTCTGTCTCTGCTTCCTCGTGCAGAGATTTCTAAACCAGGATTTATGACACAGAGTCAGAAGTTACCATCAGCTCTGACATTTGGAGCACAAAAAAAGGACAGACTGGCGACCTGTCCTTGGTGTACCCTGCCTTCACCCACAGCTGGGTTAGGCACCCCCATGACCCCGAAAGGTACAAAGTGGGTGGATGGATGGATGGATGGATGGATGGATGGATGGATGGATGGATGGATGGATGGATGGATGAAACCATTAGGAAAAACAGGAGCGAGAAAGAAACTTGACAGGAGATGAAAACAATATACTTTCAAAATACAATAATTAACAAAAGTTAAGTTAATAACTAAGACAAGATCGGAAATGAATGAATGAATTTAGCAGAGCCAAACAGTAAAGAGGTATTAGAGACAAGCAGTGATGGACTGAATTGAAGCTAATGATGACTTTGGACAGAAAGGTGACTTTCACTACAACATTGCAGGTCAGTCATGAAAACCAGCAAACTTGAGAAAAGATGGCAGCCATTTCCTGTTGGCTCAACGCTTTGATGTATACGTTCCACATTTCATCGTTTTGATTTTGCTCTTTGGTCTTTTAAGGCTGATGTCCACAAAGCTCTGACAAGATCTCAAGATCTGGAAGATCTTAAATTAAGCAAAGTAACTTTTGTGGAAGTTTTCATCCCAATAATTCTGGGTGAAAAAAAAAATCTGAACAGGGAGTTGATGGAGTATTCGTTATTATCAAAATGTGTCAACATACTAGGATAACCAAACTCTTCAGAATAAAAGTATGCCTCAGAGTGACTCTTTTAAAAAAAGACAAAAAATACATGCTTTTTTAAAGCAATCTCAGCCTTAAGAAAAACCAAATAGTTTCACATGACGTGAATTTGGCAGAAAAAAATGTTTAGAGAATTTTGCAAACATTCGCAAAAGTACAAAGTTCCCACATGAATGCGACAGTGACTTCTTTGACTCAGATGTTACGTAGGAAGCTTAAATTGACCATAAAACACATTTTTAAGCATTACATTTTCAAGAAGTTAACAAAAACCTCTGGGTTCCCCCCTCCCCTAAGAAAAAGACTCCTTTTCACCTCCAGCACATAGAGAGAAAAGACTCAGTGTTTGGGGTGAGCAGGGCTATGAGTGTGGCCGCGTGGCGCTGGGCGGGACTCCAACAGTGTGTGTTGGTGTGTGCCTGAGGCCGGCAGCAGGGAGGTGTCAGGCCAGTGATGAATGAAGCGCTGGCTGCAGAGTCCAGTCCACAGGCTGCAGTGTGGGGTTCACCTGATGGCGGGGCTCACCTGCCTGCAGGCATACTGGAACTTGCATGAGATTAGTGTCTCGCTGCTGACGGCAGTCAGGCTGCAGCAGAAAGCCGAATGCGTCTTTCAGCATCAAACAGCCTGTCTGATGGATCAGACTGACCTGCAGTGCAATCGCAGCTCTGGAAAATGTCTTTCCTTCCACTGAGCTGATTTCTGCACATGATAGAAAGCCCTGAGCACACACACACACACACACACACACACACACACACACACACACACACACACACACACAAACACACACATAGTACACATACACCATCTTACCACAGCTTGAGGTAAAAGAAACCAAAATGATCTGCACTAATGTTGAATTAATTTAAGTCAGTTTCTAATCAGCTTCTGTTTCAGCTAATGGAGAACTGATATTGTTACAGCCAGGTAATGTTCTTCAGAATCACACCTCAAATGGCCTGTAGAAATCTGTGAATTTACAGGTTTATCTGGTTTTTGTCAGTTTTAGCATCAGATTCAGTTACATTTTTCAACAAAACAGAAAACAAAATGGCTTCTCTCTGAATTGGTTCTGTAAAAGTATGAATACAGGCTCTTTAGAAGCTCTGGATCTGAACTAGTAAAGAACTGACACCAACACAAGTCCACAGCCAATGTGGACCAACATCCACAAACACAAACTCCTAATAAACTGTTTACATTCACTGACAAACATTTACAAAAGCACGTTTTTTGAACTGAAGAAGGAAAAGAGATCTATTCATGCAACCATGACTCAAGTGCAGGTTTCTTTCCTTCTCACAGGTGAATCACAGTTTAGTGTGAGCATCTTGTTAGCCAAGTTCTATAAAAGTTCAGCTCAGCTCCTGGAGGGTCTCCGACAAAGAGAGGGCACTTCCTGCACTAACTTGCATAAAAGGGAAGTGCGTCACATTAGAGACCATCTCCTACTTTCTAGTGACGATGTTGGACCAATGAGTCTGTTCTTCTCAGAGGTACAGCGACCTTAGCGTACACCACCAGAAACGTCTCATGACCCAGACCTCTCCCACACTTTATCAAACATCAGGACATGAGCAATGCCATGACGGGACCTGATGCAGTGGAGAAAACCTGCAACAATAGATCTCTAAAGACTGGCTTCAGCATCCCCACATTTCTCTTCTGATGATTAAGAAAATAGATATTTTATTTGGATTTTAGACACACAACTGTTTCCTCTCCTACTCATCAACATCCACCTTCTTCCTCCCCTACCAGATAGCCACAGTGGTGATGACGGCATGACCTTTCTCTGCTCCCTCTTAGCCTAAATAGCTGTTAAAACATCTTTAAAATTAATCACAGAGACCCTCTATCTCAGGTTACAACCATGTGGATTCACATCTGTTCATAGCAGCTGGTTTCTGAGCCTGCTCACCAAGCAATGCTGCAGTATCAGCTTCAAAGCTGGAGGTGATTTTTAAACCTGCAAAGTGTGTGTTTATGCAAGGATGCTTCACGACTCCAACAGAAAGAAATCTGTCTCTTTTGTACTCAGAAAAACAAGAGTCGGTTTGCAATGAGAAGAGATTTCAACAAGATGGAAGAACATTTGCAAACACATCCTCCACACAAAGCGTGAACGTCAGATCAAAGATTTGTTTTAGCCTCCCAGTCTGCTAATGTTTGAAAAGAGAGCATTGCCTCTTCAGTTTTTTGAAGGGGAGATGCAATCCAGAAGGCCCACTAAGCACACCTCAGCAAATGACCAAATATCAAGCAAGTTTTAATAATTATTTAGATTTTCTCAGTTTTTTCACAAGTGAGATGTAACTGTTTAGCTGATGGATTGGATTCTGGATTTTCTTGTTGATTCAGTGATCCTGAATGGAATTAAAGATCCTCATGGGTCATCTTTTGATCTGTTGTGTTTCCAGTGCTTTATTATATTATGATTATGACATTTTTAGCTAAAATCAATAAGCCATAAACATAGATTCTGCAGAGCGGCAGGAGTTCATTAAAAATGAATTACTGAGTTGTGGACGAGACTGTTAGTGTGGAGTAAACCCCCTCTATTTTGGAGCGGAGCATGGAGCTTGTGGCCCACCCAGCAAATCTTCTTCACAGTATTCACAGCTTCATCGCTGCTGCCTCTTCAATCTTTCCTGCTGTGGAATACTGAAAGCTGCAAAACCATCTACAAGATTTTCATGACACTTTGACTGAATTTGCATTGCTGTCGTGACTCGCTGTGTGTCAACTTTTAGAGCAGCTATGAGAGCATGTCTGCAGTCTGCACGCAGCTGAGCTGAGAAATGAGAACCCGCTGCAATGACAGTGTGCACAGACACAGCGCCTTGGTAACGAGCTGGGTCAGGTGTTGTGGAGTGAAATGTCAAGAATCTCTTGGCCCAACCTCTCTGTGACCCCAGAAGAAGTCAACAAAGGTCAGCGAAACCCGAGTCCCCAGAGCTGAACTATCTCTGGATCCACACGTGTGCGCACACACATACTCACACTCCCCATCCAGATGGAGCTTGGTGGTGACGCCATCACGACAGGGTGTCAAGTCAAGCTTTGAGAGAGAACAGACAGCCTGAGAAAGCTTGGTGAACATTTGCAGCTTTCAGCCTCTTGAATCTGACACACAGATGCAAATCAGGCAAAACAGCCAGAAGGACTCAGACTATCAGCTGAGGAGGCAGGAGCCACAAACATCAACACATTCAATACATTTGTGGGAGTGCTTATTATAACACATGAAGAGAAACTGACTGAAGGAAGAAGGACGAAATAAAATGAAGTACACTTTCTCACTCATTGCATCATTTCATAGCAGGGGTCAACAGCCTGCAGCTCCAGAGCCACATGTGGCTCTTTGACTCCTCCATCGTATTTAAAGAAAGATAAAATGTTTTTTTTTTAATTTTCAAAAAGTTACTGTACAGTAAAAAGTAAGTAGGTAGTCAAATAAAAAAAGGAAACTAACTCAAACATCATTTCGCTCTTTCACAAACAGTTGACAGACAGCAGCCATCACAAGTCGAATGACAACATTTTGACAGAGTTTTAAAGGTGCTGTGTACCAATGAAAATCATTTGGAGGTCAGCAAGCACAACCAGAATTAAAGAGCACCAGATTACAGGGCAGAATTTGTATTTTTGATCACATTTAGAAACCTTTAGGTGGGAGATGGTTCTGTAATATGTTAAGGATGACTTCACCAGCTCTGATTTAATTTTGATTAATTAGATTTACAGATTTCTAGTAGAGATACACCACACAACTGTATAGTTTATTCAATAGCTACTGACATCACACTACCTACTACATTTGGTGCATTGAGATGATCTTAAAAGACACAGTGTCTTTTTTAGAAAGGAAGTCATTTGAACCTAAATAAAAAGTTAGAAACCAATTTATAATTATAAAAAAATCTACTTTGTCTTTACGTTTGTGTTTTATTCACTGTTAACAACAGTTAAGTTCTATTTATCATTCTATTAACAATAACATGAATCCAAATCAGTGTTTAATTTTTCTAAATAGTGAAGTAAGACTTTGTGGCTCCTGTCAGGTTGTTGTCAGTGAGAAACTGACCTGAATGACTCTTTAAGTGTAGAAGGTTGCAGACTCCTCTTTACTCGAACACCTCCACAGAAATCCCTGTGTCTGATTTACAGTACATCTATTCATTCATTCTTTTTTTCATGAATGAATGAATTAATGAATGTTCCTCATCTCTGCTTTCAGTAAAGGTTGAACCAATACGAAACTATAGGTGTAACTATCCTCCTTTCAGACAAAAACATAGAAACCTGGAAAAACGAGCACAGGCAGGACTGTAGCTCCTCATGTTCTCATCACGGTGATCCAGCAAAGGTCAGAAAAATACTGTCAATGTTTTTTTCTGCCCATTCTGACTTTGTCTTGTGCACGCTCTCCTGTGCACTCCAGCATTGCAGCGTGGAATTCACTCCTGTTTCACTCCACCTGCAGCTCAGTTAAAGTGTTTTTGTTTAGAACCATTTACCCGTTTCTGCATTTGTTCTGAAAATCCCTTTATTCATTTTGCTCCTCCCACAGTCCAAACATTATGCTTCCTAGTTTTGGTCATCGTTGTCATTGAGAGTTGGTTCTCACTTGACCTACCTGATTTAAAAAATGTAAAAAAAAAAAAATCAGTTTCGACAGAGCCGCCCTACTCAGCAAAGTATTATTTTGTTTGTTTCTGTGATCAGAACTGAAGAATAAAGCTTTACATTTTAAACACGTAGCTTTTTGTTTCTCTTTTTTTACTTTCTGTGTTTAAGTTGTGAGAAGCAAACAGGAAATCATTCTGACATGACAGCACTGACCCTGTTTGTGGCCCCGATCTAAAGAGTCATCTAATAATGAGCCACTTCTGCGATGAAGGTGAGGACTGAGGATGGAGCTCAGTTACAAACAGATTGACTTCTGCAAACCTGTAATGATCCAAAGACGCCATGTCCAGGGGGGACACACAGGAGGCCATAAAATATGTGACAACTATGGAGGTTAACGAGTTAGCCGTCAACTCTAAGAATTGAGCAGAAGACAGAAGAAGGAACTCAGTGGTGAGTCACACAAAAGAGTTGGAAAGCCTGTGAAGTGGACCCTTAACCTGACCTGCCAACCGAATGGACGCACACAGGGATGACAAAATGACTCCATCAGTTGTCCGGCCAAACCATAAAAAGAGGATGAACTGCTCCAGACAGGACACAGCAAGCAGCAGGAACTCTCAGAGCATCAGGCAGGACGAAAGGTGTCGCTCGGGTCTGTGATGATGTCATCACACGCCGGCACTGCTCTGCAGGTGCAGCTGGTGCCCACAGTCCCTGCATAGAAACTGAAACCTGCTGTTTTGACCTTATTGTCAGCAGATAATAATTATTAAAGCGCCAGAGACAGACATGATGCAGTCAGCTCTGTTCAGAGACATCAACTCATGAAACTGCAAAGAAAAACTATTCTTGGGTCTCATGTTAGTCTAAAACCTCATAACCTTTTCTTATGATGGGTATTTTCCTGATTGTAGGTCGTTCAACCCCCTACTATAGAGTCAGCTATAGAGGCACATCCAAAAAGTTTCACTGCAGACCAGCTTTTGAGATCTATTTTCAAAGTGTTCACAGTGGTCTTTTAATGCTTTTAATGCTGTTTTTAGCCTAAATCAAGGAACCTGTGTTTTTCTCTAAAACATAGAATGTCCAAAGCAACAGGAGGTTATTGGAAATACACGAGCCTGCCCAGTGTATTTTCTATGTAACAGATTTGATCTTTTCTAACTGCATTTTTTCTTCATCTGCTTCTGATTCACAACAATTTGAATAAAGAAATACTCAGAAATGCAATTGTTAAGGTTAACTTTCCTTACATACGTATTTCCTCCATTATCAGAAAAATGCCTCGAGAACATGTTAAATACACTAAAAATACTGTTTTCATTGGAGTGGGTCTTCAAATGGTTTTTGCGTGTAATCACTTAACTAAGCAAAAACAAGCCCACAGTAAATAGTAAAATTCACTGAAACGGAAAAAAACAAACTCAGTAAGGACGAGCATCCATCCCTGTCCTCCGTCAGGGTTTGAGAGGACAACAAAATGACACACAAATGCAGGAGTACTGCATGAGCAATGCAGAGCAATGCAGAGCAATGCAGAGCAATGCAGAGCAAAGAGATAACAGGAAGCAGACAAACAGTCACTGGAGCAGAAATTGTTGTACAAAAGAAGAAAGTTAGAACCAGCAGCAATACCACTGCTGTGTTCAGGACATCAATGTTCTTCACTGGCTTTAATGTTGCAGGATCTGCTCCAACAACCACACCTGAAGAAAAAAAACAGCTTTTAGCTTTCCATAATATGACCTAATTTATTAGGTTGTTTGGAACAGTCATGTGAGGAGCGGGAAGAAGACAGAATGTGCTCCTCTGCTGACCTTTGCGTCTACAGTCCACATTCATCTTCATTAGATGTTCTGGGAGAAGACACAGCGTCACCCGGGTATGATGTTACTACTGTTACATAGCTGATGTAATTACTGTGATCTGTCCAGCGGACATGAAGGACAGCCAGGTTAGAGACCATTGTTCTGAACTTGTCTGTGCTCCAGAGCAGAATGCTGGCTCATGAGTGAACCCTCTGACGTCTGCTGATGCAAATGTACACCAAACCACTTTATTTCAAAAGTTACTTTCATTTAGCATCTACTTCAAAGAACAAACATGAGTGACTTTTGTTCATAGCTGGAATTAAATTCAGGCATCAGGGGAGTAAAGACAAAAACCCATGAGTTTGACTGGTCATGATCATGATGGCAGATGGATGTTCAACAGCAGTGACTGTGCATGGATGTGTTATAGTGTGCACGCTTCAGTGTGTATGTCACCTCTATGATGTTTCTCTTCATGGTTGTGCTTCGGCACTGATGGAGGGTGGATTTTTGTAGCTCTTCCTGTTTTCTTGTTTCACCTCTCTTTTTCTTAAACACACACAAACCCATGAAGTGCTGAAAGAATACAGCACAATAGCTTGTTTATCTCGGGCTAACACAGCATGTGTGTGGAGAGGACACTGGGTCAGAGGATACGCAGAGTTAGCAAAGGCAAACAGTCGTGGCTGTTCAGACTTGTCTTATAAAGAAAGCACAACTTGAAATAGGTTTGAAGTTTTTAACATTTTTAATTTAGATTTGAGAAAAAGGTTTTGATTTTTACAGTGTGACACTCTTCAAACGTACTCTTTCCTTAAAATGAGTTTTTTGATTAAAGTTGCTTTCCAGGCCTTTCCTTCTTCTTGTGGAAGAGCAGGAATGTCTGGCCTGATAACCTCCTGTGCCCTATTCCCTCTTTGACCTCTGACCTCAGTAGTTCAGTCTGCTGACAAGCACATTTAGAAACCATTTTTGAGTTTGGTTCATGACCTTTTGACTCACAGGTTTTTCTAGGTGTTTTTTACATGTAAAATGTATAGGATGCGGTGCCTACAGCATAAAAAATCTTAGATGACATTTTGATGTGACTTTTTTTGAAATCGGCATCTTCGTGTGTCCCTGGTGTGTTTGGATAGGTGGTATGAAGGGTTTGAAACATCAGAGCCAAAAACTGAGCAGCAGGAGCTGCATCCAGTGAACCAGAGCTGTAAGAAAATCAGTTTCTTTTGTATTTTTCTTTACTGACAGTAAAACACTTCTAGTTTGCTGGAATTATAAATATTAAATGTTAACAAACGTAATAATCTAAGAGATCAACCAGTTCAGCCCAGATCACAAAGGTAAACAATAAAAACCCTCCATCAGGTTTGAGTTGAATGCATTTTCAAAGTTTTGCCACTTTGGAGCAGGCAGAAAGCCTCCCCATTGCTGAGTCAGCAGTGATCTTTGTGCTGAGGCGCATCAGTCCGAGTGAAGACAAATGTTTATGAGTGAGAAGGTTTTCAGCTTTAGCTATAGAAGAAATTAATTTCCCAGGACAGTCATCAAAAATATCAGAATCAACAAACCGCAGAGCTGCATCTTACATTCAGTAAACATGTTTTATTGATCATTAATTAGTTTTCTTGTTTTCTTTTATTTCTTTATTATTTCTTTATTATTTATTTGTATTATTATTATTATTATTATTTATTTATTAGTTTTCTAGCAAAAGTTTTATTTTAAAGGTTTTTATGAAAAAAAAAATACTCTCTGTACTAAAAGTTTCCAGAAATTGGTAACAATGGGACCATAAAAAATATTTTAAAAGAAATAAAAAAAAAAAACTGATGAAAATTAGGCTTTCTACAGATGTTTAAATGAATCTTTTCAGTTAAGTTGGTATATGTGTAACCATAAGGTTTAAAGTGAATGCCTGGTCTGTGTTTGAGTTCAAGCACAACTTCACTTGTAGTCAGCAGCTGAGCAGGGCATGAACGCACTAAACTTCACTTTTAACTTTTTTATCAACCTGTGATGCCCCTCCTACTCTGATGCATCGCTTGTGTTTTCTGGTCAACTTGACCATTAAACTGAAATGTTTAACTTTCTTACATTTCAAAGACAGGACTCGCTGTGTGCACAGAAGCACAGGTGAATTAGTGTGGTTTGTTAAAATATAAAAAGTATTTAGGAAAGCCAATTTGACTGCAGGAACACAAAGAACAAAGCGTAGAACACAAAACAATGGCTGCAGTGGATGTAAGGGCTTCTTAACAGATGACCACAGAAGACAGCATTGCTACATGTTTGTAATAATGGCAAAGGGAGCCACCAAAAGGAGAATTTTCCAGCAGTGCAGCATTGAAACATCAATACCTGCTTGAGACCTGCTGGAACCCATCTCAACAACTTTTACTCGATGACATTTATCCCAAAAGAAAAGCCTTTAATAACATGGGAATTATATTTGTCAACATGTGAGTTGAAAATCTAAGAGTCTGCATCTCATGTGGAGTACCTCAAGGTTGGATCATTGCACCTCTGCTGTTCAGCATTTACATGACCCCTCTGGGTCAGATCATTGTTTCAGATGACATTAATGCAGACGACACTTCGCTGTAGCTCTGTCACTAAACCACTGTGGTCCATCAGACTCTGCTGCTGCTCAGAGCAGCTAAACTCCTCCATGCTGTCAAACTTCCTTCAGTTCAGCAATGACAGACAGAAGTATTTGTTTTTGGAAACAAGAAGGAGAGAATGAAGGATATTGAAGAGCTGATTTGGGTAGAGGAATTTTAAACCACCAGAGGGCACACAAGTTGAGTCCAACATAAGACTTTGAGACGATACACATGCATTCATAACAAAGGGCAGGTTTTGAAGTACGACCACTAAAATCCATGGATGTAGGAAAACATGAATACTGCATGATATAGTGGACAGCTGCCCGCAGCTGGATGCCTCACACACAAGAGAAAAGGACACCCAGTGGCACACATACACACAGATGATGAAGGATGCAAGTGAAGCAAAAGCAGGAGGAAATCACCTCCATTTGAAAGTCCAAAGTATGGTTCCCCTCCCACAGGCTTGTCAGTTGTGGCCTGGTGTTGATTAAACACATGCTGCAAAGCTTCTGCATCTCTGTAAAATCTTTGAATTGTCTGAAAGTTTATACAAGTAAAAGTGCTTTGGCTTAACCAGCAGGAGTGTTTGCAGTGGCGTCAGAACCCAAGTTTGGTTTCAGAGGCTTTGAACTCTTCTAAAGGTGCAGAAACGTTGTGAACCTGGGATGCAGAGAGATGAGAAGAGATAAAGACAGTAACGTAACGCTTTTGAAAATTCACATCAGGAAAAGGATCCCAGGGTCACACTGTTAAACTGCTAAAAATGATAAGTTGAAAAGGACAGGATGTTAAAAACGGTGTATGGATCACACTGCCTTAACTGAACCAAAGGTCCGATTCCATTCAGACTTTATTCATAAAATACTTTCATGAGGCAGCAACAAAAAGTTCTTTACGGTTTAAAGCGTTTGAAAATAAAAATGACAAAACACACAGAATTCTCACTCAAACTCAACCCTCCCAGCCGCTTGCTCCCAACAAAAAGAGACCTAAAATGACACAGGAATAAAACTCAAAGGGCAAATAGAAAGAGAAATCAGCGTGGAAACCTGGTTTGATGCTGATGTGAGGCAGGGATGTTTAGGGGGAACTGAAACAGACACAGTTGTGGTCACAGAGGACGTCACAATGGGACAGGCAGGCAGCCAGACCAGAATATCTCACTGCTGCCACCATGATCCACGAGAATGCTTAGTGTGTGTGTGCAGGATCCCCCTGATGACAATACTGGATCACAACATCTAAAAAGAGTCAAACACAGAAAAAACAAAAGCAGAAATAAATAATCAAATAAATAAGTAGACCATCATGGAAAGATAAAAAAGAATCCCATAATAGTGAAAACGTTAAAGGAGATAAGATTCTTTCATTAGAAAATAAACACATTTCTAAATTTCAGTTGAAAGCCTGATTAAAAAGGCAGGTCTTGAGCCTTCCTTTAAGAACATGAACAGTCTCTGAGGTTCACTGGGAGGATGTTCCACAGGCGAGGTCCATAAGAACTGAATGAGGCCTCACTGACAGCTTTAGTTCTAACTTTAGAACTTTAGAAGTTCTAACTCAGAGGCCTGTACACATGACCTCAAGGTCCATGAGGGCTCATTCTGTAAAATCATATCAGATTCATTTGACAGCCAAAGACCATAAAAACATTTAGAAAGCATTAAAACACTTTAAAACCAGTGTAGTTCAGAGGGCAAAACTCCGCTAAAGTGAACGAGAAGCTTCCAGTCTCCTGTAACAGACATGTTGCTGCATGGAAACTGCACAAAAAGCTATTGTCTCATGCGTGTGCTGCAGGAGAAACAGAGAACAGAGAAGAAGCAATTAGCTGCTGTCCTCCGGTTTTCAGGGTGGGCAACATGTTTGTGTGTGCTTTTCAGAGCGGCAGGTGTTGAGTGAGCTTGCCACCCAGGTTTCAGGACAGTCCTGCCTGCACCAGCTGAGAGGCGATGAAGATGAGCAGGAGGAAGGGAGTGTTTACATGTTTAGATATCCCAGAGGTTCTCCAGAGGTCAGCAAGCTGAAAAATGCCATTAGAACCCTGCATCCGCTGATCTGTTAGAGAGGAAAAGCCTCAACGGTCCTGAAAACAAAACTCTGGTCCAACGTGAGCTCACAAAGTTCAGTTCTGTCTGGAGTCCTGAAATACTTCAGTGTCATGTAAACTTTTAGCTATGTTCAATTCTTTCATCTTCTTTAATTCCAGTAGCACAAATTTCATCTGACCTGAAAAGTATCGTAGAAATTATGTTTTTTAACAAAAGAAGTCTGAAAGGATATTCTGAATTATTTCTTGGACTATTTTTGCCTTTTTTATTGAACCCTTTAACAGCAGGGCTTCAGCTCCAGTCTTTACATTGTTCTACCTTAAGTCTTCAACCATTCACACAATGAAAAAAACCTGCAGTGGATTCTGAAGCGGAGAAAAGCAGCCTTGGGCTGATAGCACAGTGTTTACGGTCAACATAAATCAGCTGATTCTGCTGGCTTTGCGCCATTATGCAACACCTTTTGTTAGCAATGTGTTGAAAACGAATGCAAATAAAACCGTCCATTATAAACAATGTAATATTAATGAGAAAAGCTGCTTTTCTCCACAACAAAATCAGCAGTTTCATGTTGACCATGTCAACAGTCAAAGAGTTACGACCACATCTCTGCTGTTGAAATGTTATGCAGAGGGTTGAATGTGTGCAGGGAAAGGGAAGTGATGGAAAAGAAAGCAGCAAACAGATGAGCAGTGAGCTAACACACTGATGCTGATGGCATCGTTACAAACACAGAAATGAATGAATACAAATAAATAAACAACTGTGAGTCCCACTTCCAGCTCTGGTAAGCATGTGACATTTAAACTACAGAAGAAGCTTCCAGTGGAGATTTAATTTATTATTAGATTGAAACCATTCTGCTTTTGAAAGAAGATGCTGATGACGTAAATGAAGACAGGTGCCTTTATATTTCTACCTGATAACACAATGTCTGACTTGCTGAAGGGATTGTTATAAACTGTCGCTATGATTACTGTTAACAGACTTTATATTTCATAATACTCACCTAAACATCAGTCAGTGAAGGCCAAATATTTACTGGATGCAAGAAAATTAATGGGAAAAAACTGAAACTAAAGACCAAAGACTTAAGCTGATACTCTTTAATGTTGGATGTTCATGCACTATTATTAAACTTCCTGTTACATCAGATAATTAGGTTTGGTTTTTGGTGCCAATAAATCACTAACAAATGAAAGATTGACAGAATTGTTTATTTGAGGTAGATTTATAGGTGAAAAAGGCAATGTGATTAGACGAGACTTTAAGGCAGCAGGAAAACAGATCACTGAGTCGCAGACCATCTATTATTCCTTTGTTGCCAAAGGTAATTTCCAGCTAGAAAAATATCATGATTTTGCTTTCATGCAGAAACGACATTATTTTGGAGTTGAGGTGGTTTGGTGCATATTTGCATCAGTAGGTGTCAATGGGTTAAACAGATTCAGCTCAGATTATGCAGAAAACAATCCCAACAGGAACCAGAAACACATTTGTTCTTGTCATAAAACATGAAAAAATAAAATGTCTTCAACTGGTAAACCCCCCCCCAAAAAAAAAAAAAAATTAAAAAACATAACAATAAAAAAAGAAAGGAAAACAGCAGATGTTTGGTTCCCACAAGAAAACACCGACCCTACCACACACACACACGCACACACGCACGCACACACACGCACATCAGCCTGAGTCCAACAAACTCGCTTTAACAGAACACAGCAAACTGTAAGATTCACAGCATTGCTCTGACAAACCATAAATAAAGTAAAGTTCAACACTGATGCAGCGCAAAGACCAGAGCATTGTGGGAGGAGCATCAGCAGACACGCCCCCGGCTCCGTTCCTGGACAAATAAGTCTCTTTATTCCGGTGGAATAAAGAAGAACCACATTCTCTTCGCTCGTCGGTTTCCGTGTGAATCCCTGAATTCCTAAAACATATTCATCAGACATTTTCATGAAAAGCTCATCTCTTGTTGGTCTCTGTTGGTCAAACATGTGCATTCGGTGTTTTAAAACTTCTAAACACTTTTTTAAAGTAAAAAAGCAAAATAAAGAATAAAATCAGAACTGTACACCCTAAAAGACATGCTCTTTCCGATCAAATAGCCCCACTTTCAGGATTCAGACAAGATGCCAAAGTGCATCCAGACAGGCCTCATAGATGGCTGCAGTCTTCTCTTTAGAAAAATAAACCCCGCTTTTCATCTCGACCATGTGTTTGGATTCTTGTTTCCTTTCTCCGCTAAATTGGACAAAAAACCTAAAAGGCTTTTAAGACCCTGTGAAGCGCTGGGAGGTGTGCGTTCACACTGTGAGGCCTGTGCACGTGGACGCTGCAGGGCAGCAGGCGGTTCATCATGGTCGGGGCTTCTGTAAGGTCACAGTAATCGGGGCAGCACACTACGTTTCTGAGCTCGGGGACGCGCCTGGAGACGTGGACAGGGAGGACTGGTCTGTGTCCTCCGCCTCCTTGGTGAAGCCGCCACAGGTGTCCGAGCACGAGGATGACGAGGATGCGCGCGCACAGGCGCCCTCCCTCTCGCGCTTCTTCTGCTTCATGCGTCTGTTCTGGAACCAGATTTTCACCTGCGTCTCGTTCAGCTCGAGTGTGGCGGCGATTTCCACGCGCCGCGCGCGCGTCAGGTACTTGCTGAAGTGGAACTCCTTCTCCAGCTCCGTCAGCTGCCGCGTGGAGAAGTTGGTGCGCATGGCGCTGTTGTGCGCGCCGAAGTCAGACACTTTAACTGAGGACAGAGGCGGAGAAACACGTTTGAAAATGTGCGTGCACGGGCCTCGAGGCCTCCTGCGTGTATCAATGAGCAAACACTGGAACTGGAAACACTCTTTAACGTGGATGACTCTTTATTTTGTCATTATCTACCGATTTATTCTGTTTGTATTTTTATTTGTTGTGACATCATAAATAAATACGCTTCACAAAATACCCTGTTTTAAATGATGATGGCACAGAGGAGATCAGATGTCTGTTGGGGGGGGCAGGAGGGAAGATCTCTGACTAAATGTCACAATTATGGCTTTTTCATGGCCTTCATTATATTTTTTTTAACATCGTAAAATAATTAAAATGTTGCACTGACGTTAAGAAATGTCTAAAAAAAACGTGAAAACATGTCTTTAAAATAGCGTGAATTGTGCGTGCCAAATAACAGAGCCTGCTGTGTAAAGATGTGGTTTTCTTCAATGTTGCTCTTTTACGGTGAAGCACATTCAGGCCTGAGTGATGAAGATAAATGAGACCAGAGCGGAAGAACCGAGTCTGAGGGAGATTTACATGAGAAAAGGCCTCGAACGGGAAGGTCTGCAGGAAACCTCGTGGATCATGGAGGCCTCCGTCCCGCATGTGGATCACGCAAATCTGGATCTGACTTTTGAAAAGTCTGATTGAAGTCCTCACCTGTTTTTGGCGGATTCCTCTTCACTTTCATCCACTCGAAGGTCTGTCCCGGTCCGGCCTGCGCTTCATCCTCGTCCCCCCTCCCTCGATCCTGGGACGGAGGAAGGTCTCCGTAGCCTCCTGGGTGCGGGAGCGTCAGGTAGCCCATGGCGTCCAAGCCCCCACCTAGCTGTTGCGGGTATTGAGAGGCGGGAGGGGCGCCCTGAGGCCCGCAGTAGGCCCCAGAGAGAGCGCTGTAGCTGGAGCCGACGGCGGGGGCCGCGCTCGGGAAGCTCGGCTGCTGATAATAGGAGGGGGCCACAGAGTCATCCATGAAATACTGCGGGTGAAGGGAACTCGGGTGGCCAGCGGCAAACTCTGAGTTTGTCGGACACGCTTGGGTCGCAAAGACCCCCGCGTTGGCCCCATCCCCGCTGGAAAAAGACAACAGCGCACTCTGGGGGCTTTGGCTCTGCTGAAGATTTGGAAGATGATGATGATGGTGATGGTGGTGATAGCCGTTGTACGTGTGATGCTGCTGCTCCAGATGATCTGAAGGATGCTGCGGATCAAGATGACTCGCTCCTCCGTGCTCGTGGGCCCCCCCGCCCTCCGCTCCGCTCCCGTACATCCTTCCATCCGCGGTGTAGCCACTATCTCCACCCGCCCCTGCAACCGGGATGGAGGACACATTCAGGCCCGGATGGAGGGCGCCGGGGGTCACTGAAAAGGCATGGTGCTGATCCAGCGGGAGGTGGTGACGCAGGGGGTGAGAGTATCCAGCTTTGGGCGCAGTGTAACCCCCGGATCCCTGTCGGTTACAGATGGAGAACTCCACAAAGGAGTTCATGTTTTCCATGCAGGCCCGAGACGCTGGGCTGAAGGTTCTGGACGAGGTCTCAGCAAGAAGCGGGAAGCCAGAAGTCCGGGTCAAAGTCAACACAATCCATTCAAAATATTTAGTTAAATAGATTGAATAGAGATTCTGGTGAACAAAATCCTCCAGAAAGACGCACCAAACAGAAGGGAGCCGGGAAAGGAAGTCCCAAAAAAATCACATTTATTTTTAAATGTTATCACTGAAAAGAACAAAAAATCTGCCTAATCTATGAGCATAGTTTTTATCCAGAACTAATGGGTCCTACACCGGCGTGGAGGTCTCCGCCGCTGTGTCCGTGGGCTGTTTCCGTGCGTAAAGGGAGTGCGACAGTTGATCCACGTCTTCACCTGTGCTCCGTTTTCACTCAGCCATCTCCCAAAGTTTGCTTCAAATTCTGTTTTGGACTTCTCTCCCTCTTTCACTCCTCTGTCTTCTTTCTTCTTCTTTTCTTCTCATCTACCTCTGTCGCAAGTCACGTGTCTCGTCGCCTATGGTGACCAGGCCAGAAGTTGTCAGCTGGTCACGGCGGTGTGTGTGTGTGTGTATGTATGTGTGTGTGTGTGCGTACAGGAGGAGGGGAATGGGTTGTTTTCGGCTCAGGAGTGAAGTTGGTGCGCGCGCGTCAATAGCGGCTCACGCGCCTCATCCATCACTTGCCGTGACATCAGCGCGACAAAGAGACTTCAATCAAAGCGGCCCATCAATCTGATATCAGCGCGGATCTGTCAGAGCGCAGAGCGGCGTGGAATAAAAGAGGAGCCGGGAGTCGCTCTGCAGCTCTACCTCCTCCTGGCCAAGCTGCCAGAGGAAAAGAGGCGCTCCTGAGGGCAGCTTCAGACCACGTGCATGGGAACAGGACTGCGCCGTCCTCTCTGCAACAGGCCCTCGGTTCGTTTTCCTCTGATCTCTGCACACTTCCAGGAGTGTTGTCCACATCTTATTCCAGTCCACGTGGCTGATGAAGCAGCTTTAAAGAAAAACGGGTCTTCCTTGTTTAACTGTCGACTCACCTTAATGCCACAAATACACCTTTTATTTAAAAATAATACCTGCAGTTGGAGCTTTCATTTCCAAATTTAAAGAAGAGTAAAAACAGTGATGGCAGAGACACGAATCAAACATAAAAACATAATTCTGACAGATCTACAGAAGAACTTCTTTGGAGGCCTAAACGTGGGTCTGGATTATTGGATTTGCTGCATCCGACTCTTTAGCACCACTTTGTCCACATCTGTCCATTTTCTCCATCAGCTGCAAGATCATGTGAGACCCGAGAGCCAAAAATAACAAAGATCAAGTCTGACTTTATTTGAACAAAATCTTTAATAGAAGACAGCTTTTTAAAAAAACATACTCTTATCTTTTGCATTTTTTGTTTGTCCTGAATCTCACCAACTTTTTTCTTTTGATCCTCCCTTTTTTAGCAGCACTGATCATTGCCTTAAAGGGTATTGATCTGGCTTTATATTCTCTTTGTACTTTTTGTTGACAGAGGGTTAAAAAATCAGAACTTCTCACTGCAGAAGGGAGTTTACTTTTTCACCACTTGGTTTGAGCAAGGAGACCATCGCGTGATGGCTGCACAAATGTGTGCTAATCTAATGAGTGAGCTGATCTGTTACAGCAACGAAGTTAAGCTCGACAGGAAGCCTTCTGGTTTGCTCAGCCCTGCCAGTCCAGCAGGACAGGAAGCCAGGATGGCAACACAAAGCCCTGTCTGTAAGAGCGTGCACGTGAAACAATGGCCTGCCACTGTGGCCTTTGGGGATCCTTCTATTTTCTGACTTTATATACATTTTAGAATGAGATGAGCACAAGTCATTATTGAAGTTTTTCTCTTTCTGCTGCCAATTTTTTGGTCATGAAAGTTTTTTTAATGTCTGTTTCATCAGATGTAATATGTTCACTCTGTCACCTCATTATTACTCACTGCACTGCAAGATAAGTGCCTCCATTGAAGCCATCATCAATTTCTCCCCTTCAGGGCCTCCTTGTGGGTCCTGACAGCAAACGCGCTGCCTTTCCAGCACCAGGAAAGAGTAAGGACAAGCAGCGTGGGCGAGCAGCAAGGAGGGAGGTTAATCATCGGTGAGAGCTGAAAGGAGTAACAGAGCGAGTGGGCAGGAAGTTCGCAGGACCAGACCTGAACAAGAAGATCAAATGACACCCACTCGTCTGCCTGAGTGCAGGAGAGTCAACGGGAGCAAGGGATGAAAAGGTCAAACTGAACTTTTACATTAATGCCACCTTTCTGACTGTGTGCTCCTCACTGTCTCTGCAGCACATTTACCAGATGGAAACATCTGCATGATTGTTCTGTGGAAATGCTCGGAGTTTCTGATCAGAGAATTCACCTCTCAGTTCAAATTATTTATAAAAACCTATAATTATCATTGTCCCACAACAATAAAAAACACAACTTATATGATTGTTATATCATTCCATTAAGGTCAGGTTGTTCTAATTGTAGAATAGCAACTTAAACATAGCCTGAGCTCATGACCATCAAGCAACAATGAAAGATGTTCAGTGGATCAAGCTGGCAAAGGACAGCAGTGAAGAGCAAACCTCCCTCTGTAGAGGAGAAACCTCCAGAACCAGTCAGAACCATCTGCTGAGACCAGTTAACCTTTGAGAGGACAGGAGAGAGACAGCCCGAAAACACTGGAACCACTGATGGTTGGTGCTTTCCGTTTCTACATTGTAAAGCTTTGTTTCTATTTTGTCTCTATCATAGCAATGGAATTAAAATTCATTATGTTACATTCGCCACGAGAAATTCTTTTTCTATGTAAAATAGTAAAAGACATAAACCTATGTCGCACTTCTTTTGCTTAAAAGTCGAGTCACAGGCCCATTCAACATTCACACACTGATGATGGCTTCGCTGCCATACACTAGCGCTTGCTTAGACCCACCGATGGGGTTATGTGGGATTTAGTGTCCTGCAAAACGTCACTTTCACACATGGGCAGGCAAGCTGGGAACTGAACCTGCAGTCTTCTGATCAGAAGTTGACCGTTCTTCCTCTGAACCTCGGTGTTCTAAAAACACAACTCATCCAAGGAGGTCATCAAAGAGGCAGAAGATGGAATGAAGTGCACGAGTAGCTTGACTCAGTCATTATCAGAGTCCATGATTCAAATGCCAGAAATAAATTCAATGGGAACATCCAAGGAAAAAGACACTGCTGAGCAAAAGAGAAATATTTATAAACATCTGGTTATCGTCAAAACTAATGAAGAAGTACTTTGACTTAGACTGCATTTATTCCAGGAAAAAGACCATCAGAGCAACAGTAAAACATGGCAGAGGTTGTGTATGAGTCAGGGACTCTGGCCTCCTCTGTCTTAAATACCCAGCAGGTGCTGATCAAGAAGATTGGCCCCACCTGCCAGGTGAGCAGAATGACAGAGGATGGAAAAAGGGTGCAGCAGCAGGACCAGCAGCAGCAGCAGGAGGACCAGCAGCAGCAGCAGCAGGACCAGCAGCAGCAGGAGGAGGACCAGCAGCAGCAGCAGCAGCAGCAGGAGGACCAGCAGCAGCAGCAGGAGGACCAGCAGCAGCAGCAGCAGCACCAGCAGCAGCAGCAGCAGCAGCAGGACCAGCAGCAGCAGCAGCAGGACCAGCAGCAGCAGCAGCGGGACCAGCAGCAGCAGCAGCGGGACCAGCAGCAGCAGCAGCAGCAGCAGGACCAGCAGCAGCAGGACCAGCAGCAGCAGCAGCAGTAGCAGGACCAGCAGCAGCAGCAGCAGCAGGACCAGCAGCAGCAGCAGGACCAGCAGCAGCAGCAGCAGGACCAGCAGCAGCAGCAGGACCAGCAGCAGCAGCAGCAGGACCAGCAGCAGCAGCAGCAGGACCAGCAGCAGCAGCAGCAGCAGCAGGACCAGCAGCAGCAGCAGCAGGACCAGCAGCAGCAGTAGCAGGACGTAACACACTCAAATGCTGGAATGAATTCTGCAACAGATCAATGATCCAAACATATTAGGAGTCCATCTGTGATTTCATTAAACAAACAAAAAATCTCACAGAATGAAGTTCATCTGAATGTAGAAAACATTCCATCCATTTTTAACAACCCTCTACAGCACAGGTGTCAAACTCCAGGCCTTAAGGGCCAGTGTCCTACATGTTTTCCAACCAACCTGCCACTGAAGCCCCTCATTGGCTAAACACACCTGGTACAGGTAATCAGCTGCAGATACAGCAAGGTTACTGGAGAACCAGCAGGAGGCCGGCCCTCGAGGCCTGGAGCTTGATACCTCTGCATGGGGTCACGAGGTTGCTGGCGCCTATTCCAATGCCTGTCTGGTGAAGGCGGGGCTTCACCCTGAACAGATCACCTGTTCATTGCAAAACGCAGTGGGTAACAAAAGGAGCAAAGCACCAAACATGTCCATCAAGTCAAACATGCTAAAATCCAAGGCACGTCCATGAGCACTGATATGAAGCAAAAACCCAACAACAGAGTCAATAGTTGAAGCACAAGGTCCATAGAGCTGACGGTATGTGTGTGTGTGTGTGTGGGGGGGGGTAATCATGATCCACCAGTGGACAAAAGTTCAGAGCCTGTACAAAGAGCTGAGGCCGCCCAGAGCGAAGACAGCTGAGGCCCAACAGGACGCAGAATGTCACAATATTGCAGACACATGCATGAGATCCAGATTTCTAGATGCAGAACCACAAAGAAAACTCTAAACATGACAGAGGGTGAGGCTGCAGATCAGGTGATTCTTTCAGTTTACATCATTTTTAATGTTAAAGTCGATCAAGATGTAGTGAATAACCACAGAAACCAGTACTCCTACACAGTTTCTATGATAAGTTTACAGTCAAACTTACTTCTAACACCTTATAGCCAGTGAGATAAAAGGCAATGTAGGTTGGAGCATTTTCTCTGACATCTCAAGTAAAAAAAAAATGTTTTTTTACTCTGTTAAAACATCTATTCTGAAAACAAACTGCTTCAATCAAAAAATGTTTTATTAAAGTCTATCCGACTCAGTAAAAAGTTACTCATGAAGTGGTTTGTCATTGATCAAGTCACTTTTGCATTAGATTGAACAATAAGAAATCCTCATGATGTTTGACTCATAAGGTCTGCAAAGGTCTTTACAGACTGACGAGGTTGATGGTTCCTGCGCTGAAGCAAGTCTGCAGAGCTTGTAGGTGTGGGGTCATGGCCTGCGGGTTCTGTCTTATGTCAGGTCATCAGTGGAATTTAAGTCTCCCCCCAACACACACCCCCTCACACTATCTGTTACTGTCTCCGACTGTTCACATGCACATTTGCAGGGCTTGTTTTGCAGTCCTGCTGAGTCCGTTTGAGAAGTGGAAACTGCAGAAGCAAACCCTTTGATCTAAGACTTACTACTGCTCCAAAGTTCTATGGATCAAATTTTTCTTTTCGTCACAAACTGTCCATGTCAGATGATTCCAGAACCAGGAAGACATGCTCCCCATTCCTGGAAAAGAGCTTGACCGTGTGTTTGAGTGGTGATGTGAAGAGTTTCCCTGCATTTATGAAACCTGACACAGGAGGCAGAGAAAAAGAGAGGAAACCTCTAAGAATGAAACCTGATCCTCTGCTGAAGACTCTTTATCAGCAGACACAGAAAGCAGCTCTAGGGTGAGGTAGTGGTTTGCACTCTTGCTTGCTGGAGAAAAGAGCCAGGTTCAAATTCAGCATAAGTCCAAAAACACACTCTAGAAGTTATTTTGGTGATTCTAAATAGTCGCTATATGAGAGAATGAGTGCGTGGACCTGCAACAGACTGGTGACCTACTCAGGGTGTAACCCTCCTTCACCCAACAGTGACCTCAGAAGGGATTCAGTGGGTTCTGAAGATGGATGGATGGATGGATGGATGGATGGATGGATGGATGGATGGATGGATGGATGGATGGATGGATGGATGGATGGATGGATGAAAAGCAGCTCAACACATTTAGCTGAAGAGACTTTTGAAATGTCAGTGTGCACAGATCCGGCCTCCCATCCGTAACTGCACTGGCAGAGTGGACGGACGCAACTGCAGCTTTTACATTCTGACAGCTTCCTTTCTATGTCCAAAAACATCAGAGAACGTCCTAGAAAACACACACTTGCCTGAGCACATCTGTTCACCTCTGCACACACATGGAAGTCTGCATGCACGCAGACACACCTGATGGATGAAGTTTGTGTGTGTGCACATTAATGTGTGAATGTGATCATTTGAATGTGAAGTGTGTGCAGTTTTCTGTGTATTTCTGCAAACAAAATACAGTATATGTGTGTGGGGGTGCAGTTTTGATCAAAAGTTGGTCAGATATTTGATTTTTTTTTTTCATTTGTGTGGATGTTTGAGTGTGTGGTTGTTTGTTGTTGTGCGTAAAGGTGCATCGTTTTTGTAAAGACACAGAGAAACGTGAGGAAAACTCCTGGTCATCACAGAAGTCCGAGTCTTTGGGCAGCATAACTAAACCACAGCGCCATCAAAAAGGAAAGCCCGAATGTTAAAGACAAAGAGGGTGCGCTCCTCTAGATCTGAGACAGGAAGCTGGTTGCACTAGAGAGGAGTCTGCCTCCATTCTATGAAATTATAGAAACTAACAGGTAATTCGCGGATGTCTCTGGTCCTGAACCCCTGTGAAAAAGGAGGAAATACTGTAAAGAAATAAAAAGACGAGCTGCTGGATGACCCCCATTGTTGTTGCTTTTCTAGTCGTCGCACCACAAACACGCCAGTGGTCTACACCACGCCTGCACCATGAAAAAAACGGTTAGTGGAAACGAGTCTTATCTGAGTGAAAACGCTCGCCAGAATCAACTGGACCGTACCAAACCGGACCGCTCAGTGGCAACGAGGCTTTTGGTTTCAGATTGTTTTTGTTATAAAGCCTGGTTTGATGTCCGACGTTTAAGGGAAACTGCTCAGTTTGGAAAAGGCAACTGTGTGAAACTGTCCAAACAGGCTGGGATGGCACGAGGATGCAGGTTGTGAACAGTGACAACTGAGTGAGAAGTGGGGTGAAGGTGCAATATCGAGTTGTTTTCTTTAACCAACCATCCAAGAAAAGAGTGTTTGAAGAATTCAGTCTGAGGTTTCCTGCTACATAAACATTAACATCTCAGAAATCAAAGACAAACAGACTAAAGGAAAAGGTTGCTGCTTTTTCACTTCTCAACAAAAAACAATCAAAAACAAAAAAGACAAAAACATTTAAAGATACAAAATATACAGTTATGGTTAAATCAAGAAGAGAAACAAAAAGCGACTGAATGAGGCCCAGTGCTGTTGCTGTGATGGACCTGAACTTTACCTTCTTTCTATCTCTGCATGCAGAGCTCAGAACCACAGTGATCATCCTGTTAAATCACACTCTTTTTTTCAGGGTGACCAGCTGACCGCAGCTCAACGCCATCTGCAGATATGAATGGTCTCCTCCACGTCCTGCTGAACTCTTTCATGTTATCTGACCGCTCCAGCTTGTTGCTCAGCACCGTCTCAAAGAATTTGGAGATTTCCAGTGTCTCCACCTTTCCCCTTTTTCTGAGGTCCAAGCCAAAGCAGGACTTTTCCCGTCTGCGAGGAGAGTGACTGAGATTTAGTGTGCAGCATAAACTGTTGACAGATGATACAAATATCTACTGCTTAGAAGAGTCATTCAGTATTTCAGTTGTAACATAAACCATTTAAATGTATGAGGTAAGAAAAGGCAACTTTTGATATTTCACCATCAGTTAACAACTATCCAGTTTGCTTCGGTTTTGGAAGCTGCAGTGACCCTAACCCTGCAGGTGACCTTTGCTGCAGAGAATGCCAATCATGTTATTGTCGTGCTATTGTGCAGCCAGGGACCCGGAACACATTACATCTGATTTAAAATCGCTGCATTAGTTCCCTGTGCGTTTCAGGATTGATTTTAAGATTTTTTTAATGATTTGTATATGTTTTAGTGGTCTTGGGTCTTCTTATCTCAATGATCTTCTTTTTAAAGATGAGCCCTTGCAGAACCCGAGGTCTTTTAGCTGTTGGTGAGGACCAAAACTTATGGTGAGGCCTCGCTTGGCCATTGTGTTCCAGTGTTTCCTGTGGGGAACTCTTGTACCAGCCAGGGCTAGCCAGTTTAGTCAAGCTGTTGCCTCAGAGCTCGCCCTCGCTGGGGCGGCTGGGGTCCCGTATTGCAGCCTCATGGTGGTGGAGTGGACCCTGTTGCTGTCTGGTGTGGGTGGGCGCTGTGGTGATGTTCTTAAGTTGCACTGGCTCCTGGTATAGAAAGATATTATATAATTACAGTCATGTTTTCATGCTTGTATTCATTGTGTGTGGAGTCATGGTGTATATGTCACTGGAGGGGAGAGGATAAGGCAGAGGGGGGTTTGCTTTTATTTTAATAATTCCCTTTTTTTGTTTCTTTTTTAAATTGTAAAGCGCTTTGAGCTGCGTTGCATGAATAGCACTTTAATAAAGCTTGAGCGTGTGTGTGCATGTATGTGAATGTGTGTATTTGCATGTGTGTATGTGTATAGTTGTGTGTCTGATGTGTGTTTGTGAGTGTGTGAATGTGTGTGGTACATCTGTGCGCCACAGGCTGGGTCATGGGAGCAGCAGGAGCACAAGAAAACATTTGTAGCTTGAGGTGATTTTCCTGCTTACAGTCATCAGCTCTCTGATAAAACGCCGTCGCTTCAGTCACGTTTATCTCCAGGACACGTCCACGCTGGAGTCAGCAGGGGGCGGAGTCAGAATGCACAGGAACTTCAGAGATGACAAAACCCTCACATTCATTGATAGCCACAAAAATACATCCTCAAACTAACAGTACACACATTATACAAAGCAAGGTTGACAAAGAAAAGTCTGATATGCTAAATATAATCTAAATGACTGATTATGTTATGAATAGTTTTGTTGTCTGTTTGTTTACTGTTGGTCTATCTTGGGTTTAGGTTCAGGTTTCAACATTTGAGTTTTTTATTTTTAAGAAACAAACATCTAAAGCAGCTTCTTGAGCTTTACTTCAAGGATTACTTTATAATAAACACTGTGATTAATCACAATGTTTTACTTGGTGAATTTATATGACAACACAAAAAACAAAAAAAGTCAGAGAGAACATTTTTTCCTTCAATTTTATTAATTTATTCATAAAGTGTTAACTCAGATGTCCCAGGAGTGTAATGTGTGAACAAAACCCATCAACAGTAATATACTGTAAGCAGAACTGTAAAGACTTTAATGTCTGCAGTTTTACTCAAAAAAAAACAAAGACGCTGATAAACAGTCATAAGAAACCAACTTTGTGTTTCTGCACTTTAAATGCAGGTGAATACTCTATTCTGATTGGCTGCTGGATGTTGACGCTCACTAAAAAAAGAAGTTCCGGTCACAAAGCCCAAGTGTGCTTTATCACCGTGCAGGCTTCTTTTAAGCAAACTTTCAACTTCATTTTCTGAATGACGTGAATTTTCTCTCTGATCTGATGACGACCAGCACATATGTCGCTTTGCTTTGCTGCTGCAGTCGAGGTCTGCCGGCCCAGTGACGCATTCTTGTGTTACAGTGACAACGGGCTGAACCACCAATCATATAGTCTGCTTCTTGTGAAAAAAAAGAAAAAAGCACAAGAATAAAGTACTAAAAATTTATTAAATGTTTATTTTGTAAGCAACCATTTCAAGCAATCTACAATTATCCAATGTTTGTCTTTGTATGAACTTAACCCTCTGTTGATTGTACTGTTTATGTTCTAATTCTTGCCTCGGTTAATTAGAATAAACTATTTCAAATCAAATCAAACCATGTTATGAGCAGCTTTGTGCCAGACAAAGTGTGTATTTTCAGAAATTGACGCACTCAGTAGAAGCCTGAACCGCCGGATGCAAAGTAGAAGACAGTCGCATCTGATGTGTAATTAATCTGCGTTAAGAAAATTATTGTAAATAATGATCGTGTGCGTTAACACTGACAGCCTAATATATATAATATGTATATATATATTTCCATGTACAACAGTTTCCCATCTATTTCGGTTAATCTTTTGGTTTTGGATCATCTTGATAAACAATGTAAGAAATATTTGTTGATCTTTGATCCCAGGGTCACAGCTGTTGTTGTGTGAGGAGCTCCATCACTGTGACCTGCAAACCGTGTTAGCATTAGCACGTGCACAGCTTTTGGCATGTTGCTCGGGGTAGAGTTTCCTCTTGACACCTGCGATAATAATAAATCCGCTGTGAGTGTATTTCACCACTGTGGTTAAGTAGGTGATCTATCATGCCAGAGTTATGCAATATCACACAGGCCAGCAGAAATCACAACAATGATGGTGGTGCAGGAGATAAAGCAGCAGTCTGTGTGTTCCTGCTTGGCAGCAAGCCGACAGGCGGTGACAGCCAGAAGAGAGAGATTATTGGAACACACACATTCACCATCTCTGCTTCACACTCACGTGCAGCGACTCAGAGGTGAGATATGTCTCACGCATGGATGTGCTCTTCTGTAATCTCTACGTCTACAAGATACACTTGGATGAATGGATACAAGCGACAGGAAGGCTGAACTGCAGAGCCTGTGCTGCTGTTGAGTTCAGTTTCCAGGAAACCACACAGATGACATTTCTGCTCGGTTTAAATCTGAGTAAAAATGAAGATCTCAGGGTTACAAATGATTTTTAAAGTGTTGGCTGCACACACACTCTCAAAGGTGTTTCAAAATATTTGGATGCATTCTCACTTCCTTCTTGTCAATCACAGCATCTTGAGCCGCTGGAAGATTGAACATAATTCTAAACTGTTCATGGTAACATTTCTCTAAAAGACTCTCTCCAATGAAAACGATGCTTTTGGGTTTTTTAACATGTTCTTGTAGCTATTTTCTCAGGACAGAGGACACATATAAAGGAGATTAATCTTTGCATTTCTGAATATTCCTTTTTTTAAATCAGTGTGAATCAGGTACAGCCGAAAAAATGCTGTTTGAAAAGGTTCGTACGTGTGATGTTCAAGTTACTACGGCAAGCCACGAGCTCCCTGCTCCGCTCCATTCCACTTATAAACAAATAGATCCATAACGTCTTTTTTTTCCTCGTCTGAGCTGGAATCTGGATCAAAACTATACGGCTGGATGGTTCCAATGTTGTTCACCATTTTTGTTGCACCGCTGATGTTAGCTTGGGGTTGTAATAGGCTGTAAGATAATGGGAGAGAGTGTAAACAAAGGGATGATGGGAAATGAGGGAGGCCTTACTCCACACCAACAAGTCAGTGGTGGATTTCTCATGAACTCCTGCTGCTCTGCAGGAACTCTGTCCTGGAAAAGAACGCAGGTTTTTGGATTCTGGCTAAAAACAGCATCATCATAATTAAAAGACCACTGGGAACACTTTGACAATAGAAAAAAAGAAGATCGGTTTGGGGCTTTATAATAGTCTCTGCAGATGTTACAGAGTCATCATGAAGAGTCCTTCCTTATGTGTGGCATCTAATTGGGTGGCAGCTGCTAGCAGCTGATTAAAGGCACAAAACTGTGAGAAAAAAATGCAAATTGGTAACATTTTTCTCCTGGAATGACATTGCCTTGGTTTTCTCAAACAGATGCTGAGTTTGTGCCCAAAGTCCTGCCTGTTCACTAACACAGTTTCATAGCTTGAAGAGCCCTTGTGGAAATGGTTGTCCCCTTCTGCTCAGAACAGATGGTTTTTAAAAGACAGACTGGGGTGAGATGACTCTCACCATGGAAGCAGAAGCCCTGCAGTTCCCCTGCCCATGCCCGTCACTGACGTTATGATAGTCAGCGGCTGAAAGTCGTCATTTCACAGTTTGATACTTTTCTGTCTCAGATAAGCTTCTAAACACAGTCATGGGTTTCCTGACTGATTCAAACACAAATATAATCCTCCTGAAAAGAATCTCTTTTTTTATCCTGAGTCACACCTTTACTTTTTAGGATGTTTGCAAAAACACTGAACAAAAGAGGGGCAATCGTTGCACCAAAGCCAAAGCAGTAGCTTGAAGGGGTTAAACTTGTGACAGGTCAGGCAGACTTCAGGGCAGAGGCTTCAGACAAAATTAGACAGAAGCCTTCTTCTGAAACTGAATAAATAAACCCTTAACATAAAAACTCCCTTTTGAAGCGGGAAATGAAACCATTACTGTGTCACTGTTGCCATTTCTTGTTACTTATCACATAAACCGCCATCAAGTTTAAAAGTGACCTCTCAGATGTTTCCAGGCAAAATCTGAACTCACTGTTCGATTATTTACTTGATTGGTTTTAGAAATGCTGATGAGCTCAGATGTGATGGATCGAATCAGACGTGTCCTCAGCACTTTCATGAACATCACAACAAACACTAAGAGAAGTTAGGAAGTCTTCCTGTAACCCAGACCTACGGCGTCAAAATAAGAATGTGAAGGTCATGTTTGTTGTTACTTTGGAAACAAATCCAGAACAATTTCTTTACAATGAAAGAATGTCCTTTAACATGAACAGATGTTCACTGAGATGCATGTGAAGCTCCGAGTCACACTCAGCTCTAACGGAGACACAAAGCAGAGGAAAAAGACGACCAAGATGACCTTCTAATTTGTTCATCATTTATGAAAAATAACTAATTACAAATCAATCTGAAGTTTTAAAGAGCGTGGCTGCCACATTTGTAAACTCTGGGTTTGGTGGATTGGTTTCGGATTTATTTCAAATTAAGAAACATATTCTTTAGGTCTATTTGTGGTCATATTTTAATCCAAACAACAGCTGGCAAATTATGACAAAACAAGTCTTGTCTTCTGATCCTATATGGGGAAACTCCAGCTGTGTTTTTGGTTCCTCGTCTCAGCATGCACATCCAGAGACAGAAATGCTTTGCTGAAGCTTTAAGAGTTACCAAAGACACAGCGAAGCTTTGAGGGCCGACGCCACCACCAGCACTGAGTCCACAACGAACAGACCCCAATATCCACGTTAACTGACTCACAGACGGGCTGGATGGTTGGACATCAGACCCAGAAGAGACGTTTTTTTCTCTGCTATAGAAGCTGTGGACCTCAAAGAAGATGTGAAAGAAAATATGAACCAACACTGTAACTGTCGTGTTTTGGGACACAGTGACAAACATGCAGCAACAAGTAGCGCTGGAAAAGACAAAGGAAAGAAAAAAAAGGTACAACAAAGACTTTTTCAAATTCAGGTTCTTGAGAGGCTGCTTTAAAAGAAATGTAACACTTTAAAAAATGTTTAAAAAGTTAAAACATTTTTGGAAATTCTTTTGTGCAAAAATATGCAACAAAATGAATCCTGAACTCTGAAAGGAAAAGGTTTTTTGTTGTCCTTCCTATTTTTCTGGAGGTCTTTAAAGTCCAACTCTATGTACTTCCAACACAGTTTTTCTGCTGTCATTTTCCATTTTCACTCTGATTTGCAGCCGTCAAACACGTCACCAGTGTCAGAAAATAAGTCTGCATTTGTTTTGCTTGCATTTTGAACTTTTAAAGACATTTCTGCAAAAAGAACGCATGCTTGTTCCAAAGAGAAAAAAACAAAGATTGATGCAAAATAAAATATCTTTATGTGTTTCTTGACCTGACAAGTTCACACTTTTAATCAGATGTTTTCTCGTTTGAGAAAACCCAGTGAAGGACATTCTGTTATCTTCCTGCCTGTCACACTTTGCTTCCAGTGAAGCCACAACCTGTTAGTTAGACTTTGTTTATGAAAGTTAGAGTAACGCTTTTTGAATTCATGCAAATGGTTTGCAAAGTTTTTCTTAACTTAAAACAAAGGAGTTCACATTTAATGTTAGTTTATGCAAATAGAGAGTATTTTGTCTGAAACTGCTCAAGCTGAGCTCAAATGCAGCAGTCAGAGAAAGTTTGAGTTTAACTGCAAGAGCTGTCCGTTAAAACCATATACGTTATATTTCTTCTGGACAGCTTTTTTTAACACACCGTTCAGCCTTTGTCTTTGTCCTTTCTGTCCGCCATGCCTGCCGCCTGTCACAGCACAGCGCTGCTTATAACGTCTATTTCTCTCTGTGTGAGAAAGTCTCCAAAAAGCCGTCTGTTTTACTTCTTTCTGGATTCACAAGTGAAATCTTTTTTGCAGACCAATGTTGTATAAAGTCCTATTTGTACAAATGTTACGTTCTGTTAACTCGTTTGTGTCAAAATAAAAGCCTGCAATTAGCTGTTCAAATCCTCAACAATTCCTAGATTTTACATTTGCTACAGGAGCATCATGGTGCTTTCAGCTGCTCTGCTGCTCATCCATCTAAATGTATGAATGTGGATGATCCCACAGCACCTCATTGTTTCCATTTTTTGAAAACGATTAATGCAGGGATATATTATGAACAGTTTAGACATCACTCTGGATATTTATTATGTTTCTTTCTTTTCAGCAGCTTAAATGTTTGTTTGAACTGGAAGGTAAATTGGATGACAATATGAGTTTTGTCGTGACATAGAAATGAGTTGAAATTCATTAAAAAATGCATAAAATAACATTTTGGACAAATATTTTGCAACTGAGGATGAATAATGGCCAAATAAAGAATTTCAAAATTGAAATTATTCACATTGTTATTATTACTATTTTTATTGTAGCAAAGTTATATTATAGTTGTGTTTTCTATTTTTTTTTTACATTAAAGCAGTCTTTTTCATAGCTCGTAGTCTCTTTCAGTTCTGACACACATGCTGAAACATGCGCGCACACACAGCGCCTGTCACTATGGGCCAGTCATCCTGTAATGGCTGCCACTGCTCATTGTTCACATCCTCCTTTGTCTCCAGCGCCATTTTGACTCTGGAGGGGAGCAGTTAGCATGTTAGCATCACAGGCTAACACAGGGAAAGTCCTGTGTTTCTGTCTCCACTTCTCTGAATGAGGCAAGCAGAAGCTGAGGCGTGTAAATGTAACACCCTGCTGTTAAATGCATCCCTGACCACAACATTTGTTGGTTTTGCTCATTCTCAGTTTTTAACCATGAAAAGAGTTGCACAGTTATTAGCGTTAGCTGTGTGTGCTCCTCTCAGGCTCTGCACACACTGCACACAAAACACAACTCAACTTGCTTTAAATTATTCAACATTTCATTAGATAACTTTGTGAAAAAATATAAGGTCAAATGTTTTCAAAATAGCTTTAGAAACCCCTTTTATGACTTGGAATAAATTGTGCATATTACTCAGAAAATTGAAAATCACAAAAGTGAAAATTTCTAATCAGTTGGATTCAGGATGAAATGAATTATTGTCATTCAAATGTTACATTTATGTTTTCAAAATAATTAGTAATTGTTTTAATTTTAAAGTCAATGCCAACAAAAAAAAAAAACGGAAATGTTGTTATTTAAATAAAATATCAAACATTATGTTTTCTGTTTTAGGCTCAAAAAGTATTTTACATTTTTTTCTAACACAAAATTCTGCACATAATTTTCTTGTTTTTTTATTTAATTTTATTAATGTTATTCCACTATGAAAATATATGTACAATAAATAATTTGGATTTGCACTATTAAAGAATCTCAATAAATAAACTAAGGTCTAAACCTGGTGTCTTCAGCAGGGTTTCCACTCGTCAGAGAGTTTTCTGAAGCACTCCAGACTCTGAACCGTTCCTGAGAAATTATGAGGATCCACGAAGCTGCACCGGAGCATGAGAGGAGACGAATCCACGCACCGAGGAAGAGGACGAGGAGGAGGAGGAGGAGGAACGGCCTGCTAACAAAACATGATCCAAAAATATTCACGGGGATAATTACGAGAAATTGTCCACATTTTCTACTGAGGAAAACAAAAATATCCTTTTGATGTGGGAATAAAAATGATAAATGTCCCAGTTAAACTACATTACAGTTGAAATGAAAACCAGCAGGGAAAAATCGTCATGTTCTGGAATGTTGCCGGGATTCTTTTTAATAATGCGCTCGTCCTGTTTGTTCGTTCAGTTTTTCTCTTCCTTCCTTTTCTTTCCTTTTTCTTTAAATGTGTCTCAGAAGTTGAGGTGCTGCAGGTCTATGGTGCACAGTGTGCTTGTGAACAAGTCAAAGTCCTCCTCGGAGAAGTCCACCGGGCTGTCCAGAGAGCTCTGCAGGCTGGGCGAGAGGCAGGCGTCCTCCGGGAAGAAGGTCAGGTCAGGCAGGGCCGATGAGGAGGAGGAGGAGGCGTGAGGCTGAGATGAAGCAGCGGATTCCCGCTGCTCGGAGAACGCGGCGTCTCCCAGCGGCATCAGGCCGGCAGTGCTGGTGTTTTTCCGGGGGAAAGCGGGCGGAGACGCCTGGGGCGCAGGGGAGTCCTGGGGCCCAGCGGTCCCGAGCAGCAGTGGGCGTTCAGGGGCGCTCGAACGGCCTGTGCCCTCCGGCGTGTGACGCGTTTTGTCCGCGCTGTCATCGTTGAAAGAAACGGAGTTTTCGCCCCCGAGCTCCCCGTCTGAGGAGGCCTCCCCCGTTCCGGAAGCCTCCAGCGGCTGACTGGAGTAGGGAGAGGACGCGTCAGCGCCTTCCAGGGGCTCGAACGCGCTGGAGGGGGGGCTTCCTCCGCCGCCGTCCCGGTGGTGTGTGGTCTGCCGCTTGTGTTTCATCCTCCGGTTCTGGAACCAGACTTTGACCTGCCTCTCCGTTAGATCCAAAAGTGCGGCGATCTCCACCCTCCTCGGCCGGCACAGGTACTTGTTGAAGTGGAACTCCTTCTCCAGCTCCAGCAGCTGCGTGTTGGTGTAGGCCGTGCGTAAACGCCGGGACCCGGCGGCGCTGGCGTCCAGAGCCGCCTGGCTGGAGTCCGCTGGAAACAAACGAAAACATTTGTTTTAATTACTACTACATGTACGTTTACCTCATCTTTTCTTGCCAATTAATTGATAGAAATCTAGAAAAGTTTAATTTACTTAGAAAATGATTTTCATACGTTCTGTGAATTTTATTTGAAGAAAAGAGAGAACTTTAATTTGAAAGAAAGAAAACAGAAAGAAAGAAAGGAAATACTGGGCAGCAGTCGTGGTTCAAATGCGTTAAAAACCCTGAAAGACTTTCTGAAGAAGACGAGAGAAATCAGGAAATTAGATGAGATGGAACAAGAAGAAAACATGACATCTCATTAAAATTAAACAGGCGGGAAAACGATGGAAGTGAGTGGAAGAGGCAGAAAAGCCCAGAAATTCTGATTGTGCATCAAATGTTTCCTGTCGAGTTGCCCCAGCCCCCACCCTGCCATACTTCAGTCTTTTTGCTCTATTTGCCTCCCTCCAATATGGCGCCCATGCCAGTGGAGCCATGGTGATTCTAATACTGTGAAAGCACAGCTTCCCGCGCTCATGTTGGACACTGCAAAGCAGTTATGGATGAGAGAATGTCTGCAGGCTCGCTCCCGCTCCGATGAAGAGTCGGTGCTTGTGTGGAAATAAAGATGAAATGCAGGGTGGAATCACTCCACAGCACTGCAGCATCATGCAGTGCTGCAGCTGCACACACACCATCACAACATCCACGACTCTCACGCGTGCGCGCAAACACACAGACAGACGCACATGCACGCATGTGGAATGGTAAATACGAAGGAAGATTCCTAGAAAATGAAAAGCTGATTTCTGAAATGAATGTGAACTGGAGATGCTCATCACGCACTCCACATGCACGCCACTCCCCGCGCCCCGTGCATACAGACCTGTGGGTGAGTCGATGTCCGCTGAAGCGTACCCAGGGGCGGTTGGAGACGGGTAGGACGGGGCCGGGGTTGACACCGATCCTCCACCGCCGGAACCGCCTGCAGTCTTCGAGCACTTCTTAGAGGATTTCTTCTCCTTCATCCAGGGAAACTCGTGGGCCAGCGGAGCGACCGCGGCGGCCGTGGCAGGGGCCTGGCCAGGCGGTCCAGGTTGCTCCGCCACACGATGGTGCGTCTGGTGGCCATTTGTGGCAGAGGCTCTCCGGCTTTGCTGATTCCCAGCTGCTGCTGTCGGCTGGATGGCTGTGCAAGGGCTCAGGCTGGGGATGGTGTGCTCGAAGGGAGGCGGAATTACTGTCGACTCCTTGATTGATGAAGTTTGAAATGACTCCAGGACGGCGGGGAAGGACGTCAGGCACTCTGCTAGGGAAGGCTGACTGTTTATAAACCCGATCTCTCTCTCAAATTCAAAATTCATAGCTTCCTCTGACCGGTTTCAGCCTCAAACGGCGAAACCCCGAATAATCCCTTCCCCAAAACAAAAAGAAAAAAAAGGAACACACACACACAGGCATGCACGCTCATGCGCGTGCACCCCCACAGACCATGATATGGCTTATCAGGAAAATGACAAAACAAATAAAAACACGCACCAGCATGTAAGCTCCTGGCCGCGCCGGCGTCAGTGCGTAGGCTATTTCATAATTGTGTATATTGGTTATATTACAGGCGTATGCAGACCTGGGCAGCTAAACTGAAGAACTATGGGGCGAAATTGCAGCCAATTCCTTGTCACGTGACCCAGAACAGCCAATCGGTGCCCCGGGCCCAGCGGCTGAGATGTCTGTGGGAAGCAGGATTATTATTTTTCCACCAAATATGGAGGCAAAGCGAACCCCTGTGCCATTGTCTGACCGTAACGGGGGGTCGTTTCTGAGGGGGAGAAGGCGGCCGGTCGCCATGTGCGCCGTGTGGGCGGCAGGTCCGCGCATCCCAGCCCCATGACAGGCGCAAACAATGGGCATTTGCTCCACTCCTCTGGGCTGATGTAATGGCGGGGAACATCAGGCGAGAGGAGCTGACCAGCACCGTTTACAATATGTCTTCTCTGTGGAATGAAAGAATCGCTTTCCAACGCTCAGATCATTAATCTTAGAGTGTGACACAGGCGAAAGTCCCCACTTATAGGCTCAGAAAACACGGAGAGGCTTTGAAATGCTGCGGCAGGAAGGATGGGGAGCGTAGCTCAGATGGAGCAGACAGTGGCTTAGTGTGTAAGTGTTGAATTTACGCATCTTTGTTTATGATCGTGTTTGCGCGGCAGGCTGATAGAAATGTAGTTCAAATGTTATCAGGCTCACAGCAGGACTCCACGGTTGGTTACAGAGGTGTCCAGGCAGTGCGCCGGTGTCTTCATACGCCTGAGCTCCAGAGTTCACACCGAGGTCGCTCCAGAGGCTAAAAACAGACCAGTGCGCGCCGCGTCCTCCACGGTGATCCAGCATCCAGACGGCTCACAGAAATACGCGAAAAGGTTTTTTTTTTTTTTCCAGAGACCCCAGAACAACGCGCGAGCAGATTTAGGATAAAAATCAAGAATTTGGGAGTTTTTTGCTGAGACTTTAGGGGAGGGCCACAGGAACCCGAGTGGGAGAAAAGAAATGCGGTGATCAATCTTTCTCCTCGAGAGAGCTGACAGCAGCTCTTCTTTCTTCCCACGGACCGAGAGAGCTGCAGTCCTGTCCTCGGCCTCTCTGTCTTCATACTTCACCGAGATTTCCTTTGTCCCAACAGTTCCAGACCTGCGCGTTAACGCGCGCGCAACAAAACGCCGATTTTAGTTAGCTTTCATTTTTATTATACTTATTATGTTTTTTTTTTATTAAAAAAAATCAGTCGCTGTTCAGCAGTTTCTCCAGCTGTCTCTGTCGGGCAGAGGCGAAGCCCCAGAAATGTGCGTAGGAGTTTAGGAGACTGAGCGAACAAACGCGCGTGGCTCAAAGAGCCACAAAAACAACAAAAAAACTCTGTTGTTTCTTCTTTGTTTTTCCTTCTCTTAGTTGGACTTTTTTGTTGTTTTTTAAATTTTTTAATAGAAAATATTTTAAAAGTTAACATTGCAAAGACCCATATTTGAACCCAAACTCAAACATATTTTACTTTGTTAAAATAATTATTTCTCTTTTTATTGTATTTTACTTTGAATTAAGCGATTTTGTATAATATTTACTTTAAACATTTAAACTTCCCAAAAATTCTTCTACCATTCATAATGTCCCAATATTTCTGCATTGATTAAACACAAAATATATTTAATTAGGACACAACAAAAATAAATCACATTCTTGTGTAATTATGATCCAAATTCAAACAATTGTAGATAACTAAACTGACTAAACGTTATTATTAATAATGAGTTTATTATCGATATAATTCATTAAAAACGTCAGAGCACGTGGCCTCCCAGTTGTGGGTGCTTGACTGTGATTTAGATGTTTTTATTCTAACATTATTACATGATGAAATCGGTGCAGCGCAGGGACGAGCTTTAGTCTCACATAAACGAAAGTGTTCGTTGTTTACGCACAAACACACTAAACGCGCGCTTATGAAAATGGCGCTGGTGAAGTGGAGGCAGTCTCTCCGCAGCAGCTCTGCTGCTCCTTCTGCGGCTCGCACGCTGCTGAGCACGATCCCAGCTCTCCTCCGCGCGCTTTTACGAGGCAATAAATTAGATCCAATCTCTGCTTATTGGTGTTTTTATTGTCTGTTAGTCCAGAGGAGATGTAAAAGCGAAGTATGGCCGTTATTTATGGGATACTGATTTATGTGCCAAGGTTTATGCTGCTGTAAGGCCACCGAGCATGCGCATGGAAGAAATGAAAAAAATAAAAGAGTGAAAGAAAAAATGCGGAGTGGGGGGTGGGGGATCACGTGACAACGCCAAAGCGCGTGCGTCGTCTTTGCTTTTTTTCCCCTCCTGACAGTATAAACATCATCAGAAGACAAAAAGCACAGCCTGCTCTGCTGTCTGCATGGTTTGTGGAGAAAAAGGCCATGTGGAGAAAGAAGCTGCAGTCAGGACACAACACCAGACACTGATCTAAAGACAGAGAGCTCTAAATCAACCAGCAGGGACGAACTCAGAAACACATTTTTGTGCTTCTGTGTGAGGAATGTCTGCAGACCTTCAACCGCCGGCTTCTGCCTTTTGTTGTTAGTTACAAGTCTACTCAGCGCAGTGACAATTAAAGAGGATTGGGATCTACCTTGTCTGCTAAATTCTTCAGTCAACCAATTTTAATCACATATTCATTCATCGCTTCTGAAAGCATCAGTCAATGATGAGAGCAGAGTCAGACAGGAGTCAGGGCTTTCTCCAATCCTCACTCACTGGGAGTCCCGTATGCACTCCACCTGACATTACATATGTCGCATATATTACATCTCAAATCAAAAATGTACAGTTCATGTGGCATTAGCTTTGACTGTAATATTTTTTAGGTTTAGGTTTTGGGGTCTCCCACTTTTTGCAGCAGATCTGACGTTTTCCTGCATGAAACACACGTTGGTGACATGCTAGTGGCCCTGGAGCGTCTGCAGAGCATAGTTGCAACATTATTTTGGTTGACAGATAGTATTAGAACTTGTCAGTGTGAAATAAACAGTGTAATTTCCTTTGTTTAAATGTAATTGCATTATATTTAATTACTTTTTGACCTCCATTGATGTAAATATGCTTTGTAGCCAAATTATCAGCATCTATTTGAAGCAAAAATGTAAGATAAAATTTTATAGCTGGAAATAAATTCAGATATCAAGGGGTTAAACGGTTTTGATCCAACAAGATTCCAAGATAGAAGGGTTACATGTGCAATGAGTAAACAAAGGGCTGCTGGTTCAAAAACGTTCAGAATGGACTGATTTGTTCTTTTTTAACCTCAAATCATCAGTCAAGTTTTTGAGCTTTTAAAAAAACTACAGATTTCTCTGAATAACATAATATTTTATTAAAGAATCGTTTGACAGACAACTCTCCTGACAATTAAAGAAAAAAGAGCTACAAAGAGCAAAAAAAACCCTCCAAAAAACTTGTTCAGTTCTCCAGCTAATATCTGTCTCTATTTTCTCTATGCACTGGCGGGACCAGAGTCCCAACACTCGCCTTTTTCCCTGTACAAGTCCAAACACTTATGTACAAGGGCCAGTAGAGTAACATAAAAACTACGCATTTTCTTCTAAAATACAAGAACTAAAAAAGTATAACTTCAGTACAAGGGACAAGAGGAAACACAATGTAGTTTTTTTTTTCATACCAGGTAAATACTAAAAAAGTACAGTATTTTTTCCTCAATATAAATACATGAAGGATAAATAATATTATTATAAAACAGAAAGTCCTTTTAGACTGGCTATAACAAATAAATATTTATATATGAATGTTCACTTGAACACACATTGGCGAAAGACGCTTTGATTGGAAGGCCTTCCGTCTTCAAAATAAGATTTCATTATTATTTTTTAACCTTTAACCATCAAAATGTAAACTCTAAGTGCAACAATGATGCCCAGATGTGAAAAAAAAGCATTTGTGTAGGTTATGAACTTTTGAAAACAGCTGGAGGAATTTGCATCCTGAACGTGGGGAGTTGGGGGGACTGATGTGCCCCCAAGTTACTCCCACTGACCGCTCGGTCAAATAATTCCAGTTGTTTTGAAGAAAAACAAGTTGTACACATCTGCTCAGTTTCTGGGACATGCATTTTGTTCAAATATATACCCTGTTTCCACATTAAAAGTCAAGACATGAGAGAACAAAAACAATAGAAAATGTGGATTTTACAGCTTAGCATCCACACATTGAGAGTGTGACGGGGAGCCGGGGGCCCGGGAGGATGACTTACATAAACATAAATAAATAGTTCTCTCAACTCTTGGTATTTACCCTGTGTCGATGATGTGCCAAAAGTAAGGACATTAAAATGCACCTTGCATGTCCTCTCACAGGTTTGTTTGAACACGTCAACAGCTGGCAACTCTGCTTGTGAAAGGAAGTGATCTTAATGTTGCATGTAGGCATGACTGAGAGTTTAGCCTAGAAAACCCTGTAACAGTGATGGGGGAGCTTGCGGTGAGTGTTGGACATGTGGACAGGAGACACTGGGTTAGTGATGGTTCGATCCACACAGACAGACAGACACAGACGGGTACTGCAGGAAGCAAAAAAAGACAGCGAGTTGGAGGCCGTCCAGTGGTTTTTCTCTGTGCTTTGTGGAGCAGTGTTGCATTTCTCCAGCTGATGGAGGGCCTGAGCCCAGCACACAGCTCAGCTCTGCTGACAACAACATGTGTTGCCTGCAGGGGGAGAAAACCCAGCATAATAAATCCAACCACCTCCTTTACTGCCCATTAAAATCTCAACTATTTCATCTACCAGCCAGGAAAGCTGTATGCATAAGAGGGTCTTGGGGGGAGATTTAGCCATCAAAGAACAATTTAAAATCACGTAATACCTCTAAGAGGGTCATTACAGGCTTTTTTTACTACATCCTTGCTCCTACTCTTACAGTTTACCCCCAGCCCTTTAAAAAATCATCTAAGAAGAAGACAGCAGCATCGTACTTCCATGGGAACCATGAGATTGAATTAGACTGCAGTAAAGTAAGCTCTGGATTGACTTAAACATCATTTCCTTCCAATTTCTTTGTGATGTTTCAGATATGTTTCTGCATTTGTAAACTAACATCCCTCAAGTCTTGTCACTATTTACCATTCACTTACCCCACTCATGCAAACACCTCACCAGCCAAAATATTTGGAGGGAGGAGGGCTAACTAGTGTTTTAAAAAGTCCAATAGAAAGAGTCCTTAGTTAAAGCTCAATGAGCCAAAAAGTCATGTGAAATATCAAACTGAAATGCTAAATATTTTTGTTTCCCTATTTTACGTTCAGCCACAAGTTTGATTTTACATCCAAACCATGTTTGGGTCACTGCAACTGAAGTCATGCGAGTGATGTGTCTCTTTGTACTTTGATGCTCACAGCTGCCCGATGAAGGCAGTTAGGGCAGGTTGGAGGAGGAGAAACATTCAGGACTATTCTGATGGTTCTGCGTTGGACCAAAATGCTTCCAGAAGCTATTCAGGCAGTGCAGGCTTTTCTGCTTTAGCTGTAGCTGATGCAGCATCAGAAACGCCAGAGTCCTGTGATCTCAGACATCTCTGCTGTGAGGAGCCTGGGTGCAGCCTGAGGAGTTCTTCAACTTCAGGCTAGCACGCAGGCTAACAGGTTTTGGCGCAGCTATGTGTGGCTGCACTGATGGTTCGACGCAGAACCAGGATCTCAACACTGATTTTTGCTCTTTTTGGCTGTAGAGCAGAAGGCAAACCACTGGATGGGCCCGACTGTCTTCTTTTGTCAGTCCTGCCGTCCCCTTGCAGCAGTAGAGCCCCCACACGTCAGCTAGTTTGTTAGTGAGACACGTGGTGCTAGTCGTTTGTGGAGTCTTCACTAGTTCCTGCATTGTCAGTTTGTTCCAAACCTGCTACAGGTGGGTGAGCTTGGGTGCTTCCTGGATTCTGCCCTGAGAGGTGTGGTGCGCCGACAGCTCGGTGTAGGTTGGGTGTGTGGGGGGGTCGCAGGGACCCTGAGGCCCCCCTCCACCCACATGGTGCTGGTTGGAGGCCGACATGGGCCCCGCGCCATTATAGTCCATGGTTTGGTGGTGAGGCGGTGTGGGTCCGAGGTGGTTCAGCCCGTACATGGAGGGCCCCGACCCAGCCATGGGTTCCACATAGCCGCTGCCCCCAACGTAGACTGGACTGGCCTGTATGTTAGTTGGTGTCCCATAACCAGTGTTGTTGGCCTGTACCAGGCTGTGGTGGGAATGGGGGTCACCATAATCTGGGTCTGGGGCACCATATTTCTGCGGGGGGCAGCTCTTCATGGGAACATTAGAATAGGCAGTGGACATTGAATAAGACACTCCTTGGTGGAGTTTTCCAAAAGACGGCGGTGACGGGGTGTCATAGGCTGGGCCCCCTGCTCCGCCCCCTCCTCCCATGGGGTGCATCGAGTTTAGGAAGCTGGCAGAGGACTGCATAGGCAGAGGGGGGGAGCCTGTGGGTGACGGCCCTCCAGAGCTGGAGCTCAAGCCCTTGGACTTTTGGTCCTTCTTGTACTTCATGCGACGATTCTGAAACCAAATCTTGATCTGTCGTTCGGACAGGTTGAGTAGGTTGGCCATTTCCACGCGCCGCGGCCGACATAAGTACCGGTTAAAGTGGAACTCCTTCTCCAGCTCCACCAGCTGAGCGCTGGTGTACGCCGTCCGAGCTCGTTTAGAGGACGCCGATGAGCCACTGGTGGGACTCTTCTCCCCACTGCTGCCGCTCTCTGCTCCTCCTGACACTGAAGGGGTACACAACGAGAAAAAACCTCAGCCATGAGAGCAAAACAAACAATGCAACATCATATGAAGGCAAAGAGCCAATTATAACGTTGATTCAAATGATTATAAAATACTTCAGAAACGGGAGAGAGGTAAGAATTAGGTTAAGTGTCACAGCCAAAACTCAGGATTTAAAGCAAATTTTGATTGAATAAAATACCCTTTCTTATCATGAGAAAATATACATATTTAATGTGATAAAAACTGAGCAAATGTGGAACTTCTATTGTTTAAGAATATTTTTTAAAATGATGTTTTTGTTTAAAGCTAACAGAAAAGCAGATTCAAAAGTCTTTTATAGAAAAGTCAGTTCATACATTAAAAAATATGTTTGCATCGTGAAAGCAAAGAATGTTTTGTTTCAGCTGATTGTTTTTCAATGGTTATAATACTAATAATTTGCTTAACAGAAATGTCTGAAAATCCAAAAAAGAAGGGTGAAGATAATACAATGTAAATAGGCTGCATATGAGGGAAATTGAAAGCATTCAGCTCCTTAATAAAGCAGAGGGGGGTCCTGACAGGCTGCCTGAATTATCCCCTGATATTAGTTGTCAACACTTCATAACAGTGGCAGTTATTAAGAGATGATGGCCCCGGCGCTGGCCGAGAACACCTAAATTGCATCTTGGCTGCAAAGACAAACCCCCAAAGCAACAGCAGCTGCACAGATGCTCTCACTGCCATCAGCTCTCCGGGAAAAGTCTGTTTACGTCACAGTGGGAAGGGAGAATGGCCCTGAGCCGGAAAGATTTTCTCTGCTTTTCCCACTGATCTCAAATGCTGCAATCCCTCTATTCTCTGTAGAGCGTCTCCTGACGGGAATCCTCCTCCATGACGACTAATTGTTGCAATCTCTTAAAGAGAATCAATGTGAACATACATTTCAATCCAAGCCCTTCTCCAGAGAGCTGTTTGGTTCATGTTGTTCCTTCCACACATAAGCTACAGTTTTCACACAAACAATCTTTAAAGGAATAAACAGAAAAAAAATCCTAAATTTTAAGAAATTCAAGCTTAATGCATGATTCATAAAGGTTTAGCGTGTGACTGAGGCTGTGAAACATGAATTATGCATCATTTTCTATGCCTGAATTTGAATATAAATCCAACAGTTAAGGCCTGAAATTGATAGATTTATTTGTCACTCAAAATCCTTCTTCCTGTGCTTTGGTAAAGCACCAAAATCAAATCAAATTTGTCTGATTGTTTGCTCTAAGGAAAGTACATCACCTTTTCATAAGGTAAATATTCAAAAAATTCACTTTTCAGTGTTTTTTTAAGTTAATTCATTTCTAGATCTGTTTTTATAGAAGTTACTGTAGGAAGATTGTCTGAAAGTGTAAGAAAAAAAGTCAAGCAAATCTACAGGTTGACCCATTTTACAGAACCAAGCAGCTGCGCTGGAATGTGGTTTAAAATAGCCTGCTCTAAAACAGAGACAAAAACCCAAGACTTAGTTCAATCTTTTCGTGTCCTTTTAAACATGCATCAGTTATCTGTGATCAGAGCGAAACACTCCACGAGAAAACAAACCTGCAGGAAACCAGGTTCTGCTTTATCCTTGGTCTGTTGGGCAGTTTGGAACAAAGGTTGAGGAGTGACTTTAATGTGCTGGGAGCGTTAGTGCAGTGCTGAGCCACAGCGCCTCTGTAATCTCTCTCTGTAGACATGCAGCAGGCAGGAATTCACTCGGCTGAGCCTTCATGCATGCCTGCAGTCATGGCACCAGAACTGGAGCAGCAGTCTTGAAAGAAGGAGCTGCTGTCTATGCGCTGCCTCAGCTGACTATATTTACACAAGCAGAGAGAGCTGAGATGAGTCTTTCCCATGCAGGGAACTTACGTCTGCATGATCAGATCTGCTCTGCTCTTTTTCAGGTCAACTCAAAGCAGTCGATCTAACCGCAGTTCTGTCTTGGATTTTCTCAGATTAAAGATTTGTTGAAATGTTTCACCATAAAAACACATCTGAGAAAGACTCCTGCAGGTAATCTTTGCATTTTAACGACACCTTCCCTGGAAATGGAACACAAATGTTGGAGGAGGAGAAGAAGGAGAGCAGTGAGAGGAGCCGAGGAGGAGAACCTGCATGCAGGAGCTGCTGGCTGCTTTGACTGAATACTGATCAGTTAGCAAGAAGTTGAAGTGAATCTTCCACAAAAGTTTAAAGGGAATCCTCAAGATTTTAAATAATCTTTAGAGTTTTTTTTAATTAATCAGAAAATAAATCCTTCTTTACCTGCTATGAATGACCTCATCCTAAACATGTTCAAATAAAGGTTTTCCTTTGTGTGCTCCGTTCTTTTACACGCTCCACCCGCTTTAAGTAACATCTGCTCTGAACATGTGTATTCTTGCACTGAGTCTTCTCTGCCCGTGTCCTGTCCAAACTAAAAAGATGATGTAGGCATTCTACGATAAAAATAAAAGATCTGTTAGTTGTATTTTGTGTTATCTCTGGTAAATGCAGACAGGAGCAGCTGCACCTGCCTCAGTGCAGAGAGAGCTGCATGAAGTGTTTCTTTTTTTCATGCTCTGTGCTCTCAAGGTTTCTATCAGCAAATGGAATCAAGCTCCTTCTGTTGTAAAACTATTGCTTGAGTTTGACTGAGAGATCTGGGCATTTGTGTTATTTTTATTCTTGCAGGGGGTGCAGGTGAGGATGTGAGCCTATCGTTGCCTTAGTGAAGCTTTCAAATCCTCAGGGAGCAGAGCGAGGAAAAAGGAAGAGATAAGAAAGGTGTGGAAAGAAGAAATCTAAAGAGGAAGAGGGAGAAGCTAATGAGGGAGGAAGGACGTTAATGGGAGCAGAGCAGAGGGGGGGGCAGGCAGGCAGAGGGACAGACAGGTGTAGTGGAACACACCGTTGCCAGAGTTGTTGCTGGGCGAACAGTTTTTCTGCTTGGTGGTTTGCCGACACTCCTTCATCCAGGGGAAGATCTGCTTGGCCAGCGCGGGGTTGGGCGGCAGTGAGGAGGAGGAGGAGGAGGACGATGATGTGGAGGAGGAAGAGTTGGATGACTTATTGGGCCCTGACTTGGAGACTGTGGAGGAGCCAGCACTGCCCCCCGGCTGCTGCACGGCGGCACTGCCATTGCTGGGGTTGGGGGGCAGCGGGGGGGACACCTGGGAGGCGGGAAGGTGCTCAGGCGGCAGGCTGGGCCTCATGCAGCTGCCGTTCAGCTCCTTGGTCTTGGCCAGCTGCTGCTGCAGGCCCCCGCCGCTGCCCAGAGCCTGCAGGGAGCACGCAGAGGGCTGGTACGAGTCCACGTCCAGGTGGGCCGCTGACTGGAAGGCGGGCTGGTGGTGGGACACCGGGACCGGCGCATCGTAGCTCCCAAAGCCGTTGGCGGCGGCCGCTGCTGCCGCCGCCGCGCCCTGCACCTGGTAGGAGGAGTAGCCACCGAAGAGCGCGGAGGAGTTGTCGTAGTAGGTTGTCTTCTGCATGTCTGGAAGCGGCGGCGGCGTCTTCTGGGGCTCCGGTCCTTACTGAAACCCGCTGCCGGAAGACCATTTGGTACCGGAGGTCACGTGACGGTGTCTTTCCAACGGTCCCCTGCAATCTGACCTTAAAGGTTAGAGAGACAGAATAAAGAAATGACAGAGTTAAATCCATCTTCCTGCCCTGAAAGGCTCCGTGACATGAATAGGAGCCCATGCTTTTCTCTCCTCAGCACCTCCCCCTCCCCCACCGGGCGCGCCGTGCGCAGCAAGCAGATGCTCTGATGGAGGGGCACGACGAGGGCACGCCGCGTGCCCTCCCTGTGCACGCGCGACAATTTCATTCGATGCCAAATTTTCACTGGAAACCTGAGAGAATCAACTGTTCGTTCGTTTGTTGTTTGAGGAGAAAGGTCCCCAGGAGCGGTTTTTCATTCACTTTTTCGTTTTGTTCCAATGCAATTCTGAAGGAAAAAAACTAACTGCTATTTAGAAACAACATGAATAGAATAATTAATAGCATTTTTAGGAAATTGATATGTTGCATCTGTAGGCTACATGTATTGCACGTAATTTTCTTTATTCAGCCAAATGGCTGAATAAAGAAAATTACATGTGTGTATATATATATATAAATTCAAATTTTATAAATTTGAATTTCGCAGCATTTGGTGAGGGTCCAATCGTCCACAGCAAACAAAATATTTAAAAACCTCAAATGTTTTTATCTCCAAAAAACGGATCAAAACAAGGAATAAAATACTGCTGGGTTACATAGAGAAATTAAACACAAAATGCAATTTCAAATAAGTATTTCTAATTTTGTTTTTACCTTTTCTTTATAATCGTGCTACATTTTTAACTATTTTTGGTCAATTCTACGGAGTACTTTAACCTGAAAATTCAAGCTAGTCGGAGACAAAGAGACAAACCAGAGACAGAGATAGATCTAGGAAGAAACTGCACAGGTCATTGATCAGGAGAGGGAGCAGCTCCATTGTGACCCCCCCTTCAAGCACAGAGAGGTCGCTGTGCGCCCTCAGTGATTCCCAGTCTGGGTCCGGCGCGTAAGGCGCGCGGGAGCACCTGGTATCCATTCCGTGCCCACAGATAACATGTTTTTTCAGGGGGAGAGGAACACAAACTGCGCGGACAGCACTTATGTTATGCATCGACTCAAGAAATGTTGTTTAAAACAACCAAACACACACGTGCAGGGAAGAGATGAGGGGAAAAGAAAATATTCTAAAGGAAGACATCCGAGCAGCGTTTGGTCTGAGCGCGTTCATGCAAAAGAAAAAAAAAAGAAAAACACAAATCCATGTCCTGCAGCCTAAAAATGTCCCCGCGCTCCACAATGAGACCTAAATATTTGAAATGAAAGCTCAGACGAGCCTTCCTTCCCGCGTTGATCTGCCGTTAGACTATCAGTCCCTAAAAACGCAGCTTTTCCCCGACAGCGCGTCACACATGTCAGCCATTTATCTTTCTCGTAGACAAGCTGGAATCCTAATTATTTACTCTGAGGAATAGTCCAGAGAGGAGCAGCAGGAAGAGGGAGCGGGAGGCAGGCCGCGAGGCGGCGGGGGTGGGAGGAATATGTTATTAAATCATAACGCTGTTTCGCCATTAAACGCGACGCGTAATGCCCCTGCCCCTGGCATGTAGGACTACAGCTTAATACAATCACCAACTTTACTGGACGCCTCCCTGAATAATCGACTCACACAGGCCGGTGACAGAGACACAGCCGCCCAAACAACAACACAGAACGGCATGGAGGGAGGGGGGCGAGCACGGCCTTGGTGTCCACTCTGAGATTTATCCCGGGATATAAAATTACAAATGGCGCCTGCCATGAGGAGCTTTGCAGGTGGAGGAGACGGAGAGAAAAGCCACTCAACCCTCCTAGAGTTTATTTAAGCCTATTAAAAACGAGCAGGACAAAAACCGGGGGGTCCAGAAGGCAGAAGAGCGGGCCTGAGTGCAGCTATTGTTGCTGTGTCTGACTTTAAGGTCAAATTACAAATGTACTAAACCCCGAGCTGGAGGCCAGTCTCAGAATTTAGACAGAAGATGGAAGCATGAAGGAGACCGCGGGGACCCGGCAGAAAAACGGCTTCTGCTTTGTAAACAAATGCAGAGAGAATGGACAGAAGGGGAGAAAAGGAGAGGAAATGCACAAAAGAGAGGGATACATGAGGAGGAGGAGGAGAAGCTCGCACTCTGGTGAGGCTGAAGCCTAACGGTCCATAAATCAGCTGTCTGACCAGAAGAAACATTCCAGAAATGATGGTTTGTTTGTAAGGCTCGTGCGCGCGGCCGGCCTGCGCGGATGCGCCTTACCTTCCTCAGCGCCGGTGGTCCCGGTTCAGCCCGGCATGGACCCGGTAACAGCGCACCATCTTATTTTAGGTCCCGGCGAGGTGATCAACTAAGATTGCAGATGCTTCAAGAAATAAATCTCCGCTCGCTTCCTGCTCGCCTCCTCCTCTTCCTCTGCGCTCGCGCTGCTCCTCCGGTGCCGTCTGGAAACTAGCACGGCTGCTGGCGACCAGCAGCAGCAGCAGCAGCAGCAGCACCACCCCTCCTGGAGCCGCAGCAGCAGCAGAGCGGGCGGCTGGCGCCGGACTCCCTGCTGCATGAACGGGGAAGGCGGGATCCGGGCTCGACTCCCGAGCAGGGAAATGAGCGCGCGGGGGGCTAGCAAGCGCACGAGCTGAACGAGCTTACCGGGAGGCTGCCTGCGCGCCCCTCCACCCCCGCCCCAACCCCCCTACTCGCCCTCCACCTCCACCCTCCGCCCCGACAGCAGCTCTGGCTGCAGCCGCTGCTGGATGATAACAATGGCCTCGGGTTTCTCCGGGTTCAGCGGCTCCGCCGGCCCGCCACCCGGGCCGAGAGCCTCAGACAAAGATCCAGACGGAACCGTTACCCCATCGCATTTTCCTCCTCCCAGTCTCGCGCCTCCGTCCCCGCGGTTCTCCGCCTCTTGTTCAGCCGCGGGAGCCTGTGGGTGAGCACGCACCCAACCACTGGACGCGCAGCCAAGAGTCCAGGCGGCTGCGGCGCCGGCGCTTAAAGCTGCTCCTCACTGCGCGCTCCGGTGTCAGCACCGCGAACCGGCCTGCAGCGCCAGAGATAACGGGACCGGATTTCCAAACATGCCCTCACCAGAGAGATCTGCATCGCGCACCCACACATGATGCTGATATGACTGGCTGACAGACATGCATGTCCTGCGCGCTGCAGCTGCTCTGTGCAGTCACGAGGTCTGAGGAAAAGCTCTGAAGTCACAGGTTCCAGCTGCAAGCTGAGCTCGGAGCTGCAGCACAAGCAGCCGGGCATGCGGGCCTGTCACAGCGGGACCATCACCGCAATGACTCCCTGCAGCTAAAAATGGCACTGAGGTCTCACGTCTGCCTGTTTGCAGAATCTTTTCCTTTTTTCTAGCAGATGAATCAACACTAATAAAAATTAACTATTTATCCCCAAACTCTAGTCTGATCTCTTTAAAAATCAAGTTAAAAATGAGAAAAGACCAACTCTATGATGAAAGAAAAAAACAATTCTAAAATCTCTCAGCAACAAGAAGCAGGACTCATAACGTCTCCTGGTCTGATTATGAAATAGGCCAATTCAAGGACATTTGCTCTCTTGGCAAAACAGTGGAAAGACACTTTTGGTTTTGTTCCTGCTAAATATAGAGCAAATATATGATTTCTTTTACAGTTGTGACGTTTTTAGCAGAACATTTGCAACAAAAGATTTGCTAAGACTCTTCAAATAAATGCAATTTCTCTGTCGGATTCATGCAAACAGAAAGTAAATAAAGAAATAACAACTGATGTCAACAAACTTTAAAACTGCAATAAAACCAGAGTTTGTTTTTTGCAAACGTGTCTGAAGAATCATTCCTTATTATGAAACAAAGACAACAACTCAACTCAACTTTTCCAACTTACCGCAAATAAAAAAAGCTGTTTTGACTGTCGGGAGCTCTGCATATTGACAAACAGAAGAGGAAAAAGTTGGGAAAAAACCTGTAGAGTTCGAAAGCCAAGAGAGGAGTGAGAAGAGGAGCCCGGAGGAGCGCAGACACGGAGAGGAGAGGCCGAAAAGCGGAGTTTACCTGCAGTTTGCAGCTGCGCTCTCCCTCTCTCTCCCGCTTCCCTCTGCTTCCATTATTCACCACACTTCTGCTGTCGTTTATGGCCACGTTAGATTTACGAGCTCTCTGGCTCCCGGCAGCGCGTGCGCGCGTGTTTGTGTGTGTGTAAACAGCCCAGGCTTTAAAACAGATAGCATTAGCTGCAGGCTGCTGAAATGCGAGGATGAGCTCCGAGTAGGTGGAAGGTGGGAGCCGGAAATGTGCTCGTCTGCAACTTTTGCTCAAAAGATCTGCTGAAAGGCCCCGTCACTCATTAACAGAACCAGCGAGCAGCTTTTTCTCTCTTTTTTTCTTCTCAGCGCAGTGATGTGTTTAGAGAAAAGGCCTTGAAGGGGAGAAATGCGCTTGTGGATTAAAGGAGACTCTGTCTTGACGCGTAAACGCGCGCCTGAGCTCGGGAGGATGGCAGGGATTCTCTTTTTTCCCCGGACAGAGAACGCGCCCCGCGCGCGCGGAGAGGTGTTTGGGATGGATCCGCGGGTGCTGGCTGCAAACCAATGCTTTGTACAAATGGAGAAAATCTGTTTGTTTTTTCTTTAAATATCCCGAACGGCCTCCTGAGACCACGGAGCAGCGTCCTCGTGCCTCTGCCGTGCGTGCCCTGGTGTCACTCTGGATTGAAGCGCGCGCGCGGGGCTGTGCGTGGATGAAGAACTTGTTGGAAGCTCACGCGGTCACCGTGCTGCCGTCGTGGATTTTATGACATCACAACAGCGCTGCTGATCAGCACGCGCACATCATCAACGCACTTTAGAACGGACAGAACAAGACGAACAATAAAGATGTAAAAATGATGGAAATGACAAAGAGGAAGGATCGAAACGAGTTGAGTTTGGTTGTGGAAGGAAGGTTTGTCTTCTGCGTGTGTGTGCGTGCAGTCAGACTGTCTGACTGTGTGTCAGGAATCACACAGAGGAAGCACAGATCTCTCTCTTTATCAGCTGAAAACAGCTGAACTTAAGGGTCAGTTTCTGCTTTTATTTCTTATGTTTTCGAACCGGAAACGTTTTCCTTCCACAGATTTCTTGAAAGAACCCAGGACGGATGGGGGACAGAGGGGGCGGATAAAATGTTGAAAAGATAGGGGAGAAAGATGCATTCAGAGGGGCTGAAAAATCCGATACGGAGCACCAACCTCTTGTAGTCTAATCGAAGGTTGTGGGCCCGGATCAGCCGCTGACAGGTACTGCTGACCTGGAATTATTCCCAGAATAAAAGTAAAAAGCAGCAGAGAGGATGAAGGCTGAGTGGGAGTGATATGAGCTCTTATTGATTCTGGTTCTCATCTTACACATCCTATTATATTCACGGTCTTCCCCTTTGGGCCTTTCTTACAGCAGGCCAAGTAAACTGTCTGAGATCCTTCTTCCAGTAAAGCACACGTGCACACACACGCGCGCGCACACATGCAAACCTTTGCCACCTCTAACGTTTGCTCCTTCATTCTTTTCATCTCTGCAGTCTCTCAGCTCTGGTTCCTGTCAATCCCCGCTGCTGCACCAGCCGTCTCCCTTCTCTCTTCCCTGGGGAAAGCTGGAATCTACCAAGCATGAGTTTAGGAGGGTCCAAAAAGGCTCACGCATGAGCTTAGCCGGTTAGCCTGAAGGCCAGACACAAAGAAGGGAAGCCTCCTCCACAAACAGACGGAGGCAGCAGTGATGTTGGATGAGACAAATGTTTAAAGAAGGACACTGCCGAGCATCCCAGGACCTCACGGGAGCAGCAACACAGTTAGCCCATCATTACACTGAATGCATATTAAGTGAATGAACAGCAGGATCAGCCTCTGGGGTGATAAACGTGAGCAAGAAAAATCAAAGCCTGCAATTATTCAAATGAAATGTTTCTGTGATTGATTTTTTTTCAAGTGCAGCTCTCGAGCCTATTCATTCAGAGACGGATTTTCATTCATTCATTCTAGTTAGCTGAGCAGTGTTTACTGAGTGCCTTCCTGCAGAGACAAAGACGAGCTCTGAAACTGCTGATGTTCATCAAACACTTCATTTCTCATCTCCTCTCTGATGCAGCAGCTCATCACAGCTGAACAGCAGCTGATGGGGCTTTTTTATCCTTTAAACTTCTCTAGCTTCTCCCTAATTCACAAATCAATTTCACAAATTTGAGGGGTCGACCTCTGATTCATAGAAGCAATTATTTTTTGTCTAAATCCGTTTCCAGTGAATCAACAAAATCAACATGTGAAGAGTTTCTGTATAGACCCACAACGACCAGAGAAAGAGTTAATTCACATGGTTACATTTAGGAGGAACTTTTATAGTAAAGACGAATATTTGAAAGTACTTTTAGGGCCTTTCACCTCTTACCTTTACTGATGAAGTGAGGAAATAGCCACATTTCTCTCACTAGTGTTTATGTGTTGCATTTTTCTACTCATCTGCAATGGATCCACAGTACATGAGCAGACGAGCTCTAAACAAAAAGTTGTCTTTTCAGTTTAAATTTTACTGGATGGTACGCAAGTATCACTATAATTGAATTCACTTTCTTCTAGTCAGATTTGTATCTTTAAGTAATAAACAAATACTTTCATACATTTTAAAGTGTTTCAGTCTTTTTGATCTTTTTTTGTAAACTGATTTTTTATTCATTAGAATGATGTTGAATCATTGGCTGCAGACGCTAAAGTCATTGTTTACCAGCTTCTCTGGAAGTCATCTGAACATTCCCGGACTCTGATCGCTACACAAAGGAAACTCTTTTCATTAAAAAAAGGGAATGTTTTCAGAGGTGCGCGGTTCTGTTCATGTTAACAGAAAAATGTCAAAGTGATCATCAGGACTGAGAATCCTGATGGTCGTAAACTTTCCTGCTTTCTGATTTAACGTTTCATTGACTCTGCTCTTCAGGTTGTTCTGAACACTTTGTTCACCCAAACACTAATTCGTTTTGCGCTGCAGCTCTGCTGGGACAGCCAGGAACCCCCCCAGGAAAAGATTCACTCTGATGGTTGCAGACTCTGCTTCTCCAAATTCAGACTGATACAGAACTCTGCGCTGATATCACCTTCACACAAATGCAGGTCATCCATCTGCGGCCCCTGAGGTTGTAGTCCCCTTTCAGAGGTAAACTGAACCAGGACTCTGACCGCAGAATGCCTCCTCTGTCCCTGTCCGCCTGACGTGTCTGTGTTCCTGAACACGTGTGATCTATGACTTCCTTCTGGTGTAAAATAGCTTCAACTTACAGTACATCTCAGAGCAGCCGGTTGGTGAATAGTTTCAGTTATTGAGGTGCTACCTTCTCATCTACATGGAGATCCTGATAATTCTTCACAAATGTGGAATTTTGCGCAAGAAAGAAAACTGCTTCAGAACAGTCCTGACAGCACTGATAAAATATCAGATGCATCTACACTATATAGTAGAGGTGTAATGCTTCATTTTAACGGCTGATCCCATTCATAGTCTGTATTGGTTCATTTTGAATCCGATTCTCTGAGCTGAAATGGATCCAGAACATCTTTATCAAGAACTGCAACAGTGAGACTTAGAGATAAAAACCTGCTACTGAACCGTGACGTTTTCCAGATTCTTGTTTCTTCAAGATAATCAAGTGTAAATAAATCTGTGTACAAACAAACAAGTAAACAAGAATGAATGTTAAATCCATTCACATTTGAGTTCATTCAGGTGTTGTTTTTCCACATCAGAAGAATCCAAAGGAACATTATTAGAACATTCTAGAACACTGAATGGTCACATGACTTTGTAAATTCAAAGTGTTTCCATACATTGAACGGGAATGATGGTTGATCACTTTTTGCTGCATCGCATGTGTTTGTCTGCTGTGACTTTTTACATTCTAGTAAAAGAAACCAACCATGTCTCAATCCAAATAATAATTTTATATATCAACATAGGTGATTTATATTATTTTGAAATAATAAAATTGGTGGATTTGATTAACAACTTGTGTCAGATCAATCTGGACGGATTGTGGGATATAAAAGGGATTTTGTTGACAGTTTGTTCTCTTTGAGCATGCTGCACATCACTGTGTGTAATTTCCACTCATCTGGAACAACATTATTTGCATGACAGGTCAACGTTGAAGGCAAATGAATCCTCACGCTGCTCTGCAGTGAAAGACTGGGGGGGGGGGGGGGGGGGGGGGGGGGAGAGACTCTGCTGAAGCTTTCAAAAAGATTTAATAATAATAATCCACTTTTCCTGCTTCCTCCCTCCACCCTTTTACGTTCATCCTGAGAGCGTCTGATTCCATCCTCTGTTTTCTGACCTCCTTCAGACCATTTTTAGTCCATAAAAGAACGGATTACTTTGAATTGTCAAACGGAAAGCTGTGATGTTTCCGCTGTGGTGCTGCAGAGCAAACATCTTTCAGTTTTCTGCAGCCTCAAAGAGCCTAAGAGCAGGACTGTGTTCCCGGAAATGTACAACAGCACACACACAGTGAAACGGGCAAGCATTGACAAACCCAGCATTGCAACACGTTTCCCTCCAGCCCCCAGCCCAACGCACTCAGGGGGGAAGACGTGCGCATCTGAAATCCGAGAAAAGGATGCCATTCCCATCCGTCTCAGTCAAACGCGCACTCCCCTCTCCCTCTGAGCTTTGAGCGTTTAGTCTAACAGAAGAAATTATCCTCCAGAAAGAACTCTTTGGGTCTAAAGGGTTTTAACTTCTCATTTTTGTCTTTTTTTCAAAGCCTTAATTTTTTGTTTTTGACGACTAAACATCAAAAACATAAATATTCTTAAGTATGATAATTTTATGGTCGATCATCTGTGAAAAATGTTGTCGGACTTTCGTTGCTCAACGAGAAATTTTGCTCCTGTAGTTCATATAAAGAAAATAACCAAAAAGTTGCCCTGGAGTCATTAAACACATTACAATTCCGAGAGAAGAAAGTTTACTTTAAATACCAACAAATAACCTGGGATTGTTTACAATTTGCCAGCACAGCACAGTTGGTAACACGGTCAAAGGAGCTGAAACACTTAGACATCGTCAGTAGTTGTTAGCATCTATAGCTGTTAGCTTTTCATTACGCTGGTTTCACTAGAACAGTATCTGACAAATCACAGGAACAGAGCCCGTTCTAACTGAGCTGCAGCACAAAAACATCTCTTCTAAAGTAAATTCTTAATAAGATGGATGTGGTGATGCCAAGTTTTTCTTTGAATGTTGCAAAGCACAAATCCTCAATACCCAAACTCACATTTAAAAGGAGGCCTTTCAAAGCAGAGGCAATCAAGTAGGTTTTGATCCTCCAGATAAAGGAACCAAACTGGAACCGCATCCGAAAAGTTGGATGTTCGTTTTTCTTTTTACACGTCTTTCTTGTTTTGAGCTCATTTCAGCCTCAGAAGAAACTCAAACCTCCAGGTTAAGATCTGACCAGAACCAGAAACTCCTGCCTCGGGCACAGAGTTAATGTTTGACAGAGATACAAATCTTTAACCAGACACTCAAAGAAAGCCCTGACATCAGGAGATGGAGGGAAAGAAAGAAAGAAAGAGGGTGGGATGCAGGGTGGGGGTCTCAGCGTGGCACAGAGGTCAGACTGGCCTCTCTGCTCTAGGGGTTAAAAAATTGCCAAGCTTGCCAAGTCTATAAGGAACTCTAGGTTAATGTGTTCATGAATGTCACAAGATGCTGCTTCTTTTCAGCAGTGAAGAGAAAAAATACTGGTTAGACTTTCAGCAAGTCAGTAGTTTTTGTATTTAAACGTGGTTTTCTACAACCAGCAGGAAGTCGTGATGAGCCTGATACTCTCATTGAGACTTTTTCTGCTGCAGAACCTGTTTGTTAGCAGACAGGCAGCAAATGGTGCATCTGCTGCTGCAGCCTCTGCAGTGGCTAACTTGCTGCCACTGTTATTGCAAATGCAAATGCTGTAGTTGCTGCTGCCACTGCGACTTTGGTCCCTGCTGCTGCTAACTTGCTGCTACTGTTGCTGCCCCTGGTGCTGTTGTTGCTAACTTGCTGTGAGCTGCTGCTGCCATCTCTGCTGCTGCTGCTAGCATGCTTCTTCTGTGCAGCGACTGCTGCCTCTGCTTCCCGCTGACTTGTTGCCTCTGCTCTGTCTCTGCTGCTACAGTATTTGTCTGTGATTGCAGTCACTGCTGCTGCTTAAGCACAACCGTGGCTGCAACTCACTTTTTCTCTGCTGCACTTTAGCTCGTCAGCTGTAAAAGTTTGCAGCTGAAACAGAGGCTGCCACACCTCTGTTACTGTGGCAGATGCTGCTGCAGAAGCTGGATAGATCTCAGCAGACTGGTCTCCAGCAATCAGAGTGTGAGGACGTCTGTGAGGACATGACCCCACTATTTTACTCTGATTGTGTCACACTAATAGTGTGTCAGTGATGTATGAAGAAATCAATAAAACCATAGATGCTTATGAGCTGCTGTGGGTTTTTCAGGTCTTTTTAAGTCGTCGTTTGCCATCAAATTTAAAAAGAGGTCTGGATGGTAATTTGTGGTGTTTCTGTCTTTTGCACTTAGTCTGAAAGGAACACGAAGCATTCTGCACACAACGCCTGATCAGATTTAAGCTTGTATTCATCTTGAAAGAAAACACTGGTTTGAATTGCAGAACTTTTTAGTTGTTGTGGGAAAGTCCAGCAGAGAAAGAGCTGCTCAAAAGTTAGAACTTCAAGATTCTGCTCACAATGTTCCCCCTCATGTCATAATCTGGGATTATGCTCTGCATGTGAAATGGTAAAAACAGTTCTACATTTCTGTTTCGCTACTGTTCGTCCTCCATTTCACAGGTTAAACCCATAACACATCTTTTTCTCGACATTATTTCAGTTGTAAGTTTTCCTGATGTTTTTTGTTTAATCTCCACCCCCACCACCCCACACCCCCCCAGTCTGGGTGCTTTCATTTCGATGCAGGTTTTTGGTAAACAGCTGCATTTCTTTAAGAACCTGCAGCTGTTTATGGAAAGATTGAAATATTTGATGAAATGGTTTCTCTGACAACAGAAACGTGAGATGGGCTTTTGAGTGGAGCTTCAGGCTCAGCATTTTCATTTCTAATCTGTAAGTGAAAGCTTGTAATTTAGGGAGATTTCAGATTTGAATGGAAAAGGAATTCTAGTTGAGTCTGAACAAAATGACAACCTGATCTTAACGATTGTCTTTTTAAATGCTTAAATCCTTTTTAATTTATGTTTTGTTCATTTTTTGTGTTTGTGAGTGTGTGTGTGTGTGTGTGTGTGTGTGTGTGTGCGTGAGTGTGTGTGTGTGTGTGTGTGTGTGTGTGTGTGTGTGTGTGTGTGGGTGTGTGTGTGTTGGGGGGGGTGAGGACAGAGGAGCAGAAAGGAGGGGGAGAAGCTTGTGAAGCAAGCAATCTCTTCACACTGTCATAAATCACGGCTTTGTATTTTCTTGCACCCTGCCATCAGGTCCCATTCACGGAGGCTCGTGCACTCTCCTCCTCGCGTGCACGAACGCGGACACCTGTCTGTCTGTCCTGCCTTCAGGCTGCAGGTAAGCAGGAGGACAGAGAGGCTGCGCCCCCTCTTATACTCAGCGACTCTTTTCTTTGTCAAACATCTACTACCCCCCCCCCCCCCCCCCCACCCCCAATCTCCACAAACACACAGAAAAAAAGTTTGGGGGGCCACTTGCACGCGGGCACTCCCCGTCCTGTCTCTGAGAGTCCAGAGGCCGCAGTCACACAACGGACACTCAATGACATGTGGCGCCGCGAGCGCGGCACGGGGACGCGCGCCGGGGAGAAGCATCCACCTACCTGGTCCGCTCCGCTGCGTGTCTCCCGCTGGATCTGCTGCTCGCGCTTGTCTCCGGGATGAGCTTGCTTTGGAACGGACACATGCGGAGCAGAAATTCCCGCTTCTGTTGGACGTATATTTCTGCTATTTTCCAGGGCGGAACGCGCGCTCCCGCGATACTTTTGTTATTGTTCGATTCTAGTAAAAAATGTTAAATTCGGCTCTTAAACTGCCAGCTGCTGTAACCGTTTTGCGTCCACAGCTGCACCTCGTGGCACGTCGCGGCGCGGACGCGGTGGAGATTTTTTTCAGACACAAATCTTCAGCGGCTATAAATCTGAAAGGAACATGTCTGTCGACAGCAGGGACACGAGCTGCTGGGAACTGCTGGTTCTGGGGCTTGCTGTTCTACCTCACCTTACACACTCTCAATAAAAAAAGGAAAAGCAAAGCACCGTGCGCGCGCTCTACCCCCACCCCCTCCGCCTGTGCTGCAGAATAGCCCGTATTCTGGTTCCCGCCGGGAGTCGGCCCTGTCCTCCGCTGGCTGTCGGGTCAGATGGACCCGCTGCACTCTGAACGGGTTGGTGGTCGAAACCAGCTCGAACCTTCCTGGATTAAACACAAGTGATCCCCTGAACTCTCGGCATCTCTCTTTTCTGCTGGTGTCTGCCAGCTCTCAGCAGCTCATCTGTCTCCCTCTGTCCTCCCCTCCTCCCTCACTACCTTTAGGTTACCTCACTGACCTGTTATCGTCGCGAGAACCCACACACCAAGGACCGGTTCCCGAGCGAGCGTAATGTGCTTTTCTTGCATCTGTGGCCTTCCACCACCGCGTCCCGCAGGTCAGTCCCGGCGTGGCTCCGCGCGCCACAGAGTGAACTGTTCCTGGCCTGGACTCTGAAGGGCCAGGAGAGCCTCGAAGGTGGGGGTGCTCAGATGATCTGGGTTAGGCACGTTTTCCGTGACCCGCATGTCCGTCCGAACTGCACGGGGGCCAGATGGTGGTCATTACATAGCGTCAAACTGAGCGCGATCAGAGGAGAGGAAGGAGCGGGAGAAGGTGGAGAGCAGACATTCTGCTGTGATCTGACCTGGGCATCCACGCAGCTGCTGAGGCGGCTCCTGTCCCGCAAACACAGGAGCCGCCCAGAAACAGACGAGTCCAAAACAAAATACTACATTCTTGTTGGAAATGTCAGGTCTGTCAAGTAGGATGAACCAAGCAGCGGGCAGATCAGCGATGTTGATGGGAACCCCCCCGCAGTGAGCTCCAATCTGACTTGATCTGTGGCACTCACAGGCAATCACTCAGAAAGCTCGTTTTGGAGCAGCCACCAATGAACGGATTACAACAGAGTTTTCTTATTTCAGGGACATTTCTGCATTCTACTTCATTTGAAGATAAAAGTCTCTAACAGACGCACTTGGTGTTGGCTCCCTGACTCCCCACTCCTGCAATTGTGTTATCTGCCCACGCGCAGACATTGTCTTTTACCATCCAGACCATTACAGAGGGAGGAGATAAGATGAGAAGCGGGATGATGGAAAAATGAGAGAGAAAGTTCAATAACCGGAAAGCAAATCCGATAATTGAAGCTAAAGACACAAACTGGAGAAGTGAAATAAACCGCAGCCTTCTGCTCCTGAGCTACACTTCCGGCTCTGCAGCCTCTCCTTTCATCCTGTCTGCGCGGCCTGGGAGAATATAGAGCCGAGAAAGCAGCGTTTGGGTTGTAGGTTTTATTCGGTTTACCTTCTGCATTGTTGAGGAGCTTTGCAGCGCTGTCGCCATCGGAGAGAGACTCCCTGATATCCAGCGCGCGCAGGACGCACGAGACTGTATGTGTGCAGACCTGAAGGGATCTTTCGGAAACCAAACAGGCAATCAAATTCAATTGAATTAAAAATAATAAAATATAATTTTATATATATATATATATATATATATATATATATATATATATATATATATATATATATATATATATATATATATATATATATGTGTGTGTGTGTGTGTGTGCGTGTGTGTATATTTATAGGTTTTTTCAGTTTTAGATTCGTTTCGATGTCGTGCTTTGACCACCGTCTCGGCTAAATTCAAATATCTGAAAACGACTAATACAGACATTTTTTTATTTGCTTTTGAAAACAGAATAAATCATAAATCGCTGCATTTGGTATTTTCACTCAATCAGAGCGCGTGGTTTTAGCCGTTTTTAGTCAGCGCCACTTTTGATTCTACTTTGAAAAGTTTCAGCGCGTCACTTCTCTTTGAGTTCCGCTCGTTTACAATGTAATTAACAATTTTAAAACGCTGTAAATTTGGTGAAATAATTTAAAATTCATTTCACGAGGATTGCCTTTTATGAAGCTTAGGTCATTACGTGTGACCATTTTCGCCGTCACGCACGCGGCTTTCGACTGTGTTTGCCTGTTAAATATTTTGCGTGACTCAGAATCAGAATCAGGATGTTTTCGATCGGATTTCAAACTAAAATTGCAGCCGTCCTCTGGCGCAGTGGCGATTCCGCTCCGTGCGTGTCAACCCGCCTGTGCGTGGGAAAAGAACACAGAAGAGAACAATATGGCTGCCACTCTCAGCTGCAGTGAGTGGGAAGATGCGCCTCGTGCAGTCTCGTCTGGTTCCGTCCGCGTCTCTGTGTGGATCGGGTTCGGTTCGAGCGCTTTTGTCGTAGCTTTCAGGAAAGCCAAACCGGAGCCACGATTCTCTCATTACGCGCAGATCCGCTGCGAGGCCAGGCTGCGTTTGGAGCCGCAATGTCTCTACTTCGTTCAGCGTGGAAACCACATGAACTTCCGCGCGGCATTCTTCCCCTGAAGGCCCCGCGCGCGCGGGGGCTCCGCGGCCGCCCTTATTCCACTCACTCGCTGCCGGTTTGGAGCCGCTTTGACAAACATGAAGTGTTTCAGTTTGTGATGTCACAACAGACGGCGCAGCGCAGTGACGCGTTGACGAGGAATACTTTTCCTTTATCAACAGATAACGATTTTCTTCAAAGAAAAGAGCGCGCGCAGCTACGATGGCGGCTCCACGCAGCTTTAGATCACATCTCCACTATGTCTGTGTTCGATCTAAGGCTGCAGCTCCTGCCATGGCGCGCGACCCAGAGAGCGCGTGCCGCCAGCTTCAAATGGGTCATTTCTTAAATGCTGACCGAGCGGCGTGCGCGTCTGAGCGGCGGGTGGGTGGACTGGTGTTTCAAGAAGCAATCCTATTACACAGCCATCCATAGAAATGTGCACATATATTGGAAAAATGAAGGGAAAAAAAATCACATTAGTCTGTCCCGCCCCCAACATTTTTTCTATCGTCCACAGAAATGAGGCGAAATATTGTGTTTGACACTTTCAGAGAATCGCTGCCTGCGGCTGCTGCCGTCATTACAGTGCGACGGGAGCGCGACAGCCGCGCGCTCATTTGATTAGACTGAAGCCTGACTCCATCCATCCATCCATCCATCCATCCATCCATCCATCCATCCATCCATCCATAATAAGAATAATAATAATAATAATAATAATAATAATACATCGTCATGATAATTGTATGCACCTGCAGGTTTGTGTGTAATAAAATATTTGATGATGCATTCACTGTCCTGTCCTTATTGCACCCCGCATGTGTTACCAGCTGGTTTCTCACCAAAACACCACACAAACTTCAATACTGTGCTGACTTATTAGGTTAGCTGGGTAAAATTAGGACCCCCACCCCCATCCCCCCGCTTTACTAACACACACACAAACACACCATATTTGCTACTGGCAGTAAAAAAAAAGCTAAAATTAGAACCAGTACAGGAAATGATGCGCTCTGTAGAGCCACGATTCGCACATTTAAGATGACTGCTCGTTTGAATATGAAATAGAAAAGGGGGAACAAGAGGATTTTTTATTGTTTTTTTAAATTTCTACCTTATAATCAAAGCACACTGAGTCCCATGCAGTGACGGCTCTGAGCCTGAGCAGAGGTGCTGAGCGCCGACATGAGAAATGGAGAACGGTTCCATTTCAACGGGAACCTAAAGAAAACACTGGCAAAAATACAGGAAGAGGAAGCCTGGAAAAACCTGATGAGCTCCAGCTGTGTTGAAGGATTTTCACCAAACTGTGAGGAGTTTCGAGGACACACAAAAACGATGACAATATTTTACCTTCAATTGAGGCCTAACCGTGCCAGCAGGAACAGACACGAGCCGGCGTGATTTATCTCGGACCTGGCTCGGTTGCTTTGATTTATTCTCTCTCGGCTAAATGCTTTAGCTTCAGTTTGCCAGCAGCTCCTTTGTATGAGATTTCATGGCGTTCCCGGTGTGCCAAAATTAAACAAATCTCTGGTTAATTGGTCGCTGAGTAACTGGAGCGCAGGAGAGACTGCCAGCCTGTCAGGCTGAGCGCAGCCTCCATGAGAAAACACCCGGGCTAATAAGTTAGACCAGGTGAGGGTGTGAGTGATGGTGAGGAGGAGGAAGGCACGCCAGTGGCCGCAGCTTTTCCTCCTGTCTCTCCGTCTGGAGCATCACCGGCCTATCGACCGTCATTTTTCCTTCCCACAGCGATGGAGCGCGTGATTTATCGCGGCTGTGCCGTAAACAACAGCGCCGCCTCACAAACACACAACGGCAGCCGCGGCCGCACGCTGACACCCTGCCTCACTATAAATCAAGAGAAGTAGCTGGCTGGGAGGTAAGAGAAGAGGAGAGGGAGTAAAGGATCAGGAGAGGGAGGGATGGACGGAGAGCTGGGCAGATGGAGAGAGATGTGGGAGCAGACGGGAGGTGATGGGAGAAAGATGGAGAAGAATTTCCGAAAATATAAAAAGCCAACACGGCATTGCTCCCTCCCTCTCTGCTGTGCAGCCTTCAGCTCGTAAACAATGGCTGATGATGATGATGATGATGATGATGGGTGGGGGGTGATGTGTAAACAACTAGACAGCAACATGCACCATGACAAAAACACGGCAAAAAAATGAAGATTTTGGGGGGATATTTACCACCAGCTTCAGACAGCCTGTGATGCAGAGAGAGGGACGCGGCAAGGCGGCAAGGCGGCGTGGAAGAAGTGGAGGAAGAAAAAGAGCGGTCCCCCCCTTTGCAGCCCCTTTTCTTCCGCAATACTCACGGTGTCCACAACGACCCGTAAGACGCACACCCGTCGAATTTTGTTTTATTGCAGCCTCCTTCTCTCTTTTCTCTTCCCCTCTCTCTCTCTCTCTCGCTCTCTCTCTCTGTATGTGTTGGCAGAGTCTCCTCTTCTCCCCCTCTCTCTGCCCCCCCACCCCGACTGCTACAGGGGGCTTGTATATTTTTTTAAAGGACAGTTGAATTTTCCACGTCAGGACCCCCCCTCCCTGAAGCACCGCGTCCTGCTGTTATATTCCTGACGAATCCTTGTCCGTCCTGCAGCCCTGCATTCATTATTTCACCAGTCACGTGCTTGTCCAGGACGAAGTGTGGGGCAGCGGTGCCTCCGTTCTTGGCACCCACCCGGACCCGTGCAGCGGGACCTGAGGCCGAACAAAGGGAGACCTCTCGTCAGTGCGCGTGCAGAAAGCTGACGTGAGGCAGGCCGCCAGACTCTCACCGAGATAGAAGTCAAAGATGATCACCAGAACTGTGTTTAAACTCCTGCCTCTTTATTCCTGACTCTCACCTCTCCCTCGGCCCCCGTCGTTCAGGGCCGCTCCTCGACATTGTCCTGTCTCAGCCTATATTTGGATGGATTTATTTTCAGCTACGCAAAGCGTGTGCGTGGCGTAGCAGCACGCGCTTTTCCTATTTTTATTTCATGCGTCTGCGCGCTGAAGTGAACAAAACATTTCTGAGCCAAAGACCACTTTAAAAAACACCAAGCAAAACATTCAAACCAAATCAAGTCTCTGTCTTCTCCAAACGCGCAAACATTTCACCCAAAGCCTTAAGATAATGGGAAACAAAAATGAAAGTTGGTATACAAATAAAAAGAATATTATAATAAAAACTAAACATGGAATAATACTCGAGGATGGTCAGGCAAAAGATAAAAAGAATAAAAGAGAAGAGGAGACAAAACCCCGTGGCGAGGCCACGCGGAGGAACAAAAGGAATCTTGGAATCCCTTTTGGTGAGAGCTGGAGACGCATCGACCGCAAACAAAGGACTGCGAGACTCCGAGGACGCGCGCCCAGGCCGGCAGGCTGCGCGCAGGGCTGACCCGGCCACCAGCAGGCAAGAAGAAACCTTCAAGGTCAAAGAAGCAACCAGAGGATCTGAGAGTCAGTCCTGGCGCAGAAACGCGCAGCCTTAAAACCACAGCTTGGAATGGAAGGAAAAGGCTTAAAGACATGATTACCAGAACATGTTTGTTTCTTTGGTAAAGCAGCTTGCATCAAGGACTGAAAACGTCAACATATTAGGCTGAAATGTGTGCTTTTATTTATTTTTTCATCAAAGCAGCTTGACGAGCGTTTATTTAACATTTTGATGCAACAGCAGCGCTGCTCTCCGCGCGCCGCCGCGAAGCGCCTTTCAGATCCTCCGCCACGACAGAAGCGAAATCAAACATTTGCTGGAGTGATGATGGCGTCCGTAATGACGGCCATAAATTACAGCAGCCGCAGTGTGAAACAGCAGCTTAGATTAGTGCAGCGGAGGCGCGGGCCGCGCTGACACACGCAGGATGAGCATATAGAAGCGGGCAAACCGACACGAGAGTTCACTCCGATCAGACGAACAGCAGGAAGAGGCAAAAACACACAAAACCACAGTTACGGTGGTTTTGAAGAAACGAACAAACACACAGAAACAAGAAATGATTTCATTTGTGATGGAAGTCAAAACGGATCGTTCCTCTTGACGCGCATCAGGCCTGGAGACGCAGAAAGGCTTTCTGCAGTATGGCGGCGGCACAGGAGCTGCCGGGCGGGGTGGGGGTGATGAATGAAGACAGGTAGAGTCTCCCATTCTTTCTGCTCGTTAATGATTAACTGCGCGGAATAAAAAGTCAACTGAACGGGATGCTCGTTGGGACACAGAACAGTCGGGGAAGGCCACGTGACCTATTTGTTATTAATAAATATAAATCTGATATACACTATTGTTTTTTAATCCAAACTAATATTACTGTCTACTTTGGTCGGACTGCAGACGCGTGAGACAGAGAGAAGGATCCACGCAGCGCCCGCACCCCGTCTCTTACTCTGATTGGAATGTGTCGGGATGGAAGCAGCGCTCAGATCCATTCTGCTTCATTCACGCGGGGCCGTCCCACTGTCACTGTGCAGCAGAGGCCTCCCCAAGACGGCCCACCCCCTCGTGGCCTGTTGGGTGAAAACCCGCGCGCCATGCTCTAACACAGTGTTTTCCAAAGCTGGATGTGTTCCTTTATATTCCAGTTCTGTATGCAGCTCGGGTCATATTCAAACCTTCGTTTGAAACCACATTTAGCTTCTGGGTCAGAATGACTGTCTGCTGCTCATGCTCCAAAGCTTATTGTGTGGATCAGGAGGACAGGAGTATAGGGAGGAAACATCGCAATGGTTGATGGGATAAAAACCTGAAAGGCTGCGAGAGCGGACGAGCAGAACTTGGAAGCAGCTGCTCATCATTCAGTTTTGGTTCTGAATCAGTCCTTTGCTTTCATCGCAGTTTAGCATCAGGCGCGTTAGAATCGTGGTGTCAGGAACGCGAGGGCGGTCCGGACAAGGATTGGTTCTGATCCAAACTCTGACACTGACACGCTCGTCTGTCTTTTCTTTTTGAAACCTTGTCAAAGCATCAGTAAATCAATTTGACATTAAAATAGATATCTTTGTATATTTGATGTTCTTTTTCTCTTTGCCTTTCAGATTTCACAGCTTGACCTTTGAGAAAATATATAAAAGTGTTTTTTCAATTCTTTTTATGCTGTAACAACAACAGCAACAACAACAACAATAATAATAATAATAATAATAGGTCTGTGCACCTATAGGCCGCGGGGATCGCGTACACGCGCGTTTTCCGGCCAGCCCACACAGCACCAAACATCCCTCACGTTGCGGGACAACGCCAACAGAAGTGACGCAGCGGCCGCTTTAAGCCGCAGTTTTGCTCTTTGCGCTTTTAGAGCAACAGCCGTAAAAGCAGAGAAAACTGGAAGTTTTCGGAAGTTTGGACTCATTCCAGAAGTCAGTGGCGCTCGTGTTAGATGCGTGCACGTGTCTGTATCATCATGAAAGTCCGCTGGAACGGGAGGAACACATGCACGCGCGCAGCGCGGGTTATTTTGCTTGCTTAAAAGATAACCTTGGTACTAAAGCATTCCATTTAAATCTTATATTTGTTTAAAGTTAAGTGGCACTTAAGCTTACATCGTGACCGTGCGCATGCGTCCACACCTTCCACAGGACCTGCAGCCTCGCGGCCTCCATCATGTTACATTTGGCCTGAGAACTAACATCCAAGAAGCTGAAGCAGAAGAAGGACAATTACGCGTTATTTGTCTGATCATTAGCAAGCACGCGCCAGGCTGCTGTTTGCTTGTTTTTGCGCGTGTGGAGGGAGGAGCCCGGTTGATTGGATTTGAGCTGTTACTGTTATTATCGTTAAATCTGTTAAACAATCCGCTGCTGTGGTCAGTAGGTCCGAAGGATCTTTTAAACAGACTGGAATTAGTTTCACAGAAATGTGTTGGAAAAGGTTTCAACTCAAATGCGTTGCTTGTTTCTCTTTACATCTTGTTCTCCACATTCATTTCAAAAGAAGATTTCTAAACATTTTATCCTTAAAAAGGTAAGGTGATCTTCTTCATCACACCACAGGTCTATGGGAACATGTTTGATGCTCTCCCAACCAAACCCAACAGCAGAACATTTGATCCAAAGACAACGACGTGGATTCAAACAGCAGCCAAACTGCTTCTGCAGAGTTAGAGTTAGAGTTACTGCTCCTGCAGAGTTGCAGTAACTGTGTGCTGTAAGGGTCATGTGACCTCTGACCTGCAACCCTTCACTGTCCATAAAAGCTATGAAAAAGCACATCAGTCCTGTGCCTCGTTTTCTCTGACTTCTTCATGTGGTCCAGTGCACGTTGTTTCTGACACTATGACCTCACCCAGTGTGAGGGCTGTTTGCTGCTCCGTTCATTCATTCATCCACCTGCTTCAGACTGAAACACGTCCAACAAAACCCTGAACCAAGACCAGAACCCAACTCCTGACCCTGTGCAAGAACTGTCAGCTTTTGCTGCCTATTGTGTGATTCAATAAAAAGAAACATCTCTGCCACCCACCTTTCTTCAGACATCCACATCAGTGTGGATGTGACTGCAGCTAATGGGACAAAAGACTTCCATCTTCTCTCACTCTTTAGATGAGCCACACAAACACACTTTCCTCTAATTTCTGCATAAACACAAAACCACTGCCCTGCTTGTTTCTCAAAGTGAGTTTGGTGTAAGTAGAATGAGTGATATATATTTGAATTCTCTAGATGCTGAGTCAAATCTTAATGGAGCTGTTCTTCAGTGATGTATGGGTGGGACTCTGCATCACGCAGCATGCTGTCATTCATCATGAAGCTCTGAACTTCATCCTGACTCGGAAGCTGACTGTCAAGCATGTTGTGGTTTTTAGGGCTTGTTTTTTGACTGCTTCCAAAAGGCTGCACTCCCCAACCCCAAACCCACCCCTTCCCTCAATCCTGTGTTCCCACAACTAGAAAAAAAGCCTCTGTAAGTTACGCCTGTAACCTGTAATGTTCTGTCAGTTCTTCTACATCCTGCAGAAACTCAGATGAAGGAAACCTGCCTGTTTATGACTTTTGGGTTCAGTGGAATGAGGAGGTTTGTTCCACAGTCCTGTCTGTCTGCGTGGGAGTACAGGGATACTGCCTCCTGCCCGCGTTACTTTGCCCTGAACTCGGCTTGTTTTGACAAAGTGGCCCGGGGGCCCCGGAGGTCTGGGAATGTCGGAGGAGCCGAGTCTAGCAGCCTGGAGAGGTCAAGGGGGGACAGGAGCGCTGGGGGAAGGTGTGCAGTGTGTTCGTGCTGGGGGTGATCGTGGGTCAGCCTCTGGCTTCAGAGTCGCTGGACCTCATCGGTCAGAAAACCGTGTCCTCTGCTTGAACCCTGTCCGGCAGTTCTGCTGTCCTGGCAGGACCAGGGACTGCCCCCCCCAACTCACCTTTTTCTGTTTCTGCCCTTCCTTTATCCCAGAATGCACTGCGTCACGACAGCCCAGAGGTACATTGCAGTTCCATCTGCGAATTGATTTCCGTACACAGAAGTAACGGCGAGCGCTCGCTCCGGTCAGGGCGCGCGCGCTGCAATCAGCGGCACTCGGTTGGCTTGTTAAGCATCGCGGATCCTTTGTTTCGGAGCTAAATGATTTTTTGGAGAGCATCCATTAACTCTGCTCGTTATTTTATCCCCTCTCCTTCGACCGTTTCCTCCCCCCGCAGCCTCTCTGCTGCTGCAGAATTATTCATTTTCCAGCTCAGTGTCTCCGCGCCTCTAACGTGATGCTGAGGCTCGTGTGAGGCGTATTGATTTAAAGCAGTAACACTTCATAGCAGCAGAAATGCAACAAACGTTAACACGCGCGACGGGCTTTGGAAACTTTTTGTTTTCCAACAGAAAGCGGAGATCCGCGTCCGCGGATGGCATGACAACCCTTTCAGCGCATGTGCAGGGTTCAGGGAGGGTTGCAGCAGATGCTCAGAGACGGAAGGCCTCAGCAGACAGGGACCCCAAATGGAGACGGAAACCTCACAGCAAAGCAGGCACACGTGCAGCTCTGTGTCACAGCAACACAAACACACAACGGGCCCAAACCGACCTCAACAACACACACAAGATGTAATAAAACCAGAAAACGCCACAAGGCATCACGCAGCACAAACAACCGTCAGCCTCTTACCGTGGAACTGGACCGCTGTGAGCCGCGTCATCTTCCTGTCCGCCGCGAGGTCACTGCTGAAGTTCTCCCCGCAGAGGAGACAAAGTTTCTTTTTCTGATGCTGGGACACTGCGGGACGTGAGGGGAGGTGTGTGCGTGCGTGGATGAGTGCATGTGAGGGGTGATGTGTGTAACGGGGGGAGGGGGGGTGTCTTCAAGTGTCTTCCAAGACGTCTTCCTTTTGTGCCGCCTGTGCTCCTTCGCCCCCCTTCTCTCCGGCCATGAGGGCCTCCAGTGAGCGGCTGCCGGACGACAATAGAAACAGAAGCAAAAGAGAAGCGGCGTTTAAAGGAGAACCAGTGATTAATGATTGTTTCTTGTATAATTCTCGCATTTTTCTCGAGGAGCTGTCCAGTCTGTCTTCTACAGAAATAATGGCGGCGTTTGGAAAAAAAGAAACGAAAACAAAGCTTTGGCCACAAAACAAGTTCTCCCGGGGAGAGAAGATACATATAAACGCTAGATTGTTGTCCAACAGAAACGCTCTATGTTATATATATATATGTTTACACATATATAAATACATATGTTATCGCAGTTTTTCTTCTCTTAAATGGAAAGAAACAGATAGATGTGCATGACGGACTTTTTGCGTAGCCGCAAAAAAAAGGCGGGGGGGGGGGCTCTTCTTAGGGCTAACGCACGCGAGCAGGCCAGTTTACAAGGCAGCTTTTTTCTTTTCTTTCTTTTTTTTTGTGCTTAAAGTTCAACGAGAGGAATAGCACTTTCTCCCCCCTCTGCTGCTCCATATTTTTCGATGCCTGCTCTCAGAAAAGAAAATGAGAATTAATACGGGAGCCGCGCCGCACAAAAGAAGCCATTCGTCTTGTTGATTATCTATTTGGTTGTCAACGTTTGAGCTATTGCGCTGGCCCGTTCCCTTTATACCATAAATAAAAAATAAATACAACACACATGGGCGCGCCAGAGCAGCCCATGGAACACCGGAAAGGGAGGGAAAGCGCGGCGCAGGAGTTACACTAATTTAAGCATAAAAATAATCATGAACCATTGATGTTTTCGCCTTTGAAACCAAACAGGACTGTGACGCATGTGCGCCCGAGCTGCCGTTAAATTAACGGGAGAACGGGAGTGAAACGGGGGGACGGCTTGTGATTTAAAACAAGATTACTGCGCGTAATGTACCGCGATCACTCATGGGCGCGACGGACGCATCGTCGCGCCCTCCTGTCTGTGCGGCAGAGCTTCTGTGTGCAAAAACCAGCGGTAAAACCGTGAAAAAGAAGCTCTCTTTGTGTCAACCCAGAGACAGAGCTGCGGCCTCTCCCGCAGAGCCAAGCTGACGGCCTCACATCACGCAATAAACCCAGAGAAATAAGTCCGAGGTTGGAGTGGGAAAGCGCAATCTGTTTTACCTGAAAATATAAATGTCATTGATTCTGTGTGAAGAAGAAAAAGTAAAATAAACCATTTCAGACTTGTTTTTCATTTCTATTTACTATTTACAACAGCACAGGATGAGGCACAAGCAGAAAAAGGAGCAACTTCATATTCGGGAAGAGAGCCCATTGAAGAACAGCATTATCACGAGCGTCCTCGCACTGACATTTGGAATGTAAGTAAAACACGATCAGTCACAAACAGTCGCAGGATCACATGTGAGCAGAGGCACCGAGGTAAACAGAGGAAACACGAGCGCCGTGGAAGTGCACAGAAACCCAGAGAAAGTGTTCAGAACACGAGAGCGCGCCTCCGCTCTGCATCAGTCTTTTTGCAGAACCAATTTATTCCATCTGATCAATTCCAGCAAAAGCGCTTTTCTGGAAGGCCATAGTTATCTTTTATCTAGTTATCACATCATTGCAAAAATATTAAAGCTCATAAAATTAGCATTTCATGAAACAAACAAGAGGAAAAACGGATGACAAAATACATACAATATATATTTATAGAATTGCGTACAACTGAGGTAACAGAATATTCTTAGTGCTGCGCTTTTGTAATATTTGGTGTGGTTATGAGTTTTAGGCAGACATGATGAACAAGCCCAGTTCGGTGGAGGAAGAGAAAATCTCCCATGAAGTGTATTTTCATTTCATCAGCGTGACGGACCGCTTCCTTCCCTGCAGCATCACGACACATGGACGAGCACATGAACACTCCCGCGCGCAGCCTCTCACACCAGCGCGGGAAAACCTAGACTCCATGTTTGTAAAGCTTTTATTCATTCTTCAAAAGACATTAGAAATGGCAGGAGCAGGACAGGCGCGCGCGTGTCAAACTGCGACACGCAGTGAGGCAGCTGTCTCTGTCTTCATTCCGTCTCGTGTGTTACTGGCGCTGTGTAGGGATGTGTGCGCGCAGGCGCGTGTCTGAGAGTGCTTTTGATGTTGGTGCTGAGGTACCGTTCAGAATCAAAGATGGAATCTGACGAAATGAGGGATGGAGAAAGACCATCAGAACGGAACCAACGGAGGCCGAGAAGCCTGACTCCTTTACTGACTTCATGTCGGGTTACACCAACGCCCCCCCGCCCTCCCCCTGTCCTACTCCGTGAGTGCGGTCAGGTCGCGGCCGCACGGACGGGGGAAGGAATCGCTTCGATCCAAAGTGCAGTGTCGGCGGTTGCTGTGTTCAGTTTTTGGGGGGGCAAACAGAAAACAGGGTTCAGGCTGCGTGACGGACGCTATAGATGTCCGGAGGGGCGGTTCTGGTTCTGAGAGCCAGCCACAGTCTGGGGGAGAGCTGCTCCGTTTGTCCCCGAGCGGACTTTGGTGTTGGGCAGCTTGTGGTCCTTCTTCCACTTCATCCGCCGGTTCTGAAACCAGATCTTGATCTGGCGCTCTGACAAGCACAGAGTATGCGCGATCTCCACCCTGCGCCTGCGCGTCAGGTATCTGTTGTAGTGAAACTCCTTCTCCAGTTCCAGGACTTGCTGGCGCGTGTAGGCCGTCCGCGAGCGCTTCGGTTCCCCCCCTGTGTAGCTGGAGTTTACTGGGAGGGGGGTGTACAGAAAAACAGCGTGTCACCAACACATCCAATTACAACATTACATTAAAAGAGCAATTCCCTACTCAGAACATGCGGATTTATCGTTGGAAAATAGCACAAAACGGCAGTAAATGCGGGTTTTTCTCATTAAACGCAGAGTCCGCACGGAAAAAATGCTTCATGATGCGGGAAACGGCGTGTCTGCTGCAGAAGCTGCGACCCTTTGCTGCCCCGCGCTCTCACGCGCTGCACTCACGTCGTTTTGCCTTTTTCAAAGCCATCTTGGGCTCAACATGAAGGTGACATCCTGCGCCCCGCGGCAGCAGCAGGCGCGTCGACGCAGCTGCTGACGGAGAGCAAACCAAGCGCAGCTCAGGTTTGGCGCCTGGAGAGAGCGCGCTGTTTGGACACGTTTGCACCCGCGCAATGTGCTGGGGGTTGGGGGTGGACTCAAAGAACATTCTTAAGGTTCGGGATCAGCGGCGGGCCCGGCACTGACCGTTTTCTTTCAGTGTTCTGGATGGACGCTTTGTTTTCCTCTACAATGAAGGCGTTTGGGGGTGGTGGGGGTGGTGGTGTGGCAGCACACGACCACACTGAATGCCGGGCCTGTAGCTATTCAACAAATCTGGAACAAATCTGGAAAACTACAAGCAGACAACAGCAAGCGGGCGCGCGGTGCAGGAATGAGGGAGCAGGGCGGAGGTCGGTCCGCCGCCGCCCCTCCGCTCCGGTCGGACGGCGGCTCAGCTCCAAGATGACATGAAGCCATTCCGGAGCGGGGCCGCCCGCTCCACTGCAGTGCTTTACGGCCAGCTCCATAAACATGAATATTTCATCTGCCATAAAACTTTCCGTCCTCTGGAACGAGGGGGGCTGGAGAGGCTCGGCGGAGGAAAGTCCGCCGTTTATACAAGCACTTAAAATCAAATTACCGAAGCATAAAAGCGAACTTATGGTCTCACTCCAAGATGTCATAAGACGAAGAATTAGAGCGGAGCAGCCTGAGATCAGGCTTCAAAGGACAGCGCAGCGGAGAGGTGCAATAAAAATTTATGGAGGGTGTAATTATATTGACCCTGAAAAAACAGACCAACGTAAATCTTTACGCAGAGGCTACTCCTCTTCCTCACTTTACCGAGAGGAAGCCGCGGCTGCGGACGACAGACACAGAGAAGTTCACATGCAGCTCTCACCGATGTTTACGTGCACCTTCTTCATCCACGGGTACACCACCGGGTCCTTCCGCGTGCTGGCGGGAGAGGACGCGCTCTGGCCGTGAGCCGTTTGCCCGCAGGACGGAGGCGGAGGCGGGCTCGGCGTGACGGAGTCGCAGCGGCGGCTCTGCTCCGAGAAGGGGGCAGCCTGCTGCCCCGTCGACAGCGCGACGTGACCCCGGGGGGCATGAGCACCGAGGCGGGCTGCGCTGCGCGCTGGCACGGCGTGTAGGGCGGCTCGGCTCGCGGCCGGTGGTTCTGGTGCTGGTTCTGGTGCGGGTGCTGGTGCGGGTGGTAGAGGGAGTCCGGCTGGAACGCTGCGGGCTCCTGCCTCTGGGCGCTGTAATAGTCCGGAGAGTGACTGGGCAGATAGTCGCTCTGAGAGTACTCCTCGCACGGGGGGAACTTGGGGTCCACATAGTTGGAGTTGATCAAATAGGAACTCATGGCCATTAATTTCAGCCTTTTTGTGGAATTGCACTTACTGGAAAAATATATAGCTAAAATTTATATCCCATCCCTTTACTCTTCGGTTATTCCTGTTCCTTTGAACCCTCCTACTTTTCTGTCAAGTGAACAAAGTTAGGCTAGCACGTGACGGCGGTCGGCCAATAGCACGCCCCCTGGAAGAGCCCCGGATAAGGAAATGGGATTAAACATACAGCCTGCTCCCGCACGCGCATGATCGTATGGCCTCAGTTTTTGATTGCGCGCGCTCCTCCGGTACTTGACCCTTCTTTGCAGACTTTTTGCGCTCTGGGCGCGCGCTTTACTCCGCCACTTGCAGCTGGAAGCAGGCAGTCACAACAAAAGCAAAGCTGCTCTGACACGCTTCACACACGTTGTGAGGTGAGCGGAGAGGCAGAATATACCCCCACAGGCCCCTGCTGCCAAATCAAAAAGTTATGACTGGCAGTAAACAGAAATGACGTCATGTCTTCGTGCTTGCTTTCTGCTTGCACTTGGAATTCGTCGGTACCGGGGGCGGGGGTGCGTCCTGCATGGCCAAACTGCAGTAAACACCGTGTCAGAGATGAATCTGGCTTGTTTAGGATCGATAAAAAATTCATCAAGTGATTCAGGGAGCACGGCCTCCTAAATCACCCGCAGAACTTTGCATGAAAAAAAAGCATTCCGCACCATTTTCTGGTTTCTGAGACGCACGTTAGAACCCCCACCCCCCGTCCCGTCTGGCATCTAAAACAGCATGCCCCCCCACTGGCATGAACTTGTCTCGAACATGGCTGTTCCACCTGAGTGTGAGCAGTTCTGCTCTCTATTCCATTTGCATATTCATCACAGATCTGAGCGTAAAACGCTGCTTAACATTCAGACATTACAAACCACGGAACGAACGTCATCCAAGTCTGAATATATTCGGTGCAGACTCGGAAAATCCCCGAACGTTTCTCACTTAAAAAAAGACTCGCAAACACGCGCCAGCAGCGAGACTTTCGAGACCAAAAATCAATGCTCTCAGCCCTTCACCTTTACTTGCAGAGGGAACCGCCAGCATTGATCTCCACAGCCACACGTTTCTCTCCAGACTCCTCCCTGCGCTGCGTCCGCCGCCGACGTGTTTAAGTCCACTATATACTCCCCTAGAAGCGAATTTGTGATTGTTTCATCAACCGTCACACAAATCCGGATCTACAGGGTAGATATAGAAGACGTGGGCTCTCTGCTGGGCAGCTGCGCGTCCGCTGGCTTTTATTGCTCTCATAACTTCCAATATTCTCTTCCCCTGACCTCTGACCTCCGCAAGGCTGTGGGGAAATCAGAATAATGTACCAGTGACACTGTACCATAAAGAGGCCGATCAAGCTTTATTTTTTCTAACTGTAAATCTGCAAACAAATATTTCAGTGTAAGCAATAAAATCGCCTAATTCTGCAGGAAAACGGACGAGTGCCGCCATGACAGCCCCGCGGTACTCTGATTACCACACTGGATCAGTCACGTTACAAGCGACAGATTCCTTATTTTTGCTGCATTTTCGTTCTTACAGACACACACACACACACACACGTATCTTTATCTATTTTATTTATATTTTTAATAGTCACATAAGAAATAGGTCTAATGCAACGATTAAAAAAAGTTCCCTTTAAAAAAAATCCAACTTTATGCGAACAGACAATTGAATTAGAACTCGAAGTATAATTAATCCAAAAAGGGAGTAAATTAAAAAAAGAATCTTGGCAGCTGGAACCGTGGAAGATCTTAAAGAATGAACAGAATTAAATGAAGGAAAAGACAAATCACTTGGCGCAGCAAAACGCGGGCCAAGCAGAGAAAAGTGATTGAAGAATGGATGGCGCGGTGAATGGATGGAGAGATGCTCCGCTCTCTGTGGTAAATGACCCGCAATTTGTCCGGCAAACTCTCATTTAACTGAATTAAAACGCACGCACGGCCCACACGAACCAACGCGTTCTGTCTTTCATCGTTTCTGTCGTTTTTTCTTGAAACCTTTTGTGTTTTTAGTAGTCCTGCTGAATTATTTAAGGCCGCTCTGGTGCACGAAACCAAACCTTAGATTTTGTGATTAACTTTATTAAAGTTATGACATTAACAAAACAAAAAGGAAAATAAAAATGTAACAAATAAAAAACAAATTTAGATTTGTTACATTTGGATTATGTGCGATCAGCATCTCTTCCAATCCACTTGAGAAAATACATTTAAAAAAAGTAGCAAAATAAATAGAAAAAAGAATTTCAGAAAAAAGAAAGAAAGAAATGGAGGAGAAAATGAATCTGATATTTTTCTTTCATATTTTTTGCATTTAGCTGCCGCAGCTCTGATTATTCTCAGTCCCAAACCAAAATGTTCGATTCTGTTGGGCTGCGTTCCGGTTTCCATCACCTTGATCCGGCTGAGGGTCTGCTCAGGTATTGATCAAGGTGTGTTAAGTCAGAGGGAAGCGTTTGTCAGCTGCAAACATTCAGGCTTTTGTTCTGCTCCAGGCAGAGCTCCATGTGCTGAGCAGAACGCGCGCACAAAGGACAAGAGATCCGTGTATTTTAGGATTTATATTTAATATTTAATTTATATTTAAAATCGAAACATCAAAATGTTTAATAAAACCTTCTCATTAACTGAACAATAAAACCAGAAAAATAATTATGAAAGGGATTTATCAAACACATCTATTGGGAAATATTGTTTTCTTTCTTTCAGTAAATACAGTCGTGCAAATAACAAAACGAAAATCTAAAAAATTAAATTCAGAAACCGGATGAAACTCAGAGCAGAAACGAAGCAGATTCTGTCAGATTTGACCAGAAAAGAGAGAGGAAGGAAAGAGCTTTTTAAAACAAAACAAAGCAGTTCTAAAGGTGAAGGCCGTGTGAGGGTGAAGAAGAAATTCTAAAGGCGGAAGATAAAGAGCCGGAAGTGTGCATCAGCCGTTTTATTCCATATGAATGAAACGCATCTTTGACTGTAAACGCGTTCTCACAGCGGCAGCAGCAGAACCTGCAGCAGAACCTGCAGCAGAACCTGCAACAGAACCTGCAGCAGCTGCAGGCTCAAGGAACAAATTGAAGGGTTAAACGGCCTCGTTATCTGCAGCCACCGGACGTGTCAGTGCCATGAAATATTATAGCCGAGAAGAAGGGAAACGCGTTCCTGCGCCTTTGTGCGCGTTGAAAAATGATTTCAACTCCGTTTCCCTGGTGATTGTCATGCAAATCACACAATAAAATAAAGGGTAAAAACGAAACTCGGCCTGAACTCCCACGAAATTGGCTTCAGCTTTGTGTTTTAAACTGTAAATGATTTAAAGGAGGCGTAAATCTGCAGGAAAGACATGTTTCAAATGAGCTGAAGCGATTTGTTTCAGACGCAAAAACCAGCAGATAAAACGACAGGATGAGTAACGCCTTCAACATGAGCTCAGTGTTCACCAAAGGCGCAGCAGGCCGCGTCAGTTTGTTGCTAACACTTCAGGCCGGGTTCTACACCTTGGCAGTGAGACCTGAACCCTCCTATTAACACCCTCTGATGGCAGCACGTCATGAAAACGTGACATTTTCGGGTCAGACTTGTCCTGAACTCAGCAGAAAGTTGACCAGTATGACCTTTAACCCCTTTCTGACCAGGATGTGGCTTTCACCATCCCTTCTCTGTCTGGAAATCCATGCAAGCAAAGTTCAAATCATCCTGAATATGAATCGATCAGCAGAACTCTCAGCTTCTGGGAGGAAGAGGAGGGAAATGAGGAAGGGGTGGGGGTTACGGAGCAGCTTTTGCACGTGGCCTTCCCCTTCCTCTCAGCGCGAGCAAAGCACCTGCCGAGCACAGAACAACCGGCGCGCGCGCGCGCGCACGCAGACGTGAGGCGGCGTGTTGCTGGTTTGTGCTGTGATGAAGGTTACTCACTCTGCTGCAGCTCACGGGCTCCGCGCGCGCGTCCATCCCGGTGTTTGCTGTCGTCGCGTTGATGTGCGGCTCGCTTCCGTCATTTGCTCCCCCGGTTCTCACCTCGGCGCGCATCGTGTCCCTGCCCGCAGCCTCTCGTTCTGGGAGGGGGATTATTCGAGTTACACCAGGAAAAAGAGATGTCATTTCCGCCGCTGGTCTCTAGAGGAGCGAGATCGTGACCGCGCTGCTTTCCTTCCACGGCGCCACCGAAATCTGCCGGTGCTCCTCCAGCGGGAATCCGGAAACGCAGCTCCGCGCTGCTCCTGAGCGGATCGGGGCTGGGGGGACACAGAGCGGGGCTGCTCTGCTGGAGACTGTGGGCTCTTTAAGGCGTTAAGTGTGTGCAGGGACTCAAGTTTTCGAATTAATCTGCGACTTTGGCACACTCTTTGTTTAACAGGCGAGGCGTGTCACCCCGCGTTCCCCGGTGCACATTTTAATGTCGGTGAGACGCGCTGACCTCCCGTTCACCCGCGCCAATCCCACCTCCCCCTTCCTCTCTCTCCCGCACTCCCACCCCCTCCGCTCCCCACAGCCTTTCTTTGGGACCTTTCCACCCTCCACACTCCCTTCTGTTCGCTCGTTTTCTTCTCTCCCTCCCTCTAGAAATTGACTTGGAGTCATTACTTGAAGACAAATGGTCAGTGGAGGTGGAGGGGGCTCTTCTTTTCCCTCTCCGTTGCGCACATTTTTCTTTTTCTTCATGGATCATGCCTCCTTTTCCTTTTGTTGTAAATGCCCCCACCGCAGTGTTGAGTGCACCCCCTCCTCTCCAGTCACATGCGCTGCAGTGTCTCAGAGCTTTTCCAAAACATGGAGGCAGAAAAACAGAAGCCTGTTGATGGGTCCTCCTCCACACCCTTCGATCTGTTGCCGTTAAGAAGACGAAGTCCCCGCGTTCCCGCTCATCTCCCTTCAGTTTCGAGCTTCCTCTAGATTTCTTCAAGAAAAGAAAAGAAGGAAAGAAAGACCCTCGAGGGCAAAAACGCAGAGTTTGCAGACCTGCGCGTTATCCACCAAACGGAAAACCAGAAACAAGAAAACGTTGAGAATTTTGAAGAAGTGGAAGAAGCAAAAAAGAGAAAAAAAATCAGGAATATTATTTTCTGTCAGGTTTATATCCAAACTATAAAATACAAACTAAACGCGTAAAGATCGAACATTTCCAACAGGCTCGCATTTTTATAGCTGAAATTCTGAATGAAAACATGACGCTCTCTGCCCACTGAGAGTCACAAAGAAGAAGTAATGCGCGTAAAAATACTTTCTGAAACACACAACCAGAATCTTGGATCATGTTTCCATTTTTGGATTATTTTTGGAGCAAGACTACGTCATTGACTTGCAGTGGTTTGATTTTAACCCAATCTACGGATTCTTTTGTGTTTTTCATCCTTTTTCTTTTTTATTTTTTAGTTCAAATAAAACACAAAAGGTTTGGTTTATTTTAAACCTCGGAGTTAAGTTAGAAAAAACTATGGAGGTTTTAGTGTGTAGTTACTGTGTCTGACTGAAGAAAAATATTTAGGAAATCAATATAACAACAAAACGTACTTTAAGTGTAATTGATTTAACAGTAGGTATAGAATATAACTTTTATTGATCCCACAACAGAGAAATTGATTAATTAAGCAAAACGAAATCGTTTTAATAGATTAATTCATTGATTGCAGAATTATTATTATTATTATTGTTGTTGTTGTTCTTATCATTATTTTTAATATTATTATTATTATTGTTGTTGTAATTATTAATATTATTACTACCACTACTACTATTGAAAGCAGGTAAATTTTATTAAATGCTAAACTATTTTGTATTTATTCATTCTCATCTAAAGCGGAAACTTGACATTTGAAGTAAACACTTGTTGATTTCATTTCTTTATCTTTGTGTTATTTATTGGAGGACTTAAATGTGTTCTATGTCAAGTCGAGGTCTAGGGTAAGGCCGGGGGGGGGGTACACCTGCAGCCCTGCGGACACATTCGTCTCCCCCCTTGTCACTGCACACCCTCCAGCCCCCCAGTAGCGATCTGCAAACTTCCTTGCTCGGCCCATCAGCCCCCCGTCTGCGCGCAGGACAGGTTTGCTCTGTTGCTGAGTGAGGGGAGGAAGAGGAGGTCAGGCCTCCTCCGCTCTGCCTCCTGCTATCACGCTCTGATCTGCGCCCCCGCCCGCGCGCCAGTTTGCCTTTGACAGTGGAGTGAATAAGGAGGAGAGGTGAAGGCGGAACTCGCACGACCGCGAACTTTTGACCTTTCAACTTGCTGAACCTTCTGTCCAGTGGTGGAGTTCTCTTGACATGAACCACCCCCCATCCACCGCTACCCCCGTCTGTAAAACAGGAAGGCGCGGGGGCGGGAGTTCTGGATCTTTGAAGGAAAGAAACTGGGACAGTGGTTTTTAGGGGAATGCCGGACTTCTGCACTGATGGTTGAAGCAGGAGAAGGAAAATGGCGCAACAGTCGTTCGGGGCGCATGACGCAGACGCAATACTTTAGTGCGTCTGCGGAACAAACTGGGGTCAATCTTGTTGGGAGACCGAGGACAGGAGTCAGGGATCAACAGAGCAGGTTAGCAGGTTGGGAGGGGGGGCTGCAGCAGGGAAAGGCTGGATCCATGCGCCGCTTCCTGATCTTCCTGGTCTGAAGCGGGCTCTGCTGGCGGTCCGAGAGAGCTGCAATCTCCAGTAAAGCTTTTCTGCTCGCTCTTCAGACGCACAGGGGCCGTTAATCATGGGGGGAAATAACTACATACAAAAGTTCAGGCAGAAATTCAGCGCAAACACCAGGAAACCAGATACTATTACACATCTGGCCACGCAAAACATCTGTGCTTCTTTTTAAAACGGAGTCTCCTTAACGTGACGGAGCTGCTTCTGGAGCCAAATGATCTCTACTGTCCAGAGATGTTCACCCAGAGAACAAACCTTCTGAGGATTCAACGTCTGAGACACCAGCCAGAAAATACGCATATCTATATGTGTGTATTTTCGTTTGTAAATCCTCCATTATGACAGTAATAATATAAACTAGTCACATTTGTTGTTTTATTCCAAACATATTCAAAAGATTCACAAGCGACAAAGTTTTGACAAAATCAGCTCCTGTTTCCGCTCTGACTCACCCGGAAGTGATGGACACTTGTCCTTCCTTCTCCCCCCGTGGATGTTGATGAAGTAAACAATCCGGCGCGCACATTGCCGCCCTTCCTCGACTGTGCGCCTGCGCGGTTTAGTGGCTCGAGACTGTCTGCTGAACTTTCAGTGACTTCTCCGCGTTCATTATTCATGAGGCTCATCCTGAGCCTGTCAGGCCCAAAGGCCATTGTGCCTGACGCATCGGCCTACGAGCGCGTCACAAACGCGCCAGACCCTGGCAAAGCCCGTTTTGGTGCTGGTTTGAGGCCAGTCCAGAAGGCGCAGAGAGACAACAGCCTCCACAGATCAGCAGGCTGGAACAGCGCCGCGCTGCTGCACGTGAGTGGACTGACCACAAACACACGCACCTCCGTGTTAGGGTCAGTAACTTTCTGTCCTGGCCTCTTAAAGTCCCGCCAAACATCCAAGCACAACGTTGCACGCGCCGATTTAAAAACAGACACTTTTGGCAACACAAGAGGCTCTACACCTCTGCGTAACTGCGCAAAGGAAGAGCTGCGGCCTTGTGTATGTGCACTGAAACGAGGGCGCACATACAAAGATCAGGTCATTTTAAAAGCTTTTGTTATTTATTCCGTTTTGCTAAATCACACTGAACAAAGAAAAAAAAACCACCAGAACACACGCTCGTGCTCCAAAGAGGCAACAAACGTTTGAATGAAATAAAGCAAAATGCTTTTCTACTGACGGTCACTGCTCCAACTGCAAACGCACATGGTTCCGAAACACCAGCTACCCCTGACCTAAAATACATTCAAACAGAATCAGAATTGTACTTCCTGTTTCAGAAGTTGGGTTTCAGCAGAGGTCAGTCCACTCTGGACTGGACGGAATTCTAAATTCCTTTGTTTGTCAAAATCTCAAAAGCAAAATACAGTTTTTGCAGACATTCATTTTTTTATTAGAATATTATCCAAAAGTTGAAGAAAAAATCACGGAGGAGAGTTGGTGTTCGCGTGCTCACTACCCCGCGCACAATTCAACAAATTAAATAAAATCATTGTTAAATAAAAGTCAGATTTATTACATGTGATTGTTTTTTCAAACATATATTCAGCCAATATATTTCTAGTTCCACAGAAAGCAAATAAAGTTTTGAAATGTTCTATCTTAAAAACTCTGAATGTCTATAAACTCAATTGAAGCCTTTCAGGTATTTGTCGCTCAGAAGTTTTACATCAAGTTTTACGCTTTAGTCCTTTTGCGCATTCCAAATGTTCTTGGTGGTTCCTAGTAAATGTTTGTTTTATGTTTCAAGTTTATTTTAATTCACAGGCGTATGTGAGAAGCTCTAATAAGACTTAAGCTCCCCGTAAACCCGCTCACATTCATCCTGCCTGGGGTTTCCCGGGCATGAGCGTCATCGCGGTAGAAATGTTGTACCCGCGCACTCAAATCCCTAAACAGTGCATATGCGCGCTCGCGTGTCTTTTATCAGTTTGTTGGTTAATGTCAAGACGCAAGGGCTAGACTTTACAACTTTTAATCCAAGTGGAATTGCTTTACGCGCTTGATGAGTGTGCGTAATAATCGTGTTTGATCCCATCCTTCCAGAAGCAGAGCCGGATCGGTTTATCCCGACAGAATTTTACACAGCAGCAATCACCAACATCTGCTATTCTGCGCCGTTTCATCAGTCTTTCAACGTGCGCGTTACCCAACCATTCCAAATAAAGCCGCTGCTAAATGCAACAAGATAACACAAAATAAAAGGGGAAAGCTAGAAGCCAGGCTTCAGCTGGCCTGGCGTCCTTCCTATATTTGTTCCAGTGTTCCTCTGTGCATCAAACACAGGCGCACTCGCGCGCACTCGTACGCACACTGAAATGGAGCAAATGTAAGCCAAAATTGCAACCAGGTTGGTTTGCAAAGACAGTAACATACTGCCCTGTTCCTGCATCCATGTGCGCCACTATTACGCACAGCCTCCTGGAGCTTAATTTCGTTGCTGCAGGTAATTTTAAGTGTGCGTGCGCATCTAAAAGCGCACGGCACACAATCTGACTGTGATTCCGTGACCGAGGGCAGACCGTAGCTCATCAGAAACACACCGGGGCGCGGCGGCCCTCCGCTCAAAACGGGAGCGCAGCGCGCGGCGAGTGAGTGACACGGTAATTGGCCGCACTCTCCTCTCTCTCTCACTTAACAACCCCACCCCTCTGTCCACTTAGCTTTGCACTTACACGCATCTCCTGTGCCGTCCCCGCTGTGCGTCCTGGCTCTTCTTCTGCTGCGTTTCCCAGCGTTCCAGGCGCAACGGAGCGGATAACGCTGGGCTCCAACTGTGAACCGGAGCTGGAAAAACGTTCCATAGTAGTGGCCTAATCCCCCTTCCTCTCTCTCTCTTTTGCTCTCGTCGTCCTTTCTCTCCCTCTCTCACACGCACGCACGCAGCAGCTCTGTCTGCTGACCCCTCTAGGATCCTCGGGAAGCCGTTAAACCGTCACTTGCTTTCTAGAATGTGAAATATATAGTAGAATGTCAACTCCCCAAAACCATAAAACTAACTTTATGGACCACACGTGACCAGAGGAGAGCCAGTGAGATGTGTCAGTCTGAGGCTCGGCCTGGTCTTTACGATCCAACGCGGAGATAAAAACCCCTCATCTGTTTGACATGGAAATGTCAAAGCTGCCTCCTTTTTTATAGTTTGTCCCAAAGCAGGCTGGGGTTAGTTCAAAAAATGTCTCAGACAGCACACATAGAAACAAAGAGAAGGAAGAGAGGCGCGGGTCCAGAGGAGCAGGACCTCTGCGCCCTCAAATGCGTTTGGGAGCAGAGACGCTGCAGCACATCAGCCGCCGGTGAGTTTCAAAGTTCACTCAGCTGTTTACAGGCAGGAACGAGGTACCAGAATTAGGTGTTGGATGGAAGAAAACGCTCTGTTGTCATGTCATTGTTAAAGGCCTGCTCTCGTGCGTGCGCGACCAGCTGACTTACATCTATAATTTTGTCCAAAGTTTTGCCAACTTGTGGCCTTCAGGTGTCAGGAGAAGCATAAAAGGGTCGGACTGGGAGGTCTGTGATTGAGCGGAATTTATCAGGCAGTAAACGTGCACGGATCCGTCCGCGTGGTGGAGGATAACGCAGGAAGACTAAGAATAAGCCCTCACGTTAATGACGTTTCAGTTAAAACACGTCAAAGCTGAGAAGTCTGAGATTTTCCCCATAAAAATCCAGAATATTTGCATTTTGCAAGAGTTTCAGTTGGATTTCGGCTCAGTTTTAAAGAGTGTAATCAACTGTAGGGTTTATGTGTTTTATTCAAATATACCAATACACTGACAGAAGCTCACAGGCGCACGCTCCGGGCTGTCACGCGCTCACGTATCACACACTCTTCAACTGCGAATGGTCACGTAAAATACAGGTAAATACAGATAAATGTTCTTCACCTCTGCAACCGATTAGCCTACAACAACAAACATTTACTCTTAAAATAGAGGCACACACACACACACACACACACAGCTTTTACTGGATAAAAAGACTTTTTAAAAGCATCGGGACAGTTGTGACAAAAACACACATCACGAAACCAGATTGTAAATGAACGTTAAAGCAGCGGTTTAGGCTGTGTGAACGCTGATTATTTTAATGTCTAAACTCTTTTTCATTTGAAGAGCAAGTACCTCATACACACACATACACACACATACACTCACATACACACACATTTACATACTTATGTATATATATATATATATATATATATATATATATATATATATATATATATATATATATACATAAAAGACGAAAAATGAATGAACAAATACAAAGTGCCGCGCTGCTGTACAGTACATTACAGCTGGAAATACGATGACAAAAAGTTTTTACATCTGGATTTGGAACCCGTTGAGGACACACTTCATCACGGTCGTCTTCTTCTCCGTTTTCTGCATTTGTCTTCAAGTTTTCTTCATTTTTTTCTGCTCGCCTCGTTTTCTCCTTTGGAGCATTAACGAGACGAAACGCTTTTAAAGGAAATGGACGCAAAGAGGGCTGGAGGATGGATGGGTGATGCTGTCTGTTAGAATAGATTCTAGGGTTGGAAGTGGCTGCTCCCCGGTGCGGCGAGGCTCATGCTTTTCACCTTGTTGTCCTTCTTCCACTTCATCCTCCGGTTCTGGAACCAGATCTTGATCTGGCGCTCCGTGAGGCAGAGCGCATGTGCGATCTCGATGCGCCTCCGCCGCGTCAGGTACCGGTTGAAGTGGAACTCCTTCTCCAGCTCCAGAGTCTGGTAGCGCGTGTACGCTGTCCGCGCCCGTTTCCCGTCAGGGCCCGTCATATCTGGAGGGTTGAGCGGACAACAACGCCATTAAAGGAACAAATGGGGAATGCTCACAGGGCCGTCCGTGAACGCACCAGCGCTGACATTGTCATGCATTGATTTAACAGTGTTGACTTTGATCCCGTCACTTCTCAAGGCGAACACGCAACAAAAATACAACTATTTTCTATCTTCTGAATACAAACGCGTGCAGCTGTAGTCTCACGCGGGTTGATTTCAGCCTTTTCTTCCTCACACTCTGAGCTGTAACATTTGCACATTTTCCGCACATCACCGTTGTGCTTTTGTAACCTTTAGCAGCAGCTCCCACACCCCCGCTTTCACTCCCCCTTGGCCTCTTCGGAGTTTTATAGCCTCGTCCTCAGCCTCACCTCTATAATAAAGTTCCCACACGTAATAAAGCTTCACATTGAAAAGAGCAGCAGCCACCAGAGCCTCTGAGGCCTGCCCGTCTCCCTCTGTTTTTTTAGCACTTCTTTTCTTCTTTCCCCCAGATCAGCCCTGTCTGCTCTCTACGGCCTGGGGGGGTTAGCTGTCAGGCTTGCCTTTCCCCTGACAGATTTACGACGCTTTTGCAGTACTTACTAAAATAAAAAAAATTTTAAAAAAGATAGAGAGGCGTCATCTATCCCTGGCTAAGGGGAGAGCGGCTGAAACGACTCTGAAGCTCTGAGAAAACGTTCTACAGCTGAACTTCTTCAGTGGGACCAGACGTCCGCGCCAGAGAAGGAAAAAGGTCCAGAGAAAGACCTGTCACTTAGAAATGATGGCATGAATCGCACTGCAGTCAGCTATCATTTGAACAGGTAGCGCGCGCGCGCCGGAACGCAAAAATCCAGGGTTTCATGATATCTGTGTGCGCAGTTATTTGGAATTTTATCCTAAAATGAACACGAGGCGCAGACATGTTTCCTAATCTCCGGAAAGAGAATCCGCGTTTCTCCACACGCAGCTTTTACGCGCAGCTGTCAGTGACCAACGCGTCAGCAACGTTGACCTCAATGATACAGAAAGGAGTGAAAGCAGAGGGTACCATGGCTAATGTGCAGCTTCCTCATCCAGGGAAAGATCTGAGGTGTGTGGGGGTCGCTGTCCGTGCCGCCCCCAGCTGCTCCCGGCTCGCCCTCCTGCTTCTGCGCCGGCTGCGAGTGGCCGCTCGTGGGCGGCGGGTTGTTCCCGCGCCCGGCGTCTGTGTGCCGCAGCTCCTCTGTCTCGTTCAATGCGTCGTCGAGCTCGGCGAAGCGCTGCGCTGCGGCCCCCCGGAGGAACTGGAGGACGAGGACAGGTTAGGAGAGCACAGGCTGCCGCTTCCTGTCTGCTCCGCGTGTGGAGACGACCTCTGCGCGGCCAGTTTGCTCTTCTCGATGCCGGGTGACAGGAGGGAGTCCGCCGGGGAGGCCAGGGAGCAGCTGGGCGGCTGTCTGAAGCCCCTCTCTGCGGACACGGAGCCAAAGCCTCTGGAGTCAGCGGCCGCGCCGCCCCCGAGGTGTCCTCCGGTGTCCGGGGCGCTGCCGGTGCCTCCTCCCCGGCTGGTGACGGTCAGATCCATGCCATTGTAAGTGTAGCCATAAGAGCCCGGCGCGTGGTGCATGGTGGCAGAGTCCCTGAACGTCCCGCTGTTCATCGCGCCGCCGCCTCCATAATTCAGCAGCTGAAAGTCGGAGCCGCTCGGGTAGCGCCCCGACAGCGAGTTCACAAAGTAAGAGCTCATTTAGTTGTTTGGGAGAGTTGCAGGCGAACAGCTGAGCAGTGAGGGGCGCTTGATTTGTGAGTTTTCTCTTGGTCGTTACAACGCGGGCACTTTCAACGATTTATGACGTATTAGTGAATTATGGCGTTGCACTGTACTTGCTTTTTAAGCTCCGTATGAGCCGTCCAAACATGGGGGTTGGGGGTGGCGAATGTGTGTTGGATCTAGATGTGTGTGTACGTGTGTATTGGGGGAGGTGAGGGGTGAGGTGAGGGAGGAGAGAAAGAGAGAGAGGAAGAGGAGGAGGGGTGTGGTCACGTGATTTTGTTGACCAGTTGTAAATTCTCCTCGATGACTTTAGAAAGGTAATTCAGGCGCAGAGGTTTGTGATGATGGAGGGCTGGGCGGGGCAAACCCTCCCTCCCTCGCCATCCTCTTCAGGCCTCAGAAGTGTCGGGGGTGAGTTCAGAGCGCCACCTACTGCTCGAATTATTTATTGCACCTTCGAGGCCGAGGATGAGAAAGTGGGCACTTCAAAAAAAAGAAAAATTAAAAAAAATCTAAAGGGGGCCCCAGCAACCCCCCACCCCCTAAGCTCCATGCGTGCGTGCGTGTGTGTGTTTGTCATCACTCAGGCCTGTTAATTGACCTTTGCTGAGGCTGGAAATTAGAAGCCCGAGACCAGAAGCCATAAAGTAACCCGTTAATAATGAACACTGCAGACAAACCAATAACAGCGCGCTGCTTAACAGCTTCCACTCAGGGTTCACGGAGGGTTTAAAGCCCCGCCGTGCGCGCGAACACACGAGGGAAAGCAGTCTGGAACAGGAACAGAAAGATGAGATAAGAAAACATAATACAATCATTCCGAAGGAAGCCAGAGAGAACAGCGCGCGGGTTACTGAGAAGCAAAGGCAGCAGAAGTGATCAGTCTTGTTTAGAATCGGAGTTTTATCAACAGAACCTCGGCATCATATTCGGAGAACAAATCATTCTTGTCTTCTGTCCTTTGCGCCTCCCCTGCAGCTGCAGAGGAGGAATGCTGAAGCTGATCTCTGACATCCACGCAGCGCACAAGTCGGTTGATTTATGATTTGTTGATTTCCCGGCTCGGGATGCATTTCGTGCCTCTCGTGCATGTGCGCATGAGCGTGCGCGTTTTGTTGTAACCCTGACACACTGACTGAACAGATGAGGAATTCCAGATTTTGTGTGTGAAGTGACACAAATGAGTGCTCTCTATGGGAGGGCGGTCAGTTGTGGGCCACATTTCACACACCTACAGCCTCACGATCACACCCGGGGTCAGCAAAGAGGTGGGGGAGGTGGGGGCATTGCTGGATAATCAGACAGCTTTAAAAAAAGCATCTGCTCTTTAGCAAGAACAAATTCAGAAGCTGAAGCTGAAATGAAAGAAACAGAAACTCAGCAAAAACCTGACAGAGCGGCGCTCCAAACACAAGTCCTGACTGTTCATGTGGGTCAAATATGAGAATCAAACTAAATATAAATAATTCAACAACCAATATGTTTTACCAGTCAACACTAGAGGCTGAAAATGTATCTAACGTTTCCATTTGGTTTATCGTGTTTCAGATCATAACCCCAAACCTTTAGTTATTCCGCTCCTGAATCCACTTTCATGGATTTTTATGTCAATTTGCTTTTTGTTTTGCAGACTTTCAGAATCCACGGATTTTTCTTCTCAATGAAAGTGACCGCGTGCGCCTGGTTTAAATCCCAATTCTATTTACCTTCAGGATTCTGAGGAGGCCTTTACGCAGCAGATTAATCAGTACTGTTATTGAGCAACATTCAGGTGTGGCGCGCGTTCCTCATCACGGTCAAACATGCAACCACATCTGAACACATTTTTATTAAAACGGGAAAAATATCTATTCCAAAAAGAGAAAAAAAGTCCCTCCCGCTCTGGAAGCTTCTGGACGCATGACCCCCCCTTAAAGAAACCTCAGCTGTTCGGTCTGAATCTCTTCTGCACAATTCCACAGATTTCTGTCAGATCCAACAAGGACAAAATCATGTTGGTTAAATCTGTGCGCACACACGCTGCACTGCAGACAAATCTACGTGTTTGCGCGCGTTTGTGCTCGTGAATCACAGAATCACAAACTCAGGGCCGCGCGCCGGTCACTCCGGGGACACAGAGTTCAAAGGGTCATCTGGACGTTGTCCACTTTGTCTGACTGAAGTGTGAGTGCGCGTGAAAGTGTGACGTGTCTGGCTGTCCGGCTCGAGTACGGGTCAACTTTCTCTACCTCCATTTGCTCATCAATTAGATCGACCCGCCAATAAATGTAACGCGCGCTGCTTTCCCTCCGGGCTGCTGCGTGAGAGTCCGTGCGCAAAAAACACACGTGGGTGCGCAAATCACGAAGCGAATCCCAAACCTTTTGACTGAGAGTCCACAGAGAGGCTGCACTTTCCAAACACTTTATTGGACATTCTCATAGGTAGTATACGTGACAAAAACACTAACATTAGACGTAGAAACGGATCAAATATACACGTTCCTGAACGTTTGTAGGTAGTTTGGAGAATAGCATCAGTAGGTCAACACCCCAGTCACCTCTGCAGCCTCCTGGAAAGTCCAGCTTTAAAAGCCCCCCCCCCCGCCCCCCGTGACACTGTCCCACCACAAAATGACTTATTTTTCTACTTTGTCTTTTTTTTATTTCGATACAGTACGAACACCAGAAAACATTTGGGAATGGGAAAATGGGACTTTTGAGCGCGTGCAAGGTGCGATTGCACGAAAAAATAACAGCTGACACCGAAAAAATACCCCGTCCTGCAGCTCAACAAGTGCATCACAGTTTGACAAAACGAATACAAAAATAAACTATATATGACGAGAATAAAAAGTTTGGTAGTTTTTCATTTTTCCTCTGGGAATGCAGCGGAATATTTCCGCACTGAGGTCTTTCCTGTCCCACAAACACAACAACCCCCTCCCATTAGGCTTAGATTATTTCTATTAAACTTTAAGTATTTCTCTTTGTAACCATAAAAATCTGCAAACTGACTGAAGACCCCCTTCAACTAAAAACTGTTTTTCAGGAACCGAAAATAGAGTGTGCAGATAAAAAACACACCGGTGTCTGTCCAGGTATGATCTTAAACCTCAGAAAGCTTTTTTGTTTGGTCTTTTCTGTGTTTGTTTAGCAGGATTGTGTAGATATTATGCATGTATTCATACTGTAAATGTACTGTATGTATCATGTATGTAAAATCCGTCTATAAGGACAAAACAGTTGATTTCCTGTTTGTCACATTTCCGCGTCAGCTTTTACAGTTCCAATTATTTAAAAAAACAAAAGTTGAATCAAATCCGTGACTTTAGCTGCACTGATGTGGATCATGCTGATATGCGGAACTCTGTTGGTTTCCAGAAAAGTCAACGACGGTGACCTGTCATGGAGATTAGGACACGTAGAGCTTGGATTGGGGGGTTTAGAGCAACAAGTCATCCACTCGTGTTCTGTGCTGCAGCTTCACCTCTGCTCAGCTTATAGGCGGAGAAATGAACCTGCAGGCACCACTTCCAGTGGGCCCACAGACCTCTGCGCGGCGGCAAGGTTTTCCTCCATCCTCCTCTTCCTCTTTGTGGCCTCAATGTTTTTAGTTTGTTCTTTTTTACACTACTCCGTCCGTTTGTCCTCTTCATCTGTACCATTCACTGCAGAGGAAGAGGAGGCCGACGGGGACGAGCTCATCAGTTTGTTCTCCTTCTTCCACTTCATCCTCCGGTTCTGGAACCAGATCTTGATCTGGCGCTCCGTGAGGCAGAGCGCATGTGCGATCTCGATGCGCCTCCGCCGCGTCAGGTACCGGTTGAAGTGGAACTCCTTCTCCAGCTCCAGAGTCTGGTAGCGCGTGTACGTCTGCCGCCCGCGCCTGCCGGGGCTGCCGAAGGTGCCTGCGCGCGGGGATAGAGGCATACAGAAGGAAAGTTAACGTTTAACCAACCTGAAGACAGAAACAAGCTGAGCTTGAATCATTTGTTGTATTTTATTTTCTGTCATTTCTTACGAGGCGAGTGTCTGTATTTAAACATTGAAATGTTTAAATTAGAATTGTATTTTTTTTTTTACCATGTCTCCATTTTCTAATAAACAAAAATAAGAACGTATTTCATTTTTTTTCCTGCGTGCTGTCTCCAGTTTTGCTCCCTGGGGGGCATATCTGCTGTCAACACAGCAGTCTTTCAGAAAAGCAGCGTCTGGTTTTTTGGCTCAAAAATGAATAAATAAATAGATGGATGATTTCTAGCATTCAGTTTGGTTTGTGTTTTCTTGTTTTCGCTGTGAAACGCTGAGCGCCACGCTGGTCTTAACACAGAGGTGCCTCTGTACCACGCTGTCACTCACCGAGCTCTCTGCAGGCCATGCCTGCCCCTATGCCGCTGAACGCAGAATGCTTGTTTTTGGTCTTTGTTAGAATTTCACAAAAGCAGAGGTTCCTTTTGAGCGTAAAGACGCACAATAATCCGAGTTTAATCTGACATTTGACCTGTGTAAAGAGCGAAGCCGTTTTAGCTGTTCTGGTTCGGAAATGTCTGCTGCGTAAAACCAACGCTGGGTGCAAGTAAAACAACAGAAAAAACATTTGAGTGACGTGGGAACAATTTCTGAAGCTTTCTTTAAGGAAGAGGAACGCCACAAAAATGATTGTGGTTTGAATGTCAGAAAACAATCAAATAAACTGTATAAAATGTATTAAGAATTAATAAAACACAATAAAAGACAAACATTGATGAAGCTGCAGAAGCATCTGGTTCTGAATTAAAAACGTGTCTGACTGTGGTGGAACTTTGCTGCCGCAGCAGCTTCAGTCTGCAGGTCAAACAGCAGCTTCCACTCAAACAAACCCGGTTTATTACGGACAATAAAATAGCAGAGCCATGACTGACTGACAGGCCAACAAACGGGAAGACGACAGCAAATAAAGGGAGAAGAGAGGGGCGAAGCAAACGTCAGTTCTGACGGGCCTCCGCAGAGGAAGAGGAGCAAACTCACCGTTGCAGGCGTTCATCCTCTGCATCCACGGGTAAATGGGGGTCGACGCCGTCTGCTTGTCGTCCATCGTTTCAGCAAACAGCCCCTTCCCCGCCAGCCCCGCGCACTCCGCCTTGCGCTGCATGCTGTCCTGGCTCAGCGCGAGCTGGTGCTCCTCCAGAGCGCACGGGTGCTCTTTGTCCCGGTAAAATGTCGCTGCTGCGGCTGCTGCAGCCGCCGAGGCGTAATCGCAGGCTCCGACTCCGGCGGCGCCCCCCACTCCGACTCCCACCGCCGCGGGGCGGTGTCCGCTGTACGCTCCGTTTGCCGCTTGCTGGTAGTAGGCTGAGCCCGGGTAGGACTTCTCCTGGTGCACGGTTCCTCCACCGGCGCTGTACGCCACGGCTGCGGCCGCGCTGACGGCTGCAGCCCCCGGGTAGTGTCTGAGCGGGTGGTCAGCGTATCCCGCAGAATAAAGCGAGATCTGACCGAGAAACGGCTCTGCCGCCGCCTGCCCGCCTCCGCCCGTTCCCGGTATAACGGGGAAAGAGGGGTTCACAAAGTAGGAACTCATTGGCAAATAGAGGAGAAGGAGGAGAAGAGAAGAGAAGAAGAGAGGAGAAGGGAGGACAGGAGGGAGCGAAGCAAACACAATCAAGAAGACGGAGAAGGAGGAGTGAACGGAAACTAACGGCTCACGGTTCTTCCTCCCGTCCTCCTTCCTCTGCCTTCCCCTGCCCGCACTTTATGATTTGTTGTGCTTTATAGTCGACAGTCCGACTGCAGCTATCACTTAGTTTATCACAGATTGGGAGGAGGGTGAAGATGGGGTGGGGGTGGGGTGGGGTGTCGGTGTGGCTCAGTGCCAGCGTAGGACGGGGGCTCGGTAGCAGGAGAGACAGCGTCTATGTCAGAGGGAGGACGGGGTGAGGAGACAGACCAGCTGACCTCGCGCTCTCCAATAGGAAGCCGCGCCGGACAGAGCTGGCCTGCTCTTATTTTTGTGGAAAGAGGAAGAGGTGGAGGGGAGGGGGTGCAGTGGACATTCCCCCAACACACACGCGCTAATGCAGCGCACGGTTGTTTGCCTTCTTCCATCTCCCTTCATAACTGTCGGCCAGGACCCCCTCCCCCTCCCCCGAAGGTGCTGCAGGGATCCTGTGCGTTGAAGTGATTCTCTCCTTGTGGGTCCTCCTTGTACACGCACGCGCGCAGGTGCATGTTTGTCAGCGCGCAGTATGGGTTCGTGCGCACATAGCAGGCAGGTCCTGCGGGGATCCTCTGTCCAGCCTGGCAGGCTTCAGCTGCACAGCTGCGCAGAAGTTCGGTGACGGCGCCGCGTGAATCACGGTTCCGCTGCGCTCTGACACTGATGAGGCTAAATGGCAAAAGGAGATGAGGACAAGAAACAGTTCAGGGGGTTCCCGATTTTTTTTCTCCGGCTTCCCTGACACTGATTAGGCCTCCAGTCTCACGTCCGAGCGCTTGTGCGTGCACCCATATATTCAAGTGAGTTATAGTTGCGCGTAACAAGCTTCAACGTCCGCTCCGGCGCGCGCCTGCCCGCCACAGAAGGAGCGTAGCTTCAGTAAACAGACAGAAAATCAGCCCCGAGCATCCATCACCGAGATGAGTTTGAAGAAATGAAGTTCACGAGTCTTTGGGAAAACTCTGACAGTGATACACACATTATTTAAGCAGCTAGAAATGAAACACGCGCACATGCGCGCTCACACATCTATTGCAGGGACATTTACTATTTAATGAAAGACAAGCGCCCATAAATAATGCAGCATGACAACTAAAACACAAAAAAGAAGGGAGACAGTCGGCCTGCCCTCGCGCTCGCGGACATGCGCGGTTTGTGTCGGTGAGGTTGTAAAATAAGCGCAGCCATAAATAAAGTCTTCCTTCTGTCTCTGTTTCCCCCACAGGCTCTGACTTGTCCTGGTGGCCTTTCTGCTCACAGTCTAACTGATAAATCCACACAAAGACTCTATTTTTACTCTTACTTCAGCCCCCCACCCCCAGCGCCTCCCCCGGAGCTTCTGCCTTGACTGTCGCGCAGTCAGACAGCGAGGACGCGGGCGCCAGAAAGTTCTGTTCCTTCTTCATTTTACTCAAGTTTTCGTTCAGATGTACTTTTTTGTTGTTTTGTTTTGCTGCCCCCCTCCCCCTCCCTCTGTGCGGGCGGGACGCTCTCCTTCCTCCGCTCTTTGTGGGAACGGGAAGCAGAGGAATTGTTCTGGAGCTGACGGAGTTTAATCATTGATGAGCTGCTACAGTCAGGACAGGACAGGACAGGCGCGGCCCACAGCGTGGGACCCACACCACGGTAATGTCATTTCCACTCGCGAAGGGCCCGAGCGTTTGCGTGTGATCGCGCGGCCTGCGCGGCAAACCTGACAGCAGAGCCGCGCGGGCCGATTCATCACGAGCTGCGGTCACGCGGTGCGTCTTTACGCAACAAACGGAGCAAGCGGCGTATTTAGGATCAGTTTACCAACATTCAGACAAAAGTTTTATTATAAGTCTTGTATTTTTGTTTATTTATTTCTGTATTTTCAGCACCATTTTGGATAAATATGATGAAGTGCTGGATGACAATTCTTTGACACAATCTGAGTAATGAATGCTGAAGTAAAAGTCACACACACACACACAAACACACACACACACACACTCACACACCAATAAAGTAGACCATCTTTATATGTGTCTTACAAAGGCTTAAATCGAGGTTTTTAATTCAATCATAATTGAGTTTGTGTGAAATCTCACGCGTGGCCTGTTGTGTGTGTCCGCAGGTGCGCAGCCATACATGAGAGGAACTATGAGGGAAAAAGACTCGGACCGGAAACGGACTATTTACGGTGCTTCGGTCGACAGAAAGGATCCTTTCGGAGCCCCAAATTCTCTGCATTTTCCTATTATTTTTAATCATCAATTAAATAATGTTTTCTTAATTACACGCGTTTCTTATGTAACATAAGAAGACGGTAAGAAAAACTGCGACGGTCGGAGGATAAAAAAAACCTGATTTCTTACGGGTTTACCGGCGGGACCATAATTTATAGCCTAATTAGGCCTTTATTGTCGCATGAGCGCAGATCCCATCGAGCTCGCGCGCTCGGAGTTAGACTTCTGCGTAAACAGGACAGAGCTGCCGCAGGAATGCGAGAAACTTCTGAGATTATCGAGAATTAAAGCAGTAGGACTGGCACTGCAGCTTTATGGCTTTATGGCTCCTCGCGGCCTCTTGTGTGGAAGCGCGTGCGTGCGAGACACACAGGGAAAGTGAGAAATTGGAACTTTTATGGCTTTATGGCTCCGTGTGAAGTCGAGAAATGACCGCAAACTGAAAAACAGGGACGCTGCAAACAGCAGATGGACAAATGTTCTGTGTACACGGGAGGAATGCGCACACACGCACGCACTTACATCGGCGAGCTTGGAGCAGTGCAAATTATTTATGGAAAAAAAAAGTAAAAGAAAAGTAAATGTAGTAAAGTATAGAGTAAAGTATAGTTATAGTATATATATATATATATACACATATATATAACTATATAAATATATAGTTATATAGTTATATAGTTATATATAGCTGTATGTATATTTACACATTGAAACCTTTGAGTTTTTTTCCTCCTCTTGTTATCGCGCACGCGCTGGCTTGACCTCTGCGGTGTCAGTTAATACCAAACTCGCAGAAACTCTTACGTTTGCTCTTTTTCAAATGAATTCGTGGTTTCCAGGCAATGCAAGGCGGCTGACCGCCTCTTACAGAGTATCCAGAGCTCGCGCTCCGGGTCAGTTCACCGGACAATCACCGGTTGAAGCGATCCGTGGGCTTCACACGGGTCCCGGGAGTTAAACATTAATGCAAGCAACGAATGAAGCGCCGTGTGTTCTGGAAAACCCTGACAAACATTAGAAACAAGTAAATGTATTTTTTACAAAGTACATTTGATCAATACTACAACTACTACTACTACTACTAATAATAGTAATAATATGAATACAGTTTTAAGGATTCCTGTTCAGACCTTCAACGTCTTTTTTTTTCGTTTTACTTTGTGTGTAGTCAAATATACATTTGGTTACCTTTGTTGTTACCTTTGTGCCGTTTGGATAATGATATTTCAGTGATGAGGACTGTGCGTTCCTTCGGTCACTGCTGTGATTTTCTTTGATATTTGAGTGTTTGACCGCGCAGGTCACGCGCCAAAATGGAAATCTGAGAATTTTGATGCAGTCAACGGTGTCGAATCGCTTCTGATGTTGGAAAAAGGCCAGATTCGCTCCCACGTGAAGCTCTTTTTGCGCGTGCACGCGCGTAGCAGCTGCTTCATAAACAGGATCCGCGTGAGCTGCGGCGTGACAGCGTCACGGAGCGCCCACGAACGAGCATCAGGAAGCAGTGCCCCGCAGGAGGGGCCATGTTTTCTGTTTCCTCGCCTGAAGGCTGTTAAACTTTAACAGGATGATGTCGTTTTCATGAACACACCAGAGCGTGCTCGTGTCGTCTTGTCACAGTGAATGGTGCGCGCTCACGCGCGCCTGAGGTCATGCATTTTTGAAATGTTTCGAGACTCAGAGACTGGACCACGATCGCGTCACTGAACCGCATCCGTGGATTTTATAACTCCGGGGTGCGCGTTTGATTCGCAGTTCCGTTATTACACGCATGAAAACGGATGCACGCGCCCGGGTCCACGTGCACGCCGATTCCACATAGAGCATAAGGGCTGGCTCCAACGCTCCAACCAATCAGCACGCGTCTCTCATCCTCCATTGTCCATCGATACTTCAGCCGTAACACACGCTCGCGCGCACGCGCAACACCTTCTCCACGCCTCATTCGCCACCGCGCATCGGCAGCCAGCCATCCCCGGAGGGAAAGAAGAGATGAAACACAAAGCAGTTTTTCTGAGCCGCTGATCCCACATCTCTCCATCTCCCTTCAAACGTGAACCAAGCTGGCACTCGCACTGTGCACGCGCCTCACACAATCCCCTCAGCTCGAACAAGTTCAAGTTGCTGCTTTTTCACATGGCGCTAGATGGCGCCAGAGCGTTTTCTTGGAACAAGCAGTGCACGCGGAGATCGTGCATGTGCGAGGCGCGCCCCCGCGGCTTCAGCTGCAGACAGACTGAGCCTCGTCTGGTTTGTCGGAACAAACACTGACCGATCAGCAAACAAGCTCTCTGCTTTCGTCCGACTTAAGGGTCAATTAGTCCTGCAAAACAAATGATCAAGTAGATGTTCATGAGAGAGGACACCACTTTGTTTGACAAACTTACTGTTTTTCTTTTAGTCTTTTGGGGGGAAACTATATTTTTAATGCGACACATTTCACAAATAAAATCAGATTCACTAAAAGAAATGCATGTAAATGATTGCTGCTGTTTTAACATTTAGTTGATATTTGATCTTACAATAACAGCTCAACTAATATGGTCAAATACCACAAACGATTTCAAACCATGTGGTAGAAACTGCCATATGAGACATGAATGAATATTTTAACAGCTGCATGTCTGGTTGTGATGAAGGAGCTCAGAAATGAAGACAATGTTTCCAAGTCTGCCATTAAAGATGATCACCGAGTAAAGGTTGTGTTCTTCTTTTCTGTTTTGATAAACGGTCGTGTGGGTTCCTCTGTTCAAACAGCGGAGGTCTGGTCTCACACCGAACCCGCAGACATGTTTGTGGGCGTCGGTGCGAGGAAGGGAAGAAGCCGCGGGGTGCTGGGTACCTCCACCCCCCAGGAAACGAGAGGGGAAATAAAGTCATAAACGTGTCCTAGACAGAAGGACAGAGCAACATTCCTGCCAACACACAGACACGTGCGCGCGCGCGCGCGCGCACAGGGGTCTCAGTCAGCTGAACCTGATGCACTTCTCCCTGGACAGCACGTCAAACAGAAACTAGCAGGGGCGCAATCAGATCCAAACGCAGTTTCCTCCCCTGACAGAGTCTCACACGCACAACCACGCGCTGACAGGCACGGCAGCAGAGTTTGAACAGTCTGTATCTGTCAGATCCGGAACATCTGCCCTGACTTCAAAGCCCTCCTGGTTCTCACAAACATGGAGCCCTCCCTGTTTACTTCGGGGGGCTTTGAGCGAAAGACCTGCAGCGAAGCTTCCGGATCTGCGAGTCCATTCTGAAGCAGTGAAGGCTTGTTTCTTTGGAAATCAAATGCAGCCAATCCTCATCTAATCCCAGCACCCCCACGGCTCCAGCATCCGACTGGTTAATCACAACTGATCCGCAGAGGAAAGGCGCCAACATTTCATCCATAACTTTCATTCATCGTGCAGAACCAGCAGAGATGAGCTCTTCTCTTTTTGATTAGAGAGCGCGTTCATGAATGCGTCTTACCGTGCAGGACAGCGCATCCGGAGAGGAACACACCTGCCGCGCACCAGGAGAGCCGGGAGAACGAGCTGTACCAACCATGCGGAAACGCTGCTGCATCTTCATCGTGTTTCACTGGCGTCCTCTCCGCTCTCGTCGCGACAAACAGGGACAAAATAAAGTGAAAGTAAGACAGTCGATGTAATCTCCGGGGCCGTTCCCTCACGCCGACACGCTCTCCTTCAGCCCCCTCCTCGCCTCCACAGCTGTCCCACCGAGCAGAGGTGCGTCGAACTCCAGCGGAGGATGAAGAAGAGGAGCAGGAAACGGCTGCTCCTTGCGGTATCCACAGTCGCTCCTGTCGTAAAGAAGCGCGCGTCCCTTCCAGCTGGCGTCCCCGCGGAAAAACTCCGCGAGCCTCGGCAGAGCAGCAGGACTACAGGCGGCTGTTCGGGCCGGAGAGCCGCGCAGCAGCAATATACCCACTTGGGAAATCATAAAAAGTTCATGTTCACGTTAAGCGCGTCCACATGACCAACCCCTCGTCCAATCCCCACGCGCGGCCACTCATAAACTTGTATCACAAAGTTGTAAATTTTCATAAAACAACAAGGAATTTATTGCATTTCTTCATGGAGTGCAGCTGGAGGAGAGCTGCTCTGCGCCGCCATGTTCCTCCGCTTCTCCTCTCCAACAAGATCAAAACAAAGAAAAGAGATCAAGATTTCTGCTTTGCTTCCCTTCTTCTTTATCCACCGGCTTACAGAGATGAAAGATTTGATCATTTGTCTTTCTGTGAATCACGTCAAGACAGCAGTGAACGTCAGAAAGTCAAAGCTGTGATTTTTTTTCACCTCGATAATGTTAGGGGAGGAATGTCAGCACAATGTTTCTCCCTCATCGCCACCAAAAGAGCGCGCTTTGTGAAGTGTCTCCCCCATCCCTGCTCTGTGGCTGCAGGGCAGATGAGGCAAAACAGGCTTTTTATGAAGCTGAGAGCAGGAGAGATGGCCGAGATGCGGGCAGCTCTGCGCCCACAGAGGAAATGATCCTTTCATTTCAGAAGCCGTGATTTGAAGCAGAATGAGACAGCTACAGTTTCCAAAAAACCTTCTGGATGGAACCACGAGAAACTGCAGACAGGAGCAGCATCCATGCTGCTGCAGCCACACGCCGCGCGCACACAAGGTTTCGCAATGCGGCAAAGATTTTACGGCCTGCGGATCCCCACAGCAAGGCGCAGACAGCTGCAGGCAGCTGCGTCAAAGCAAAATATTGTTTCCCCCCAAACTCTACGATCAGATATTTCAGGGCTAAGCTGTGTTTGAAGGATGGAGCGTTTCAGTCATGGATTGTTTTTGATATGAGCTGTTAAAACATATCAAATATTTAAAGCAGGCACAGGACACATTTATAGCGGCAATTCATTCATTTGTTTTACAGTTTGATCCCGTTTGCAGTAAAACTGAACCACAACATTTCAGTCTATAAAAATAGTCTAAAAGTCCCAAACACTTAATAAAAATGGAATAGTTTAGCTTCTAGAACAGTGTTCAGGCTGACTGTTGTGAAACCAGAGGACGACTCTTCATTGACCCCGCAGTGACCTCTGTGTCTGACGCTGCAGCGGCGGATCCTCTGCTTCCTCCTGCGACTTTTTCAGGTTAAAATTTAACTGGAAGAAACCTCCAGAACAGAGCAAACCAGAGCTTTTGGGACCCCGCGCAGCTCTGGTCTGTTGTTTTCTTTGTGTGTTTGTTTCCGGCCTTCTCACCAGAGCAATAAAGAGGCCGCAAGACCCGCAAAGAGCCTGCGAGGTGCAGCTGTCCGCCCCACAGCCGGCGTCTGCGCGCGCGCAGGGCCGAGGACCCACCAGGGTCCTTTCACGGAGAGCCCAGAGATTTTTGGATGGTTCCAACTGCAAGCTGGACTTCATCTAACAAACTATGTTCTCTAAATACAAAAAAAATCCGTTTTTTCTCTCCACAAACCGGCGCCAAAAAGAACAAAATAGAAAGAAAGAAAACCAGACTAAATGTGTTCTGGTGCCAAACTAAACACTGAAATGTTGAACAGGGTAATTTTTTTTTTGTCAAAACTTTTTTATATGAAAAAAAAAAAATCAAATGTTGCTTAAAATGTCAAGAATACGACCTTTGCATAAAATTAACCAAAAAAAATCTCTTAAACTGTAGAAACTGCAAGAACTGGGTCATTTTGAATACTGCAGCCTGAATGTAAAATTGTGAAACGAGATCCGTCAATTCTTTTTAAAAATATGTTCTTTAACGAAATGTTTGCTGCGTGGTGCGGAATGTCCTCTGGGTTTTCTGAAATACGGATTTGTTTGGAGGATCTGAGCTTGGTCTTATGGGAGGTTTGAAGAAAAAATCCGTCCAAAATTTGCATCTGTTTTTTCTCCTAAATGGTTCAGATCAAATGCACATTTGAAGTTTTTCATTTGGAGAAGAGCGTGTCTTCCTGTGGCGCTTTAGCTCTAGTGAAGATGTGGAGCAGAATATTACGCGGAACTGTACAGTTTCAGGAAAAACAACAGAAACGTTTGCTTTCTACAATAAAAGATGTGCACTTGTAAATAATCACTCCACTGACACTTTAAAGTCTTTCTTCAGAAGTGAAAACGAAACCTTTAACATTTACTGAAATGAAATGAGCGGTAAACTTCACGGTCTCCGCGTAAAGACCGTCCGAAAATCAGAGCTGAAGCTTGCAGCTCATCAGCCGCGCGTGGAACCTACCGCGTGGAGGTTCTCCTGCCCAGAGTCCTCTGCGTGCGAAGTGTGTGAGACACGAAGCAGATCTGCTCTGAAAGCTCGGACTTTGCATGGGGTCCAGGGCCCATGAGCTTCTTTTTTGGAGCAGATCTGTTTCCTCTAGAATAAAAACGGGGAGTCCTCTTTCTGCGCCTTTCTAAAGCCGCTGTAGTTGTTCCCCTCTGAAGCTTCGAGACCAACCAGGCCTCACAGCAGACCTGAGGGAGTCAGTGCAGAGTCTAACAACGACATCGCTTTGTTTCCATGCAGACTGTTCATGACAGGCCGTAACTTTACTGTCACTGCTGCTGAAGAGGACTTTCAATAAAGACCAGGGCTGTATATCAGTCAGAAAGTGTTGCACTTTTCTTTTCAGAACATACAACCATCAGGGCTCCAAAAACACGTTTTTTTTTTACTTTAATTCTGTCACCAAGAAGAAAGTCATACAGGTGTTTTGATTTGCTCTAATAAGCCTGCAAATAACGTTTATCACGTGTTTTAGAATGAAAAAGCAGGAGAATAAAAAGATACCTTTTGCCCTGTAGGTTTTTATCTACAAAAATTCCTTTCTAACAAAGAAGACTGAGTAAAGATCCACTTTCAAAAACACACTTTTCATTGAATTCTCTTTCTGTTATGAAAGAAATTCATCATCAAACATCTTGTTCTGTGGACAAACTGTGGCTCTGACAGAACCTGAAGCCCCTGGAAATACGTTTCTGCTATTCTTATTTAATTTGGCAAAATGGGAAGTTTCTTTTCTCAAATCAAAGTAAACAGCCGTCCTGGCAGAGCAGGTTCAAAGTTTGAACAAGAACCGTTTGTTTTACTGCTTACCAAAAATGGTCACTTCTACAAGAATCTCTTGGTTTCCAAACAAGAAAAATAACAGTGAAAATACACCAGAGATTTTTAAGGTGCCTCTGATTTTACAGATCCTCGGTTCAATTGGCCAGAATTTGTATTTTTCTGTAAAAACAACATATTTCCACCTATATTTTTTGGACATTTTTTAATTAAATAGGTATCTATAATTATCACTGTGCAGCTATTCTATGTCATAGCAGCAGCACATTTACATAATAATAATTTAGAAAATAATACTAATAACATTAAATAAAATAAAACTGCATACATTGTCAGTTCCATATAGAAAACATGCATAGCAATAATATCCATCCAGACATGACTTCTTCAAAATGAAAGAAGTTTTCCAATGTGCAGATGTGACAGTGAGAAGGAAAACACGGTTTAACTAACTTTATGGCAATACGATCCAGGCCAATTCTTTTACCTAAACTGGTACAAAATAAATGATTTGTTTGCTATTTAAAACAGTAAAAAAGCACAAGCTTTTAATAACAATTTTACAAGCAATTTTATTTTAAGTATACAAAACAGTGGAGGTGGAACGATTCATTTTAACAACGATTCAATTCAATAGTTGTGGTTGACAATTCAATTCACGTTCAAATTTGGTTTAACAATTTTCTCCAGAACTTCAACAGTGAGACTCAGAGATAAATTCCTGCTACTGAACCGTGAAGTTTTCTAGATTCTTGTGTTTCTTCAAGATAATCAAGTGTAAATAAAATATGTTTACAAACAAAAAAGTAAAGTTAGAATGAATGTTAAATCCATTCATATTTGAGTTTGATAAAGTTCATTCCACTGTTGTTTTTCCACATCAGAATAATCCAAAGGAACATTATTAGAACATTCTAGAACACTGTAGTCACATGACTTTGTAAAGTGTTTCCACACATCGAACTGGAATGATGGTTGATCAGTTTTTGCTGCATCGCATGGGTTTGTCATGTGTTTGAACTTTTTACGTTCTAGTAAAAGAAACCAACCACGTCTCAGTCCTAATGGTATTTTCCATTTTCAATTCTATTATCGAGTTATCTCATTTTAAATTGATTTTATGATCATATATGAGTTGATTCTGGCTCAGACAGATTGATCTGGTTGAATTGTCGGAATAGAAAAAGTTTCATCGATTGATCGATTGATCAGTACGCCCCATAACAACTTTGTACAAAACACCAGCCAGTTTTAACCTGTTGAACAGTTTTGTACTTTAAATATTCATGCATTGCTTACAGTGCTGTAAAAACATGAGGTTCACGTTATTGTTCGCACACAAATACAAAATGAAATCTCGGTTCACAGGGCAATTCTAAACCTCAACCCTCCCCCCAAAAAATAGAAGCCTATGGTGAAGAACACATGACTTCAACCTTTCTTTTAGGAAAATGAACTGGTCAACAGGATTTTCTCTGAGTAAGCTGCACAATGTCATCAGCAGTACTAAAAACTCTTTCAGAGATGATACGATGGTGGCAGGTATGTACAAATGGGTCTTAGTCAGTGAAGACAGCATTGGCAGATCCAGCTGGACTCTTCACCAGTGGAAGATGACCCCGTCCAAAGGCAAAAAACTTAAAAAATAAACAAAACATAAGAACTAAATGCCAATGAGCTAGGAGTACACCAAAATTCCACTTTAAAATTGTTTGGCATTGAAAGTATGTTTGTGCTTTATAAAAAAAATCCTAGTTAATGAAAATTGCTTATTAAAAATAGTTATGTGTTTGGCCACAAACACATAACTGAGGGCTGAACCCTCCTGCAGTTGTTTCATTCTTGTCTTCACCTGCAGACTCCCTTTTCTCTGCCAGTTGTTTCTCTACAGTTGTTTATTTACTTCATAAATGCATAAACACATAAATCACAGTTAGAAATTCTGTCACTGTTTGTGTATTTATGTGCATGGGTTGCAGAAAACAGATGGCAAATTAAAAAAAGGTAAACAAAAGTGAGTAGGTGTGAAATTATCAGCTGCTTACCTTTTAGTTTGGGTCCAAAGCACAGGAAAATGTGGTGTGTGTTGAATTCCTTGGTACCTGAATAAATGGATAGCTAAAATACATTTGTATAATTGACAAGCAAATTGCCATAAAAAGAATAGCAGACACAAGATGCGGGCAGCAGTAGCTCAGGTGGTTGAGCCAATGGTCGAAGGGTTGGCTGTTCCATCCCCACTCTCTCCAGCCAACTGTCATTGTGTCCTTGGGCAAGGCACTTAACCCTCCTTGCCTCCAGTGTGTGGCTCCACTGGTGTGTGAATGTAGCGGTGATGGTCTGAGGGGCCGTTTGGCACGTACTGTCAGCCTGGCAGCTGTGGCTCCATCAGTAGCTCACCATCACCAAGTATGAATGAGGTGTGATTGAATAATGGTACGACATGGTAAGCGCTTTGAGCATCTGGAAAAGTGCAGATAAATCCAATTCATTATTATTATTGTTAAAAGTCACATAAAGTAGTCCTCACCTTTTATCAAAGTCTTCCAAAAACTTGATTTCATTAAGCATTCTAGAATGCTTTCTGAGTTTAGCTTGAACATGGGCCACCATGGAGAGAGTGGGGTTGTCTTCCTCACACAGGAGCGCTGTTGCTGCTTCGACTGGTTCAATAGTTAAACAATAGCCTCAATTGCAGCAAGGTCTTATTCTGTCAAAGTACTGAGATCTTCACTCGTCCTCAGCTTTCCTGACTAGAAACTTGCAAAAACTGCAGGCTGTTGTTCCAAAAATCCTTCCAACATGTCATAGGAACCATCCCAGCATGTACATTTATCCTGGATGGGCTTGTGATGGCAGGAGCAGCTGGTTCTGGTGCAGTACATTACTGGCTGTGATATAAAACAGTTACAATTCTCCTTACTTGGGTCAGCGCTCTTAGCATCTTTCACTTGAAAAGCTTTATGTGAGGCCAGGTCAATGGTGAGTGCAATGCATGTAACATGAGGGCTCATCTCAGCCTCTTGACCTGCTGCTATATTTTGAATATTGGTCACAAGTGCAAGATTTTTGTTTTCAGTCTTTCATTCTTTACAGACATCTCTTAGAAAGGTGCAAATATTTGTTCCTGTGTGTGTCTCCAAACACATGAATTTGCAGGACGGAATTTTTCAGTGATCAGTCTAGACAATTGTATGTCAGGCAGGCCTTCATTGTTTTGTTCTCTTTTGTCCTCAGGAGTCTTATACTGTTGTTTTGTTATTTTAGTTTGGGGTTGGACCTTGGCGAGCTTTGTTTGTTTTCATTCATTGGATTTTGTCATGCAGCCTTAGCAGGGAGCTGCTGACTTGAACAGTTGACATGGCTGCGTCAGCTGTCGCGCTGACTTAGTTTATGTTTGGTCAAGGTTCCAATTCCCTTTGTTTAGTCTTTTTTGGTTGAACCAGCACACTAATGATTTTCCCTTTTGCTTTACATGACGCAGCTTCTTCATTTCATGTTAAACTGTGTTCATTTTATCCCTGGTGTCCAGTCTTTTTATGTTATGGTCTCCTTAGGCCTTCCCTAGACTGAAGCCAGGTTTGCCCTTTGGGGCCAGAACACCAACACATAATCTTTTTGTTGCTGTGGTTTTCAACTGATACTGTTCTTGTTCTCTGTACTAACTTGATATTTTTTATACATATCCATTAACCTTTACGTGCCTACTGCTTATTAATTATTGTTTGATTTAATTTCTCTTCTGTAATTAACATAGTAGCTGGGGCGTTTATTTAAAAAAATTGTTGGTCGACCCGCCGTTTATTAGAGAGCAGTGTCTATTGGAGACCGCCGTTTATTCCATCACAGACAGAATGATGATGGTTTACGGCTTACTTTTGTGTAAAATTTGATTAAAAAATGCAGAAAATAACAGATAACAGAAAATTTCAAGATTTATAGAAATTATGAAAATATTTTATTCTGTTCTGATTAGCACTGACTGTGAACGTCAATCTCTGAATCAAAATCAAAAATCAGTTTTACTTTCATGCCGATCATTTTCCTGGAGACACGAGCACCTTTTCCTTTGCTCAGTAATCCGTGTTCAAACCAGTTCTTCTAATTTGTTGCTGCTTTCTCTGCTCACCAGGAAACCAGGTTTGCTCCTTTCTTTCTTTCTGCTGCATCTCTGGTGTTTAGGATTCCCCCCAGAATTGATACATGGAGCTAGCAGATAATTATTTTAACCTTTTAGCTACATGGAGCTAGCAGCTAATGTTTTTAGCCTGTTAGCTACATGGAGCTAGCAACTAATGTTTTTGACCTTTTAGCTACATGGAGCTAGCAGCTAATGTTTTTAGCCTGTTAGCTACATGGAGCTAGCAGCTAATGTTTTTAGCCTGTTAGCTACATGGAGCTAGCAGCTAATGTTTTTAGCCTGTTAGCTACACAGAGCTAGCAGCTAATGTTTTTAGCCTGTTAGCGATCTCTGTGTTTATCTCATTTACTATGCACAAAAGACATTGATAATGTTAAGAGATCAGGTTGTTTTAATTTGAAAGCTCTACAAAAACATCATTAATCATGTCTCAATGTTTGGGTTCATGAAAACATTTAGAATTTCCTACAACCTACCGAGAGCTTCTCTCCACTGTGTCTGAAGGGCTGCTTCCCGGTGTTTTCTCTCTCTTACGGAGTTTGATGGCTTTCTGTCTCACATTAACCCGAAGAATAAAATGAGGGTACCTTTTTGAGGCGTGGATGAAACTAAAGTTCAGGAGGCCCGAGCAGACTGCTTTCCCATTCTGGCTTTCTGTCTGACTGCCAGCTCTTCCCCGGTGGCGGCATTGCGAGCTCCAGCTCTAAAGTTTACCACCTTAGTCCAACAGCAGCAGGCTGGACGGTTTCGGAACTCTCGCTGCCCAGAAAGGGATCCAGTGGGCTAAGAAAATGAATGAAGTTCAGGAGAATCCAGGGATTGATCCACTATAAACACCAGGAAATGGGTTTGCTCCTTCTCTTTCTGCAGCTGTCTTTGCTCCTTCATTCATCTGCTTGCAACATTCTCTGATACGTTTAGGATTCATCCCAATATGTGGTTCAGATTCCTCACCAGAATGTTCTTTAGTATATTCCAAAAGTTTAAAACAAAATGGAATGATCCAAAATGTTATGATCCATGCTACACTGGCTGAATGCCACAGACACCCAGCCCCCACCCTTCTGGAAAGTCCTACCTGTGTTCTGTATATAGGAATTACTGACATGTTTATTCTTTCTAGGGTCTGGATGGACTTTATGCTGATTTGAAGTTAAAACATGGAAACACAGCATATAGAAGTGGCTTCATCAATTGCTTTCTTTCCACAGGATCCCTTCTGGACCACATCCTCCTGTCATTGTGTTGTGGGAAGAACCTTTTGGGTGGGAATAAATGTGAATAATTCACGCATGGATCTCTAAATATTAAAATAACCCTCAGAATGTTTCTTGGCGTCATGTAGATGGGAAGAACTTGGGGAGGGACAGCTCAGAAGTCTTCCCTGTAAAAGAACTCAGAACAATTAAAAGATTCCACTGTTTAAATGTCTGCAGGGCTGGGAACTTTTTTAGGAAGAGAGGCAAAGCATTTGTGAAGAGATGTTCATTGTTTAACTGTTTTTAGTGTACTTCACTTAAACTTCAATTCAGGCACACACACCCAACAGCTGCTTCAAATACACAAGAGGCTCACACTTACAAGTTATTCCAGATGCAGTCGTACCAGACGGTCCTCAGTTCACATCACAAGAGTTCAAGAAGTTCAACAAACTGTGGGAATTTCCTTACAGCACTTCTTCACCACATCACCCTTCTAGTAATGCTGATACTGAGTCTGCAGTTAAAACTACAAAGCATTTCTTGCTTAAAGCTGCTGGACAAGTCCTCTGTTTGGTCGATGGAAGACAACAACTCAAGTATTAAATTCTGCAACAAAACGACCAAACAGGAGCACCACTTCCTGCAAAAGCAACTCTTCTTCAACCAAAGTGCTGAAAGCAGCATGAAATCTGCCTGTCAACACCATTGATGCAGACACTACAACATAACAATGGCTTTGAGGAAGGGTCAGTTTGACCAAGAATGTGTGGATCAATATTTCATGTAGTTCAGATGGACTCTGGAGATGTTCAGAGGAGAAACTACGTCATTTGAACTGTACCTTTAGAGGGGAGAGCATGCATAACCTTGATCATGTCAAAGAATCGTTGGCTGTTTGATTGAACATGATTACATGAGTTACAGTTCTACATTGTTTGACAGTAATAAAGATTCTATATTTGTTGTCATTGCTTTAGCAGACAGTTGATTTATTTCATGTTCTCGTTGGTAGCAGAACATTCAGTGCAGTCAGAAGTTAAACTGTTGTTTTGTGTTTGGAAATGAGCAAGAAAAGATGCAAATGCAGCAACATCTGAGCAGCAGCACAGCATTTTCTTTGAGTGACAATAAACTTTTCTAATGCTTTACAGACCCACTACTGAAAACTGTGTGTTTGGTGTTATTAACATGTCATTGTAGCATTTTTCTGGCAATGGAGGACATGTATAAGAAGATTGAGATCAAAATTGCATTTCTGAACATTCAAATTTGAACAGACAAAGATGCTGTCTGAAAAAAAGATCTTTTTTGTGATTTACAGAATACACTGGGCCTGCCACTAGCTTCCTGCTCCACTCCATTCTGATGCATCCACTTAAGGACGATTAGATTCATGTATGTGTTTATTTTCCTCATCTGAACTGAATTTAGTCTGAAAATGGAATGGCTGCATCGCTTCAATATTGTTTTACCATTTCTGTTGCCCCAGTAATGTTAGGTAACTGCCTCTCATGTTCAGGCGCTGTAGTCGGCAGCAGCTCGATGAAACGATAAAACACAAGAGTCTAACTGTTTGTCTAGTTTATTGTAAGGTTTTCAATTATTTCACTGCTGGTATCATCAGTATACCTCAGATTCTGTCTGGAATCTGCCTTTAAGGTTCAAATTTGGGATTTGAAGGTGAGTATTTGACTCAAGGAAAAAGAGTTTGAACGTCTGCAGTTCAAACAAAATCTCAAATATTGTCAGAAAAAAGCATCTGTCTGCACAGTTAAGTCTGGATCTGTGTTGCTGTCATCACTTTGAGCAGGAAGTCTGACGCCTCACACCCCTCACAAACACACACACACACACACACATGCACACACAAACACACACGCATACACACACACACACACACACACATGCACACACAAACACAAACGCATGCACACCAGGCACCCAGTAATGCCTTTACTTCTGAGTCTCACATCACTCCCGACAACAGTGCAGGTTGATGCTGACATGAACATTCTGGATTAAGAATAACATCTGTATTTATAAATCATACATTTCACATGAAAGATGCACACTTCTCCAGTGAGGCGACCTTTACATTTTATTTGAAAGGAAAATGGTCTTAATGTGTGTTACCTAACAACATTTCAGCTATTTTTGTTCAGGTTGAAGGATGGATGAATGTGATCAACCCCAAATGAATTCATTTTCTTCATATCAACATCAAATCTAATTAATTTCCTTTTAGTAAAAATAGTTGAAACATGAAGTGAAATATGAATGTGATTTCACATCCCGTTTATCTGCATGCAAGAAGGCTTGCACATATCTGCGCATGCTCTGCTTTTTTGGCTGCAGCCTTATTGGAGGCAGAAGTCAGGCCGTGTGTGTGACAGAGCGTCACATCATGGACGTGTGCTTGATAAAGTATGTGCCTCTTTATCTCTGCACCATTTTTTGATCTCTACTGAGGTGAGACTGCAGAGCAGTGACTGACTGCATGTCTGCTGTGAGGGAAATGTGTGGTACATAAAAAAAATCATTTTATTATCTGTTTTTGCGTTGCTTTGATTGTTGGCTGGCAATCATCATTAAAGAGATTTCCCTTGATGATTTCTTAATATTTACTGATAGTTTTTTTCCTCTGATAGATTCATGGAGTTGAAATGAAAGAATAAGCAACAGCAAAGAGTTTTTTCCTCTTTTTTTGCACTTTGTTGATTTTTATTTCACTCCTGACTCCAGCTGCAAAAGGAATGATTGTTCTGTTGCCTTTCGCTTTGACATATCTTCAAATCTTGCTCTGGTGATGTTTACAAATATCACAGTGAAACTTTTATTGCCACCACTTTTTCCCCTTCAATCGGATTTTTGGTATTTAATTATCAATAGAAAAGGCTTCAGCACATAAATATGAAAAACAGCTAAACTGAAGGCTTAAGATCATTTGTGGCAGCATTTACAGTCCCACTCCAATTACATTTTCTTCTATTGTAAATCTTTCTAGTGGTCTTATTATCTAAACTAATTATGTTTTTAGGCTAAATCAAAAAACCTGTGTAGTTTTTTAAGACATATTTCCTGCAGTGCAGCAGAAGCTCATTTGCCTCTGAGTTGTGAGTGGGACCGCTGAAGCAGAAGAAACTCCACAGTGATATCCCATCATACCTTTGTTTATAGCGCCTCACAAGCCCAAGCTAACTTTAGCCTAGCAAAAAAAGAGGCAAGCAATATCAGAGCTATCCAGCCGTACAGTTTTGATCCAGATTCCAGCTCAAACGAGGAAAACAAAAACACACATCGATCTATATGTTTGCAAATGGATCAGGATTGGAGCAGAGAAGGGAGACGTTGGACCGCCCATGGCAGTTGCTGAATCACAAACCCAATTTTTCAAACTGCTGGTTTTCATCTGCTTCTGATCCAGCATGATTTGATTGAAAAAAATAATCAGAAATAATCTTCATTTTCTTCAAAAATATCTTCCATCATGAAAAAAGTTTTACAACATATTGAAAACGGCAAAAATACATATTTCATTGAAGCAGGTCTTTAAAAAACATTTACGTGTTCATAGAAATGCAAAGTCAGATAATTAAACACAGCCTTTCACTTCTTCTTCTGCTGATCTGACTGAGGGTCATGTGGTCAGACTGGAAGGTTTGCAGTTCCAGTGTCTTTGGTTCAGCCTGGTTCAGTTTTTAAAGCAGGGAAAGTTCATATAATGCAGAATTCAAGTCAAAATTGTATATCCATAAAGTTCTACCAGCTTGCCAGCATTTTTCAGTCATATGTACACAGGTAGAACAAGAAGAAAAGACATGTAGTCAAGGTAACAGTCGTCAATGGCCAGTTATGTCATCACTGTATTTTCTAGACCTTCAAATTGTTTAAATCTCATTATGTCTCAGTTTGATCACATTTTAGTTTCATTGCATCTCGAGTGTGGAAAATGCTTTTTTTAAATCTTTATTATATTTGTCTGCTTCTGCAACCGCTGGAACACATTGGGTTACAGTTACTGAGCTTTTTTGGCAGCGTCACAACAAAAGCAAACACAAATGATTGCTGTGATCACCCTATCACCGTGCTTTGCAGGTCTACTCTGCTGGATCTAACTGCCCCATATTCTAAGCAGTACTTTACTGAGTAATGCTATGACCTGCAGCTCTCTGAAGGCCTTTTTATGACCGTTTGAATCAAAATGGCAGCCATGGTGAAGGTGACATGCTTTGTTGACAGGGATTTTTGTCACTGATGTTTCATGGTGAATGAATGGGCAACCAGGCTTTTCAGAAACCCCGCCCATGCTCATTAAAAAGCCAACCGACTTCAGGTGTCATGTTGTTCAGATTCAGCCAACAGTTCAGTGTATTCAGTTTCACATCAGTTGGGTTGGCGATTGTGAAGAGCTTGGTTACTCCAGGTAATGGTGAGCTCAGCATTGCGACACCAGTTTGGTTTCATAAATGACAAACAACTTTTTTATCTAAGTGATCTAATCGGGTTACCAGTTCATACTGTCACAACATGGCAGCACTGTAAAGAAGTCAAAGGTCAAGCAGGAAGTTTTTAAAAACATTTGAAAATTCAGTGTAATCACTTTGGTTACCTGAATGTGGATCAACAGTCAATCCCATATTGATCCTCCTTGGATGGACCAGATGTGGTTTGTGGGTGACGCCTGTCAAGTCTTCCGTGATCTTTTTGGATCTTCTCAAGAAGATCATGTTTGGTGCCGCTGGGACTGAGGGGTGGCATCACTCAAATAAATCATTCTGAAACAGTGTGGATGTGTGTGGAAGTTTCACTGAGGTTTCATGCACATCCAGGAGACAGAATTTGGCTTGGTTCTTAGAGACAGAAGCAAGAATAATAATACTTCACTTTTAGTGGACCAGAGTCGACCATCACAGCAGCAGTTGGTGAAGTTTGAGCCCAGTTTCCATTGGGAAGACCTCACTTCCAGATAGACTGGGTTGTTGCGTCACTCTTCATGCCTTTACCAATTGGGCCTTAACTTTTGCTCGCTTTATCTTCTCAGACAATCACAATCATGCTCTTACTTTTAAACTCCAAAGTGTTTGTCTCTCTGTCTACATTCTACATTTTATTCCATTGAAGATTAAATTAAGACAGTTTTTACTGAAAATACTTGTGAGACGTGAGAGCAACTCATTTCAAATGTGGCAATAAAAAGATAAAGTAAAATGAAATAAAAAAAAGACATTTAGTGATTTGCTTAAATCTTTTTGTTGTCACTAGAGAAAGGAAAGAACAGAAAAGACTTAATTTAAGGCTAGATGAGATACAACTTAGTGTTGTAAAAAAAATCCTTTTTTTCTGATATAAAGAAGATCATTGTTTCCCTGCTCTTCTCTTTTCGTGATGTGAGATACTTTGGAGTTTGTACTACACGTTTTCATTTGAACTCACTGCTCCAGAAACAGACCCACATTTCACTGAACGTCTGTACCAGGATCTGAGGCAGAAGTTGAGAGCTAATTCATTTTTCTCCTTCAGTGGCGACAAGGTCAAGTCTGAACAAGAGAAGCTAAAGTTTTTGACGACTGCTTTGTGCTGCTCAGAATGATAACAGCTTTGATTCTGAAAAGGGCTTCACTAGGAGGCACCGACCTGCTGGAACGTTTCACTTTGTAAACAATTTGTTTGCAGCTTAACTGAAGAAATATGATGGAATTATTGACAGGAGGTTAATTAACAATCTTTAAAGCAACATGTTTGAGTTCCAGCAAAGCAACAGTTTTGCTACTTTGTGATTAATGTGAATCTGCTGATTTTGAAACAGAGAGAAATGGCTTTTCAAATGGACATTGCCCTATTGTGTAACAAAATGTTCAATAACTGTGCACTTTGAGAATCTGCTGATTGAGGTTGAGGTTATGTAAGCATCTAACTATAGTAAAGAGTTGCATGTTAGCTCAAGGCTGCTTTTCTCCGCTTCAGAATCTGTTGGATTTACATTAATGTCGCAAACGGTTAAAAAATTCCAGTTAAAGAATATACTGGAGCACTGGAGCTAAAGCTCTGGCATAAGATGGTTAAAAGAAAACAAAGTACAAAGAATAAATCTTTATTTGTGACCACTTTCTAAGAAATTAAAGGCCCACCCCAGTGAAATAGTTTTTTGTGTCTTTAACATGTTTTTGAAGCATTTTTTCTGATAATGGAGGGCATATGTCAAGAAAATTAAGCTCAAAAATACATTTCTGAGTATTTCTTTATTCCAATTATTTTAATGAGTAGCAGGTAAAAAATGCTGCTGGGAAAAGCCTAGAACAATCAGTGGGCCACAAGCTCTGCTCCATTCTGATGCATCCACTTGCAGACGAACAGATCCATGAACATCTTTGTTTTCCTGGTCTGAGCTGGACAGCTGGATGGCTCTGATATTACTCACCATTCTTGCGGCACCACTAATGTTAGGTTGGAGTATATTTTCTTATTCTTTTATGTTTCCAACTTTAGCGATTCCAGGCCAGGTAATTACCTGCTGTTTTTGATAAGATGCATGCTGTGTGTGTGTTTTAATGATCTTCTGTGATGAAAAAAGACGACAGCAGATCTGCATCCCCTTCACGGAGAAAACACATGGGGTTTCACCTCCCGCACACCTCATTTCATCATACCAGCTTGTTTTTCAGTTGGAAGAAACCTCTTTTCAGATAAGTCAAACATTCACACTAATTTATTTTCTTTTGTAGCCTCATGTCAACGCACATCATAAAACCCAAAGATAATCAACAAAACAAAACAAAGATAAGCTTCACTGCAAACCGAACCGTGGCCAAACTTTTTTAACAGTTCAGTCCACACACACACACACACACACACACACACACACCCGTCGTACACACACACTCACAAACACACACACACACACACACACCCGTCGTACACACACACTCACAAACACAAAGGCCTGTGTTACACTGACTGATGAATATTCACAAAGTTTGGTTTTTATTGGTGTCTCAGAGGCAGCCAAGACGGAGACGGATTCACACAGAGAGATGTGTGAGTGTGTGTAACAGCACTCTTTTTTCCACTCATGGGAACAAACATCAGTCACTCCATCTGTCTTTTCGTGAGAACACACCGCTGCCGATGAAACAAATCCTTCTGTCATATTCTTTTCACGTCCTTTAACTCCTGTGTTTTCCCAGCATCCTCTGTGTTGCATCAGGAGCCTTCAGAGCAGCTCGTAACAGAGCTCATGATTTCGTGTCAGTTGTTAAGGAGCTCTGGGGGTTGGCCTTTTTACAAGAGCTGAAGTTTATTGTGGGTTGTAAATATCTAGATTTGCACAAAAAACGACCCCCTTCCGCCTCCCCCCTTTTGCAGTTGTCTTTCTGGTCACACGGCCATGTGACATCAAAGGGACCAATAGCTGAAAGGACTGCGCTTCAGAGGCCACGGCAACATGAGAACTGACACACACAAGGAAAGCACACAAACACCAACACATGCGCACACGCAATGCCCAGGAATAGTGCTTCAGTAGAAAAAGGGTTGACTGGTGACCTGGAACATGAACAAAGTTTGGAATCCTCTTGTCCTGGGGTGTGCTGAGCTGATGCCGTGGTAAGAAACAAAGATTATGTCAAACAAAGAGTGAAAAACAGTGATCCAGGAGATGGTGAAAGGAAAACTGGAAGGATAAGGAAGCAAACCTACCATTAAAGGAGGAGGCCAATTGTTTAGCTACTTACAGTTGCTATTCAGCAACCGTTCATAACCCTAACCATTGAAAAAAAGAGCGTGAAGAGTCATCAGCCACTTGTCAGTGCACGCAGAGTTATGTGCAAAGAATGCAAACTGTGTTATAAAGTGGTCTGACACGTGATTTGGAAACTGTCCCAGGAACTGTTTGCTTAATTTTCTCAATTCAATAATAATCATCCTATTGAAACATCGTTTTATATTCATGATGTTGTAGAGTGTGCAGGTTTCCAAGACCAGATTTGTCAGAAAGTCTTGAACAACATTAGAACTTCATTTTTTGAGGCATTACAGGAACTTTCTTTTTCCTGAATGATTTTTTATCTGAATCCAAATTCTTGCCCTACCCCTCCTGGCTTCTCCCTACCCCTTCAATAGAAGAGGCATTTGAAAGGGGGGAGTGTCTGAAATTGTTTTTTAAGGGTAGAGCGAAGGGACTTTAAGTTCTGTATCCCTCCGCCGGAGCCGCGTCACGCTGTCCCGTGGAGGAGAAACTTAGTTCTTCACGTGGGTGTGTTCTGAAGCACAGAAGTTCACATTTTAATGTAAGAAATGACTTGTTTTAATAAAAGTGTTTAAAATCATCAAACCAACCTTGTGTATTTTGCGAGTGCTGGCAGCTGCACGCTAATGTAGATGATGACGTCATTGAGGGGGTAATGCCTGTTTGGGCCGTTCAAATTCAAAGACCCTATTATTTCTAATTTCTCATTAACCAATAGCTTACCATTTAATTATCGTTAATCTAATAATGATTTCAAGTTTTTCAGATTTTTAAAAATCAATCATACACTGAAATTTGCTTTGTAGTCAAATTCTGCAAAACTCTTTTTTTTTCTTTTGTGGTAACATTTATTTAGAATGTTGACACTGTCTTTCCCAACCGCATTACATAGTAGTTCTATTGAAAACATATTGAATGTTTTAGACTTCCATTGTTCAGTCTTTAAATAATGAGCTTTTATTGAGAAGGTTCTGCATCATCACGTGAAGTACACCAGAACAGATTGAGAAGTGGGATTTTTCTAAGTTTATTTTAATTACACAGCTACAGTTAACATGAATCAAAAGCCTGATTCGTTTTTAGAGATAATTTGTCGTGTTTCCCTTCAGGCTGTCCACTGTTGCTGCTTCATACTGAGATATTTTAGAAAAAATTTCCCAAAAGAAAGTGATGCTTTATTTTTACATCTGAGCATAAATCTGCAAAGCAACATTTTTTAATGTCATATTAACGCCCCCTCCCTCGTGTGGTTGCTGAATGGCTCCTTTTGAATGTCTTGTTTTTTTATATTCAGTACTGATGTTTGTCTACAGGTTTCCTCTTTTCTGGGTTTGAATGACAGCTAGAAATGAGGGAATTAATATCAGGCATTCCAGAATCAGAAATTAGCTTCAAATAATTGTTCCTAATTTGATTACAAGTAGAAAGTGGAATAAAATAGAAAGTTCATACACTCAAAGCCTTAAGAAAAACACTTAAGAAAAAGTTTTCTACAAAGATTTCAAAAGTTTAAGTCCATTTTAATAACGATTCATCTGTAACACAGATTCAATAGGGAACATTAATTATATTTATTTCAAATACTCATGTGTGCCAAAGTTTTCTGCAGTTTGAAATTTAAATGTGCAGATTTTTTAACCTCTGGATCAATGTTAGCAGTTTCTGACAAAAACCTGATAGAACTATTTTCTCAGCAACATGTGAGCAAACGTAACAAGTTTTTACATTTCTGCATGAAGCTGGTGCTTTGAAAAAGAGGATTTGGTGATGAACGCTAACTGACTTGCACCTGAAGCTCAGACAAAAATCAAAAGATGGAAGTGACTGTTCACACAGAGTAGGGCGGAGTTAGGGTTCAAATGCATGCAGGCAATGCAATACTGGGCATGTCGTATTACATGCAGCCAACATGCATTTCCATCTGTTTTTGGACTGGTCTCACATGAATATAAATAACATTGACTTAAAAAGATAAGAGAGTAAACAACATGAAAAAGTAGCAGATTATAAATATCAGGGACCACGCGCCAACAATCAGCTGACATGAAAGAACCAAAAAGCTCTCCTGTTTTATTTATTGTTTTCCAGATGATTTTACTGACGTGCCTTTGAGCACGTCAGTAAAAGGAAGGTAGAGAGATTTGTTTTTAGAAAACCAAAACAAAGTTCCTGCAGGTTTTGGGCCCTCCCTGGTCTGGATGTGAACCCGTGGATTCAGGTAACACGTGCATGAAGTCTCCTCAACAATCAAGACTGGAAGCTCCTCCTGCTGAAGCAACACAGACTTTGACATGACCTCTGTCCTGTCTCAATGTTTTTCCTTGCTCAAACTTGTTTCTGGGAAAAAATGATTTTCAAGTGATTGACATGTTTATAGAATGACCTACTGATGCCTGAATTTATTTCCAGATATGAGAAAAATGCTTGTGTTTTTTGCTTACGATGCTTAGTCAAAAAACAGAAATGGTTTGATGCGTGTTTGCATCAATAGGTGTTAAGGGGTTAGCATGGGATCATGTTTTCTTTCCATTAAAGTAGAGGGGTCACGTTACAACTCACTGCACGTTCAGACAGTCTCAGTGAGGTCTCAAAGACATGACTTTCTGTGAAAACTGTACAGTTACAGAAAAAGCTCTCTGTTTGTCTCCATACATTATTTTTTCAAGCGTAGCAGAAAGGGGCAAACATCCAGGACAAACTCAGAGAACTCACTGAGCTTCAGGAAAACTGTCTCATAGGTTTGCAGTCACACTGTTGTGTTTCGGCCTTAATGCGTTCAGGGAAACGGAGACAAACCTGCTTCCAGTGAGAAAATGAATTTGACTCTTTTTTTGTTTTCAACGAGCCTCAAGCAGGAAGTCAAAGCTTCTAACCCATCCGTCCCCCAGCATGTGTTGATGCTATTACAGAGTGCTGTGACTGACCCATGCAGTGGAGGTTGGGTCTACACAGAGTGAGCTTGACTCTCAAACTAACTCCAAATTTCCACTGAGCCTGTTTCCCTTTGGGCTCCAAATTTTTGCCATTTCTAGAATCTCACCCTGAACATCAACTCCTCAGTCACAGCGCGGCTTCATGCAGCACAGCGAAGGCCCAGGCGTCCTGCTTTTCACAGAGCAACAGTTCTCATCTGTAGCACATTTTGCTCCCCGAGCGAGCTCTGCTGTGAAGACTTTTGACTTCAAGCCTCAATGACGGCAGAAAAACAAATGTCTCCCATGGAACTGCTAATGGGTCCAAGTGAAAAAAGCCGTCCATCAACCTAAACTCAGTTTAACAAAACCTCTTTTCTGATCAGATAAACATTTGATGCTTTGATAAAAAGGGAGAAAATCAGACCAATAAGTTCAACTCCAAACGGTTCTGATATATTATGGCAGGTATTTGTGAACATGTAAATATCTGTGCTAAGGGTGCCTGATGGACCCATATGGAAACCATTTGCAATCTAACCTCAAGTCATCATGTTGATGATGATAGAAAGCAGTGTAATAGTGAAGGAACAGGCCTGTAATAATGTAAGTGGAGGTGGAGGACCCGTCCATAAATAAAGGCCTGTTTGGATGAATGTGGAGTGTGTGTGTTCTGGAGCAATTATGGGATGGAGAGAAAAGGGGGCGTGGGGGGGGGGGTGTTTGATCAGGGCAGGTGTGATAAAACAAAGGGGTGCACAAGTTCAAAAAATACAGTAGGAAACCGGATTACTGAATGTTTTTGGAAGTTAAAAGACTGTCTTCTCTGTCCTTGTGCGCCGTCATGGAAGCTCAGGATGTGGATTAAGGTGCGACCCGTGATGACGTCCAAAACCTGCACTGCTGCAGTGAAAAAAGCTGCTAATGCTTCCTCAGACTCAAAAACCACACTGCCATCTTGTGTCATACAAAAGATGCAAAAAAAAGCACAAGTACGAATGTGATCACACGCTGTCCTGACTCAGGCAAAACTCAACTGTCCTGCCAGAGAGGATCCAGTCGGAGTCAGAGGCTAAATAAATAACATGCAAAAAAAAAAAAAAAAACACTTTAAAGATGTATTTCTTTATTTGAACTTTTATGAATGTTGTTTCTCTTTTTTTAATCTGCTCTGTGCGCATGCTTCTTACCCTAAAGAGATAGGAATACAACATAAAACAAAGATCATCGACGAAGGTCAAAATAACAACTAAACTGACAGTTAGAGTATAAAAGAGACCCAACCTACTAAAATGGCATAAATAGGCAGTTTCATGTTGTTGGAAATTTCATTAATTGCTACGTCATTATCTTTATTATAAATCATAAGCCATAACAACAACAACATTGAAAGGAGAAATACAGTAAAAAGTGCACCATCATAAGTTTAACTTAAAAACTATACAGCTGCCAAAGATGAACTTGTTAATGATAAACTTCTAACAATATAGAAATGTTCCACCATATTTGTTCCACAAAGAAAGTTTGTCTGTTTTTTTTTTGTTTTTGTTTGGGTGGGGCTGGGGGCGGGGGGTCTAGTGCTGACTCTGTTTGTTTGAGTTGGATTGACGGCTCTTTGCTTCAGTCTTTTACAGTGAGCTGACCCCAGCAGTCCACCTCACCGCCGCCTCCCGCATCCATCAGATGGATGCGGGAGGCGGCGGTGCAGCCTCAGCCTCCTTACCTCATCCAACAGCAGCGTCCAGCAAACAACCCCCTCCTGCTTTTTACATCTGCTTGTGGGGTTTGTCGCAGCAGTCCTCGCTCCCGGAGCCCTGTGAGCTCGCCGTGCCCGCCGCCGGGCCCGCGCCCCCGCCTCCTTCCCCGCCGCTGCCCGCGCCGCTCTCCCGCAGCTCCTTCTCCCTCCGCTCCCGCTCCACCGCCTCCTGCTCGCTCTTGCTGCTGGGGAACTTGTCCTTGTTGTTCTCCTTCTTCCACTTCATCCTCCGGTTCTGGAACCAGATCTTCACCTGCCGCTCCGTCAGCGCGAGCGCGTGCGACACCTCGATGCGGCGCTTCCGGGTCAGATAGGGGTTAAAGAGGAACTCCTTCTCCAGCTCCAGGGTCTGGTAGCGGCTGTAGGTCTGCCGGCCTCGCCTCCTGCCCGCAGCTACTGGGGGAGGGAGGGTGGAGAGAACAGGAGACACGCTCTTAGTTTTCCTTCATCTTTGTGGGATTATTGCAAATGCAAACATAAAAAAGCTATCAAATATTTTAAAAAATATCTTCAAAGTTCATGTGTTAGAAAAGGAGGATAAATGAAAACCAGCGTACAGTTTCCTTTTAGTTCTTATAAAAGCTTATTTTGAAAGTAGATTTTTTTTTATTTTCGTGTTGAAATCCTTTTTTCAATGAATCCTCACGTTTGTCTAATTTATTTTTTCATTCTAATCAAAAGTCTGCATATTTTTGGACTGATTTGCCTTTTTCGTGAAAGTATTTTAGATGTTTGGTTTTGATGGACATTCCAGTTCATTAAGATGTGAACTTTACGCGCAATAACATCAATGAAACGTTTCTGCTCTGAAGCAGAAAGAACAAATCGAGGAATAAACGAGAAAAGCCGTAAGTTTCTATAAACAACTGAGCGTCGTCACGCTCCGCAGTCTGTAGATTTGAAGAGAAAATAAAAACACACAGAAACAAATTTAAAAAATGGGATTTTAAAAATCACACGCAGTAAAAATGTTCACATGTAAAAAAAAATGGGGGAAAAAATCACAATCAAATTGTAACGAATCGAATAATCTGGATTCAGTCTTCTAGTTATAGAGAAGAAATAAACAAAACACGAGTAAAGAGAAAATGCGCTGAAAACGATTCTTTAAATGATGCTTCATAATAATTTTATATTTTAAATTCAATAAAAACAGAATATGCATTTAATAAAACTTGAAATGTATTTTGTTTTTAGAAGGTGTTTCTGTCCTTTTTCTTCCGTTTCCATCGTGCGCGTGTCCGCTTTGACGCGTTTCGTCTGGAGACAAAAGAATCTGAGCTCTTGAGAAAACACAAATTCAGCACTTCAACATTTTGTAATGAACGTTTTTTGGTCGTTTTCCTGAATTCATGTTCTGTGACTAAAATGTCTGAAAGGAAGTCGAACGCGCACACGCACGCGTCCGGTGAGGAAAACCGTAAAAAAGGTGTCATAAATATCACAGTGCGGACAATTGTGTGGAAATATGTGGCTTCTAAAGCAGAGATTAAAGAGCTGCTTCTGTTCACTGAACAAATACATTTTTCTAAAGTCTGCAAACAACAGAGAAGCGGCTGCTGTCCCATCAGCCCGGACGGCTCCGCGCTGGACGGATTTACAGCAAATATCTCCAATGATTTGGTGGAGCTGCGCAGAGCGGAGCGCTGGAAACAATTTCCGTCCAAAGCGTCCAATCACAGCCGGTAAACGAAGCGCAAACGTGGCGCTGCGTCCCGGACAACGATTGTTTTTGTGCCACACAAACGAAAACGCCTGATTGAAGATTGTAGTTTTAATGCTGGCCTGCACCCCCACGCGCACGCCCTTTATCCCCAGAGAAGAAACAACGATCACTTCCAGAACTTTGAGTTGACAGTCTGGTTAGCTGCTAAATCCAAAGGATTGTCTTCCATTAAGGTTACAGTAGTCACCAATCTGATGGAAGTCACTTGTAATTTTGTAGAAGCGCGGAGAGGAAGGAGGAGAAGACGCACACACAACAGCGTCTTTGTGGAAGGGCCTGCGTGTCTCAGCTGTGTGTGGTCCGCCAGAGGCCGGCGCCGTTACTTTGTGCCACAGCTACCAGAGGAAGGTGGGGCCGCATACATGCTGTCAACAGACAGGAATTAGCGGGAATGCAAAAGGTTTTCCACCTTCAAATAAGTCGCTGGGGTTTAGTGTTAGCTGGAGGCAGAACCGGTGAGCCAACCCGAACCCTGGATCTGAATGCGCGACAAAGGAGGCGACAAGAAGCCTGCTTCACGCTCATTTAGAAATGATAATGACTAAATGATTGTTTTACCTTCATTCTCTTTTTACTGTATCTTTATTTTACAACTCTCTTACAATCTCTGCCCTTTCAGGGTTCAAACAAAAAACCAAGACACCCAAACAGACTCTAAATAAACGGCGGAAGCTGACGAGCTGGCATTTGAGGAGCAGCCTGTTTCCACTCGAGGAGGCAGTTAGAGGACAGAGAAAGCAAAGCCAACTCATAACACTGATTCCTAACATCGATAATGTCTTTCTCCGTGTCTGAAAACGGTCCCGCCGTTTGGCAGAAGTCCCCGCTGCGCGCAGAACATGCTGGAGCACATTCAGCCACGCAGGCCAGGGCGGCGGGATTGAGCGGCAGCTCCACTCCTCCTCTCCGTTCTTCAAGGCCCATTCTCTCTGTTCGCGCAGTTAGGATTCATCCTGGAGAAGCAGCGCCAGATTAAAGCTCGCTGTCTGACGGCTTCTGTCTGCTAAGAGAGAAGACATTTGAATAAAAACCAAGAGTGCAGAGCAGAAAATGCTGCTCCTCTCCGTGCAAGCATTGAAGACAGCCACGAGGAGATAAAGTGACTTTTAAAGGTCACTTTTCCAAAGGGAAAATGGAACTTCGAGATGTGCGTGAGCTCAGAAGAAGCTGCGCGCGCATCAGAGGCGCTCTGCCCCCGTTCTTTCCTCCTGCTCAAGACAAAATGTTTGAGGCTAAACACTCAGCAGAGAAGTGAACTAACTGAAGCCGGAAACCAGCAGATCTTCAACACATGCATTTGCGCGCGCACGTGGAAACTGAACAGGAGGTTTAAAGCTGAGGGTATTTGAATGAAAACCAAAGCTGGTGGTCAAGAAGTTGTTATTATTCGGCTTTATAATAAACAGCAAATTGTTGAAAACCCTCAGAGCATGAACCTGTGTGCAAACCCTCCTCTCTTTCAAACACACGCACGCGCAGAGGAGTTCTAGCCTCAAACAAAGCAGACGTTTCTGCAGCCAAACCATTCACTGATCTTTCTCTCCCATTTTGTCTGTTTTTGTGTCTCCCTGACACTCCAGAAAAATACCCCCATAGCTCTCAAGCACACGTTTGTTGTGTGCGCGCACGTATCTGTGTGTGCATGTGTGTGTGTGTAAGTGGCTGCCATGTCTCCACATCATCCCTCAGACCACAGCTAAAGTCGTAAAAGCTGTAGTAAAAGTTAAAGACTTAAAGCCGGGTCAGAGCTGGGTCTGAGACTCCCGAGTTTCTCCAAACTGCTGTGTGACCCCCCCCCCCCCGCTCTCCCCTTTCTTTACAAACGAAAGAGGGGGGTGCACCCCTTCCTTTCACATTTTTGCTTTTTGGTTTTGGTTGGCATGCTTCCCGTGTGTCTCTTTCCCGGCTTTGCAGCGGCGGAAAACTTCCAGAAAAAGCGCTTGCGCGCTGCATAAACCGCGTGCGCCCTCAGCAAGCCCGCTACTCCATTTGAAACGTGCACTCATGCCCCCCAACATTTCCCTTCCCTGTGCGCCTTCGGTCTGCTGGAGCCGCGCGGCGCTGCTGCAGATGAGGAGACAGACGGCGGAGTTCTCACCTTGCGGCCTCATCCACGGGAACAGCTGCGTCGGAGAAGGACTCTGATCGGTTCCGTCCGCGTCCTCGCCACCGAGTCCCGTCGCGCCGCCCAGTTTACAGTCGCTGTACTGGACCAGGTCTGCTTCCTGAGCCCCGAAGAGGGTCTGTCGCTGCAGGGCGTCGTATCCGTAAAAGTTTCCGGGCTCTCCGTGGCATGTGACCGCGCAGGGGCTCTGCTGGTACGGGTTGCTGGGCAGCGACGAGGCGCTGTGGTGGTAGAAGTCCTGGATCTGCGGGGCGTGCTGGAAGGTGGCGCCGGAGCCCGGGCCGTACACCACGGTGGGCCGGCTGCCCGCCAGGTCCTGAGCGAACCCGCACTCGTAGTAGTTCGGACGCAGCGAATCCCCGCTTTTGTATTTGGAGAAGAGCGAGTTTACAAAATATGAACTCATCTTTTGTTGTGTTCGAGTCCGCGAAGTCAGAGTGGCTTTCAGGTGTGTTGTTGGTATTTTTGTGGCAGAGCTAATAACACACAGAGACCGAGGCGGGTGGGTGGGGTGGGGGGATGGAGGGCGAAGCAGGTCTGCCGCCGGTGTCGGTGACCGTCGTTGTGGCGTTTCCCCTCACAGCCACAACAGGCGCGCGGCTGCCGGCTGCTGAAGCGACGGTGAGCAGCCAGAGGAAAGCAGCGGCGAGAACAACAGTTACAGCGTCTCCATGAGGGCTCCGAGGAAGAAGAAGAAGAAGGGGGATGAAGCAGAGGAGGAGGGAGGGCTCGTGCGCATTACAGTTCCTGTGTAAGTGCTGGAAGCGGGAGCAGTGTCGCGCTCTCAAACGCTTTTCCGTGATTTACTCCTTTGCAAATGAGTTGTTTCATATTTTCTCTCTCCCTCTCGCGCTCTCTCTCTCTCTCTCTCGCGTGCGCACCCCCCCCCCCCCCCCCCCCCTGCTCTCTTACTGCCAGTCACTGTGTGTGTGTGTGTGTGTGTTCACCTCACATAGTGGAGGGACGCACGCGCACTCGGATAGTCTGGCTCGTTTGCAGTTTCTCTTTCTTTGCGCGCACACCCGCAGAAACACCGTGGCTTTTCTGGCCCCTGTGCGCGCGCGTGATACAACACAAAGGCAGTAAGAGGAAAGCGTGGAGATGGTGGTGAGGGGGAGGGGGGTTAATGAGAATTCGACCGTTTCGCATCTGATCAAGTGCACACACCTGCGCGCGCATGCACTCTGTCAACTCTGCAATAAGGAGTTTCTGTGGGAGTAAGGCTGACAGCCTCCCCATCATTAACGGCTCTTTTAAAGCCCCCCCTTACACGGTGTGGAGCGAAAGGCGCCATGAACGAGGGCCCAAAATGTCAGCAGCCCCGGCGGAGCAGAGTGCTTTTTAATTGGTGTCGCCTTTAACAACATCGCCAGCAAATGTAATTTCAAAGCAGCCTCTCCGTTTCATGACTGTTTCATGACTGCTGCTGGTGAGGAGACAAACGAGCTCCGCCATGCAACACTCAGATTATACGGCGCGCTCTTTAAATATGATCCCCATAAACGTGTAAGAGGAGGCGGCGAGGGGCACAGGCGCGGGAAAGTGGCCGTAAACTCCCGCGTGGTCGAAGCGCAAAGCTGTGCAAAGCGGACTGTCGCTGTTTGCCTGCTGACGTCCAGACAGCGACGGCTGAGGGAGGCTGAGCGGCGCAGAGGCTGAGCGGCGCAGAGGCTGAGCGGCGCAGAGGCTGAGCGGCGCAGAGGCTGAGCGGCGCAGCGGCTGAGCGGCGCAGCGGCGCTCTGAGGGGGGGCCGAGGCCCCGAAGGCCGCCGCCCTGCAGGCTGCTCCTTCATGTCCTGTTGGAGAGGCGCTTCATCACGCTGCTGCGGGTGACACCAGAGCAACTTTAAGACGGAGACCTCAAGCACACCCCCTCCCCACCGGCGCTGGCACATGCGCACTCCGTTAAAAAGGGAAAGGATTATAATATTTTATTGTTTCAACTCATATTCTGTGGCCTCTTTGAATGTCTTATACACACAAGCTGTGTTTCCAGTTTTTCCTATCCAAAAAACGTCTGTATGGAACCATATTCCACCAAACCCAAATGTTGCCTGACTGCTTCTCTGCGTTTGCTTCCAGATTATGATCTGGAGAATTTGCCCCACTGTGGGGCAATTGTATAAGTCCGGCTGTGGCCCCGAAAACTCCCAGACCCGCGACCACAAACACCTTTACGCAAAACGAACACAGTAGGGCAACTTAGAATTTGAGAAAAACCTTGAACTTGAAAAATGAAAATATTCCAGCATGTTGTCCCTAAAGGGTCACGAGGTTTTCCTGAAGAAGAAAATCTGCAAATTCTTTCTGTCCATATGATCACAAGCTGAAAGCTGGGCTTTTCTTTTCCGAACACCTCCTCAAAAACGAACCTAAAAATAGAAAAGAGGGAGGAGGAGGTCGCCACATCTCACAGGCTCAGGCTGCTGGGTTTTCTGATGGAGCACGAGCGCCATCAAGCGGCATGTAGCAGTAAAGCTTCCAGAAGGGAGGGGGGCAGCAAAGAGAACCATTGTTTTGGGTCCAAAGGCCTCGCATGGATTCTCTAATATTTACCAATGATAAATACATCCTCATAGATCCGCATACATGAATACATGCACACTTATATTCACAGGTGTTTGGGAAATGAAAAAAGAAAGCTGTGTGTTATGAATCACCGTCAAATAAATTATTCACACGTTTTAAACCACGCGTTTGTTTTTGCAGACTCAGCATAAAATGTGGTCATAAGGAGGAAACAAAACTGCTGTGAAGACTATGCAGTGCTTTGGATTTAAGACGCTGAACGAAGATTTGATCAAATAAAATGCTTGTTCTTACCTTGTTGACATGTGTGTTTATTTTTATTATATTATTACTGTTAGGTTTTAGCCAAAACAGAAATAGGATCAATTTGTAATGTTTTATCAAACCATAACTACACCATAATTTAATACGGATCCAGAAGCGCATCCAAAAATATTGTCTTATTGTAAAAATAATGACTGTTGAGTAGGGACGCGCCTGCGCACACGCACACTGCTGATTAAAACCAAGTAAACTCAGTAATGATGGAGCAGAGTAAACACGGAGGTGTTGGTTCTGTGAGAGAGCGAGCAGGGGAAGTCCAGAGCGGGAATGGAGCCCTTTTACTGCCGCGCATCATCGCTGCTTTTATGTCCGACAGACCTGGACTGTGCGTGTGAGCGCGGCCGTCTAAATTACTGGCAGTAAACAGACTGTAAAACACAGTTGCTGCCATTAGCCCTCTGAAGAGACAGCCGCGCAGACTCCCTTCAGCTCAGTGGAAACAGAAAGCAGAGGAGCGCCAAAGCGAGAGACTAAAAACGGCCAGTAAAATGAGTTTATTACACAACCCCTCCTCCAGGCTCCGCGGCGTTTAAGACCAGCTTCGTGTCACGTTTCAGTGGATGCTCACACCCTCTGGGCCACAGGAGAGGCCTGATTCCCGCCACGGCGTGGTGGTGCTGCGATGACGCATGTGGAGGGGCTGAAGTCAGACTACAGCGCGCAAAGACGCACAGTCACCGCTGAGAAGCAGCAGCTCGCTGGAGCTTTCTCTCTGCTGACAAACACATGAGTGTGAACCATCCCAGAGATGCGGATCCCGGGAGCGGCCCCCAGTCTGTCCCACAGAGGATGGGAGCAGAGGGAGTCGCTCCTCCGCTCATGTCTGCTTTCTCTCTCATGCTTTCCTCGCTGCACTTTTTCATTCCTCACGGCGTGTTTGCTTTACAGCCGTTTAGTTCTTAACCTTCAGAAATTTATACGCTATAAACTTTTATTGCCATCATATTCTTTTAGTGCACCGCGCTGCACTGACCCCCCTCCCCCTCCCTCCTCTTCCTCTTCGGCTGTTTTTACGACAGTCGGCTGTGGATACTTCCAAAGCGTCCTCATCTCTCATCACGTCCCGCTCCCTCTGCATGTTGTTGAGACGCCCGATGCGCGCGGCACATCCTGCTCCTCTCGTGCTGCGTGTTTCCGTGCGTGGAACCGGTCGAGGAAGTGTGCAAAACAGCTGACGCGAGGAAGAAGAGAAGCTGCCAGAGCTGGTTATTAGCCTAAAGGGACAAATAATGTGTTTTCACCCTCCTTCCTGTCTTTCTTTCTTTCTTTTCTTTTGTTTGTTTGTTTGTTTGTTTGTTTGAAAATCACTCAAGTAAAGAAGCAAAAGAAAGTCTGGCGCCCTGTTCTGGAGGCGCCGTTCCTGCACTGGCCTCTGCGCGCGCGACCTTCACCGGGAGATCCACGAGCACGACTCTGACGGTATTTGTTCATCCATCCAGGCTTTTTTTTTGGTTCTTTTGAATAAATAACGTCAGTGAAATGTAGAACAATCAGAATGTAAAGGAGTGAACACGAAGTGAACATTTCTGCAAATGAAACGTTTTTTTTCATTCCACGTTCACGGTTCAGAATTCTGAGTTTAAAGTGCTTAAAGAAATAAATACATCATTTATTTCTTTGGGATGAATTAGTATTTATTATTTTGATTTTTCTGTACTGGATATAAAATGCAAAAACATTGTATTTTTTATTTTGCATGACGGTAAATCATGAATTTGTTGCAAATAACGAAACATTAAATGTCATATTTTGCGTGAATGTGTTGCTTTTTTTAAATGTGCAGTTTTTTATTTAAAATATACTTTTTAGGGATGAAAACAAAAGTCTTTGTGGTTTTAGTTTAAAATGTGAGCTGATGTTGTGAATTCAAACAAGTCCAGTGAACGGAGCGACCTCTGTTGTTTTTGACCTCTTAAGACCCGGCGCGTGCGTGGACATCACATTTTGTGTTAACATTTCCACAGCAGTCTATTCTGCTTAACTGGGCCCTGTGACCACATGTTTAGCTCAGATCGAGTCCTAAGAGGTGAATAGTGTCTGTTGTCTTCCTCGCGGCAGCTTTAGGAGCCTCTGCGTTTCCTGACTTTTGTCTTTTGTTTCATCTTCATGTTAAAGTTCTTCTCGCAGCTTCAGGGACTCGAGCAGATGCTCTGTGCTGTCAGGCCTCATGGTTTCTTCATGGATGACTTTGGCTGCAGTTGGAGCGGCAGCGACGCGCACGCGCAGCAGCCATGTCTGCTTTGCGTCTCTCGGAACACGTGCACAGCAGCCCTTGGATCAGCTATTAATAAGTGCGGAGCGGATGCGCAGTGATCAGAGCAGCCGCTCTCCTCTCATGTGCGGGACTGGAACTGCGGGAGAAAGGAAGAGGCCGGACAGCGCTGATGGATCATCAAAGCTGAGCTGCACGTGTGTCACGCGTCCTCCTTCACCGGGTTTCATGACAACACGCGGGAGTGGACTGCTTTGGCGTGATGATCTGCTTTTAGCAGCACGCGGGCGTTTATGTTTTAACGTGAGCAGCGGATTCCCGGCAGATCCAGCCGCCGAGGCCGCGCAGTGTGGGGACAACCACAGCGGTCACCCGTCCAACGCCGGAAATGACGTTTTCTCTTAAGCTTTTCCAATGAAATCTATGTAACTAATCTTTTATAATACCTACAAAAAAATGGATTTAAAAATGACAGTCCAGGTTCAACGAGAAAGTCCCACGTGATGTTCAAAAGAAAGACAAAAAAACCTGATGGGGTTAAAGTGAAACCACCAACTCAACGAATGAGTGTTGCTAAAAAAAAGTCCAAAATCCCAACATGACTAACCTGGAACCCAACAAACGACGTAAGATTGGATGATGACATCATATTTGATTTTAAATAACTGATTATTTATAAATAAACTAATTTTAAAAAATACAATAACGTTTATAAATGTGTTTTATTGTCAGTGCAGTGCGGCAGTTTTAAGAATATCTTGTTTGGATCATTTTGTGACCTTTCATCATTTGTCCACATTTCTGTATTGATTTTTTAAATGCATGTTTTTGTGGTTTCAAATTATAATATCCGATTTGATTAAAAATAAATGAAAAACATTTCCATGAAGTCATCTTAAATCTGTTCTTTCAGTCTTTTTTAATAAGGTGAAGTTGTCCCAAATAAACGTTAATATAAAGTAGTTCTTCCTGGAACTCTGAGAAAGCCAGACAGACAGTGAAAGGAGAGAAGAAATTCTGATTTATGAAGAAAGAAGAGCACCGATTCATTAAAGGAAGCTGTGGTGACACCATCACGCGCACCCACACACACGCACACTCTTGACGTTGTCTTGTGCAGTGACTCCATCGCTTTTCCTGCAGCAGCAGCCCATCACTGAGCCCCATGCAGCTCGTTCTCACAGCTGAGGCAGAATGCCCGAGTCTGCAGGGCAGCTGAAGTGTGGGGGTTTCTTCATGTTTGCTCCCCCCTCGCTGGCTGCCTCTCAGAGCTGCTCTCATCTCCGGCTCAGCTCGCAGATTGTTCATGGAATGTCTTTGTTCGACCCAGGACGTGTAGGGACGTTTCAGTCCCGAGGGTTCATGGGTCAAATGTAGACGGAAGCAGCGCAGCTTTGACTTTCTCTGTTTGGAGTCTCCGTTGTTTAACACTTGCTCTGCACGCGCTCACGTGGACGTTATGTGAGCTTGGAGAGTCGGAGTTCACCCATTCTTTGTCTTTCTGCTTGCATTTGGACTCATGAAGCTTATTTTCTTTTTATGTTCTCATGTCAAAGCTGCTGTCCCGCCGCTTCAGGACTTGGACTTAGATCACGTTAAAAGTCCAATTTGCTTCTCTGCTCTGGACTCCAGAAAACAAGGGAACAGTCCAGAAACATGGGTGTTCTCTGCAGTTTGAGTGAGCGCTTTGTTGCCACGTGTCGCTCCTCCAGTAAGGGTTAGGATATTTTAGCAGCTCATTCAAAATAATGGAAAACGTCCGATTTTAAGCCGAAAGGCTCCAATGAAACATCATTTTATCTGATCGCTGGTCCTTCCAAATAAAATGTTGTTTGTTTCTGCACAAAGATCCTGAATATATCAACGTTTCTGAAGAACTGAACACCAACTGTCCTTGGGTTGGACCCTTTGATGGCGTCAGGGCGGGTGGGGGTACTGAAGCTGTAGCCCCGCCTCTAAAATGTTTAACCACAAGCAGAAATTTCAAGGAGGAACTCTCTGATGCGTCAGCGTCAAATCTGCATAATCTGAATAATCAGAAAATCAAAGAGTTCCAGCTGCGGGTTTGAATCCTTCTCTGAATGCTCTCATCCTGCGTGAGCGCGGGGGCGTGCTCGGTGGGGGGTGTTTTGGGTTTATGAGTCTTTTGGTGTTGCAGCCAGCAACACTGTCTTCCAAACTTCGGTTTTCTCCAGTGAAGAGACACATTTGCAACACATGCCTGCTCATCCGAGTCTTCCTCTTCCTCTTCCTCCTCCGCTCTGGAGATGAATGAGAAGAACAGCTTCACTTGACGCCGTTCAGCCCCGCATCACTGAAAGAAGAAAGCTCGGCCGTTCTGTAAAGTCTGGTTTTAATAAGAGTCCAGCATCAGCAGCACAACGTTACAAGAAACAAACACAGAGGACACACAGAAGGCCTGGGGGGGCAGACGGGTTTGGAGCTGCTGCCCGCAGAGATGCTCTTCCTGTCATACAAATAATGAACATTCAGACAACAACGACACGGACAACAGCTTCAAAGAGCGACCGGACTCATCCAAAGGAGTCACATAACATGTGGACAAACCATGAAACAATATTCAGTTTGTTCAACTCATTCCGATAAGAAAGACCGACTCGCTTTATGTACAATAAATTAGAAATACTTCATGTTCAGAAAGTTCTTTGTCTTATTTTCCATTATTATTTTCTCCCATCAAAACAACGCGTGCTTCGGGCATGCGCAAACTGTAAACCTTTTCCTCATGAGCGAGAACGCGCAGCGGTCCTGTGAGAAACGGAAGAACCACGGCGTGAGCGCGGGTCCTGTGCGCGTTCACGCGCCCATGGCGCCGCTGGTTCATGTAAAAAATAAAGAACAATATCATGAAGAAAAATGGGTTTCTGGAAAAAGTGCACGTGCACTTTAAATGAAACAAAGCCGCTTTGCATAGCAGGTATCACCTCGTGTATGAAAATAGATCTTTTTAGGGACACAGGATGTAAAAAAACGAGATTTTCTGTTTGATGAAGATGATAGTTCAGTGGATGAAGACCTGGGTCTGTCAGAGGAGCTCTGCTGGGTCCCTGTTCTTTCATTTAGCATTACAGCATCTTTCTGGGGATGCGGGACATTAAACGCCTGTCAGAGGCGGGAGTCAGAGAGCTGCTGACGCGCGCGCGCGCAGCATCTGAATGAGAGGATCCACGGCCACGAAACCTCCGGCATGATCGATCCTGATCGGATTCGCGGCTGCTGAGCTGGCTGATCCTCCCGCCGGTCCCTCTCCTCCGCGCCTCATTACTCAAACCGACGCTCGCAGAAACAAACGGCGGCTGGCCGCGTTCTAATCAAACGGTGACAGCAGAGAGCCAAACGACCGCAGTGGAGGGGGATAAAATAGGGATCACTATCCTCCGTGTGAGCAGCCCCCCCTTTGGCTCCTGCTTCTATATTGATGGCCTTTAAAATTCCGGTTTCAGCATCTGCGCGCGCAGTTGTTGGCAAACCCGCGCCAAGAAAGACCCAAATGCTTCAAAAAGAAAAGGGAATGTTCTTTCTTTTTCTTTTCCCACCACTTGTCGACGCACCCAGACATCAAACATCCCGATCTGTGCGTAAATCTTCTTTCACCCAAAAGTCTTCGAGAGCAGAGAAAGTCCTTCTGCAGGCGGAGGTTTCCCTCCAACCTGAGTTTTCCAAAGTCCCGCTCTCCAAACCTGTCCGTGAACATCACATTTGTTTCGGCCTTCAGTCTCAGGTCTCTGTTCATGGGTTGATGACGGAGGAGGAGAGCGCGCCTCCGGAAGCTCGTCTCCTCCCCTCTGGAGTCCAGAAATGCCAGGCGAACTTTTCAAGTGTGAGCGCGCGCTGCTCCTGCAGGTGCGCACCTGCTGGTCGACCCGAATGGATGAGGCGCTCGTGACGTCACCAACAAACTGCTGTGCGTTTTTGTCTTTGTTTTCTGTGCTTGCCAACACGCGCTCCAGGTTGAGAATCTGCATGGTATGGGCGTGCGTGTGCGTCTGGGTGTGCTTGGGTGCGCGTGCTACACGACAGTGTCTCTACTCCTTGGACTGGTCCTTGCTCTGTTTCTTCATCTTCATCCGTCGGTTCTGAAACCAGATCTTCACTTGGCGCTCGGTCAGGTTGAGCGCGCGCGCCACCTCGTGCCGCCGGTCACGCGTGAGGTACATGTTGAACAGGAACTCCTTCTCCAGCTCCAGGGTTTGGTATTTGGTGTAAGGGCACCGCTTCTTCCTGGAGGAGCGCGCGTGCAGCCAGTTGGCTGAAGGGTCATCTGCGGAAGAAACCAAAACAGTCTTTTAGAAACGGACCCAGCGCTGCGTTCAGAGGAGCAGCTTTGGTCTTTGTCCACACGAGGAGTCCACACAGACATCTGAACATGGCAGTGATAAAATGAGCACAATTTATTGCACATCAATGATCTTTTTGACACCTTTCCAGTTTAAAAAGACATGTATTCATTTTTTACTGACATTAAAATTGGAATAATTGTATAGTAAATAAAAACATTGTTCTTTTTTTTAAAAAGTTTTTTTTTGGACGATTTCAAGGACAATACAGACATAGTTCTATTAACTACAGATGGAATAAAACATTTTAATTAAAGTCTTGTATATTTGAATTACTAAAACAACCAGGGAGTTTTCTATTATAATTGATCTAACAGTAAAAACTGTCTATATTCCCTGCAGAGGATCGTCTTCTTTTTGTTTGTTTGCATTGATAGTCCTGTGAGCATTACGGGGAAACGTTTAGCTTTTATGTTTTAGGTGCTTTGTTGTTGTTTGTTGTTGCTCTTCATTTCTTTTTCTGCTTCTTTGCTATGAACTGTTATTTCTGTTCATTGTGCTTCACTGTAGGTCCACAGTTTTGTGTCGGTTGTTGGCACTTTTGCTTTTGTCTGCATTTCTTTTGTTGTCATGTTTGAGTTTTCTTTGGTTGCATCTCAGTTGGAGTTTTGCTTTGTTTAAGTAGCTTTAGGACTAGTTTCTGTTTCTGAGTGATTCTCCATTCAGGTTCTGCACGACTTCCATGTCTGACACGGTTCTATAGTTTGAAGAACAAATGTATTTACATGTATTTACTCTCAGACTCAATCAGAGAAGTGACTCATTAACTCAAAATAATAAAAAGAACAAGGCTGATTGCTTTTTTTTACCTTTAGAATGCAATCAGGACCCCAGCTTCACAGTGAGTTCAAGATTTGTGAGCAAAACAGTCAAAGACTTTACATCTCTGTGGGCTCAGCAGCTGTGGTCACTGCCAGACTTCATTTCCGTGCTCATCCACAAAGTCAGAGTATAGGGAAGGATCACTCCTTCCATCTTCTGTCAGGCTTCAGTTTTTATTGTGAAGAAAGCCTTGTGTCTGTGATTACAGTGATAAAGCAAAGCAACAATAACAACGCAGACAGGAAACGTGATAATCCTGTCTCTAGATAAGTCATGTTTTGTGAAACAAAAAAATCATTGCAGCCATTTATTTCCCAAGATTATTGAACGCGGATGCACGCATGCATGTTGGGAAAGTGTTTTACAGGTCTAATAATGTTTTTATGATTATTTTTCCTGCTGTCACTGCTTGGCGTGTGATCGTCCCTTCTGCACACAGAAAGCTCTAAAGACATTAACATATCAGAACATTATGTTTTCATAAACACAGTGCAACAGTCAGGCACTTTGCTCTGTAAATTGTAATGTAATCCTTTGAATACAGCTGCAGAGCAGCTTTCGTTGTTTGATCCATGTGCAGCTTTTAGATGATTTTTTTACTGTAGACATCAAGGAAATTGGAATGCTGAAAAAAGCTGCAGGATTTGTCTGTTTGTCTGATTTGTCTCAGCAGCACTTGGGCTAAAGCTGTCTGAGGTTTTCACACTGCAGAAGATGAATGGTTGGAGAAAACACAGATAGAAATCAGTCTTTCATTGTGGTAACTTGGATTCAAAACAAAAAAAAATCACAACTTTCAGATAAGAGGAGCCTCTTTAGTTTGGCATTTCCAGTTAGAGGAAGCAGCTTTTTCTTCTTTCCTCTAGTGTTGCCTCCCTTGTTTTTCAGGCAGCCACCTCCAGCTCCTTTCCTACCACACAGCTGTTTTTATGGATGTCAGACCAATGTAATTAGCAGGGTTTTCTTTTTTGGGATATGCAGGCCTGGCTTGGTTTGCTCTTCTCTTCTTCAGAGAAGTGGGGCCTTCCACCCAGACAGCAGCTAGTTGGTCACACGTGGCACAAAGGAAGACCTAACTAAAGAAGAAACACTCCTGATGTGAGAAAACGCAGTGTTGCTCTCACCCTACAGCTTTTGATCCATTCAAGTCCCACTCCAATCATCTATTGATCTAGTTTCTAAATATGATGATGCTGTTTTTAGCAAAAAAAAACCTGTGTCATTTTCTGGGACATATAGCAGCAGTTCATTAGAAATTCACCTCTGAATTGTGGGCAAGACTGTTGGCACAGACCTTCATTTCCCATCATCCCTTTGTTTACATCCGCTCCTGCTAGCTTACAGCCCCTCACACCCTGGTGGAGGTCAACATCAGAACTAGTTGTGATCCAAATTCCAGCTCAGACGAGGAAATCAAAGACGTTCATGGATCTGTTTGTCTGTAAGTGGATGTATCAGAATGGAGCAGATCAGAGAGCTGGAGGCTGATTTTACTTTGTACTTAAGAACTACAAGATTTTTCAAGCATTTTTTTTAAATGTTTCAAATGATTCGCCACAGTTTGAATAAAGAAATACTCAGAAAAGTTGTTTAAGCTTTATTTAATATTTTTCTCTTTGCTCTGCCAGTCCTTCCCTCTGTCTTTAACACTTCTTTTTTCTTTGACTGAAACCTCCTGGTTCTTTCTTTTCTGGATTAATTCCTCCTGCTGTTCTTTATGACATGGACAGGAAGGGATCTGCCACGTCAAGCGCTCACCAAAGTTCAACTCTCTCAGGATTGTTCTTTTTCATTTTTTCCTTTTGGGAGCTTGAAAAGAAAAGAAATCCGTGGTAGAAACCTGCAAAGAGTCAGATGTGTCCCTCACAGATGGAGCAGCAGTTCTCCACGCTGCATGTTTTGCACACATGTACAGAGCCAACAAACTGACTTGTTATGTGGATGTGAGAGTTTTGAATGTGGAAGCCCAAGCCGGACATATATACACATTTAGACTTTTCTTTGACAGGTTGCTTGAATGTATGCTGCCAAGGTCGGTGTGAATGTAAGAGCTTTCAATCTGGCAGCTTTGGTTCTTGTTTGATCTGGTTTTCTGCTGATGGTCCTCTTGGTTTGGAAGGTGTGAAAGCTCACCTGAACTTTGGAACAAACAAGACATTCAGGCTCTCTGCTGACTTGAAGATGAACTCTGGTGTGTTTCACTTCAGTGTGAATGCAGACGCACCAGATAAAGGAAGAGAACCACAGGGGGTAGTTTGGAGGAGCTGCAGACAAGTCTGAGTACTGAAAGGACTGGCCACTTTGCTTCTTCCTGTTTTATTTCCGTTCTGGTTAGAGCTCATTTCAGACATTATCATTGATAGTAAGCCAAACATTTTCAACATAACATCAAATCTGAAGTTTGCTTTGGAAAGACCTGCATTTTGCTTGTGCCTTCATGATAACCTGCCAATGCATTGACAGAGTTTTTTAAAAATGTCTTGTCAATAAACGTTCTCTGAATGTTTGAACTTTTTTGATACCAATGGCTCATGAGTTATTTCTCCAAAGAAACGATGAATTCCTTAAAAAAAGCTAATTTCATAACTCCACTATCTTATTGGAAGAACCTGCAGCCTGACTCAATATTTCAATTTATTACTCAACTTTTTATGATAATAGTCTTATTAATGGAGTTATTTATTTCCAAATTGAGAAAATAATGTATTCTTGAGGTTTGAAGCTGCAGGTGAGACACAGCGAGGGAATAATCAAGCAGCGTTTGATCTTGAGTGAGTTAAACGGCTGGGATATGGATGCATAAGGTTTGAATTTGGCACAAGTCTAAGACATCATAATAGTCAGTCGGTGATGTACAGGACATTCATCATTTCCTGTTCCTGTGGATCCCTCCTTTAATCTCTCTCTACCTGGGCTTTAGATAGCAGCCATCATCCATAAATACGTCCTTAACACCTTCTGGAATCAATTTCCTCCAACGCGACCGGCATGTCCAACACAGCTAGAGAGCAGAGGATCGATTGCATTTCAGAGCTAAGTATAATGTCTAGGAAAAGGATATTTGCATTTGTGGTGGGGGCGGGAGGGGGTTGAGACGCTGTAAAGAGGGTGCTTTGCATTCCTTGCATGTATAATAGCTCGCAGAACTATTCATTACCCTTGGAGCGATGGCACGACCATGGCTGTCACCCCAAATGACAAATGGGGGGGGTGATACTTTGAGCTTACATCGTCTTCTGTCTGCAGGTTAGGAAAAAGGAACAGATGATAATAACAAGAAAGAAAGCTGTTCCCTCTGCTCCCCTCCTTCCTGATGTTGGACTCTCTGATGGGATCTGTGAGTCCAGTTTGATGAATGCATGGAAACAGCCACCAAAGTAGCAAAAACCAATAGTATGTCGCTCCTCTTTTCCACTCTCCCTCCCTTTGCAATTTCACCCTAATAGTTCCAGAAATTGACCTCTCGTATATCTCAAAGGCAGGGTTATTACATTTCCCTGTCGTATTTCATCTGCCCCGCCCCTCCCGATACCCTTATCTCACCAAACCCTTCCAGCCCATTTCTTCCATCCACCAACAGCACCATGCCAATTAATGGGCTTGTTCATCCAGCATTGGAACTTAATAAACTTGGGGGTAATAAGTTCTTCACTTTACCTGCCAGCAGCACAAAGGCTGAAGTGTAATCTTGTGGTTTGTTCTGGATGAGCGCCCAGCACCCCTGACACAAAGAGGAATCTGTATCTGGACGGTGGCTGTGCTCCATGTGACGTTTGGAGAGGGAAGGCTGCAGGGATGCTGACACACGGCAGACATTTTTTATGGATAGAGTGGGGGATTCCACTTGGATCTGTCCTGCTGTTAACATACATCATCCCGGCACCGTATATTATTTCTGTTTTCCTAAAAAGTGAATGGGAGCTGTATTCAAAAGCACCAAGTCCTGTAACTGTTAAAATCCAGTAACCTTTGCTTGATCAAATTTACAGCTTTGTAAAGGAAAGCATGAGGCTTTCTGTCAGGAACTCCTCCCTGCCTGGAAACAGGCACCACAGTATTTCCTGTCAGACTTCCCTAAAATCCAACTAGAAGTAAAACATCTGAACGCTGGGAAGAATTTCAAAAACATCTTTACGGGACTTAATGTTCACGCAGTCAAGACTCACGGCTCCCAGAGGAATTCAGAAACTGCTGAAAATCTCATTCTTAACCAAGTTTAAGTGTCCACAAGGCACTATGAAGCATTTTCATTTCAAACCTCCAAGAAAATTAAATATCAAGTTTTGTCACAGGCACAAACAGCCATAAAGTCTGTGAACATAATGAATATTTTTGTCTCATACAAAGATGAGCACAAATCCAGATTCTGCAAACCTTTACCCAGTATTTCAGATGATGATAATACATGACTTATGTTTATTCAGTAGTTTTCATAAAGTCCCGATGTCATTGTTTCATAAAGCAGTCCCCAGTGTGAAGCAGCACTTTTAAACACGTGGTGTAATTACAGACTCCTCTGACAGGACGGAATAATGAGATGAATTGATTCTCTTTCCATCTGATCTTCATTGTTTTAGGTTTCAACCATAATGTCCAGTTATGAAGTCTTCCCGTCACTGAAGCAAACAGCAGAGATGAAAACGGCCTCAGAGAGCGGCCCTGAAAACGGCGTATGTGAGTTTCCCACACCGACCCTCCAGCAGGATCCGTCCGCCTGCTGATAAGCTGACACTCCAGAGCGATGTTTGCTGCGTTCTCGGACTGCTTTCAAATTGCTGCCATCACTGGCGAACCAAAGGACACAATGTTCAGAGCTCAAGGCCTGAGGACGGCTGAGCTCCAGCAGGAGCAAATCATTTCAACACCTCCTGTCTTCTTCCACGCTGACTCAGCTTATTCATACAGTTAAAAAATGAAAGGCTTTTTTATCCAGCAGATAAAGGATGACCAAGAAGCAAGAAGGAGGAAATCCCAAACACATCACAGCCAGAGACACTTGGGTTCATGCAAACAGATCATATTCATGATCATTTTTGTGCTTTTGTTTCCTGCTTTGACTTTTTAAAACGTTATGGTCAAGAAATGTTTTGAACAAAGAAAATCCGTCATAAACAAACGTCCTGAAAGCACTGGTGTGTCTGGACTCTCAGGTTTAATAAATGACCTCAAACTGTTCTATTGATTATTACCTTCACTCAATCAGCAGCTCCGTAATATGTTTGCCTTAAAGTGGCTTTAAGGGAGTGAAGTGGCCAAAGAAGACACTGACCGCGGGCCTCAGCAGCCTGAGCTGCAGCCGGAGCTGCAGCCGGAGCTGCAGCGGTTCTGATCAGGCCTGAACGGTGTTGCATTCGGCAACTGTGCGGCACAAAATGGCCGTGAGGTGAAGATTAGACACAGAGTCGCACTTTGGAAACGGTTTGCTTTTTCCACATTGAGCTGAAGCAAAGACGCAGCAGAGTTACAGGAAAGCAGCAAGAGACTGCACGAGGCGCTGGCGCGCGCGCGCAAACCCCACATTTGTCAGAGATACGAACACGTTTTCAACATTCATGTGTATTTTGATTTGTTTTTATATAATATAAATATTTGATATAAATAAAAAAGAGAATGCTTTGAGATGACATCATCAGATTAATTTAATATTTACCAAAAGAAGGAATAAAATCACAAATAATTCTTTCAGTCTCTACGAAGTTAGATGATCAAACAGGCAGAAGTTTTGAAAACAGCGCGTGTGAATATTTATTCAGAAAGAGTTTTTTTTTTTTTTGTTTTCAGATTATTTACCTGCTGTCTCAGGCTGGACTCCATAGCACCTGTGCGCGCGCGTGGATCAGGCTCAGCTCGGATATGTGTGCGTGCAAATGAATTATTTTCTGCCTATTTTCAGCAGCTCCGAACAGCAGCGCGAAATACGCACGCGCCCAGGTGCAAAAATCGAATTAAAAAAAGCAAAGGAAGCTTCAGAGCGGGAAAAAGAGGCGCCACACACGGCAGACTGAGCTCAGCAGTGACATGGTTCTGGAATACAGAGGCCCGCATTCAGCTTTGCGTGTCAGGGCAGTGCGGGGCCTGCAGGTTGACGCGGGAAGTCTGGGACCCAAGCCTCATCTGCAGCGTCCCGCCACTTGTGCGTGCGTGCCCGTCCAGAAGATATAGCTCTTCTGAACTCACGCACCTTGTCGTGTCAGATTCCCGCCGGAGCCTGCACGCGCGGCTCGGGTCTCCATGTTTCAGCTTTGAATTGTCCCGTTAAACACACATGGATGCTGAACGCCCTGCCGCGCACATCCTTCTCTGCCTGAAGTTGGTGCAACAGCAACATCCCATCATTTAAAGGAAGAAAACGGCCTTTTCTGCCTTTCTTTGTTATCAGTAACATCAAAATCGTCATGAACTCGCTTTAATGAGAGCTCATGCACGCTGGTTTGTCCTCGTGCGTTCTTCGGACAGTCAGAGCAGCGGCTGCGCGCGCGCAGCTCTCCTTTGTTCCTGTTTTATGGCAGCATTAAAAGCATTTACAATCTCCCTCCGCGCGCTCGCGCTCCCACGCGTTTTTTCCCACCTTGGAAACTTACTTTGATCCGGGCCGTCTTTGTCCTCGCTGCCTTCACATCCCTCCTTACTCTCCTCGAACCCCCGACCCGGGACGGCTGTCGGATGGTGGCTCAGGTCGCGCGCCGCCGTGGATACGGGGTCCAGGATGTACGTGGTGGTCTCGTGCGGGTGCTGCACGCTGACTTTGAGCGGGATGTCCCCGCCTTGGTGTCCCAGCTGGGGCTCCAGCTTCACCTGCCCGGTCTGGCTCTGGCCCGGAACAGAGTCCGGGTCGCGGGGAGCGGCGTCCAGCCATGAGCGGAGGTAGCGCGTGTCCGCCGCGGGAACGTGCTGCGCCGGGAGGTAAGGGTGGTAGACGGCGGGGAGAGCGCCGGCGCCGTGGTGCGGGCTGAACGGACTCCAGGACGGGGAGAAGACCGGAGGTTTGGGCTGGAAGCTGCAGGACGGGTACGAGTCGGAATGAGGATGCTCCGCGTGCGCAGCGGCCACGGGCTGCCTCGCGCCCGCGGCCGCTGAGGAGTTCGGAGCGGAGTACTGGACGGTGGAGAAACGGGCCGGACCCGAGAGTTCGTCACTGTCGTGACTGATGATGGAGTCCACGTAATAGTTGCTGAGGGTCCCAGAAATGGACATTCTCGGACATTATCCGCGTGCAGCCGCGAGTTTGTTAAAGCAGAAGAAGAGGGACATTATGAGATTTACGTCACTCTTTTCTTCTTTTCTTCTGTGCTTTGCAGCCTCCCCCCCTCTCTGACTCTCCCTCTCTCCCTCTCTCACTCTCATGCCCCCCGTCACCCCTTCCTCCCAAAAGAGTCTGTGACCACAAACAAAATGTTCCAGCAGTTTGCAGGCGCGCGGGGTTGAGCATTTCACGCAAGCTCATACCCCTGCACTGAGTCTGACACCCATCTCCCCCGCACCCCCATGTGCGTGAACATGAATGCTGAGGGGCTCCTGTTTACCTGCACTAAGCCCTTTTCCAGTTTAGACTGCAGATCTGCCGTTTCCCCTTCAGATCCGTTCAGATCAAACGCATCTTCAGTCTGTCAGCATCAGATTAGCCTCCTAAAGTTGTTGCTCTTCTTTGCATGACTTTTGGAAGTTTCTCAGCGGCTCACTTTTACAGGCAGATTAACATTCATCTTTTCTGTTACGAGCGCCATTAAAGCGGCTCCCGCGCGCCTTCGCCTCCTTTCTTCGACTTCATCCTCTTTTTGGGGTGCATTTAATACCACAATAAAATCCCACACTGGGGCGGCTGCTTGGCTTTTATAGGCCTTATATATATGACTCATGGTGGTGCGGACGGAGCACCAGCCTCTCCGTGCGCAGGAACAGCGCACCGCTCCTCCGCGCATGCAGGATCCGGATCAGACTGCATGTTTACACTAATATGGATCCAAAGAGCATAATGGACCGGAGGGGCCGTGAGTCTGACGTCACCGTGGCTGTAAGTCTTTCTGTTTGTTTGTAATTATGACAGACATGCGCTTTTGGCCTCTTTGGAGGCCATAAATCCGGTCTGCCCGTTGCATATGCAGCTACAGTTATTTACGACGTGCAAATATGAACTAGATTACTTATGGGGGGCTAACGTTATTATTTATGAGGACCAGGGAAAGATGAACCGCAGCTTTCAGATCTGCTGGCGAAAAACTGGACTCAGGGATGGAGGAGTGAAAGAGAGGCATTCAGATAACATCAGGTTCAGAAGAAGCAACGAATCAGGATCCAAACGGACGGTTCTCTGAGCATCAGGTCCATGGAGCAAAGAACGAGACACTGTCTGTCCAAGAAACGCCATCAAATGAAAAACAAACTCACAAAATGCAACTCATCTGTGCATAAAACACCAATATAATATAATATAATATAATATAATATAATATAATATAATATAATATAATATAATATAATATAATATAATATAATATAATATAATATAATATAATATAATATAATATAATATAATATAATATAATATAATATAATATAATATAATATAATATAATATAATATAATATAATATAATATAATATAATATAATATAATATAATATAATATAATATAACACAATAGCAACAGGGAGGAGTCTTGCTCTTTGTTTGTGACTTGCTCGTTGGCATCGCTCAACGCCTCGGATGTTTCTCAGTCGCTCCTCAGACCGCAAAGTTCGGGGAATTTTAATTTTCCGGGGCCTCCGCCCTGCTGGTTTAGCTGCTAACCAGAGAGCGCGTTAATTAAGACCGTTTGGAAATGTTTTGCAAACCACTTTCATTTTCCAGACTTCGCCTCAGAGGATTGCAAAGAAGATCTAAACTGAAAAAATGTGGACGTGCTGTAGTAATGTGGTTTCAAGAGAAATGCACAACAATTTCAATGATAAAATCCTTTTTGTAAGATGAATCTGTTTCGGGTCTTGGTTTTACATGTTGTGAGCAGAGGTTCTGGCCTCGTCTTTTTGTTGAAATTCTGTTATTAGATAAAGACTGAAGCAAAAACACAGCTCCTCGGGTTTTCCCGCTGATAAGAACTTTTCCTATCTGTTTACAAGAGCTGTGAAGAGATCTGCAAAAGAATATTTCACTGTTTCTGCTTGTTTCAGCTTTAAAGAACGACATCAAATCCCCTTTAGGGTCACATTTCTTTCTCTGTCTATAAAGGCTGTTTATGTGATAAGAAAACGTTGGAAAACAGCATATTCTGCCGTTTCAAAGCGTCCGCTTTGAATGAGTTCAGTTTAATATAAATCCGTTAAATGGGCATTAAAAATCCAAAGGGGGCAGAGCCGAGGCCTGCCTGCTGAGGATGAAGGATGCTGCTCCGTGTTCTCCTGCAGCAGCATCCGTTTCATTCCCGGTTCCAAGCGCAAAAGCAGGTCCGGCGAAAGCGCAACTTTTCTGAGGAAAGCTTTCCAGGCTGTGAGATGGCACAACAAAGTCTAATTCAGAGGGCTTTGTTTCTTTTTAGAAAGAATGAAAATGTTCCTGAACGAGCTCAGAATCTGACAAACAAGCTGAAAGTTGGATCTATTCTATGCATGAAAAGTTGTTTGTTCCAAAACAAATATCATTTGTGCGTCAGAGAAACCGCGCATTTCTTCACAAACCTTTTATTAAGGATCAAGTAAATCTGGAATTCTGCGTGACTTTTACAAACCAGCAGCTTGATAGATGACGTGCGAGTTTTGCGCCTTTCTACTATGTTTGTTTGTTTGTTTTTAACCGGAACCGTTGCGTCAAACCCGATTCATTTGCGGGTTTGTGTTTTGGCATCACCGGCTCCCATAGCCGTCCGTGTCCGTGTTCAACAGCTGTTTGAGCTCAGAAAAACAAAGCAAAACAAAAACATTTCCTATAATCAGCTTAAAAAAGAACAGGCCGCGCGCGTGCGTGGTCACTCGTTTAAGGTGCATTTTGGAAAGCAGGCCTCACGGAAGATTCTTTGGCAAATTCAAATTTTATCAGCACAATTGTTGCTCGAACAGATGCAGTTCGTGTAGCTAAAAATATTTCATTTTAAAAAATGTTTTTCTTAAAAAAAACAAACAAAAAAAAAAAAAACAGATGATTTAAAATTATTTTCCAAAAACCCAAACCGTTCATGGCTGGAAAACCCGTCCGTATTCATGTTCACAGGCGGACAAATACGAGGTAATAAAATGTAAATGAATGAAAATGACTAAACAGATGGATGAATATTTGTTTGGTTACAAACATCCAGAACAATAATTATTTCAATAAATTGAACCATATTCAGCTTCTCCGGATCAGATTTTTCAGAATCCTGAAACCTGAAACCAATTGCACTCATTTAGAGAGTATTTTACAATCTATCCCTGGTTTACAAAATACTCTCGACCTTTAGAGTGCATAAAATATCAACACATTCATAGCGATTTCAGGTTCCTTTGTTTAATTTGCGTTTGCTTCGTTTTTTATTTTTACGAAGAAAGCGGCAAACTGCTGCGCCACGACATTAAAGTGAGAAAAATATCATATTTACTTCAAATAATTCAGCTACATTTAATTCTGAGCAAAAACATGAATAAAAAGCTTTTAAAATGTACCCATAGTGACGGTGTTCCCAAACGCGCAGCCGCGACCATGATAAACCTACATTCAGCTTTTTTATTGAGCTGGATTTTCCATCACATAGAACTTTACATTAATTTGATTTTATCAGTCGGTTACAATCCTCATTAAAATATGAATTAATCACCTAAAATGTGTTTAAAGTGAATCCAGCATTTAGGATCAAGAAAAAAAACTGCAAAGGAACTTTTCCTTCCTCATAGTGTAGTCATAAACTCCCTTTATGACCACGATATTTGTCTGTTTTAATTCAAAGCAGCAACTCTCCAAACCATACTTTAAAATGACTCTTTTATATGAAAGACACAGCGAGCACACATATTTGTGTTTTTCCTTTATGTTGACAATGATAACGGGTCGAACAGCGCCCCCTAACAGTCTCTGATAGACCTCCACGCCCTCTTGCATGATGTCACCAAATCAAAAGGCTCTCAGACAACGCTGAGGCTCATGGGAATTACATGACAGGATACAGAGAGGCCTGCAGTCCTTTTAAACAGTAGTTCGATTCATTGTTAAGAGCATAGCGGTCCTGGAAAAACAACAGTATGACAGAAAAGTGACAGTTTCTCTAGAAGAAGAAACAGACATGATGTGCTTCCACTCGTTGGACATCTCCAAAGATCTTTACTGCAGATTTGAGCATTTTTGTTGGTGTTTTTGGAATAACTGCTCAGCATAATCACACTGAGTTTGTTTGAGAGGACAACAGTAGAGTGATGCTGTTGTGTGTCTCAATAGCAGCATAAATCTATACAGACATTGCAGAGGAAAAGCTGCTTTGTAAAAAAATAAAAAACAAAGCAAAAGGACTCAATGTTGACACAAGTAAAACTCACTAATAATGCAAGTTCATAAAGTAAATAGTTATTTTTTATTTTATGTTTCTCTGAAAGTTGTATTAAATTATTGAGAAAATTACATAAAGTCAAATGTTTTATTTACTCTTTTATTTAAGCACAGAAGATGTTCAATTAAAAAAATACCACAACTGACGTGAAAAAAAAATGTAATCCAAATATTTACAAATAAAAGTAGTCATTTCAGGAAGTTTAAATGGAAACATTTGCTTTTATGGACTGTGTGACTGAATAAAAGGAACTGAAACATGTCAAATGAGAAATGAAATGTAAAACAGTGGGTAACAGATTCTCATTACCATGCTGATTGATAGGTTATGGATACATCATTTGAATCATTTCTACAATAAAAACAATAGCAGTGTACTCTGTGTGAAATGTGTTTAATTCAGCTGCAAGAATCTCCTAAAAAGTACAAATACATTTCCTCTTGTATTTGTTTGTGTTCATCTGTTATTATTGCATCTCTTAACACTTACTGAAGTGACAGACAAGGACCAACATGATTTAGACAAATAATCAAATAAAAACCTTCAGACTCAACATGTGTCACCATGATTAGAAATAGAAAATGGTCTTTAAATGACAGGTTAGAATAAAAATAGACAAGCAAAAAGCTAAAAATATTAAAAGTGAATAAGGTTTAGTTCCAGATCATTAAAGCTTGAAGGGGCATTACAAGACTCTTTCAGTTTCAGGTCTTACTGAAGATTGTCAGCAGAGACCTTCAGTTTTCTCTGATTCTGAGCAGATGGGATGGAGCAGCAGCAGCAGGTCGGATGTGTTGATGCTCATACTCCTTTCTCTGATGCCAAAAGCTCCAAAGTACACGTCTGGTCCCTATTTGACACTTATTTGAACACTTTCCATTGTTTTTCACAAGTCATGAAACCTTACAATGAACACTGAGATCATTTAAAACGGACTGAACTGTTGTAAGTCAATCAAGAAAAGTCAAATGCACATTTGAAAGTCCCACTCCAAACCTCTATTGATCTTTTATCAAAGCCTTCTCAGTGGTCTTTTAATCGTGATGATGCTGTTTTAATCCAAAATCCAAAATCTGTGTCGTTTTCTAGGACAAAGTGTCTGCAGAGCGGCACTCTCAGATGTGGGCGGGACTATTGGCATTATTTCCCATAATTCCTTTGTTTACATATTCTACAGCTAGCTTACAGCCCCTGAACTCCAACCTAACCTTAGCAAAGTAACAAAAATGGCGAGCAATGCCAGAGCTATCCAGCTGCACAGTTCTGATCCAGATTCCAGCTCAGACAAGGAAAACAAAGACGTTCATGGATCTGTTTGTCTGCAAGTTGGAGCAAAGCACGGAGCTTGTAATTGGCCAACTGCATTTTCTACGAAAAAATTACAAGCTTTTTTAAACGTAAAATGATTTGAATAAAGGCGTACTCAAAAGCACAATTTTAATCTTAATTTTCAATATATGTCCTACGTCATGAGAAAAAAGCTACAAGATGTTAAAAACTCATTTTTATTGGAGTGGGTCTGTAAGGTAGACAAACAGACAGAGAGAGGGAGAGAGACAGAGAATTCCAAAGGAATTTCTCAAGGGAAATTGGTCGAGGTAGGCGACGCATACAAGACATGTTGCCCAGTAGAGGGCAGCAGCCACGCAGATCTGCGGCAAATCGCCCAGAAAAGACACATGAGGGAGAAAAGGAATGATGTAAAAAATCAAGCATCTTTTATCTGTGTTGCTGTAGAACGGCAACGATTGAAGTACAAGCAAAAATACATCAACAGATAAGCACGGTTCTGATACATCCTGATTCTGCCAGTTCCAATCATCAGAAAGCAGGTGGTCAGTAATCCAATGATGTAAACATCTTCAACGTCTTCCAGAGAGAGTTGGGACCGGCAGAAAACTCTCCATTTGCCCCACGTGTCATCCACATGTTCCACCACAAACGTACATCCTGGGCAAGTGGGGTCCACTCTCCCACTTCTCATGGGGGAGAAGGTTTGGTCCATCATATCTGCAGCCCAACAGATCAGATCCATATTTCATAAGAGTGAGAAAAATAGAGAGTATTCGCAGGAGACAGAGGAGATGAGACAAAGAGCCTTGGTCTCGATATATAGCTTATATGCAGTCAGAGACACTCCACCTGTCAGCAGGTTTCAGAGTTCAGAGAAGTCCAATGTTTTAATCTTCTTTGTACTTTCAGCTGTTTGTGTTTGAAGTGGTTCCTGTGGTGGAAGAACTCAAACATCAAGCAGCACATTGAGCCCCAGAATGATTGATAATCTACATTTGACATATTCTATTGAACCTGCAGGTTCAAGACCTCCTGAGTCAGATGCTGCAAAGCATTTTAGATCATTTCTGTGCACCTCCATGGTTCACTGCAGGAACGATCTTCTTTCTTACTTTGCTGCCTTTTTGCATCTGCGACAGAAGAGCTGATGTTAAAAAGCTCCAGTTTGGTGTCAGCTGAGAGAAGTTTTCAGCTCATCAACCTGCTTTCTGCTACAGTTTTAATGATTGTTTTTCTAACAGTGGTGTCCTCCTTGATTGTTTTGAAGTCCCTTGGTCCCTGTGGTGCAGCGGTAGGCTGGTCATCCCCTCATCGGAATATTGCAGGTTCAATTCCCATCTTGCCTGCCCATGTGGATTGAGATGGTTTAGAGAAGTTCAGAGGATGGGACAGTGACTATGTTTAGAGACAGAGACTCTGATGCAGAGACAGGAGGCAGAGCTGGAGGAAGCAGAGATGAAGATGTTGAGGTCCTCTTTGAGAGTGACCAGGATGAGAGGATCAGGATTGAATCCATCAGAGGAACGGATCATGGTAGATGTTCTGGAGATAAATGCAGGGAAGGATGTTGAGGTTGGAGCTACAGGAAAGAGGTCTGGAAGACCAAAGAGGAGCTTCATGGATGAAGAGGAGGACAGGAGGGAAGGTGCTGCGAGTGAGGAGGATGCAGAGGAAAGGGTTGGATGGAGACAGATACGGCATAAAACCGTAAAGAAGGGAAAAGAAGAATGTGATATCATCGATGTTGGCTATTATGCATCCCTTTGAGACTGTCTTCAAAACAGAAAATACGACCCAAATAAAACGAGTTAGTGTTATTGCCATCGTTAAATATGGCTCAAATTCAAAGTGTGTAACACAGTCTTTCCATCCATATGAACGTTTATGCTTTGCATTTACAAGGCAATGTTGATTTTTAATAATATTCTTGATAAAAATGTCATAAAAACAGCGATCGTGTTCGTCAGTGCATATACTCAGGAGGAATAATTCATTGAAACAAGCTTAATGAAGAAATACACTTGTATTTCCTCTGGAATGAAGCTGCATATCAACTGTAGAAATTTATGAGGCTGCATCTTCTCTCTGTGAGATCTTTATGGGGGGTCCCGAAGCCCTGGCAATAGTTTCAATTTTACATATTGGACAAATGAATACAGAAAACTAAAAAAACAAAACAAAGCAGATGTTCAGAAATAAAGGATTAGATACATTTGAAACCAGAGAAATGTGGAAAAAAAGAAATAAAATAACAAAAACTATGAAGTATGACTGTCAAATAGTGTGTGAATACAAAAATATTCTTAAAGAAACTGTTTGTCAGAAAGTCCAAAAAGCAGATTGTTGAGCTATTTGCTGAAATTCCATCCTCTGGTGTTGTAACTCTGATTCTAGTAAATCACAACATTTTGACCAGATTGATCCTGGCAGCACAGCTGCAGATGAGCTCTGGCCGCCTTATTTGTGATGGATGATTGAACTTTTTTTTCATATTTGTTTTGAATGTATTTGTTGTAGAGATGCAGACTCATTGCACAAGCTTTTAAATAACAAGTTCAGTCATCTAAGCATGAAACCAGACTGTTCCTCCATCAGAGATGTTTCCATCCTTTCAATGGGAACAGCTGCAGAGTTCCGTGATTTAAGTTACGTTTTAAGCAAATGAACACAATTTGATATTAAACTGATATCACATTCACCTTCTGATTCAAACTGAGCTGAGAGACGCCCTTCTAATTCGAATGAAAACAACAACAAAAAAACGGTTAAAATTTCAAGGATTTTAGGGTTTACGTTTTTTGTGTCATTTCTTTTTGCATGAGTTTTTACTCTCAGTGACTGTGTCAGCTTTTCTGTAGGGTTTAAAGCTATGTTCACACCAGGCATGTGACGCACGTTCAAGAACTCACTAAACACATTCTTTTATGCAATTCTTTAATCCCACGGTGTTCACACTGGACAAGCAGGAAGGGGCTTCTTCTGTTTCCACTGTTTCCTTGTTCATGTCCGCCAGCTACAGTTGGAAGAGGCTTAATGTGAAATGTCAAAGTGGTGCAAACCTGGTGAACCTTGATCCAGACTTTTTCTTTCACAGCTTTATTCTGACATATGAAAAACTTGGTGTTGTGTAATTCTGGTCAAACACAAACCACAATTATTAACTTCTCCTGCATGATGAATTTTCAAACGGTTGGTACTTCCATGAATCTAAGGGGACATCATCCATACGTCACCACCAAATCCAAGACCCTGACTGGTCAAAATTCAACCTGGTTTAATGTTCAACTTTCAATGCTAAGTTCATTGAAATTAAAGTTTAATAGTCTCACTTTTTGCACAGAAAGCCCAAAAATATTTGTAGAAGTTTGCAAAACTACACATGAATGCAAGAGGTTTGAACGCAGAGGCATGAAACGGACATTGATGCATGTTTACATAAACTTTCTAGTTGAAACGACAACTTGAATGCTTGTTACTGAGGTTGATGTGAACGTAGCTTAAGGATTCAGAGGATTAAGAAAGCATCAAGTTCACTTCCCTTTAGTTTCTGAAAAGTTTGCACTTTTTGTAGAGCTGAGAAAATGATAAAATGTCAAAAATAAGACTGGGCTAATGTTAGCTTGATGTTTGTTGGCTAAATGTGACACAAGTACATTAAATCTTTGTAGTCGTCCTGACATTTCCGTGTGTGCTGGACTATAGCTGAATGCAGAGGTCTAACCATCCAGAGCAAGTCAAATCCTTTCAGTAGCAGGCTCCTCTCTGACAGTTTGTGTTAGACTCATTCCAAAGAAAATTGTTTGGGAAATCCTACAAGTTCTTCTGTTTGAACAAAGCCAGATCCCTGGTCAGCTGTTGTTTATCAGTTAATACAAGAGTTTAAGTTGACATTTGTGTGTGGGAGTGATTTAGTTCACAGGGATGACTATGTGGGAAAAATAAAAAGGAAAACCACATCTGAGCTTTGGTACCACATGCTTTTGAGGGGCAAAGCCAAGAGAGAATACAACAAATGGGAAGTCAACAAGCATCTAACTTTCCTGGAGACAGAGTTCTTTCCTGTGGAATGTCTTTTGTTGGTCACCAGTAGGTAATAAGGGGCAATTTGGCTGCCATAAAACCTCTGAGCAGTATTAAGCAGCATTTGTACAACCACTTCCTCCACTTCCTCCAACCATCTATAAACTGACTGATCAATAATAGCCCTGTGGTAAAAAGAAGAGCCGAGGAAGACAGAGGAAAAAGACCAAGTCATGCAGACAAACGGAGAGGCAGGAGGAGATAAAGCTGGAGACAATGTGGCGCTGCAGAAATGCTGCTCCCTGAACACGGTGCCAGCAAACCTGCTGCACAGCAGCTTCAACCATCCCTTCTTTAACAACATCGTCTACCATTTTTCTCATCTTTTCTTTTTTGTTCTGATTTGTTTCAGGCACAATGTATACCTGTCAGATTCTGCAGCCCAAGCTGGATTTTCCTGCTGTGATACAGGCAGCGTTCCTCTTTGTTCAGTTGTTTCTCCTCTTTCCAAACAAATGGACGGCAGCTGGCTGTAGCAGAGGAAGTTCGGCCATGTGTTTCTGATCGCACCATTACTCTGAAGCTCTGTGGGTCACTTCCACCCCAGAAAAGAGCCAGATTCATGTGCAAGCTCTGATAAAAACAGGAGCAGAACAAAAAGAAGGCCTTAAAACCACAGAACCAGGGAAATGGAGAGGAGACGGATATATACATTCATAGTAAACAATGTGGTTTTGCAATAACACCTCCAAACACAGGGGGGCAGTATGTATCCTTTTTCTTCAGTTATAAATATTCTGTATTTTATGAATCCTTATTTTGGGATTAGAGGCTAAACCCAATGTTCAGAGTAGCTGAACTGGTGGAAAACGTAAACTTCTGCCACAGTTTATGAGAAGAAGATCAATAAAGGTTAAACGTGTGTTAGTAGTTTGTAGGGCCAAAAACAAATGACTAAAGCGCTAGTCAAAGCTGAAATAAATGTTTAAAAAAGATTTGTTTACAGAAATTCTTTGCTTCAAATTCAGTTTTTTTCTTTTTTTTTTTACATTGTGATGTGACACAGCAGTAATCACCAAAATTAAACAAATTCGTCCATCCATCTTCAGAATCCGATGAATCCCTCTCAGCATTACAGGGTTGCTGGAGCCTATCCTAGCAATAAATGGGTGAAGATGGATACACCCTAAAAAGGTCACCATTCTGTTGCGAGGTCACACATTCATGCAGGCTCCTTTTAGTGACAAAATGTACCCCATAAAGCATGTTTTGGGACTGTGGAATGAAGGCAGTGACCTTTCATGAGGAGAACATGCAAACTCCTCACAGAAAGAACCCAGCTGGGAATTGAACCAGGGCCTTCTGACTTTCAGAGTGCAAACCACTCCTCCACAATGCAGCCTTAACTAAAACAAGTGGCTTTTTTTTAGCTACTCTCAATACAAAGAAATATCTTCAGGTCAATAAGAGGTCAACATTGTCTCTGTAGGACCAGAACAGAGTGGATTCAGGGCAGATGGGCTTTAAACATCACTCATGAAGGAGGCAAGAACAGATAGAGAATACTTTCCACAAAAACCCACTGGAGTGAGACACTGGGAGTTCAAAATCGGTACAAAGACCTGCTTTTGCACACAGCCGCTTTCCTCCATCCAACATGTTCTGTTCCACCCATGGACATGTACAGACATGGACAAAGCGCCGGTGTCGTCACCCGTAAAACGTGCCTTACCTCCGGTTCCAACAGCATGAAGTCAATTCAGTCGCCATTTTTCCACAGTAAGGATGTTGATGCAGACGACGTTAGTAAGCAGTGATTGGTCCGAGTCGTCTGAGTCCTTATTTCTATGGCAACCACTCTGGGTACTCAGGAGTGAGCCTGTTGGGAAAGCCACACCCCTTCCACTGAAAATGGGAGAATCTGTCAATCAAACCTTTCGAACTAAGGGGGGGCCAGTGGGCTCCACATGCTTTTACTGAGGCGTCTGATTGGCCAGTTTATAACTTGTGTTTATAAATGTATCAGAGCAAGAATGGTTCTTCTGACAAATAGAATGACTGCGGAACAGCTGTTTGTTTCTCTGTGGACGTCTGTGGGATTTTGGTTTTCTGGGACCAGTGGGTACTTCCTGTTTGGAAGGCGAGGAGGGACGGGATACTGCGTCCAGTTCTCATAGACTGTCAATGATTCCACCATGTTCTCAGTTCTTGGTGGAATTGTTTCATGAGGGTTCTAACTAGATCTTAGAGGAATTTTGAGCAGGAATGTAGCATCTGAGATGGTTCTCAGTGGCTAACCATCCTTCTGCTCACAGCCAGCACATCTCTCACGCTGCGCTGAGTCAGCATCATTATTGTTGACATTTAAATACTGTGTGGGCCACGCACTGCATTCATTTCAGCTGGTTTCCTGCTATCCTTTGTCAGATTTTGTGCACCATCACTGACGACAGCTTTAATAAATTCAATATGTTTGGTGTGAAGTGATTATGTGAAATGTCTGAAGCTATGAGATCATGGGTGTGACTGTCTATCACCTCATACATTCCAGTAAACACGTCTGACAGAGTTCTGTCTACAGAGCAGAGCATGGTGAGGCTGTGTGAGCCAAAGATCTTTGGATTTCACAATTCCCTCATGTCGTTATAATCAAAGAACTTCATGTTCCTTAAATGATAACTTCACACGTCGTTCCATCTCAGTGGACTCTGCTGATTTGCTCCTGACCATAAGAAGGCAGTCGTCCCAGATGAAGATGGGCTGACTCTTATCTTGAATGAGAACTTCTGCAGTTATCCTGGTTATGAATGGAGGCATGTTGGACTTGTCAGAAGAATTTCAGGAGAATAAAAATGTCAAAGCAGATATCTGCAGCCTCCACGAATCCGTTCAAACCACTGAATTTGTTGCCTTCAGGCAGAAAACTCTCAGCAGATCACGACTGAAGATGTTCCTCTGTCCACTTACTAAATGTTCCGTGAGAAAAGCTGAAAGCTCAGGTGAGATGCTCCTGCCTCTCACCAGACGGCGCTGCTGCATCAATGCTCAGCTCCATCTCCAAGCGCGCTCACTTGACTGCACGTGCACGCGCAGCCCGCAATCGTCGCCAGTCTGACCTAAAAAAAGAGAGACAGTTTAGCTCAGTTTGCTGCCATTAGGGTTCGTTTTTCAATGACAAACTCATCAAAAGAAGATTTTTAGAGTATTTTTTTACATTTCATTTCTCAAACGGAATGTTGCTGTCATCAGGTGTCACTGAAACGACCCGCTGTTGTTGTTGTTGTTGTTTTTCTAATGAGCTTAGGCTCCATCTTGGTTGAGTAGCCCTAAAATCCTTCTGTCAGCAATAAAATAGGTCAAAAATAGTGTTCGTTTGGTGCGCGCGTCCTCGCCACACACGCACGTCCGAGCGCGCACGCTGAACACAGATTGTTCTCAGAATCAGTTTGTGAGCAGATGCAGATCCGCTTTTGAACCCGGTTTGTGTGTTTGGTTCTTACTGCTACACTGCAGCAAAACAATAAAGAAATAATAATGAATGAGTGTGTTCTGCTGCCATCGCTGACAAGAAACAGAAAACCCCAAATCTACCGTTTAAAGACAGTTCAGAACGAGGAGTTTGTTTATTCATGTCAAACGGGTTTGATTCCGTTTTGTAAAATTAAAATCTCAATGGAAAATCCTTTGATCGAAGAACTCTCACGCACGTGCGTGTTTCTGCGTTTGTCTTGTGTTTCCGGCTATTTTCTGGCTTCTTCCGGAAGTTGCACACCTGCAGGACCGTTGCTGACGGCGGCAGCGTGGAGTGACGTCATGCGCGCGCAGCAGACACGCGCACTGAAGGGGGAAGGTTTCAGGAGGGGGGGTTGTTTGTATGGCAAGTGAAATGGATCAAAATAGTTCACTGATTAGTTTCCAAAGCCACTCGGTTCTTTGTAAGAAATGCTTAAAAAACGAGACTAAAAAAGAAACCTAAACCTCAGTTACAGCGCAGCACACATGACTGATTTGAGGATCCAACCCAGAATGTTTTTCTTTCGGTTTTCTCCAGGAAATGTGGTTTCCCTGCAAGGACACTGATAAATGGAAAATAATTTACTAAAAAGCAGAAACTAACTCAACCCATTTCCCCTTTTATTCTTTTTCCTGTGTTTTATCTTTCTTCTGATGCTGAGGTTTCATTCACACCAATTCTTTTATTTTTCCATTTTATGAATCATTTCTTCTACTTTTAAAAGGTGAAGTACTAAAGCAATTTTAAACATATGTATTTTTTTATTTTTGTCTGGTATACTTTCTCTGGTGTTCAGGTTTGTCTTACAAAAACACATTTAATTTTATTTCATTGACATTTCTGCTTGTACTGTTAAAAGTTATAGTATTAAACTACTTAAAAATGTACTTTCTCATAACATTTTTTTCTCTGTCTGCCCGCTGATGCTTACAAAAATATTCTTGTGTATCTTTACTCATTTTTTTTATACAGCCCAGTAACTCTTAGTTTTGAAATATGGTAATAAATAATAAACGTTAGTTTGAGTTATCTCTTTAAATGCTGCCGTTCTGCATCCGTTAAAATAAAAAAACTCCTAAAAATTGTCCAAAGTGTAAAAACCATTTATTTTAATATTTAACTAGTCTTAGAGAAGCTTTTAGACTTTTAGAGCAGATTTTTTTTAAAGAATTATTTCAGTTCTTTTGTATCTTTACATCCTGTTGAAAAAAGTGCAAGATTAACATTTTGACTTAAACCCTGGAGAAAGAATCAAATACTCTTCAATGTAACTGCTGAGATTAGCAGCCATCAATCACTGAAGGGGACAGCACCAATGTGTTTGTCTTAAGAAGCAATTCAATAATCACATGAAAAAAGATGCTTCAGGTTTAAAAATTTGGAAAAAGAAAAGAACAAAATCTGGAACCACATCACTGAAGTTTACTCTGAGTACACAGAAGAACAGGGATTCATTCTGTGACTTTCTTAGAACGTTTTCCAGACATACCTGTTCCGTATGGGATTTCTGGCAGCAGCAGATTCAATCAAATCCAGTCACACACTTTAATCTGCAGATGCTTTTAAGTTGCTATAACTAATTTCTATATTTTTGTGAGCAGAAGGTTTTTAGTCAGCATCCTTCCATTTTTGAGCTAAAGTCCCACTCAGATCTTCTTTGATTGATTTTCAAAGTGTTTCCTGTGGTCTTTTCATTATGATGATGCTGTTTTTAACTCAAATAATAAAAAAAAACAACTTGTTTTCTAGGAGATAGTTTCCCCAGTGCAGCAGGAGTTCATTAGAAATTCCCCTCTGAGTTGTGGACGGGACTGTTCCCATTACCCCAAACTGAGAGCTCTCTGTGTACCTGCTGTCCTGCTGGCTGACGGCCCCTCACAGCCACAACCTAACATTAACTAGTGCACAAAAAAAAGCGAGCAAAATGGAAGCTTTCCAGCCGTACAGTTCTGATCCAGAGTCCAGCTCAGATGAAGGAAACAAAGACGTTCATAAATCTGTTGGTCTGAAAGTGGAGCAGAATGGAGCAGAGCAGCACTGACAGCACATCTACAATCGTTTTCAATCAGCAAGTTTTTAATCTGCTCCTGATTCACAGCAATTTGAATAAAGAAACACTCAGAAATGAAGTTTTAATCCTAAATGATTTGACATGCCTTCCAGAAAAATGTTACTAAAGAGTAAAAAGAGTTGTTGAAGAACTATTCTTTTTATTTTGAAAAATCTCTTTATTTCTGGCTGTATCTATGAACCATGAGAATATTTTCCATTTGCCCCTCTGTTACCAGGGTGTCCATGTGTGGTCTTTCTCTTTCACAGATCCACAGAGGAGAAACATGTTTCGATTGTTTAGTTTCATCTGGAAGCTGCAGAAAGTGGAACATTTTCAACCTGACAGTTTAGAACAAGAAAAGAAAAGACGTCTTTCCCAGGAAACTCCTGCCAGCAGGTGTCGCTGTTGTCTGAACGACTACTGAACTGAGAACTCCTTTGGATTGAACAGCAGGTTCACACTTCCACATAACTCACCTCATTATTTGAGGGCTCTCCTCTACTTTGAAACATTTTCACACCTTAGCCATGTTGTTGAACCCCAAACAGGAGACTGGTGTTCGGATTGTGTGCAGCTGACAGGAAGCATCGTGTGACATGAGGCGTCCACACCTTCATGAGTCAAATCAGCTCTGGATGTCAGTGTGTCGGCCGATCAGAAGAGACCTGGTGCAGACTGTTCTCAGCTGAGACCCCCCACTCCTTCTCCCAGCCTTTCTGCACCTCTAAGCTCTTGTCTGTGGCTCCTAGGACCTCACACAAACCACAGGAGGTTTCTGTTTTCCTTCTCTCTCACATTGTCTCTCTTCACCCCCCCAACCCATTCAAAACCGGCTTTTCGCTGAGTCTTCCTCCTTTTGCTTCTTCCATAATTATAAACAGACAGCACCCCCCACCCTCCACACACACACACACACACACACACACACAGACATAACTGCAAATGGTAGATCCAAAGCTCGTCATGCTCATATAACTGGTTTCCATGACAACCGGGCCCAAGATTGCAATAAAACTTTACAGCAGAGGAAGAGGCCGCAGCCATCACTCTGCCTCTTTCTTCTGAGTGTGTGTGTCACTGCAGGAACAGTAAAGAAGAAAGCAGATCCGTCTTAAAACAGCCTGTAATCACTCTCCTCCTCCCGCTGCTGCGCTCACAAGCTGTTTCCCATGAAATGAGTCACCCGGGAAATAAAGCATTTTTCATTAAAGTTGGCCAGTCAGCGCATTAAGAGAATTAAACCAGATTTATGGATCCAGATTTGCATTTCTGACTGGCACAAAGGCGCAGGCCCTGAACATGGACTTCATGGAAGCTGCAGCTGAATCTTGAATCCATCAGATCAGTCCTGTGATGCTGCAGGAGTCCCTGAGGAAGCAGAACCTGCTCGCTGTCTGTGAATCCCCATCCTGACTCTGAATCAGTTTGATCTGAGCTGCTGAAGGAACTACATGAGTTTTCTACCCCTCTCTGTTTGTCCTGCTCCTGCTCTGGAGAAGTTAGTCAGTTAGTGACTGAGGGATTCCACGGTAAGTCACGGCTGTTGCCAAACGGGACTTCCTAATCTTCATGGCATTAAACTCCATGGTCACCTTGTTGAAATTCAGAAACTCCCTCAAATCTAACTTGAATAAATCCGGTTTCTGTTACGGCAGCATCCAGAATCCATGTGGAATTGCCTTTCTTAAACAGTAAACGCTACCGTCTATGAGTTCAAAAGAAATGAGTCAGTTTATCAAGAAAACACTTATAGACACAATAACAAAACCAGTGTTTAAACTTCAGCTGTGGTCCAAACTTTTAATGTTTAACGTGTTTGTTTAATCACCACAAGTATGTCATTAAATTACAAAGTTTAACAGTTGTAATTCATTCACACACAATAAAATGACCCCTAAAGTGGAAAAATATGTGATAGCTCTGTACATGTTTTCCCTTCACACTTGTATTGTTTCTATCATCTAAAGATTGTTACTAACAGACAGGATCACGTTCTCATAGCTTCAGCTTACTGCTGACTCCTGACTCTACTCTTTTTTATTCTGATTTTGTTCTGTTCACTTCCTGAAAATGACAGGACCTGATCTCAGAGACTGTTAAATGTTAGGAAAACCCATCTGTACTGTATGACTGAAGACCTGCATCATTTAAGGAGACGTTTTCTCATCCCTTTGCACCGGTGGTTTGGCAGAGTTTTTATGATGCCCTTCCTCACACAACCCTGTATTTTGAAGGCACAGAGGGACCCAGTTAGGAAGCAACGTCAAGGCTCTTGCCTAAGGACCCACAAATCCCCTGTATCAGCATGATTGGAAGAGAAAAAGGAAAAAACAGAATTGTGTCATGTGGTGTTATGACCAGCAGATGGCGGCGGAGTTCAAGAAAAAGAACACCAAACGTTGAGTTAGGATGATGTGATTTTCACGTGACAACTTTAAATTTCCAATGAGACTGAAATAATCAATCATCTTTCAGTCAAATCGATCTCAAATGTATCTGTAGATGTGCCGACAGGTTTCATACAAGGCCGCTGTTTGATTGATCTGCCCATCAAAGTGACGTTGTTTGCTTTTCCCAGAGTGCACCGCGCTCTTTTATCCCCGCGTGTGGGTTTACTGCAGACATGAAGGCCTGCTGCTCCATAAAGGCGTCTCTGTGACAAAGATGCAGCCGTGCCGTCACACAGAGGCCGAGCAGCTGTGCACGCATGCGCGCGTACAGAGGCTGAAGTCATCAGGGTTTTATTCTGAGCCCAATAAAAGCGCGACTCCTGCATCCGAGCATCTTATGTGACCTTGAGCCTGAAGAACAAATCTTCTCCTCTTGTGTTTTCCTTTTTCTCTGCTTCTTCTTTAAAACACGGTGGATGTGCACTGACACAGTCAGGAACGAGTCTACATGAACACTCTGTTGTTGTCATTCTGTTAATAACTACAGAAGAAACATCACATCAGACTGATATGTCATAAATGTCATAAAATTAGAATAGACGCTCCTCAGACTCACTGATACTCATCACTGCACTTGTTGAGGTGCTGTTTCCCTGACGCGCTCACGGTTAAATGAAACCTGACGGACAGAAGATGGTCAAACCAGCAGCTGACCCAGCGTTTCCACTTGACCCTCATGTGTTATTAGCTTTCTATCAATTACTGTGATGGAACCAGGAGGCTGGACGCTTGGCCGTGAGTCCCTGTTCATCTGGTGTTCACACACATTGGCAAAGAAAAGGGGTTTTCACAACATCAACAGGAATGATAGGAAGACATGATCGTTTTAGTTGTTTAATGACATAATGGATAACATCCCATTGATTCCAAGGTAGAAATCTAGTTTTACGATAATACAATGCAATTGTGTAATTGTTCAGAATCTCATAACCTTTAGAACACCTGGTCCAACGTTCCAAAAAGGCTGTTAGAACATGGCGCAGTTCAAGGCAACCTCCTTGTCTCGAACATGGCTGCATGACGTGTGATTTTCATGAGGGGAGAAACGGGTTTTCCCCGAAGCTCTTAAAGATATTTTAGCTAATCGTAATTGACTCATTTCAGAATAAAATTATTTCAGGCAAAAAAAAAAAAAAAAAAAACTTGACTGTAGTCGATGGATTTTTGGAGAAAAGAGTATCTGGAGATCATTCCGACCATCTCACTATTTAATTAAAAACTGACATTTCAACCACTCATGAAATAGTGGTTGGAATGAAAAGTGTGGTCGTTCAACGTGGCACCGACTGATAGAAATAGTCTTGTTTTGTGGACTTATTCAGGTAAACAACTGGAATTCTGTCACTAATCATTCTCTTCTGTTTTGCTTTATCATCAAAACCACAGAACAGGACATTTTAATCAAAACTAGTATTTAAACACAAAACGTGTTTTTTTTACACAGTTAACCTCGTTTAATACCACAATTCCATTGAAAAAAATAACCTTCACGTCATATAAAATCAGGTCCCACTGTTTCAGTGATTTATTTGTTTATTTTTACATAAAATGAGGTTCCAGCTCATAAAGCACCCAAAAACACCATTTCAATAATTAGAATATTGTGGAGAAATCCGCTCAGATTTTGCAGGAAATGAATGTTTTAAACTGAGTTTCAGTTTAAAAGCTTCTACTTAAACTTCTATTAAACTGGTTCAGTTTGGTTCAGTTGTCTTAGTTTAGTTCAGTATGGGGAATTTCAGACTGGAAGGTCATCATTGATCCCCTCCATGGTCTGGGTAAAACACTAACGTTCATCACTGAAGAATGTTCGCAGAGCGCTGTGTCAAGAGAAGATGCAGCAGCAAAAGAGGCGGACTGCAGCGATTCATCAGAGGATTCAAGAACCTGCAGACATCCAGAAAGAGTGCAATGAGGTACAGGAACAGCTTCAAAAACCTCCACATTCAGAAGCATTCCAGCGATGGACTACAACTGTGGAGAGAATATTGCATCACGGTTTGTGCATGTGTGTCTTTTGATTTGTGTGTCACTTTGGATTTGTGTGTGTGTAACTCTGATGGATTTGTAACTCGTACTTTACATTTTGTGCATAAGTACAAAAATTACAAAATAAAAAAACTACAAAATACAATTTATACATGCACAACTTAAAATTACAACAGCTTGAAACTAACTACACACACAAATCTTTAAAAATCATGCACAAATCTCCTGATACGCACACACAAAACTGCCGTCATGCACAAATCCATGGAGGTTTAGGGGGGATAATATTAAATAAATATATTCAATATAAAATAAACATCATGAAATCATTAATAAAAGTGTCATTAATTATTTAAAACTGGAAATCTATAAATGAATGTTTAAATAAATGCGGCAAAAAAATATCTATTTCAATGTGTCTCTTTTAGCCCACACTGGACAATGGAATAAATAAATATGTCATTAAATGTTTAAAAGTGATTTTAATGGCAGTTTTAAGATGTTAATGCCACATATATTTAAACATTTATTTTTTGATTATTTTAAATAATTAATGACACTTTTATTTCATAATTTCATGGCATTTATATTTATTTAATATTGCCCTTCCTGAAACTCCATACAAATCAGATGTGAGACTCTTCATGACTCCATGATTTGTGTGGAAATGATGCGTTTAAATGCTGCTAGAATGCTGGGTCATCAGAGTTTTCTTATCAGCCGCCCTGAACTTAGATTGTGAATATGATCTGATGAAAACTTGACACGTTCCCACTTTCTTAAACACATTTGCTCTTATAATCAATTCCAAAAACGTTTGAAAACACTCAACAGTGTCTGTGTTCTCATTGCTCCCTTGCTTGCGCATTTCTGGCTCTTCCGGGAGTCCGCAGTCGCAGCGATGGCGGGCGGCGCGGGGTCCTCTTCCGCACCCGGGGAGCACGATCGATCAGCCGTGCGTCCCGCTTTGCTCCCTGGGTGTAGAGGGGTGTGGGGTTCCTGCTCGCTGTGGATGGGGGTTGGTGCTCTCGGGGGGTGAGTTCTGGAAGACTTAAAAAAAGGTGTTGAGTGTTTTAAAGCTGCAGCTCTGCGTGGTTGGAGCCTATCCTTATGATCCAACAGGGAAAGCTGCTTGCTTTCTTCAAATCTGAAAGACACAAACAGACGACAGATCAAGAACTAATTGTTGTCACACCAATTCTTTCTGCGTGCCAGCTGTGGCACGTGTGCCCTATACAACCCCTGTTATAGATCAATCCTCCTGTTTGCAGAAAGTAGTTCCAAAGCATGATGTTTCCACCCCCATGCTTCACAGTGGTGTTCTTGGGATGAAGTCAGTATTCTTCCTCCTCCAGACACAGTGAGTGCACCAAAGAGTTCCAGTTTGGTTTCATCTGATTAGATGACATTTTCTCAGTTCTGGATCATCCTCTGGAGAACAGATCTGCCAGATCCAGCTGACTGGTTCAAGGATGCTTGTAGGTTCCTCCAATTAGTATATGGTTTCTTTCCTGAGGAAAATCTTCACCCGGAGTGTGTCCAACCAGGATATGAGTGTTTGCAGACTTGAGTTTCACTGCTTATTTTCAGAGTATTCCTCCTTATCTACAGAAAAGGATGTGCTTGCATACTTCTTTTAAACTGCAAATCCTCAGGGTCTAAAAAAGACGTAGCGGTTCATTTGTTTGACTTAATGTACGTTAAGGAATGTTCCCCAAATATTCATTATTCATCTTTTCCATTCACTAGAACACATTTACTCAAACTGGGTTTTAGCAAGATTCCACTTTCAGAGAACAAAAAGCCCTTGTTAGTTCTATTGATGCAGCATTAAGTTGAAATCAAACTACCTCGAGTTCCTTACTTTTACTGTAAATATTTGCTAAAAGTTCACCCTGGTTTAACCCCAATGAAAGAGCTAATGCAACTACAACTGATTAGAGAGCAGAGGGTGCAGTCTGACTGTGTGCAGGTGTGGACAGGAGCCTTTTATACAGATAATCATTAATCCTATGTAACCAGAGGAGGATTGAAGAGCTTCTTAAAGAGGAAGAAACAGGTCTGTGTGGTTCGTATGAGAGAAATACTCCCACTGCTCACAATAAGTTAGGAAAGTTGTGATTTCATGAGCGTTTTTCCTATTTGGTCAGAATTTTACTGAAATGCATAAAAGTTTCCTTACATCTTAATAATAATGGAGAAAAGAAACAGAATTTTCATTCATTGATTTTCATTACCCAAAAATGAAGGCACAAATAAAGAGAGCCTCAAAATAAGTAAAAAAAACGTGAGTATAAAAGTCTCAAAGAGTTCAAGACATCCTTAAAGACAGAAGGTTTGCTTCAAGAACAGATGATTGAGGATGAACGTGTCGTTGCTGCTTCCCCCACCTTAGAGACACTCAGGAGAGACAGCCCTTAAATTCACCAGAAACTTCAAGCAGTTCACTACTTTCAACACTAGATGGCGAAAAAGACTGACCCCAACTTCCTCTGAGACCCTGGCAGCTTCCCCCTTAAATCCGTGTTGTCTGATTGAGTGGTCATTAAAGTGAAACGTGTTTGATTCTTGGAGCTACTGACTGGGATTTAAAGTGTCAAGATTTTCTGAAAAGCAATAAAATACAGTTTTAGTCAAAAGAGTTTATGAATTTTTGTTTGTTTGAAAAGTCACTTTTTAGATTCATTGACTTTGGAAAAGACAGCATTAACACATTTTGCAGTTAGTGCAAAAATGTACAAATGTTTGGAATAGTGGAACTTTTTAAAAAAAAAACCCAAAATATCCTTAAAAAAACTTTCTACTGTCAAAACTCAGAGATCATCTTTAACATCCTCTTTTTTTCTTTTTGCTGTCGACAAAATACCAAACTACAAATTCAGCTTGATTTATATATCTCTTTTCCAACTAAAAAACATCTCAAAGTGATTTACACAATAAAACAAACTACAGTAAGTCCAATAATAATAGCAAAAAGATAGCAATCAAAATATAAAATAAATAATAAAAACAAAAAAACAAAAGACATCCTAAAAGTACAAAAGTACATTGAAAGAAAATTATATTAAATATCAGTAAAAATGTATCAAATCAATGTAAAACATGTGGACATGTATAAACTATATAAAAGCTATAGTCAAAAGATGAGTTTTACGTTTTTTCCTAAAAACCTCTACAGTGGATGAAGTCCTCACCTCTTCAGGCTGTTCCACAGACGAGGTCCACAGTACTGAAATCTGGCCTCACTGTGGGATTTAGTTCTGACTTTTGGGACCTGGGAGGGTCATAAACTGAAAGTAAATCTGATCAAAATTAAGGTCGAATTCATTTAAGCTTTTATAAATGAATAAAAGAACCTTAAAATCAATCTTTAAGCAGACTGGGAGCAAGTGCAAAGATTTCAAAATTGGAGTAATGTGTTCTTTCTTTCTGGTCCTGGTTAAAAGGCGTGTGGCCGAGTTTTGGACCAGCAGCAGCTGATTGATAGTGTTTTTCTTAACAACAGAGAGGAGGGCATTACAATACTCTATTCTAGATGTTATGAAGGCATGTATTAATATTTCAGCACTGGCTCTGGAGAGAAAGGGTCTCACTTTGGTAATATTTCTAAGATGATAAAATGCAGTCTTTGTAACATGGTTTATGTGTGCTTCAAAGGTAAGATCTGCATAAAAAATCACAGAGGTTTCTGACTTTACTGCACACATTCAAATATATATTCAAACATATACATTTCCCAAGCTGGGCTCAAAAAAAGTATCTCTATTATTATTATTATTATTATTATTATTATTATTATTATTATTATTATTATTATTATTATTATTATTATTATTATTATTATTATTATTATTACATTCAGGTTACGAGATGACAAATAAAATTGGACCCTTTCTGTCTCAGCTTCAGGACCAACAATGAAAATCTCAGTTTTCTCTTGATTGAGCTTTAAAAAGTTCTCTCCCATCCATGTTTCAACATCTAAAATATCATCATCAATGGGTCCCATGTCATCATCAGGAGACACAGCCACATATTATTTGGTGTCATCAGTATAACTATGAAAGTTTATGCCATGTCTCCTGATGACATCTTCAAATGGTAGCATATAAAAAGTGTGGGACCAAGGACGGAGCCTTGAGGCACACTGCAGGCCAGATGACGAATCATTTACGCCCAGTTTCCCCAAAGAGTAAAGGACTCTATAGAGACACTTACAATCCCAAGTTTTTTTCCTTTCTTTTTTTTAAAGTTTCATTTAAAAATACATTTTAACTTAAAATAATTTGATCTCTTGTTTTTGCAAAAATTGATATTTGGAATTAAAAAATGATCTCTGAGTTTGAGAAAATGCCAGATGATGGCTTGAGCCGTAAAAGACGTGTTCTTTGAAAAGAATGTGTAATTAGTTGTGCTGTATGTGTTATAATCAGTCACACATTTCTTCATTTGGATTTTACTTAGCAAATGTATTTTAATGTTCTGTGGGATGTTGGCATTTCACCAACTTTCTGTTTCATTACAAAGTGGGACATAAATCTGTACATGAACAAATCAGACTGCGTATTAGCTGAGAAAAGCTCAGGAGTCCCTCTGTAACTATGATCTGTTAATCATTACTAGTTGCTGTAATTAAAAAGCAACATAAACCACTTTACAATATTTCTGTCTTACACAACTGTTGATTGGGAAGTCATTTCAACAAGGCAGAAATCTTGTGTGAAATGTTTTCTCTTGACATTGGAAAGTGTCAAACTGTCTGCAGAGTTGTAGCAGCACAGAGGACTGTCCAGCCATTCATCTGGTTTCTAACTGGTGAGAGGAGATGATCAGGAAACCATGACACCCTGAAACTGAACTGACCTAAATCAAATGTTGGATGTAAAATGGGATTATCTGTCAATTCCTGTGAACATTTCGAGCCTATGAGAGCCATATCAGTTCTGTCTTGTCTTTTTTTATTCTTGCCATTGCTTTGTTCTTTTGTTATCCGTGTCATTTAGGCTCTGTGGTGACTTCTGGATGCTGATGGGGTTAAGATTTATCCTGAAAGTTCCTAAACCAGAATGAGGCTCCCTCTTTGGTCCATCTGTTAGCTTGGGACAGGTGCAGTCAGTGGAGAAACAGAAGGGATGATGTGATGAAACTCACAAAGGAATCCTATTCACACAAACATTCACACACCGATGGCGGCTCCAATGCCGAGCACAAGATCCAACCTATGATTCCTGCTCTCTTCAGGGGGTGCCGCACTAGTCCACCTCCATCTTCTGTTATGACTGCCATTCTTCCAATTAGAAGAATATCAAGTCTTGATCGAAAGCACGGTAATACTTTAGCACAACTGCCACCATGCAGGGGAGAGGCATCTGCAGAACCTTCAAGATTACATGCTTCCGCCTGATTTTTTGAAAATCTTTGGCGTGGTCATGAATGGAGGCGACCATGATTCGGGGGAGGATGACGCCTTTACAGAATCAGGCGACAACTGGGCGCTCACAGGGCAGTGGCAGCTCTGATTGGACCATGTGTTAAATGTCTCCAGATAGTAACCTCCAAATGTACCTGGGCGGTCAATAAAGGTTGTCATCAGTTGTAGTAAAATGTTTGAGTTTTCTCAAAACCTCCACGGCCGCTGTTCGCCATGTAAAATGACAAATTACAAATGCCGCCGTGTGGCCACTTGCATTTAGGTCTCCGACCGATTGCATTTGTGGAAATGTGGCCGTAGTCCAAAGTAGAACATTAACAAAGGTGGAATCAGGATGATGGTGAGATCTCAAACTGAGAGAGAGGCTAACCTGACATTCGATGTGCTGCATCCGTAAAGGCAACACTTGATGAGCGGCGTGAGAGCGTGGCTTTCCCCTTGACTTTTACAGAGAGGATTTTGTTATTCTTTGCCTCCTAAATGGCAGCATTGTTGATCCGAACCTAAACTGTTGTTTTTCCTTCTCTCATGTTCTGGATGGTGCAGGCTGAGGTCTTCACGCTGGACAGACATCAGTGTCTGAAATCCGGCCATGAAGAGGTATTAGGTTTTGAAGCGAGAGCAATAGTTCTGCAGCGGCTGGGAAATGGGTCAAGAAAGCAGATGTTTCTGTTTTCTCATTCCTTCTATTTTTGGAGCTACTTGAAATGATCTTTCAACACCTACCACGTTTTGCCAGTCAGTGACCAAAGGTCTGGTGTGAGCTGCCATCTTGGGATCTTCCTCATGTCAGAGCACAAGTCACATGACTGAACACCATTAAACTGATCTGACATCTGTCAATCAAGTGAGTTTATTCTCTTCTTAAGTATCAAAAGAAACAGTTAAATGTAGAAAAACACACCTCATTACAGCTTTTAGAAACCAGACAATAATGTTAATGACTGTAAAGTTAAATGGGAGCTAAAGCGGACTCATTTCATTGGGTAACAGGGCAGATCACGGTGAACTGCCTCCAGTTACTGTATTCTCAAACAGGCTTCAGACTGCATGTTAAAAGTGGAGTTTGTACTCTTTTCCATTTGTAGATGAAGAATGTGTATCCTAAGGATCATCCATCCATCTTCAAAACGGGCTCTTTCCCTGTTGGGGTCACAGGGCTGCTGAAGCCAACCCTGCTGTTGGATGAGGGTGGGGTACACCCTGAGCACGTTACCATCTGATGCAGGACCGCACATTCACCTATAGGGGCACCAATTACCCTATGAGGCAAGTTTCTGGACTGTGGGAGGAAACCAGGGTGCCTGGAGAAAACCCACGCATGCAAACTCCACGCAGAAGGAACCCAGCTGGGGTTTGAGTCAGGTTAGCGCTAAGCACTGCACCACCATCTTTAGAATGTAACCTGGAAGGCTGAAGGTTTCATATTTGTGTCCACTTTGTGTTTTTGCTGTTTCCATTCGTTTTTTCAGCCTCTATTGTAATTTCAGTGGATGATAGAGTTTCTTTAGTTGCGTTTCGGTGTGTTCTGCCTCTGTTTCAGACCTGGCTTTGGTTATGACATGAGCATCTTATTTCTGTTACATTTACAGTCTATAGCAGACATGACTGCAGAGACACACGTGTGTGTTTACAGGAGTTTTAGACATGACTGTAAAACTCTGATTATTTCCTGAATGGTAAACCATCCTGAAATAATGTCCATCTGTGCATGAGAGATGTACTGTTTAGTTTCTATCTGCAGCTTCTTTTATTCTCGGGTTGGAAACAGTGACAGACGTGAACATGTAAATGTTTGAAGCTTTTCGAGAGGAGAAAGCAGCAAATGCTCCAGAAAAATCTCGTCCTTTCCTCGTGTGCACAGCAGGGTGAAGGTGATGAAATATCCTGTGGTTGAACTTCACCTTCGTCTCAGAATAATCCGTTCCTGTATGGGTAACATTAAGAGCCGTCCTCTGCTTGGCTTCCTTGACCTTCAGAACCGCCACCTGTTTTTCAGTCATTTTTACACTTTGTTGGTTCTTTAAACTTTATCTTTTCTTCCTGATAATAATTGTGAAAAGGCTAAATGTCCTGACTTTCACTGTCCCTTTCAGGTTCTTTCAACTGAGAACTAAACTAAAGTCATTAGATTTTGCTAATTTAGTGTTAGAAGAAATCAAACACTTTGAGGACATTTGTTGCTAAACTGACAGAAAACAAAATAAAAACTGTATTTAATCGCGTGACTTTAAAATGGGGTTTTTAAAGCACATGGGATCAAACATGTGATGTGTTCTTTAAAGCAAAAAATAAACAAAATCCAAATGATAAATATTGTGTTTTCCGTTAGTGGAGGGCTCCTCCTTCACAAACAAACTGAAAAAAACAAATGTTTCTTTTTCTGCAAGAATTCTAGAAATGTTTACAGTCTTTCATCAAAATTGTCAAATAGTTTAGATTAATAATTAGTGGCAGAGGATGGCTGGCTGCATGCAGGGCTGATGCATGGAAAATCAGAGCTCTTTTCCCAGGGAGCGCGATGAGCTGGATCTAATGTGAATCCACGTTACCATGTAGACACAGGAGAACCCGGGTCTGAATCCTCTGTGCTGGTCCGGGGTTGGGTCAGGAAGGGAATCCGGCATAAAACTCTCTGCCAAACCACCTGTGTAAATCCGTGAAAGCCGATTCACTGTGGTGACCCCTGATGAGAAAGGCCAAAAGGTGAACAGCATCTAGAATAATCATTTGTAAAGTTTAGAGCAACCCAACCTGTTCAGCAGCTTTAGCTTCAGTTCCTCCAGCTCAAGGTTTCAGAGCAGAAATGGTAACTTTTCTTTAAAGGATAAAACAGCTGGCAGGAACAGGACGTGCAAAGAGTGTGTGTTGGATAACATTTATCCATTTTTGCTTTTCAAAAAACATTTAGAAGCAATGTTCTTGTGAAAATCAGGTGATATTCAGTAACCCCCCCCCTGTTTCCTCTAAATCAGTCGTTCCATACAACTTCACCATGTGGACCTTTGATTTCTTTAGCTCCTAAATTCACCAAACCTCACCTTTGGATTGAACTAATATTTGACTTAATCAGGGATTTTCATTCAAACAAAAGCTCTTTTTTTTTTACCAGCTTTGGACTCACACAGGTTGTTGGTGGTGGATTCTGGTTGTGGCACAGTTTGTGTGCACGAGTCATTGCTTATGTTCTCGAAAAGTGAAAAGGAATTTCATAACAAACTTTGAATTGTGAAAGCTAGTTTACGTTCTGACAAGATGCATTTATTTTCAGTATTGATTACAGTTATCATACAGAACGTTGACAACTACATTTTTTAAATGTAATTCAGTAAAAGATGAGAAACAACCAGCCTCTGAGCAAATAAACCTGTGTGGTGTGACAGCACACCAAAGCGGGTGTTAGCTTCATCTCACAAACTTTACAGATTCACCAGATTTGACTATATGTTCCTGATGTTTTCAGTGCAGAATGACAAACAAAAGATCAGAATGACAAAAACACCAATGTTGAGAGCAGCTCCATGTTTTTGGAGTTTCTGCTTAAAACTGATGCCATGTTTCCTTCTCAGCCCTCTGGCCCCTCCAGGCCGTCCTGAGCAGACAGAGGCCAGACCACTAACTGTTTACGAGCTGTCTGTCTGTCTCAAGTTCAATTGCAAAGTCCAGCCGGAGAAAACAAAAAGACAGTTCACACTGCAGACGGAGGAGGAGAGGGAAGGTGGTAAAACCGTTAGAGAGAGTGGGTGTGTGTGTGCACACTGGTGTGTGGTTGTTGGACATGAACTTGAGACAGAAAAACGAGCCTCAGTCCCACATTCCTGCTCTTAAACAGAAAGAAGACTCTGGGGAGTTGTGTGTGTGTGTCTGTGTGTGTGTCGGTGTGTGTGCGTGTGTGTGTGTGTGTGTGTGTGTGTGTGAGTGTGTGTGTGTGTGTGTGTGTGTGTGTGTGTGTGTGTGTGCGTGTGTGTGTGTGTGTCTGTGTGAGTGTGTGTGTGTGTGTGTGTGTGTGTGTGTGTGTGTGTGTGTGTGTGTGCGTATGGGCGAGTGGGCATCCGTCTGTCTGTGTGTAGGTGTGCGTGTGTGTCTGTCTCCGTGTGTGTCTGTGTGTGTTGGTGTATGTGTGTCCAACATCCACTTCTGCTGACCGATAAAGTTGTACAGAATAGAATTAAACAGAATAGAACAAAATTAATAGAATAAAATTAATATAAGAATTACATAGAGTTAGACTGAATAGAATTACATAAAATGGAATTAAATAGAATATAACTAAATAGAATAGAATTACATAGAATTAAATAGAACAGAATTAAATAGAATAGAATTAAATAGAATATGATTACATATAATTAAATAGAATATGATTACATAGAATTAAATAGAACAGAATTAAATAGAATTAAATAGAGTAGAATAGCATTAAATAAAATAGAATTAAATAGAATAGAATTAATAAAAATAGAAACATAAAGAATAGAATTAAATAAAAATAGAATTACATAGAATAAAATTAAATAGAATTAAATAGAGTAGAATAGCATTAAATAAAATAGAATAGAATTAATCAAAATAGAAACATATAGAATAGAATTAAATAAAAATAGAATTACATAGAGTTTAATAGAATTTTATAGAATCAAACAGATTAGAATAGAATTAAAAAGAATAGATCTACATAGAATTAAATACAATAGAATTACATTGAATAGAATTATATAGAATTAAGTAGAATACATTTAGACAGAGTAGAATAGAATGAAAAAAGAATAAAACTGAATAGAATAGAATAGAATAGAATAGAATAGAATAGAATAGAATAGAATAGAATAGAATAGAATAGAATAGAATAGTGGATCAAACATATGTTTTGCAAAATTGGATGAAAATGATTTTCTGTATTTTCAAATTTCCAGACTAAAGGCATCCTTCTGTTCTAATATCATGTTTGCATTTATCTGATCTTCCTTTATGTTTCTTGAAACATAAAAACATGCACAGTATTTATATCTGCTGAATTTACAAGACCGTTTCTGGTTCCTTTCCAGTATCATGAGAATAATAAAAATGATTTAAAAACATATGAGAATTTGAATATTTCATTCTCCATCCATGAATATCTTCTTGTCTGCTTTTATTAATCTCATTTCTTTTTATTTCAGTTTTACACTGGGTCATTTTCTCCTTCGTGCATTATAGTGCGAGGTTCCAGTTTGTTTTTCTTGGAGCATCAACATTTAACAGCATGAAAATACTTTGAGTTTTTATACTGAATTCCATTTCATAATTATGGATTACCAATACAATCATAGATTCTATTAAAAGTGGAGCATCCTTTTTTCTTATTCCTCCAAGCATTTCAAACAAATCCTCCAGCACAATCTGGCGTTTTTTGCTGCCGCTTTTTCATTTGAACAAAGTCAAACATTTGGAAAAATATTAGGTTCTTAAATAAATGTTAGAATTTGTAAATGATCTCATCTTAAAAACGACAGAAATCCGTCTCGCGTTCGGCGGAGAATCCTTTCTGGAAACCCCGGGACTCGTGCGCGCGTCAGCGGCATGCAGAGCCCGGGCTCATCAGCTGTGGCTGTCCTGATGAAGATGAGGTTGGTTCTGAGGCCTCTTCCTCCTCCTGCCCCTCCTCCTCCTCTCTGGTATTTGGACCAAAGGGAAAGAGGAGCTTTACGAGCCTCCGCGCTTCCGTGCGTTTGTTGGCTTTAAAGGACAGAGACGGATCCGTAAAGAGAGTCAACAAGCCGGCGGGAGCCGTTTGTCAAGTTCAATGGTAATGGTTAACGCACGCGCACACACATGCACAGGAAAAGTGTTGTAAATAAAAACGATTTGAAAAGATGAAGAGAGAAATCTCTCTCTAATGTTGCGAGTCATTCGTTCCACATTAAACCTTAAACCCAATTATCTTTATTAGGATTATTTCTTTGATTATTCAGGAGCTTCTGTCTGAATCCGGATCCGGATCCGTTTTTTTCCGCGTTCTTCCAGCTGAGCTCGGTGGTTCGAGGCCGCGTCACAGAGCAGTGTAAAATCTGTGACGTTATCACGAGGGCCTCGCGCTGCGAATGACTATTCAGTTTGAGTTGTTTGAATCTGGAAATGATACACGAATAAAAAGCAATAATTCCATTAGAAAGTGAAGGTGATTAAACACGTGAGTTTACATGAAATGTTGATGATAAAATAAAAAATGATAAAAACATAACATTTGCTCCATAATGTTTGATTAAAACACAAACATCTGTTTTTCACAGAAGAAGCTCGTTTTCTAAAGGCCTGTTGTGTGTGTGGCGGTACTGGATCGTGTGTGGCGGTACTGGATCGTGTGTGGCGGTACTGGGTCGTGTGTGGCGGTACTGGGTCGTGTGTGGCGGTACTGGATCGTGTGTGGCGGTACTGGATCGTGTGTGGCGGTACTGGATCGTGTGTGGCGGTACTGGATCGTGAGTGGCGGTACTGGATCGTATGTGGCGGTACTGGATCGTGTGTGGCGGTACTGGATCGTGTGATGCGGTACTGGATCGACCCAAAGTCTGAGAAAAGCTTTCTGTTCTGCAAACCGGGCTTCCAAACAGCAGAGCTGAGGTTTAAGTTCGGAACAATCCTTTCAGAATCCATTTAATTAGGTGTTAGTTGATGCTCGGAGAGTTTCAAACCCGTTCACAGGTTCTGATCATTCCAGGATGCGGCGCCATCGTGGATCCTGCTTGGTTTTGCAGGTTCGGTTCGTTTGTTCGTCTTAATGAGAACTGAGGACGAGAAGAGCCAACATGCTGAATGTTAAAGACAAACCCGTCTGGACACGAACTCGTTCTTTCTAAAAGAATTTATTTGGACTTTCAGTTACTGGTTCACGGACGACCAAGAGGAAGAGCAGAGGATTCTGGGCTGTACTGGGCCCGAACGCACGAACACGAAGACACACGGAACAGACACGACAGAAAGCAGGCAGGAACAGCTCTATGTACAGACTCAGGTGAGTTTATGTGGAGGAGCTTTGGTTCGGAGTTTTTCTTTGAGCTCGACCGAACTCGGTCGCCTGAATGGTTCGGAACCGGTTCGGCAAAAAACAGTCCTTCTCCTGGAGCCTCCACGGCCGTTTACGGCGCACTGCTCTTCACTTTGGCCACGAACTTCTTCTCCTTGACGCGCCTGTTCTGGAACCAGATGGTGATCTGCCGCTCCGACAGGTTGGTGAGCGCGGAGATCTTCCTGCGCTTGTCCTTGGTGATGAACTTGTTGGCCGCGTATTCCTTCTCCAGCTCTTTCAGCTGGATCTTGGTGTACGGGATCCGCTTCTTCCGGCCTCGGCGGAAGGGCGAGCCGTCGTGCTGATGCGCCACCACATCTGACGGAGAGAGGAGAGGACAGAGAGGCGGCTGAGCGCGGAGCTGCAGGCGCGCGCGCACAGAGCAAGACATGCACACTTCCCTGCGTCAACCACGCGCACATGCGGCTCACCAAAGCAGCCGTGGACGCAGAAAGGTTAACTTAACAATGTGTTTGGTCAAATAATGATCTCCGAATTCATCTTCTGCCTCCGGCATCATCACCGCAGAGGATGCTGGGACAGAAATGTCCTCGTGAGTCTGAAAGTCGCTCATTTCTCCTTTGCTGTCTGTTACACACGTCTCTGTCGTCATATCCGGGCGCAAACAGCTTGTCTTACTTTAAAGCTCATAAAACCACCAAATAGTTTGAGCTCATTAACGTGAACCACAAGTCTGTCCTGAACGTGCGTGTTGTCTGCTGCGACATCATTGTTCACCTTTTGTCCAAATTGCGGACGCCTGCGTTCAATCACGCCCGACATATTAATGATCAGTTTGTTTGTCATTTCCCGCAAACACGCGGGGAATGACCGAGCAAGCGTGTGTGCACGAACGCAGCCCCGAGAGCACGGAGGCACTCACCAGCCAGCGCGGATTTCCAGAGGTGGCCCGCCTGCGCCTGCTCCTTGGAGCAGTACATCTGACCCCCCCAGCCGTTCAGAGCCCACGGCTGGTAACCGTCCATGGGTAGCAGGCTGTCGTGGCGCGGCTCCCCGGCCCCCAGCGTTTGGACCACAGACACATCCAGGTAGCTCGCCATGGACTGGTACGGGCTCGGATATCCATGGTAAAAAGCGAACTCCTTTGCGCGGTGGTTCGGGTACTCGTCGGGACTCACTGTCGTGTCCATGTACTGCGAGCTGAGCGCGGCTCCGGCTGCCTGGGTGCACGATTTCAGAGAGCCTCGACCCATCCTACAGGGATAGTAGCCGTTTCCAAAGTAACCGTAGGGCAGCGCGGTGGCGGCGGAGGAGCTTTGGTGCGGCATGGCTGCGGCGGCGCACTGTCCAGCTGCGCACTGCTTCCCCGAGGTCGCAGCGGTTTCTCCGGAGCCTGAGGTGGACACGTCCACCGTGGAGAAGCCGGCTGAAGGGTGCATCAGGCCGGACGCGTGTCCCCCCAGAGCTGCGGCGGCCGCCGAGTGCGCCATAATGTTGCGGCACTGGCTCGCCGCAGTTGCAAAATTCCCGCCGCCAACCAGTCCGTCCATGTTCTTGTTCATGTCGTCCAGGTTGTTGTCATACACAAACATCACCGCGTCCGCTGGCCAGCGTGGATTCAGGACCAGAGGGGATGTCATATGCGCGCCGTTTCCCAGCCCGCCTCCGCTTTGCCGCCGTTTCCTCTGAACTCTGTCCGGTCACGCCGCGCAGCTGCTACATTTGCTCACGCAGGTGGACCGCTGTTCCGCGCTGGCCGTCCGTGAACATGCACGATGCGGTTCGTCCGCTCACGCAGAAACGTCAATCACTTTCTCCGCTTTGACACGTGCTCCCTTGACAGCGCTCTTAGACGCAGAGTCTCGGTCACGGGCTGGAGCGCCGTTACATCCAGCATCGGCCTTTACGCAAAAGCCCCCGGGCACGAGAGGACTGTCCATTGGATAAGGACCTTTGGTCACGTGATGTGATTAAAGGAAAGCGAAGACAACAGTGCTGGATGGAGCTGTCAGTCAAAGAGAAATATTTTTACGAGGTTCGATCTGTGGCACGAGAGAGACGTGAGCGCGTCTACGTTTCCTGCGCGCGCCTCTGCCGCGTGCTCCCGCCTCAGTTTGCATTAACGTTTTTTTTTTGCAGCCAAACAACAAATGCTCTGAGTTTCAATGGACGGAATCCTTCTGTGCGTAAACATCCACAATTACGCACAGAATCCTTTCAAGCACAGGGCTTGAATCAAAGCCGACATTATTTCTCCAAGTTTTGAAGAATACAAATTAAGAGTCAGATTCTTCCCATTAACACATTGCATTTCAAAACCCGTTTCTTTATGATAAGTAGCTCCCAATCAGGAATATTTCACCTGCGCCTTCCGCGCTGCGGCTCCCAGATGGCAAACGTGTGTTTCCAAACTCCAGTGTTTCACGTTTGTTCTTGTTTGCACAGACTGAGCTTTTTTGTTTCCACATAAGCGTGCGTTTGGCCTGCGTTACAAATGTCCTCACACAGACCTCATTTCCATCATTTCTTTACTTTGAATCTGTTTTAAAACTAAGGACTGAAGGAAGAGGAAGCTTCTCCAGATGACACGCGCGCGGAGCAAAAGTACATCCAAACATATTTGAGTGAGTCGGAAGCATTAACATATCCTCTCTGAAAGAAACAACAAGTGCACATCATCAAGACTCGAAAACAAAATAAGTGAATGCTTATAAATGTGCACGCGCCTGCTGAAAACCGGTGAAACAACAACGTGTGGTTTAAAGCGGGAGTCCAGATGAAATGATCTCTAAATATAGTAATGATTATGAGTCAGATCATTTAAAATTTCTGAAAACTATGAATCCGTTTAAAATGTGAGACAAACGGGTTCCGTTCCCTTTGGAAAAATCAAAGTTTGTAAAAGGAAATAGTTTAAATCTGTTCCACAGAAAGGAAAACATTTGGCGGAAACGTTGTCTCCAAATCCCGTTTGAGATTTGTTTTTAGGTTTTTCTCACCGTCGACTTTCTTATTTCTTATTTTGGTGTTTGTTTATTTTCAACGCTATACTGTTTTTTCCGTCTGTTAGCAAGTTTACTCCCACTGTGTAAGCTTATACCTTTTGCTTCACTGCAGCGGAAATATATCTGACCAAATCATGACGGACAGCCACGTCTTCCTTCAGCCATTCACTGGCTTATATTTATTAACAGGCTCAGAAAACGGACATACGTCTTGCTCCGCATGAGTCAAGCGTAAGAGAGACCAAGAGAAAGTGAACGTTCTCCTTACAGGCTGTGATTTTTCTACATACATAGTGAAACAGCGCCTCCTTCAGGTCACCAAACAGATACAATTACAAACAGTCATAACTTTATCAACACTCCCACTTATGAATGATTTGTATGCTGTATTTCAACATTGCCAAATAAACAAACAAATAAACTAGCACTCAAAATTTCAAGCATTTACACACCAAACATAATCTTTGAAAACTTCATTAACTTCAGTTTGGTAAAGGGTTTGGTCAAAACGTCGGCAACCATTTCTTCTGTGGGGCAGTAAACAAGTGACATCTTCCCATCTCTTATGGTGGATCTGATGAAATGATATTTTATATCCACATGCTTACATCTCTGTCTGCTCACAGGGTTCCTAACGAGTGCAATGGTTCCCTGGTTGTCTTCATAGACAACTGTTTTTATGTACTCATGTGAATCCATACCCTTCAACAGCTGTTCCAAATAAATACACTCCTGTATTGTTAGGGCAAGAGCCATGTACTCGGCTTCACAAGTAGATAGCGCTACTGTGGGTTGCTTCTTGGTTTTCCATGAGATCAATGAGCTGTCTTTGTTCATATTTACACAGTACCCAGTTGTACTCCTCCTGTCATTTGTATCTGCCCCCCAGTCTGCATCGCTATATGCCTGGAGACCTAGGCCCTCACTGCTCTTCCTGAAACTGAGTTGTTTGTTAACGGTACCCCTGAGGTAGCGGAAAACATGCTTAACTGTCACCCAGTGTTCATCTGTGGGGTCAGCAAAATGTTGTGATAGCTTACTCACCACAAAACATAAATCAGGTCTCGTGCAGGTGGCCAAATAGATTAGGCTGCCTACAGCCTCTCTGTACTTTTTAACATCAGCCATCTTGGGGGCGTCCTCAGAATAGTTAATCTTTTGTTCACAAGGAGTCTCCCTTGTTCTACACTCCTGCATATCAAATCGGTTCAGAATCTTTTTAACATATCTCTCTTGAGACATTTTTATGCAACCATCAGACTGATCGAAGTCCATGCCTAGGAAGTGCTTTAACTTGCCTAGGTCCTTCATCTTAAACCTGGTGGAAAGTAACGACTTCACCTGGTTTAGGCTCTTGATGTTGCTGGCTGCAAGGATAAGATCATCCACCCAGATAACAATTATTACCTTTTCTCTCTGTTTGGACTCTCTAGTGTAGACGCAATGGTCTGCTGGGTTTTGTGTGAACCCGTTATCTGTCAAACATGTGTGAAGCATCTCATTCCAATTACGCCCAGACTGTTTCAGGCCATAAATGGACTTCTCTAGCTTACACACTAGGTTTCCTTCCCCTTTTTCGTAACCTTCAGGTTGATCCATATAGATATCTCGATCAATGGGGGCATGCAGATAAGCTGTTTTGACATCCATCTGGTGTAATGTTAGGTTGTCTTGGGCAGCTTTCTGCACCACAACACGTACACTTGTCAGGTTAGCAGTGGGTGAGAATGTTTCACCATAATCAACCCCTGCCCTCTGACTGTACCCTTTAGCCACAAATCTGGCCTTGTACTGTTCATGGCCATCATTGTCCTCTTTAATAGAGTATACCCACCTACCTCCCACTGCTCTTCTGCCCTCTGGCAATGCAGTTAGGGTAAAAGTTTGATTATCCTCTAAGGATTTGATTTCCTCATCCATAGCTCTTTTCCACTTTGCTGATTCTGTTGAGGACATAGCTTCTCTAAAAGTTAGTGGTACACCACAAACTGTGCGGTAGCAGTAGTCTATGCTAGTGAGCATACTGTCTTCATCATTACTATTCCCTTGGACATAATCTCTCAGATACCCCGGGGGTTTGCGTTCTCTGGTTGGGTATTTCTTGCTGTCTGAGGTTTGTGGTGTCATTCTGGGGTGCTCTTTGGGGTCATTCCCTGTTGATTGTGGATTTTCTGTCTGTATTTCTGTGTTGGGGGCACTAGGCTGCAGTGCTTCCCTATCCTCATTGTCTCCTATTGAGTCCAGACCTAGTCCTTGAGTCTGAGTCTCGCTCTCACATGTTGTCTTTGTGATAAATTTCACCAGTCTGTGTTTTTGTACTTTCCCTTTGCTGGGATAGTAAACTAGAAAAGCGGGACTGCCTTTATCATGCCCCACGAAGAGCCCTCTCTCACATCTAGAGTCTAGTTTGCCTCTGTCTTGTTGGTAGGCGAAACACTCTGATCCAAACTTATGCATCTTAGCCAGATCACACCTTTTTCCTGTTAATGCTGTATAGGGGGTTGTTCCCGTGTGCTTATTGAAGCACCGGTTTCTGGTGTATGCTGCTTCCTGGATCGCATAGTGCCAAAGGCTCTTGGGTAGATTGCTATCGATAAGTTTACACCTGGCCATCTCAAAAAGAGTGCGTCCTTCCCTTTCTGCTACCCCATTCTGGTGTGGGGAATAAGGGCAGGACATCTCATGTTTAATTCTGTTCTTCCTCAGGAGTGTCTGGAACTCTTTACTTGTAAACTCAGTGCCATTGTCTGATCGAATGCATTTTACAGTACCATAGGGTGCTACATCAGCCAGAAATTTTTCCGTGGCTTGAGTAGTGTCGCTTTTTGCCTTCAGAAAGTAAACAAACACCGCTCCTGTATACACATCTGTAAAAGACTGCATGTACTTGAAACCATCTATTGATTGATTGTTTACTGGACCAGCTAGATCGGTGTTCACCAGCTCAAGTGGCGTTTTGACTTTATCAGCGGGATTTTTGTTCCTCGTTTGAGTAAACTTTCCCTGTATGCACACATCACATTCTTTGTCAGGTTTACGTTTTGCACCTTTAATGTGCATGCCAACTGTTATATCCTGCAATCGCAGTATATCATCGTAGTTGCAGTGACCCATGATTTCGTGCCAGGTTTGAATATCATAACTGACATTACACACATCACTGTCGTCACAACTGATTTGTAAGTAGTACATCCTTTTATACACATGAATGTTAAATTTTGTGCCATCAGGCACCTCAAGAACATCTTTACCTTCATCGAAGTGTACCTTGGCACCATTAGCAGTGGCACACTTCACAGAGAAGAGTTCTTGTGGGAATGAGGGGATGTAGAGAGCGTTCTTCAATGTCACTGCACATCGGCGCCCGTTGCTGTCAAGGAGACATACCTGTGCGTCTCCCTTGCCTTGTGCCAACCCAAAAGTACGCTTTCCGTCTGCCAGCTCCATGCTGTGTCTCTCTGGCTTGAAGGTGCTGTCAAAGTTCTTGAACCGGCTCCTGTCGTTGATGATGTGGGATGATGCACCTGTGTCCACGACTAGCCCTTTTACCTGGATCTGTTGTGCGGCTCCGCTGGCATCCTGTGTCTCCGTCTTAAATGTGAAGTCCTCTTTTTCTGCAACTCTCCTGGTGTCGACCCGTTTATGATTCGCTTCATGGCTTCCGCCGTCACAGCAGTCATCTTGAACCCGAGCGCACTGAGAGCCACGTCCACGTTGTTTCTTTCTGCACGCTTTCTCTGTGTGACTCGTGCTCTTGCAGGAATTACACCAAGCTTTCTTTGAGCAATCATCTTTTCTGTGTCCCTTTTCTCCGCATCTCCAACACACCAGTTCTGTTTGGGGTCCACTCTTTTTCTTTGGAACCGCCCTGGCTTTCAATACTCTTTCACCCGCCTGTTCTGCAACAGGGTCCATGTCTTCAGAGGCCTCAAAGTTTCTCAATTTGGCTTTGAACTCTCCAAGTTTCATGTCTGCAGAGCTGTGCGTAACCATCATTGTGAGTGGTTTGTATTTTTCCGGTAGTCCCCTCATAATCATTGCCATCATCAGTCCCTCACTCGGTGCTTCTCCTGCACTTTTGAGCGCTGTAATGATTTGCTCCGCTCTGATAACATACTCCGTAACAGTCTCTGTGTCGGCTTTCTTCAGTGAGGTTAGTGTTATGTACAGGGAGACAATCCGGGGCCTACCTTTTCCGATGTAGTGTTCTCTTAACACTTTGAGACTCTCTCGGCCCTTGTCTTTAGTGTCTCTGAATATTAGTCCCAAGCTGGTATTATCCAGTAATGGCGCCAGCGCGCAATATGCATCAGCGTTTAGCTTGTCATCTCGTGTTTGTTCATCCACTGATAGAGGTCCAGCAGGCTCGTTCAGGATTGTCTGCTTCAGTCCCACACTGTGCATGCAGCATAACATCCTTTCTTCCCAGAGCTCATACTCCTCTGCTCTCCCGTCAAAGGAGGGCCACTTAATCTTGGTTCTGCTCGTCATATTGTCCGTTGCTAAGCTGGCTACCTTTTTTTTTTTTTTTTTTTTTTAGCTAACACCTGTTTTCCGCGTTAGCAAACAGCCGTCTTGCTACAGCACGTGTCCGTCGTCAGACTTTCAGAATGATCCTTGCGATCTCTGGGCCCATAACCTGTTAGCAAGTTTACTCCCACTGTGTAAGCTTATACCTTTTGCTTCACTGCAGCGGAAATATATCTGACCAAATCATGACGGACAGCCACGTCTTCCTTCAGCCATTCACTGGCTTATATTTATTAACAGGCTCAGAAAACGGACATACGTCTTGCTCCGCATGAGTCAAGCGTAAGAGAGACCAAGAGAAAGTGAACGTTCTCCTTACAGGCTGTGATTTTTCTACATACATAGTGAAACAGCGCCTCCTTCAGGTCACCAAACAGATACAATTACAAACAGTCATAACTTTATCAACACCGTCTTTGGCTCTTTTGTCTCACGAGGATCAAATGGACAAATCGTCGGGCCTAATGAGAACCGCACACGCACACGCATGCACATCTGCGCACACACGCCTGCAGGTCAGGTATGTTTGGAACAAAGCGTCGTTACGTCAGGTGACTTCTGCAGAGGCAGCTCATCACAGGGACGTGAAGATTCATTTTGAAGCCAAAGTATAAAACAAAAAATACCTTCAAATCACACACCCGCGCGCACGCAAACACGCTAGAAACCACCCAGACAGGCCTGTGCCGCGGTGGTCTGAGAGGCCGCTAAGGGTCAAGGTCAAGTTTAACACATGGGGGGTGCAGACAGACAGAAGTGAAGTTCAAGGCCTGCAGCCCCCTTACAGACCTGGCTCTGCGAAACCAACACGACCCACGGCTCCGTGACACCGCCGCGCGCTGCAGCGCGCACCCGAGGGGGAAATAATGCAAGATAAACGAAGAAGAATGCGTTCAGAACTATGAAGGTTTTAGTGCTGCTGACGTTTACATTTTGTTCCCCTTTGTGTTTCGTATTTTCAACGATTTGACGTTAAAATTATAAAAAAAAAAAAAAAAAAAAAAAACATTTGAGCGTTGAGTTCACGAGCAAAATTCCAACAGATACTCTGGAAATGAGAAAGTCACCAACAGAAGAGGTTTTTATTTTTACAAAGCATTTTCCTGAAACGTCAGAAAATGTGCGGCCCAGTAAAGGTTTTCTCTGCTGGAATATTCACCTCCACCTTTCTGCAGGTGAACTGCTGCAGGAAAAACATGAATGAATTTGGGTCACAGCTCAGCAGGTTGATCACAGTTACATTTAAATCATTTTACTTTTCTTTACACTTTGCTGATTTTCTTTTTATTTTGTTTTTACCAAAGTGTTCCAGCGCCTTTAGACTCTTTAAATGAAATGATCCTCAAATGGAGCAAATAAAGCTGGTTGCTGTAGAAGTTGCTCAGAATAAAACAAAATCACGTCTAGAAGTTGAAGTCTGTGCAGAAACCTGGATGTGTTTGCAGAGCTGGACGGGGATCAGCGCGTCTTCGGGATTTTTCCAAACTCAGTTTTCTCTTGAAAAATGTTTCTGTCTTAAAATAAAGTGAAAATCTGTTATTTAAAGGTATTTTAAGTGACAGTGTTCTGCTGCTGCGCGGAGTCAAAAAGCACAGCGGCCTTCAGAGGAGCCCCTGGGAACTTCTGGGAACTTCAGGGAACTTTTGGGAACGTCTGGATGACTGTTGTCCGCTGAGTTCCTCTGGTTGGTGGAGCAGACGGATTGATCAGCTGCTGCTCCGCAGACACGTCTTCCTCCACATGCACGGACGTACCCGCGGTTTATCCGGAAGCCGATCTGCCGTTTTTGTTTCAAGAAATGTTTTCACTCCTTCCGCTTCCTGTTCACGCGTGTGCGTGCGGGACAGCTGTGCGGGATGCGCATCCCTGTTTCCCAGAATGTTGATCCTTCTTTCGATACTGCTTTTGCTTTGCTTCTAATCATCTTGCCCTGTTTTTGACAACATGTGCGAGTTTGATCTGAAAAGAACGCAGACCAGGCCAAACCGAACCGAACCAGGACAGTCACGAGACTGGATTCGTGCGTGTCTGCTTTAGACTTTTTTAGAGTTACTTTTCCTTCAATCTGAATTTAGAATCATTTCTGGCTAAAAAGAGAAGACAGAATTTAAAAGATTGTGTCCAAAATAAAGAGGCATTTACATTTGTGAAAAATCATTAGCCATCTGCCGAAATGGAGGCTCAATGCTTACTTTTCAATTTACAAAAAATAAAAATATTAGACACAAAAATCTAAGAGCAGGAGGGAAAAACACAAGAAATCTGTGAAAGCAGGCTTATTTAGGTTTGAAATGTCTATTTGTTTAGTCCTTGTTTTGTTTGGAATTGTATTCTCTTTAATTCTAATGTATAATTAAAGTATTTATTTTATTTTTAAAGTCAATTCCGTTGATTAATTCTTCTATTTTTATTATAATTTTGCCTCATTCCTTCCATTCATATTTTACATGAAAACATGATTAGCAAATCCATAAAAAATACATAAAACCAAAGCGGAAAAACATGACATTACATTTTCTTTGGCATTTTAGTGAACTTATAAAAGATGAAACTTCCAGCTCAATAAGGAAGAAGAAAGGGACATTCTGATTTTAGTTGCTCTGCTTTGACTGCGTTTCTTAGAAAATGTCTTGGAGCTTCTTCTCTTTGCACTGAACTGAATGCAGTTCACGAGAAGGCCCGAGCGACTCCCAGCTGTTTGCTTTCAACAAACATGGGGACGATGGGTTGTGGGTTTACTAGAAGTTTCCTCCAAGCATATTCTGCTCCTGAGCTTTCATCAATCTGCAGACAAACCATCTCACCAGATTTTTTGGATAATTCTTTTGCCCTCCGGAGTTCAGTCTTCATTTTCTTCAAACATTTGCACCACAGGATAGAATGTTTGTTCTAGGCTTGACGTTATTTTTATTATTATGATTAGAGGAAGATGAGGTACAATGTAAAGGTTACATAGTCTTTACAGTTCAGCTATTTTGACATCCTCATCTGGGTCTTTGAAAAACATCTAATATTATGAGAGAAATGAACCCGAAGGACATCTTTTAAAGAGAAAAGAAATCCAAAACCATAATTTTGGCAAACTGTTAAAAACATACAAACATGCAACAATTTATATGAAAACAAATGAAAAAGCTTCTGTTTTTCCTGCTGTCTCTCTTGTTGTGTCATGTTTAATGCAGCTGGAATGATGTCCTGGTAGATCAGGTTTAAAGTCTGGCTCAGCCCTCTAATGTCTGCATATTAGTTTGTATTTTCCTTAATGGACATCTTCAGCTGCAGATCATATCCAGTCTCACACCATCTGCCGTCAGTTTAATGCTGTTTGTGCAGTTCTCTGCATCATGAAAAGTCTGATTTTATGCTCCTCTCACTCATTAAAGCCAGCATGCAGCTTCCCTATTATACTGAGGCAATTATTCACATGAATGCAGACCAGGGTGTTACCCAGCATTCATTGTGCTGGACGTCCTTGAACTTGACCTGATTTAACAAGAGAGCAGCCCTGTGTGCTTGTATGTGTGCATATCTGTGAATGTGTGTGTATTGTGTATGCATGTGAAGAACCTCACACTGGAACATACCTCATTTCTGATTATTACTTTCTTCAGCATAGCTCACCCAAATACATGTAAAATGTAACGTGTTTCTGATTTGTAATTCCAAAAAAGTTGTCACAATAAAATGAGATCAGACTTTGCAATAAACAAATAAATCTGTAACAGGGAATGTGAACCATTTCACCCCACAGTGGACTTTTTGTGTAAAAAGCGAGTGATGTCAGCATTACTTGTACAGTGTGTGTCAGATGTGAGAAGAGACTTTCAACCACAGACGTAAAATTGAAGCTTCTACACAGAGCAGAGCCGCTCAGCTGCAGATACGTCCTCTTCTCTGTTCAGTAAGTTCAGCTGGAAAAACTGTTTACAACAAAAAGAACTTTGTAAGAAAACACATCATTTCAACTCCAGCGAACAGACTTGTTTCAGTCAGTACTAATATTGTTTAATTGAAAAAAATCCCAACAAAAGTCATTCAAAAAGTACAAATTAGGAGGTAACTGAACATGCTGTAATGCAGCTTTAGATTTGAATCATTCAGCTAAATATTTTGCTTTTCACAACTAAACTTTTATTTGATTTTCAACTTTCTCAAGACTCCAGGCTTGGTAACCTGACAGAGCAAAGAGCTCCCCTTAAGGGAGGACGTCTTCTTTGCGGCCAGCAGGAGGGGGCCTTGTGCCTGCAGCGCTGCAGGTGATCCTGGACACAGCAGTGACTCCCATTCTCTTAAACACCACGATTCCTTTACCACTGCTCTGTTTTCCAGATGCCTGCAGCTGTTTGGGTGAGTTCAGGGAGCAGTTAATAAATCGCTGAGTCAACAGTCAAAGTCCAGACTATCTGCTCTGTTTGAGGTTTTTTGTGCTTTGAAACAACCTTGGTTGTGGCTGGCGTCTCAATAATTTACTGAATTGAATTGATATCCGGATTTTATTGTCCAGATAACATTGTTTCTCCCAGCTAACACAAGTACTGTCCAATCACCAGGGTTTTCATTCATCATCGTCAAGGAAAAGGGTTAACATAAATTCAAGGAATATATATCCACTTCAGAAATGTCAAAGATAATTCCTTTTCTCACAAAACATTACAACAAGCATGCGTCCTTTAAAATGATTACCCTTAACCTGTTCTGTTAAAAACATCCTACCAGTTAATCAGCAATCTGAACTTTGCTGTAATAACTCACTGAAGCAGAGAAGGCAGAACTTGGACACATGGTGAGGATAACCTGCACCAAAATATGTACTGAAAAACAAAATGTTTAAGCAAAAATGTAAGGATTTCCAAAAGCAGGAACTGTCCTGTTCTGCCACAGAACACCTGAAGCAAAGTACAGAACACAAACGTGTCTGTTGGAGGTTTCAAGCACAACATCTTCAAACAACTTCAGACAACGAAATGTTAGCAAGACTGAAGAAATTCAAGCTTCACATGGTTTTTTTGTTAATAAAATTGTCCCCCAAAAAGTTGAACAAACTAGGAAAACCCATATGATTCTGCTTCTGAAAAACAAACTGCATCCACTGCCTTCTGCCTCAAAGATAAAAAGACTTGTGTTGGATTCCCACTCTGATCATCTGATCTGTCTTCAAACCGTTCACAATGGTCTTTTCATTATTCTTATGTCGTTTTTAGCCAAAGTCTAAAAACTTGTGTTGCTTTCTAGGACATAGTTTCTGCAGAGCAGCAGGAGTTCATTAGAAATTCACCTCTGAGTTGTGGGCGGGACTGTTTGTGCGGTGAAAGCCTGCGAACACTGGCCATTATCCCTTTGTTTACACTCTTCCTGGTAGGTTACAGTCCCTCACAACCACAACCTAACATGAGCAGTGCAACTAAAATACTGAGCAATATCGGAGCTATCCAGCCATAAAGTTTTGATCCAGATTCCAGCTCAGATGAGGAAAACAAAGACGTAGATGGATCTATTTGACTGTAAGTAAATGCATCAGAATGGAGTGGGGCAGGAAGCTTGTGGCCTGCTGATTGAAGTACCTAAATCACATCTACAAGCTTTTTCCAATGTGATTTATTTTCATCTGCCCTGGATTCACCACGATATGAATAAAGTAATGCTCAGAAATGACACCATGAAAAGAAATACCACAAGAACATGTTAAAAACACCAAGAACAGAAATTTCATTGGAGAGATCTAAGCAGCACAGCAAACATATCTGTGAATCAAATGCTGAGACAACTGACCCTTCTGCTCTACTGCCCCCAGTGGCTGACAGGATTATTACAATCCAGATTTTGCAGAGGTAAGAAGAACATCAATAAAAACTGCGGCAATCAACTTGAAGAGGGTTTCTTTTCTCATACCAGCCATATATACATAAAAACACCCCTCTCACCCTCCATGGGTGGTTCCTCACCCCAAGCTGGGGTCCTCTACTAGAGGTCTGGGAGCTTGAGGGTCCTGCAGGATCTTAGCTGTTCCCAGCACTGTGCTTTTCTGAACTGAGATGTCTGAGGTCTTTCCAGTGATCTGCTGCAGCCACTCCTCCAGTTTGGGGGGTTACACTGCAAAAAAATGTAATCCAAAATTAAGAAAAAAAACCCACCAATTTTTGGGAAAAATACTAGAAAGTAGTAAAATTATCTGTCCATGCAGCAAGTAATCTTTACTTGGCAAGAACTCTTGTAACAAGTCATTAAAATCTAGAGACACAAAATTCCACACAAGGGTTTAAGAAGCTGAACACTTGATAGAATTATGTGAAATTATATGTTTTATTGTCTAAAGTGTTTTTGCTAGTTCTAAGCAAACGGAAATTAAAATAAGATCTAATTACAAGTTGCCCCACCACGTTGGAGCGGCCATGGTGCAGTGGTAGGGCGGTTGACCTCTGATCAGAAGATTGCAGGTTCAATTCCCATCTTGCCCACCCATGCTTCAAAGTGTCCTTGAGCAAGACACTGAACCCCACATTGCCTCTGGTGGGAAGCTGGCACCAGTGTTTGGTAGCAGTGCAGCCATCAGTGTGTGAATGGGACTGTGACGGTGAAGCACTTTGGGCCTTAAATGAAGGTAGAAAAGTGCTATACAATTATTTACCATTTAATGAATCACTTAAAACCAGAACCTATTCTTAGAAAATAACTCTATTTTTTTCTTCTCAGAATAATGAAAATTAATGCCAGTCCAACTAGAACTTGGGAACATAGCCTCGATAATCACTGTTATGCTGAGCGAGGCAGCAACTGACCAGAAAGACAAGATCATGTCTAGAATGAACACCAGGAAACCCCAACGCCAACCACAAAGCTTGAGTGAAGAACCACCTGAAAGTCTCCTGAAAACTGTGAGTGAAGCATTGAGGGCGATTCCTACCACAACCATCACAGAAACCCATGAACTGGTTTACACTTCAGCAGCAGTGATCCATGAGGTGCTTGGCTATAAGAGCAACCATTGGAGAAAACAATTCCCACCATGGAAGCAACAGTTGGAGGTGGAGATCACGACAGCTCGGAGGGAAGTAAGTCAGATGACAGAGGCCCAAAGAGGTGCAATGAAAAAGCAAGTGCCTAAGAAATACAGTCAGATGTCCATACCTGAAGCACTGGAAACGGCAAGACAAAGACTCCTGGCCTTGAGCAGCTGCCTCAGAGGTACACAAGAGACAATGAAGCCAGACGGATAAACAGACTGTACTCAAGTCAACCAGCTAAAGTGAACGCTCAGCGGCAGGGTCAAAACAGAAGAGCAGATCCACCAAGACTGGAAACTGAACACCACTGGAAAAGTATATTGGAGAAAGGGACAGCACATAACAGCAATGCTCAATGGCTGGTCTCTCTGAGAAAAGAGCACAGCAACCTCCCTGAACAGAATCCAGTAATCATCACAGAGGTAGACATACAAGAAAGAGCCTCAGGTATGAAGAGCTGGACAGCACCGGGCCCTGACATGATACCTGCATACTGGCTTAAGAAACTCACTGCACTCCATGAGCGCCTGGCAGCACAAATGAACCAGCTGCTAAGAGATGGGACTCACCCTGAATGGCTAAGGGCAGATGATCCTGATCCAGAAGGATCTCTCAAAGGGTGCAGTCCCATCCAACTACCGGCCAATAATCTGTCTCTCCACAACATGGAAGCTCATGTCAGGCATCATTGCAACCAAAATACATATACCGACACACGGATCAATTCATGAGCAACTCACAGAAGTGCATTGGTAGAGATTCCAGAGGAGCTAAATACCAACTCCTGGTTGACAAAACAGTGGCTCAAGACTGCAGGTCATGACACACCAACCTGTGCACAGCCTGGACTGATTACAAGAAAGCCTATGACTCAATGCCACACACATGGATCACTGAATGCTTGGAGCTGTACAGCATCAACAGGACTAAGAACCTTCAAAGGAAACTCAATGAAGCTGTGGAAAAACCACCCTTGAAACCAATAGCAAGTCATTTGCACAAGTGTCCATCAAATATGACATATACCAAGGAAGTACCACCTGCGGAGGGTGAAGTGAAATCGGGTCAAACTTATAAGTCAAGAAAAGCTGTAGCACAGCAGCGGGTGGATCATCAAGCAGTTTGTCTCCAAAACATGCTGTAAAACACCACTACAGGATTGCCCTGCATCCTCTGGTGTCTCTGTTCTTGTTCAGAGCCACAGATGCCTTTAATAATTCTTCATACAAGACAGAAATGATTTTAACATCACATCTGTACGGCACAGCAGCCCTCATTGGACTCAGCTGGAATGAAAGACTGATGGCAAGTATGGCACTATTCACAAAGAAATTGCTGCTTGAGTTCATGACAGTTTTTAGGGTCATCACAGGTCATCTAAGCAGAGGTTGTCACTGTGACCCATAGATTTCTAAGACAGACTGTTAATGTATTAAATGGACCTGAAAAGTATTGAATCACAAAAGAATTCAGCTTTAGCACTGACTCAAACTCCACCCTTCACATGATCGTACCCATGAGCTGTGAGTGCTCCACTGATTCCCGTTTAAACTGTAATGTCACAACTTTAAGCCAATCCAAAAGTAAACCAGCATTTGACCTTCAGGACTCAGTTCATGTTGATTACAGCGTAATCAGTCTGTGCTGATCCCTGATGGACCACGATTGGTGTGACTTCCACTCACTTTGTCCACAATCATCAGGGATGGAGGTGAATGTTTCGCTCCTAAATAGTAGGTGGCAGAATTCTTGTTCTCCTTCAGAACCCAGCAGAGGGCCAGTGTGGATGTTGGTGTGTGCACCAGCTTGCACGGTCTGGGAGGGATTGGGTTACCATCCCCCCAAAAATAAAAGAACTTGTGAGGATAAAAAAAATAAGAAAAACAGTCTTATGGATAAAAAAATGTATTTTCTATTGATGCATTATTGTTTGCATTTTATGTTGCTTGTGCATCAAGCTTCTTAAAGCAAATTTAATACAAAATAGTGTTTAGGAATTAAATTCATTTTTTTGTAGATTCGCACAAAGCAAGTCAAACTTAGCCGAAATGGTTTCATGATAAAAGTGACAGAACATTTAGAGGCAAATATTATTCTTACTATTCTTACTTTGATTCTAGATTCCTGTCAAAAGCTGCTCTTCCATTCTTTTTTGTTGTCCTTGGAGGCCTGCTGACTGCACAAATAGACTGTCTTTTAGGAGAACAGAACTCTGAGTCTAAGGTCTTCATACATTTACAGTAAGATATCACAAAACTGGACTGAGGGCAAACTTACCCTATTTATTCACAATAAGTCATACTGCAGGCGTAAAGTTATGAAAAAGCTCAGCAGAAATATCTGAAAAAGTACATCAGCCATGTGTTTCACACATTCCTATGATCACTTGATCCAAACTAATCATCCTTTTAGAGTGTCACAGCAGACATTGAAAACTGCTACATATCTAGAGCTCTCTGCTGCAGACTGAAATCAAAGCAACAAGAGGATGTCATTGGCATGCACAGTCACAAGTGATGCCACTCATCCCTCAGAGAAAAATGAGAGCATGTCCATTTATTTGAAGTCACTCCCTCTTCTGCACCACATGTGTTCTTAGTGAGGTCCACATCGCTCACACAACAAAGCATTCATGTTGTCAATTTACTCACCAGTCTAACTTGTGCTGGATTTCAGGGTCTCGTTTATTGTTTATAAAATAACAGCTGGTGATAATTGGCTCTGTATAAAATCTTGCTGATCAAAGTGGAACAATGGGGCTCCAACTGAGCTGGCAGAGGAAATTCAAATATTCAATCCTAAAATACAACAACTTCTAAACATGATGATCTGTCCAAGCTTAATACATTTCACATTAAAATGTTATTTCCCTGTCATATTGTGATTAATGGGATAATGGATGGTGAGAACTCATGCTGTCTTTAGATTTTTTTTTCCAAGTCTAAAAAGTCATAGAACATTTGTTTTATCAGGAGCCACATTCAGAAGCAAAGTTCAGTTCGGGCCACAGGTTTGGAGGGAATTTCCCTGCAGGTAGCTGAGTTAGCTTTGTTCTTTTATTGATGGATTCAGTTTAGTTTAAATTCAGATTATTTTAAATAAAGTGCTGATTCCAACTGAGGTTATCTATAAAAAAGAAACATGACATCAAGTGACCGTGCATTGGAGAGAAGAGTAATAACACAGACAAACACAGAAACACTGGACATCTGTTCAGAGACAAAAGAGATTGGTCAGCAGTTCCAGAAATGGGAGAGCAGGGAGCAGTCGGTTTTACAATAACTAGGGAAGCACTGTTTCAGTATATGCCATTTATCATTTTACCATTTAGAACATATTTTATAGGAATAAAGAGATGTGTGGTTCTCTGATAAAAAAAAAATAACAAAACAAAACTGGAATATCTTTCAAAGACAAAATACCTCAATGTTCATTTTTTGAACTACGACATAGCAGATAACAGACAGATGAGAAGTTTAGGAAGGCCAGACGGGATAAATGACCAGTGTGTAAAAAATCAGACCAGAAGACCAGATTAAAGACTCACTACAGGTAAAATTGTGTTTTTGGTGGTTTTAACATGTTCTTGTAGTATTTTTCTGGTGATGAAGGGCATGAATAAATAAAATCAAGCTTAAACTTGTATTAATGAGCATTCACCTCTATGTGAGCATGAGCAGACAAAAAATAATCTTTGAAAAAGAGCACATTTGCGACATAGAAAACACATTGTGGGTCAAAACTGCGACTGGATACAGGGCCGGCAATGGTTGATCTAGGCGGCTGCCTAGGGCGTCATCTGTTGGTGGGGGCACCAAATGACAATGATTAAGTGAATTTTTTTTTTTTTTTTTTTTTTTCAAGTCAATTTTTTTTCAAGTTTATATCAGTTCTACACACCACTCAAATTCAACTTTGTTTACATAGCACTTTTAGCACTAAAAAGCATCTCAAAGTGCTTTCCACAATAAAACAAACACTTCTCTACAACCTTCAGGATGAAAAAGCAGCAAAACAAGCCCTCAGGGATAGCGTTAAGGTTAAAAGAAAAAGGAAGGAAGAGGATAAAAACTGGCCCAAAGTAGAGCTTTGTCTGTTTTATTTATATTCAACTGCTTAGAAATTCACCCCCCTACCATGCATTTTGGTCTAAAAATACTCTTGTTTTTGGTGGACAAAACCAAATAACTGGCGATCTAGTTTTTGTTTCTATCTTTAAACTATTAACACATGAGATGCCTGTTTTAACACCTACCATGCTTAGTTTTACAACGTTTCACAGCGGGAGTGCATCCATCTCTCAAAACAAAACTGTGTTGGTTTGAGCCCCGCTTGGGGAGAGACTTTTTATTTCCAATAATCACAACTGCTAGTTAAGAGTAAAAATAAATATATTCTTATTGTAACATATTCCAAGCAGTTACGTTGTTTCTGTTCCGGATGATGGTGGGGGTGTTGTAGGGATTCGTGTGTGTGGCGGTGGTGCAGGGGGGTAAAAATAATTTGATAATTTAGTAAAATGATATCATCAGTCTTTATTTATAAGCACTCATAATACATACTATTATTTTCTTTAAAATCCATCACTGCTAAGGATGTTACATTTTATCCCGAAAGCCATACTGCTGATCATTTCATATATTATGTTTTTCAACAAAATAGTTGAGCTTTTTAAGAAACAGTTTTTCTAATATTTTGGAAAACTGAGGAACTGAGAATGTTATCATTCCCACCATGACATCTTTGAATTTTCATTGAAAGTTGGCAAACATTGACGAAAACACTGTTAAACTCATTTATAACGTCATGAATATCTTTAGTTGTTGAACAATCATTTCTAAAGGTGCTTACACACTGAACGCGATTCGCACAGCAGGGGCAGCCATGTAGTTCCAGTGTAAAGTCAATGGGTAGATGTGAACTGAGGTTCTGTGAAACTAAGCGGCGCAGCATGAATAGAGCGGTGAGCCAGAATAAAAAAAATCTAAACTCTGGGGAGGTTGCCATGTCTGTGTCAAGCAATCAGGGACTCAACTTTGGGCACGTGATGGTTTCAGTGACAGTGGGTAGAATATATAATCAATATGTTGGATCAGATCTCCTGAACTTCCATTCATTTTCTTAATCTGATGTGTTCGTTTCGGGACAGCGAGGTTTCCTGAACTCTTCCCGCTACTGTTAGGCGACAGTCTGCTTCAAACACGGTCAGAGAGAGACGGAAACACAGCGGAAGCGGCCGTCATCCAGACACAGCGGGACTGATGATCACTATACCTGAGAACCTCTGAATCAGGGATGATCACACTTTTTTGCCGTGCGAGCTTCTTAAAACACACAAAATAATGTGAAGTTTTCATTTTTAAGATTCAAACATACAACCAACATGCTGTTACAACAGAAACACATGATTCCTGTTTGAAAACCATGAAAAATCCACGAATGAACAAATCCTTTCATGACAACCTGAGCGAACCTTCACTCTTCACAGTGTGTAGCTGTCTTTATAAAGTGACAAACCCTTTTATAGATCAAATGCAGATATAGTGACTGAGGTTAGTCCCTGTGACTTGTAATATTTGTTATTGAAAGATACAGGGTTTGGATCCCACACCTGGCTTATATAGTCTGTTGAATCTTTTTTTTTCCCTTTAAATTACTCAACTCACATTATTATAAATATTAATTAAAAACATCAGGATAATTCTTTGAATTTGAAACATCATTGGAATTTTATAGCCATGAGTTTTTTAAATAATACATAGTTAACACAAATACATGTAATCTATGAAACCTTTAGTTTAAATGATCTTGTTGGTTTTAAAAAGATGTTTATAGAAATTCATTTTAAAAAAGATGTATTCTTTATGCTTAATAAAATCCCACTATGTCTTTTTTTTTTGTGGGTGGATGGCTTATATATTGGTTAAATTATTTTTGATGTCCCGCGATCTCCATGGAGATGTGATCACCTATGTTTTTGTAGAGCTCTTCAAAAAAGAAAAAAACAGATCTCTAAACATCATTCATGCTTTGTAAATGAGATGCAGACAAAGCTTCATGTTGTAACGAAGAGTCGAAGATGTGTGGATCCATGTGCAAACGGTTTAATGAGTGAGAGCAGGAGCAAGGCATACTCGCAGTCAAAATCCAGGCATGGGTCAAAACACAAAGGCTAGGCAGGATAACGAGGAGACAGGCAAAGGTCAAAACATGGAGAAGACAAACCATGAAACTGCTCACTGTTGAAAGACAAAAACAAGACTTTGCACAGGTAGGAAGACTGAAGGGGGTTTAAATGCCCACTGACGATGATTATGAAGTGCAGTGCAGGAAGGAGTCAGTATTCAGGCGAGAGCTCCCTCTGGCGGTCGGAGGCTTGAGTTGTGGGCTGAACTGTGACACATGTAGTGATCAACAACATTGGCTGCTAGCTCCTCCCACATGCAAACAAAGCGGTGAGCTTAGAGAACATATTTTTGGCCAGGCGGCGAGCAGCAAATTCTCAGCGCGGCGAGAGAGGGGCAGGTCACGCGAATCGCATTTAGTGTGAATGCACCTTAACCATATCTGATGGTAAAGATTTTGATTTACGCTGAGAGGTCACTTCCTAATCACATTCCAAGTTGTCCTAATATCAGATTTGTAATTTTGGCAGAAGACCCTGCAACTGTAGCAGAAAGTTCCTGCTGGGTCCAAGGTGGTCAGGTCATTCTTGGTCAGGCTTGGTGACAGAATCTAAAACATTTAATAAACAAACTTAAACATGACAAAGACCATGGGAGAACCAATAAGGTAGCAGAACAGATGACCTGACAAGGATTAACTAAACACCAGACACTTAAATAGGCTGAGGGTCATTAACAGAAATGAAAACAACTGTTAATCATGAACCTGAAACTGGTGACTGAGGGACAATTCAAAAACCTGACACTAACAGGTGAAGATACAAAAGCATGCTGATGGCTGGACAAGGTTAAAGGTTATCAACAGTTATCAAAAGGATCTACAGACAACCTGAACCTAGTCTGTTGAACCCTTTACTGCTCTGACTATCCTCAAGTGATCAACATGATGCCTGCAGTACACTCTCACTTCTTTTTCTTCAGTTACCACACAACTGCAGTGAAAATATCACCTATTCATAATGTGAGATGCTGCATCACCATCTGAGCTGAAGTAATCAATCCCAGCTGGATCACCAGAAATGCTTTGTGTCAGTGGAACTCATGCTTCATCTGACGCTTCAAGTCACACCTGCAGGGACGTTCCTGGGGGTGCAGTTGAAAGGTTTCCAATTTTTACATCAACTGGTCCATTTCCACCTCCTCCCACTGTTTTCAGATCCTCCTCCATCTTTCAGTCCCACTGTACACCCCCAGAACCATCAAGGCTGCAGCTGTTTTGCTCACTGAGTCCAGAATTCACCACTGTCCTGCTGTACAGCATTACTACTAATGCTCTTGTAATCTTTTGTACCGTGAGGCAGTCATTTCTGAGCATACTATGGTTGAAGAGCTACAGAAACCGACTAAATGCATTCATTTCATTAGGCATTGGAAATCCTAATGATATTAAGGCCAAACAGGAGGATGTTGTCATTGCAGTTTTGTCTGTTTCTGAAGGAAAGTTTCTCCACTTCACCATTTCAGCTTCTGTCCAAAACTTCTGCTTTGTCATCTCCAGTTTTAACACCAAAACAGGGCATTTGGGGACAACCATCATTTTTATGTAAACATATTTTATCTCAGCATGCATGGCATGTTTACTGTGCATTAAATATGTTTAACACATGTCTGGAAAAGCGGTACAATATGTGCACTGAATATGGATTTGATGAAGAAGGCTGTGGATGTGTGATCACGTACACATATCCTCCAAGTTCTCATGACCTCAAACTGGATCCAAAAGTTTTATTATCACAAACATCCAAAACACGTGAAAGTCATTTCTCACATTATGCACTTTTTCACCAGTTAGAGGTAAACGTAACCTAAAGTAAAGGGAAACCCCAAAACAAACTGCTGGATTTTAAATTAAACAGTGAATGAAGATGACTAGATTTTATTTCAGGGTAGAAAACTATCTTCATGCTGCTGTTCATCTATCTGTTTTGGTTTTTTTTTGCTGCCATTGGCTTTCATATCATGGTTTGGCATGCTATGTGGCATTCTAGACTTCTGATGCAGAATGTGGACTCTGATGTCTGATCCATCTACATCCAGACCCACTCTGACTGTCTTTTGATCAAATCTTTCCCAAGTGTCTTTTAAGTGTAATTATGCTACTTTTAGCCTAAGCAAAAGCCTGTTATTTTTTTCTAGGACATAGTTTCTGCATAGCGGCAGGAGTTCATTAGAAATTCACCTCTGGGTTGTGGGCGGGGCCATTGGCATGGGGCAACCCCACCGCTCTCTTACTAGCTAACAACTCCTTACAGCTCGTGTCACAAACAGGATCTTTTTCAATCAGCATTATTCATCTTCTCCTGATTCTCAACCATTTGAATAAAGAAATACTCAGAAATGCAATTTTGAGCTCATTTTTCTTTGTACATGTCCTTCATCATGAGAAAATAATGCTACAAGAACATGTTAAAAACACCCAGAACTCCATTTTCATCAGTGTAGCTCTTTGATCAGTAACTATAGTTTCTGCATCAAACTGTAAGGAAATTAGGAGCCCTGTTTTCCACTTTCACTTTGCTTGACATTGTCATGCATTCCTTTGGCACTTTCATGGAGTTTTTCCTCTTTCTGTAAAAAAAAAAGCTAGGATTGGTGATAGACTGGTGCAAAGACTTGGCCTTCTGGTTTTTAAGCTGTTTTAGTGAACAAATATTAAAATTGCCGAGAATTGTAGTTCAGGCTCTTAAGTTCTTCAAAAACATTATTTTTTCACATTTAGCCACGACTTCTTGCTTGTCCAAACACAAGAAATAAATTCTGTAAATTCTGGTATTCACAAATCTCTTCGGGGACATCTGTCGATTCATCATGTTGTAAAAAAAAGAACATAGGTTGTGGAAATAATATTTAGAAAAAAGCATGTTTGGCTTTTGACAATATAATGTATCTCAGTTTACAAGACTTCAAGCATCTCTCAAAGATTCAAAGACTTGGCATTGCTTTCAATGTTGTTTTCCTAAAGTCAGATCAGATCTGTTCTTGAACTGGAGAGCTTCAGGACTTTAAGCTGACAACAGAATCACACTGGATGGTATACACGCGGTCTCCATCCACTCCTGCTGTGACAGAGAAAAAACCTTAAATTTTGCTTAATTCATCTCTGGAACTTCCGTGTATTTGTGGCTCGCTGTAAATCCTCACTGTCAGGCTGCGCTAAAACGGCTTATTCTTCAGCTAATCGAAACTGACACAGTTTTAAGGGAAATGTAAAAAAAGATCTTATTATACCAAGTTAGCTTGTTTTTTTAGCTACTTGTTAATTTGGAATAGTGTTTAAATTCTTCAGCTGTAAACAGAAATGCTCCACCTTCTCTCAAAAAGCTCATGGCTCCATATTTTCCGAACAAAACACGTTGTTGTCTGTCTGTAAGATTCCTGGTTCTGCCTAGAATTTTCTAAACCGTTGTTGAAATTACTAAAGCAAGCTCCCCCAAGTAATCAAAAGTACCATCCACATGCACAATTATGTTGTCCATTCTTCCATAAAACATCCTTCTTTTCATCTGTGCTCATCTGAAAATGTTTCTTAAACCATTTCTAAACACAAGAAAAAATAATTTAATGTGGATTTAAACATGCAGACCGTCACATATTCACTCACAGCAAAATATTTGCAAGCTCAATGAAGAGAGCAGGTTTTACTGAAGCCGTGATGGAGAATCATATCAAAAAGCCACATTTCATGTTGTGCAGCTGGTATCACCCCGGTTCTTTAAGCTCAGCTGAGATCAGACAGCACATGTTGCCTGCAGTCAAAGTTTTGAGCTCCATCTGGTGGACGCTGCTGCTGGCAAACCATTCCAAGCTTCTGGAAACACTTCTCAGATTAGACAAAAAAAACCTTCTGGGACCAAGGAAAAAGAATTCTGCATTCAGGCACGCAGCAGCAGCTGTATTTGCAGATGCCAGTGGGCATGAATGACGACAATATCAAGCTCTGATACAAGCTCCAAAGCCTGATTGACCATCTACATGTCATGAAGAGCTTGAACTTCCATGGTTTTTACAAAATGTCACTTGTTGTCAGGCAATCAGGCAGGTCTTCTAAGGTTCAGTTTTTGGCAGCGAAGTTTTTATCATCTCATTTCTTTGTTTAAAAGCAAATCTATTTAAAGCTTTTTGAAGTAATTTTGATAGGAATGAAAGAAATGTATCTTCAAGGTTCATGGAGACATCATGGTCCTTTTTTAGCCACAAAATATAGTCCTAACTCAGACACTGTGGAGTGAAAAAGTAGAAAAGGCAAGTTCTGACAGTGCAGCCAAACATCAGTGCACCATCTGTTGTGTCGCCATCATCTGTCCAAGCAAACTATCTGTTATGTTTTTGCTGTGACTTTTTGTTTTGACGGAACTTTTGTCACCATGTCTGAAATGCAAAATAGACCCAAATGATGACTGTGAGTTTCTGAATTTTAAACATTTCTGAAGACTAGCATGGGCAGATCAAACACACACCACAAGGATCCAGTCCAAATTGACTCCTAGAATCTGCTCAGTAGAGGAGCATTCACACCAAACGTGATTCGCTTGTCCAGCCCCTCCTTCACTATGCGAGCCTGGTTAGCCTGGTTGCTATGCAAAGCTAGCAGCTAATGTTTTTAGCCTGGTTGCTAAGCGAAGCTAGCAGCTAATGTTTTTAGCCTGGTTGCTAAGCGAAGCTAGCAGCTAATGTTTTTAGCCTGGTTGCTAAGCGAAGCTAGCAGCTAATGTTTTTAGCCTGGTTGCTAAGCGAAGCTAGCAGCTAATGTTTTTAGCCTGGTTGCTATGCGAAGCTAGCAGCTAATGTTTTTAGCCTGGTTGCTATGTGAAGCTAGCAGCTAAAGTTTTTAACCTGGTTGCTAAGCGAAGCTAGCAGCTAATGTTTTTAGCCTGGTTGCTATGTGAAGCTAGCAGCTAAAGTTTTTAGCCTGGTTGCTATGTGAAGCTAGCAGCTAATGTTTTTAACCTGGTTGCTATGTGAAGCTAGCAGCTAATGTTTTTAGCCTGGTTGCTATGTGAAGCTAGCAGCTAAAGTTTTTAACCTGGTTGCTTTGTGAAGCTAGCAGCTAAAGTTTTTAGCCTGGTTGCTATGTGAAGCTAGCAGCTAAAGTTTTTAACCTGGTTGCTATGTGAAGCTAGCAGCTAATGATTTTAGCCTGGTTGCTATGTGAAGCTAGCAGCTAAAGTTTTTAGCCTGGTTGCTATGTGAAGCTAGCAGCTAAAGTTTTTAGCCTGGTTGCTATGTGAAGCTAGCAGCTAATGTTTTTAAGCTGGCTGCCACATGATGGTATGTTTTCTATTTCATTTACAATGCATGGGGAGTCACCGATGATGTTTAGAGATCAGGTTTATTTATTTCAAAGAGCTCTTCAAAAACATCAGTGATCACGTCTCCATGTTTGAGTTCATAAGAACATTTAGTTTCCCTTTAGCTCCAGTGAGTTTCTCTCCTGCCGTTGTGTCTGATTGAAGGTCACTTCTGTGGTGTTTCCGTCTCTTTCTGACCGAGTTCAAATGCTTACTGTTGCACATTAACATGAGAGGGCAAAACTAAAACAAGAATAAAATGAGGGGACCTTTTTAATTGTTGTTTCACTGAAAATAAGAAAACATTAAAAAGTTCAGGAGGCCTGAGCAGACTGCTCTCTCATCTAGCAGCGGCCCTCAGTCTGGCTGCGAGTTCCTCTCCCAGGAGCCGGCATAGCAATTCACTATACCCAGAGAACCTCTAAATCAGGGGTGCTCCCACTTTTTTGGCTTGTGAGCTTCTTAAAACACATTAAATAATGTGAAGTTTTCATTTTGAAGTGCTCAAACACACAACCAACATGCTGTTACAACAGAAACACACGATTCCTGTTTAAAAACCATGAAAAATCCAAGAATGAATAAATTCTTCTGTGACAACCCGAGTGAGTCCTTCAGTCAGTATTTTGTGAGTAGTTGTCTTTACAAAGTTACAAAGCTTTGTTTACTAAAGCTGCTCTTGAGGTGACTGTTGTTAGACCTCATGCTTTGTAGTTTTTGCTGTCAAAAGATCTCGGCTTTCGTTGTTCGTTTAATCTTTTTTTTTCGCTAAATGACTTAACGCACATTACTGTAAATAATAATTAAAATATCAGGATAATTCTTTGGTCTTGAAATGTCACTGGAATGTATTTTTATAGCCATGAGTTTTTTAGAAATGCACAGTTAACACAAATAAATGTTTTCTATGAAATCTTTAGTTTAAAATGTCTTGTTGGGTTTCAAAAAATATCTTCATAGAAATGTATTTAAATGTATTAAAAAAGGTATTCTTTATGCAGAATAAAATTTAAATATATATTTGAAAAGCTAAACACAAAACTGATGTCTAATGCAGGTTATATCTGGAGTTGTGGTTTTATGAGCACAGGACAAACCGCTGTCGCCACAAGAACATGTTCATTGCAGTGTTTCCTATTTAGTGACTGAATTTTACCTTTTTTGTGGGTAGATGGTTTGTATATTTGTTAATTTAGTTTTGATCTCCTGTCATGGAGACGTGATCACTGATGTTTTGTTGACCTCTTCAAAAAACTCTTGAATGTGCAACGCATGCCTTGGTGTGAATGTAGCTTTAGAGGACTAGAGGGCTGGCTGCTGTTCTTCTTCCTGCTTTTTGTTGTCCTGCTCAGAGCTCGTTTCAGGTAGTAGTGTCTCCTTGTTGGAGCTGCATGATTCTTCCAGGTGGTTTGGTCCACTTCTGTGAGCCCCACGTAAACCAAACTAGTCCAGATGGGAGAGAGGCATTTACCAGCATTCTTTTTTATGACAGCGAAGTCCACAGGAAGCTCCCAGACTGAAGGCATCTTTGGATCAGTTCAATATTAATGGAACTGATGCCTGAATTTATTTCCAAAAAAAATCACACATTTGTTTTTGCTTTCAAGTGGAAGTTAAATCAGGGTGATTTTGGAGCAGAAGTGCTTTAAATGCATATCTGCATCAATAGGCATCCATGGGATTAAAAAAAAAGACTTCTTTGAAAATAAAACTGAAGTTCAGATTTTAGTATTACACTTTTCTTGACACAAAAGTAAAGCTTTCCCAAACGTGGTGTAATGTTCAAGTTACAAAATACCTGGTGGTCATTTGTTGGTCAGCTGACAAACCCTTTACGTAAAAGGTTATAGAGTAGTAATGGTTCATCGGAGGAAGAAACTGACAGGTTGTAGTCAGCATTATTGAGGAATGCTTTTGGAGGAAACTGAGTATTAATTACAATGTAGATTCATGAAAAAGTAACTAACAGCATCATTTCATTCAACTTTAACAGCAGATTATCCAAGTACACCTTCAAGAAATGAATTGTAGTGTTGAAGAGTGCTTGAAGAGAATGAAACAAAACGTATATATGTGAAGGTCATTGTGATATATTGAGACTTTTAATATAAAGCAGCTGGTGAATGATTGCAAATATGTGACAGGATGTTGTTCTATGTGTGAAGTCCTGCTCCTGTTCTATCTTAGTTCAATGATTGAAATACAATAATTTATGTTCATTTTCATGGAGATGAATGATAACAATCATGACCCTAGAATTCTTCTTTATTGCATGAATGAAAGTCATCCTGAACTCATTTTTCTGAATCTAGAGGTCATGCAGGTCAGGTTCTTGAGTCTCCGTGCAGGAGACCTTCACCAACAGCTCTGCTGAGCTTTTCACGGCGGCGTGGAATGTCACGGTGACAGCAGTGTTTCATCAAACCACCTGAGCGCAGATGAAAGCCTGCAGGCCTGATACAGAGCTTCCATAATGATAAACGTCCCGGTGACCCACCCAGCCTGGCGTCGGTCTGTCTCTGCTCTGTTTGCCCCACTCATCGCCGTGTGGATCAACAGCCAGAACAGATTCAATCCATAATAACTCAAAAACACCGGTGGAAGGGTCAGCGTGCGCGCGGCATGACGCCAGTATTTAACCTCCGATTGGCTGCGTTTTACATTTGTCTAATTAGCCGCAGAAACGGCTCCGTCCCGGCCTGCAGTGGTCAGGTCGGGGATGATGTGACCACAGACCCGCAGACATCAAACAGTGGAGAACAATGCGGTCCGGCTGCAGGCTCTGCTGCGCGTCTCTAATTCTCCATAACAAAAGTACAAAAGCCGCCAGGAGACCAAAGGCTTTCTAACACCCCTGCGCGCCCCGTCTGCGCCGCTGGGGCCCGGGAGGAGCAGAGGAGCCGCGGGGGCGGAGGGGGGATTAGAGAGGAACACCTCATCCGACTGTCTGCGGAGGAGGGCAGCGGGCAAAACAGAGCCCGCCGAAGGTTTTAGTTTGTTTGGGCTGCGCGCGGAGCGTCCTCACTGCAACTGGATGAGGGGCCGCGGAGGAGCTCGCGGGCCACGGACGGACACGCGCTGAGGACGGGTTCACGTGCGCTCAGAAACAGCTTCATGCGTAAGTTGTTGAAAACTTTACTAGAAACTTCCTGTTTGGTCTGCAGAGATCAGGTCTGAATTTCCGTCTTATCTTCAGCCCCCCCCATCCATCAACCCTCCAAGTGTTGATGTCAGAGCCCCACATTTAACCTTTTCTGTGAGGTTCTTCAGTCTCCGACATGATTCACGCGCAGAGCGACCTGCAGGTTTGAGGAACCTTAACCCTGTGAAGCCTGAGCCATTCCATTCATGACAGAAATGCTATTTTTAGGTCCCTGTGAACAAACAAACAAACAACATTTATAGATTTCAATTTGTATCATACAGGATGAAATACATCAGGTCACGCAGCTCAAAGAAATCTTTTTTTTTAAATTCTCAGACCTCATTGCTCTTGTGGGGGCCCGACAGAATCACGTATCAAATATGATACGATCAGCTTTAAAGCCGAGAGGGGGGGGTGTCAATAATGAGGCCAAGAGGACGCTTCTTAGCAGTTCAGAAATATCCAAAATCCTTTTCTGTGGAAGAAGTTTCAGGAAAAAAAAGCTCGGGACGATTTTCTTTAACAATCTCTTTGAACTCAAGGTTTACTTGGACTTTTTTTTAGGATAAAGAGCAGAGTTTGAAGCAGTGAAGCATCCATCACTGCACTGGAGCTTGTTTAGGGGTTCTTTTGCACCAGGGACGGGGAGGGACCCAAAAGCAGCGGCTTTCGGGGATGGTTCTGCTGCTGCGCCGGTGCGGATGGGCTGAGCCTTCTTTTCTGATGTGTCTCTCCAGTGGAGGAAGGCAGAGGGACGCCGGCGCGGCCCGCCGCCGTGATCGAGCCCGGCTCCGAGCAGCGGGACCCGTGCACGCGCGGAGCTGTGCTGGACCACAGCCGGCGGCACCGGACGTCCTTCACGCGCGAGCAGCTGACCCGCCTGGAGCTGGAGTACGGCCGGGAGAGCTACGTCTCGCGGCCGCGGCGCTGCGAGCTGGCCACGGCGCTGAACCTGCCGGAGACCACCATCAAGGTGCATGGAGGGGGGGGCAGATGACCTTTCAAATCACGTCTTTAGAAGGATTTTCTAGTCATTCATCTTCTGCTTTAAAATGTGAAATTAGGGACGCGTGTGCTGAAGGCCGCAGACTGAAAACAGCAAACTGGACACTTCCTGTTTAAACAGAAGGAACTCAACTTAAATGAACAAAGTAAATGATGGAAGAATTCCCAACAATCTGTTCCGTCAACAGTTTGTGAAGTGTCTTGATGTCCCATTTTTAACACAACAGAACATGCAAATAATTTCATGAAACAGCAAATAAAAGTTAGAAAAGATTAAACAGGGAAGCAGATTTTTTATGGACATTTCTAATTGGAGGCCAGGAAAATGAAAATGTCTGGAACTTGAATGGCGTACATTTTATTTCCATTTTTTATAGATCATCCATGAAAAATGCAAATGTGTGTGAAACTTGTAAATAATGCAATCTGGAGCTTTCTGAGATGTGTTAAAGATGTGTTTAACCCACACGGAGGAGACACTGATCTTTGCGCTTGACTCTGCTGCATGTCTCTGAGCTTTGAGAAACTTTCAAATGTTGGTAATAACTCCACAAGAAATGAATGTTTTAAAAATCCCTAAATCCAGCTGGGAGGCAGATTTCACCTCTGCAGTCGTCCAAAAAGGATGTTAGCAAATCCTGGTCTTTCCACAGCTTACAACAGAACATCCAGAGACTTGGTCCTTGCCTGTAGTTGCACAGGAGCAATCCATTCATAAGGGGGTCCCTTTTAACCTCAGTTCAGCTTTTAAATGATATAAAATACCATACAAAACAGTTACATTCTTAAAAGGTCCTCTGACGCTTTTAAAACGTTCAATCCAACACTTTTGAAACTAACCAGAAGTGTTGTTCTTCTCTGTCCTGAAGCTGGCTGTTAAAGGAAGGTCTCACAGTAGAAGAATATTAGTGATTTGATGAAATGGATCTAGACGGGTTTTTCTTTAATCCAGTTTCAAACAGGAAGTCTCCTTGGGGTTAATCCAAGATGATTAAGGTGTCTTCATGTCAAAAAGACCTCCACACCTGTAGAGAAAACCTTTTTGCACACCTTTGGCTGTATTTTCTTCCTTTTGCACAAACCGAGGGCAGTTTACCGTCACTTATCAATGCTAAGCCCTCCTTAAATCAGTACTTCTGTAAATCAAATGTGCAGATAATCCAAAATGTTGCTCATCACTGTTCACATCTCTGCACTGACTGCCTCAGCCTTTCACTAACCAGCAATAATAAGAAGAAATGTCCGTTTGATATTTATTCAAGATTATTTTCAACCGGACAGAACAAGATATACAAGAGTACGTTCATGAAACAAAAATAAGTTATTTCAGAAGCTACAAATACAACCCGTAGAACATGGATTTATTCCCAGAGTGGGACTACTAATACTACCAGGTGAAGTCAATGTATTACTTTTAATGACAAAGTTGTTTGTTTTCTGATTTGACTCAAAAAGATAAAATGTCCTAAAATTAAAATATTTGTAAACCTGCAACTCCAAAATGACAGAAATTGTATTTTTTTCCTGGGAAGTAATTCTTTATCAGAGTGATCTGGAAAATGTTGCTTTTCCTTTTTTTTTATAACTTCAGGATGAAACTATTACGTCTAAAACTCCTTTGAAAACCTTGTTCAACAGGTTGCTCTCTGGTGTTGTGAGAATTGTTCTGAATGATATTTCTCTGTTTGTATTCATGGATCTCTGTTAATGCTAATTCTCTAACTAACATAATAACTTTAAATGTGGATGTTTCATTTTGAGGCCTTCTCTTTGTCTCAAAGAAGAGACTTTCTAGCTGTGATGCCTGAGGCGGAAGCTGGCTTTCATCCGTGTAATGCTCTATTTTCTAACAGATGAGTTGCAGGAGCTGAGGCTTTTATAATATAATCAGATGACCAGCAGCAGAAAGCTGGTTTTCTTCTTCCAGCTTTTTTAAGCCACAGCTTGTTTTAGGCAGCAGCGCCCCCAAATGAGCAGCTGTTGGACTTTTTGAGGCAAAAAAGAACTGAGTTCTGTCTAATTGAGCTTTTTTTCTTTGTGACAACTGTCTATTTTTGCCATTTTTCCCAAGTCATTCTCGTTGTTCATCTCCCTGAATGCGTTCCTCTTCATCCTTCCTCAGACGTGTTTTGTTTTCTGTCTCTGCAGGTTTGGTTTCAGAACCGGAGAATGAAGGATAAACGGCAGAGACACTCCTTGCCTTGGCCTCACCCCTTCATCGATCCACTGGGGGCTCTTCTAATGAGCCGTGCCTCCTCGTCCTCCACCTTGACGTACCCGTTCATCCCACCCCACCTTCCACACCTCCCTCTTCACCACTACGCCCCCATGGCTCTCTCCTCCACAACCCCGCCGGCTCACAGTTCCTACGCCGCCCCGCTGAGGCCGCTGGATCCTCTTCACCTGTCCCAGTACCACAGCAGACCTGGGGAGCTGGCTCCCTTCTATCCCTCAGCCGCCATGCTGCACCACCCCCCTTCATGCCCCTGCTCCCTCTGCCCCCATTGGGGACGAGAACAGCTTTCCAAAGCCAAAGCAGAGGTGCTGAGCCTCCCCAAGAGCCCAAAGACCAAAAAGCAGCCGGTTTCTCTGGAGCGAAGAGAGGAGATAGTTTGAAATCAGAAAAAAATCAATCAATCAAAGCATTAATCAGAAACATACAAGTTTTCCACTTGATTTCTTTATGTAAAACTTCAGTTTGTGCTTGAACAAGCAGCCTCTTCAGGATAACATGGAAGCAGCCTCATCAGCAGACAGCATCCTTAATGAGTGAGTGGTGGAATAAAGAAACTAAAGTCTGAGCTGCTCTCATGGATGGAGTGTTCTGCTGACAACGGACTGTTCTTAAGGACAAGGTCATCCCGCTCCTTCTGGAAGACGAAACCTTCCTCTGAAGTCTGCAGCCGTAACTTATTCTAGCTCCATTTGTTTCCTTCATGTGAAAGATCTCATGGAATCAGATGTTCCTCAGAGATGACCAGGCTCTCATTGTACTGATTTCCAGACGATGAGTTTTTCCATCAAACTTCACAGGCTGCACTGAAATGTTGGCCTCAACTCTGCTTCAATTCCTAAAAGCCTTAAGGCTAAGAGAGTGGAGTGGGAATTCAATCTGCTTTGAGTTCAGACAAACCTGCAGTAAAATCTCTGTAGTTAAAAATCCGATGAGGCCTTTCTGACTACGACCTGTTCAAGAGTGTCTGTGATGGTGAGATGGATAATATGTCTTTACTGAATATGCAAACTGTCGTCTGCATTTTTCAAAGTGCAATGAGGCATAGAAGGAAACTTTGTAGGTTCTACTTTGTGTTTACACCAATATTTATTGACATCATTTTGAGGCATTATGTAGCATTCATTCACTGAGGTGAGAGATGAAGAATAAAGTTTAGTTGTGTAAATCTGACCTAAAAGTGTGTTTTTTTTCAGTGCTGCTTGTTTTTAATTATTCAGGAGGTTCAGAAGTGTCTTCTGAAAATGCCATCGGTGTTAATGCTTGCTTCAATTCTGTTTAACAGAGCAGCTCTGGACTGAGAAGGTTCAGAGGTGGAAATGTATGAAAACAGGTCAGAAAGAATTCACTTTTCCTCAAAGGTTACTTTTGTATTTTTGCAGATATTTCTCTGAGTTTCTCAGAGAAACTGAAACTGAAGCTGGATGTCTGAGGGTCTTCTGGAGCTCAGATGTCAGATGGGGATTAACCAAGTTACCCTCAGTCAGCCCTTCCAGAGCATGTCAGACTGACTGGTTTCTGCAACAGAAGTTTGCTTCTGACAGCATTTGTTATATTTAAAAAATGTGTTTCATTTATGATGACATTGTTTGCTAAAGGTAGAATTATTTATTAACTGAACAGAGATCCCTTGCATTCACATTAGGAAGACCTTATGTTCTCCTGTACAACAAAGAAGTTAACTTTTCCAGAAAAATTATTATTCAGAAAAGTGCTAAAATTGTTCATTTCTGTCTTTTTTGGTTAATATTTCATAAAGAAATCTTCTGTGTCCAGAAAAGAGAAATAACTAAGCAGCACATTTAGGAGAAGGGGGAGGGGGAGGGCTGACATGATTGAAGACATGAAAGTTCCTTGTTTCAGTGATGGCTTTGAATCAATGTGGATCTGCAGTCAGACTGTTGCAGAGAAAAGTCCTCCTGACATGACTGATGACTGAGGACATGCATGTGCACGCAAGGCCGGATCTAGGTACGGGCACGGGCAATGCCCCCCCAAATGCCAGGACGGCCCCCCCAACCGTGATGCCATGCAAACATTCCAAATTTCAACATTATTTAGACAAATAGAGGCTCTCTGGTCATTCTGGCTCCCATTCACTGAGCTGCTGATGGTGGCGGCCTCTCGCTTCACTTCCGCTCATCGTCTCACTCGCATATGCTCGCTCAATCTCGCAGTCCCACCAGAGCACTGATGGACCAGTCAGCAGAACTTATTTGCTGTTCCAGGGTGAACGGGGTCCTTAAAAAGTCTAGCGATGTGACCTCACGAGAAAGTCAAGTAAAAAAGGAGGAAAACGAAACAATAAAGAGTTAAGAATTAGGACTGTCGATTGGGAATGTGGTCTGTCCCTCCATTTTACGACACTACTTTCCTGCTCCACCGGGGCGGGGGGTGTGTGTGTATTGGGGGGGTCTCAGAATCATGTATTTCTCCGCTGACAAATAACCACCTTGCACACAGATGGCAGAGCGCCTATTCAATGCAGACACGCTGTCTCAGATGTAACAAAAACGTGGCTGATAAAGGCAGTAACAGAAGTAACCTGTCCGAGGACCACGTTAAAACACACTATGTTCTAGTAGAGAGGTGCACAGCATTTGACCGTCCAAGTGAGACATCTAAAGATGCATTCACACCAAATGCATTTTGTGCAGCGGAAGCCGCCAGTTTCAATGTTAAGTCAATGGTTTCGATGTGAAGTGAGGTGCGATGGTCTGGGAACAGCGCGATTCAAGCAGCAGGTGCAGTAGGCCAGAGTGAAAAAAAAATCAAAACTCTGAGAGGTCGCTAGGACATGTAAACCAAACAGAGACTCAACTTTGGGCACAGCGGGTAGAATACACATATACCAATATGGTGGATCAGATTTCCTAAACTTCCATTCATTCATTTAGCTTAACCTGTTGTGTCCCTTTCAAGGCAGCGGGGTTTCCTGAACCCGTCCTGGCTACGGTCCATGCCAGCTACCGCTAGACAAGCTGGCGGCCAGACAGAGATCCTGCTGCGAGATGGAGAGACGGCCTGCTGAGCCTCCTGGACTTTATGATGTTTTTCTTATTTTAATCGAGACAATAATAATAAAAAAGGTGCCCTAATTTTATGCTGGATTTTATTTTTACTCTCTCGAGTTAATGCGGAACAGCAAGCTTCAGACACGGTTTAATCAGATCAGATGCCTTCCCTCTCCACAAAGGATTACCAAGAATCTTATTTCTCCCCATCTTGGAGTCCTTCAGGTGTTTTTTAGTAAACTCCATTCTGGCTTTCATGTGTTTTGCACTGATGAGAGGCTTCCATCGAGGTCACTCTGCCATAAAGCCCCGACTGGTGGAGGGCTGCAGTGATGGTTGACTTTCTACAACTTTCTCCCGACTGCATCTCTGGAGCTCAGCCACAGTGATCTTTGGGTTCTTCTTTACTTCTCTCATCAAGGCTCTTCTTCTCCCGATAGCTCAGTTTGGCTGGACTACCAGCTCTAGGAAGAGTTCTGGTCGTCCTGAACATCTTCCATTTAAGGATTATGGAGGTCACTGTGCTCTTAGCAACCTTAAGTGCAGCAGATATTTCTTTGTAACTTTGTCCAGATCTGTGCTTTGCTATAATTCTGTCTCTGAGCTCTTCAGGCAGTTCCTTTGACCTCATGATTCTCATTTGCTCTGACATCACTGGAAGGTCTTATATAGACAGCTGTGTGGCTTTTCTAATCAAGTCCAATCAGTAGAATCAAACACAGCTGGACTCAAATGAAGGTGTAGAACCATCTCAAGGATGGTCAGAAGAAATGGACAGAACCTGAGTTAAATATATGAGTGTCAAAGCAAAGGGTCTGAATACTTAGGACCATGTGATATTTTAGTTTTTCTTTTTTAGTTAAGAATCCAGTCGACAGTGATTGGTTCGAGTCGGTCTGAGTCACATTTTATGGGGAACTACAGTCACCAACCATGAGTGAGCTTGTTCAAAGTCCACACCCCTTCTACTCGGGTGAAGCTGTCAATCAAATGATCAAGGTGGGGCCAGCAGGCACCACATGCCTTTACTCAGGCATCTGATTGGTCAGTTTATAACTTAAAGCACTTGAGATAAAGAAAAACCATCTTTTAAAAAATTAGGATTAGAAAGAAGATGTTAATAGAAATGTATCAGAGAATGGTTATTCTGACAAATAAAATGACTGAGTAATAACTGTCCATTTCTCCATAGTCCACCCGTCGGGCAGGACGTTGGGAACTCCGACAGGCTGTTCTGGGAGCCTCTAAAGATCAGTGACATCAAGTGGAACTTTGAGAAGTTTCTGGTGGGCACTGATGGGAAGCCGGTGACGAGGTGGCACCCAAGCGTCAATGTGTCCAAAGTCCAAACAGACAAACACAGTGACCTTCTCCAAGTCCACGCTCAAGACATTTTTCATTAGGTAATCCAACAGATGATTTAATTGTAGAGAGTGTGGATTTTAGGCACTAACCGGGGCTGGCTAGATCCAGCCCTGGCAGGGATACGAGTGGTGAAGAGCACAAATGTTTCTATAGAGAATCACCCCGTTTTAAAACAAGACTACCGACTGCATTGTGTCAAAGTTGTTAAAAGTCAGTGGAGCATGAGTGAGTTTGGTTTCTGTTGCAGTTGCGCCAAGAAAGTGTCTGAAAAATCCTTCTGTCTGCAAGCGTGCAGCTTTTCTACAGTTCAAATAGCTGCTTATTTTTGATCCAATTGATATGTTCTGATCAGAGCAGCCTTTTTTCAACAAACAGCACATTACAACTCTAAGAGTTCACTGGACTGATGTGTTAATTTGACAGCAATATCAGCATAATTTTCCTCAACAAAACAGCGAGACGTTTACATGGCTCCAGTTTCCCTTTATTTCCAATAATGGCTATCTATGGGCTAAGTTAGGTGCTCCTGTCACAGCTAGAACTTCTTTAAAACTCCTTATCTAATGCATCGTTTTGTTTCTATTGAGTAAGAGAAGTGTGCCTGGCAGATTTCAAAGCTGCTGGTAGAAAAGAGGATTTCCAGCAGACACTGAAGCAGGTCCCATGGAAGCCCTTCATTCTCTCCTCCTGTGTCAACATGGCACCTGAACCGGTCCAGACGTGCCAGCATCTCTGCCCCTCTACTAATAATTACAACACATTATTATCCCAGCGAGGCCCGCCACCTTAAGCTCTGCTCAGACGCACTCCCCTGTGTTTGCAGTCATTCATCATTACAGAGAGGCTCAGTGCTTCAGTACCTGTGGAGGAGAACACCTGTCCAGGTGAGCTTGAATTTAGGATGAACACTTCCGAGAGGATTTCCTTCCTGTGCAGGACCTCTCTTCCAGAAAATCATGGATGTGAAATTCCTTCTCACAAAAAGACCTGCAAGCAGACGGTCCACCTGCATCTGTCAGTGATGTTTCACCAGAAACCATGAATGAATTTAACAATATGAGAACTGCAATCATAAAAGGATTTTCTCTTTATATCCTTTGGATTCCTTAAAGTCTTCCTTCCATGCTAGCATGTTCCTGACGCATTTGCAGCTGTGTTTGTGAGTGTAGCCAAGTGTGCATGTGTTTTTGCGTTTTTTTAATGTTGTGTCTGAGTTTGTGTGTTTGTATTTATCTTTGTGTTTTCTGTGTGAGCTTGTTTGTCTTGTTTACGTGTTTGTTTGGGAATGCTCATGCATTTGTTTGTGGATATGCCAATTTGTGCGTTCTGTTTGTGTGCTAGTGTGTGTGTACTTTTTTTGGTTTTGTGTCCAAGTGTGTGCGATTGCATTTGTGTGTGACATACATGGATATGTTGGAGTGTGTTTCTTTTGTTTGTGTGTTTTGTTCGTTTGGGTGTGTGTTTCTGTGTACTGATGCATTTGTGTGTCAGTGTGTGTGTGGGGTAGTTTGTGTATGTGGTTGCATTCATATGTGTGTTCTTGTGTGTGTGTGTGTGAGTTTTTTGTGCGCACGTTTGTAATTGCATGTGTGTGTTATGTTTGTTTGTTTTGTGCATTTTGGATTTTTGTGTGTAATTGCAGGTGTGTGTGTTTGTTTTGTTTGTGTGTTTGTCTTATTGTGTCTGTTTGTATGCGGGTGTTGTTGTGTGATCAGCGTATGGGTGTGTGTTTGTAATGTTTGTGTGATTTATTTTCTCGTCCAAACACACCAGCGCCTCAGTCCTCAAACCGGTTTGTGCCGGATAGTCCTGGTTGAAGTGTGTTTTCTGTAAAGGTGGGGCTCAGTGTATGTGTCCCAAGAAGGCCCCCCCACCCCATCTCTATGTGCAGGTAAGCAGAGCCCCAGCCCCCCACCCCCCACCCCACACACACTGTCAGAGGAGCCCAAAGAGCAATAAAGCTTTAATTCCAGCATTTCATTGGAGTCCAGCCCTTTGTCTCTACTGTCAAACAAGACGTTTCCAGGAGAGGATGTTCCAGCAAATTTACCCCAAGGTCACAGTACAGCTGTTGGACAAATAATGGAAAAACAGAACCTTTCTGCAGTTCTCGGAACCAAGATAGACCTTAGTGAATCGGATTCGGAAGCACTGGATTGTTGTTGGTCTTCAGACCAAATATGTTTTACTGCGTTTCGTTCAGCCGTTTTTATGGTTCTGTGAAATCAGATTGGTCCTCGCCACGAGTCACGACCATGAGGAAATGCAAACATGTTCACCAGCACAAAGGTTCAGACAGAGATGCAAACACGCGAGGATTCTCTGCAGTCTCAGACCTTCACAATAATTAAACTAATGTGTCTGTCCACCCCCCAGCCCCTCCTGCACAGCAGCGTCCTCATAAATAGAGCGAGGGAGAACTCAATACCAAGCCAACTGGCTCTGATCACTCACATGCTGCTTCAGGGAGGTGTGTCTGTGTGTGTCTTTGTGTGTGTGTGTCTATGTGTGTGTTCTCTGCTTTCATCACTGTGCTGGTCTAGTAAAAGTAGGTGTGCACCACACAAGGCAGTAAAGAGGTTGCTCATAAAAAAGATACCGCACACACGCACACACGCACACACGTACACACGCACACGTGCACAGACGCGCACACACCCGTACACACACAGCTGGGCTTGAACTTGTTTTCTTCCAGCTTTGGAACAGTTTGAGTCAAAAGATGCTCCAGTCCTGCAGCAAAGCTTCAGGAGAGCATGCAGGTCAGATCTACCTTCCAGTGTGTCAGTGAGTCTACATCCCACAACGCTGGAGTTGTTCCTGAGAACATCAGCCCTGTGTCAAAGATGAGTGACACTGAAAAACAGCCACAGCCTTGCTGGACTCATATGCTTTACTTATAGAAACAGTTTTAAAAGAACGTGATGCATTACTGCCACTTTATAACATCTTTATTTTTTCTTGTATGAGACTGCTGTACATTTTTTTTACTTGATAAAAGAGCATCTGACCATAGAATACAAAAGAAATGTATTCATCTCAAACGGAACAAACTGACCAAATATTGAAAGTGTTTTCAGTCCAACCCAGAACGAGATCAGACACACAACAGATACACACAAACAGTTCAAGGCTGAGTGCGGAGCATGAAACAAGTGCTCCTTAGTGTGGGTGTGGATGGGTTTTAAGACAGAACACACACAGCACAGAGCATTTCAATGAGACAGAATGACTTAATGAAATGTGACTGAATGTAACATAACTATATTTCAAGTTTAAAAACAGAGAAAACAATGTGAAAGAACTTGTAATCAAGAAATCTGTCAATAAGGCAAATAGCAACCTGATAAACATTGAAACCAGCTCTGAGACTGAAGCCATGCTGCCATAATGAAGCAGCTGCAGACGCTTTCCACCACATGTAAGTGATAATTGTCCAGAAACAAGTCGACACATTAGCATTTCACACCCGACAATGCTCACACACGACTGCAGTGGTCTGAGGCGGTTTTCTTTCCAACAAATGACAGTTTTACATGCTGCACTTAAAGAGCGTGTGGATTCTGCACGCACCGTCTGCCCTGACAATAAAGCAACTGGGGTAAGTCTGAGTAAAGAATTCCTGTGTCTGAAAGTCTGATAGTCTGCTCTGCTGTAACTCCAGTCCCCCATCGCTGCTTCACTGCAGCAGCAGCCATTAGGCCCTGAACAAATGAGGTGTCTGCTGCTCTCATTCTGGACCTCAGTCTCTGCTTTACGGAGAGTTCATGGAGCTGGACAGCAAAGCTGGCTGACAGCTGGCTCCATCCCCCTGATAAAGAGAGGACGTGATGACATGTCAGCTTGAATATGAAGTCTTTGAAGCTAAACTTCAGTCAGTCAATCTATACTTCTCATAGCTTTCTGCATCAAATAGATCTTATTTCTTTCTTTCTTTCTTTCTTTCTTTTTTCTTTCTTTCTTTCTTTCTTTCTTTCTTTCTTTCTTTCTTTCTTTCTTTCTTTCTTTCTTATTTATTTTTTATTTACTGCTGACGGGTTTTGTGCGCAAGAATTACATTTCTGGGATATTTGAGTAACACTTTACAAATAAAAACATTTCAGGCAATAAAAATGAAGGAAAAATGTTTTCTCTTTGTTTTTGTTTTTTTTTTTTGTTTTTTTTTTTTTTGTTTAAAAGTTGCATTTTGTCGTATAAAATGTAGCTGGTGAAACATTGTGATTAATCAGATTATTTTTTTGAATTGGTTAACAGCACTAGTTTTTACTATCATCATCACACAGCAAAATCCTTATTTCTTTACCAAGAACATCGTCTGATATGTTAATTTATTTAATGTGACCTAAGACAAGATGACAAGTGACAGTTTTCAAAACTAAAGGAACTGATTTTGGTGAAATAGTCACAGCAAAAAAGGAATTTTTAGTTGTAAAATAATCTGCATTAGAAGAAATACAAGTATCCTTGTATTTTAATAATTCTTTCTCACTGCAATGCTGAGTCATTTTCTCCTGCAGCATCTGATCTGAAATCAGATGACACATGTAAGATGTGGAGTTTCTGAGTGCAGCTGCTACGTTCAGCTGTTTGTTCACAAAGCGTTTCTGCACACAGATGTTGAGGTGTTTGTCTGTCAGCTCAGTCCTCTTCTTCCATCTCACAGTGAGGATTGAACTTTCTAAGTAACAAATTGAGATCATCTCTGGGACGCAGAGACATATTTCTGATGATTTCAGCACCAATGAAAATGATGTTTTTAACATGTTCTTGTGGCATGTTTCTCATGATGGAGCTCAAAATATATTTCTTTATAGATCCATGAACGTCTTTGTTTTTCCTGTCTGAGCTGGATCTGGATCAGATCTGGAATTAGTGCCGCTCTGCAGAAGCTATGTCCTAGAAAATGACAGTTTTATTTTGGCTAAAATGAAAAGACCACTGGGAACAATCGGAAAATAGATAAAAAGATGATTAGAGTGGGACTTCACAGTCATTTGAGCCCATTCAGCTTTAGGATTTGTTGCAGACAGTTCAAGGTTCAGTGTCGGGTTTGATCAAACAGTCAGCCCCCCCCAAGAAAAATGCAATGCTGGTACATGTTTGCTCAAAGCAGGGATCCTCAGCAGCACTGTTTGTGTGTTCATGTGAGTTTTTAGGTTTGTGCGCCCAAGTGTGCATGTTTATACGTGTGTGTGGAAGAATGTGTGCGCTTGTACGCATGTTGGCACAATTGTGTGCAAGTGTAGTGTTTGTACAACCATCAACAAGTTTGTAAATGTGTGTGTGAACTGTGTATTTGTTGTATTTGTGTACATGTGTTGGTGTTTTGTGTGTGTTTACATGTGTGTGCAAGTATGGTGCTTGTGCGCATCATGAAATGTTTGCGTGTGTGTGTTTGTGTGTGGTTTTAGCTTATAACCCTGATGGTGAACCTTCTTCAGCTGCAATGTAACACCAACATGGTGGTTTTCATTGTTATGAAGTGTTGATGCCTGTGGTAGAGCCATTCCAGGGTCACCAAGTTGCTGTTACCACACCAAAAAGTCATGCGACCGATTCACCTGAGCAGTGCAGAGAGCGCCGGTCTTTAGACGTTCATTCATGTCTGCCCTGAATAATCCCCTACTCCTCCTGTTTGGCAGTCGATGCCTCCACACACATTTCTGTACACACACAAAGCTATGAGATGCTGTCGACTCTCCCCTCCTTCTCTGGCTCTGGAGGGCTCATCTTCATCAAAAAAACACCTCCCCCTTAAACTCTTAAACATCTCATCTTTTACCGCTTTGCTCTTCAAAGGGAATCCGCAGTGAAAGAACCACAGCGTCAACGCTTCTCCTCACCCTATAGAGTGGAAAGAAACACCTCAGCGCCTCATTACAACACACTCCTTTCATCTGTTAAAACACCAACACAACATCACAACCTTTAAGCATTCAGTGATAAATTCTAAAACTTCAAGTCTTCAAAGTAAGGCTTAGATATTCTAAGCCTTACTGCAGCTTTTTAAACCGATTACAGGGAATTAAAAGCATGTGATAAGTCACCAAACTATGCTCAACTTTACACAAAACATGAATCCTGAAGGGTTTGTAAGCAGAGGACACTGATGTTTGTCTGTAAATATGCATTAAGTTTTCCCAAATTGACTAAGCTTAGTTCAGGACAAATGTTAAGTGTGTTTCGTGTGTTTTTTATGAAAATGTTAAGCATAAGACTTTTATATATGAACTGTTCTAAGTGTTGAAGTTGTTTGTTATTGGCTCTTTGAGCTTTGACAAAACTTGCATGAACAGTTGAATTTTAATCCCAATGACTAAAATCATTTTTTATAACATAGTCCAAAATAAAATAGAATACATGCCAATCATCAGGCCTGGACCCGGGCTGCATGGAGCCCTAGCCCTAGCCCCCCCAGTATCCATCTCCCTACCCCTACAACACCACCACCATCCGGATCAGAAACAAACATGCCCAGGGCCGGCCCTGCCTGTTATAACATAATTAAATATAATAATATGTCGAATTGTTAGGTCATATTAATAGGCTTAAGTGTGCAATTTAAATGCAGTTTACTTTTTCTCATCTGATTTCAAGCAAAAGGCGATGTCAAGATAAAGGCATTTATTTCATTTGCTTTATGTTTAATCCATTTTCTCTTCATTTTTTAAACACTTTACTACAAAAAACATGGAAATCTTGACAGCAGTTATCTTAAATGTTACACTAAATGTTGCTTCTTTTGTACTGTAATATTGTTTACGTCCTAGTCAAATCGGTCCAGAGGAAAGTGTTTTTTACCTGCCTTGAAGTTTGTTTAATGCTGTTGTGGCGCCCCCTGCTGATAAAGAGGGGAACTGATCGAGGGGAAGGTTCTTTGTCTTTGTCTGAGTTCAGCCAATCCGTTCTCTTCAGAAAGCATAAATCAGCTTCTCTGCTGTCAACACGCAGAGATGTTTACAGCTTTAACATGAAGCGACGCTTTTATCCTGACAAAGCAAAGGTGTCTGCATGAACACAGGATGCAGCAATCACAGTCACATTGCAATGTTAATGCTTGTGGTCTGATATCAGGGCTATGTGTTTGATGTGTTTTGTTTTTGGTTGAAAAAGAATTAAGCAGCAGCAATCTGACTGAGAAGTTCATTTTGCACGGTTCTGTGGTTTAGTTTGGCTTTGTTCCATGTGGTCGTGTTCTAAGTTGTCAGTCAAACCAGTTTCAGGTTAATCATCTACAGCTGTCCTCATTTAGTTCATCAACCTCAGTGTATTTAAGTGTCTGGTTGTCATCTGCTCTGCTAACCTTTGTGGTTCTCTATGCTTTTGTTGTGGTTCATGTTTATTTATTAAAAGCTTTAGTTTCTGTCACAAAGTTCGTGCTCCTGCATTTTGGATCCTACACCACCAGTTCCTGACAAAGAGTTGTCTTTATTTTTATGAAGGATTCTGGCTCTTATGTAGTGTTTTGATCCCAAAAACCAGACAAAAGTCAGAACTTTTAAGCTGTTTGTTTGGTAGAACTTTTTAATTGTGTCGCGTTCTGAGATGGAGATGCTCATCCACGCTTTTATTTCTTCTCAACTTGATTATTGCAACTCCATCTTCACATGTTTAAGCAAAAAATCTCTGGAACGGCTTCAGGTTGTCCAGAACGGTGCTGCAAGGCTTTTAACCAAATCCTCCAAGTATTCAGATGCCACCCCGTTATTTGTCCAGCTGCACTGGTTTCTCGTGCATTTTAAAATCCTGCTTTTAACATACAGAGTTCTTAATAACCAAGCACTGATCTATATTAAAGAGAGTGTGCAGCCACTCTCAGCAGGTCCCTGGGATCATGTGATCAGGGTCTGCTGATTGTTAAGAAGAGGTGGTTTAAAAACTAAAGGTGACGGAGCCTTTGCAGTAATGGCTCAATCCCTCTCCCTTCCCCTAAACCTCAGATCTGTGGACTCAGATATTTGTGGAATATTTGTGGAAACAGATATTTTAAAAATAGCTTTTTCTTAATTCTGTCTTTATATTCTCTGTTTTACTTTGTGTTTTACTGTGAAGTACTTTGTAATTTTTATTTTGAAAGGTGCTATACAAATAAAGTTTATCATTATTTTATTATATTTTCCCAACTAATTACTTCAAGTCTATGTAGCAAAAATGAGTGCAAAATGAGTATTTTCTTAGAAGAAAAGCCACACTTAAGACGACAAACTTCTAATGAACAGTTTTTCAACCACAGGTGAGTCTAAAGATTCATTTAGGATGTGTCCAGGACACAGGTGACTATAAAAGAGTATTACTGAACAAAGAAAAGCCCTTCCCATTTCATGCTGTCAGAAATGACTCCTCGTGGAAGAGAAATGTCACAAAATCTGAGAAAAGAAATAATTTCTTTACACAAAAAGGTGAGAGCTACAAGAAGATCAGCAAAGCTTTACATATCAGTCAAAATGCTGGAGCAAAAGTGGTCCAAACATTTAAGAAGGATGGAAGTGCAACCATCTTACAGAGACGTTCAGGCCGTCCACAGAGGTCAACATCTCTACAGGAGCCTCTTCTGATGAGAAGGTTAAAGGAAAGTCCTGGGTGACAAGCCAGACAAAGAGCGGTTCACAAACTCCTCCATGAGAAAAACTATCAAAGATCCGGACGTCGCCCGGACTGGCGTTACCTAGGCCTCACCCTAGAGCCAGGCCTGGGGTTTGGGCTCGCAGGCGAGCGCCTTGCTTCCATGGGCCCCGATCGGTAAAACCCAAAGGATTGACGTGGGATCACTCCCAGTGGGCCCACCTCCTGCAGAAGACCACAGAAGAGGCCGGTGCAGTGTGGTTTGGGTGGCAGTTGAAGGCGAGTGCCTCGCTGGCCTAAACCCTGGTCAGAAACTTGGAACTTGGCTTTTGGGACATGGAACATCACCTCTCTGGGAGGGAAGGAGCCTGAGCTTGTGCGAGAGGTTGAGAGGTACCTGCTAGATATAGCTGGGCTCACCTCTATGCACAGTCTGGGCTCCCAAACTTAGTCTATCGAGAGGGGTTGGACTCTCTACCATTCTGGAGTTGCACATGGTGAGAGACGGCGGGCTGGGGTGGGCTTACTTGTGAGCTCCCAGCGGAGTTCACCCCGGTGGACAAGAGAGTTGCGTCCCTTCGCCTTCGGGTGGGGGATAGGTTCTCTGAATGTGGTTTCGACTTATAGGACGAACAGCAGTTCGGAGTACCCGGCTTTCTTGGTGTCTCTCGGAGGGGTACTGAAAAGTGCCCCAACAGGGACTGTTATGGCGGCAACCCCCGAACCTATTGGTGGAGGTAGAGGCAAGAACTCGGTCCTGGGAGGAGTTCGTTGAGGCCATGGAGAACGACTATTGGTTGGCTTCGAAGAGGTTCTGGCAAACCGTCCAGCGCCTCAGGAGGAGGAAGCAGTTTTCTGTAGGCACCGTTTTCAGTGCAAGTGGGGAGCTGCTGACTTCGACTGGGGACGTTGTTGGGCGGTGGAAGGAATACTTCGAGGATCTCCTCAATCCTGCTGACACTTCTCCTCTTGAGGAAGCAGAGGCTGAGAGCCTTGGGGTGGGGATGTCCATTACCCAAGCTGAAGTCACAGAGGTATTCAACAAGCTCCTCGGTGGCAAGACAGCGGTAGAGGACGAGCTCCGCCCTGAGTATCTCAAGTCTCTGGATGCTGTGGGAGTGTCAACCCGTGTCAGTCAGGAACTGTACCACTGGACTGGTAGACAGGGGTTCCCCTTTTCAAGAAGGGGGACCGGAGAGTGTGTTCCATCTACCGGGGAATCACACTCCTCAGCCTCCCTGGGAAAGTCTATGCCGGGGTATAGGAAAGGAGAGTCCATTCGATAGTAGAATCTCAGATTCAAGAGCAATGTGGTTTAGGTCCTGGTCGAGGAACTGTGGGCCAGCACTACACCCTGTCTAGGGTGCTGGAGGGTTTGTGGGAGTTTTCTCATCCTGTCCATATGTGTTTTGTGGATTTGGAGAAGGCGTTCGACCCTGTGCCCTGTGGTGTCCTGTGGAGGGTATTTTGGGAGTATGGGGTCCGGGGAGCCTTACTCAGGGCTGTCTGGTCTCTGCATGACCAAAGCAAGAGCTTGGTCCGCATAGCCGGCAGTAAGTCAGACCTGTTCCCAGTGCATGTTGGACTCCAGCAGGGCTGCCCTTTGTCACCGGTTCTGTTCATAGTCTTTATGGACAGAATTACTAGGCATAGCCACGGTCCAGAGGGGATCTGCTTTGGGAACCACAGGATTTCCTCTCTGCTCTTTGGAGAGGATGTTGTCCTGTTGGCTTCATTGAGCCAGGACATGCCTTCAGCATGCATTGGAACAGTTTGCAGCTGAGTGTGAGGGTCAGCACGCTAAATCTGAGGCCATGGTTCTCGACCGGAGAAAGGTAGTTTGTCCTCTTTGGGTGGGTGGAGCGCTCCTGCCCCAGGTGGAGGAGTTTAATTATCTTGGGGTCTTGTTCACAAGTGAGGGAAGATCTGAGCGTCAGACTGACTGGCAGATTGGTGCTGCGTCCACTGTCATCTGGTCACTGTACCGGTCCGTTGAGAGCTAAGCCATAAAGCAAAGCCCTCAAATTATCAGTCGATCTACGCTCCAATATTCACCTATGGTCATGAGCTCTGGGTCTTGATCAAAAGAATGAGGTCCCGGATACAAGCAGCCAAAATGAGCTTCCTCCGTATGGTGGCTGGACAGTCCCTTAGAGATAGGGTGAGAAGCTCGGTCACCCGGGAGGAGCTCGGAGTAGAGCTGTTACTCCTCCACATTGAGAAGAGCCAGTTGAGGTGGCTCGGGCATTTGGTTCGGATGCCCCCTGGATGCCTCCCTAGAGAGGTGTGCCAGTCATGTCCCACTGGGTGGAGGCCCCGGGGGAAGACACAGGACACACTGGAGAGACTATGCCTGTTTCCGAATTCATGCCCTAACCCCTAACTACTAAAAAAACTGTATAGTGTTTCACTTTATAGTGCTGTACTATGAAGTGCCCTGGATTTTAAAAGCAATTCGGACACCATGCTCACTACTTTTTGGTCGCCGTTCTTCTTCGGGTGTTGTTCATACGGCGGTGGACAAACAACAGAATGGTTGCATTACCGCCACCACCTGGTCTAGAGGCAAACTCCTTTTTTTTTTAAACGCCGATGGTGACGTCACTAAGTTTCTGAAGATAATAATAAATATTAACAGTTTGCGAGGGCTATTTATGAATCTACTGCTGTTTTAATGATGAAAACGATTCTGGTTTGTAAAAAAATATAATTACAAACATGTTTGTGGTGATATTTAACGTTTCTGCTCATAAAAAAACTGTCAAATCACTAGTCCATCACAATGTTATTTTTTTATTTTTGCGCCACAGAACCATTTACGTGCTTGTGCGAGTAGGCATTTTTTTTCCTGTAGCTTACTAAAAATGACTTCAAATTTCAATTTTTCCGTGTTCCTGCTAGCCATAATTTAAGTATTTCTGATAAGATCTAACCGAAAATGGGCCAAAATGAGGCACAGGGAGAGAAGCAGACATCTGAGAAGATGTATTCTGGCTGCCCTAGCCAGAGACATGCAACTTGTGAGTTAATTCATAGCATTTGTCAATAATTCTGCCCCAGGGTTATACCACCTGCTGGGCAAAATAGCAAACATTATTGTCCAACACTGGATTATGAGTTATATACTGTATTTACATATTATAAATAAGTGCAACACTCTCTTGAGTTCAGAGAAAGTGTAGTGTGTTTTCTTCAAACCATGTTAGTATTCCACACAAAGTCCTTTTCATCAGTTTATTTACAAAAATCTTTTAAACACACTTTATCTGATTTATAAAAAAGTATTTTCATATTTAAAAAAAGGAATAAGAAAATCCAAAAACCCAGCCAAACAAAGAAATATCATGAAATTTACCAGCATTACTAATGTATTAATACAATGAAATGTTAGCCATCATAATAAACATACTCATTCCAAAATTAAGCATAAATTAAATGATTAATGTTACATTTTACAGGGTCTTCCACGTCTTTACTGCCATTGCAATAAGACATGCAAAGTATTAGTTTTTGTAAATACATTTATTTAAAAATTTCTACATCTTCTCCTCTACTTTTTCAAGGAGACTTAGGAGCCTCTTCTCTCGCTCCTCCTCTCTCCTGGCCATTTCCTCCTCTCTCCTCTCTCCCTTCTCTAGCAGTGTGATTAGACCACCATGCCGTGGCCTCTTGGTAGAAGGAGCCTTTTCTGTCTCCTCCTCTTCCCCTGTCTGCTCCAGGTCTTGTGGCACTGAGGCAGGGGATGGCGCAGTGGATGTGGAAGGGCTCTCCACAACGGATGAGGCAATGAGGTATCGAGGCCTCACAGATGCCCTGCTGCCTATGGCCTCATTCATCAGGGAGAACCACTTCAACGAAGCTGCAGATGGTTCCCCTGCTTCTGTGCCACTGCCTGTGGGAGACATTATAAGTTCCTTCAAAAATAAAAAAAGACCAGTAAACAAAGAACTAAATAAAACCACAAGGAACTGTCTAGGCCTTCATTTCCCAAACCTTATATGTTTTCTTTAAGTTTTCCCACTTCTTGGCAGCTCTGCCTTGGACTTGCTTAGCCTGCTGCACCCACGACCCGGTCCTGGATGAGCGGAAGAAGATGGATGGATGGATGGATGGATGGATGGATGGACGGATGGATGGACGGATGGATGGACGGACGGATGGCTTCTACAACTGTATGGTGTCACAAAGGTGAGGATTTCAAAGAAAAATGCATCGTGCCTACAGTGAAACACGGTGGTGGCAGTGTCCTCACGTGGGAATGCATAAGTGCTGGTGTTGGGGAGCTGTATTTAATTGATGGTATCATGAAATCAACAATGTACTGCTCTATACTGAAGAAAAGATGCTGCCATCGCTACGTGCACTTGGTCCCTGTGCACTTTTCCAACATGACAATGATCCAAAACACATGTGGAAATCTACTGTTTCATTGAAGGGGATTGAATGGCCAAGTATGTCTCCTGATCTGAATCCAATCCAACACCTGTGGAGAATTCTGAAGAAACAAGTTGAGCATCACTTTCCATCAAGAATCCATGCCCTAAAAGAGGTTATTCTGGAAGAATGGAAACAGATAGATGTTGCAACGTGTCTCCAATTTGTTCATTCCATGTCCGGAAGTCTTGGTGCTGTCCCTCAAAATCATGGCGCTCATACAAAATACCACATTGGGGTAGCTTTTGATGCAGGATATGTTCATTGTTGCTTCAGCCAATTTGAGTAAAACTGAAGATTTTGTGATCTAAGTGACATTATTCAATAAAACTCATCCTTGTGGAAAGTTTGAAAATTGCTCATCGCGCTACTGATTAAATTAGTACTTTTTAAAGAGGATGTATTCATTTATGCTGAGCACTGTATATGTTCCTTAACTACTTTTGGTTAAAAAGTACTATAAAGTACTATATGTATAGAAACAAATATAATACTATACTAATTTGTCCAGACATCCTCAATGTTTTATGTATAATGATATGAAAAAAACAATGTATTTGCATATTTATTTAGTTTTGAGGAGGTTGGTTTGTGGCATGATGAAGCAACCGTCCCTTAGACCAGAGGTCTGCAATCTTTACCGTTAAAAGACCCAATTGATCCAGTTTCTTACTGACACCCAGTGAGAGCCACAAAGTCACCTTTTGAAAAAATAGCCTTTATGGTTTTGTGGCCATTAATGTATTCATTAATGCAATTTAGCTTTTAAAAAATGACTGCAATTCAATTAAAACAGAGTTATGTTTTCTATGTATAAAAATTGTAACTTTTAAGTACTTTAGGCTGATGGATGTGCAAGTTCCTTTCAAAATAAAATCTAGCCTGTGTTAAATGAGATCCTCCTGCAGCACATTTATATTCCTACAATCCAACCAGATCGATTTGTCTGAGGCAAGTTGTTCATCGAATTGACCTCTTAAAAATGAAACAAATCTATCACTGATCATGGAAAAACACATTTGGATTGAGGTACAGCAGGTTTATTTTACTAGAACGTAAAAATGACCGTGTCCAGCACAGAGAACAACACACGTGTGATGCAGTAAAAACTGATCAACCATCATTCCAGTTCAATGTGTGGAAACACTTTGAATTTACAAAGTCATGTGACCATACAGTGTTCTAGAATGTTTTAATAATGTTCCCATGGATTCTTCTGATGTGGAAAAACAACAGTGGAATGAACTTTACCAAACTCAAATGTGAATGGATTTGACATTCATTCTTGTTTACTTGTTTGTAAATATATTTCATTTACACTTGATTATCTTTCAGAAATACAAGAATGTGGAAAACTTCACTGTTCAGTAGAAGGTGCATATCTCGCTGTTTTGGATAAAGGTGTTCTGGATCCATTTCAGCTCAGAGAATTGGATCCAATCGGATTGTTCAAAATGAACTAATATAGACTATGAATTGTTGCTTAAATGACTCTTTCCACACTTACTAGTATTTAACCATTAAGATCGAGTTTCCACACAGTTACAAATAAAGGTTTTTTAAAAAAGAAAAAAAAGGCTTTTAGAAACTGTCGTCCAATGAACTTAATGAACGTTCTTTTGGTCCCGCCTTCAAAAGACTAGAACCAGTCAGAAGACTGCATTTCCTAACGTCGGCACCGAGCAGGTTCGGGAGGCGGTTCTGCTTCAGATCTGGACCAATAGCGAAAGAAGAGGGTGATGTTCTGGCCAATGAGCGTTTAGGACGTATGTTCAGAGGTTATAAAGAACAAGGTGACAGGCGGTCAACTCCTCCACTTATTGGCTGCCGCTGTGCGCGACACTACCGAAGTGTGGACCCTCAGAAAGCTGTAACAGACGGTAATAACAGCCTGTAAAACACATCTATCGCGTCGATTTGAGTTCCGGTGTTATTTAAATGTCGGTGTGGTGGTATTTGGAGGGGTTTCACCGTGAAACGGAAGCGTTCGGTGCAGTCCCGACTGAGTGCTGGAAACCCGGTCCGCCATTCAGTCGGTGAGCTCCAACCGAGTCACCAAACATGTTCGTGTTTTCAATAAACGAGCGGAACGGCCGGGTGTTGCGATCCGTGCGTACCGGAGCGTGTGCGGTGTCGCCCTTTCACCAGGTCACCAGCACCAACAGTGTCCCTGGTTCCTCATACACCCACAGCCAACGACTGGCGGACGGGGCCTACACGTCTCACCGCGGTCCGCCTCCCGGTTATCGCGGCTGGGAGCGTCCTCCAACCCCCTGAATGTGTCCTGCACGGCAGTGACTCGGGTTCACCGTGGAGTTCACGGTGATTCGCTGGCCGGGCTCCGCGTGTGTCCCCGCGGGTCGTTGTTGACCTTCACGTCCGCAGGCTGTTTAGCATGCTAGCTTAGCTTTGAGTCCCCTCTGAGGACGGTCAGCGGAGCCGGGTCACCGACACCGCCGAGCAGGGCGCTTCTCTCTGCTTGCAGTGCTCGCTGAGTTTCTGGTTGAATGCAGACTTTGAGTTGAAGTTGGATTTTGGCTGACTGACTGCGTGCAGCGCTTTGACCGAACCCCGGAGCCTGGCCTGCTAGTGGCCGCTTAAGCTGCTCGTTAGCTCTCAGAGCTGTAGAGCGCGCGTGACGTTTACCTGCAGAGCTGAAGCTGTCACTGAACTCCTGCTTCTGTTCAGACTTTTGAAAACAATAGTTTAAATTCAGCCTCCGGGTCTTTTAACTCTGTCAAAAAAAATCATATTTATGGCATAAAAACTAGAAGCAGCCCATCTTTTTCATGTTCACTTTACTAAAATGTTGTTTAGTTTTGTAGCTGACGGATCGAAAAAGCCTCTGATAGTTTTCTGAAAGCAGGAAAGGTCAGCTCAGCTGTGATTGTGGCACAAGTGAACCAACCTTCATGTCTGGATAGCTGCATTTCTATGTTCTTTTGATCAAACAAAAGTCCTCCTGTCATCACTGACTAACAAAACTCTCCCCGTCTCTGCAGGTACCAGCCATGTATGCCTGCTCCAAGTTTGTCACTTCCTCTGCTGTGGTAAGTTGCTTCTGGTTCTTTAGGAATGTCGGGGTCACAGTTATGGCTGAGATGTGCATCAGTGGCTCCATAGCAGCAGAGCAGACTAAGGTTTGAGTTAGGATCACAAGAACTGATTTTAATGCCTCAAGGGTTGATGGGCGACTGAGCTGGTTTTGGGGGATAGATGCAGGTCTAGTGTACATGTGTGTTCTGACATTGAGCAGTTCCATCAGTTCTAGGCTTGTAGCTTTATGCTCGGGTCCATGCAAAGGTTGCAAAAGCTCACCTATAACAGTTCTTATTCACTTCTACCCTTCTTACAACAGATAATTCTCTTCTGATGTTAAGATGATCTCGTTTATGCATCATTTCATTGGTAGTTAGGCTGTATACTCGCTGGTCCATCAGATGTTGTGCTCAGACACAGCTGAGGAAATGCTCAAAGGTAAAGCGTGTGTTTGATTAAAAGTGGCACAATGAAGGAAGTTGTTAGCCTAAACTTTGGGGGAAAAAAACGAAATAAAAATACATCAACTCTGAGCATTAAGTTCATAAAACATCTAAAGCTGCTTTGGGTCCATAAATGAGACATCTTGAGTGTCTCATTTGTTGCTGATGTTGTCAGTAGTTGCTGTCAGCTCTCTGTTTTACCTGGGACGACTCATAGAAACACAGATCAGAAAAATGTGCAGTGTGTCTCATTTTCCCATCATGCACTGCTGTGTATGGATGTGCTCTCACACAGACTGGGTGCACCGCCACGGATATGAGTTTAAATTCTGCAGTTTGAAGGATCACAGCAGGCTTTAGGTTTGGAAGTCCAAATGAATCCATCATTCTGGTGAAAGTGAGATGTTTTCTCAGGTTTCCTCTGTTCATCAAACTGCTCAGTGAAAGTCTAAAGAGAACTTAAACATTCTTGTGTTTTTACCAGGAGGTTGCTGCATCTTAAGTGTATTTTTCTTTTGTCTCCTCTGCAGCTGCGTGGGGGGTCCAGGGTGCTCGCCCGGCCAGTCTCTGTGTCCCTTTTCAGCAGACCTGAAGCCACAGCGGAGCAGCAGGTGAGGTGGAGGCGCAGTCTGAGCTGCTTTAACAGTGCGTCGAACCCTTCATTTATGTGAAGGGGGGCGGCTGAACCATTGCGTCCCACAAACACCAGTAAAGCCCTTTTTGTTGACTGCTGGCTGATTTGGACCTCTCCTACCTTGTGAAGGCCCTGCTGCCGGTCAGCCGGTCTGCAGTCCTGGCCCGCTCCCTTCAGACCTCCGCTGTGTCCCGGGACATTGACACTGCAGCCAAGTTCATTGGTGCTGGTGCTGCCACGGTGGGGGTTGCTGGTTCAGGAGCCGGGATTGGAACGGTCTTCGGCAGCCTCATCATCGGATATGCCAGGTAAGCACTGGAATAAGCAGAGCCATGGATCTGCTGATGGCTTGACCAAACACCCCCTCCACGATGAACGAGGCGTCTGAGGTTCATCATGCTCTGCTGTCACAGAGCCACAGATGAAAACCAAAGGCTCACTTTTAGACACTGTGAAACAGTTATTTTAATCCAACAGTGGAGTTTAAGGGTCAAAGGTCTTTGAAGGGTACAGGTATTTATTCCAGCAGCTTCATAGAATTTCAAAAACATCCCCTTCGTTTTGTGATATTTCTTTACTTTTTACCGCTCTTCACAAATTAGATGAATCAATGTCTGCAGATGACATTTTTTGAAAACACAAGAAGCATCTCTATAGCATCTCTGAGGGAAATTTTCATCAGGCAGCAGGGAAGAGGATGACCAGTCAGTTTGGTCTGAAATGTAGACCAAGATCAGAGTTTGTACTGAAGAAACAATCAAGGAGACGTCAAAAAAGACTGAAGTCGGGACAAAAAAACCCTCATAATAATCTGTCCTGAAAGTGGAAACGCATCAAAAGAAACATGTCAAAAAGAATAATGACGAATCAGCTGTTTTGGGAATTTTGGGAAGAAACTGGAACGGAGGCCCAAAAAAGCTAAATCCAAAGCATCTTGGAAGACTCCAAATGTCAATGAATTCATGTTTGATATATAAATTCAGTCTCAGAATCTGTGGAGCTTTTACTTTAGGGTTGCGGTTTTAGTCCAAAGCGAGGTTTTAGTCTACAGGATAAAACTTTGAGATTGAGATTTGTGGAATTCTGCCGTCGTCTTTCTTCAGGTCCCTTTAGGGGGCACCAAATTTAATCATCTCTGTCCATCTAACCAGGAGAATGCAGACATCTTTCTCACCTCCACCAACCTCCCTCCTGTCCTCCTCTTCATCCATGAAGCTCCTCTTTGGTCTTCCTCCTGACCTCTTTCCTGTAGCTCCAACCTCAGCATCCTTTTACCAACATCATCACTGTTCCTCCTCTCAACATTTCCAAACCATCTCCATCTGCTTCCCTGCATTTATCTCCAGAACATCTACCATGATCCGTTCCTCTGATGGATTCAATCCTGATCCTCTCATCCTGGTCACTCTCAAAGAGAACCTCAACATCTTCATCTCTGCTTCCTCCAGCTCTGCCTCCTGTCTCTCCATCAGAGTCTATAAACCACCAACATTTCCTTTCATTCTTGATGACACTCTTTAGTCACACATCACATGAAACCTGTTCCAACCTGCACACAGACGCTTCTTCACCTCTTTGCTACTCTGTTGTTCTGGACTTTTGATCCCAAGAACTTGAAGTCCTCCACCTCTGCGCCCTGTAACCTCACTGTTCCTCTTGACTTCCCCTCCTTCACACACAAACAGCTGATTTTTATTCCCCTCCTTTCCAGACCAAACCTACAACTCTAGATGTTCCTCCACCTGCTCCTTTCTACTCTGTGCTCAATAATATTGTCCTCATTCATCAGGTATTTTAAGGTGCGACAGTGACTGTAAAGCTCTTTTGGCCTTCAAGAAAGGTAGAAAAGTGCTGTAGAAGTTAACATTATTTACCATTTTCATCTTTCCATCTCTGTCCTTGATCACCTTAACCGTCTGCATATCCACCTTGTTTTTTCTACCTTGCCAGCCTGTACAAATCAACCTCTTCCTCCCAGCTTTTATACAAGTCCTTATATGATCTTTGCCACTTCCACCTTCACCGTGTGCTGAATCTCCTTATCCTGCTGTCTTTTGTCCTATGAGTTCCGCTTTTTCTTAGCTAACCTTTTGCCTTTAAACCGAACTTCTGTAGCTCTTCAATCACCTGGCAGAACTTCCCGATCTCCCTCCTTGAAGCCACACAGCATTCTTCTTTTTCCATCTTCCACATGGTCCTCTGCTCTGCTCTTATCCTCTTCATCTTCCTCACCACCAGAATCCTCCTCACTCCAACAATCCATGGCTGTCTAGCTACACTCTCAAGCCATGACTTTGCAGTGGCTGATCTATTTCAGATTACAGTGTCTTTCGTGTTGTAAACTTTTGTTTCCTCCCTTGTTTCAATGCCCCCTCCCATGCGTCTCTCTTTACTGGGAAAATGTCTTCACTATGTTTCCATCTTTGTAACAAAGTCCACCACCATCTGTCCTTTCCCGAAACACCAAATTTCTCCATCATTTCCTTTTCCACTCCGGCTCTAGAGTGGAGAAACTCTGGATGTCCTCATCCATCTCCCTCCATGATTTCTCCTTTAGCTCACATCCTACCTCGGGGCATAACCACTGACAACATGCAACATCACACCTTTAGCTTCCTGCTTCAGATTCCTCATCCCGTTTGACACCCTCTTCACCTCAGAACGTTTTTAGCAAACCCTTTATAAGCCTTGCTCTCCATCTGGTCTCTTTAACATCCAGGAGATCCACATCCATCATGTTGACCATCTCTCTAGTTTTCTAGTTCCTAGTTCTCTCTAGTTCCTACATTATGTCCTTTACACCTGTCTTTCCTGTTCTCTCCTTTCCCCAACAGTTGTCCAATTCAACAGCAACATTCACTTTTAGTTTGTTCCTGAGACATAATGCTTTTATGTGTAGATTTAGGGACTGCTACCATAAGCAGGTTAGCGGGGCAGATCTTGAAAATGTTGTCAGACCAGAACCCAAAACAGTGTGATAAATAAATGAACTAGGGATTTTCTCTGCTGTTCTGCTCAGGAGAGAGTGTGGTGCAGAGTTCTTAGAGGAGCGTTTGTTACAGATGGGAAAGGGGTCTGATTTGGCCAAAGTCTTTGCTCGTCACCAAAGTGTGGAGATGACAATGACTCAATAATTGGCATCAAACGTTAGTAAAGGGTAAAAAAGATTCTTTCAAAAAGATGATCTGGTCTGTGCCGTTCAAAAGGACATGGAGGTGGCTGACTCTGCATTTCCAGCAGCTGAATGAATCCTCCACAGATTCATCACCTGCATGGTGCTGTGCTCTCCAACAGGATTATAGGTTCCAACCTTCCGTTCATCCAGGACCTGTACCGGTCCAGGCTTAGGAAGCGGCCTGGTAAAATCCTCAGATTCCTCACATCACAAACACAATCTGTTTAGACTCTTCTCAAGTTGACATTCTGCACGTGTTCTACATGTGTTTTCTGTGTCCTGGTGTCGTGGCAGTGTGACTTTTTTGAGAAGGACAAGCATTCTGATGGCAGTTTCCCCTCCGTCTCCTGCAGGAACCCCTCCCTAAAGCAGCAGCTGTTCTCCTATGCCATCCTGGGGTTTGCTCTGTCTGAGGCTATGGGTCTCTTCTGTCTGATGGTGGCGTTCCTCATCCTGTTCGCCATGTAAACGCAGAGCCACACCTCCCCATAACACGTTCCGGTTGGTGTCTCTCCCACTTTATTCTGGAAAAAGGGTGGTGGTGGTTCCAGAGCAGGTGGTCTGAGCTGAGCTTGACGGGCCATTCCAACCCACAGAAATACAGAAATCAAGGATAATTTGCCATCGGATGAACAAACCTGCAATCCTACATTTTTATGTTCCCACTCTTTTTTTTTTGTTTGTTTTTTCTCAACTTTACGTGAAACTCTCTTCATTTAAAGGCTGTACTAAATAAAGAATTAATAACAGAGTTCTGCTGTGATCTTTATTCAGCTGTCTGATTACATACGGTAACTAAGGCCATTTCATCACACTCAATGTTCCAAGATTTGTATGTAAAACAAAAGGAAAATTCTAGATATATTTCCAAATGTCTAAGGCTCAAACACCAGCCTGTTTTCCTGCATTCTGTGCTGTACTCGCTGCTGATTACCTGGATCAGGTGGCTCCAGTTCTCTTGGTAATCTGCAGTGTGAAGGATGGTTGGAAAATCCTGCAGGAGTGTTGATCTTTGAGACCAAGAGTCTTTCTTCCCACATCCTGCATCAGTTAAAGAACCTTCAGTTCTCCCATCAGGTGTGCAAAATTTGTCAGAATTACAATTTGATTCTAGAACCATTTGGTGGTTTAACTTGACTCTTCTTGCTGAGTGTCAAACTGGGAGTCATTGGGACCAATTTAGTCTTTGGTTCAAATCCAGTTGGGTCACTGTCTGTAAATGAGAACTGGACTGAGTGTTTCGTCACCCATAGCAAATGATTTGCTTCCAGTTTCAATGAAAGTAAGTTAATTCAGTCACTACTTTTTGCAATACAGTTGCCACCACATTGGAGTCGTATGTTGTCAGCAAGCCGTGATTAGTCAGTCAGTCTGAGTCATTGTTTCTATGGCAACAACTCTTGTCAATCAGGAGTGAGCTTGTTGAAGTCTACGCCCCTACCACTGAAAAATAGATCCACAAAACTAACATGTTGAACCTTAGTTGTGAGACCACATACCTTGTGTATCAGAGCAAGAATAATTACTCTGACAAACAGAATGGCCAACAGCTGTTTCTATAGAGAGCTGTTCATAGAGAGTCTAGACCAGGGGTGTCAGAATCCAGGCCTCAAGGGCCGGTGTCCTGCACGTTTCACAACCAACCTGCCATTGAAGCTCCTTATTGGCTAAGCACACCTGATCCAGGTAATCAGCAGCAGGTGAGACAGGGTTTCTGGAAAACCAGCAGGAGTCCGGTCCTTGAGGCCTGGACTTTGACACACCTGGTCTAGACTATAAAGGTCTGTGGGATTTTGGCTTCTTGGAGCCAACAGGTGCGCTCTGTTTGGAACGCCAGGGAGGAGGGGTCACTCAGTCCAGTTCTCTTATACAGTTAATGCTCTACATGCAAATATGTTTAAATAAAGTTTTTCATTTTTTTAATCTTTTTTCATATTTAAGTCCAAAATCTGAACTAATTGTTTTTTTAACTAATAACTAATGATATTAATTTAAAAAAAAATGCTGTTACTACAAAACCAACCAATGTACCAATGATCATTGAGTTTATGAGAACACGCGTCAAGATTCTGCAGCCGTGTAGGATCAAATGTAAGCCTCCTGAGGGAGGATTGCATTCAAAGAACCACTTCACAAAAAAAAAACAATGAAGAGGTTTTTTTTATAGGCTATCGCTTCTCCTAAACAGAAATTAGAAAGGGGTAAAGTGTCTCCGCAGCTGTCAATGGAGAATGAAAATCCATTTTAGTAGCTGCCACATCTGGAATACAAATGACAGCTTTTAAGCTGTCATTTGCTTCCTTCTGTTTATCATTTAGTTTTGGTACTTGGCTACAGTACCGTTTGAAACCAAGAAAAACTCAGAGCATAGACAAACTGAGGATTACGAAGCAGCTCCAACTGTAAAGGAGAACATTTCTGTCCAGAGCTGCAGCAGCTGATCCCTGAAGTTTTGGAAAGAGGCATGCACAGATTATAAAATGTCAAGATCTGATTTGTTTCCTCTTCCAAACTAATTACAAACTTTTTGGATATGACCGCTGAACGACCCAACCAGAGCCAGAATTTGGAAAAGTTCTGCCTAATGTCAATGCATGTTACCTTAGCTTCTCAATTCTATCTCAGATCCTCTGGTTATTTCACATATATGAATGACTCCATCTTTTAGCAAAAACAAAGTCATTAAAAGATCCTGATCCTTCATGAAATTGTTGATCATCTTCATTGGTTTGAAGATATTAGGCTTTTTTCTTTGACATTATAAAGTTTTTGTCTTTTTAAATTGTTTCTTAATCTTTAGTTATCATCATTAGAGTGTTTTTATAAATGTGTGTGTGTGTGTGTTTTAAGCAAGAGAACAGGATTTAGTCAATTTAGTATTAATGTAGACAGTTAGAACAACTGTAGCTCTGTTTACCATTATGCTGTTGTTTTCCCAATAGCGTTACCCTTTGACCTTTTCTTTTAATTTGGCAGCCCTTAACAAAAAGTAGTTTATTTAGGTGTACAACAAGTATACTTAGTTATACTTAAAAAAGAGACCGTATAATTAAAATTTACTTCATATTGTAAACTTAAATGTTACAATTTAGTGTGAAGCATTCAGTTAGTATACTTTCTACAGTACACTCACACAGTCTACAGTAGACCTGCTATCCCTGTATTTATATTTCAAGTATACTTAATAAAATAAACTTCAAGTTTACTACTTTCTGAGAATTTGCATGAATTGTCATTCTGACCATATTTCTAAGGGGCTGATACCCCTAATGCTCCCAGCAGGTGCGGTTGTTGTTACATCTAGTGATCTCCTTCATATTTTGTTTTGTTACTGATTGTGTCTTTGGGGCCCTTAACTTCTCGGCCCCTCACGCTTAAGTTTACTTCACATTTCCGTAGATAATTTGAAGTTCTGCCACCGGAAGTGTCTGTGAAAAAGCAAAGCAGGACACAAGAAGGTTTATTTTGAAAATCCGACCGGAAAACGACAGGTCATGATTTGACAAGCCAGAAAAGCCCGAAGTTGCGGTCTGTTCCTGGAGTTGAGTCGCTGAAAACGCCGTAAAGTCGCCCGTTTGCTTTTGCTCTTTTCTGAACGCGACAACAAGCGGAGGTTTGGCGGATTCGGTGGGCGAACGGAGGGCTTCGGGGAAGCCTTGTACAAGTCCAAACAGCCCGAGGAGGCCCGGGAAATGTTGGGTGAAGCTAACGCTGAATAGCCGTAATGTCGTGGGAGGAAGCGTCTCGTTCTCCGGCCTCGCCTGTGCTGGGTTCGGCCGCTCTCTGAACCCGCACGGAAACGCTGGACGGACTTCGGGCTCGGCTGTCAATGACGGTAAAGTGCGGCTCTATAAATTAGTCAACGGCGACAGATTGACGGAAGCTTGCTAACCATGGCGGACAGCGTCGGGGAAGAGTCCAGCGTCGGTCCGCTCGGCTTAGGCGTCACCGGACAGAGCGGCGGAGCTTCACCGCTGCCGACTTTGGCCACCTCTCTGCCGGGGGGACTCCTTGCAGCAAGCGTGGGTCACCCCAGCACCTCCTCGGCCTCCTTCCCGCCCGCCGCGGTCGCGCAGAGTGGCCTTACGGCCGTGGTGGCCCCCATGTCCGCAGTGGCTCCCACCGCTGCCGGTTTCGCGGACACCTTTACCCCCGGCTCCTCGCCGCCTGTCGTGGCCGTGTCTCCCATCGCGCACGCAGCCTCCCCCGTGCCGGGTGTGGGGCTGGGGGTAGCAGGAGGGGGCCTCCTGTCCCAAATCCACGCCACTTCCTGGGACCCGACTCTGAGCACAGACTGGGACAACGAGAAGGCTTCGCAGCAATGCATCCTGAGGATAAAGAGGTAACCCAAACCCACCGAACCAGAACCACTCCATCATGACCCTGGATGTGGTCTGAAGTTCACTCTGGTCTCACCTGTTTGGGTTTTAAAGTGCTGGTTGGATTTGGCAAAGGTCAAATGGTTACGCCCTCCCTCCCCCCAGGTACTGAGAAAGTAAAAGTAAAAGTTACTCGTCTCGAAGAGACTCCAGTAAGTCACAGGAAGTTCTGCAGTTTGATACCAGCTCTGTTTGACTTTAGAGCTCACAGAGAAACTTGATTTACTTACTGCTCAGACATTTCCCAAAGACGGGCTTGGAAGGTGTATAAACAAAGATCATCTGAATCCCATCAGCTTTCAACTCGGTAAAAATGTTTAACTTTTGCCAAAACAAGTGATTACAAATCAGTTTCAAATGACCAGTTTTGCTTTTGTAAAATCCAAAAGTGAAAGTCCTCACACAGACGCCAAGAAGTTCTTTTAAAGGTGAGTTTTAAAGAGCCACTCTAATAAAAAGCGTTTTTTAACGTGGTTTTCTGATCATAGATAACATTTATTTAAGAAAATTTAGATTAAAATGGCCTTTCTAGGTATTTCTTTGTTGAAATCGTTGGAAATCAGGAGCAGAACGGCACGACTGGATAGCTCCAACATTTCTTGCCATTTTTGCTTCAGTTTTGTGAGCTTGGAGTTGAGAGGGTTTGTAAGCTAGCAGGAGAGTGTAAACAGATGGATGACGTGAAATGGGGGCGGGCTTTCTGGGCGCCAACAGTCCTGTCCACAACTTAGAGTAGATGAAATTCTAATCAAGGCCTGGTGCTCTGCAGAAACTAGATTGTAGAAATGACAGCTTTTCTGGATTCTGGCTACAAAATGTATCATTTAATTAATTAAGTAATGTTTTATTAAACCATATACGTCGTAAAACAATTCAAAATATACATTTAGCTTCAATCTAGTTATTTTTCCTTTTTCTGATCTGAAAAATGATCCGAACCGTGACTGTACAACCTTTACACGATCTGAACCGTGGATTTTTCTGCTACACCCCTAATGTCAGTTATTTGGAGATACTTTGGTTTCAGGACAGGATGTCCTCCAAACACAGTTTAAATAAAACTGTCACAGTGAAATGAAAATGTATGAGTGTTTTTGCTTTGCTATTTGACCCTTTATCGCACGTCATACCGTCATCGCAGTTTCAAACACAGATTTCGTATCACGCAGGCCTAATTATAACTTAACACTGTGAACACTTTAACAATAGATCAATAGATGATTGAAGAGAGACTTTATAAGCTAATGTTGTTATTACACTTGTACAAGTGTTACATTTTTAGTTTTTGCTCTTTTACAGGAAACCATGTAAGTCCTTCACTTTAAAAATCTCATTAAATGAAACGTCTGTCAGATATTTTTTTCAAACAGTTGATGGAGTTTCAACCAACACAGTTTGGAGTCTCAGATCAGCTGTTTACCCAGTCTTGAGTTTTGACCTGTGAAGAATGGAACTCCTCTTGCAGATCCATGAGCAGACACTGTGGGATGTGTCTTTGCACCTCTTAGCTTTGCTCAGGTGATCTAGAGTTTTGTGACTGCTTCACATTGTTCTTTCTGTCTGCAGGGATATCATGTCCATTTACAAAGAACCTCCTCCTGGCATGTTTGTGGTTCCTGATCCTCAAGATATGACCAAGGTAAAGAGCAGAACCAGCCAGTAACTGCTTTTAGTGGCAGCTGGATGTTTAGCTTGTGTAGTCTGGTGGCGTTCCACATTTTAAAAAAAATCTAAAGGGTTTTTTGATGAGGTGGCTTTGTCACAGAAGTAGAAGAGTCAACATCTGATGTCAGGTTTGGTTTCAACTCTGCCCACCCATGTGTTAAAGTGCCCTTGGTCAAGACACTGAACCCCGCTTTTGGTGACCTGATTAGTGCCTTCCATGACAGCTCTATTGTGTAAATGTATGTGTGTGTGTGTATAATTATACAGTGCTGTTCCACCTTCCTTGAAGGCCCTCAGCGCTTTACAGTCACAGTCCTATTCATCCACACACACACATTCACACTGATGGCTCTGCTTCTGTACTCTGACACCAACCTATAACCACCAGGAGCAATGTGCAGTTCAGTGTCTGTCCTAACAACACTTTAACACACGGGTGAGTGAGTGTAAACGGATGACCTCAAAGGAGCTTTCGGACTTTGAACAAAGGGGGGAAATTCTTCATAAGTAAAATGTATTCATTTTTAAAGCATGTGCAGAACTTTGCCGTAATCTCTGTTTTTTTTTTTTGTGAAACAGCGTCATGGAGACAAACTAAGCTTTCTGCAAATAATGAAAATTATTTGATGTTCCTGGAGCCTTAAAATTCTTCTGTTCAAAGAAATCATCTGTGCTCTTCCCCCATCTGCTGTTTTCTGTGGTAGAACATGGTTATGTTTTAAACTTCAACCTGCCAGATTTGTACATGAGCATAAGATCAGAACAACCCAGGATCAAACTGAAGAAAATTGTGTTTGCAGGGTGGGGTTCCCAGTAATTTGTAGGGGTGGGACATTCCACTGACCCTCAACAAAAGACAACAGTACAGACTAATGTCAATGATCCTCATAAGTCCCTGTTTAAAAAAGATACCAGCTTTGTTTACCAATTGTTTCATATGTTGTTTGACATCATCCCACAAAAAATTTGAAGCCTGAACAGATTTGAATGGCGTTGCTGTTTAACGAGTCATTGAATATTCCTATCGTGAGACATTAGGGTCTTCTTTATAGTTAACCCACATCATCATTAAAAAAAGACAGCTTCCAGACAGGGTTCAGTCATGCTGCCGTCTCTCTTCTGGAGTGTGGTTGCATCTGAAACTGCTGGGTTTCAACATCCCCACTTTTTTGATGGAAATGTTTCAGATGGTGTCAAAGGTTGACACTGCATGGTTGAAGCAACAGAAATTCACAAAGAACAAAGAAACAGAAGCAGCTGGATGAGTTTTTGTCTTTGTGGAGTTCCAACATTGTATCTGCTCACTCAGGTCACCCGCGTTTCTTCATGTCCTCTCCTGTTGTTTCTTTTCATGTTTGTCCCAGTCTTGGAGTGTGATCCTTCATGTTCAGTAGAACATTTTACCAGGATGACCTGAGGTCACCTTAATGCTGCTGTGAGACAGTAGGTCTCAGTAAAGTGTGTTTTGTCTGTAGACGATGAATGTTGTTGCAGCAGAAAGTTGCTCAGTAAAGATTTGGAATGATGCCTCCTCAGATCCACGCACTGATCACAGGACCGTTCGATACGCCTTATGAGGGCGGCTTCTTCCTTTTCCTGTTCCGCTGCCCCCCAGACTACCCCATCCACCCTCCACGGGTGAAGCTCATCACCACTGGACACAACACTGTTCGCTTTAACCCCAACTTCTACCGCAACGGCAAGGTGTGCCTCAGCATCCTGGGGTAAGTCCTGTTTTTACTGCTTCACAGTAACAGATCCAGCACACATTCAAGCTCCCAAGCCTGATTTATACTTGTTTGTTTTCGTTGCACTGGCACAAAAAATGAAATGAATCTAAAATCGTTCTCAATTGTTGAAGAGACCTTTACCAAAATCAAATTCTTCAACACATTTCTAAAACTGTTTTTTTACTAACAAAGTCTATGAAAGTTTTTCTGGCCAATTTTCTTTTCTAGTTTAATGGCTGTCAAGATTTCTAAAATGTAGGTCAAGCTGTGCAGATGCTTTCAGCGGCAATGCAGAAGACAAGTCCGTTTTGGCTTCACATCTGCTCATTGAGGGGTAGTAAACAAAACGGGGTAGAAAACAATCTCTTCTACATATGTGTGTGTCTAGGACTTGGACCGGTCCAGCTTGGAGTCCGGCTCAGAGCATCTCATCTGTACTCATATCCATTCAGTCTCTGATGACGGAGAACCCCTACCACAATGAACCTGGATTTGAGCAGGTAACACCCCCAGCTGTTAAAGTTTAGCTGAGCACAGGCCTCATCATAGGGACTGTGGTAACGACTGCACAGACGGACTGGCTGACTAAACGGGATACAACCCTGAGGATTATTGGTGGTTAAAATAAAGAGAAAAAAGAAACTCTTACATTAATGTAAGGGGAGGGGGATTCCGGAAAAAGCCAGTAGGGGGCATGGTTGAATTGGTTTTTCCATCGATTCAAATTAGAGTAAGCACAGGGCACTAGAATCATTAGAAAAACAGGACTATTCTGTCTTCATAAAGTTTAAACTCCCAGCACTCACTGGAGAGTCTGGTTTCTGCTGCATCCACAAAAATGGCTTCAAAAACACGTGAACACAAGAGTAGATCCACAGCTCAGTGTTTGTTCCATTTCTGTCAGTAAATGCTGGATTAACTCTATTTAACTTCCCTGGTAAAAGGTGATTAAAGTTAAAGTCCCATCCACTGTCAGGTGTGTGAAAATTGTTCTCCGTATTTGACCCCTCCCCTGGGGGAGCGGTGAGCTGCAGTCACAGCCGTGCTCAGTAACCATTTGCTGCTTTAACCCCCAATCCAACACCTTAATGTTGTTTGCCCTGTTTGCTTCATCGTTGCTGGAACTGTGTTTCAGGAGCGACACCCAGGCGACAGCAAGAACTACAACGAGTGCATCCGCCATGAAACCATGAGGGTGGCTGTGTGCGACATGCTGGAGGGCAAAGTTCCCTGTCCTGACGCTCTTTGGTGAGAAGAGACCTTCATCCTCCCTCCTTCACGTCTGCGTCTTCCTCTGACCCACGTGTGTTTACAGGAGTGTGATGGAGAAATCCTTCCTGGAGTATTACGACTTCTACGAGGGCGTCTGCAAAGACAGGCTGCACCTGCAGGGCCAGAACATGCAGGTGAACGTTCTGACTCATTCGTCCTTTTTGGGAAACGAAGCTCCGCCCCTCCTTTTAAATGAACGTTTTCACATACTAAGCACACGCTTATTCTGCATGCTTTCTAGCTCATGGTTCTCCACGAGGTGCAGAGATTAGACCACACTTCCACTGTTCACACGCTTTTATGCCAGCTTCCTACACCAGATGTGGCTGAGCTAATAGAACACCAAAGCTATATCTGCATCACCCCTCAAAGGTTAGATAGTTCAGAACTATCCAGTCCCTGATGTTAATGCAATTTTTAAGAATGCCAGATGTGACATCACCCATTTGTCGAAGGAAAAACCTGATAAATATGAACATTTTACGATGACTATGAATCCAGTGTGTTCTGATGATGGAAACTTGAACAATTTTATTTAAAAAAAAAGAGTTTAAATACATGTTTTCAAATGACAAACCATTCAAATGCAGTGGATCATTGTCTGTGTTTGTCAGTATACTGAGCATCAATGCACACTGGTTTTTTGCAGAGACTTCTGGGAAATTTTTGTGGCACTGGATTTTGGAATTCTACATTCAAACACCTTAAAAAAATGGCTATCGCCCTATAGTGCATCAACTGGGGAGTAGCGAGGGAATCCGGACAACTCCCATCACCTCTGTTTTAACACTGGTTCAAACGTTAAACTGCATCCACCGCAGTTCTCTGTGTAACCGCTAAAACAGAACCTCTGTGGTTTGATCCAGTATCCATGACCCAGAACTCTGGTGATCCACAGAGCTGAAATCAGCCGGTTGCGGCCTGGCGGCGGCCTGGTTTACGGAAAACGCAGTACTAAGTCAGTGCTCACTGTGTCAGAGTTTGGAGTACTTCTGAAGAATAACTGAGAGTTGGTTTCTGTGCACAAAGGCAGCTCTCCTGGCTAACATCTGATGAAGTGTAGAGTTGCCATCTGCTTTACCTTCATCACTCGTGCAGCGTAAACCCCAGCACTGACCTCAGCCTCTCCGTGAGAGCGTGCGTCATCTTCTCTAGTTTGAAGGAGAAGCCGTGGCGTTCATGTGAGAGGGAGGAGCTTCTGAGCTAGCGCTGCTCACCTCTCCTGTTTGTGTTGCTTTGGCTCATGTCAGCCCAGACATAAAGAGCTCGCTTTTCATTTCCGCAGGACCCGTTCGGAGAGAAGCGAGGCCGTTTTGACTATCAGGGGCTGCAGGCTCGGCTCAGCGCCACCCGCAGGCGGATACGGGAGAAGAACTTGGCAGAAGATGAGCACAACAACGATGAGTCAGACTCGGACACCAGCTCCTCTGGGACAGACCCTGACAGTCAGGGCAGCTCCCAGCCCTGACCTGGAGGGACCGGACCTAACCCAGCCAGAGCTTTTCTTCTTTTCTCTTTCTTTTGGGTTGTTTGGAGGAGGTTACCATGCCAACAGCTCTAAGTTCAGAGGATTGTTGGGCTTATCAAGCGTCTGTTGTCTGGATATGCAGAGGAAACACATGTGTAGATATACATCCTGATGAAAACTTTGAGCAGATGGTGAAGCCCAGATGTTTGTGAGATGCAGCTGCTGGGGGGGTGAAAGTGTGAACCTTTGAGGGGGGGGATCAGCTGGGAGGGCGCCTCAGCTCTCTGAGGAACCTCCTATTCAGATGTGTTGGAGCAGCAGAGGATGTTGCTCTAAGCCATGCAGACTTTTCAACATCTGAACAGTCTGAAGCTGAGCTGCATCTTTCTCCACCTCCTTAGATCCAGGCTCTGCTGCCTCAGAACCGGACCTCAGAACCGAGCCCGTGCAGCTCTGGACCCTGCTGGCAGTGACTCCTGCGTATGTTTCAGTTGTAGTTGTGCTCAGTGTTTGGATGCAGAAACAAGCTGCGTCAGGACTTTCTGCCCTTTGATCAAACTGACCCGTGTTTGGTGCCGTAAATGTTCTGTGGCTCCTGGTTCTTGTGAGGGATCCAGATAACAACTGTTTCTAATGTGCAAACTAGAACTAACCTGATCATTCTGGGAAACCTTCCAATCTTATTGTTCCGTTTAGTTGCCTGAAGTTCTGTGGAGTTCTGACCCTCTGAGGACTTCTGCAGCTCCTCTGCAATCCCAACGTCCTTCACGCGCTGCAGGAAGAAACTAACCTGCTTTACTCAGACTGCTGCAGCATCAAATGATGGGAAAGTTTCAGGACTTTCCTCAGAAAAAGCATTTTATTTGAATGAGTCTGTGATGAAGGAGAGAACCTAAAACCCGTCTGACGTCCATGCATGTCGCTAAAACGGGTCTCGTTACGCCTGCAGAAAGACGGCAGACCTGCTGAACCCAAATGTGTTGCTGTTGAGCAGGGAAGTAATGCAGCCAACCTGTGTTTTCATCCGTGCCCAAATATCTTCCTCCTGTTCCTCGTCTTTCAGCTAAATGAAGCAGCTCTGTGTTTAAAGGATGCAGTGAAGGTGGGGCCAGTTTTAGGTAAAAATGCCAACCTTTACAAACATAACTGCCCTTCATGAAGCTTTTTAATGCATTTGAGTGACGGTTTCTCCCTGTGATTCAGATCAAGTCCACATCGGGGCATCGCCTTTGTTTCCTTTATTTTCTTCTAGAATCAGTGAAAACATGAAAACATGGGATTTCCAAAATGTTGATGCAACACTTCCTCACATGGAAGAAGGCGAGTGTTTGAGATGTTAAATCAGTCCCTCAACCCTGAACACAGGTAATGTAGAGAAATAAAAATAAAGAGTTGTTCAGTCAGCTGTGTGCGAGACTCCTCTGTTCTTCTGTGAATCTAGAAGATTAGGACGGCTCTGACTGAGGAGACGTGGCTTTTGATTTTCATTAGATTGAAAGTTTTCTCTATTTTTACAGGAAAATTCAGTCTGTTTGCATTTGTTTAAAAAGGATAGTATGACATTTTAACTCTTTAAGTTGTATACAGATTCACCTTTCAGAATCACAGTCTTCATCAGAATTATTTAAAATCTTTGAGCTGCAGTTGTTGTTCAGGACATTTCAGTTTCATTTTAGACAGTGAAAAATGGATGTAAAGTAGAAACCTTTAAGGTTTGTTCAGCAGTCAAACTATCAGCTGACTCGACAGTTTTATGGAGAAACGTCATCTCAAAGAACTCATTCTCTGACAGCAGACGAAGGCTTTCTGAACAGGAAGAAAATCGGTTTATGTCAAAGATGTGAGAAACACTAATAAGACTTCCATGGCTGCAGGAACACGCTCTACAAAAGAAACTCAATGTTTACACTTTCAGATCTTCTGCATCAGATGTGGATGAAGATTTGTGCAGTTCAGTTCTGTGTACTCTTGGTGTTTCAGCAGATTGTTGTGTGTGGATGTGTACAGTTGTGCACATAAATCAGCACCAATGATAAACATACAAGTGTTGGGAATAATGGAAAAAAAAGTGATTTTCTATTCCAGCCCTATCTTAGTCTTTGTGATTCTCTGGAATCTCCCTCTTTCCTTCCTTGTGTGAATGGAACAGACAACAGGTGGAAATAAGAGGCGATCAGCAGGACACCTCCAATAAAGGAGTGTTTCTGCAAGTGGTGACCACAGACAACGTCTCCAGCCTGATGGTTTCTGGCTGATCTTTTGGTGACTTCTGAATGTCAACAGTGTCATCACTCCAGGGGTACCACGAGACGCCATCTACAACCCACACAACTGGCCCAGATAGTGCAACTCATCCAGGACAGCTCATCAATATGAGCTGTGATAAGAAGGTTTGCTGTGTCTGTCAGCGTGGTGTCCAGAGCATGGAGGCGCTACCAGGAGACCGGCCAGTGCCTCAGGTGATGTGGAGGAGGTCATAGCAGAGCAACAACCCTGCATCAGGACCAAAACCTCCTCTTTTGTCCAAGGAGAAACAGGAAGAGCACTGCCAGAGCCCTGCAAACTGACCTGCAGCTGGACGCAAATGTGCACGTGTCTGCACAGACTGTAAGAAACAGAGTCCATGAGGGGGGTATGAGGGCCAAGGTCCACAGGTGGAAGTTGTGCCTAAAAGCCCAACACCATGCAAGATGTTTGGCATTTGCTAGAGAACACCAAGATTGGCAAATTCTGCTGCCTGCAACATCGTCCAGCATGACTGCTTTGGCAGTGGGTCAGTAATGGTTCGGGCTGGCATTTCTTAGGAGGGCCACACGGCTCTCCATGTTCTCACCAGAGGTAGCCTGACTGCCATTAGGTACCGAGATGAGATTCTCAGACCTCTTGAGAGGCCATATGCTGGTGTGAGATTCCTTCAAATGCAAGACAATGGCAGACCTCATGTTGCTGGAGTGTCAGCAGTTTCTGCTGGACAAAGGTATCGATGTAATGGACTGGCCCGCCGTTCACCAGATCTGAAACCTGTTGGGCACATCTGGGACATCACGCTCTGTTTATCCACCAACACCAGGTGCACCACAGGCTGTCCAGGCAGACCAGATGCTGTGGTCCGGGTGTGTGAGGAGATCCTTCAGGAGATCATCCGTTGCCTCATCAGATGCACATCCAGGTGTGGCTGGGAAGTCATACAGTGATGAGGAGGCCACGCCCACTCCTGACCCTCATTTTGATTTGTTTCAAAGACATTACTTGGAAGTTGGATTGGCCTGCATTCTGTTTTTCTACTTTAATTTTGAGGATGATTCCACATCCAGACCTTTATAGGCTAAAGAATTGAAAGCCCATTCAAAATAATTTTTGTGTGGTTGTGTTGTCAGCACATCCAACTATGTAAAGAACGAGCATTTAAAAAGAATGTTTTATTTGTGCAGGATGTGTTTTCATAGTAATCTTTAAGCTGTGTATATGATACATATGATAGCTGTTCTCTGACAGTTGGCACTAAGCAAGAACAAGTTTTAGCTTTGTTTACCAAAACCCACTGAGCCACAGAGATCAGCATATACTCTGATCAAGGACTGATGCCCCCCAACACACGATGTAGAAATCTCTCGTTTAACACCAGTTTGAACGTGAATCTGAGGAAAGATGTGGGAGTTTTGTAAAGTGAAAAAAAAACTAAAGAAAAAAGTGGAGCTTGACCACTTTAGGATTTTGAAACATAGACAGCTGGCTGCCTGGTGAGAGTTCAAAGTCTGCAGCAGAGCTAAACAGACCAAAGGTGGAGAGCTTTGGACTCTGGTAGGGCAGAGACCTAAACCAGAGGAAAAGTAAAGCCTGATGGCGTTCAAATGAAAAAACCTCAACTTTGTCAAAAGTACTGGGTTGTTCTGAGTCAAAGAAAACACCCAGATCAGCAGATGATGTGCTATTTAGCTGTAATAGATGTTTCTATCTGAGGTTTACTGGAAACAAAGAGTGTTTTTAGCCACTGTTAGACTGGAGATGAGCAGAACAATATCATCTGCAAAAAGTTCTAACAAATATCGGATCTGACAAGGAAACTGTCAGATCAGAATGGGTGTGACCACAGTGAGCCTTGTGGTCACCCCTGGGACATGGGAAACATTTGCAAAGAGCCCGAAGCTTCTGTCAGTGAGACGAAAACATTAGAAGCTGACTGGTCATGGATTTGTAGATGAATGAGATCCGATCCCAAAGAATTCCAACGTTATTATGGTAGACATGCAAAGTCAGCTGCCACACTGAAGTCACAACAAACTGATCTAAGACCAACGCTTTTTTTAGAGAATCCCAACTGAAATTGATCCCAGATGAAGGATTTTCCAAATACCCTGATAAATGTTCTGTTTCCTCACTCTGCTTTCAGACTAGAGAAAAGGATGATGGTTGGAAGGCATGTCCAAGGAGAACATGCAAACTCCACTCAGAGGGAACCCAGCTGGGATTTGAACCAGGTTCTTCTCACGGTGAAGCAAGAGGGCCAACCACTTCTCCACCATGCATGCAGCCCATCTCTTGCATTATGTTCAGGTCCATGGCTTCAGAGGGAGCCACGTGCCTTTGACTGCCAGCACGGTCTGGTTAAAAATGCGAGCTTTAATATTCATGACAACAGTCGAGGTCGGGCACTCTAATTTGTGCTCTGCTATAGTTTTTATCCATTGGAAGGTGGGTGGACTTAAAGAAGGGACCCAAACTTTGTTGAAGTGGGTGGAGCCAGAAGAACTGAAGCAGGAATTAAACGCCGTCCCTTGATGAAATGAGAATCTGAGAACATGTCAGACCAACAGCAGGATAAAAGAAGATGCAAAGGAAGAAGTGGGGAAATCCCGTCCTTTGTATTTAGCCAACAAAAGTTTGGAAACTTGAAACTTCATTACAGGAACACCAGTGTCAATATCAAGTCCCAGCAATGAAAACCTCCTTTGTTTTTCTTTGGGTTCGGTGTTACAGCGCTCTTCCTCCAACAGCTTCTGCAAACAGCTGATCAGACATAATATAAGCAACAGCCTGCTGTGATGTGTTTGAGCACTTCTTCAGAAGCATTCATGTCACTGTTTGTGATCAGGTCACAACTGCTTTCTGATGGAGTCAGCTCGGTGCTCAGAGCAGAGCTTTTGAAATGGGAAAACTCTTTCAGACGTTAGTGATGCTAAATTTGTTTCTACAAAAGGCGCAGTGATTGTCAATTTGTATTTAAGGAGAAGACACAGAACAAACAAAAAACAAACCCAAACTCACTTTATACTTTAAATATTTTTATTAAGTTTCAGAATTTTCTCATTAAACTGAGTTTGTTTTTTCCTTCAGTGTTTTTTTTTTTTTTTAAGATATTCATCTTTTTATGATCTTATCTTGAAGGGGTAGTTGGTCGGGTAAATCAGCATTCACAGTCAAACTTTCATATGCTCTGACAGCAGAACTTTTTTTCCTTTTTAGATTTTCACAAAAGCTGCAGAATTTATTTGTTTCACCTTTTTTTTTTCAAGTTTCAAAAATAGAAAAAAGGTAAATAAGAGGCTAGACATTCCATAAAGTACATTTGACATGTTTATCTTTTGTTTTCTCACTAAAGTTGTGACATTTTATTCAGATCCAGCATCTTTTTTTTAGCATAAGCCGCATTCATTCATGGCAGGAGGCCTCTCAGCATCGTCTTTTTTTCTTCACGTTGAACGCCAACTTATTTATGCTCACCACCCACCCACCCAGTCCATGATCCACTTGGTCTGGACCACCATGAAGACGTGCCAAAATGGAAACAAAGCAAATCAAACTTTGAGTGAAAACGTCATGAAATGGTGCTTAGAAAATCTTTCCATCCACAGTTTTTAGAAGTGACCCCTTGAGCACGAAAATGGAAAAAAAGACCTTTGGTGATGAAGAGCAGTCCACAACAATATCACATGCTCCTCACACCTGACAACAGGTGGAGATGAAGATCTCAGGAAGAGAGACTTCCTGTCACAAAACTGCTCCTATGCAGGTGTCCAAAACATGCAACAAAGAAGAAAACAAGCATGTCTAAAATAAAAAATGAAGAATTTACTTCTTAAATCCCTGATGGAGAGAACAGAGTGCAGTGAGAGCGAGGAAGAGGCATTCTTGGTTGTTATTCAGTTGCTTCTTCACTGACCAACCAGCTGAAACTGCTTTGACCTGCTGATCCTGAGGTTAGTGAAGAAATGGCCAGACGGATGGATGGATGGATGGACAGATGGATGGATGGACGGACGGATGGGAACCCCTCCAGCCCTGCTAAGGACGGCTGCTTCCAGCAGACCATGAATTTTCACAGCTTGCATAGGCTCTCTTATGTTGACTGCATGCTTGTATACAAAAGCATTTTAAGTGCATTGTTATCATCTTCATGGTCAAAGTGATTGTAGTTGCATGTATTCAAATAGAAACCTCTTGCAGAATGCACAGCAACAGGACTGTTCTGAAAGGAAGACAAAGAGGTGCAGAAACAACTGACTTTGAGAAGCTGATGAAACCTGCTGCTCCTGCAGGAGGAAGACATGTTTGACATTCTGGCTTATAAAAGCAGAACTGCTCCACGTCATGGCATGCAGAACCACTTCAGCACAAAACGGATTGTTGGGGTTGAGGTTTCAGCTAAGGCGGTGCAGATTTGGAGCTGTGGTGTGAAGCTGTCCTGAAGGTTTTAGCAGCAGCATCCTCTGTGTTCTCCCCTGCCGTTGCACACAGAATTTTCCTGAGATCGATCTGCTGTTCTGCTTCTGCACTCCACCTAAACTGAAGCGCTCAAGGTAAAATACGTCGACTGCACATGGAGAACATGCTACTGCATGCTTTTACCTAGTCTCACCTCACAAACCCCCCTAACTTGCAAAGTCATGACCCTTCATGACCCCTTTGTTAATCATAAAGTGCAGCAGAGATCACCTAGCAAATAGAAGCTTTTTTTCTGAACAAAACTGTAAGATGGGATGGTGGGGGCTCAGTGTTCTTTCTCCAAAACTCAAGCTCTTCTGGAAATTTTTGTTGTTCAAGCAGAAGTTCAAGCTGATCAATAACTGACATTCTGATTCGTCAGAACATGACTCATCAATTACTTTCATCATTTCAGAAAGCAGAACATCAAGAGATGCTTGGTTGAGTTTAAAGTAGTCACTGACTGACCCGCTTTTACTGGTTTTCCTCTGGAGCAAACAGCAGCTGTGCTCTTGGGGGGACCTCTGCCCCTCTGTGGTCATGACAGGTACTGCAGCTCATCTGCTGAGGTCTGCCATTCCTCTTCAGTTTGTCTGACACGTTCTGAGCATTCAGTGGTCCAAACCTGCTCCTCATAGAAAACAAAAGATGCCAAACCTCCTACAGAGCCCCCCACCCTGACTGCTTCTGACTCTGCTTTCATTTAAACGCTGATGAACTGGATTTTTTTTCTTTCATTTTAATTTATCTCTAAAGAAAGGAAACCAGGTCTCCTACTCCTATGAAAAGCCTGTAGGACTGATAGGAGATAATGCATGAATGCTGAAAAACTGAAACTTATGAAAGTGAAAAAGAAAATCCCATTTTCTGTCTCTCAACATGAACAATCTCATCAAGACAGAGCTGCTAAAACAGAATAATCTTAGTTGCAGAGGAGTCTTCTTGTTCTCGTACAGAGTAAGAACTGCTATCAAGCTTCAGCAAAGTTTCAGTTTGTAAACCACTAAAGGAAGAAAACATTATTCTCATTAAAAAGCTCATGCCTAACAACAGCATTTAGAAAAATAAAGGGGCTCTTAAAAATGTGATAAAGTTGGATCTTCTTGTCTGAACTTTTTTGACCCCAAAAAGTTCCTGCAGTGACACAAATGGGTTCTTGGAATAATAAATATAAGGAAGGCATGTTTTCTGTTTCTATTTGCAGATTTTGTGGTTCAATTAAATATATTTACTTGTTTTTCAAGGAGCTGCTCAAGTTTTTCCTGATGAATTAAAGGGCACATCCTCACCTTTCATCCTGTTCAGATGACCACTTTCATTCTACAGAAATACACTATTTCTGGGAATGGAAGAAACATTTTGCAAAGTTGGCATCAAGCGTGCCTCAAGACAAAACATCTGATCATCCACGACACTAAGCAATCATTAAGAATTCTTTTCAAAAGCTTGAAATGTCTCAAGAAACTCTTGTCCTGTAGTGTCTAACACAGACTGGGTGCAGTGGAGCACCCCCACCACCACCACACTGGGAACTCTGAATGTCCAGGAAAGTAAAACTGAGGGATGGTAATGAGAATGAGTGTCTGAAGATTTTCCTCCTCGATCCTGACGTTTAAAGATCCGTTCGTCCATGACGGAGAGAACGGGCAGCAACTCAATGAGACACAGCAAGCCTGGCCCAGATGGTGGCGCTGCACACACAAACACACTCAGCTGCCGTTCATGCAGGTCCAGGAAGGGCTCCGGGAAAAGTCTGTGAGGAAGAAGAGAAGGAGGAGGAGGAGGAGAAGCAGAGGAGCAGCCAGGAGCAAAGCAGCCACAGTTTGTGCCTCTGCGGTGGTGACCAGGGTTGTCTACAAACAAAGACGTGGTTTCCTTTTTAAGCAAACGTTGCTCGGCTGCACTGAGCATCTTTTTAAAGGTGAATCCGCTTGGTAGCCCTGTTTTCATGGGGAGATCAGAGTGGCTTGCAAAAGTCATGCAGTATAATCATGCTGGTAAACGACGCCTCCACGAGTCTTTTTCTCCCTAAAATATTGATGCAGAGGTTTCTTCCTAACCCTTCAGAGAACCTGCTTCTTTTTTGTTGGTTTTTTTGAGTGTCTTGGGAAAAGTCCTGGTCCTCCCCACCTCCCACAGCACTTTATGCTCTGAGGAAATCCTCGTTACTCTCTGCCTCCATCAGGCCTTCACAGGCAGAAGGAAACGCCATCACATGTTTCATGGCGTGTGGGGGGGTCTTCCTCCACTCTCTGAGTGGAATCCATGTTCTTCTTTTGTTTGTTTATTGGTGCTGTTCATGCCATGCAAAGTGGCTGAAGAGGGTCCAGTGTGGTGATGTACAGAAAAGATCTGGGAGCGGAAGTCCAGGGACCAGAGAGGGACTCCCATCCACCTTTCTGTCTTTGGTTTGGTTGGATTCAAGCAGCCCGGATTAGGTACGTTTGGAGTCTGCTGGATTGCTGGGTTGACAGACAAGGGAGCAAACAGGTTTCTGTGTTCTGGTGGGAGGAACAGAGTCCAGAACCCACTCAGTCACGAGCATGAGATCCCTTAAACATTCGGCGGGAAGGAGCTGACGTCCTCGAGGCTCTGCTTCCTGAAGCCCCTCTTCTGGGATGAAGATGAACCGGTTCTCCAAAAGCTTCAGATGATGAAGATCAGACTGCATCCTGCTCTATGTCTCTCTTTTTGAAAATATGGAGGTGGGGGGGCAGCAGGTTTCCACTCCCCTCTTCTTAACGTCAAAGTGGAGTTAGAAACTCAGCACTGTGGGAGAAACACACGGCAGAAGTCAGTGAGGCTTCCAGCAGCAGGTCCGGAGTCAGCACATCTGCCAGAACTTTACCAGAAGCATCAGAAGTCTGAAATCTCTGCTCAGATGAACCAGCCTTTCTGGTTTTTTACTCAAAACGTCTTCTTTGTGGAGCTCTAAACTGTGAATTGTGATGGTTAAAACATTTAAAAGCAGAATGTCTTGAGGAATTTTTCTGTCAGAGCATTTAAGCTCTGCAGCCTCCAGTCTGACTGTCAGTTTGTAAGACTCAACACAGTCAAAGTGGATTTGAGATCATAAACTAAAAGGATTGTATTTTTGCTGTTTATAGATCCGGCTTAGACCTAAATGTCACTTTTAGAAGCTTCCTTTGGGGCTTTGAGGCTTTGGGAGATGTTTCAGAGGTCTTTCAACCTTTTCATTTTCTCAGGGGTTTTATGGCTTTCTTTGTTTCCGTGGGAACACTGGGCCGTGAAAGATCCAGGCAGAAGGGATGTTTTGTGTCCAGAAACAGAACACCGTTTATGTTCAGCTCCTCTGAAAGCAGAGAGCGAGCTGCAGGAAGAGCTGTAAAAGAACACAGTCTGGCTCTAGAGTTCTCTCAAAAGGCCTGGAGAAATATCTGAAGACCACTTTAAAGATGAAGAACATCTGGCTCCTTGAAAGACACCAGAGAGGCCCTGAGGTTTGCTTTAGAGCTCCACAAATGGACTTCTGATGGGCCCTCAACATTTGAAAGCAACTGAACTGTTTGAGAGTGCTGCGTTTCACTGGCCATGAAGGACGGAGAGCTGGGAGCAGAGCTAGCATGACGGCGAAAACTCTTCAAGAGCTTGAAAGGAAGCTTAAAGGAAACCGACTTACAGAGTTGCTCAGTATTTCACAAGAAACACTGAATCTTAAGGAAACCAATCAGTTTTATCAAAAGCATTTGCTTCTAAATTGAAAGAAAAACAATCAGATGAAGACAATTGGATTTGCAAAAGAAAAAGGTTTTACCTGATCAAAAACCTGTGTTTGTACACATTTCACCAGCAAACAAGCTTCAGTGAAGCTGATTACATTCAGCAGGAAAGCGAAAAGGCCTAAAAAAAGACGGAATCAGAGACTTTAGTCTGACACTTCTGCAGTCTAGAATAAAACTGCTTCTGTTCCATTAGAAGGTTTTTCTCTTCACGTTTTTTTAAGGATTGTTGACTTTTTTCTGAAAAGGGAACTTTTTCCTGCATTCAAGTAAAATCAGGGAGCAATCCAGGGAAGATTTCCAACTTTAAAGACATCCGGGACCAGTGAAGCGCAGCACTGACGGGAGCTTTTCTTTTGTGAGAATGATGAATGAGAGCGATGCTGCTGGTAAAGAGCTCCTGTCACGTTATGAAATCTGGAATATTGGGAACCGTCTTCCTGCACAGCTGCACAGATTTCAAAACCTGCGTTCGAGTCATGAACAAAAGAAAAGAACACAACGATGGCTGCTCTGAGTCTGGCCTGTCTGTGGCGCTCGGGACAACAAAGTCACCGGCACGGAAGGAAGCTGCAACGCTGTGCCGCAGCACAAACCACAGAAATGAAAGAGTCAATACACACAACAGCAAAAGCGCAGCCAGCATGCAGGACTACTGAGAACACAGGAGTTTCCCTCCCCATCTGTGACCCCCACACGGAGAAGCAATCCGCCCGAGAAACAGGGAGGCTGTTCAGAGCTCGGATGTTAACTCGCCAATTCAGAGGGAAGGCTGTGAAATCACAGAGGAGTCAGTGCTGAAGGGTCACAGCAGAGGACTGCAGCCGACCGGGACCCACAGCCCAGCGCAGGTCACCCCCCCACCTGAAGCTTGCTGTTTGATCATCCTTCTCTGTCAAGCAGACAGGATCAGTTCCGGATTGGTTCGGTTGTCGTGTGCTTTAAAGACAACCCAGAACAAGCTGCAGGTCGTGCTGGTGAATGCCCACAGACTGAGGCGGCACAGGAGGACCAGGACCGCAGCACACACACAAACAGACACAAAGGGAAATCAAATGTCACACGGATGCGTGAGCACACACACAAGGTGGAGGGAACAACACAAAAGCGCACAAGACAACAGTGAAGTTCACATTCTTACATGAAGAAGCGATTTTTGCTTCTTTCTTTTTTTCTGTCCTCCTCCTCATCACCACACTTGTCTGTCTCCTCCTCCATCTCCTCCCTCTGACGCAGCTCGGCTGTCAGACCTCTCCCACCACAGCATTTTAATCCGTCCTCCCCACCTACAACTGCCCATCCAGCCTGCTTTATCCATTCTCATGTCTACTCCTGTCCTCCTCCTCGGGGAAGTTCACTCTTCAGACAGTTTTTCTTGCGTGCAAAGGTACTCCAATTTGACTTTTTGGTTTTTGAAAGACTTCTGGGTGGAGACGTGGGAGGTGGGGGGGTCTCACAGAAAATGTAGAAGCATTGTTGGGAAAAGACATGGACGCACATTTGAACATGGGAGGCAAAACAGCATTTTGGAAGGATGGTAAAACACGTGAACAAACAAAAGCTCAGGGCTCCACTTTTCTGTCCCCAGTCTCTCCATTTTCCAGACATCAGTGAAGAAACATGAGTCACAGGAGCACGGGGCACAGCAGGAAACACTGAGGAAGAGGTACCTGAGTCGTGAGTGGATGGGAAGCAGAGAAACAGCAGGGATGGGCCAGAAGCTGAAGAACATCAACCATAGTTTGCTGAAAAAAAATCTTCAAATAATTCCTCAACAGTGCAAGATCAGGCAGGAAGTTCAATGCGGCTCATTGCAGAGTACTGTTTTCCAAAGACCACCCACACCCTGTCTCAGGTGAAGGAAATACAGAAGAGCTGCTGTTTGGAACCCTGGACGGTACAGTTAGCCATTGACAAACGTCATGGTTTGAACATGTTTTCATGTTTGGCCACACCCACCAAAACTGGAAAAGACATGAATGTCACACCATGGAGAAAACGTCAGCATTTGTTGGCTAAAACCCTTTAACACTGGAGCTTTAGCGACAGCGTTCGTGTTCTTTGACCTGCCGTAGCTTTCGACCGGTCACGCGTCAACATCAGTTGCATAAACAGCCAGAAAGTTCCGGTATGTCAAAGACTTTGTGTTATTTAGGTGTCATCTCCGGGGTGAAAGGGTTAAACTGACAGGAAATGTGGACAACACGAATCACAGAGGTTTACTTGAGGTCAGCAGCAACAACAACAGTTATCAATGGGAGCGTTGGGCAGAAATGCCACCACGGCGGGAGTTTGCATTGAATAACTGCTTGTTGCACTGCTGAGGCACTGAAAACAAAGCAGGACGGATGGAGGCCACGTGGACGCGTGATGCAGGAGGAGACACATGAAACCATGGACAGGGTTCCGGGGAGCGGCGGCCCTGGGAGGAAGTCTCTGGATGGCCAAGGAAGAGTCCTGACAGTGACGGAAGAGTTCTCGTTCCATGTCTGCACATAAATTCACAGTTTCTACTTCTGTTTGCATATTTCTGACAAATGCAGAACTTTCAGATTAGTTCTGAAGCAAAAGCAAGAGAGGAAAAATCAAACTAAATGCTACAACTGTGTCTGAATATCTAAAAGAAAGCAGCTATAGAAGACCTGTTAGAAACAGAACCCCTCCCACTCCTGCAAAAATACATTTTCCCTCCCCCACCCATCCCCATTACAGTACCTAACTTGATCATTTCCGACCAATAGCGTGGTAGCATTTGGCATGCATAATGTCAGCCCCTCTCACCTCTCCTTACATTCAAAGAGATGAGGATTTTTTTCTCCTGCATGCTTTTGCAAGTGCATATGTCAGCATGTGAACACATTCATTAGGCTCCACACAGAGTAAGAAAGTAACAAACCTCCTGGCATTAGTTATCATTTGAGAATCATTATTGCTTGCAATGGAGACCCATGCAGATTCTTGTACAAAGCAAACTTTACATATGTACACAGTTATGAGAAAAGCAGCCACTTCTGAAATGGATGTGTGGAGGTGACAGCAGGAGAAGGACGGGCTGAAGTCATGAAGCGGGCTTTTTGGAGAGATCATCTTAAGCTTGTGTTCACAAATCTGAGCGGATGTGAAAACTAAATCCAGGCCTGCAGCCCCCATTCAGGAGCTTGGGGAGGATCTCCATGAAGCTGAATATCTTTTGGAATTGTGGGATGAGCAGAACAAAGTTCTAAAAACGTGAAAGGTTTGCTGCCGCTCTCATTTCCACACCTTAATAAAACACTGGGGTTATGATCAGGTGTTAAGTGTTTGCAGTCTGTCTACCATCACACTGACCTAACAGTGTAGGTCAAACTGCTTAATCAGCAACAGAAACCATCTTTCCCTGAAATGCAGCTCTTACCCAAAGACCTTCCCAGCTGTTTGGAAAAATGATCAACAAAGAATCGAATTACACAAAAAAACGTTTTGGCCATTTTTGAAGTGCAGTTAGACTGACCTGCATTATAACAATCCCAGTTCATTTTGGTTCAAATTGTAATAGAGGAAGTGGAAGAAAAGGAAGAAAAAACTGCTGGGAGAGCTAAAGGGAAGAGCGTGACTGGAGGACTTGTCAGTTAAACCTACACTCTTTAGGTCCCATTACAGCAAATAATCCTCATGTTGGGCATCAAATCAAACACATTTTGGCACAATGTTTCATTGAGAAAGAAAAGATGTGACAAAAGGCAGGAAAAAATCCGTTTCGAACGAACACTCCTCTCTCAGTTTGTCTCTTTCAGCAGCAAACAAAAAGAAAAGGTCTCCTCTGGAGGGATGTGGTTCCTCTCAGTGCAGAGGTAGATTCAGGTCTGAACACAGCTCAAGTCTCATCAGTTTCACGGCACATTTCTGCATCCTTTCTGTCACTGCCGCTCGGCTGCCGTCTCTTCTTCTACCACGGGCTGTCACTCCAGTAGCCATTCATGGCGCCTCCCACTGAGTGTCCGCCGCCGAAAAACAAAGAGAGGATGGACGGACAGAAGAAGGAGGGCAGGGTGGGGTTTGAGGGGGGAAGATGGGGCAAAAACAGGGAAAGAAAGAGAGGCCAAACAGGGAGAAAACTAAAAATATTGCCACTGGTTGCTGGGGTGAGACAGCAGTAAGTCTGTTGGAAGCAGTGGTGATGATGGTCATGGTGAGATGGTCTCAGACCTGAGGAAACCAAGCTTCTCACTGTCATGCTGAGCTGCAGTGTCTGTAACACACGTTTGTCTCTGCCACATGAAAAGAAAAGCTTCTGGAAATGTGTTAGCTGCAGTTCTGTGAGAGCACAGCCAAGGTTACCACAAAGACAGAAGAAAGGCCAAACAGTTTTCCTTTACTTCAAAAACACAGCCACAGGCTAATGTTTTAACCCTTTTTTTGGTCTGAGACTGTACAGGAACCTGTGTGAGGGAGCTCTCTGAAACAAACACCACAGTCTAAGCTTTAGTAATGATGGAAAGCTAACAGTTCTCTGAAGGAGACTTTTCCTCATCACCTGTGTTTGGCCTTCAGGTGAGCGCTCAGGTGAGAGGAGAGCAGCTGAGAGACGAAGGGAGGAAAAAGTCCAGCCTAGAAACACTTTTCATGACAACATGTACAAGAAAGTCCTCAACGCAGAACTTCACATGTAAGTTCACAACATCTGTCAGCAGCATTTGTCCTAATAATGTTAGAAGCAACAGCGTCCATGTCTTTAACGCTTTAGTTTTAAAGTGCAGAGTGGAAGAAAAACTTCAGTCAGTTCAACATTTGATCACGGTTGCTCTTGACCAGGACACTCACTGCAGACAGCAGCTCAGATTTTCTCCATCAGCCCATTTAACCAAGGTTTCCTCAAAGCTGTGGTCCAGTTTCAGTTAGTCCACCTGCTGTCACTCAGGTTTAGAAGTATTCAGTCACTTCTCAGTCTAAGTTCAGCCAATGAATAAAAACTATCAGTCAAGTTTCAGCCAGTTTTCAGTCACATCTCAGTCAGGTTTGATTCTCTTGTTAGAGAGTTTTCAGTCATTTTTAAGCCAGGTTTTCGCTCATTTTTAGCTGTCTTTCACTCAGGTTTCAAACAGGATGGGGTGGGGTAATGTCATTTTCAATAGATTGATTTTTGACCCAGAGTTCACCCGGTTTGTAGCCTGGGCCAGTACATTTTTCTGGTACTATCCAGTTTTCAAATACAGCTTTCACACAGCTCTTTCTGGTCTGTTTAGTTCATTTTTATTTCTATTTCAGACAATTTCAGTCCATTTTTAGACACTGTAGAGCTATTTTTAGCCTTGTTCCAGGCAGTTTGCAGTTGGATGTTGGTCAACTTTCCGTCTAGATTCTCCCATTTAGATTTCTGTCTGAAAACATGAACTGGTTGCTTATGAACGCTAACCATTACTAAATGGTGGGACCTGGAAAATAGCTGGAGATGGCTGAGGAAGAAAACAAACCACAGAGTGAATTCATGGGAAGTTTGTTCCAGTGTTTTCTCTTTGCTTAGGCTGTGTCATCTCAGCTAGCCTGGCCTGCTTTTCAACACTGAGGTGGATATATATCTGCATAACTTTAGCTAATAGTGTGTAATCTCTCAGAAAACAGTCTACATTTGGAACAAAAATGGATTTGAATACACGCTGCAGCAGTGGGTTCTTGCATGAGGTTTTATCAAACCTCATTTTAAAGGAAACTAACAGTATTATATTGATCAAACTGTGATCAAACTACGATAGTCTTCTTCATCATCATCCAGCCCTCTACGGGTCTGGAAACCTGTTTTTGTACCTTCTATAGGATGAATGCTGTTTTTCATGAAGCTGTTCAGCAGCAGTGACGAGGGGGGGCAGGAAGGTCTAAAACTATCATCCAACTCCTCATGGAGGCGATCTGAGGCCACTCCGAGCTCTGCACTAAAGGTTTACGCTGCAGACAAATCTGTGAAGATCTCCATGGTTTGAGTCTGGAGCCTCTTGAGGTCTGGGGGCTGCGGTTTGGGTGACTGTTCAAGAGGTTTTCTTGCAGGTTGTTGTCCTGACATGAACATAATCATGCAATATGAAGCTTCATTTTTGAAAAGATCTCTTTCATGGATTCACACTGAGGTGCAGACCGTACAGGTGAGAAGTGACGCAGTGACAAACTAGCTTAATACTAACCTAGATTCTCTCCCTGGTGTAAGGCAGGCGTGTCAGCGCATGTTTCCAAATGCTACGGCAATTCTTCTAGATAAATAGGTAAAGCTAAGCTTGTCTCCAGAATGAAGTTCTAGGATCTCCAGAGATGGCTCTAAGTGCTCAGATTTTTTGTTGTCAGGATGAAAACATGAAGAATGAAAGGATGATTTTGACTCCTACAGTAGATTTTCTTGCATGTTCAGGGTTCTATTTTATCAGTGTTTTTCAGCTCCTCAAGATTCCAAGTTTCCCTACAAGATGGAGGGGATAGGGGAGTGGCATCGCCTGAGACCAGGCGGCTCAAAGGTGGAGTTGGTGATGGGGGTGAGGCGCAGTGGGCCCCCTGTCAACCCGGAGATGTTATTCAAGCTGCGCGACTTCTCATAACCTGCAGCTGCATGCACAGGTGAGAGGTTGGGGTGAGTCATTCAGAGCAGGCGTGAGTGTTTTTGTGACAAAGACATGTTTGTGACAGAGTCGGTATGACAGCATATCAGATACAGCAGATGTGAACCATTAACCGCAGTTATAAGCATTTGTAAAAAAAAAAAAAAACATTTCCCAAAAGAAACAGCCAAAACCAGGTCAAACATCAAAGGAGGAAGTTGGAAGAAGAGGAACAGACAGACAAATGGAGGGACAAACAGATGGAGGACAAACACAGACAGACAGAGACAGGACAAAACAGGAACCTGGGTTATGTTCATCAGCTCTTAGTTATCATTTTATCCCTAAAGGATACAGAGGTGCAGCTCTGCAGCAGCAAGAGTGACGAAGGAGGCTTTTTTTTATCTGTATACGTCCAGCAGCATCTTTTATTCCTGTACATCCTTTCACTGTCTGCCCAGAATCAGAGTGCGGAGCCATCATGGCTGCTGCTCACTCTCTCAGGAAAACACCCAGACAGCGTTAGTATCTGAAAACTCTCTGAACATCTCGACGGGAATTAACAGAGGCCCCCACCAACAAGAAGAACGGAGACAGAGAGATAGACAGACTGACTGAGGGTGAAGAGGAACCTGTGAACTCCTCTTCTGTCAGGCAACCCTGTCCAAAAGAACAGAGTGCTGGAGTCTCCTGGTTCACAGGAGTAGTGTGGCTCTTAGTGTGTGACGCAACTCTGTGGGCTCAAGTGGAAGGTTCTATCTACAGGAATTCAGTTTAAACTCTAGAAGTTCCATCTAAACTAAATCCCTGAAACCGTTCAGTGATTCAGTCTGGATAGAACCTTACAAAACACACACATTGATATCTATAGACAGAAAAAGAGATATGTAGGAGGTAGAAACATTGGAAAGTTCTTGGTAGTTTGGCATTCTGACCTTCTCACTAAGCTCGAGGCTCTGATCTTTTTAAAGTCCTTCATTTGATGACATTAAATCATATGTTTCTGTTTAAACAGGGGCAGGTATTTGTGCATTAGTTGAAAACAGAGTAGTGAGGTAAGACATTTAAAAGGACTGCAAAAACGAAAAAGAGAAGGATACGCTTTCTTCTGCCTCCCCAAATATCCTAAACATCAGATAAGTATAAGTATGTCTGTCTAAAAAGTTCCTATAGTTCAGATATATAAAAAATATTGTTATTTACATTTGTAAATGTGCTTAGTCCTTTTTGATAAGCATTTGTTGAAGATTTTATTTGAAAATGTTCAAGGTTAGCTGAAACTAAATGTGAATTTTGACACTTTAAATAAATCTTTATACCAAATAAAAATTTCACAGGAATCATGAACTCCATCAGAGTTTTTTTTACTTGATTATTTGTTTGTTTTTGGTTTAGTTTAAAACCCTTCTTTCTTATTTACAGTTTTCTTTGCTAATCTTTGGCTCCTTTAAGACAAAGACAAGTCTGTCAAAAGAGATTTGGAGAACAGCAAATGGGGATCGAACAGGCAAACTGGTTGACTGGTATGGAAGTAGCTCTGAGCATTTCCCCTGCTCATCGCTGTTAGCAGAGCATACGGGGATCCATGTGGACTTTTTAGCAGGTTTATGACATGGATTTGCATTTTCATTGGGAAACATCTAAGATAAAAGAGCTTGATTGATTGCTGTCATTTTAGTCTGTTCACGACAGTAACTTGATAGTTGTGTGACAGAGATGTATGGAGCCTGAAGGGGCAGTGAAATTATGAAATCATGCTTGTTTGCTTTCATATAAGTTTGGGGGTAATTATTATGTATGTTAACAATTTTTTTTATCTTTGATAATTAAAAAAAATACAGTTTGATGTGTTATTTGGATGCCATTGTTTGTTACTGACATTTGAGGTTGTTTGCTTCCATGTTTGGACTTAAAGCAGTAAGACTGACTTCATCCACACATATTTTGTGTTACTTTCTTGCTCAGTTTAAGTCCCACCTCAATGATAAAGGTACATTTGGAACTTGTGTACTTTTTAAATTACTAGCATGAATTTATTAAATGTAAAAAGCACTAACGCATGTTCTATTGTCTTGGCATGTTTAAACACTGGCTTTATTGCTTGAGGCCTAAATGAATTAGGTCAGCCCGACCCCCTCATGAGGGGACTTTTGTTTTTTGTAAAGGTTTGAACAGTTACAACATCAGGCCCAACATGAGGACTCTTTTTTGACTGATGAATGTCCCCCACCAGCTCCCCAGCATGTGATTTTGTCAGATTCATGTTGTTGGTTTGGAGAAGATTTTCTTCTTGTGCTTTCTTGGTTTTGAATAACCTGGAATGGTTGGAGTCTTCCTAAGCTAGAAGTCAGTTCCTGATGAAACCTCTGACTCACACAGCAAACGGTTCCGTTCTGAACTGGACTTTACTATCAAACTGAAATGATTCTGAAACCCCATCTTCTTCCACCTTCTCACACATGCAACCTCTCATTTGCTGTAGAATCAGTTAGAAGGTATTCGGCACTGCCCTGGTCTGCATTTTTGTTAAAAATAACCAAAAAAATAACAGAGAACTATCATTTTCTAATTGTGTCTCCACAACGGCGTTAGCAGGACTTTTCTGGTGAAGTTGGGGTTTTTAAATATTTTCAACCTTAAGCATGTCTCATGCATTAGCTTGGTGTAGCGTTTAGCATCGGCCAAAAGAGCAGCATTGCTGCATGCCGGTCCTTTCAGCTTCAGCATATCTGATGCTAAGCTGACATGTAGGTCCTTCTGATCTGACCAAAGCTGTTTCTGCAGAGTTTTCTGTCAGCCGTGGGGGGAGCCCTGCAGCCCAGGAGGCTATCCAGCCTTCAATCCTCTGATTTAATCATCTCATCTCTTGAAAGCAGAAGCAAGAGGCAGAGCACAGCTTTTTCAGCAGGTTTTGTACATACCTGACACTCATCAGACTTTAGTAACACAACGCAGGGGGAGGGACTGAGGAGGACAGCCTGAAGGTGGGATGGATACACCAGTGTTAGAAAACAGGGAGGGGGTGAAATGAGGAGAAACTAGAAAAGCAGAAATCTTCATCGGTCTGTATCAGTCATGTCGTCTGCGTGCACCAACCACATGACAGCCCATGAGCTCTGGAGGTTCATGGAGAAAACCAGACAAAGACCTGAGAACTTCAATGCTTTAAGTGTCTTCAGGGTGGAGATGTAGGGATGACGGCATTCTAAACATGGCTGAGTTTGGATGGAACCACAACACTCAAGTTCAGCTGTACAACTTTACTTGTTTTTATTACCTCGTAAACCAAATGAAAAAAATTCTGTTTGGAACAAATGCTTCTTTTTTGTGGCTGAGCCAACAGGTAAAGCTCTTGGTTTACTGGTCAACCAATGTTCTTATCCTTATCTAAAGCGGGGATTGAAAGTTTGGGCGCCCCAGGAAAAATGCTCTTTTATAGTGCATAAATAACCAAAGGAAAGATTGAAAAATCTCCTAAAGCCATAAGTTTAAAGATGAGACAGTCTTTTAATATGTCCAAAAATGAGGCTTCATTTCCATCATTTTCCAGAGCAGGTGATGTCAATCTGAAAGATTGTAAATAATCTGAGTCATCTGACCTTGTCCCAATAATCAGCAGCCAAGAATCTTACCATTCTTGTTTGAGGTTTTTTCATCCATTATTCCTTACCAAAGTCTTCCAGTTCTTTGAGATTTCTGGGATGTCTGTTACACTCTTTTCAGATCTATCCATAGATTTTCAATTATGTTGAGGTCAGGTGATTGAGAAGTTCACTGCAAAACCTTCAGTTTCTGCCTCTTAATGTAAGAGCGTGTGGATTTGGAGGTGTGTTTTGGATCATTTTCATTTGGAGAAGTCATCCTCTCTTCAACTTCAACTTTTTCACAGATGGTATCAAGTTAGTGTCCAAAATTTGCTGAAATTTGGTGGAATCCATTCCTCCTTCTACTGGTGAAATGTTTCCTGTGCCGCTGGCTGCAATACAAGCCCAAAGCATGATTGATCCACCTCCATGCTTAACAGTTGGACAGAGGTTCTTTTCATGAAACTCTGGACTCTCTTCTCCAAACGTACCTTTGCTCATTGCAGCCAAAAAGTTCCATCTGAACCGGGTCGGTCCACAGAACTTGTTTCCAAAACGCATCAGGCTTGTTTCTATGTTCATTTGTGAACTTCAAAGGTTGAATTTTGTGGTGAGGACGTAGAAGAGGTTTTCTTCTGATGACTCTTCCATGAAGACCATATTTGTACAAGTATCTGTGGACAGTAGAACAGTGCAGCACAACTCCAGAGTCTGCAGGTCTTTCTGGAGGGAAGCTGCAGTCAAACGTGGGTTTGGATTTGCTTTTCTCATAATCCTGCTCTGTTTGAGATTTTTTTGGTCTTCCAGATCTTACTTTAACTTCCATTGTTCCTGTTGACTGTCATTTCTTAATGACATTCTGAACAGAGGATATCAGCATCTGAAAAGGCTTTGCTAACTTCTTATAGCTTCTCCTGCTTTGTGATCATCAACTATTTTCAGTTTCATTGTTCTGGACAACTGCTGGAAGAACCCATGATGCTGATTGTTGGGACAAGGTCAGATGATCAGATTGTTCACAGTCTTTCAGATTGAAATCACCTGGTCTGGTAAATGATGGAAATTAAACCTCATTTCTTTGGACAAATTAAAAGAATGTCTCATCTGTAAACTGATGCCTTTAGGAGAGTTTTCTATCTTTCCTTTGGTTCTTTATTCACAAAACAGAACATTTTACCTGGGGGGCCCAAACTTTCAATCCTCACTGTATGGGCATTAGATTTGTTCCATGACCAAAAAAATAAGATCCTAAATTAATAGTGGTTGAATTAGATTTCTTCTGTAGGGTGGCTGAACGCTCTCTAAAGCTATTAACACACTAGGCGTGTGTGGCGTGTTTTTGAACATGCTTTTAGCATACAGTGTTCACACAGATCTGTTGCTAGCTAATACCAGCACATAACAGTTGGAAAAGTCTTGGTCTGAAACATCCAAGTGATGCAAATCTGGTGAGTCTTTTTCAATGACAGCTCTATTCCAATATATGAAGGACTCTTGGTGTCATACACACACAGCTCAAAAATAAAGGGAACACCTAAACAACTCAACATCACTCCAAGTCCGTCACACTTCTGTGTGATCAAAGTGTTCAATTATAAAGCAACACTGGCTGACGATCAATTTCACATGTTTTTGTGTGAATGGAACAGACAACAGGTGGAAATAAGAGGCGATCAGCAGGACACCTCCAATAAAGGAGTGTTTCTGCAAGTGGTGACCACAGACAACGTCTCCAGCCTGATGGTTTCTGGCTGATCTTTTGGTGACTTCTGAATGTCAACAGTGTCATCACTCCAGGGGTACCACGAGACGCCGTCTACAACCCACACAACTGGCCCAGATAGTGCAACTCATCCAGGACGGCTCATCAATATGAGCTGTGATAAGAAGGTTTGCTGTGTCTGTCAGCGTGGTGTCCAGAGCATGGAGGCGCTACCAGGAGACTGGCCAGTGCCTCAGGAGATGTGGAGGAGGTCATAGCAGAGCAACAACCCTGCATCAGGACCACAACCTCCTCTTTTGTCCAAGGAGAAACAGGAAGAGCACTGCCAGAGCCCTGCAAACTGACCTGCAGCAGGTTTGAGGTAGCATTTCTTTGTAGGGACACACAGCTCTTCATGTGCTTACCAGAGGTAGCCTGACTGACAGTAGGTACTGAGATGACCCTTTGTGACCCTGTGAGACACCTTGTGAGACCCTATGCTTGTTCGATTGGCTCTGGGTTACTCCTAATGCAAGACAATGCCAGACCTCGTGGCTGGAGGGACCCGCGATTTTTACTGGACTATTAAGTCTACTGTTCAGCGGTACCAGCGTAATGTTGTGGGAACAGCGTGGACACAGCGTGCACTACTTGTTACAAGATGGTTAAAAAAGACAGGCATTTCTCCATCTTTCCTCACTGTTTTCTCGGTCCAGTGCACAAAGAGCTGCTCATGCGCTGTCACTCAGAGACTAGTATTTCTTTGCTGACAAGAAACAACTGAATTGCAATGAGAAGGCAGATCATTCACAAGCAGAAAGTTTCAAAGTGAGGCTGTGTTTTTCCAAGGTAGATGTAGACAGTCTCAAATGAAAAAAAAACGTGGTCTGTCAGGGCGGTGGCAGCAGTAACCTGTCCAAACACCTAGCCAAAACACACCATATTCTAGTGAGGAGGTGTGCAGCTGTCAGTAGGCCGTTCTCTGTCTCCCCCTCTAGTGGCCTGAGCACCCACACAGTCTGCAGAGTTCTGACTACTTCCTGCTGTGTCTCACTACATTACCCAGCAACCCCTGCAGCCACTCCCAGGTGTCCCACAGCTGTGATCTTCACTCCGTTCCCACAGTATTTACTCAGAGTTTGTGCTCTGCTCAGCGTGACGTTTTGTTCTGGATAGAAACTCCTGAGCGGGCGTTCCTGCTGCCACTCTGTGATCGACCTTGTTCTGATCCTCTTACTCTCCCGTCAGCCGCCTGCCTCGACTCCTGCCTGCCCTTGACCTTCGCCTGCTTCAGCCTCTGACAAGTCTATGCCGTCTCTGACCCTTGCCTGCCTGACTGACCCCTCACGAGCTACTTGTAAATAAACACTGCGTTTGGATCTGACTGCGTCTGACTTCTCATTAAAGCAGCGTTTGATCGTCCATGTGAGACGTCTGGCTCTGCGATTGTTTCAACAGGTGTGAATGCTGGTGGTACACGTGTGGAGCACGTGACTAAACTGTTGTTTGTCAAAGATAAGTGCATGGAATTTAAATAAAAGTAGGAAGGAAATGAATGCGGCCAACAGCACTGTAAAAAAAAAACAATAATTATATAATATTAAAAGGCTGAAAATACATCTTGTTCTTCAATATTAATAAATGATCCGACAAACAAGTTAAAAGCATTAAATTACAACATTGTGCAAATAAATTCTACGTAACTTTTCTATTCCTCAACCTATGAAAAGATGCAACCAGCCAACCCCCCTAACCTCGACTGCGACCAGAAAAGGCCAACATGCTGGAAAAACGGTTTGAGTTATCTTAAAGCATCATAAAATTCAGGTCCGTATTTATTGATCATTTTATTTTACTGTTGAAAAGGATGTTAACTGCATCCATTGTGTTGAATTTTTACTCAAATAAAAGGTTAATGTACATAGTTTGGTATTTGTTTTTCCCTCCCCATTTCCACACAGAAAAGTATTGATAAGAATATTGTTAAAGATACCAGATCAGTAAGAAGTATCAGTAAGAGGAGTAGTATCGATAAAATCCTAATAATACCCATCCCTCGGCTGGAGTGTCAGCAGTTTCTGCTGGACAAAGGTACTGATGTAATGGACTGGCCCCCGTTAATCAGACCTGAAACCCGTTGGGCACATCTGGGACATCACGTCTCTGTTTATCCACCAACACCAGGTGCACCACAGACTGTCCAGGAGTTGAGGAGGCTCTGGTCCGGCTGTGTGAGGAGATCCTTCAGGAGATCAACCATTGCCTCATCAGAAACATAGCCAGCTGTTTCAGGGAGGTCATACGGGGATGTGCAGGCCACGCCCACTACCGGGCCTCATTTTGACTTGTTTCAAAGACATTTCATCAAAGTTGGATCAACCAGACTTCCATAGGCTAATAAATGTAATGTCCATTTACAATGTGTTTGTGCTGTGAGCACATGTAACTATATAAAGAATAAAGCATTTGAAATTATTTCATTTGTTCAGGTATAACTTTCAGCATGCATAAACTGGCTGTGTGTTTTGTACGTAGAGCCCAAAACAGACTGAAAAACTTGCGTAGCGTCTTGTGAGCATGAAAGGTTTGAACGTAGAAGCCAGAAACACGCATTTACGTATGTGTTCACACAGACTTTTCATTGGAAGTGGCCGCTTGAACACGCATTTCAGGGATTTGTTGAGAGGCTCGGCCACCCAAGCAGAGCCGCTGCGTCATTACATGGAGAAGCCAGTTAAAGGGACTCAGGCATCTGTTTTGAGAGCTTGCCTTGGGAGGCACTTATCCCGTTGGGAGGAGGCCCAGATTTGACCCAGGATGCTGGAGGGACACATAGATTACTACTATAGGGCATCGGGACATCAAACAGGTGGGTCCAGTTTGGAAGTTACATTTTCTGTGAACACTAGTAGACTAGCATGTCAACAACTTTCATTAAAACTTGAATGTTGCTTTAGGAGTAAATAGGAGCTCAGCTTAAGTAAAAAAAAAAAAAAAAGCCGGAGAAAGAACGGCATTGGTCAGCTGCAGGCTGTAGGTTTTTCTTCGAGATGGAGGTATCTTTCTCTTTCTGTGTGTGACCATTTTTTTGTGTCTCTCTTCTATTTTTCCCAGTCATTTTGTTCATTCTCTGTCCGTGTTTTGAGCTCAATGAATTCCACTCACAAGCCTTGACTATGTTGTAGCTTTGAAAACGGAAGCTGTTGGTGTGAGAGAGATGGGACACACTGAGGATTCGCTTCCTGGAGGATCACAGGTTCATTTTTCTAACTTGCACCTCTTCTTAGCTTGGGGAGGGGGGTGTTCATTACGAAGGCGTGGTGGTCCATCTACCTATGGGATGTTAGGTTTTTACCACTTATGGGACAGTTACCTCCCTCCAAGCCTGTTAAGATATGCCCCACTTTCCAGTGTCCCTCCCACCCCCCATGCATGACGTTATGGGGTCAAGTTCTTTAAATGGTGACAGCTGGGAGGTTTTTCTGCCTTACAGCAATACCTCGCTCAGGTGTTCATCCGCAGGGCTTAAAAACGAAAAGACTTTTCTTAACAAAACAGCTGAACTTGTTGTTTTCTTTTGTGCATCACAGATGGATATTTGGCTGTAGGGGTGGTGGTGGTGGTGGTGGGTCTTTTTGAAATGCAGCCCAATCCATTTTATTCAAGTAAAAGAAACACAGAGCCTCCATTCAAACAGATTGACTGCAGACCCTGCAAGTAGATAGAGAGAGAGATAGATAGATAGAGAGAGAGAGAGAGAGAGAGAGAGAGAGAGAGAGAGAGAGAGAGAGATAGATAGATAGATAGATAGATAGATAGATAGATAGATAGATAGATAGATAGATAGATAGATAGATAGATAGATAGATAGATAGATAGGTGGATGGATGCAGTGCTGCCGTCCAGTGGATGCCTTTCTTCCTCCATGCCCCTACAAAGGGTTTGACATGATGTGCTGTAATGAATCTCTTCCAGCACAGCCTGTTCTAATGTCAGTGGTGGAGGGGCAGGAGCAAGGAGGAAGGAAAGAGGAGCGTTCAGAGCCCCGTCTGCGCTCTAAAAGCCTAGTGACAAGGAGCTGTGCTCCATTTATCCCAGGAGTTGGTTGGAGAAAAAAGATAAATGAAGCACAGATTTCAGGGGGGGTTTCTGCAGTTTGTTGAGTTTGTTTAAAGCCGAGCATCACAGCACAGCAAACACTGCCACCACTCAGAGTCTGTGCAGCACCTGGTTTCACTTACCTGCATCAGTACTCTGATGAGATTTGTTTGTTAGTCTGTCCTTACATGTCTCTCTCTGCCTGTCCATCCATTTATCTTTCTGCTCTTACATTTTTCTGTCTGTCCATCCACCTGTCTCTCCATCTGTCTGTCCAACACTTTCTCACTCTTGACTCATCATTTATGGACGCATGGTTAAGGACTCCTCCACGTCACTTTTTGACGTTTCGGGTGTCCCCAACTCGTTGCTTTTGGACACAATGGCTGTTGTAATTAAAACAGGAGTTTGGTCGTTTTGTCAGACGATGTACCGTGCAGTACCGGTACCCTAGCCCGGTCTGCGTCCGGAACCGCTACCATGTTCAGAATGGGTACCGATCCATGTCCAGTACCAATCTGCATCCAGTACCGGGTTAAGGCTAGAATTAGGGTACCGTAAAACGGTTAGGGTACAATGCAGTCTGGTATCGGACCGATACAAGTTTGCGGCCCCGAGGTTGGGGAGCCTTGATTTAATTGGTACAGATCAGCGCGTCAAACAACGATGAGTCGGGGACACACAAAACGGCAATTTTTGATGCAGAGGGGTTCTTAACTATGTTTCAAAATACGACGACTTGGGAGTTAGAATGAGTTGGTCTGTCCATCCATTTATCTGTCCATCCATCTTTCTGTTTTCCATTTAGCTGTAGATCCATCCATTCATCCATCCATTCTTCCATCCATCCATCCATCCATCCATCCATCCATCCATCCATCCATCCATCCAGCCATCCATCCATTCTTCCATCCATCCATCCAACTTTCCATCAATTGTTCTGTGTGTCCATCCATCCATCCATCCATCCATCCATCCATCCATCCAACTTTCCATCAATTGTTCTGTGTCCATCCATCCATCCAACTTTCCATCAATTGTTCTGTGTGTCCATCCATCCATCCAACTTTCCATCAATTGTTCTGTGTCCATCCATCCATCCATCCATCCATCCATCCATCCATCCATCCATTCTTCCATCCATCCATCCATCTGTTTATTCGTCCATCTGTTAGTTGTCCATTCATTTGTCTAACTCTCTGTTAATCTTTCCACCTGCCTTGCTGCTGATATCTATTTTTCAAGCAGCCAGATTGTTCTGTTCGACCCAGTTGCCAGGAGGAGACAGACTTCCTTCGTCCTGCTGTGCTGAGCTTCACAGCACTGTTTCGCTGTACCCCCTCATGTTTGATGGGTTTACAGAAGTGTTGACCTCTCTGGCAACTGGGCCGACCATTTCACAGCTCAACAGTGGGTGTTCCTCTGCAGCCCCCCAGAGTCCGATTGCTCATAAATAATGTCAGAAGCACAGACAAAAGTTCTCCTGAATTGACTGGAACAGCTGCTGGAATCAGACACGTGTCTCTGACGGCTGTGCAAACCCATGTGAGCTCAGTTCAGACGAGCGAACTGAGTAACCAGACGACCACTGGCTGACCAGTGCTGAAAGGCTGTTGTCACTCTGGCACGTTTCAAACATTTCTTCCGGTTAATTCTTTTATTGGTAAATCAATTTTCTTTTTCATATTTTTATACTTGATCAATTTAACAGGCTGAAAAAACTGGTAAATAACTGACTTTTTTTAAATAAAAAAATAACTCAGATTTTGACTAAGTTTCAATCCAAACCCCACACTTTGCTTCACTCTAACCGCTACATTTTTGAGAATGAAAAACAAAGCTGTCCCATCTACAGTGTAGCTGTTTCCCCTCTCAAGCTGATAGCATGGAGCTGAGCTTCAGCTGGATGGAGCGCTGTAGTCCTCTGCATGAAGGCTCCACACCGAGGAAGACAGTGTAGGCACCAGGAAATGCAGTAGACCCAGAAGCCAGGGACTAATCGCAGGGTTGGGGTAGTGGTGTCCCCTTGAAAAAAAACCTTTTCTCACCTGTGGCTAAGTTTTACAGCTTATGCTCATAGGAACCTGATCTGTGGTCACAACATCCATCAGTTTTTAAACCTCATTAATCCCTTATGGGGTCACAGGCTGCTGGAGCCTATCCCAGCTACAGTTGGATGACAGCTGAGTATTCCTTGGACAGTTCGCCAGCCTGTTTATGGGCGTTGGTCAGAACAAATTTTATCAACTTTATTTCGTTTGGAAAATCTCTTCATTTGAGATATGCAGATTTGTATTGTTCTTCTTGGCAAAACCCACCCCACTATGGCTCTTCCCACCCCCACCCCCTCGTAAAAATGCACAGGACAACCTGCTCTTTGGGCGCCAGTCCTGCTCCTGGTCATGTCAACAGCTGCCAGTGAAATTAATTGGTAATTGTTTTGGTTTGCACCAAAATAATCTCATTATTTACCAGATTTTACAGTTAGAAACAGCCTGTAAACACTTAGTGTTTTTCTGTCAAAACAGAGAAAGTGTAACTGCACAGGCTTGCAGGAGCTTTCCCCTATCTGTAAGTACCAGAGTGAGAAGAGACCGGGTGTGAGGAGGAGAAGGAGGAAGTGGAAGAGGAGCAAGAGGAGGGGAAGACAGCTGCACACAGACACACACAGACAGAAAACACAAAACAGAGAAACACAAAAGATGACAGTGTAACACAGACCGACAAGACCCCATCAACAAAAGCAAGACACAACCTGGGGAGACAGTAACACAAAAGCAGCACACATCACAAAGAAGCTGTTTTCTTCACAGCCACCAGACATTAAGGTGACCCCAACGGACGGAAAGTTCTGGTTCTGGGCAGCTCTAAACTGATTTGAATGTAAACACTAAGGTTCACAGTCAGTGACATCAGTGTACAGAAGATGAACACGTTGCCTAATCTAGAGTCAAACTATTTTATCCTCAAACCATGTTGAAATTGTATTTTCTGTCAAACAATGTAAAGCTGAAACTTGAGTTTAAACTATTTGTATTAAAAACATTTGTTTAAATTGACACTTTATGATTTCTTGTGTTTTTCCAAAATGATCAACAAACAAAGGTCAAGCAAGAGAAGACTTAATGATTCAATGAAAAAAGTTACAGGATTTAGAATGTAACCTTTATTTGTAAACACTTTATTAACACTACCCATTTTAGCTAGTTAAAGAGTCATTATTAAGATGCTAGAAATTGAGTTATAAATGACTTGTTAAATAACAGTTTACAGTTTATGAGGGATTAGGGTTTACAAATGTCCCTTATAGGTACACAGTTAAAAACTAACAAGCTTTTTGTTGGTGAGTTATAAATGACCTGTTACCTGTATAGTAATGATTTCTAACTGCACCTTATTAATTATATATCTTAATTATATATATATATATATATATATATATATAAAATTAATTTATCGTGACTAAATTACTTACTAATGACTTGTTAGGAATCAGTTAATAATTTATACATGTTACTAGGATGGGTTAATTTTTTTTAATTGTAGCTCTTCCTTATCAAGCAACTGTTAGTAAGTGAGAAACATTTCCAACTAACCCTAATCCTAATTCTAATCCTAACCCTAAATCTGATCGTAATTCTAATCCTAACCCTAATACTAACCTTAAATCTGATCGTAATCCTATCCTTAACCCCTTAACCCTAATTCTACATTTAGAAATCCATAACAAACTGTTAACTGTTATTTAACAAGTCATTTATATCTCAATAACTAACAGTTAGTTCTTGATTTTCCTGGGTAGTTATTATAAAATGTTACTTTTTTAAATCTATCTAAACTAACAAATCAAGTCTATTTTACATTGATAACAGGTGAAGATTAGCATTCCATGCTGAGGTTTGGAAACACCCTCAGAGCTGTGAATCCAAAAAAACATCTTTTAATTTCATATCAGGGGCATGTTTTTGACTAAGATGGAAAATAAAAACAGGAACTCCATTGAAAAATACAGGCCTTTGGAAATCATTTTGATTCTGCAAATGAATGTTCTAGTTTAAAATATGGACAGGAGTGATGTTAAACAGGAACATGTCATGGACCTCAGGCAGCATCCCTACGTCATCCGTTGAGGTGTACATGCAACAGCACTTGTGTCCTGATCTTCATCCCTTTTTATAGGATCCTGCTGAATATTAGGGATCCAGAGCTTTTTAAATCTGAACCCTCCTGATTCTACTGGATTCTACTTCATTCTCACATATTCTTTTCATTAATTCTACATTTCTAAGAGCAAATGGTCCAGAAAATAGATCTAGTCAGGGATTCCTGCTCTGTGGACCGGAAAGGATTCATGTAGTAGCCTCTCAGATTAATGAGAACAAGTGGCCTAAAACCAGCTTTCATTTTCAGTTGTAAACTAATTAACCTGAAAAAATGTAAACAGAAATTTGGCAGAAATAAAAAAAAAGTCAAATTTTTGTCTTTAAATAAGATGAATGGAAATGACACCTTGTTATTTTCAAACTCGAGAATCTATTTTTTTCGACATGAAGACGGCTTGATCTTCCAGGTGATTTATACTAGTGACGCTTCATTTAATTTGAGAGCGACATTTTGAAAAATAGCACATGAAATGAAATGTTAAACAGATTCAGAACCAAAACATAGGAGCTAGACAGGGCCAGGGGGTGGAGTCACTGCCTTCAAGTTCAGATTCATGAAGTCAAGATTTCATGGAATTGTGGGAAACCTGAAGGTGTCTGCTGACGTCCTGAACATATACATTATGACCTAAACTAAAGAAAGGTTAAACTAGTGTGGGACTGGAAAAGAGTGTTAGTTCCTCTCTGTTTATGATGGAATAGCTCACAATGGTAACTGAAAAAACTGACACTTACAAATGTAATATAAATAAAAGACTAAAAATCTGACAGCAAAGCAGAATTATAACAAACAATCAACAAACCTGTCCTGGTTCAGTTTCATCATGAACTTAAATGACACTGGGAACTCAAGGATTATTTAAAAAATGTTTTTGGGCAAAGTTTAGAAGCTAAATTTCTTTCTATTTGGAATTCTTTGGATTTTCTGTGTTTTGGGTGTAAAACAAAGATGTGAATCAACTCAGGCTTCTGGATGTTTGGGGCTACGCCAAAGGAAGTCAGTTTTTTAGATCAATCAGTGCTGATGTTGGTGATATTTAACCTACCCTGAACATGGTTTTAACAGATGGGTTCAAATGACCCAGACCACACCTTAATGGAAACAGAATCCAAAGAGATTTAACAAGTTGCAGTTTTCACAAAAGAAGCAGATGATTTTTTCTTTAGGATTTGAGGGTCATTTGCACCCTTAGCTGAAAGAAGGAATGAAGGATTGTTTCTACGTGAAGGAGAATTTCCCAACTTAATATGTTGTGATGCTGACAACACGAAGACTGAGTGTAGGACCAGACCAACATGCAGGACCTGCATCAGCAGATTCAGGAAGACTGCGTTTCCAAAGGAATTCCTTTTATTGACTGAGACCATGTCTTTTAGGACTCAAACCGGATGACACTCAGATGACAGCCTATTTATCCACCTCAGTGCAGAATCTGAATTCACTGGTTCTGATCCACAGCACTTTGACTTTACCCTGCACAGTTTCACAGGAGAATGAGCCAAATATTGTTTCAGATCGACTTGGTTGTGTGTTCGCTGAGTGACTCTCAAAAGATTCATTTTCAAACGGATCTGAAGATTTTGATCTTCATCTATGAGTTCATCTGCTTTGTGTTGATGTTTGTGATGACCTCATCGTTACCATCATAACCAAGCATCCAATAAAAGCTTTCTGATGTGAGTGAGGTGCCACCCTTCCCTTGTTCCTTCCTACCTTTGCGAACATTCCCATCCGTGGTGCGCTGGAACTCCCCTGCACTCAGAAGGAAGCAGGCCCGGTCGTGAGGGTAGCGCTCGCGGCTGGTGGTGGAGCCCAGGCCCCCGGTGGCTGGGCTGCGCTCGTCTCCCAGGACCTGGTCGATGGTGGGGCAGTCCTCATTGGCCAGAGCAGCTGCACTTGCTGCTGCATCACCGTTCTGCTTGGAGTCTGACAAGAGGTGGTTTGGGTGGGTGTACGGGACAGCGTGACAAGAAAGAGTATCGCGTCATTACTGACAAGTGGAATCAGGGAGGAAACAAAGGCCGATCTCTGGATGAATCACATGCCACACCGTCTATAAAGTTAACACAGAAACCCAATGGCTGTATTTGGCCACCAGATGTCCTCGCTCTTTCTTCTAATTTAAGCAATCAAACCCTTAAAGGCTTGAATATGTTTTTTGGTAGAATTACTCTAGACTTCTCTTAGGTGAAAAAATGTAATGTAATGTAGATTAGAATTAATCTTCATGATGGACTAGCAACAGGTTTTTATGACTCTTTTAGTCCTCAGATATTAACTATTGAAATTAATTCATCTCTTTCAGTGTTGATCTTGATGTCGAAAAGCCGCTTACTCTCCTTTTAAATGGAGTTTTTATTTGTAAGAACATAAACTTGAGGGGTAGAGAGCAGAGCTGAGTATGTGGGGTAGGACTAGAGTTGGTTTCCTCAAAACTAAGGTTGAGACTGAAGGTCCACTACCATGTGATGACAAGCCGTGAAGTGGTTTATAAAACACGACACCAAAGATGACCCTTTCCTCCTCCTGTCAGGTTTAAGGCTTTATAACAATTTGACTGACAGCTTGGACAGACAGGAAGCCTCCTGTGTCCTAGAGCTGCCATTTTGTTCAGCCATGCACCAAATTCTGTCAGCGGTAATTGAATTAAGAGGGCAAAGTGTGCATAAAAGGCACATATGGATTGGTGGAGGAAGTGTGATGGTGCGGGGCAGCATCTTGCTCACTGGAGTAGCAAGCCTTTTCATGGAGGAAATCTCAGTGCAGAGATTTGGAGCTCCAACTCTTCATCCAGTGACAAATCCCATATTTTCACAGCCTGGGAACACATTCTGTCTTCCAAGATGACAATGCAACCTCACCCCAATGTGGGTGTGTTGGAAACCTACAAACCAGCACTTCTCAGCTTGATCTCTATGAACGTTTGTGAATGCAGACTAAAGCACAGATGAGGTGTCTGTGATCACTTTTTGACTCTAGATCCTGCCGTCTTCTCTCCTTGTGCACCTTAAAGAGCTGATGTTGTAAGTGTACATCGGGAGAAGGTTTTTTTCATCCCATCATAAATTAAAATCTATTTTTAAAGTACTCCGCTTTAAGAAGAACGAGGACATCAGCAAGTTATTTAGAGCTTGGAAAATCTGTCAGAAACAGCAGATACAGCAGCTGAGCATGGAGATCAAAACTTTAGTCAGCATTTTTACTTTCACTGAATCATATTTATCACTAGGATTATTATCTTCTGAAGCTGTAACATAATTATCAATATATGAAATGTGAAACGTTTTATCAAATAGGCTTTTCACTGAACCTGGGTTTAATAAAATAATGTGAAGTCAGGGAGAATTTCTATGAATGTGTCAGCAGAATGAGGTCAAAGTACAGTTCTGTTAAAGAAGAAAATAAGCAACTTTGTAAGGTGTTTCGAGTTCTAAAAATATGAACTTTATGAACAAAGACATGAAAAGAATGTAGAAAATGCTTTGTGAAACTAGTGTTTGTCCAAATAAAACACAATGACAACAGCACGTTGGTCCTCAACACCTCAGGATCAGTTCACCTCCACCTCCAGTTTCTGCAGGACGCCTTCCTTACGGTGCTGTGCTACAGTTAAAGTAGACCTTCACACCCGGAGCTTAACTTAAACGTTACCATACAGGTGAACACTGCTGTGACTCCATTAGGACGTTTTCTTTTGTTTTTAGATTGCTTAACAAGTGAATTTTCATTCGCCTCTTTCATCAAAATTGAACTTTTAATCAGCTGACTAAAGTTATCAGCTTTAGTTACTAAAAAAAAAAAACTACTATTTCACAAGCTTGACAATTTTACATCTCAATTATAAAGACAATCTTGATTAAAAGTAATTTCCGTGATCTACAGAACTTTCTCTCGTTGGGAAGCAACTATGAAAATCCAGAATGAAACCTGCTGGACACCACAGCTGGAGTTCCTCACATTTTTTTTAAGGTGACCTTTAGAAACAAAAGTTTTACACCCCAGACCTAATCAAATCAATGGCCAAGAACTGGATCTTAAAAATAGTAATAATGATAGTAAATAAGCAGCAAGTGCTTGCATATTAACAGGTGACTGACTTATTGTAAGCTGACTTTTTGTCTTGGATTGAATTCATCTTTTAAAGCAAAGATAAAAGTTTAACATCTTATTCGAGCGATTCCTTAAACATGTAGTCAGGGCCCCTAAAACATGAAAAATGCTTGTGGAGCTCATCCTAACTGTAACTTCACAGTCCCCTCTCATTTACTCTGAAATCAAACTGTTTGTGATTCTCATGTTTTCAACTTCATTTTTTAATGTAATTAGTCCTCTTAACATTCAATGTAAACTCTGACCCTCAGGAACATCACAGTTAGTCTATTTGGCCTGCATAGCTCAGGTGAACTTTCACTGTTCCCCAAAAAGAAAACTATCCAAGCCTCTAGATCAGGCATGTCCAATGTCCATGGGTCAAATGGACCCATGGACTACCATCCTGCAGGTTCATATCATAATATCAATCATTTGTGGCTCCCAGCACTTTCTACAAACTGTGTGTATGGTTTCTTGATTGTGATTGGCTGAATTCTATCTTAAGAAACTGCCAATTTGTGGCAACACTGTTGTGTAACCCTTCTGTCACACTTTCTAGCTCATTTCTAAAGTTTGGATTGTTAATGAACTTTTGTTTTGTTTTGCTTATCAAAACCATTGTGTTTTGCACTTCCAAAACAAAATAACCATTTATGCTTTTTACTAGTTTGGATGATTTCCGGCCTTTTCTTTACTTTATTAGTGGTTTTCAAATACCAAATTCACAGTAATTTGGGTAAAATTGTATTTATACATAATTATATTCTGTCTGAAGAAATGAAAAGTATCCCATTGCAGTAAAATGTTCTATAGATAGTTGTCTATAGATGTTACTATAAGGGTTCAAAACATGCAGGCTAAATGGTTGACTGTCACACATCCCTGGAAAAGTTTGGTCAACCTCGCTCTAAATGCTGACAGAAATCCAACCTGCCTCATGTGCCACTTGGAACCACTGTGGGAAGAGGGCATCTGCATGATCCAGGACAGACCAATCATTGTTTGTGGGACTTTAGTCTGTTTCTAGATTCTAGTTTCTGTTTGTTTTTCACTGGAAAAGACTCTGTCAATTATTGTTTCCTAAAGACCCACGCCGATGAAAAGGGATTTTTAACATGTTCTCGTGGCATTTTTCTGACATGTTTTGACAACATTAAGATTAAAACCCATCGACAGGTTTTTTTTCTTCATTTGGTCTAAAAACAGCATAATAATAAGTTAAAAGAGTACAGGGAAGACTTTTAAAATAGATCAAAAAATGATCGGAGTGAGACTTGAATTTTACAGCTTTAGACCAAAGTGTATAGATTCAACTTCACTTACCTGCCCTGTTTATCTCAATGATCTCCTCCTGTGCCAGGGGGCAGTCTCCGGTGCCCATCATGCTGCCGGATCCTACCATGCCTGGCCCAATTACGTTACCCATTAGCCTATGTGGAGAGGCGGTTGCCATTGCAAGGGCATCTGGCTTGCAGTAGTTTGGACTTCCTGGCTGAGGTGCTCTAGGTATGTGCTTGTTCCTCTTCTTAGGGAGCTTCTGCTTCGCCATGGCCAAAGAGTAGTACATGCCAAAGTTGTTGACAATGACGGGCACAGGCATGGCAATGGTTAGCACCCCCGCCAAGGCGCACAGAGCCCCAACCAGCATCCCTGACCATGTCTCAGGGTACATATCTCCATATCCCAGAGTGGTCATTGTCACCACAGCCCACCAGAAGCCAATGGGGATGTTCTTAAAGTTGGTGTGGGCCGCGGCTGTGGGGTCATCTGGGTCAGCTCCAATTCGTTCTGCGTAGTAGATCATGGTTGCAAAGATGAGGACGCCCAGCGCCAGGAAGATGATTAGCAGCAAGAACTCGTTGGTGCTTGCCCGCAGAGTATGTCCCAGAACCCGCAAACCAACAAAATGCCGGGTCAGTTTGAAAATACGCAGAATGCGGACAAAACGTACCACACGAAGAAAGCTCAATATATCTTTGGCTGTTTTGGAGGAGAGGCCACTCAGCGCCACCTCCAGGTAAAAGGGCACAATGGCCACAAAGTCTATGATGTTAAGGGCGCTGCGGAAGAACTCGGCCTTGTCAGGGCAGAAGATGACACGTGCCATCACCTCAATAGTGAACCAGATGACACAGACGCCCTCCACATACGTCAGCCAACCATCTGTGACAACTTCATACACAATCTGAGGAGCAAAAGACAAAGACACACTATTAACAATTCAGAGTTCCCATGTTGTCATAATTAAACAGCCTGTAAAAGCTCATTCATGTGGATTGTATGATTGTTTGACAGTTTTACAATGTAGCTCAGCAAACACGGAGTCACAACCCCCTCACCCGCACCCCCCAACCGCACCCCCACCCAAAAAAAATGCTTGGGGGCCAAACTTTGTGTTTCTGCACTGTAAATGGTCTAGGTGAATACTCAAATCTGATTGGCTGCTGATATATAGCTAAAAAAGAAGTTCCGGTCACATAGGCCAGATGTTCTATATCACCGCAGAGGCTTCTTTAAAACAAACTTTTTGCTTCATCTTCTGGACAAAAACAAGCGGTAAGAGGTGAACTTTCTCTCTGAACTTATGCTTTGCTGAACCTATCGTGAGAATCAGCACATATATCGCCTTCCTTTGCCGCTGCAGTCCAGGTCTGCCTAGCAACGCATTCTTGTGTCACCATGACAACGGGCTGAACCACCGATCAAATAGTCTGCTTTTTGTGAGAAAGCAATCTAAACTGAAACCACAATAAGAATAAAGTGCTTAAAATTGATTGAATATTTATTTCTCTTGAAATGATATTAGCAAGATAGTGCCCGACAAAGTGTGCAATAACGCATGCCCGCACGTGTAATCCTGAACCCACTGATGCAAAGCAGAAGACGATCGCTTCTGATGTGTATTTAATCTGTGTTAATAAATAATAATGCAGTAATAATGCGGTAACGTTGACAGCCATAATATATATACATATATTAAATGTAACTGAGTAATAACTCATTACTACCCACCTCTTAAAGTAGTGGAATGTGCAGCTTTTCTTTTCACATGGAACATATGCTTCATCTATTGTCTTGTCTTCATGTAAAGGTTTGGTATGACTTAAATATAAGTCAACAGCATGTCATTTTTCTTCAATCAATTCCATAAAATAAAAGAAATATTCAAATCACACAATCTTTTTGATAATATTGGGGTTTGTTTTCTTCCTCGGCTCTGACATGTCACTGTGGCAGTCATTAACTTTTGTGCTTGTCTTCTTCTTCTTGTCTCACTGTTGCAGCTTCTTGTGAATTTTTTTGTCACATATATAACTGATTTTAAGTTTTCTGTGTTCATCTTGTACACTAGTATTTATTTTGTCATATTATTGAAGTTCCAGTGATTTTATTATCCCGCTGCAACAGTATTATCTTCTTCCAGGGTTTTTCTATGTGCTTGTCTTCATCATGTTGTCTCACTGTTTAAACTAATGACAACTGCTTTTATTTCACAACAGATGATTAGTGAAGTTGTTTTCACCAAACAGCTCATAGCACAACAACTGGTTTCTTTTGTGCCAAAACAGATTTTTCAGGGAGTTTGTATCGGTTCATCTGCTCGCTCTGGTTGTATAACTGAAGTCACTTGGCTTATGTATGTTGTCTTGCATGCTGTTCCTGCATTTTTGGTGCTTGTCTCTTCTCTGTTCTCTTAAGCTACGTTCACACCGTGGTAAGCAACACATGTTTAAGCGGCCACTTTCAACGAAAAGTGTAATTGGCCTCTTTTCATGTTTCTGAATTCAAAACCCTCGCCTTCACGTGTCGCTACGCAACATTCTCCGACTGTTTTCGAACTCTATATACAAAACATGTGTTCAATGGACATGCGTCGAAAGTTAAAAGGAGTTGAACTTTAACCTATCAGAGACTCAGATTTGAGAGTGCTTTATAAATGGTGTCCCTTTATGTTCACAGAAGTACAAACCGATTGAATATTGATCATGGAGGAGAAATGAATATTTACAGTTTGGGCCCGGCTGCAATTAAACGACACCAAGTCTGTAATATATCGGAATGGAGCTGTCCCTGTGTCAAACCATTCAAGAACACAGCTTGCTCTTAAATGAGCGTCACATGCCCGGTGTCAATGTAGCATTAGACCCCAATCATGCATCAGGTGGTCCTCTCACTGAGTCTGGTTCTGCCACAGGTTTCCTCCAAATGTCCTGAGTTTTCTGTTCACTCTGCTGAGTACAGGGGTCAAACTGAAATCTACAATCTGCTGGTTGCTTATTCGGGTCATTAATTTACAGTTGACATAATCTGGCTTTATTGGAATAACCTGGGCTGATTTAGATAATTAGATCAGAGTTTAAAAAGCTCTGCCTGATGTTTTTGTGCTGTTCTTTGAGACAGCATCCATTACAAACTGGAATTGTATCAATAAGTTAGAATAATTATGCCATGTTTTTGCTGTGTATCATAAAGTCTTAAAAGCAGATCATGGAGCATACCTCCTCATGTGTGACGTTCCCCACCGTCACATTCTCCGTTTTGTTGTAGATGGTGTTGAAGGCCTCATGCGTCTCCAGGCAGAAGGTGGAGATGGAGAGGAGGATGAAGAAGAGCGAGGCCAATGCCACATACTGCAGAAAGAGTTGCAGAAACAGGAGTGAAAATGCACCTCCAGCAAACAAGGCGCCCTTCCAGTTCCAGTAATGTGATCTGATGGTGTGGCTTGCAGCATTGCATTATCCTGACAGGAAGGAGCCTGCAGTATTTATTGAAGCCTCGTCGTTTTGTATTTTTTTACTCAGTGGGACACAGTGGGGGCGAGCGACTGCAGTATGAGCAGTTCTGAGGAGCCACAGAAAGGGGGAGCAGTAGGCCGGAGATGTGACTCCTGATCATTCAGCAGGAATGAACTAAGTGCTGCTTCCATTAGAGAGAAGGAAAGAGATGGAAGGAGGACAAAAGAATCAGTGAACACGTGTACGTACAAACTACAGTGAGTGTCCATGTGAGTGAAGGAAGTCAATGGAAAAAAGAGAAGAACAAGGCAGACAGTGAGCAAAAACACTGGGCTAGAAAATACAATTTTATTTCTTATATATTCAGAAATATTAAGTTTCACACATAAATGATTATAGAAATGATGGATAAAGCAAAGCAAATGATTGATGAAGATTTCCTTTGGCAGAGAAATTCCCTCTTTAAAGTCAGTTCTCTGGTGTCACCATATCTACAAAAGTGCTCTTAGGTTTGGGGACTGACTTCTGATCAGTCATCCTGCCAAAAGGAACCATAAGAACAATTCACAAAAACACACACCTATTATGTGCTAAATCTAAACTAACCCAATGTTATTCTGACACAGGAAAACTTCATACAGTTCTGTTTTTTGACAAGGTCAAATGCAAACTTCAACCAAAGAAGACAGAGAGTATAAAAACAACAAAAAGATTTTATTTTAAGCTTATAGGAATGAAACCTTTGACAGTGACATAAAACAATGGTCAAACATTATCTAGTTAAATTAAAACAAGAAAAACTTTTAAACAAAACACAAAAATAATTGAACTTCAATAGTATGATTATAAATTGCTATATAGCAATTATTAGAGCACAATTAATAACAAGTAGATTATAGAGCATTGTAATGATAAAATAACAAGAAAGGGTTTTAATTTCAGAGATTTTAGTAATAATGTTGACAGTAACTGAAATGACAATTGGGATTGTGATAACAAGAACAACACAAAGAAGAATAGTTGATGTTATTGTTTTGCATTTTTTTAATAAACAATCGTGAATTTAACCAAACTATATCATTTTGATCTTTTTTATTATTTCTTTAAGTTGTCTTCTTCTCCTTGGACATCTCCAGGGGGACACCCCTGGACAGGTCGCCAGTCTGTCACAGGGGCCACAATCACACACTTACATCCACACCTAGGGACATTTTAGAGTGACCAATGAACCTATGAAGCATGTTTTTGGATGGTGGGAGGAAGCCAGAATCCCCGGAGAAAACCCACGCATGCACAAAGAACAGGCAAACTCCACACAGAAAAGTTCCCCATTAGTGACGCTGGTTCTAGTCCCCCAGCTGGGACTTGAACCTTCTTGGTGTGAGGCAAGAGCGCTAACCACTGCGCCAGAGTGCAGCCCAATTATCCTTGTTTGTCAAAAAACATGAGTTGGGTTTAAACATATAAGGAAACTGGAGACATTCTAATTATTTCACTTGACATGGTGAATAAACAGTGACATAGAATATTGATTATGAGATTCATTATGAATATAGAAAATCTTCACATGTAATAAAAAAGAAAATCTGCTAAAAAGAACAAACATTTTTTTCTTAAAGGAGAGTAAATATTACCACTGAGATGTGATGAAATTTAGGGTATTTATTCAGTCTCACTTAAACATTGCCTGTTCAGTCAGTGTGCTTTAATAACGACTGATTGTTAGACGACCATACTTGGTGTTCCAGAGTTGGAGATCCAGTTCTGGTCCTAACATTATGAAAGGTGAAATGTTGTTGCTCTTTTAATTTGTTCAATAACATGTATTTATCCTCTGAAACCAAACCACGACAACCTCTTTGCTTTGAAATTCACTCCGCTCCTTCTCGCTCGCCTCACCTATTTCTCTGCCTTAACCACTTAAAAACATTCATAAAGTCTAGCATGACCACGTCCCGTCTGCAGCTCACAGCTCCTCTGGAATCTTTGATCCAGGAGTGTTTGTGCTCTTCTGTGAGCACATTGGTGTGGGTATTTTCTTGACTGACATGGTCTGACGGCCACATGAAGTTTGCAGATCAAGTCAAATTAATCCTTAAATATATATTTATTTATCTGTGCTGTTTTAAACGATGTTATGGTGGATAACAATGTATTTGTGAATTGTTTCATTAAACAAATAATAACAAAAGACACATGCACAAACACGTGTGTGTGTGTGTGTGTGTGTGTGTAGGTCAGTAATGAAGACAGACAGCAGTGTTGTTCTAACCCTCAGAGAGCACATTGAATCCCACGTCTTATTATGTAGGTCTAATTTAATATTGCTATAAAGAGCTGCCCTAGATACACACACGCACACACACACTCACACTGGTGTGTGTGTGTGCGTCTGTCACCTCTGCTGATTGTGTCTGGATTTATTTTAAAACAACAAACCTTGTTTCGTACTAGAGTGTCCATGAGTACCTTGGTTTAAAGTCCCACTTCAACTACTGTCATCTTTCAATTATGATTATGCAGTTTTTAGCCAAAATCAAAAAGCCTGTGTTGTTCTTAAGACATATTTTCTGCAGAGCAACAATTCATTAGAAATTCTCATCTGGGTTATGGGCGGGACAAGACTCAATAATTTCCCACCGGACCTTTGTTTACACTCTCTTCTGCTAGCTTACAGCACCCACAAACAATGGACATCTCAACCCCTCCCCTCTCGTATCTCAAACAGGAACTACCAGCTGATTCCAAGATTTTCAAAATCCCATAGACCTCTATGTAGAAATAGACAGTTATTACCCAGCAATTTTGTTTGTCAGAATAACCATTCTTGCTCTGATACATTTTTCTCAATATCTTCTTTCTAATTTTAATTTAAAAAAATATTATCACCAGTTATAGACTGACCAATCAGATACCTCAGTAAAAGCATGTGGTGCCTGCTGGAACCACTTTGAATGTTTGAATGACAGCTTTTCTCAAGCCCACTTTCAGTGGAAGGGGTGTGGACTTCTAATAAAGTCACTCGTGATTGGCAACTCTAATTCTCCTAAAAATGTGACTCAGACCGACTTGGACCAATCACTGTCGACTAGCTTCAAAATGATGATCAGGAAGCAATGGAGACAGATTTGGCTTCATTTCATAAGGGGCCTGAGGTAAGACATTTTCTGTCTGTGACATTACACCACAAATTCGTCCATTGTTCAATTTCAAGTATAGCAAGTCAAGGTATTGGATTGGAAATTGTTTATATCAAGCAATCAGGCAAACATAACACATAAGTAACACAATCATCAGAGGTTCACATCCATAAAAACATGTAAAATATAGGGTAATTAGGCATCAAATAAAGGATTTCTCGAAAGAGACTGGGAGGAAGTGAACTTATATAATTCCACCCGACTCAACCACTGTGATATAACACTATATATGTCAGGATCCTGGTCGCCTCCCCCACACACCTGGTTTCCATCTCCTCTCCTGATCCCCATTGCCGTATCAGGCTGGAACCGTCTTATGGACCTCCATGCCCTTCAGCCGGCGTCAGTCCGTCTGCTTAACGGGGTAGAGTTTTCTGACCCCTGCTACGCCTAAAGCTACAGTTCATGTCTTGTTTTTGTATAAACACTCATAGACTGACCTATCCTGTCTTTTTCAAAGAATTCTACGCCTCCACTGCCATCCACTGCAAACCCACCCGGACTCTGGATTACGCCTGTCGTCACCACTCTCCTTCTGACCAGCGGCTCACCCTCCAACCCAAGCCAAGCAACAAACTATCCCTAACCCCCCACCTGGACTGGCACTTATTAAACACTTCTTCAAACATACTTCTGTCTCTAGCCTGCTATTGGGTCCAGGCCCCCTCACACCTGACAATATATTATTTCTCATGAGAGAAACGTAGCAACAAAGAGCAGGTTTCCAACATCTGGAAAAGTCATTTACATAAAACAGCATAAAAATTAAAAATATATGCAGATTATTTTAATCAGAAAAGCCATTTAGTTAAATTCGGAATAAAAATTTAAAAATATGTGCAGATTATTTTCATAAGAAGATCTTTAGTCATTAATCACACTTTAAAGTCAAGTAATTTGATTGGAGTCCAAGACGGTATTCATTATCCTGCTGCCTGATTAACAGCCGTCCTTCTGGTTTGAACAGAGTTTATAAAATTCTCCTCCTTGTTGTGACTGCAGACTTTGTTTATCGGGTCCACTGACCTTCAGCTGATGTCTCAGCAAGTAAGCTGAGCTCAAGTTGTCTGCAGGACAGAAATCAGGGTCAAAGTTGACCTAAGAGTCAGTAGTAGATCCTAGGCGTTATATTTTCTTGAAGTCATATTTCACTTTATTTATGATCAGTTAAAGGCTCAGACGTCCATGACCACACACTTCTCAAAGTCTTTCATGCTGGTGATGACCTTTGGCTTGGACAGGTCCGGTGGACCATTTGGTTTAACAAAGATCCTGGAATTCAGCACCCAGGTGCTCTGGATCTGTTTTTTCAACTCTTGGAGCCTGGTGTGCTTTGCCAGTTCAGCAATAATTTGGGTGAGGTGATCATTAGGAAAGCTGATAAGGATCTCTGGTTTATCTGACTCTTTTCTCCTGGGAAGTGGGTGGCAGATCTCAATAGTTTTCAGATCCAGGGAAATCCCTTTAAAAGGGAGAAATGATCCAACTTGACTCTCTACACTCCCGGCTGTGGCCACTGCAGGCCCGCTAGCTCCTGTGCCAACGTTAGCTGCCCAGGGTTTGAGTTGAAATCCTGTGAAAATGATATTTTTTATTCTTACTTGTTGATCCAAGTCATTCGTTCTTCTATCCAGGAGGTCAAGGTGATTATCCCGTTGTTCATTTCTTGCTTCTTCTCATCAGAATTCCTGCACAAGTTCCAGCAGAGATGTTAGCTTAGCATCAAGCTCCAAGAGTGGAGTTAGCTAAGCTACCAGTGCCATAAAGTGGGTTTGGTTTGGCTTGGATGTCGGCAAGTGCAATTCTGAGCTCTGCAAGGGTTGATGTTTCTTGGTTTTTCTTTGGTGCCATGTTCAGCTCTCTATATTGCAGAATTACTTTTTTGCAGTAATGCTGTGATGATTCAAGATTAAAGTAGCTTATATCAGGAGAGCTGTAGACACACGTCCTCTCGTGACCGGAACCGGAAGGAGTCCAAAAGTAGCAACAAAAAAAAAAGCAAGCAATATTGGAGCTATCCAGTTGCACAGTTTAGATCAAGATTCTAGCCCAGACAATAAATATTAAAAGGTTAATAAATCTATTTGTCTGCAAATGGATGTGAAGCAAAAAGACTGGCCAGGCCATTGCAGTTGCTGCATCACAAACCAGAGCTTTTTTAAACCATGGGTTTTCATCTGCTCCCAACGCAATTTGAATAAAGACATACTCAGAAAAACAGTGTTAATCTTAAATTATTTTATATGTGTCCTCCATCATCAGAAAAATGCTTCAAGAACATGATAAAAACACCAGAAGAACTATTTTCATAGGACTGGGTCTTTAACCAAACCTAAATTTTAACTAGCTTAAACTGAAAATCTACTCTTGCAGGTTAATAAGCTAGAAAATATCATGATATACAGAATTCATTTGGGACAGTCAGTTTTATATACTTATTCCACAATCTATACCTGTGTTTCTGAACTCCTGCTTATTTTTTAAATTGATTTCCAATTTCAAGAAACAGTCTTTGCCTAAAGTTTTAGCTTTAAATAACATACTATTGCCACACAGGGGTTCGATACAATTTTCTCACTAACGCCGTAGTGTCAAAAGACTTGTGTGATCAGCTGTTCAGCTATTTCCAGAGCTGTGGGCAACTTGGGTAGAGGAATGAAATGGCCGGCTTTGGAGAACTGATCAATGACTGACAAGACCGTGGTGTTACCTTGAGAGTGGGGGAGGTCTGTGATGAAATCTAACACAATATGGGACCAGGGACTTTGTGGTATGGGCAGAGGTTACAGGAGACCGGCTGGAAGTTGACTTGGTCATTTGACAGAAGGCACATCGTGCCACAAACTGGGCCACGTCCACCTGCATCGTTGGCCACCGGAAAGAGTTCTTCATTAATGTCTGTATGCTGTCTATACCTGGGTGTCTCGCTGCGGTCATGTCATGCACCAAGTGGTCCAGTGCAGGTCCAGCTTGGTGAAGAGACATGTAGCAAGAGACGTGGGCTGGTCACAAGACTGGATGATGTGGTGGGATTCTGCAAACTCTAAGGACATAGCTAGAAATGGGGTGGATAGAGACGAGACGGCCGATGCGGGATTTGCCACAGGGTTAGCTAGGAGCTGCTCCATGATGGCATTGGTAGTGACGGTCACACAATGGAGTTGATGGCCATATTTTGCTTGATTCAAAGGAGTGGGCATGCCTGTTGTTTGATCTGAGTTTGGCAACATCTTCTGTGATGAAGAGGAAAAGGCGTTTGAATCCATGTGTAACTGGTTTGGGCATGTGTCAACTGGTTTGACACGGGCAAGGCAGAATGAAAGAAAAAAAAAACAGACAGGAGTCAACCTACACAGCGAGAGGCAAGACAGAATCAAAACAGGCGAGGGTCAGGGAACAAGGAGAAACAGCAGTAGAAATGATTAGAATGTATGCTACAGCAAAACAAGACTTCACAATAGCACAAGCCCGATGTCTGCCTAAATACTGTTTGAGTGATTGCAATGATGATGAGGTGTTGGAGAGACCAGAGAACGAAGGGCAGAAGCTGATAGGAAATGGAGTGCAGATGAGGCTCAGGGGAAAGTCAATACTCAGGAGATGGCTCCCTCTAGTGGTCGGAGGAGGAGATGGAAGCATTAGACCTGACACCTTTTAACTGTCTTTCATCATCTTCTTCCTCCATCCCTGTTCTTGTCTCTGTCTAGGCAAACAACTGTTCTCAAAACAGAGAAAAAAGTCCCCTTTCCTGCTTTCCTTTGTTTTGTTTTGCTTTGCTATGTATGAAGTGCTGTTTGCTGTGAAGCGATTAAAAAAAATCATGTTAATCACATTTTAGTTTAATTGTTTACAACAATATGCAGCTGTTGCACAACAAAAAGGCCAGAGAACAAAAATGTTTTCCTCCTAGCTAACCCTGTGGCTAATCCACACTGGCCGTGTCAGCTCGATCAACTCCACTTCCAGCTATGTCCTTAGAGTTTGGGGATCCCACCACATGTATCAAATAATCCGCCTTTAATGAAAAAAGTTTTCGAAACCTAAAAAACAACAAGAATAAAGTACTAAGAATCGATTGAATATTTATTTTGTTTGTAAGTGACCATGTTATAAGCGGGATTGTGCCGGACAAAGTGTGCATTTTTAGAAATTGACGCTCGTCACAGAAGCCTGAACTGGCGGAAGAAAGTTGCTTTGCAGAGTGTAATAGTCAGCGTTAATATATATTAATGCTTTAATTTCTTTTTTATTTGTATCGTGTTAAGGTGTTAGCCTTGACGGCAATATATATAGCAATAATAGTATGTATATGAATGTATATGTATGTTTATAAAAAATGTTTTCCAGCCTCAAACCATCTTCCAGCCTTGATCAAATTAAAAAAAAAATGTTAACTACTTCCCTTTCAGCATCCGAAAGAGATTACTATCCTTCATGCATCAAGCCTGGTGTATATGCAGAACTTGTCTGCAAACAGATTTTTTTTAAATGTCTAAACTTTTTTTGAATTGTTAATTATATCTGCTGTAATATTTTTTTTATCTGGACCTTGTATAAATGCTTCAAAGTTGCAGAGCTAAATTAAATCTTCTAATCAGTATGTTGATTAAAAAGTGCTTTATAAATAAAGTGACTGATTGATTGGTTGGTTGATTGATTGATTAAAGTGTGTGGGTTTTTTGTTGTTGTTGTAACCATTTAAATGGTTATTGTAGATTTTTGTTGTCAGAGAACTTCCCAGTTACCACTGAGGAGCTAAGTACATACCACAGTATACATTTCAAAGTTGGGAAAAAGTTTGTTTGAAAATGATCAAAAAAGTGTTGATAAAAAGTGATCTTGGAATCAGCCATAAAATCATAATTATTGTTTATAGATCTAGTATTTTGCAGCATTTCTACCAAGGAAAGGAAGTCTGTATATCAAAAAACATCCAAATATTTGTTTTAATGTTTTTTTGCCAATGTAAACTTTTCTTTTGTATGATTAATTGTGTCTTTTGAGGTTAACGCAAAGACCCACTGACAGTAGAGGGGCAAGCTTTTCGGACAGAAGCAAAGAAAATTGTCAAGTTCTCATGTAAAGATAAAATGCTAAAAGTGGGAACTGAAGGTTCCAGTACATTAAGTCTACAAAAAAACATAGAAGAAACCAGCTGACATCAGAAAAGGTCTTCACAAGATTTCATAGTCTTTTGTCCATCTTTTGATGTCTGAAGATTCCTTGTTCCTCTCTTTAGAAAGACATGACAACTATAACTGTCACACAAACTGGGAGAGCAGTGTCCCTGGGATGAAATGTATGATCAAACACCACAACAACCATCCATCCATTTATCCATCTTCCATGCATGTTGTTGTTAATCCAGAGGTGGGTTGAAGGGAAAGTAGAGATCTCCCAGTCTGCAGTCACTTCCTCTAGTGGACAAATTTCAGAGTGTTTCCAGGCCAACTAGAAGGCATAGTTTTGCATTTCCTGTGTCTCCTGTAGGTAGAACATGCCTATAATACCACCCCAGAGAATCATCTGAGACATGACATGAGACATCTAAAAACATGTCTGAACCATCTCACCTGGAGAAGCATAGCTTCTCCCAGATTACCTCACTCTTTCTCTTAGGAAGCACCCAACCAGGGGAAACTTATTTTAGCTATTTATATCTTGGATCTTATTTTTTGGGTCATGACCCAGAGCTCATGGTGGGGTAGGAACATCAATTAGTTAACCAGTAAAGTGATAGATTTGCCTTCCGTTCTCTTTCTTCACCTCAAGTGATCGATACAACAACAGTACTGACGCCACTGCACCTATATGCCGGTCAATCTCACACACCACCCATCTTCACTCCTAAACAAGACCCCAAAGCCTCGTTTCCACTGAGCAGTCCAGTAAGGAGTGGTCTGGTGCAGTCCAGTTAATTCTGGCGAGCGTTTCCACTCACTTAAACCTCATTTCCACTGAGCGGTTTGCTTTCATGCCACATACATGGTGTAGTACACCCTCCACCCTCGCTGTTGAAGGATGTTGTTACTGACGGTGCTGGGTAAGTTACTACTAAAAAGTACTTGATTACTTTACTTATTTACTAGATATAAATTGTAATTAAATTAATGTATTCATTACTCATTTGAAAAAGTAATTCACTACTTGTTACTTTACTTTACTTTTTTTCCACTCATATAAATTCTCAAGAGAAAAACAGCTTCACACAAACAAGATCCTCTTGACTTTTATTTAACAGAGCTCCGTTGAAAAAGAGATTTTTAATCTCAAAAGGATTTATCTGGTTAAACAAAGGTACATAAATAAAAAAATAAAAGAAATAATAAAAAAACTACATTTTTAAAGCAATAAACTTGTTTAAGGTATGAACATGGTTAGAGACATAACCTGCTTCATTTGAATTCAGACAACAGTGTGAAAAATGACCCAAAAATAAGTTACTGTTCCAACATATGTGTTCTATGCTGCAGCTCAAAGTCAGATGTGAAAAATCCTGTTATTTTCATTTTTATCTCTATCAAATCTGCAACCAAACCAGTCTTTTGAAAACACAAAAAACTATTAAATGCTTCCATGTTCATTCTGGACATCTTTATGTATTCAATAACAATCAGATGCACCCAATGAACCAGTCTCTTTCTCTCTCTCTCTCTGCATCTGTGTTTTGTTCACAGTTCTTCTGCAGGTCTACCAAACTATGCAAGCCCCAAGAACCACTGCCCCATTTCAAGGTACTAATTCCAAATTTAACAGCTTCACACTGAATTGAGAACCACCCCAGTGAATACTGAAGATTCTGATGAAGCCAGGAGAATATCATAATTTACAAAAGGCACACATGAAATCCTGCATTCTCCAAAATAAATTACCATTGACCTGCAGGTTCACCTAAAATTTCTCTCCATAAAAGTTTTAAATCTGTGATGAGGGAACCTCTGCTCGAGCTAACGGCACCACGCTCCTGCTGCTGTTATAGAGAGACCTCAAAACAATTCTATCACAGGACACCACAAGGAACAAATGGAACAATTTCTCAGATTCTACAAATCATGTGTGGATTACCAGTGCAAACTTCCAAGAACTTTGTTTTAGATGTAGAGCATTAATTAGCATTGTAACTCTGTTCCTGTTGTTTAACATGTGTTCTACTTTTGTTGATTCTGTCCAGGGCTCCCATGGAAAAGAGGCTTCAAATCTAAATGGGACCCCCTTGGTTAAATAAAGGTTAAAAAAAGAGCTAATCTACTGGAGGGGGTGGGGCGGCCGCGGGTGGTGGTGGGGTGGGGGGGACGACCCACTGTTGCTCCAGAAGCAAATATTTGGCTATTGGCCATTTTATCTGCTCCAGTACTATGAGGTAGACGTAGGAAGGCCAAGTAGTGTGATGCCTTGTAGTAGGAACACACCTGCTGGCCCCTCTTCTTAAAACTAACGACCACCACCCTGGTATGTCAATTAAGAAACTCCCCAACTGCTTTGCAACATCACAAGATGCGTCATCCATGACTGCCCCACAACATCCAGAGACTTCAGGTAATCAATGTGGGCCTCATTTACCTTTGGAGGCTTGCCACCACAATACTTTTAGACTACCTCTGTAATGCCAGCTTGAGTGATGGACTAGTCAGCCTTCAAATCTTCAGCTTTAGCCTCCTCAGTGAAGGCATGTCAGCAAGATTGAGGAGGTCTTCAACATATTTCTTCCATCTTCAGATAAAATCCCCAGTTGAGGTCAACAGCTTCCTGTTCACACTGTGACCAGCTTAAACCAATAAAACAAACGTGTTTTGGAAAAGAGAAAAAAGACCTGACAAAATTATACAGATTTTCAAGTACAGCATCTTTGTGAAGCAAGTGGACCAAAGTTGTACTTTTTGTGTTGGGTCGTGTAACAAAGAGTCTTCTTCAGACAGCAGTAAAGGGTCCTATGTGCTCAGTCAATAATCAGTCAAATCCACTTTGATTGAAGAGTTCTGATGTCTGACAAACTAACCTTTGTGCAGCGTGACAAAATAAAAGCTTGATTAAAAGCAAAACAGAAGCATTTCTCAATTGTGTTTTACGTACTTGTATCACATGTTTGGCTACAAGTACTTGTAAGCAAGGCGATGTCACATCATTTTATGGGTTATGGTGCGTTCCAAAAAAGAAGACTGTAAAATCCAGCTGGCAAGTCTAAACTTACACAACAAACAACAACAAAAAAATGAAATGAAAGAAAAGAAAAAGACACAAAGAGTGTTCAGGTTTTTGCTGATGCTGTACATATCGGTCTATTTGTCTTCTCCTTTTGTTCCCAGTAATCTGACATGGCTTATGTTTCCACTGCCAGCTGTGTAGGCCAGAAGACAAAAGCTGCACCTGTTATGTAAGGAGTGGGACATTCTATCTTTGCAAGTCACTGTCACCTTATTAAAACAAAATGATGACAAGAAGCAACATCCATTTATTTTTACTTTCACTTTGCTATTCAGGTGATTAGAAAGTGATGCTACATTTCACTTTTTTACGCAGGCGACATATCTCTTAATAATGAACTGATGACTCCTCAACTCTATACAGTATGTACACAAATCATGACTCTACAAAGGAAAGGAGTTGAAACAGTGCAACAAATGGTTTTGGGATCCTCATTTAATGCTGTAAACATTAACAGGCTTATTTTAACAGATAACATCAAGAGTTCTACATAAAAATAACAAATTCTCACTGTTGTATCGCAGGTGATTTTCACCCCCAAGGCCTTGCCACAGAATGTGTCAAAAGACTGGGTGATGAGACAAAGCTTTCCAAACTTCAACCCTCTTCACTAAATACATTTGTCTGCTAAATGTTTGATGGAGAATAAACATAATGTAATGACCTCCTCTAAACTTGTTTTTGCACATTTCATTGAAAAATGATCATTTCAGTTTCACTTTTACCAGTATTCTCAACAGCACCAACACCAGCAGTTGGACCTTGAATGTCAGTTTTAGCTCTGGAGGGACATTGTTCAGTAGAGCATAGTTGCCTCAACTAACCTCTCCTGCAGTTGCCCGTAACTAACACACTTATAATTTGACAGTTTCATGGACATGAACATTTGATATAAAAGACCAGCAGCCCGTTGAACTCTGGGGTAAATGTCGGTACAGGAATTTACTCCAATGAATTCTTTCACAAAAACAGATGTTGTTTCTTTACGTTATCATTTGATCCATGGAAAACGGTGGCTGTTTTATGTGTCTTATTTGTTTTTTTCCATCTGTGACACAGCATTTGGAATGTCCTTCATTGCTTTGCAGAAAACACATACTTACATCAGCGTGTCCCTTGGAAAGGTGACTTCTCTACAAATAGTCTTGCTGAATCTTCGCATACCATTTACTCTTGAGGATGCCGCAGCAAACTGGCAGGATTCCCTCTGTGCAGGCCTACCCATGTGAAGCTTTTCAGAGAGGATGGAAGTATAGCCAGGTAAAAAAAAATAATGATAACAGCTACAGCTTTCTGTTGCTGTGACGTCACTGACAGGTGAGCACTAACCAGTGCTTGATCATTGCTTTTGTTGCTCCTGATATTCGATTCCCTGATTTGCTGGTGTCAAAACATTCTAAGTATCATCTTTAGCATCCTAGTGAGTAAGCTACTATGTTATCCATTTGTTTTCTAAGCAGCTTGCGACTTAGTTGCTCCTCCTTAGCCAAACACCGCTATCCTTAGCTTAGCGTTTAGCATGGCCTGTCCCTCCTCTGCCTTCACCTCTCTGTTCTGCTCCATGTACTATATGTTCAGTGAAGATCCTTCCTGCTTTAGAGAGGAGAGTGGAAGATGTGTTAACAGTTAAAGACATGGCTCTGTACAGTGGATTCTAAGCCTGCTAGCCAGGTTGTTACTCGTAGTGCGGGTAACCCTACCAGGGCTAAAATAGCTAGCACCCCAGCCCCTCCAAAGTAGCAGCCAGTGAATGCACAGGATGGGTTTGTACCAGTGGGAAAGAAGCACATCGCAAAACATAAACACTTATAGCTCCCGAAGTTCCAGAAAGAGAGTTTTTCCTCACTGAGGAGGGTCTAAGAGCAGGGATGCCAGTTTAGCTTAATCTGTTTAGTGTAGTTTAGCAACCAGCTATTGTTTCTATTTTTATGATTGACTTTGTTCTTTGTATGAATGCCAATGTGAGGGCCATTGAGACGGCTAACGCAGTGATATTGGGCTGTAGAAATAAAATTGAATTGAATGATGGCAGAAGTAGCAGAGAGAAACAGCTAGAATGTTGACTGCGCAGTTCATCCTGCAGCCAGTCATTAATGCTGAGCTGCATTCACGATGATATTTGAAATTCTCTTTTCTTTCAGGCTAAGTAGAGGAAGTCAAATTCAGAAAAGTTTTTTTATTCAAAAATGTCATATTTTAATGTATATGAGGGTAAAACAAAAAAAAAAAATACTGTTTAAGATTGATTTACTAGAGGCATGTCCAAATTGAAGGTGGCCCTGTAGTAAACTCCAGATCGGATGAAGAGATTTTTCCTCCCTGTTGAACCTAAAATGTTGGAAAGGGAGGTCTGCAGAACAATAGATTCCTGTCCGTGCATCTAGAAGTCTAGACAAGTGAAAGATGATGGATGTATGGATGGATGGATGGATGGATGGATGGATAGACAGGCAGATGAACAGGTGGATTAATGGGAGATATGTCTCCAGGTACCCTGCAGAAGTGTGAAAGGCTACAACCACATGTAAAGACGGTGCATGAGGATAAAATGTTAAAAGATCAAATCAAGCTTATGTTGAAAAACAAAAGTTGTTTCAGTCTTGGTGCTCTAGCTTTAGCAGAATGCTATTTTGCACATGGTTATCAGTCAGGTCCAATGTCCTTGGAAATCTTTGGAGATACATACTGTACGTGAAAGCTAAGTGCTAAAACCCATACAAGGACGCTTTCAATGGTGAATGGAAAGATTCATGTGTGTAAAAATCTTAAAACAGCCCATCTGGACGCTGAAGCAGCGTGAACAGGAGGAGATTTAGAGCCTTTGGAGTGGCCCCACTAACATGGAGATCATGTACGTATGTACATATTTTAACCTTAAATAGATTCTCTTATTGTTGAAAAACAAGAGAGAAATTGCATGTTTGAAAGGAAATGAATATTGCATGTAGAAATAGAATTTATTTAACCATAAAATGTTTAAATAGAATATTTAATTTTTGATATTTCACTTTGTTTAGTTGTACAAAGTACAGTTTAAAAAGTATTGTAGTTTTTTTAAGCTTGTCCGTCTATAGCTTTAAGCTGTGGTGTGGTTTTTTTCAGTATTGTTCGTTTATTACTGCAGCTGAAAGGACTAATTTGAAAGCAGATTTGAGTACGATGGTGACATGTTCTTTGTCATTTTAAGCTCTATCAACTTTTGCTGTAACAGAAGATCCAGCAAGGCCTGATCATCTGCAAATACATGTTTGCTCTCTTTTTTCAAACCTCGGAACAGTTTGTACACAAAAATTTGCTTCATTGTAAATACTACCCGTGGTAATCAGATTAAATACTTCGTCCTCATGAAGTATCCCACAAGCTTTGTAACTAAAATGCAGTTGTGAATTGTGGGGATTTTTTAAAGGTTTAAGGTTAACGTTGTAAACATGTGACAGAGTATGAAAAAGCAGATGCAGATAGTCCACAACAAACCAACAAGTCACCTGCGTGCATCCTTAACAACTTTTGATACCTCTGCAGAGCAACATGGAGGATCACAACTGATTTCACCCTGTCCGACTTCTTCTTTCTATCCTCTCTACCTTCTTTCCATCTTCGTTCCGTCATCTTTTTCATGTCAGTTTTTTCCTAAAACGTCCCCTGAGTGAATTAAGACCAGTGCCAGACCTCCGGAGGCAACCAGAATGAGAGCAGGATAATAGAGAGAGGATAATAGCGTCCGGAAGGATGGATGGATGAAAGGAAGGAGAAAAACTTTAGAGCAGGGATCGGCAACTCCAGACCTCAAAGACTGCCGTGTCTGCATGATTTCCATGCCTACCCCTGCTTTTGAATGTTTTTACAGAAAAACAGCTGTTTTCTGGACAAAACTGACCAGTTTCACATAAAAATGACTGCAGTGAGTTATCAGGTCTGTGTTGTTTGGTGGACTTTTCGTCTGAACATGTGCAGCACTTTTCCCTCCTGTAGCTGCAGATCTCTACAGTCAGTGTGTCCTTGTACTTTCTTTGCTTCTTGACAACAGAACCGGTCTCTCAGCCGACGCAGTGACAAGGTTCATGGTCTCCAAGAGCTGGACGTCCTGCCAAGAGAGAAGACCGTGACCTTGCAGGCATGGAAGGACAAGCCGAGATTTTCATTCTCCTCAGATTTGGACGTTTGTGGAATCTAAGAGGTCATCGTTCAAAGTCGACCTCCAGTTTGTCCCAGAAGGTGAAGTGTCTAAGTGACATTAGTTGTCACAAAAACATTGCAGCATTTCCCCATCCCGTGCCTGAGAGAACAGGGGCTGCAGCCAGTGATATCTGAGGATTTCCATCAGCAGACACTTGGTGAGGATTTAGGGAAAGGTGTGTGCAGCAGAGGGAACATTTCATTATGAAGTCTACGTGTGTGAAGCGTTTTTCACAGGGTTGGGAAAACTGCAGCAGTTTTTTTTTTCTTACTTGTCAGCAGTGAGGCATTCTTATTGTTTGCTCACAGAAATTCAGAAAAATATCCTTCCCTTTCTTGCTGCAGTGTGCTAAAGAGGGGCTACCTGCAAATCAGCAAAGGCTCCCGGGTTTCCTATTAAAGAACAAAGCTTTGAAAAAACTTGAAAAAAACGATCCTAGATGCTTGTTCACCTCATTGCTCATGGATTTGTGTAATAAAGTAATCTGCTTTTTCTACAATCAGCACCTCTCCTCAAAAAAAGCAGCGCTGCAGCTTTGTCAGGCAAACAGATTTCTTTCACTTTGAAAAGGAACAGACTGTTCTTTAACATGAAAATGTGTTTGCACTGAAATCAGGATCTTCAATCTTTGATGCGTTTCTGCAGAAACCTGCATCTGCAAAGTGGGAACAGTGAACCAGCGCAGAATGAAGCATCTGATGAGGAGCACACAGGAGGAGGAACTGTAAGACTGCAGTCATGAACACTGCAGCTTCATCTGTTTTAAACAGCACCCTTCTGTATTCCTCTGTATGTAGTGTCAGTCAAATGCAACAGTCGTGCTAAAATGTTTCCCGCCTCTCGCTCTGAAACACAAACACATCAGGTCTTCAGCATGTCCAGCTGCGGTTTACCAGCAGGTCTGTTTTCATTCAACCCTCTACACCAAATGCAGTCAGTGTTCATCTATTTGGCCCTTTTTAAATGACTGGAAACATAATCACATATTTCTGTGAACAAACTGCTGCATTTGCAAACAAAACTTTCACATCTGAGAGCTTCAGGAACATCATTTTGGGCTTTTAGTTTGGCAGACGTGTCCAAATTGATGAATGAACCCACTTTATAAAAAAACAGTTTTCTCTCTTGCACTCCTGAGTTATCTCTCAGTGGGAGGGGCAGAGTTACCACTGCAGCATCAGTAACTATTATAACTACATTTTTGTAGCCACTTTAAAAAAATCCATAGATCTCCCAACCATATTCAAGAAGGAAGACGCAGCTGGAACCTTTCAAATCCTGTTTGAAGATGCATTTGAGGGTTCTGGTTCTAAAAGAACCCTGAAGCTTTAACATCACTGTCAACAAAACTAAGAAAGAACCGGACCGATGGGTTCTTATTGGATCCTTAACCCTCCACACCTACATCATGCACTCTCATTTTCCAGACAGATTTTAAAACCATAACAGTTTTGACATGTGTAGGACACACAGCATCACTATTCCTGTTTCTAAGGAGTGAAAAAACACTTTCCTTTAAGGGTCCCGTTCTTCATGTGCAATTAAGCATTAAATAAAGTGTTGAAAGACACTTTTTGCATCACTTTGCATGACTAAGCATATAATTATTTGCTTTAGTCAGTAGTCGACTCATGTTTACCATATATATGTAAAGCCTTAATAATATTTGAAGTAATCATTTCATTTAGTTGTTTGGAGTTATGAAGCAGAACGTAAATAAGTTTTACTTCACATTTTTAGCCTTTAAACCTTTCTAAATGTTGTAAAAACCCACAAGCATGATCAAACTTAGTTAATATCATGAAATGATTATTGGAACCTTGTTACATCATTACATCATACGAGCTCCACAAGTGTTCAAGCCACTGAGCCAAGAGATGAGTACCGGAGGTTCTGAACTTAGGTTGACTAGCTGCTGCTTTATCCATGATTGGGTTTGTAAACTGCACTTATATGTGTAGAGAGCTTAACAGTTCTTCATCAACTAAATGTGGAAGTTTTTCTGTCACAAAAACCCTCCTGGAGGTCAAATTCTGGGATTGCTTTCCTCCTTCGACTGCTTCAGCGCCACATTGGGACTCGAGTGACCCAGATTTGCCATCTCAGCTCTGAGGAGCACGGAGGGGAACAGAGTGAACATGTAAAGCACTTTCACAGGACAGCTCTGTTAGCGGAAACCTGCCCCCTGCATCAGCTCGCTTAGCAGTGGGCATCTGGGTGGCTCAGCACATTTGTGGGATTCATGCACGGTGAGCATTCCAGCATTCAATGACAAAAGCAGCCGCAGTAAACAAACGCCAGGAGAACCTCACAGTTTCATTAGAGCTTCAGCCACAAACAGCCTGTAGACACACAGTCCGTCTGCTGCAGATGAACTGCTCCTCATCCTGCTGACTGTTTGAAACCTTTTCATGTCACAGTTCTGTGAATCTCATGGTCATTTTAGCCTCTAACAGTCACAGTAGAAAACTTCAAACCAGGGGTCTAAAACCGGCGGGCTGCAGGCCATTTCCACACACCCCACTGCCGGACACTGACACCAGCCCAAGCAATGTGGGAATCGAACCTGCAGTTGTTTAAACGGCACAGACAGTCGTAAAAGAGGCAGAGCTGGAAATGCTACTGGGATCTGATCTTTTTAAAGTATATGTTATTTTAACTTGTTTGATAATGAATTACACGTTTACAATCTTTTTTACAATTTTGAAACAACAAACATACAAAGATATACAAATTACAGGAGTAATTATATTATAATTCAAAAAACTTAATTGTCATACTGGACACATAAAGTAATATTTGCGCATGTGCACAGAGTGATGGAGTAAACCACACTGATGAGTTCCTCTGATCTCAGGTATGTGTAACGTGTTCCGATCTCTGATGAACAGCGCCGTTCTTTTACCAACCACAGTTTGAATTCAACTATAAGAATATAGGAGTGTGTGTAGGCCACTCTAAAAGAACTTGTGGAACTTTGAAGCTCTGATAAGTGTCCAGCAGTAAGAAGTAGGCAGTAGAACCCATGTTCAGAAGAACCCATTGATGGAGGTGAAAGAACTGTCAAATTGAAGTCTTATTTTGTGTTTAACAGTTCAAATGTAACTGTGTTAATAAGGAGGTTTAAATCTGAATAGAACAGATATAGAAAACTGACATTTATTACTGATTTATTTACTTAGAGGTTTTTCATTTGTTTGTGCATTTGTTGATTGATTGAGTCTTTTTGTAAAGACAACAGTAAATAGAACAGTAAATGTTCATACAAATTTACATCCAAAGAAGGATGTACCTGAGGAAGTTATACTCAACTTTACACCAGGGTCCTTATTCATCTTATTGTGTCAAGAAGTACAATAAAAAATGGGAAGACTGGATGTTTTTAAATTGCTGGTTCAAATTAGCAATGACTCCCAAAGACCCAAGAGCTGCGCGCACGTGCATGCACGCTGAGGTTGCAGCCCAGCCTCAGCATGGCTTAGAGCCCAGGAAATTTGAGTTTGAGACCCCTGCTCGAAATGATCCCGAGATGTGAATGTGAGTGTGTGTGTGTCTGTTTGTGTGTTTGTGTGTGAAAAATAGAAGAAAAAAAGAGTTTTGCACGTTGCACAAAAGAAAAGGAGGCTCTGCAGAAAGTGACCCTCCATCCGGTTCTCCCTGTTCTGCCTCTTACCCCGAGTTGGTTCCCCATCCAAACACCTCCCATCCTGCCTCCCTCCCCTCCTTCTCTGCAGCAGACTACAGCGCAGTCAGCTACTATGGGGACTGCAGTGCTACGCTATAGCACAAGCTGACGGGTGGTGGGAAGAGCAGGTGGGGAGGGAGAGGACATGCAGTGGAGAGCTGGCGTTGGGGGGGGGACTCAATAGTGATAATAAGCAATGCAGCACTTGGCTTTAAAGTGTGGTAATAAAACATGGAGCTGTCAGTGGGGAGGGTCAGGACTGGAGGACGGACGAACCGTCTTCATGAACGGACACACAGAGGGGTCCCCGTCCTCACCTCAGCACTGCTGTTCCTGCAGAGACACCCCCTCAACTTCACCTCTCAGCTCATTGACTGCAAAGTCATTCCAGTTGTCAGACCCCCACCCCCCGCATCAGCCAGAGGGGGCTGCTGTGGCTGGCATGCATGATGCAAAAGCGGCAACAGTTCATCCCAAACGGCACAGATCCCCGCTGGAATCCAGTTTGCAGATCTGGCACATTAGCCTACAGGGATCTGCTGGAAGTCAGTTATCCTGCTTGATGTGCACAAGGACACGTGCACGCTCCTTCATCAGAATCTCAAGGTCATTGTTGTTTCTTCCTCTTTACTGTCAAAGTTTCAGTCAGGTGTACAAAGTGTTGCAGTTTTACCAAGAATACAAAACCCCCATAATCCGTCTCCCTGAGAGCGCCTTCTCTTCATGTGCTGCTCTGTGAGTTTATTGAACCAAACGCTGCAGAGAAGACGAGCATGACAAAGTCACAGCAGCTCCTTCTTTACTGTGTCTTCAGAACTGAGCCCCTCCAAGCTAAACACACTGGAACCCCTCATCTTTAAACTTTAGCTTACAAGCAGCCGTACTCGAATCATGTTTTCAGGAGCTCCAATCTTTAGAAAAAGTCTTGCTATACTTGTTCTCACATTCAGTTCTTTGTTTTCCCTCAATTGCTATAAAAGTAAAACCAATTTTCAACAGTATCATATATAGTAAGTCCAGTTCAAGCACCAGGGAAACGCTCTAGGCTCCATGACAAAAGTGGATCCTGACAGGCTACAGCATTACAGCTACAGTTATGGGTTGTTTTAGACCCCCACAGGACCACTCCTCACTCAACAATGGGACATTTCTGCTGATTCACAAAAACTTGATGCTCATTTGAAGTCTCATCAGCAGCCTTTAAACCTGTCGGTGAAACGTTAAAACAGAAACACAAACAATTCAGTGAAACAGCAAAATGAAAAACTAAAAAGAGAATGGAACTGAATCAAACACCTTTCAAATATCATTTTCTCCAGTCTTTACTAAAAATATCTAATTTCCAGTCACTGGAATTCCATCAGATTAAGGCTGTTTTCAGACTGAAAATGTGTTCCAGGTTATCGAGAGAAAAGAAATTCTAGTTCGCTTTAAGCAAACCAAATGTTTCGGTCTAAATTCAGCCTGAGAAGCCCATAAATGTAAAAAAACAAGTGAAAGCAGTCCAGATAAATGTGGAAGCCTCAGGCAGGCTTTTTCGTTTTTTCCCCAAATCTTTTTTAGGTTTTTTCCTCACCGAGAAGGAGGGTCTAAGGGCAGGGATGCTAGTTTAGCTTAATATGTTAAGTTTAGTTTGGCAACCAGCTGTTGTCTCTATTTTATGAGTAACTCTATATTCTGTGCTGCACGGTGGCGCAGTGGTTAGCGCTCTTGCCGCACAGCAAGAAGGTTCCTGGTTCAAGTCCTGGCTGGAGGGCTTGAAACAGTGTCACCAATGGGGGACATTTCTGTGTGGAGTTTGCTTGTTCTCCCCGTGCATGCGTGGGTTTTCTCCGGGGACTCCGGCTTCCTCCCGCCGTCCAAAAACATGCTTCATAGGTTAATTGGTCATTCTAAAGTGTGTATGGGTGTGTGATTGTGGCCCCTGTGACAGACTGGTGACCAGTCCAGCAAAAGGAACAAAATGAATGAATCAACTGTATGTTCTTCTGTACTGGTGTGAAGCTCATTGAGACATCTGTGTTGTGATATTGGGAATAGAAAATATTTCAAAACAATATAGTTTATTTAACTATGGCCTCAGTTCCACCATCATTCTGTACCAAACTATACCAGATTTTTCTCCTATTTTGTCTTCTCCCAGTTGGACAAGAAAGAGTTTGTGAATGTATATTTGGTTAGTCTGTACTGCGGTGTTTGCTGTTGTTTGTGGTTTGGATTACCAGTATGTTTTGAGCAAGTCTTTTGGGGTTTGTCTCTACCAGCTTTACACGTCTACAGACTGAAATCTTTGTCCATTCTTCCTTATAAAACACTTCCATCTGAGTCAGATTAGATGGAGAGCGTTTGTGAACAGCAGTTTTCAGATCTTCTTGCAGATTCTGGATTGGATTTAGGTCTGGACTTTGACTGGATCATTCCAACACATGAATCCGTTTCATTTTCATCATTCCATTGTAGCTTTGTCTTTATGTTAAGGGTGGTTGTTCTGTTGGAAGGTGAATCTCTGCTCCAGTTTCAAGTGTTGTTCAGACCTCAACAGGTTTTCCTCCAATATTGCTCTGGATTTGGCTCCATTCATCTTCCCATCAACTCTAACCAGATTCCCTGTTCCTGCTGAAGAGAAGCAGCCCCAGAGCATGATGCTGCCACCACCATGCTTAACAGTGGGTATGGTGTGTTCAGAGTGATGAAAAAGTTCCATTTTGGTCTCATGTGACCAGAGCTCCTTCCACACGTTTGCTGGGTCTTTCTCATGGTTTATGTCAAACTGCAAACAGGACTTCTTGTGGTTTTCTTTTAACAATGGTTTTCTTCTTGCTGCTCTTCCATAAAGTCCAGATGTGTTCAGTTCATGACTGATGGTTGTTCTATGGACAGATTCCTCCACCTGAGCTGTAGATCTCTGCAGTTCATCCAGAGTCATCATGGACTCCTGGCTGCATCTCTGATCAGTGTCTCCTTGTTCAGTCTGTTAGTTTAGATGGTCGATCATGTCTATGTAGGTTTGCAGTTATTTCATACTCTTTCCATTTGTGGATGATGGACTGAACAGTGATGGACTGAACAGTGATGGACTGAACAGTGGTTCATGGATGTTCAAAGTTTGGGAAATCTTTTTCTAGCCTAACCCTGCTTTAACTATCCCTGATCTGTCTAGTGTGTTCCTTACACTTCATGATGCTGTTTTCTCCCCAATATTCTCTTGACAAACCACAGAGACCATCACAAAACAAGTGGATTTGTATACTGAGATGAAATGACACACAGATGGACTCTAGGAAGTCATGAAGTCAACATCTGATCAGTCACCAATCATCAAGCAACTTCTGAAGGCAATTGATGCACTCAGAGGAAAGGGGGCTGAATACTTTTGTATACTGCACTCTTCAGTTTTTTATTTGTAAAGAACTTGAACTCTTGGATAATGTTCTTTCCTCTTCACAAGTGTGTGTCATTTTGTGTTGGTCTTCCACATAAAATCCCAATAAAATATATTTATGTTTGTGTTCACAATGTGAGAAAATGTGGAGAAGTTCAAGGGCTGTGAATACTTTTGCAAGACACTGTATCTAGCATGTAACATGATGTATACAACGTACAGCTCAAAAACATTTATCTATTATTTGACACATTTAAAAGAAGGGCCGACCAAACTCCACAAACCTCTGAATTTACTGACTCTTTGGTCCAGATCTCATTCAGGTGTCTCTGATGGTCTGAACTTCTCTGAGCACAGATCAGAACTTTACCAAGCTGTTTGACTGAAGTGGCTCTAAATGACAAACTGACCCTGAATCAGTTAGTCGTGCAGATGGGACCACTTTAGTGTTTGAATCCGTGTTTCTGCTGCTACTGTACTCTGACATGCAGCAAAAGCATCAACTGTCATGCATTCATCAGAACGCTGCAGCGGCAGACTGATCTCCTGCTGAGTCTGAAGGCCAGACTCACCACCACAGAAACTTCAACACATTCAGCTGTTTGTTTTAGAAAGGTTTACTCCTGATTTGTCACTAGTTTAAAAACAAGACTTGTCACAGCAGTGATAAGGATTTGGTTTTACCTTTTATCCTCACATTGCAGTTTTTCATAAAGTTTAGGTTTGGTCGAATAATCGCTGCAAGCACAGATATTTGTGCAAAAAAGATTGACCTTTTCTTGTGTTAAAATCACTGTTTGTCAAATGCAATTAACTGAGAAAAATTTCAAGGAATTTCATTTCTTAATACAGTGGTCAAAAAATCATGACAAAGTAATGTGTGCAACAGCAAATCAAACATGCATTTTAATACAGACTTTTCCTGGTTTAATAAATAAGTAATAACAACGTCGCTGTAATAAATAGAACTTTTTGTGTGTTTTTGACCTTCAAATGCTCAAAGTGCCTCAAAGCCACATTTATACATTTATATCCCAAACGGGAACCAAAGGTGCAATCTTCCCACCAGCGAATGACCTTTACCTGCATCACAGCTACCCAGGACTGTTTAAGGAAAGCCTCTCGGGTTCAGACTGGCGACAAAAAGGAAACATTTGCAGATGAGTTTGCAGGGTTTAAAGCCGCTGACTGACAGAAAACGTGAACTCAACAAAACAGCTGACGGCAGAAACCGTTTTCCAACAGTAAAAAACATTTCAGAGTGTATTTTCATTAAAAAGTCAGCTGACGTGGCTAAAGTGCCCATTAGCAAGGAAGCTGCCCCCCCACCCGCACGCGCTGATCTTCAGGCTCTTAGAGGCTTATAAAACACAAATATTGAAAACATCTTTATCAATAACTGTCACTTTAAATGTTCTAATTACCTGCGTCAAATATGGTTTGAAGTCAAGCAATTATTTCAGAAATGTGAGAAAACTAAATATAGGATTTTCAGCATCAGGAACTGCAGCAAAAACACTGATTGATGGCATCTATGCTGAAAAATTCTTGTGTATTTTTGATGTCGCTTTTAAACCAACAGTTTCCAGGCTCCATTCAAATCTCTCATTCAGAAAAGTGGAACTTCAGCAGAAAAGAAACATTTCTTCATCAATGAACACCAACCGTACAACGGGGCAGCCATGGTGCAGCGGTAGGGCGGTCGGCCTCTGGTCAGATTGCAGGTTTGATTCCCACCTTGCCCGTCCAGAGCAGCCATCAGTGTGTAAATGTGTGAATGAGACTGCGACTGTAAAGCGCTTTGGGCCTTCAATGAAGGTAGAAAACAGTATATTAATTCAGTCTAATTCCCACACTGAGTAAGAAAAGGTGCCCGGAAACCAGAACCTGTGGGGGTGACCATCTGAGGGAGTCGGGTCCAAGCTTTCTTCAGTCGTTCAAATATTTACAGGATGTACAACTTGAGATAAAAACGTACAAATCCGTGTTAATATGTGGTTTTTTGATGGAGGTAAAGAAAGCAACAAAATGAGCAAATGGATTTAGATTGGAGCTCTACGTGTTTTTTATTGAAGAAAAGTGTTTCAAAAAGTTCTCCAAGAGGAACTTTTTGGGGTTTTGGTTTGGTTAAGATCCTTTACTACTCTACAAAAGTGATTTGACTGAATACTTTCCATCCATCCACTTGCTAAACCCACTTTGTCTCTTTCGGGGTCACAGGGCTGCTGGAGCCTAACCAGGTCCCTTAAGGCGAGGGACTTCCTGACCTGGTCGCCAGTCTGTCGCAGGGCCACAATCACACACATCCACACCTAGTGACAATTTAGATCAGGGACAGGCAACTCCAGGCCTCAAGGGCCGCAGTCTTTGCATGATTTCCAGATATCCGGGCCCTATTCATGACTGATTACCTGCTTCAGGTGCATCCAGCCAATCAGAAGATGCCAGAGCATGGAATGTTGGAAAATACGCAGGAATGAGGCCTGGAGTAGCCTATCCCTGATTTAAAGTATCAGGTTAGTTTTGGATGGTGGGAGGGAGCTGGAAAACCTGCGCATGCACGGGGAGAACATGCAAACTCCACACAGACAGGTCCCCATTGGTGGAGCTGTTATAGGACCCCAGCCGGGACCTGAGCTGGGGGGCTTCTTGCTGTGAGGCAAAAGCGCTAACCACTGCGCCGGCGTCTGAATACTTTGACATTTTTCAGTCCAAAAACTTTAACAGACATGTGTTGCCTTTATGCCTGTTTTAATGGCTGTTTAAAGTAAAGCTCAATGAGGAAGATCTACCTTACTTACAGGTACGCAGGATCGTTGCGTTCCTTTACACGCCATCGTCAAATAGGCCTTCACTTTGAACCAACAACGAAATAGCCTGCCTGTCTTCTCAGCCAATCACGGCTTTGCCTTTAAATCCATGACTGGTTGTCTCTCTCTCTGCATTCAATGGTTTAGTGTGTTCCAGTATCCAACCACCATCAGAATCTGAAGTTTATACATCTACGGTCCGAGTTCATGCCGAGAACACAAGCCGTCATCAGTCCAAAATCCAACCACTGAGGATCGTGGACTTTCATGTAACACACATAAATCCTTCCTTCCATTCCTAAAATCTCTCTGTATTTAACTTATGGTTGACTTCTTTGTTTGTTGTTTCTATTGATTTGAGTATAGTATTGTTTTTGTCATCACTGAAAGGAAAAGTGCTCTGTGACAACATCTACTGTCTGCATGTGCTGTCACACTACAGAAGAAGAAAGCTTTTATCAGCTCTTTTATTTATGGTCAATTTAACCCACCAAGAAAGCCACAGAAAAATCCAACTTTACCAGATTTATTACATTATTTTCCTTTTTTTTTTATCAAACTGCCAGCTCTCCACGTTGATCATCTTAGATGACAAAGATTTCTGCCCACAGAGCTGAGATTACAAAGTTCAAAGCCACACTGAGAAGCAAAAACATTATAAAAACGTCAAGCATCACTTTTCTGTCCATCTTAACTGATGGAAATAACCTGTCAACAACAGAGCTCTGACACACTCAGGGCTCAAGCGTTCGGCCTTAAATCTGCAGGATCCTGCGTGTCACCTCAGTTTGCATCCATGCTTCCCCTCTGCCTTAGCATGAACAGAGCCTGCATGTGGACCAGAACCTCCAGAGACAATCCAGCTAAGATCACAGCATCTGTCCCACCAGGAAAGAATGACATCACCGAGTAGTTTACTGTGAGACAGAAAGAAATGAGCTCAGGTTTCCTCACAGCTGCAGAAAAGACAGAACCGATCTGGTCCAAACACAAAAAGCTGAGGTGGGATTCATGCGTAAATGAGCTGTGTCAGTCTGAAGAGCTGCTCTCTCAGAAAATGAGGAGATGGAGCTGCAACAACATCCTGGTCTGCACTATTGAGGAGTTTAGACATACGTGTCTGATCTAATCTAACCAGAATCCGCAGAACTAAAGAGTCCAGCTCCTCTGCCTGCATTAGTTTCTCTCTGCGCCACAGGGGACAAACTTTGAGACAGTATGAGTTTTCGTCCCAGAGAAGCCAGGATTGTAAAATCCTCCATTCTGGTTATAAAAAGCAGTTCAGTTTAGTAAACTGGATTTCTCCAGAAATGTGTGGAATAAAAAGGCTTGGAGGTGTAAAACACTGATGACTCCTTCAAGTGTTTCACTCTTTCATCAACACACAGTGAAGAACTTTACAGTAAGCCTCTTTTATGAAAAGAATGTAGTTAAAAATGAAAGGATGCTTTCAGATTTCTGATCATAAATGGTTTTCTTTTTATGGATGTGAGACTTAAGTGATTTAAAACTCAAACGGACACTTTGGCTTCGATGATGAGAACAGGAAAGCAAAAGCATCTTATGGAGCTTCATTTTTGTTTTGCTGAGCTATAATCACAAATTCAAAGGGTTTGAAGCCAACCAACAGGAAAAAGAGATTCTCCTTTGATCATTTCAAAATAAAAGCAGGTATCTCGAAAGAGTAAAGTCTAATTGCAGCTACTTGTAGAAAAAATCAGTTATTTCAAAGTCTACAATGACTCACTTCATTTGGGAAAATGCAAAGCCAACACATGAAATAGTTGATCTGATGTTCAGAATCTGAGGTGGTCCAGACCACGGCCTATAACTGCGGTTCTGTGAGGATCTGCCGTGTGCCGGATTGGCATAAAACCACTAAAGAAATCAAACTGCAAACAACATTGTGTTCCAGAAGACAGACCATGAAAACAGAGATACTTGTAGCTCATGAGAACTTTTTCTGCTTTGTACCAATAAGCCCTTGGTTTTATTCAGTCCTTTTATTTATCAGTAAATGTCACCAATGAACGGAGAGTAATCTGCAACACTGTCTGGAGGTTGAAAATCTGAGCTCCCGCCTGGATTGTTGTGGACAAAGTGAGCTCTGAACAGGGGAGAGTCAGACTAGAGCAAACATGACTGCATGGATCATACAGACGGACTGAGGAGAGCCTGCGTTTGCTTTTGGTCTTCTATTAAATTACATCTACAAACATTTTTTTGTTCAGTCAAGCTGATCCTCAGTGAAATATCAATGTGATATGTTGACGGAGCATTATGAACACATCTCAATGGCAATGGAACAAACGTTACTGGATTTAATGGATTTAGTTGGAATTGTAGTTTACTACAGAAAGACTGACGTTCAGTGGAAGTCATTATACTGTAATGACGTTTATTGATTGTTTTACCTGAACTTTGGTCGGTTTGATTTGTATATAAAACAATAGGACACCTTTAAAAGAACTCTAAATGTCTTTAGTATAATACAAATGATGTAATGCCGATTTTCATGATCACAGGACAGATTTTTCTCTTTGGAGTTAAACAGAGCTTTTTCTTTTCTTCATTGTTCTGCAGCATGTCCTTTTATAGAACAAAAGCTCAAACGCTGTCATTAAAGTAAACTTTTTTGAAAAAGCCAAATCATCGTCTTGGTGAGCTGTTCTCCACTTCAGGAGATCCATCTTGGATTAAAAGAAGGATCTGGTTTGATCTGGAAGTGGAATGTTAATTATCCAGACAAACGGAATCAGAATGAAACCACTTCCTGTTTTTCTGGATATTCTCATGGCTCCTGATGTTCCCCTTAGAACAAACTTGTTTCCTATTAAAAATGATCATTCACTTTTCCTTCGGGTCTGAATGAACAGAACAGCAGACGTTAGAAAATGGCATCGGTTTTTTTCTCTTCACAGCCAGATCCCTTGATCCAAAATGACCTGAAACAGTGACCCCGCTGGCCTCAGGAATGGGATTCGGGCTGATAGAGGAACGGGCGTAAAGGGGTTTATTGTGGTGGATGTGCAAGATGACAAATGAAGCAAATTCAATCACTTTCGTGCACTTTTCCTTTAAAGATCTCGCGGACAGACTTTAAGCTTTTTGTCTTTCACTTTTATGAGGTAAACAGTTTCACTAACTGCGGCGGAGTGTTTGTTTTAGTTTTTGGAAAATTGTGGATCAACTTTTTGCACGCAGCGTGGAAAGCGTGAAGTCCTCCGGTCACCCGGTGCCTGATGAGGAGGATGCCTCTGAATTCCGCATTGGGGGAGCATGGGGGGGTGGAGAGTCCCCCCTGCTCGGCGCAGATTCAAATCCCCCCCAGCCTTCATCCAACACTTTCATGCACTTTTACGCACAGCCAGGCGCAGCGGCCGGACTGCTTTAGCGCACTGGGGCTGCCGGGTTTTGGGCCACTCACCCGGGCGTATTTGGAGGAGTAGGGGTCCTCGAAGAGCGCCCACATCCAGGGCTGCCACACCTCCCACCATGTCGCCCGGCGACCGTCCTCCTGCATGCACAGCCGCTTCAGATCACCGTCCGCGCCGCCGGTGAGCGCCGGGTCGTCCTCGGGCGCGTCCGGCTCCGGGGTCTCGAAGCTGTCCAGCGCCTCCTCTGCGTCGCGGTGCTGCCGGTAGTTCATCCAGCAGCACGCCTCCACGTCCGTCTCATCGATGCCCCAGAAGGCGAGCTCCTCCTCGAAGAGCGGCCCGCACACATCGCTGGGACAGTGCAGCTTCCCGGTGCGGTAGTAGTTGAGGATGAAGGCGAAGGTGGCCGGGTGGCGGTCGAAGAAGAACTCGTCAGACTTCGGGTCGTAATCAAAGTTGCTGAAGGCATCGGGCTCGGTCAGCCAGGACAGGCGCGTGCCCGGCAGCGTCTTCAGGGTGCTCCGGTAGGTCTCGTGGCGGATCCCCCCGCAGTTGATGACGATCTTCTCGCTATCTGACGCCGAGCAAGTCATGGCTGCGCTGGGGCATGCTTCGGTCGGCTGCTGCGGCTCCCGCTCCTCTCCATCCACCTGCAGTGTCTGCGCTGCAGAATGTCCGCCGCGGCAGCGAGTCTCCGGGCCAACAGCGCGGAGGACAGAGGAGCGCAGGGAGGAGGAGTCTGTCCGCGCGCGTGTGAGAGAGAAAGGAGGGAGAATCGGGGGGTCTTTCTGAACAAGGTTTCATGAGCGCCAAAGTCAGACTCAAAGATCAATGCGTGATCTAGTCGGTCCTCTTGTCCTGGACTGAGCTGAGAGAACAAGAATCAGCAAAGACGTGAGCAGTTTCTGCTGCAAACCCTCCTGCCTCTGCTGCAGTTTCCTCCTGAAAGTCAGCAAGACAAAGTAGACCCAACATCCCCTGCTAACCGATGATGAGTGAAGATCACAAAGGAAGAGCCATCAGTCAATAACGAGCTGATTTCAGATCAATAGAGTCTTACTTGGAGGCAGGAGTCTGAAGATCAGAGGAACCAAGGCCCCGGTCAGCTCCATACAGATGGACAGACACATCATCTGATGTCCATTCTTATGTGTGGAAGTTCTAAGGATGAGACTGAAAGACTGAGCAGTTCTCTCTGATAGGACTCCAGTGACCTTAAGTTAGTTCAATGACAGTATCAGGACGTTGATGTAAGGAATGTGATTTTCTCTCACAGACTGTTAAAAAAGTGCCCCCTCCTTTTTGTTTCAACATTGTCAACGGTATTGCAACATTGTCCCATGTGTGCAGTGCAAAACCATCATTTCAAATGTGCAGCTGAAAGGACTGCACAGAAATAATGATGAAAAAGTATCAGTTAGTCTGATTTCAGTACACTTCATAGTTTTTTTTCTCTCCAAGTTTTAGTAGGACGTTTTGGCACCACTTCAACAAACAGTATATTTTTTACAAGCTAATTTCTCACCCAAAACAATAATCAGGTTCTCTAAAACTGTCCTCTTTACCACATCAGCAGCTGATTTAACATTGTTAGTTATCCTAAATATAATAATGAAAAGCTTTCAAGCTCAGAATCTGCTGCGTGCCAGTTTGAAGATGAACATAAAATATGATCATGTCAGCTACACTTCGAGTTGCCATAACTGCAGAGTGTTTCCAGTAGGAAGGGGTGTATGCTCGCTCCACGGTGGCTGGGAACGGCTATGGCTCATCCGTACCGCAGGCATCATCAGAGAAGAAGTGGTTCCATTATTCCTGGGCTTGAACTTTCATGTCTGCAAAGCGACATGTGTTGATAAAAATAAAGTTGGAAAGATAAATCACAGGATTTCTGTGTTTCAGGACAACTCGACTTAAACTTAGAAGCTTCTTCAGTTCAGAAGTGATCTGAAAAATCTTTGCACAAAGGTATTTCTGGTCAACAGCACCAGAAAAATCCTGTGCAAAAGGCCCCTCCCTCTCTTGGTTTCCAAGGAAAAACGGTAAATTTAGGAGGAGAGCTTCTAGACCAAACATCCAACATGTTCCACTCCAGTCATCTTTTATCTACAGTAAATGTCTTCCCAATCATGATCATGCTTTTTTAACCAAAACCCCAAAATCTGTCTGGTTTTCTGGGACATTGTTTCTACAGAGTTCATTAGAAATTCACCTCTGAATTGTGGGCGAGTCTGTTGGTGCAGAGCAAGTCCGCCCCCACTTCCTGTCACCCATCTGTTTACGGGCTCTCTTGTGAGCCCCTCATACCCTCAAACTAACAACTTCTATTTTTATTTTCGACATAAAAAACACCACAGCAGTGCGCCAGAATGAACTCATCGACTTATTTTCATCTCTCTCTCCAGACAGATGTTAAAATTATTTACCAACAAAACTAAAAGCAACAGGTAGCAACAGCAATTAAAAATATCAATAAGGGGGATATTTAAAGAAAATACAGTTATGAGACAAGCAATTAAAATACCTATTGATAAAAATGCACGCATTAAGAAACATTCAAATGAACGTAAAAGACATAATTGCATAATATTTACATATCACTGGTAGTTCGGCTATAGTTCAGATCCAGATTCCAGCTCAGACAAGGAAAACAGAGACGTACTTGGATCTATTGGTCTGCAGGCAGATGCATCAGAATGAAGCGCAGCAGGGAGCTTGTGGTCTGCCCAGCAGATTGTTTACTTCATAAATAAACTCTTCTTCAAATTGTATTATTTTTTATCTGCTGCTGATTCGTGATTTGAATAAAGAAATACTCAAAAATGTCATTTTACGCTTGTTTATCTTTAAATTTGTCCTCTATCATCAGAATAATGCCACAAGAACACATTAAAAACGCCAAAAACACTCTTTACATCAGAGTGGGTCTGTAAAAAATAAAATGTTAGGCTTTGCTGGGATGTAATCATTTTCCAGTTTTGGAATCGATTGGATTGCTTTATTCAGAGCAACGTCTGTGGCGTCTTGCGCCCACACTTTTGCAAAACATGAAGCAGACAGTAGATACCTTATTATTTCTGAAGTCCAGCTTTAGACTGGCAGGGAGGAAAGAAATGTAGTTTTCTTTTGTGTATCATTTCTGACTTTTGGATTAGGATCTGAAAATCACACTGTTGATCAGATGCTGCTGGCTGGAAGTATCTGAATCAGGGTTTGCCGTTTCTACTCTGCAGCCGTGCACTGCTAAACCTCTGAAGGTATCGTGTATTTTTTAAAAACACACATCAAATGTTGTTTTCAATTTGTTCTTGTGGCATTTATTTGATGATAGAGAGCACAAAGAAAATTAAGATTAAAACTGCGTCTCTCAAATTTTTCTTTATTCAAATTGTTGTGAGTTGGGAGAAGACAAAAAATTACGTTTGAAAAAGTGTGATATTCAAGTTACTTCAACAAGCCACCAGCTCCCTGCTCTGCTCCATTCTGATGCATCCACTTGCAGACCAACAGATCCATGAACGTCTTTGAATTCCTCATCTGAGCTGGATCTGGATCAGAACTGTACGCCTGGATAACTCTGATATTGATCACCATTTTTGTTGCACTCCTAATCTTAGTTTGGGGGTGTGAGGGGTTGTAAGCTAGAGGGAGAGAATGTAAACAGATGGGTGACAGGAAGGAGCAGGCTTACGCCATAAGCAACCGTCCAGCCCACAATTCACAGATGAATTTCTATTGAACTCCTGCGATGCAGGTCTTTAAGATTTTGACTAAAAACATCCTAATCATAAAGAAGACCACTGGGAACACTTTTACAATAGATCAAAAAATGGTTGGCATGGCCCGGGAACAGAGGTTTAAGTGTTTGGAGACAGTGGTTGCTTTAGAGCTTCTGTCACACTCGTCACAAAGTGGATTTAGGTAATAATTTGTCGACATTGTACTTTTATTTGTCACAGTTCTCCAAGCACAGCCGGATTTGGACCTGGGGAGTGGGAACACCCAGCAGCAATCTTGCAGAAAACCTGATGGCGCAGAAAACGTTGCGCTGCGATGCTACAGAAATGCTGCGAGGCGAGCAGTGGAACAATGACTTCATCACACCGATGAGTTTGCAGTGAAGCAGCTCGTCTTGGGGGGCGTGTGCAGATCAAGCCGTCAGGTCTTTGGTATACTAGAGAAAAGCGAGAATCTGTTTAAGAGGAACTAACTAGTTTGTTATTTGACGAATATCTTCTTTAACGTCCTGCACTCAATCTGTCCTCTCTTCCTCTCTGCATCACTTCCTTCATCTTTCAATCTACTAAAGCACTTGGCTTAATTGGAGCGGGGGGGGGTATGGCCAGCGTTTCATGCCCACTACACATTTTCTGTCTCACTTTTTTTTCTGTGTTTCCAAGATGGTCGCTCCACCACGTCAGGGAGAGGAGGGAGGGGGGAGGGGCATAAGCAGAACCAGTATTTGCTGAGCTCCACAAAAAAGGGAGAAAATGCTGCAGACCCAAGGATCATTAGTGTTCTCCCATTTTCTCACTCTTTCTCTCACACCGGGTATTCTCTCCATCTCCCTCTCCACCTCTCCCTATAATCTGGCTGCCTGTCCTCCCCCCTCCCTCACATTGTCTCTGTGCTGCAGAGCCAATGTTGCTGTGTCGGCCTGTTGAGAGCAGCCTGCAGCACTGAGAGCTCCACACTGTACAGCAGCCCCCCCCACGTCCGTATGCACCTAGAACTGTCACCGCGGCTCATGATCAGATCAGGGTTCTTAGCGTTTTCACTCCTCCCAGCTGCAGCGCATGCTTGAAGCCACAGAAACGATCAGCTGGTCATCAACCAAACTACCTGCCGCATTGGGGGGAGGGGGGGCTCCATCCTTCTGCAAGACTAATGGTAGCTACCAATATTTAGCAGGTGATTCATCTTTGTCATTGCTGTCCTCTTGCTTGTGCTGCAGCCAATCACAGTTACTCTCTCAGCAAAGGGTATTCTTATTAAATAGGGGAGGGGCCTCAAAAGTTCCTCAGCGCTTTGGTTGAAGTTCAGCAAATAACGATTTGATGTCTGCTGTTTGCAGATGATGTGGTCCTTCTGGCTTCTTCAGACCACGAGTACCATCTCTCTCTGGAGCACTTTGAGTAGAGCATCAACACATCCAACTCTTATGCAACGTTCACTCCTGCTATGTGCTGTGTATTCAAGAATGCACTGAATGCGGCTTCTTGAATGCGTTTTTGGCAGAACAATGTTCACACTGGACTGTACCAGTAGCACATGTTGCGTAGCTGGAAGAGGCTTGGTGTGAAATGTCAAGGCGGTGCAGATCAGGTGAATTTTGCTCCACAGCTCTATTCCAATATATGAAAGACTTGGTGTCATAGAATTCCAGTCGGTCACAAACCGCAACTATTCATTTCTCCTCCATGATTGAGTTGGAAATGGTTGGCACTTCAGTTCATTAAGAAGGACGCCATCCCTGCTATGTATCACTTAACAAATCCAAGTTCCTGATTGCTCAAAGTTGAAGTGGTTTTACTTTCAGTTCTTTCTAATGGCTATGTTTATTTGTACTTGGAGCCCAAAACAGAGTAAAAACTGACATAGCAACACATGAATGCAAGTGTTTATGCACGTAGATTTTCATTGAAAGTGGTCATGTTGCCGTGGCTGGTGTGAATGTGGCTTTAGGCTATCTGGAATGCTCCTTTTTAGGTTAGCGAGTTTGCCGGAGGTATGGGTTCTAACCGTAGATGAAGGAAGGATAGAGGATAGAGGGGGAAGCTGACTGTGGTGAAGAGAAGCTCAGTGAAGATAAAGCAGGTTTAGATGTCAATTTCAATTCAATTTTATTTATATAGCCCAATATCACAGCCATAACCGTCTCATTGGACAGATATCTGAATACAGCAAAAATGTCCACCTTTCTCTCCCATATGACCATGAGTTGTGTGCTGGAACCCTGCAGAGAAGATCACAGACTCAGCTGGCTAAGATGATCGTCCCTTTATCATGGAGGGTGGGTTTTCCTTGGAGATAGAATTTGAAGTCCAGCACTCCAACAGGAGCTAAAGAAACACTTCCACTCCACACTACTCATCATGTTCAACAACAGACTGTCTGTCTCAGCTCTCAGAATTGCCCTTTAGGGCCTGGTTAGGGTCAGGAGGTTAGGGATTAGTTTCTGATTGCATGCTGTCTGGTTCATTGAGGTTTCCATTAAATACATAGCAGTAATGAAGCAAATGAACAAACAGTTTTGAGGGAAAAGAGACTGTTGGAGCTCTTATTTTCTAAATCCTTTAACCCTTTAAGCAGATGCTAAGTTAAGGTAAGTTTGGAGCCAAAGGGATTTGATGCATATTTGCAGCAATTAGCATCAAGGTGCTAAGTATGACTGAAGTGTGTGGTGATATAATCTCATCCGATCTGCCTACTGTCACTGTTCTTGCCTTTGGTCACATGTCATCTATGAACATTCACCTCAGTGACTCTAAGCAGACTCTTCATGTTGTTTTAAACCTGCTGGATTCTGAAACAGCCTGAGGTTTGTGTAAAACGTGTGGCACAGTGACTTTTGCAGGGTAAGCGTTCCTTTGACAGGTGGAGACCACAGCGGATCCAGTCTGCAGCTGCACACCGGAGGTACAGTAACTGGTGTGGCACACGGTTGATAAACTGATGAGGCTTCAGGTGTGAAATCTGTCCATGTTTTCAGCCTGTTTGCAGCATACATCTGAAACAGAAGGAAATAATACATCAGTTTAGCCAACACCTCAACTACTAAAGAGTCTCAGACTTGGGCAGCAGACAGAAAAGTGTCAGGTGGTCATAAGAAGGTACAGGGAGCTCTCGGTCAGAAAGAAGCACGTGCTTCAAACTTCTGGCATTTCCTTCCCTTTTTTAAGCTTAGACTTGAGATCAATCTGTCTTTGAAGATAATGTCAAGTTACAAAACAAGAATAAGGATAAGTCATTTCCTAACAGTTAACTATCAGAATGGATAAAGCTTTGGTGAAAGGAATGATAAGATGGCTTACAGTCCACAAATCGGGGGATTCTGTTCTTCAGGGTAATAGAGCTGAAGAAACTACTTGAATGAGCTGTGAATCATCTTCTAGATAAAACCTTTTAAAGTCCAGTCACTCTGAAGAGCAAAATCCCATAATGACATGTTCTACATGACTGAAAATCTGCACAGACTAGTTCACAAATGTCAAACTCCAGGCCCCCTAGCCCCCTGCTAGTTTCCCCAACTAATCCTGCCCTTACAGCTTTTATTTGGCAAAACACACATGACCAGGTCATTAGTAACAGATATGACAGAGGTTTAAAAAAACAACAACTGAACAACAGGTTTCAGTGCCTGGACTGAGAGATGTAGGGACAAAACACAGTTGGCAAAAACCTAAAAGCAAAGGAAGATGACAGGCTTGGATAGGTGGAAACACTGACAGAACAGGTGAGCTGTAATCTGAAGGCTGCAGAGCAGGTTAAACAGGACTCTGCTGTTCAGCATCACAGGCTGTGGTGAAACAGGTACCTGATACCTTTTGTCTTGTGCTGTGCATAACCAAAAGTCATTAGAGTGGGAGAAATGGTACCGCAGAGGGAAAAAAAGGTGATGGTTTCCAATCCCAAATCAGGTGAGGAGCAATTGACACCCAGACATAAAAAGCTCTGACAGGAATGTGTTCAGGTTTTTTAGAGCCGGGTGTTGGTGCTGTCTCTGGTGCTGAAAGCAGATCAAGCTGAGAAAACAGGCTTCAGATTGTAGAACAGAGGGTAGCACTGAGATTTTTCTCATCTGTGACCTGCACTGATTCATCTGCAATCAACTCTGAATGAATGAAACAGTTCAAGGCTCTTATTTATAACTGAGCACATGCATTAATGTTGCTGTTCATTCAGGGTAAAGCCTTGCAGACAGTGCTTTACATTTCACACCGATAAAGACAGTGAATGAAAACATAGCTGTAAATGAAAACCTAAACTGTTATTTTCTTTCCTGCTTTCTGAGCTGGGACACCATTGAACTTTGGGAAGAATGTGAACATGGAGTCAAAATTAAGCAGTGGCTCTGTGAGGTCTTGAAGCACAGGTAATAAATGACAGACTACAATTTCCACACCTAGTTGTTTCAGTGTTCACCAGCTGCATGTCAAGTCTAAGTTAATAGAGCACCAGGAGTTCAACACATAGTTAACAATTGACTGTATGAGAGAATTGGACAGAGTGAATGTGACGTCACCCATAAAAATGGTTTACTTCTGGATCCAACCTAATGAAGTCAATTCAGTCACTATTTTCCATGATATGGGCGCCACCATGTAGAGCCAGATGAAGTTAGAAAGCAGTGATTTGTTAGAGTTGGTCCAAATCAATGTTTCTATGGCAACTACTGTCACCAATCAGGAGTGAGCTTGTTGGAAGTCACACCTCTGCCACTGATAGCAAGCTTGGGAAAATCTGTCAATCAAACATTCGAGACGGGGGACAGCGGGTGCCGCATTTTTATTGAAACATCTTATTGGTCAGTATGTATCTTGAATCACTTGAATCCTATCATGAAAAATAGGATTATCAAGAATCTGTGAACAATGTATCAGAGCAGGAACACTTACTCTGACAAATAGAATGACTGAGTAACAGCTGTTTATTCTTTTTAAGTCTTTGTCTCCTTAGCAGATTCATCCTGTTTGGAACGAGGGGGAGAGGGTTACTCAGTCCAGTTCTCTATATACAGTCAATGAGTATAACACACCTGAAAGAGCGTTTTCAGCTGACCACAGAGGTCTGGTTGGTACTTCCTGGGTCAGGAAGTTGATCATGTATTTTGGTGCTAAACCATTCAAAGCTTTATAAACCAGAAACAGAAGCTTTCACCTTCACTCTTGAGCTACATTCACACCGGGCATAAATGTGCAGACTTTAACATGCGTTTAGCCTATGGTGCTCACACTGGACAAGCAGGGAGGGGCTTCTTCTTTTTCTGCTGTTTACTAGCACATGTGCGCCACCTACAGTTGGAAGAGGCTTGGTGTGAAATGTCAAAGCGGTGCAACTCTTCCTGCGGGCTTCTTCGTTCACAGCTTTATTACGATACATGAATGACTTGGTATCATAGAATTCCAGCCGGACACAAACCGAATTAATTAATTTCTCCTCCATGTTCAATTTTCAAATGAGAGCCTCTTCCATGAATTAAAGGGGACACCATCCATGCATCACTACCAAATTCGAGTCCCTGATTGGTCAAAGTCTAACTGGCTTAACTTTCAGGGCGTTTTCAATGGCGTTTTGTACGGTAGAAACTTGCAACACATGAATGCAAGAGTTTTGTGCATGAAAGCCTGAACAGTGCATATACGTACGCTTACATAGACTTTTCATTGGAAGTCGTCTCTTAAACAAGCGTTGCAGAGGACAGTGTGAACCTGTGTTAAAAACACAGTTAAAAACGTCTTCCAGGTTACATCATTTTGACCTACCCTGTAAATATACAAATGACTGTCTTTCCTTTTTTTTTCAACGTAGACATAAATATTACTGAAACCCAGCTGTAAGATAGTTAACTGTTTGAAGAGCCTGGGATAATACTGCAGGCAATAGAAATAAAATCTTTTGAGCAGTGACTCTTGCTGCAGTTTTCTCTGCAAGCTCTGCCCTTCTGATCTCATCTATCATAAAGGAGAAAAGGAGAAATGGAGTTCCAAAAACAAGTCCTCATTGTTTTCAAACGTGGTGGAGAAGAACCCTAAACTGCAATGTTGCAGAAAAGATTCTGAACCTGACTGGACTTGCTCTTCTCTGTGCAGTGCATCTCCAGTTTCCCTGCAGAGTGAGTGGAGAACAGGGACATCTAAAGGCCAAGCACCAGAACTGTTGGCGTCAAAATACTGCAGTCCCCCCTCCCTATCTACATTTTTCCAGCTCTCTCCCAAACAGCAGCTTCAACTGTTTACAGCCGCTCTTCTCTCTGGTAAAAAAGATAAGCAGGATAATTATTCATGATGGGTGAAGAACATAAGAAGACGGAAAAGGGAACAATAGTGCAGAGGTCAGAAAAGTACACTCTGTACTCTGGCAGGTGAGCTGTCCATCACAGCCACACATGGTTAGCATCTCTAATCCAATCAACCTGCAGTCTGGTTCCTGCTTCAGCAGGTTTGGGAGAGCTATAAACGTTAATCAGAAGGTTTTTTTTCTTTTAATTTAAGGGGGTAACTGCAAAATGGGAGAAGTGTAACGTTCCAAATATAGAGAAAAAATGAAAATGAACAAAACTTTTAAAAAATGGATGCTCAAAAAACAATGATTTAAAAAAAGACTGGATCAGGAGGAGTTATATGATCCAGATGCTAAGGATGAAGTGCTGAATTTTCACGTGCATTTGAAACATCAAACAGACAATAGCATGAAGAGGATTGAGTCTGTAAACAAAATAAAACCTTCAATGAACTTTTATTTTCTTTTTAAAGAAGAGTGTAGTTTCATTTATATGTCCATATAAAAACACAAAATTACTTCTTTAATTAACAATAAAGTTAAGGTTAAAAAACAAAGGAATGATTTGACTGTATTTTATATTATTTTTTAAATTAAAAATTTTGTATTTTATACATTTTTTTCTTTTTTAAGTTTTATGAATTTCCATAATTCTATGTGAGGCTGAAAATACTAGAAACACAAATGGTAAACGGTTCATCCTTGTGTAGCGCTTTCCTACCTTTATTGAAGGCCCAAAGCGCTTCAAAGTCACATTCACACACTGATGGCGGCTCTGCTGCTGAACACTGGCACCAACCTGTCATCAGAGGCAATCTGGGGTTCAGTGTCTTGCTCAAAGGCACTTTGACACATGGGCGCTGCACCACATCCGCCCACCAACTTGATTTTCTAGAAAAGGAAATCATAGGAAATTTCTTATTAAAATTCTAAAAGCAAATATTAAAAAAGGGATAAATCACAGAGCTTTGTGAGGAAGATCAGAGATGGGAACTATCTTTGAGTGTTGGAGAATTTTGCTGCTTTTTGCTAAAGATAAAAAAAATCAAACTTAAGAAACAGTTAAACTGTCAGGGTTGACGTGCAGACACAAATGCAGACGGCAATGTTAAATGAAAAGTCTTTCATTTATTCAAATAAGTTCTCAAAACCCCAGAACACAAATCCTTGAAGGTACAAAAACCACCCGACAACCAGTGCAGGGGAGACAAAGACCTATAACCAGGAGGAGGGGATGAGGTAATAGAAAACAGGTGGGCCAAGTAAGGAGGGAGAGAACACACACTAGGAGGGGAGTCTCAAGAGACCTGTAAACAGAGGTGGAACACAGGAAGTACAACCAACAAGAAAATAAAACAGGAAGTGGACACCAAACACAAAACCAACAAATATCCAGGGTTCATAACCCCACATAAACTGGATGAAGGACTTTAGAGTCTTAATAACTTCCTACATCAACTGCATTAAAACAAGCAAAAAAAAAAAAAAAATCAGAATTTTCTATTAATCCAAAAAGTTACTGGTAACACTTTATAATAACTAGCCGTTATAGCTAGTTAACAAGTCATTATTAAACTGTTAGTTATTGAGTTAAATGACTTGTTAAATAACAGTTTACAGTTTAAGGGTTTATAATTGCACCTTACAGGTAAACAGTGGATAACTGCTTGTGGATAAGTGGATGAATGTTTCTTAGAAATATTTAGCTCACTCTATAACAAAAACTGTCCAATTCATCAATTCAAGAACAAATTTGCTAAATGTCCTTGGTTAACAACTGGTCTACAAAATGCTTGTAAAAAGAAAAATAACCTCTATAAAAAATACTTAAAACAAAGGTCAAGAGAAAGTGAACAGAGATACAAGTCATACAAAAAAAAAATTAACTGAAATAACACGGCACAGTAAAAAAGTTTACTAGAATAAACTACTGAATGAAAATAAAAACAACGTGAAGCGAGTTTGGGAAATATTTAACAGTATCATTAAAAAAGGAACAAAAAAAATGAACATATCCAGATTACTTTATAGATGAGAAGGGTCAAAGCTGTACTATTAATGAAGCAGCAAACAGTTTTAACAACTATTTTGTAAACGTGGGTCCAAAGTTGGCAACAGAAATTCCAAAGTGCAAAACCAGCAAAGTAAATATTCCACCATCACAAGCATCCCAAACTCAGTCTTTCTCTCTGAAGTGAACAAAAATGATCTGATATCGATTGTTAACAAATTCAAGAGTAAAAACTCAGCAGATTGTGATGATATTGACATGACAGTAGTGAAGAAGGTCATTAACAATATCTAAGCCTCTATTATACATATGTAACTTATCACTACAAACCGGGAAATTCCCAAACAAAATGAAAATTGCAAAAGTGATTCCTATTTATAAGAGCGGAGACAAACACCTTTTTACAAACTATAGACCCGTTTCTCTCCTTCCACAATTCCCCAAAATTTTAGAAAAGATATTCAATGATAAATTAGCTAAATTTATAGATAAACACAACATTATAAATAAAAACCAATATGGTTTCAGAGAAAACAGATCAACCTCAATGGCTATCATTGATGCTGTTGAGGAAATCACAAATGCTCTGGACAAAAAGAAATCTGCAGCTGGAATTTCATTGACTTAAAAAAAGCATTTGACTCTCAGTCATGACATCCTAGTTGATAAACTGGAAGAGTATGGGATAAGAGGACGAGCGCTAAGTTGGGTCAAAAGCTATTTAACGGGAAGAACACTGTTTGTCCAGATTCATGAATCAGAGACCAAGGAGATAAGTTGTGGTGTCCCCCAAGGATCAATTCTCGGCCCTCTGCTATTCAATATTTACATAAAGGATATATTTAATGTTTCAAAACTTTTAAAACTAATTCTATTTGCTGATGACACAAATATATTTTACTCAACAAACAATCAAAGGGAACTTATCCATGTGGTAAACATAGAGTTGAACAAAATAAAATCATGGATGGATTACAACAAACTATGATGTTTTTTGGTAATTATAAGGCCAATACAGAGCTCTCAGTTACAATAAATAACGTCTTACTAGAAAACGTCACAGAAATCAAATTATTGGGGATTGTAATCGATAATAAATTAAGTTGGAAGCTACACATCAGACACACACAAACTAAAGTTTCAGAAAGTATTTCAATCATAAATAAATCTAAATACATGTTAGAATACAACTGTAGATACCTATAATACTGCTCCTTAATATGACCATATTTCACCTATTCTATAGAAGTTTGGGGTAATAATTATAAAAGTTCACTACATCCTCTCTTTTTCCTTCAAAAACGAGCCATCAGAATTGTACATAAAGCCGGCTTTCTTGATCACACAAACCAATTATTTTTAATCATTCCAGACTTTTAAAACTGTATGATCTTGTTGATTTTTGCACTGCCCACATTCTATATAGAGCCAGTGGAAAAATATTACCATTGAATATCCAAAAACAGAAAACAAAGGAGGCTACAAACTGAGGGGATGTAGGAACTTCAAGATCAAATTGATAAGAACCACAAAGAAAGTGTCTGTGTGTCTGTGTGCGGATCTAAACTTTGGATAAAGTTATGAGCTCAAACAATGTTCAAACATCCAAAAATTCAAGAAAATGTACAAAGAAACTCACAATAATCTCACAATATGAAGATAAGAAGAGTTAAAGATCAACTGGGGTTTGAATAATTTCAAATACGTGGACGAGAACTTGAATGTGCTGAAATTTTTTTTTCTTTTTTTTAAATCACTACCTATGATTATTAAATTGTGTAATGTGCAATAATGATCACTAAAATGTCACTTGAAAGGTAATCACAATCTACTGATGAACTACCGATTTTCTTTACTTGATCTGAAAATATGTACCAATGATTACTAGATCAATGTAATTCGTGTTCTAATGATAATCAATGTTTATTACATGTTGATTACCTAAAGTGTGAATAAATAATGTTTCTGATTGGAACCGGATAATGAATACTATGAAATGAAGTAACTAAGTAGGGGTGGGATTAAATAACTTCCCTTCTTCCCACTCCTTTTCAAGCAATTAATCAAGCTCTACTAGACTTCAGTTATTGATCACTATACTTAACATATGTTACAAATGTGACTTAAGTGCGTTGTTTTTGTCTGTTCATTTTTCATTGGTTTCTTTTTTGGTTTTTTTTCTTTTCTTTCTTTCTTCTCAGTCAATGCATTTCATTGTCTTAATAATGAGTTTGATAATTTTGTGGAATTATTTTCGTGTATTGTCCAAAATATGCTTGAAATAAACAAATCAATCAATCAATAACTATCAGCGTTTAGTTAGTGAGTTATAAATGACCTGTTACCTTTATATTAATAATTTTACCTGCACATTATTAATTAGTAACAGATCATGAAGAAGTGGTTACTAAGTTACTTACTAATGACTTGATTGATATTTTATACAAGTTACTAGGATGTTTTTTTTTTAAGTTGAAGTTATTCCTTTTTTATTAACTGTTAGCAAATGAGGAACATTTCCAACTAATCCTAATCTTAACCCTAACCTACATTTATAAATCTTTAACAAACTGGTAACTATCATTTAACAAGTCATTTATAAGTCAATTACTAACAGTTTAATAATGATTTGTCCGGGTAGTAATTGTAAAGTGTTAGCAAGTTAATATTTAATATCAATTAAAATCTACAACTATGAGTAAGGGTTTGAAAGATTCTGTCCTTTCTGTAACAGTGCTTCTTGACTTTGCAACATGTGCAGATGAAGCACTGTAATAACAAATCAACAAACTGCTGTTAGGATGTCTTTATTATTTGCTTTTAAATGACAGTCATTTTATATTTGTAAGAACTGTACATTTGTGCCATGGGAAGCAGAGCTGAGTGTGTTGGCCTTTTCTTTTCCAGCTGCCTGCAACACTGCTTTTGAATCTTGTTTTCAGCTGCACTTCAAGTCTTCTTTGGCAGGTATCATGTGGTCCTGCTACAGTTTCATAGGGTTTCTGCTCCAAGGAGCTGCAAGCTATCCAGCTGTGTTTTTGACCCCATTGACACTAGCCCACCATCAATCTTAGAAACTTCCTAATGACAGTCATTGATGCCTGTTTAAGGAGGGAAGGATAGAAAACATGCAGGACAGCAAAGATGTGGCAAACCCTTCACAGACACAACTCCTTCCTGAACTCCTGATGATACCAGAAAAAAGAATCTTGTTTTTCAAAGCAAAAGTTATCTGCTAAACACTGAAGTTCCTCCTTTTTGAGCTTTGTTGATGCATTTACATCCATAGTTACTTCCTTATTTCTTTGTAGGTGATCCGTAGTTCACTAGAAATAGATTTGTGCCCCAAACAACTCACTAAATAGCAGAAAACTCCCCAAATATTGACAACTTCTTCTGGTGTGGTTAGATTTTCATGCATGTTGTTTTGGAAAGGAAAAAAGTCTGACCAAATTACAGACTTTGTAAATTCATTAATAAACACAATATACTTGCAGAGCCAGTACGGTTTTAGACCAAATCATAATCACTGGCTCTAATGGAAGTAACTGAAGAAATAACTAACGTCATGGATGAGAATAAATATGCAGTTGGAGTTTTTATAGATTAAAAAAAAGCATTTGATACAATATATCATGATGTTGTAATTGATAAAGTTGGAGGATAAGGACCAGCTTTAGATTGGGTGAAAAGCTATTTCAGAGACAGGCAGCAATTTGTGCAGATGGGAGACCACAGCTCACCAGTCTTAGACATTGTGTGTGGTGTCCCTCAACATTCAGCACTCGGGCCAGTTTTATTTCATCTTTACATTAATGAAATTGTCAAAACATCACATGAAATGAAATTTAAATTATTTGCTGATGATACAAATGTTTTGTTTTCTGATAAAAGCATCCAGGAACTCATGGCCAAAGTAACCAGAGGAATAGAGAAACTAAAGAATTGGTTTGACAGAAAGAATTTATCACTGACTTTGGATAAAAACTAAAATGATGTTTTTAGCAACAATGATGTTAAAGAGAAAATAATTTTTAAAAAAGCAGGAGTGATATTAGTGATTGTCTGGGTGACGAGCCACACAAAGAGCGGTTCACAAACTCCTTCATGAGAAGAAACATCACAGATACAGTTACGTCGCCCGGATTGGCGTTACCGAGGACTCACCCTGGAGCCTAGCCTGGGGTTGGGGCTCGCAGGCGAGTGCCTGGTGGCCGGGGCTCCTCCAACGGACCCCCTGTCAGGTAAAACCCAAACGATTGACGTGGGATCACTCCCCAGTGGGCCCACCACCTGCAGGAGAGCTCAGAAGGGGCTGGTGCAATGTGGTTTGGGTGGCAGTCGAAGGCAAGTGCCTCGTCAACCTAAGCCCCGGTCATGGAACTTGGCTTTTGGGACATGGAACGTCACCTCTCTGGGAGGGAAGGAATCTGAGCTTGTGCGAGAGTTTGAGAGATACCTGCTAGATATAGTAAGGCTCACCTCTATGCACAGTCTGGGCTCCGAAACTCAGTCTATCGAGAGGGGTTGGACTCTCTACCATTCTGGAGTTGCACATGGTGAGAGGCGGCGGGCTGGGGTGGGCTTACTTGTGAGCCCCCAGCTTAGCCGCCAAGTGTTTGGAGTTCACCCCGGTGGGCGAGAGAGTTGCATCCCTCCGCCATCGGGTGGAGGACAGGTCTCCGACTGTGGTTTCAGCTTACGGGCCAAACAGCAGTTCGGAGTACCCAGCTTTCTTGGTGTCTCTCAGAGGGGTACTGGAAAGCGCCCCAACAGGGGACTCCATTTTTCTCCTGAGTGACTTCAATGCCCACGTGGGCAATGACAGTAGCACCTGGAGGGGTGTGATTGGTAGGAACGGCTTCCCTGATCTGAACCTGAGCAGTGATTTGTTGTTGGACTTCTGTGCTCGTCATAGTTTGCTCATAACAAACACCATGTTTGAGCACAACAGTGTCCATCAATACATGTGGCATCAGGACACCCCCCACAGCAGGAGATCAATGATTGACTTTGTAGTCGTTTCAGGCGACCTTCGGTCGTGTGTTTTGGACACTCAGGTAAAGAGAGGGGCAGAACTGTCCACTGGTCACTACCTGGTGGTGAAATGGATTCACTGGTGGGGAAGGAGGCTGGAAAGACTTGGCAGACCCAAACGTACTGTGAGAGTCTGCTGGGAACGTTTGGCTGAGCCCTCCGTCAGGGAAGTCTTTAACTCCCACATCCGGGAGAGCTTCAAACAGGTACCGAGGGAGGCTGGTAACATTGAGTCTGAATAGACCATGTTCTCCACCTCCATTGTCTCTGCTGCTGTTCGGAGCTGTGGTTGCAAGGTCTCTGGTGCCTGTTGTGGCAGCAACCCCCGAACCCGTTGGTGGACACCAGAAGTAAGGGATGTCGTCAAGCTGAAGAAGGAGTCCTATCAGGTCTGGTTGGCTTGTGGGACTCCAGAGGCAGGTGGCAGTCTGAGCGAGCTGCGGCTCAGGCTGTAGTAGAGGCAAAAACTCGGTCCTGGGAGGAGTTCGGTGAGGCCATGTAGGAGGACTATCGACTGGCCTTGAAGAGGTTCTGGCAAACCGTCTGGCACCTCAGGAGGGGGAAGCAGTTTTCTGTAGGCACCGTTTTCAGTGCAGGTGGGGAGCTGCTGACTTCAGCTGGGGATATTGTCAGGAGGTGGAAGGAATACTTCGAGGATCTCCTCAATCCTGCTGACACGCCTTCTCTTGAGGAAGCAGAGGCTGAGAGCCTTGGGGTGGGGATGTCCATTACCCAAGCTGAAGTCACAGAAGTAGTCAACAAGGGAGTGGACGAGGTCCGCCCTGAGTACCTCAAGTCTTTGGATGCTGTGGGAGTGTCTTGGCTGACACCTCTCTGCAGCATCGTGTGGGAGTCGGGAACTGTACCACTGGACTGGCAGACAGGGGTGGTGGTCCCCCTTTTCAAGAAGGGGGACCGGAGAGTGTGTTCCAACTACCGGATCTTCTCAGTATCTCGTTGACTTTTGTTTTTTGTGACATTTTTATGAATCCATCAGACTAAAGTAATTTGTTACTGTTCTGCCATTTGCAAAAGTCATCTTATTTTTGTAAAGTTAACTGTTAGAAACTCTCTATTACCTGTCACCTGTCTACCTGTCTTCTCATCTTTCATGTCAGTTTTCTTTGTGACTGTCTGCTGTACACAGCATTCCTTTAAACTTAAAAAGAAAAAGAAGAGATGGACAAAAAAAAATCTTTTGTTTTATTGAATATTTATTAGTATCTTAAGTTCATGAACTCTGAACCTCATAGACAAAACATGACATCACTTACAGCAATACTGCACTAAACACATAATCAACTTTGGGGCATTAAAGCAAATGTCTCAGGAGTTTGTTAAGGTAAAACCTTCAAAGTAGGTTAGACAAAAATATGAGCTGCTCTGCTGAGAAGCGGGACTGCACATTCGTGAGAAGCACATGAAGCTCTGCAAGACCATAATGAGCGCCTGAGCTGGACAGGAACCAGCAGCACACTTTAATGGTATTTTAATTCAACTTGAATTCCTACTGCTGCAGAAATTTTTAAAAAACACTCCATTTTTCTACAGACCAAACAGCTGTAGCTCATCTGAGTAACAGTAACAGTAACAGTGACTGTAACGCTGCAGCTTTTTCTGTATATTTTTTCTACCCTATACTACATTTAGAAATCAACAAGAGTATTTAAAATGGTATGTATTTATCAATATTCTTGTATTTTTATTATTGTTAAATTACAGATGGAGAAAATAGAAAAAAAATCTGTTTCAAATGCTTTGGTGCAAACAAACAAAAAAAAATCTCAACCAGTGATTGTTTGAATTTTTCTCAATTAAAAAAAAAATAATTTTCCAATAAGCGTATCACTGCACGATAAAGAAAAATACACATTTCTAAACTTATCTCCTCTAGATAATCAGAAAGTTCAAAAAGATACAAGAAAAAAACATGCCTGCTGTAGCCTACAAGTTTACTGGAATTCTGTATTTATTGTATTAGTCAAAGTAAAATAAAAAAATCAAACAAAATCATTTTTTTTGTTTCAGAACTTAACGAAGAAGAAAAAAAAACAAAATATGTTGTAGGGATACATTTGGGCATCGATCTGATATCAGTCAGTATCACAAATATTATTCCGATACTAATATTTTTCATAAATGCGGTGAATGTGACGTGGACCTCCAAATCTCAATTATTTTTAAATGCTGTGAATGTTTTTTGGATACGTTTCCCTTTCTTGATAAACATATTTGATAAACATAAAACAGAGTTAAGACAACATTTTCAATTAAATGGAAAATGGTTCATTGAAATAAAACTTATTGAAATTAAATAAAGTAAAGAAGTGAATGCAAAACAGACAAAAAACAAGCAAAAAAATCACTATAATACAAAATTAATCAAAATGTTTATTGATTTAAAAATAGCTGGTAGAAGTATTAGTAATTTATTCATTCTTAGCCTTTAAATACTTTGGAACAATAAAAACAGGTAAAAAAATAACTAGTAAAAAAAGCAACTCAGAATTTAAATGCAACAACTGAAACCCCTCCCCTCTCTTGTTCCAAACAGGAAGCCAGAATAGGTGTGATCTTGTGATATAGCGAGACCCGACGAGACGAGCGTGCTGATTCAGCTAAGTAGTTGAAGAAACATTTCCACGGTGAAGTCCTTCATGGAGGTCCACCTGAAGCTCCGCAAGGAGGAGGTCCAGAAGATCTCCTTCCACAGAGTTCACCGACTCGGAGGAAGGAGGTCTGATAACCAGCGTCCGAGACCCATAGTGGCCAAATTCGAGCACTTTAAACAGAAGGAGCTGGTGAGGAGCCGCTGCCGGGAGCTGAAGGGAACACACTTCAGCGTCAACGACCAGTTCCCGGCGGAGATCCTCCGGCGCAGGAAGATTCTTTTCCCGCTGAGGAGGAAGCACCTCACCGCCGGGTCTCGAGCTGTAGTTTGAGTGGACAGACTCTACGTGGATGGACGGCTCTTTCGGGCCCCCGAGATCACCCCGTGGCTGCGCTGAAGACCCGCAGATGCTGCGATCAGAACCTCCATCCTGCCCTGACGAAACCAACTAAAATGATTTAAACTAAAGGAAAATCAGCTCATCAATCATCCACACCTCCATCTCGGTGAAGCAGTTTATTTCTCTCCTCTTTCAAGAGTGGGCAACCTTCTTAGAATGTAATGATACTCCTGATATTTCTCCATGTGTTCTTTGGGAAACAGCAAAAGCAGTGAGAAAATGTTTCTTGTTCAACAAATAAAAAAACAAAAAGAGAGAAAAGATTTATTAGAAATAGATAATAAAATCAGATATGGGGAAGCTGCTTATGCTGCTTCTGTACAAGAACACATTCTGGGAGATTTAAAGAAATGAAAGCTTCACTTAAATGACATCATCAATAAACTTGTTTTTATTGTTGTCTCAATGAAAATAAGAAAACATCATAAAGGTCAGGAGGCCTGAGCAGACTGCTTTCCCATCCAGCTGCGGCCCTCTGGACTGGCTCTGGAAACCCCGCTGCCCAGAAAGGGATACAGTGGATTAAAAAAATGAAAGGAAGTTCAGGAGAACTATGGATTGATCCACCTTATTGGATGTTTTCTCCCCGCTGTCACTGAAAACGTCACGTGCCCAAAGTTGAGTCCCTGATTGGTTAAGGAGATGTAGCCACCTTCCCAAGGTTCAGATTATTTATAAAACTCTGCCCAGCCGCTATGGACGCTCAATTCACGCCGCACTGCTCAATTTGTGCTGTTTTCAGACTTTCTCACTGCATCTGCCTCTAAATCTGTGTCTAAACTTTACATTGAAACTGGCTGCGTCTGCCGTGCAAATGGCATTCAGTGTGTAGGCACCATTAGTCACCGCTGCTGCTGCTTCGGCGGGGGTCTTGGTGTTGCGGTGACCAGGACCTCTCCCTCCTTCTTTTTATTTTTACATTACATCATCCACCTCATCTTAATACAAACATCTGAGTATGTGGATAGGCCCCGCCCATTTTAGACAAACATTCACACTAATTGTAATGATTATAAACTTCCATCTTGTTATCTGTTGTTTTGTGATAACACCCCCTTCCCCCTCTAATCCCTCTCTTTTCTTCCCCTTCTTCTCTTCCTTCCGGTCCAACAACAACAACAAAAAGATACAAACATGATCAATATAAATAAAGCTTAGTTTAAATTACAAAAGGGGTTTATATAAATATACTCCTGGTGTGTCCAAAGATTTAAACCCCCCAATTGTAACAGTAGAACCTGTCAAACACAAGAGGCTCTCAGCTCATATCTGTTTCCCAGAACCAGCTCTCTCATGATTGGTGACAGAAGTTCCTCTAAAAGCATCACTCAGACCAACTCAGACAGATCACTGAAGACGGGTTGCATTATAGCGGTGGACTATCAGAAAGGGGGAGGGGTGAACAGCGCATGCCGTCTGCACGCTCTTTCTCTAATGCACTAATATGTTGCATCTTACACCTTACAGCATCATCACCAGAACACGTTTCAAAGCTGTTTAACTTCAATGAACCATTCCACTATTGGCTTCTTTATTAACCCTCCACATTCCAGTACTGTTCATGCATTCCCTTTTTAAAAAACGAGTTAATGCTGTTTGATAACATATTGGTTTGTATTTGACAGGAAACAAAGACTACAAGGTCATAAAATGTGAACTCTTGCCAATGTTACTTACATTCTAAGATCTTTCCCTTCAAAATAAACATGACATACACATATGATCCTGAACAGCATGAAGCCCGTGGAGCAAAATACAACATATATGTTGAATGTTTAGATGATTTTTTTTTCCTTGTTGATCTCTAAAGTAGTACAGTAGCTGCTGAAGTTCTGTCACTCTTGAAACGCACATTTAAAAGTTGACTCCTGAGGGCGCAGAGGAATGGATGAAACCAATGATTACCTTTAATGACACACAAACACGTTGCTTGGAGTAAAAGTGAAGCTCCTAACTGGTGGAAAACGTCATGGTTGGCTGTTATGTGGAGGGATGGGCCTGGCCCGGCTCCTCCTGCATGCTCCCGCCCTCGCCTCCTCAGTCCTGCCAGGACCATTCTGTGTATATGAGTGCGATATAATCTGTGTCTGAGCAGTGCTAGGTCACAGACAGGGTCATTACTTAAGTCTGCTCCTGCTGACAGGACCACCCCTCCCCTATTCTTGTCATTGGTCACACCCCTTTGCCCAAACGCTTCTGTTTAGCTCTCAGCTGCAACTCCCTCACATCTTTCCACCACATCCAGACCTTCAGTGTGTTTGAGAGTTTGACAACTTGTTTTTTCGCTGTTGAAACTGCTTTGTTTTAATGGCTCTGCAGCAACATAACCGACCGGCTGTCTGAGTTAGGGACCCGGTGCTGCTGCCAGGGCTGTTCTGGATGAAGCACAGAGGAGCTGCAGGCGGTCAGGCTCTGCCTGTATGAACGGCTGTTCTGGTTGGAAAAGTGCAGTATGAGAGAACCACCACCATGAGGCGCCACTGTCCAAGCAAACCTACACAGGCCGCCACACAGCTCTTCATCAGAGATAGTTCTTGATCTGCAGCTTATGACACAAAAACAACAGCAGAGCTTTGAATCGGAAGGGTTTAGATGACCTAAGGCCTCCTCTACTTATTTCAAGGATAATGGTCAGCCATGATCTACATGATTGATGAGAAGCTTCTTTAGGTCTTTAGTATTTTCAATATGCAACTTTAAGGATAAGACTGAACAAGATAAAACAATATAAATCGATACTGATCCAACTTTGAGTTACAGAAGCATGCTAGGAGGTCTAAACTAAAGATTGAAAGCTTTTCTGTGCAAAATATATTTGAACATTTAGAACATATAAACAGAAATGCAGACATTCAGAACAAAAGTATTTACAGGCTGTGTGTTTGACTGGAGTTATGGAGTCTGGCAGCCGTGGGACCAATAGATCACATGACACCATGTCATCATTTGCTAAAAAAACAGAAAAAATAGTGAATGAAATTCCACAGAACCTAAAGATTAAGAAGCATGTGGGTGATCAAAGGATGAACTGATTTAAAACTGCAGTGAGGATCTCCATAAAAACGGAAGCGTCAGGTGCACGTGCTAAAACAACCCCTCCCTGAATTAACACAGTCATCAACATATGTCGTTTTTAACGCCATACTGAACAGCTTTAGATCAAACGTGATGTTTTTACAGACAGGCTCAGGTTGACTGCGTAATCACCTTTAATGTGACAAATCTGAAAGACAGAAGTTATGATTAGAGGTCACATCCAGCTCTGTTTAAACTATAAATGACAACTGAAACCTGAATGTTCTGTAATCCTTAAGGGTTGAACTTGTAAAAATCAGAATCAGCCTAATGAAACAGAGAGCAGAAGCCTATTTTAGACTTTTTGTTTGTATTTGGATTTGTGTTTTTTAGACATGGGCCAACTCTATTTCTGTGTATAAGTGAGTTGAGATGAACAGATGCGCTGTCAATACTTCAGACTGTATACAACAGCGTAGAGAATCATGTTGTGAATGATCTATACAATGTCATATGTGGAAAAGTTACCTCAGAAATATTTGGGTTAAATGTTGTGCTCTGGTTGAATGTCCCTCACCTTTGACCTTGCAGATCACATAATTACCAAAGAATTGAGATCACTTTCATGCAGAACTTCAACAATGTCACTGTAAGTTCAGAGTATCACCTTAAAATTTAAAAAAACACTAACATAATCTTACTTGTTGATTCAAGTTGTTCGTTTTTCTTTCCAGGAGGTCAAGCATTTACAAATGCTTGATGTTTCACAGCTTATTAAAGGATAAGGATCAATTCTGGGACATCTATTGTCAGAAACAGATACACAGTCTGATCTTTCAAAAGAATCTTGCTTTGCCTTAACACAGATTTAATAAAAAGTCATGAGAAAGTTTGATCCTGAATTAGAATTACTATCAAATTCCTGCTGGTGTTGGTCCCTGTGTTTTCTGAAGTCCACGGTCAATGCCACCCTCCAGATACACAAATAAATAAAGTAACAAAAAAGGAAGTCTGACATTTCTGCTTCAGGACTTCCATTTCAGCAGCACTGCATCAATCATGTTGTGAAGACACGAGCCAAAAAGCGTCAAAGATGAATGCCACAAAATGACAGATCACAAAAGTTAGGTTTCTGTCAGATTAAAAACAAGTCTTCTGTTGCTTCAACAGGAATGAAACCAAATGTTGTCCCCTTTCAAGGAAAATGGCCTCAACAAGTAAAATGAAAGCTGTAGACAAACACATCTTTTTAATTTCTTATAAACACAAAAGCTTTGACACTTCAGCATCCTTGTCTTGGTGGGGTTTCCACATTCTCACTGTCATTCATTGAAATGTCGCCTTTAACTCAAAGCAGAACCAGAACCATAAACTCATCAGAGCTCTGTTCCTGCATCTGCTGTTGTAGATGTCCACAGGTCAGGAGACAGCTCTCAATAATATTTTTAGTGTTTGTTACTGCCCAGTGAAGATCTCTCCTTCAGTGTGCAGAGCAGTAGTGGTGTCACATTATTTGGATTTAGATTTAGATTTGGTTCATTACCAGTAATTCAAACAAAATAAAACTAAACAAGACAAACAATAAAAATATATATGGAAATACATCAAAATTAGGATAACTCAGGGAGAGCTTCAGGAATTGTTTTTTTCTGCAGTAGCTTAGAGTGACTGTAAGTTGTGAATTTTTTTTTATGCATTTGGATTTTGGATTTGGAAAATGGTTTATTTCAAGTAATCAGGCAAGAATAACACATAAGTAACACAATCATCAGAGATTTACCTTCATAAAAACATTTCTTCTTCCACTTTATCAGAGTTCTGAAATGGTGTTATCATTTTTGAGCCTCAGCATCTTCCTGAAATGGATAACACATGAATGTGGCGACTGGCACCAGCAAAGAAAAGTCTTCAAAGTGTTTGTCAAACTCTGACAAACGACTGTCCAGCTGCTCTGTGTAGCGCGCACTGTTGAGTTGTACACAGGTCATCCCGTGGGTCTCCAGCTCTGATGACACGTTTAGAAAATTTGCCAATTCATTGCGCTGCAGCTTTGAGGAGTAAAGTCACATTTATGGTTTGGAAGCATTCACTGAGCAAATCGTGTCGATCACGGTTTTGTCTTTTCATGCAGCTTTAGATTAAGGTCATTCAGCATGTTGTCAGATCGGTTGTTCATGCCAGATCGAACAGCCACAGTTCGTCACTTAGCTGCTTGCACTCATCATGTCCAGCCTCACGGAAAAACTCCTTAATCTCTGGACAAAGCTTTTAAAATCTTTGTAGGTATTTCCCTTGACTGAGCCGTCTCACATCAGTATGTGGCAGCAGCTCAGTGGTCACTGTCAGCTTTCTTCAGATGCGCACAGAAAAGCTGCCTTTGAAGAGCCTTCACCTGAACAGAACAGGCGTTTTGGTTGCCATGTCCATAATCTCTTTCATGTTTAGCATTTTAGCGCACAAAGCTTGTCAGTTGATTATGCAGTGGTAATTCAGGAAGTCTGGGAAAACATCACCTGCCTGCACTTGGATTTAAATCCATTCACTCGTTCTGTCGTTGCAGGTGCTCCATCTGTACCGTAGTGATGGACATTTCTTTCTGTCACTCATACTGTTACTGCAATGGTGAGCGGACACCTGTGTTCAGGTGAGGGTTCATATTTTGCTGAGGTGGATGATGGCTCAGATGGAATGTGATCCGCCGCTCAGGGTCTTGCCAGAGAACTAAGGGATCCCTCTCCCTGCATGGGGAGCCGCAGCTGCTGAGGGCCTTGTTCCCTCCACCAGGGACAGAAGGGGCAAAAGATCAGAGGGCCCACCTTCTTTGTGTACTGTGTGTGTGTGCGTGTGTGTGTTGGTTGTATTTGCTGAGGCGTGCAGGGTGTATGTAATAACAGGTGCAGTTAAAATTGACAAGTACGGCACTGAGAGAACACCTCCTGCTCACTGGCAGTGATGTCCAAGAACCCCCCCACCAAGGGACTACATATCTAAGCTCACTTAAAAACTGAGAGGGGGGGACAAATCCATGCGGCAACCATGGAAGGAGGGGGCACTGCCAAGTAGTTCCACCCCTGAGGTGAAGCTGACCCCCCATCACCTTAAAAAGTGGTCGAATGAGGAAGGAGGGTAGGTCTGGGGAAGCTGCCAAACTGCCCCCCAGTAGGTGGGAGATACCCCCCCCCCATCATTGGACCCAAGTCTCCCCAGCGCAGTGGCTCCATTGCATGAAGAAGCAACTCCCCAGGCCCCCCACCCCACACAGAGATTGAGGAACCAAGAGGGAGTCAGTCCTAGGGGCAAACCCCAGCGTCCTACACCAAGCACCGCCCCTGTGCTTGGGATCCATGTGGGATCTCTGGTCTGATCCTATTGGCGACTGGTTCTCTGTGATAGAGGTGGGAGGGACCTTATGCTTATGAAGTTGAGGGTTTTTCCCTCTGCACCATCTCTTCAAGTATTAAACTTCCTCTCTGTGTTCAGACGTTTGGTTGTTAGTGACGCTTCCTACCACATCATCTGCCAATTTCACCGCACTGCAGCTCAGATTGTTAGCACACCAGTCAAATATCAGCAGAGTGAAGAGGATGAAGGCAAAGGCAGTCACGGAGCTGCAACAGCCCCGAATCACTGCAGCAGTGACGGGTCAGATGGTGGCCCCACACAAAACAGGGGCAAACAACAGCACCTACAAAGAAGTGCAGGTTAACACACATCCCAAACAAACGCAAAAACACAACACGCACATACAGGAGCTGCACAAGAGATAAAGCCTGTGATCTAAACCGTTTGACATAGTTAGCAACAGTGAGGCGGCAAACTGGAGGAGAACAAGCATCAAACTCACCAGGCATACAGTTTGGGCCAAAAATGCAGCCTGTCAGCATCTGATGCTGCATATCCTGCTGCACGCCCCAGCCCAGAAGCAGCAGGCCTGAGGCTGATTCCCACCCTGACAGAGAGGAAGAGCTTTTACCTGCCCTCTGCAAGGGGCTCTATGCATGGTGCTTTGTGACGTATTTCCATTGTAAAATAAGACCGCTCTTTTATTCCAGTTGTAGCTAACTGTAGCATCGACTCAGCAAATCTCTGTGTGCAATTCCTGCTATTGTCTAATTTGGGTTATTTCTTATATGGCTGATATTATTTGCATGCATTTACGTCTAACCAGCATAAATAATGATGGAAATTCATGCTGGATAAATTCACGTATTACAACGTAATATGTGCAGCAGAGACACACATTGCTTTTTTTCCGCACGTATTTTAAGTGCATCATAGGCTGGATTTTGTTGTTGTCAACACGTATTTGAAATTATAGTTAAAGTTCCAATAGCTGTCCACACCTAGGTGTTCTCTGTATTTGATCAATCCGCTGGCGGACCAGGGAGCTGCAGACATCCAAAAAGGCAAAGTTTGCCTTCCAGAAACACCCAGAACTCACAAAACGCTACCATGTTCTGTATGATCACATGACTTCTGGAGATGAAACGTAGCGACGTTAGAACATTTAAAACTTGTTCAACAGAACTTTGAACTTTTATCCAAACTTTGAAGTGACTTTCAGACTGCTGGTTCTATTCCCAGCTGATGAGGAGCCTCTGGCTTCTTCTTAGAGCGGCAGCAGCGTGCTCGAACCGTCACCTCTCCTGTCAGACTGCTTTACCAGGCACTGAATATGACATTGACAGAAATGTAGAAAGGCTCTGCTGTGGAGGAATGAAAACACAACTAACAGCTCATAAAGATAAAGATGGTGGTCATCAGATATGTCTTTCATGCTAGTTAGCATTAGCCCAAATGAAAGTGACCATTTCCTTTTTTGTTCAGTCAGGGCTGAACTTTTTTTTTTGGACTTTTTTTCATGGACTTGGAGGAAAGGTTAAGATAAGGATTACGGTTATGGTTAACATGCTAAATACTTCAAGAGTTGTGTCTGCCGACATCAAAATAATCCAAAGGATTGTGTGCAAACTGGATGTGGACAAGTTTGTGAACACTCTTGGAGCCGGCAGGTATGTTTGTAACAGCTGAGTGTGTGGACAGGCCCCGCCCATTTTAGACTAACACTCACTACTGTAATGGGTATAAGTTCCAGCATTTTGTTGCCTGTAGATTTACAACTCTACCCTCCCTTCCCTGTAGTCATCCTCTAACTTCTATAAACCCCCCCCACCCCCCACCCCCCAAATCTCTCTTTTTCCCCTTTTCTTTTTCCATCCGGTCCAACAAAAAGAACACAAACAAAATTAATATTAATAAAGTCTCGTTTAAATTGCAAAAGGGACTTATACCAACATACATTTTGTGTTCCCAATGATTTATAACCCCCGATTGTAAGAGTAAAATCTGTCTAATGCAAGGGGCTCTCGGCTCATATCTGTTTGCTCAGCTGTTGGACAGGACAAGTTAAAAAAAAAATCCAAAGGAACATTAGAACATTCTAGCACTGTATGGTCACATGACTTTGTGAATTCAAAGTGTTTCCACACATTGGACTGGAATGATGGTTGATCAGTTTTACTGCATCACATGTGTGTTGTTCTCTGTGATGCACTTGGTCCTATTTACCATATATGTTTCAATCCAAATGGTGTTTTCCAAGATCGATATGATCATATATTTCGTTATGAAACAAAGGTGTAGTTTGATTCGATTAAGAACTTGGCTCAGACAGACCGATCTGGTTTGATCATAGGAATATAAATCAATTCATTGATTAAGTGGATTAATACACCCCATTATGAAGGTTTGATAGAAGAGTTTAGAAATGACTCTAACTTTTGGGACTCTTGCATTAAAGTGTTTAAAATAAGATTAGATCTGAGATTAACCAGTCAAGGTTAGGACATCTGTGACTGGGTCAAAAATACAGCTGTGATTAATTTCAGATTTTGGCTCTTTCACAAAACCTTCTTTGTCTCTTAATTAAATTTCTCCTGCATCTCAGTGCAAACAACTGTAACAAAGGTGAGCAGGTTTTTGGGTTTTGAACCTCAACCCTGTGGTTTTACAAGATAAAAACTGCTTCCTGAAAAAGAAAAAAACCTAAGCGCTTCATCTCAGCCAAAGCAGATTTGTGACTTAACGCCCCAGAGATCCCATTTAAAACACCATCATAAAACTTCAAAACATGAAGCTACGGTGCAAGCAGTTTCTGTTTATGGATAAAGCATCTTAACCGCCCATCTAACAGGAAGCAGAAGTTGGTTAGAGGTGTGCAGGGGTTGGGGGCGCCAAGTTAATTGGCTGTAGAGAATCTACCATGGAAATAAATGACTGTTTAAAATTGCTGAAAGGCAGAGAAACTGGGACATGAAACGAGTAGAAGAAATGAGAGGAAGAGGTGACCTGTGGCCCCCTGGTGCCATACTGGAAAGAGCCAGGGGGGAGCCACCTTAAAGCTCTGCATAAACATGTTTAAGAGACTGGAAGGTGCCAGCATGGCAGCCAGGTAGCTGCTGATCTTTCACTTTAACATGTGTTTGACCAAGCAGAACATTTACTGTGTCCTGCAGCTTTCAGCAGAGCTGTGCTGTGAAACAGCTGATGCTGCCCACATCTAGGTGAGGTGGGTTGAGACTCAACAGAGCCCAGAGCATCTCACATCATCTCAGTTTGCAGCTTCACTAAGTCACAAAAAAGTAAATGTTTGACATTTGCAAAGGAGAATATGAGCATCCAAAAATGTTTAGGTTAAACCTCCACATAAAAAAACCATTTCAATCAGTCCTTAAAACAAACTAATAATGAACATTGAGGATAATGGATGAAACTGTGTTTACAAAAAACAAGAAATCAGTAACAGAATGGTTCGCCTTCCATTTCAATTCATCTTTATTACATCTGGTTTGTCTTCCATCCTACATTCAAGATGCAGCTGAAGAGCATATGGAGCTTGCAGGTTTTTATTTATTTATGGTTTTGCATAATTCATGAGATCTGAAGTGTTTGTAAGATATTCCCTCTGGTCCAGTTGAATGGAGAAACATATTCTAATATCCATTAAAATGGAAAAGACTGAAATAAATGAAACAGAGACATAAAATGAAATATTCTACAAGACATATTCTAATATTCCACGACGCTCTGGCTGTCTAATTTCTTAATCAGTTAGTTCATTAGTTGAATTAGTTTACTGTCACTTGTATGGCACTTTTCTACCTTCCTTGCCTAGGTCACCTATGCCCAGGACTGGCCCTGCACGTCGACACTCACAAACACACACACACTTCCACACACTGCCACTAGCATGCAGACACATTGGACATATGTGCAATTGCACACAGGCAGTCACATCAGCTTAAAAGAGCTTCACTCTTACTTTGATGGAAATGATCTCTGCAGAGGCTGTGATTCTCCTGACCCCTGTGCATGAACCTGAATCTATTGCATAGGAGGATAACATCCCACAGAATGATCTAACTGACAATTCAGAAAACATTTTCTACATTACTATATCACTGAAGGTTTCCATCTTTTTTAGAATTGCGTTTGAACATAGAATCTGGTGAGGAGGAACAGATCAGACAGTAACTGCAAACATCCCAGCCACAGCTGTTGCTGAGTTACAGTCTTTTAGTGGGTTTCCCTTAAATATAAGATCAGCAGGAGAAGAAATGTTAATAGCAGCATAGTGAACGGCTACTTTAAGACACATGTGGTCTAATCTGTTTTCAGTCTGACATAATGAAAAGCTGAGAGGCATTTAGGAGACCTGTCACACCTGCAGCTAAACTCAAACTATGTTAAAAGCAGAGAAGAGCAGGAAGACTCTTATCCTCTGGGCAGAAGACTTCAGTTCCCACTGAGGGGAAGATGCTACAGTAGGTTTTCAAATCCATCATTTACACATTAAAATAAATGTGCATCTGCCAAGTGGCAAAGAGATGAGCATGCTATGAGTGTGCAATAACCAGATGGAAAAAGACAGAAAAACATACATCAAAGTGAATCAACCACTAAATGCTTGAAGAAATCTTTTTTTCTAAATTTCACAGATTGTATCAGACACTTGTCAACAAAATTACTTTCTTTTACCCTAAACAAACAAAAAACAAACAAATAAACTCCAAAATTCAAACAATATCTAGTTTTACTTTGGAAAATCAAGAGGAAGAGTTTGCAGTTAAAAAGGCTAGCAGGCGTGCAGATGAGAGTCTGAATGCTTCCTTTTTGCACAACATTTATCCTTTTTTAATGATCATTTTTAAAATGATGCTTTATTTTCATCTAACTGCACTTACTCACCACCAAAACCACTAAAACCTGACAGAACATTGTTAATTAACTAAATGGGATTCATGCTTACCACCTTTATTTTTATTAATATTTTACTGTTATTAAAACTTCTGTTTACCAATAATTGACTACATGAAAATGAAAGACAGCAGTACATATTTATTTGTTTAACTCACAGATGTTCACCATCAAAAGGTCTCGCCACTCTTGAGGACTGGGATTGGTGAGAGAACTTTAAATCCAGCAAAAACCCAATAATTATTGTTATAGTCAAATTCAGTAAAGATCATTTTAATAAGGCCAAGTTAGCTGTATTTTACTTATGGCCTATAAAAGTGGATAACACTGTACTTCAAAAGGTTTTCTGTCTAATCTGCGTACTGAGAGTGAAACTGGGGGAGGAAGAAAAAAACCCTAAAAATGAAGAAGTAGGAGGAAAACTCTACTAGAAGCAGATGCCATGACCAGTTGGAGTCTGAGAGGAATAGAAGGAGACAAACACCAAACACGGCTCGCAGTCACCAAAGCTTAATGTAACTTTCATTGCCTTTCTGCTGTGTCATCACAGTAAAACATCCACCTCCATCTTCTCTTGTCCTCTGCATCCTCCTCACCTCCACCAACCTCCCTCCTGTCCTCCTCTTCATCCATGAAGCTCCTCTTTGGTCTTCCTCCAGACCTCTTTCCTGTAGCTCCAACCTCAGCATCCTTTCACCAACATCATCACTGTTCCTGCTCTCAACATTTCCAAACCATCTCCATCTGCTTCCCTGCATTTATCTCCAGAACATCTACCATGATCCGTTCCTCTGATGGATTCAAACCTGATCCTTTCTTCCTGGTCACTACCAATGAGAACCTCAACATCTTCATCTCTGCTTCCTCCAGCTCTGCCTCCTGTCTCAGCATCAGAGTCTATAAACCACCAACATGGCTGCTCTCGCCACAGTCTTCTACACCTTTCCTTTCATTCTTGATGACACTCTTTAGTCACACATCACATGAAACCTGTTCCAACCTGCACACAGACGCCTCTTCACCTCTTTGCTACTGCTGCTCTGTTGTTCTGGACTGTTGATCCTAAGAACATAAAGTCCTCCACCTTTTCCACCTCTGCTCTCTGTAATAGAGTTCCTCTCATTCACAAACAGAAACTGTCCTTCTGCAGATGACCTACATTCCTCTTCTTTCTAGAGCAAACCTCTACCTCTCTAGATGTTCCTCCACCTGCTTCCTGCTTTCAGTCCAAACCACAATGTCATCTGCAAACATCATGATCCACAGAGATTCCTCTCTAACCTCATTTGTTAGTCTGTCCATCACCACGGAAACAAAAAGGAGCTCAAAGCTAATCCTTGGACCAATCCCACCTCCACCTTAAACTACACTGTCTTCCAACTCTCATCCATGTCTCGATCAACTTAAACATTCGTCTCCATCTTCCCAGACTTCCTCATGACTTCTTCATGACACCACAGCTTCTTCTCTGTCTGTACCTTGTTATACACTGTATTACCAAAACTATTCTTAAGAATACTTGTAAAAAAAGAGAGTTTGATGTTATGACTCAAGGTGCACTCAAACCGAACGCGATTCGTGTGGCGGACGGCAAATTTTAATGTAAAGTCATTGGTTTAGACGCGAATTGAGGTTTTGTGGCGCAAATTGAGCATCTGCCATGGCTGGCCAGAGTTTTTAGAAAATATGAACTATGAGGAGGTGGCTGCATCCCCTCAGGCACGTAATGTTTTCAGTGACAGCAGGGAGAAAACATCCAATAAGCTGGATCCATCCATAGTTCTCCTGAACTTCCATTCATTTTCTTAACCCGCTGTATCCCTTTCAGGGCAGCCGGCTTTCCAGATCCCATCCCAGTTACTGTTGGTGGAAGGCATTCCAGAGAGTCTGTTGCAGGACCTGTGGAGATGTAGTGGAGACGCTCACTATGCCGGCTCCCAGGAGAGGAGCTCGCAGCCAGACAGAGGACACTGATGGATGATAAATAGATCTGCTCAGGCCTCTTTATGAGGTTTCTTTCACTTTTCTTTCCCTTTATGATGTTTTCTTATTACTCAGGGGTTAATGAGTAACAATGAGCATTTGGACTCCGTCAGAGAGAGAGACGGAAACGCCGCAAAAGTGGCCATCAACAAGACCCAACAGCAGGAGGGAAACTCACTGGAGCTAAAGGGAGACTGTGTTTTCATGACCCCAAACTTGGAGACGTGATCAGTGATGTTTTTGTAAAGTTCTTCCAAATATATAAACCTGATTTCTAAACATCCATATCTCCCATGCATTTTAAATGACATTAATAGACGCTGCTCCTTGTAGCAACCAGGCTAAAAACATTGGCTGCTAGCTTCATGTACAATCAGGCGAAAAACATGAGCTGCTAGCTCAATGTAGCAATAAGGCTAAAAATATTAGCTGCTAGCTCCATGTGGCAAAAAGGCTAAAAATATTAGCTTCTAGCTCCATGAAGCAACCAGGCGAAAAACATTAGCTGCTAGCTCCATGTAGCAACCAGTTGAAAAACATTAGATGCTAGCTTCGTGTACAATCAGGTGAAAAACATGAGCTGCTAGCTCCATGTAGCAATCAGGCGAAAAACATGAGCTGCTAGCTCAATGTAGCAATAAGGCTAAAAATATTAGCTGCTAGCTCCATGTGGCAAAAAGGCTAAAAATATTAGCCTCTAGCTCCATGAAGCAACCAGGCTAAAAACATTAGCTGCTAGCTCCATGTGGTAACCAAGCTAAAACATTAGCAGCTAGCTCCATGTAGCAATCAGGCTAAAAACATTAGAAGCTAGCTCCATATAGCAACCAGGTAAAAAACATTAGATGCTAGCTTCATGTACAATCAGGTGAAAAACATGAGCTGACAGCTCCATGGAGCAGCGAGGACTACACCCAACCAAATGACCCATCACGCCGCTCAAGTGTTCTAAAAAGTAACTGCATGAGACAGATGAAAATTCCTGAAACAGCAACCTGAGTGACCAGAGGACTTATGGGTAAGTGGCTTGATTCTCATCCCAGCCGCTCCACGCTTGGCGGAAAAATGTTACTGTGCACTCTGGAAATCCAAGCAGCTGCAAAAAGAAATCTATGGGTTCCCGAGCTGAAGTTCCTCTTTTCTCTGGATGGTTCTAGAACTTTGTCCATTAGTAAAACCAATTCCACAGAGCAGCTTAAGAAAAATAGTCTTTTGTATTGAAAAACCTCTGTTTTCAAAAGTTGCATAATTTTGGTCAAAAGTTAATTGATCAATATGTTCTCACTAAAACACTTGAATATAAACGTTAAGATATTTTTAATTGACCACATTGGACTTAATAATAAACTTAGATGAGTGTATGGCACAGTTTGAGTGAAGATTCCCTGGAGCTGAAGATGGCGTCTCCATCTGCTCAACACTGAGCTCTGAAAGCACCTTCCTTTCCAGTAGCCAAACCCTTGGTCATAAGAAAAATAACAAGTTTTGAGATTGATCATAAAAACATGCACACCTCTTCCTACTATCTCTACAATGCCCCACATTGCAGCCCAAATGCCTCATGAGAAAGACCTGCTTTGGAGAACATGTGAAGAAACGTGTCATTACACTTGCTTATGTGTACTTCTCAGAGGGCCAGTTTTATCATTACACCAAGAGAAAATATAGCCATGAAAATGAATGATTTTAATCAAGAAAAAGTTGATCTGAAAGCTGAAAAAAATGTCTCTCTCTTTTTTAAAATAAGAATCGAATAGTCAGCCTATAAATCTTTCCATTTTCTAAACCTGCTTCGTCACAGAGTTACTTACGTGGCATGTTGTAGACGTGGTCACTCACTGGGCAGTCAACAACCTTGTTATGTTGTGCAGCCCACCTGTGTGCCTCATACAGGTTTGCCCATTTTTCATCTGTAAACAATCTCTATCCCCCCGTAAGGGCAGTTGGAGTCACCAATTAAACTGAGAAACCCACTTGTGAAATTTGTAAGGAAGCTGGAGAAAACCAATAAATGCACGAAGAGAACATGCAAACTCTACACAGACAAGACCTAGCTAACCACTTCCCTGCCATGCAGCAAAAGCCTCTTCTTTAAAGGAAATCTGTTTTTACAATGTTTCCGTGTTTTGCAGAAGAACACTTTTACAATACATTAGCATTTGACTATCAGCTTGAGTGTACCGTATGCGTTTTCTGACCGTGTGTTCCTTTTTGATTTTAAAACCCAATTTGAGCAATGGTACAAAACAAACAGCAAGTAAGGAACAGCTTTTTTTGGCTAACAATTTCATGAAATTATTTATTTTAAGCACTAAACTTTTGTATTTTATGCATTTGTTTAAAAATTTTCTGTTTTTAATTTTTCTCCCTGAAAAAAAAGCCCACTAAAATAAAAGTCCACTTTCTAAGTAAATGCTCAGTCAAAATGCTCAAAACAGAAACCTTTTTAATCCCAATGTTTGCAAAAGAGTTAAAAAATATAATTGGAGCTTTATTATATTATTTTGAGGAGCTAGAATAAAAATGTTAAAGGGTCTAAAGCAGGATGGCCAACTCCAGGCCTCGAGGGCCGCATTCTTGCATGTTTTCCAACATTCCATGCTCTGGCATGTTCTAATTGGCTGGACACACCTGAACCAGGTAATCAGTCATGAGTACGGTATGGATATCTGGAAATCATGCAGACAATGCTGCCCCCGAGGCCTGGAGTTGCCTATCCCTGGCTCAAGTCTATTACTACAAAAATTACAAAATAAAAAAAATACAAAGTACAATGTACACATGCACAACTTAAAGTTACGACAGCTTGAAACTAACTACACGCACAAATCTTAAAAATTTATGCACGAATCACTTGTTACGCACACACAAAACCGCATTTACACGCAAATCTCATGTGAGACTCTTTTCACGTCTCCCAGATTCGTGCGTAAGTGATGCGTTTAAATGCTAGTGGATTGCTGGGTTATCCGAGTTTTCTTATCAGCTGCTCTGAACTTCAATTGTGAATAAGATCTGGTGAAACTTGACATTTTCCAGCTAGAAACCTAGAAAAATCAGACTGCAAATTGAAAATGTAGATATTTTTTAAAAATCAATTATTTTGTAAATCGATTAAAAAAACAAACCTTAAAATGCAACTGTTACCAAATAAAAAATACTGTTTGTAAAAGCTGCTGTGTTGTATTTTTGTAGTTTTTTTGTTTGTCTGTCTCTGCCTCTGCTTTCAGTCCTCAGTTTACAGTTTGAACTCAGATTTTATTTTTAATTTCAATATTGAGCCTAATTTTACACAGTACTTTGAGCCCATTGGTTACTATGACATGATTTTATTCTTTATACTTTTGGGTTTTTGACAGTTCTCAAAATTTTGTCTATTTGTCATATTTACAATATTTTACCGACCAACCGCCCGCCCAACTGACATTTGATTGGATATCAGTGGAGGGTTACTTCCACGCCAACAGTCGTGAATTTCTAATGAACTCCTGCTGCTCTGTAGGAACTATGTCCTAGAAAATGACTCAGGTTTTTAAATTTTGGCTAAAACAACAGAATCAAAGACCACTACGAACACTGAAAATAGATGAAAAGATGATTAAAGTGGCACTTTAAAGAGCTTCACTGAGTTCAAGTTTGAACTAAAAACAGAAAAACTTATTATTATTATAGAACATATCCAGTATCACTTCATAGGTGTGTTCTGAATGAAAAAATTATTTGATAGCAGCAGCCATTTTTGAGTCTACCTTTAATGTTTTTGATTTGATTTTTGACGGCACACCGCTGCATTTCAGCGCGGTGCTGCTTTTCTCAGATTCTCCACTGGAATTACGTTTATTGCATTAACAGTTGAAAAGTTACAGTGGACAAAAGAATGTAAAGACTGGAGCTAAAGCTATGATTAAAGAGTTTAACAGAGTTTTATCACCCGCTCCAACTGCTCCAATGTGTACTGGGTGCCTGTGCACTGGTCGATGTGCACGGAACCAAACTGAGATTTATATTCTCATTAATAAAAACAATCTTTCTCGTTTGAGGTATGTTACACCTGCACACACAGGAATGAGACTTTCAAAGTCGCTGAAATTATGTCCTTGTTTTTCTCAGAAGGGCTGAGGGCACCGGTGCGACCATGGATCTTTTTTGAAAAAGATTTTTTAGGCGTCAAAAAAGATCCATGGTTTGTCGCATGGGTGATCAAATTGATCGCACTACAGCAACCCTTTGCCCCTACAGCACCCAAGTCTGACACAAAGTTCCCTCCATTCTCGCATTCCCGCCCATAGTAAATCTTCTCGCTTCTAATTTTACCAAATCATGTTTTTAACTTTCAACTGTGACAACATGCTTGAACCTACAGACGTAAAAACTAGCACACATTATAGCCCAAAGCCTTGTCATTGACACAGTGGTTCAACTTTTTGATAAGTGAAAGAGTTTTGAAAATATGAACATTTGTTTGTAGATAGCTCAAATCGCAGCTCAGCTATTGGATTACATGACATTTTCACCTCAGCAGAAAAAAAGGTTTTGCTTAGTTTTCTTATCGAGTTCACTCAAGCTTTTAAAGTATTTACTGTAGCGTGAAAGGTCTTCCCAGAACCCTCTCTGGATGAAGCTCATTGTACACCCTGGGGAGTCGAACCAACGGCCCAGTCCTGCACTTAACCAACTGAGCTATCCAGTTGCTTCACATTTGTAAAGAGATATATTTAAATGCAATACAAAACACCACATTTTAACAATGTTAAATATCTTCTAGTTGAACTGCAGCTTCACTAAAGGGTTGGAGTCTCCCCTTTGCCTCTCTCTCTGTCACACACTCCCATACACACACATTGGTTAGTGGAAACAGTTTGAAAGGAAACAGATCTTTTGCAGAGATTTCAACTCATTTTTCCTTTGACTTGGACAACAATGACTGAACTGCAGTTGCTACGGTAACAATGAGTTCGTGCACAATCGTGCACAGGCAGGCTACAGGTGGTGCTCAAGATTTATTTGACCTAGGAAATGGTCTTTATGCAGGAAATGCAAAACGAGGTTCAAAAAGAAGTTTGTAATGAGTGTGTCTTTTAACTTTGAAATGAAAAATCTCTGTTTTAGAAAGCTCCATTCTATTTACATCTACACTGGATCATAAAGACAGTTAAAAATAATTCACTGATTATAATATAAAGTAGTTTTGTCATTTAGTAAAAAAAAGGTCAAGCTTTCATCTGTTTCATGACCCAAACACAGACATGTATGCACTAGATGATCTCTGATGTCTCTTACAACATTTGAACCTCAAGCATGAATCAAAAAAGAGCAGAATGCATGGAGTTTGCTCAGCTCAGTTAAAGTTAAAAGAGACAATGAAGCTAAAACTCTGCTGAGGTAAACCCCACGGAGGGCTTTTCAGAACTGGACTGAGTGACTTCGCCCCCCTGGGATTCCAAACAGGAAGTACCCGCTGGCTCCAAGAAGCCAAAATAGACTTCTATAGAGAAATAAACAGCTATTTACTTAGTCATTCAGAGTCAGAATAATTCTTGTTTTGATACCTTTTTCAACATTGTTACAAACTGAAAAAAGTAGGTGGTCTCACTTTGAATGTTTGAACCATTTGATTGGCAGACTCTGTGAAGCTAATGTTGAAGTGGGAGGGATGTGGCCTTCCTACAAGCTTTACCTGATTGGTGAGAGTGGTTGTCATCGAACTGAATTCAGACCAACTTAGAACAATCACTGCTTACTAACAAACAACTTGTGGTTCCAACATGGTGATATCTGTCTTTTAAAAAAAGGAGACTAAAATAACTTAATTTGATGGAGAGTTCATGGATGATATCCCACTCACTCCAGTTCACTCCAGTTGTATGAATCCATCAACCTGCCAGTCGAGAAAACATTTACCTGATAATGCACAACATTTGAATTCCAACGGATTTAGAAAGGATGATTCAGAAACTTCCCACAATTTTCAAGAAAAGAAAAGTAATTTGCATAAAAAAAGCAGTTTACTTCTTCTCTTTTAGTTGCTGTTTAGCATTTAAGTCAATGGAAAATTCTTCCTTTACATAGAGCAATCCTTTTCTATTCTAAACAGAGTTCATGATGTCATGGAGGATCCCAAATGGACAAGAAAACGAGAGCAAATGTCAATAAACACCTACAATAACAACAGATGCTGTCTTTGAAAAACGTCTTCAATCATGAACTAGATCTTTCTAGAATTTAGCACATTGTAGTAAAATCCTGGCAGCTGCCTGAATCAACTGCAATAAAAACAAAATGTCAGAATTAGCTATTTTTCATCTGTTGTCTCCAGACAGAGAATAAGGCAGATGAGATCCAGGAGTCAGCAGGAAGCTGAAGGTATGAGATTGCTATAATATACTGTATGTCTGTCAGCGATTGAAACTGTCTTTAAAATATAGAAACAAAACAAGTATGAAAGAAAACAGCTGTCATATATTGACTTAAGCTCTGCATTTTGTCTGTTTTTTAGGGTCCACCTTATTCTTTGAACTTACAGCTTCTGGTGATTAACATGTTGAGTCTACATTTATGGTAAAGATCAAACCAGACAAGGACACTTTGAAGACTTTGTGTGAAAACCTTTTTAACTGCAGTTTTTAGAAAGATTTACTACATTATCACAAAGTTGTATGCAGTGGTGTGGTTTCTTATCTATGAAAGGTTAGTTCAGACACGCTTTTGGTGGAGATGTAACAGAATAAATGTCTTTGTCACTCACGTACACTGGGGTGCACTCACAGGCACCATTCGTGCACGCTTAAGCATTCACTTCCAGTAACGTGGACTCGCATGCTCTCCTGTGCACTCAGACTGAGCAGGCAGTGGTCAGAGACTGTGTAAAACACTGAGCTCAGTGGAGAAGAATGTAAGTTTGTCTCTTTTCTCAGCCCCCTCCCTCTCTGTGAGACACTTCAGATGCTGGAAGGATTCATCTGTCCGAAGAAGAGTTCTTCTTTTTTTGCCACATTTAATCCAAACTCAGTTTTTTCCTTTTGAGGCTTTACCTTTTTTCAGGTGAGGAATTTGAGTGCATCCTATTTTCAGTTTTACATCGGTTGTTTGTGAATGTGTCAATAATAATAGACATACTTTCCATGTACACAAAACCACACATTTAGTATGTTATTTTTTCTTTATTGAACAACAAAAATCCATCCATCCATCCATCTTCTTCCGCGCATCCAGGGCCGGGTCACGGGGCAGCAGTCTAAGCAAAGATGCCCAGACCTCTCTCCTCCTCCAGCTCCTCTGAGGAGACCCTGAGGCGTTGCCAGGACACACTGGGGCCTCTTCCCAGTAGGCCATGCTGGCAACACCTCCCCAGGAAGGCGTCCAGGAGGCATCTTCCATAAACCACCTCCACCTCATCCCAAACCCCTCCACCACAGTGGAGCTTGAGTGATCCGAAGAGCAAAGGTGTTGGGGCTTTTGCCCCTGGTAGGGTCTCCTATGGAAGGCAAGTGATGAACAGAGATCAGATCAGAATCCCCTTGATGAGGCAAACAGAACAAGACTCCATATGTCGCACACATCATCATCACCAGAGTCCCACTCTGGAGCCAGGCCTGGGGTTTGCAGCCAGGGGCTGGTGGTCGGGGCTCCCATGAGCCCCAGTGGGGTTAATCTTGAAGGAACACTGTTGGCATCGCTTCTCTATGGGCCAACTTCTGCAGGAGACCTCAAAAGGCGCCGGTACAATGTGGTGTGGGCAGCAGTCAAAAGCAAGTGCCTTGGGGCCCAAAGCCCGGTCATGGATCTTGGATCTTAGCAATAAAAAGTCTCATTTGGAGAATTAGACATCATTCATTAGGAATAACAAAACAAATAAAACACCCTACCAATAAAACAATCTAAAGAAAAAAACAGTTGCTTTTCTCTGAAAAACAGTTCTTAAAAAAAGGTCAAAGAGAGAGGATTTCTTTAGTTTTAGTCAGACGGTGGATCGCTCCACCATGAAGGAGTGCAGGACGAACAACAGTGTGGACATTTGACCTCTATATGCACCTGCCTGTGTGAAGATTCTGTGCTTAGGTTTTGTGATGCTTTTGTCATGTTCTGTTTTCCCTGTCAGACTCACTAGGTTTCGGTTCATCCACAGCATCATCATTTGGTTCATCTACCTCAGTGTGAATAAGAGTCTAGTTTTCTGTTCATCAGTGTCAGGTCATCTGCTCTGCTTTGTTTTGTCACTCCTTTGTTTCTCCATGGTTTTTGTCATGTTTCAGTTTATTCATTAAATGCTTTACTTTTCTGCCACCAAGCCTGGTCTCCTGCATGTTGGGTCCTGTGAAGCTTTTTGAGCAGCAGTGAAGCTTCATACGTCATCATTTTCAGCTCCTCCCCTGGATGAAGCAGCCTCGACACAGAACGTCACATCACTACCCAGCAGGAGAATGTTTGTACACCATACCACGCCATGTCCCACAGGTTTTCCTGCAGCCATTTACAAGTCCTGTTATGGCCACCCAATCCGTTCCTGAGGGCGATTGCCAGGGCCATCCTTCAAGCGTTCTGTTCCTGTGGAAGGTCACCGGAGCAGCTCTTCTTCATATGTCTGTTCCTTAGGAAGGTCGCTGGGACCACACTTCATGTTCCCTGAGGATGGTCACCATTCATCCTTCTTGTGGTTGGGACTGCTCTTCTTCCTGTCTGCTCCTGAGGAGGGGTTCACCATGACACCTCTAACTTCTAGGCTGCAGGAACCCAGACTGTTTTCTGGACTTGTTTTTGTTTGTTCCTCCAGGTCCCCTCCTCTCAGGTCTTTTGGGCATCTGGATTCTGCCCTTTTGGGGAGGGGTACTGTGAGGAGTCTGTGCTTGTGTTCTGGTCATGTTCTGTTTTGAATTCCCCCTCAGTCATCAGTTTTAGGTTCATGATCCACAGCTGTCCTCATTTCAGTTAATTACTCTCACTCAGCCTGTATACGGGTCTGGTTTTCAGTTACTCCTTGCCAGGTCATCTGCTCTTCTCTGTCACCTTTTAGTTTCTCCATGGTTTTGTCATATTTTAGTTTATTTATTAAACTTTTTCTTTTCTGCCACCTTACCTAGACTCCTGCATTCTGGGTCCTATACCACCACTACCCCTTGACAGGCTGTTCCTCTGTTAAAGCAGTTAGATGTTAGTTAGAGATGTGGATTCAGCAGGAGACTTATTACAGTTTTTACCAAACAGCAGAATGCATTTGATGCCTTAATCTTAAACGTAATCCAAGTTAAACCACAAACATCTCATGAACCCCAAACTTTAGATAAATCGCTCTAATTGACATTTTCTGGAGAACACCACAAACAAAGGAGCAAAAAAACATAAAGGTCCTTCCCCCACCGTGTTCTTCTGAGCTTGTCTCTTCTGGATTTGTCCTTCACAGGTTCTCAAACGTCACCCTGCCACGTGGATGACTGCTGCCTGCCTCGCACACATGCAGCAGAGGTCAGCAGAGGGAACGCAGCAAAGTGGAGGAAAACCAGCGTTCTTTGTCAAATCCACACAATCAGGTTGTCCGCCAGACACAGGGCAAACAGCAGACAGTAGCACTCAATGATAGGATCAGAAAGAACCTCCTTCCAGGTTTTTGCACCAGGTTTTTGCCCCCTTTTCCTCTTTCATTGTAAATTCTGTTAAATCTTTTAAGAAACAGTCAAAGCATTTAAGGAGCTTTTATGTTATTTTGTTGTTTTCCACTGTCACTTTAAAGCTAAAGGTTTCAATTCTGTTTGTTTTCTTGTTATTTCTGAGACCATTTTGTGATTTAAACAGATTATCACTAAATTGGGATCAGAACAGAATCAAAGTCCAGAGCCTTTGTTGAAATGAGCTTTGTGGACCACAGTGAGACCTTCTTATGAAGTGACCTGTTTCTACAGGTTGGTGACACCTTATTAAAATGCCATCTCCATAATTCTGTTCTTGGTTAAGCTTTTGTCTGCTGGTGAACTTCATGACTTATAAATGTCTTCAATTCAACAGCCAGTCCTTCTGTTGATGTCAGATGTTTGAGCTCAGTAAACATAGAGAGGAACTGCTCACAAATGATCACTTTATTCCTTCTTTCTAACTTTTTCATCCTGTGTGTTTTTTCAACATTTCTACATATACGTCTATGGAGGTGAAAACGTGGTGCTGCCTGCCTCCCTAATACCAGCAGGATCTTCACAGCTGCTTCAGATGTGAACCGAGCATCAAGAGAGATCTGGAGTTTGTCCCACATTTTGCTGCAGAAATGTGCAGAGGGGAGTGGAGTTTAGTCGTCTGACTCACAGCTTGACTTTCCACCCGTCAGTTTAACTCACTGCTGCCCGGCTGCAGCTCACAGTTTCCATCCTCTGCAGTCCATGTGTGCGAGTGATCAGACAGCCTCAATCCTTTCTGTTTTTTCCTTCTCTCAGAGTTCAGCCCCTTAACTGGTTTTTAAGTCTCACACCACCACACCTCTTTTTAAACCGCGAGGCCTTCCTATGTGTGGCTGCCCCCCCACACACACTGAATGTGGGACCCTCTGCGTCATGCCTCACAGCTGAACCTGGGCTGGTCATTCCTTTCTACAGTCTTTGATTGGCTGCTCATAAATGATGTCACGTTTTATGCAGAAATGTGGGTCTTCGGTCTGAGAAGTTCCAGACTCACAGCTCCTGTGGGTTCCAGAAACACAATCCACCTTTAAAAATGAGCCCTTTAGTTTTTGTAGGTGACTTCTTCACAGAACCAATAATCTGCATCAAAGTTTTAGGGAATTACCTCAGACAGTAGGATGATAGCAGACTTCCTAAAGACCAACAACAGTGAGCACATAGAAGCTGTAATGCTTCAATGGTCTAAGCTTCATGTCGGTTTCAGCATGAAGAAGCACATGTTTGAAAGCCAGATGTGCTCCTCCGTCTGTCTGACTTCACTCTGGTGAGAACTTTACAAACAGCAGAGGTTCCCAAAAAGGCAGAGAAACGATGGTCCCAAAAGTCTGAATCCTTCCAGCTCCACATTGTGATTTTCATCTTTTAAAAACAGTAGAACTGATGGGCAAGAAAAGCTCTTTCAAGAAAACTGCTTTGAGTTCAGTCTGGCCTCACTGACGTGAGAGAGGAGGAGGAGCAGTGAGCATGAGTGAGTCATCTGTGTGGACGTGGCTTCCCTCTTTCTCTCCTCTGTGGCCTCCACTGCTTACCCCTCCAGTCGCTTCCTAAACTGGAGCAAAGCCTTCAATTATCTGCTTTTGGAAACTACAGACGGCGAGCGTCTTCATCCTCCCTCCTTCTCTTCATTTCTGCTTCGTGATTTGATCCCATTTTTGCCTCACTTCACAGGACAAATTTAATGACCGATGGCAGAAGAGTGTGGTTAGAATGACCCGTGTCAATAATGAAATATAAAGTTGCTCTTGCTGTTGTCAGTGACTGGGACTATCTCTCTTCCTCCAGCAGATGTTCCAGTTCATGCTATCCCTTCCCAGCAGGTGGAGTCAGCTGGCATCTTTTCTGGTTCTGGTTTTGCTGGAGCTGAGCCACTTAAAGTCCCAAAGAGCATGCTCAGAAAGGGAGTTTTTGTTCTAAAACGTTTTTTAGAAGTACAGTTGGAAGGCATTTATATTAGTGGAACATGACAAACTGTTGTTGAATTACTGTGTTTTTTTTCGTTTGGTTTAATCAATTTTAAAGCCCTAAAATAAATGTAAACTCATAATTATTGTAAAATCTGTGAAACTGTAATGTTGCTAAAAATCATGTTTACTTTCAAAAAAAGAAATCCACTAAGTATCCCCAGTACAGGTGAAAATACTCTTAATCTAACCACAGACTGCAGAGGTCATAAAATCAATCTTCAACTTTTCTTCACATGTTCATTTTTTCAACTAATTTCTGTGGGCAGCCTCTGAAGCAGCCTTCTCTGTGCAGATGTGCTTGTGTCTCTCACTTACAGTACGTGACCGTGTTTTCGGTGTGTGTGAACACCTGCCCACCCCTGTCTTTGATTGGCGTGCCATGACATAGAAGTCATGATCTAATGAAAGCAGCCTTAGCCAATTTATTCAATTTTTCAGGCATTTTTACTGTTTACTGTGGGTCATTTTTTCATGGACACAATAGAACAGAAGACTTTTGGCAGGTTTGAGTCTGTTCTGATCCAGACCTGGTTTTCTCTGCTGGTCCTTTTGGTTTGGCAGGTGGGAAAACTCACCTGAACTTTTTGGACCAAAATACAGAAGTCTGTTCTTCTTGAGAATGGAGATCTGTGTTCACTTGCAGATGAACTCTGGTGTGGTTCACTTCAGTGTGAATGCCCCTTGACCATTTAAAGATTCACTCCAATGAAAATAAGGTTTTTGCCGTTTCTAACATGTTCTTGTAGCATTTTTTCAAGATGAAGGACATTTATAGCGGATATCTTCCAATCATCCCGTCTGTAATTGACACTGGTCTCCAATAAAAGCCAGGTCTAACAGGTGTTCATTACTTTCTCTAACATTGGACGTGCTGCTTTATGACCTCTGCCCTGTGCAGACGCCGTCCCTGTGGTTTTTGTGTTGTGAGCCACTGTAGCGATGGTCAGAAAACACTCACATGTGATTTAGTGTTTCAAGTTCGTGTGGTGGCATACGCCAAAGAACATTCTGATGGGGATCTGAACAGATCCTGAACGTATCCAAGAATGAAGCAAGCAGTTGGGTGATATTAAAAAGACAGCTGCAGAAAAAGGAGCAACAAGCAAACCGATTTCCTGGTGGAGGTGCAGAGAAAGTGAGTGATGAATCAGAAGAACGGGTTTGAACATGGACTTTGATCAAAGACAGAAAGGTGGGCGTGTCTCCAGGAAAATGATTGACATGAAAGCGAAGAGGATTTTTGATACGGAAATTGATGACTCAAAGAGAAAAGTAATGTTCACAGTCATTGCTAATCAGAACAAAATAAAGTGTTCTCATCATTTCAATAAATCCTAAAATGTCCATCTGTTGTCTGCATTTTGTGACCAAATTTCACAGTAAAATGATTCAATTAACCATCATCCTTCTGTCTGTGGTTGAATAAACAAATGCCAACTTTTTGGCCCAGAATACTATTGGAATATATACAGTATAAAGAAAATTAAGATCAAAATTCAATTTCTGAGTATTTCTTTACTCAAATTGTTGTGAATCAGGAGCAGATGAAATAATGCCATATATTGGACAAAGCTTGTAGTTGTGATGTAGGTGCTACAGTTCACAGGCCACCAGCTCCCTGCTCCGCTCCATTCTGATGCATCTACTTACAGGCCAACAGATCCATGAATGTCTTTGTTTTCCTCGTCTGAGCTGGATCTGGATCAGAACTGTGCGGCTGGATAGCTCTGATATTTCTCATCATTTTCGTTGCACCGCTAATATTAGGTTGGTGTTGTGAGGAGCTGTAAGCTAGCAGCAGAGAGCTTAAACAAAGGGATGATGGGAAATGGGAGCAGGATTACTCTGCACCAGCAGTCTTGCCCACAACTCAGAGGTGAATGTCAAATGAACTCCTGCCGCTCTGCAGAAACTATGTCCTACAAAACGATAAAGGTTTTTAGTTTTTGACTAAAAATGGCATAGCCATAATGAAAAGACCACTGGGAACGCTTTGAAAACAGGTCAAAAGATGATCGGAGTGGAACTTTAAGCTTTTACTCCGGCATTGAAGTTCTTTGAACCACTGCAACTTTTCAATTGTTTGCACAATTAATGTAATTCCAGCAGATTCTGAAGTGAAGAAAAGCATCTTTGATTTCTCTACTTTTCATGCAACACTCTAAAGTAGTGAAGTGTTTACAGAATCAAGGTGAATCTGTTGATTTTGATGTGGAGAGAAACGGCTTTGCACCGACATGCAACCCTTCATGTTAGGGATGTGTTGCATATTGGTGCAAACCCGATATGAAAAGCCACTTTCCACCCGTCACAATCAGCTCATTCACATTTATTGAGTGAAAGGTTGAAGATTACAGTATATCAAAGAAAGTGTGTTATATGTTTATAGTTTTTTTGTCAGGCAGATTTTCAGAGTATGTTGCCTTTTAATATTAAAGTAACTTGACTAAGATTAAGTTCGTGTGGTTTGGAGGACGTCTTCAGGTATTAACCACAAAACTTTAGCTCCAGTGTTGACACTAATTACCGTAACTCTTCGACCATTTACCCAATTAATGTACACTAGTTCCAGCGGATTCTGCAGAGAAATCAGCTTTGTGCTGATATGCAAAAGAACTGACGTCTTTGCACAATAAATGCAAACCAACTAGTCTGATGCAGAGAAGAGTGGCCTTGCACAGATTTATCAACACCTTGCAAATCTGTAATTATTGAGTAAATGGTAAAAGATTAACTGTATAGGTCTAAGGGGTGTTTGTCATTTGCCATCGCCGGAGACATCTCTGGGACTAAAAGATGAATTGATGCAAGAATTCCAAAAAACAGCATTCAATTTTCCTCAGCTCTTCAGGTTTTTTCAGTTTTTGAGCTCCAGAGCAGAAGATCGTTGTGACACGTACCCATGTACAACCATACACTGTCAGCATGCCCCTCCCTCCCCCCACGTCCCATCATTGCCAATCAGGAAAACTTCAAACAAGCAGTGGCTTCCGTTCATAGAGAGCCCATTACACGTCCACGCACAGGCAGATTAGGTGTCCTGCTGCGTGTGATGACAGGCAGCTGTGCGCTCAGGTTTTACAGCACGGCAGGAAATGTAAAGTCCTGAACATGGCAACATCAAAGCTGCAACTGTGCTGCAGGTGAAAGGCTTCAGACGACCTGACGATGCTGGCTGTGACGGAGGAGAGCCTGCATGATCTGAGCCCGTTCCTTCGATTTTCTTCTGAGGCTGAATTAGTAAATTACTTTTTGTGTCTACGGAACCTCAACCAAACTGTAGCTTGCAACATTATTGAGTTTTCAAAACTATCATTCCATCGGTTCAGGCAAGATAACAATGGGCAACAGAGATGGATTGAACAGTCAAACTGGCTAAGAGGATGAAGTTTAAGCTCCATCTTTAAGAGTCTTCAATGCATTTGTGTGTTTGCTGCTTTAAAATAAGAAGCCGGATGACCACAACAACCAGAAAGAGCTATTTTAAGGTTATGAAACTCTTTTCCCAAATGCAGCAAAGTAGCACTTTTTCATGTCTCTTTATGTGAAGGCGCAGAGCATGTGTTCCAACCACAAGCAAATCAAAACCCAAACCCTTCATGGAGCACAATAGGGACTACTAATCTAGAGACCGCCAATTCAGAAGTCTTTAAATGAAACTTCTTTGAGTTCAGTTCAGTTTCGTCTTAGTTCACATCAGCTCACATATACAAATATGCAGTTTAACTTAGTATATTTAATTAAATTCTATTTAAAACAGAAATCTCTGGTCATTAATGAATTTTATTACTAAAAGAATACATTCCACACATATAAGAAAATTGGAGCGAGTGAGTGTGAGGTCGCCCAGAGAAAATCCACGACTTCCAACTCAGACACGTCCATTTTTTCACAATAGAGACGCTGCCATGTTGGAGCCAAACATTGTCAGTTAGCAGTGGTTGATCAGAGTCATCATTTCTATGGCAACCACTGTCTCAAATCAGGAGCGAGCTTGTTGGAGTTCACACCCTCCCACTTGAAAGTGGGCTCAGGAGAATCTGTCAGTCAAACATTTTGAATGTTGGACGTGATGACACCTATTTTTATTGAGGCATCTGAATGATCAGCTTAATAATCAGCTTCAATAACTTGCCCTCTAGCAAAAAAAAAACAAAAAAAAAAAAACGCTAAAAAAAGTATCCGAGCAAGAATGGTTATTCTGACAAACAGAACGACTGAGTAACAGCTGCTTATTTCTCTAAAGAAGTCTGTGGGGTTTTGCTTTTTTAAACCAGCGGGTACTTCCTGTGTGTAACACCAGGGGGGAGGGATCACTCAGTCCCGTTCTTTTATACAGTCAGTCATTCAACAGCATCTTAATTCAGTTCAGTTCTGTTTGAGTTGATTTTTGGAACTTTGTCTTAGTATTTCTTCAGTTGACATCAGCTGACTTTGTCCATTTAAACTTATTTCACAGCTATGGTAGAAGGTTACGTTCATTCAGCTGACATTAGAGATAAGAATTCAATTTAAGTCAATACAAGTAAACTGATATCAACATATTTCCATTCAGTCATGCTTTGCTGAGATTAATTTAGATTAGATCAATTTCATTTCCCTCCAAATTCATTGTAAAGAGACTTCTGCAAACATCCAGGAAGAGGAGCATCCTGGAGACCCCAAAAGAGCTGATGAGTCGGGGGCTGCAGCCTCATGAGGGAGCAGACACACTGCCAACTGCTGCAACAGGAGAAATCTTCCTCTTGGTCTGGATTGGTCAGATCCTATAAATGAACGCTGCTTTGTGGAGCAGCTCTGATGCTGCTGCCCAACTGATGCCTGTAGAGTTTGTACTGTCCAAAGCACATGCTCCACCACCAGTTCTGCTGATCAACAAAGAAGCATTTCATCTCGGTGTCATGATGTTTCTTTGTCTAAATGACATAAGAGTGCTTCCTACCTGCTGTCTGAACTCCACCCCCAGACCAACAAAAATGGCTTGCACTGAAATTGTGACTTCTGTCGATGACATACGCTGTGGTTTTGGTGTGTGGCTTGTGCACAGCTGTAGAGGGAGATGTGGAGCAAATCTTCAGGGAGGAACTCAAACAAGGCAGAGCAGGACAGCTGTCACTAATCAGCAGGCGTCCCTGTCTTTATTTACGGTGTCAAAGGAGACACTATGAGCTCTGTGATTGTTGACCAAAGGCTCGTGAAAACATGACCAGACCTGCGTGTGGTCGTTTCTTTTGGGCAAGAGAACAGTTGATGTCCTCTCTGGTCTTTGCAAACTGCCACACATTGGTTCAAATAGAAGAAAACCATTTGGATGAAACATAGTGTCTTTTGAGCCTGTTATGATCCCCTTCCAAACCCTCTTCCAAGCCTTTGAATGTGCATGCTTCTTCCATTGATAATGCTCAAATATATCTTTATGATTATTACTCCTGAAACACGCAGCATCATTTTGACTGCATGGATATATATCAGTAAAGCTTCTGCCAGCTTTCTCTGAAGACTGCATGAACTGATTTGACCAGTTTGTTTTCCATGGACCAACGTTTCAAATTCATTAATATATGTACAGAGATTTTTATTGTTCGGGTTCTTTTTATCTGAAGCTGAAACATTCTGATGGTTCGACTCACATTCTTTTTTTGATGACATTAGTGGATCCGGTTGGGTTCAGACAGAGTGACCATTTGGTGGAACAAGCACCACATTTGGCTTGGATGCATCTTTGGATCCCCTCTTTCAGAAAAGCAGGTTAGTCTTGAGAAAACTCTAAAGTGGTGACCATTTGTAAAGGGGGTGGCCATACACTCAATTGCTGCGAAATATTCTAGATCTACTTGTCCTAGCCTCAAAAATATGGGCTGTTTATGCACAAAATGCAGTCTTTAAACTATATTGGATATATTTTAAAATCTCAGATTTTCCTGTGGGTTTTCTGAAAGAAGGATTAGGAACATCCACGCCAAATTTGGTGCTTGCATTCCAAAATGTATGATTTGTTTAATAACCGCTAAAGAGTTTGACTAGGTGCTGTGTCTGATGACTGATGAAACATTTTCAGAAGTGTTTCATCGTGTTTCATCTGCATTGTAAAGCATGTAGCAATACATCAGCTTTGATTTCAGGCAGAGAGCGAAGGATTTGGATGTTAAATATGAACAGGTTCAAATACTAAACAGTTGTTTCTGCAGAACGAGTTTGGTTGAGAAGGGTGGAAGAACACTTTCACATCAAGCAGCACTTTCATCCCCTGACCAGAGATGTCGTTGTCATTCTGTCACATTATGTCTGTCCCTGCACTGCAGTCAAGAGTGCCCAACATGCATGCGCACATGCATGCGTGCGGTTACAGTGAGGGCGGCTCCGCCCTGCTGTCTGTGTGTTTGCTAACTGACCACAGTGGATTATGAACACAGTTCAGTCAGACAGAGAGAGAATCAGTCAGTCAGAATTACAGAGAGGAATGCCTGCATCTATTTTAGTCTGTTTAGACAACTCACTGCCTTCCAGTTTGAGACACACACACTCAAATCTTTTTTTCTTTGTTTCCCTTTCTTTCTCAAGTTTATGGTAAGATTTTGAATTCAGCTGAACCTGCTCTATTCCCGTTTGAGGTCATGGGGTTGCCGTGACTACCCAGCAAGTGAAAGCCAAAGGTACGGTATACTCCCTGGAAGATTCACAAGTCCATCACAGAGGAGCGCACAGTCACTCACATTCACACCTAAGGGACAATTTAGAGTCACCAATGAACCAATGAAGCATGTCGTTGGACAGTGGGAGGAAGCCGGAGCGCCTGGAGAAAACCCACGCCTGTGTAGGAACGCTCCAGCTCCACAGGATCTGGTCGGGGCTTGAACCAGGGTCTTCTCACCATGTGCTGAGAGTGCTAAACACTACTCCACCGCGCAGCCCAATGTTTGCTTCTTTGTTGAGAAAGTCAGCTAATCAGTTTTATAATAAAAGAGTAAAAAAGAGCGTAATTACACAGATCTGATCGATAAGGCAGATGTACTCAGACATGCTCTGTATGATGCTGCTCACCTACAGTCATATCCCGTAAGGGGTCAACATAGGGCATCAGCCTCCACTGATCTGCACATCTTGGTTTGGCAGAGAGTTTTACACCAGATGCCCTTCCTGACACAACCCTGTACTTTATCTGGGTTGGGGCTCGCCACAGGGAGACCCAGACTTGGGCCCCCCTGTGGCTTGATAGTTAGGCAGCAGCGTGAAGGGTCTTGGCTATACAACCCACACTGAATCCGTTCAACACGTCCCCTGGAAGATGAACCCTAGATTCCCATGGGCCAGTCTTTGATGCAGCCACTCGTGCCATTCGGCCACTTCATAGTCTGTAGGATGCAACTGTGATAAATAATAAAGTTATGCTGGATTACGAAGATGTGATAAAAGCAAGTCGAAGCAAATATGTTTGAGATACAGATTGTTCTGAAAAAATGCAGATTTGAAGTAAATGCAGACAAACGTACTTTTTGTGATGGATTGTGCAGATAGACTGGGCAATGCAGACAATGTAAACATGCAGATTTCAGTCACTGCGCTGCATGATGCAGAATGACTTGCTGGATAATGCTGATGAGATTAATCATGCATGCTTAAATGCTGATGCTCTGAATATTATAGCTATGTGGATGAGGAAAAGGTGCTGAATGTTTATGTTTACATCTTAATGTTTTTGAAGAAACATCACTGTATCTTCAGAGAAGACCTCAGCATTGCTGCAGATATGAGAAGAAGTTCATTTAAAAACGGACTTCCAGAAAATATCTCTTCTCATGCAATGGATGTACATTTCATCTTCCATTTCTGATCTGTGAACATGGATGGATAGGTTTCACAGACAGATCAGTTCAAGTGTTGAACTGAACAGTTCAATTGTCATTTTAAACTTCAGCTTCAAATATCCCGCTATAGGAGTAGATGTTCAGTTGTTTGAAATTCCAGCTGCTCTTTTGTTACAGAACAATTTTCAAAGTGTTAAAGGGATTTTTTTCTTCTGTTATCTCAAGTTTCAAAGCAATCAGCTAAATGTGACTTTTTGGACTTGTTCTACCACATGCTGTAACTGCATGAGCTTTCAAAGACCAAGCCTACACTCCATGTTTCCTCGTCATCTTTCCGGTGGTGCGTTGTCTCCACTTCACAAAGTTAAACTGTATTTGTGCTAAACCTGGAGTGGAAAGAGCTGGACTTAAGTGTGTACTGGGACTTTTTTCATGACTTCAGGCTTATTTATGCCCTTGATCTCCTCTTTGGTGAATGTCTTTGTTTGAGAAGCAAAACTCTTAAACAAACACTCTTGTGTCAGAGTGCCATATTTAATAAAACTCGACTGCAGTCCCTTCAAGACCAAGCACAGCGAGTGCACTGAGGGGGAGTGCGCCGCTGCTGGAAAAGTGGAAACAAATGCTCGGAGTCTCGTCAGTTTTTCTCTGCACTGAGGTGAAGAAGTGACGAGGGTTTACATGAGGTCAGTTACGCTCTCCCCGTCAGATGAGTACCCATCAGTTGGGGAGATGAAAGCGTCACAAGCGGTTCAAAGCTTAAACTAAAGACAGGTGAGAGAGGAATGGACCCCTGTGTGACAGTCTGAGCAGAGCACACATCTGAAAAGTTCAAACCTGTTTTATTCTCTCTTGAAATAACTAAAGAAAAGCATTTCTTCTGGTGGTCATTCAACTATCACGTGAATTCAAGACCCTCCTTCCTTTTCAGAATTTGACCCAAACTCACAAATATCAACTGTTGCAGTTCCTGAACAGACCACTGGAGGCAGGTGGAAGAAGAAAATAATGTCTCATTTCAGATTTAACACCAAACATAAAACGTGCTGTTTGGAGTCAAAAACTCTTTCAAAGATTTTGATTTATTTTCTCTTGGTTTGATTTGATCAGATTTGTGCATAACGAGAGTGTTTTCTGTGATTGGTGTGTGAGTCGACCCATTGGGGTCCTAACTATCGCCAAACTTAATGGTCATTTTTTAAAATGTTGTTTTGGTGGGTGGAGCAAACTCGTAAATGTTCCTGTCCCACTCCCAGCTTCATTTAGTGTCCTCAGATCCCTGTGGATGGTGTCAGATATTACATCAATGCATTCGTCTATGGGTCAATCAAAGGGATGCCATATTTACCCGGCCTGTGGTGTCAAACTCCAGCAGATCTATCCAACCACAAATGCTTGGATTCAAAAGAGAATGCATCAAGCAAAAAAAGTCAGTCCTGTAAGTAGGTAAATCCAGCATATCCCTTCCAAAAAGGCTGCTTCTCTGTTGTTCCTTCTTAAGGTCTGTTCAATCATCAGTTTTATGAGATGCACAAAGTAGCTGCATAACACGTCTGAAGTCCTGTAAACCACATTTGTTCCTTTTCCAGGAGCTCAGTTTGCATCAAAGGAGAACCTTTAGGGTGAAACAGCATCTCTTAATAAAAGCCTATATAGATGCATGGTAGGGAAGGGTTATGATGGTTGTGGTGTGCTCATAAACTCCACAGCTCAAAGTTCAGGCTCCGTTCCACATATTGGATTATTCAAAGAAACCAGTGAGGGAAATGAATGAAAAACTCCCTTAAAGTCATTCAGCTTCAAGCGTCCTGACACATGCACACTCAGCGCTGCTTGGTTCCTTAAACCCTGGATCCAAACTAGAGGACTGAAACTATTTTTGAACACCTGCCGCTGTAGTCAGCTGTCATGTTGAGCCAACTAGATTCAGCACAAGCTCTAATCTGAGAGTGTTAACTGAGCAGTTTGGAGAATTACAAGCACTTTGAGGTTTATTCGATTCCTTGTTGTGTTGGAGCAGCTGTGGGTCCCACAGCACCAAAACATGCGTTAGAAATGTAAATAATACTGTCATTTCCAAACCGCTACATTCCAACTTGGACTTTTTACGTATTGGCTCCAGAATAAAGATTTTAAATGAAGATTTCCTTCTATGTACACCAGCTGGAGAACTGAAGTCTTTTCCTAATCTCCATGAGTTCTTTCTGCATCCAGCTGTCTGTTTTTAACGATGCTGTCAAGAGCTCAGGTGGGGAAGACTCATTCCTGAAGAAAAAACAGCTGGGAGTAAGCATAAGTGATAGTTTGGGATCCACATCCCCCCCACCTCCCCGCCACACAATCAAACCCCCATCTTTAACCTGTCTGCTGACAGATGAGCAGCAAGTGGAGTTAACACCTGGATCGATGGCGCCTGACGTTGAAGTTTCTGCGTCGTGTTTCAACGGATGACCTTCATAACTCCCATTCTGTTCAAGTTTAAAGACTTTACTGCTTCTTAACGGGACACTAAAAAGTTGCTGAATCAAACAAAAACAATAGAATGAGATTGAGCTGTAATTGTTGGTCAGTGTTGGAGTTGACCTTCCTGTGTTCTGCAGTCCCTGTAGTTGGGTCAACACAGCCATGGCACTGACAGAACAAGGAGAACAGAACAAACGGCTGAAGAAATCCAGTATTTTTGATGATTGAATATTCTCCCTTCATTCTCATTGTTGTCATATTTTGTGTTTCTTGAAGCCTCCCATCCTGTTGACCTCTTCCCCGTCACAGATTTTTTTCACTCTACAAAGCATATTCTGATCTGGATTCATCAAACCAGCTCAATCCGTTTTGGGGTCACAGGGTTGCTTTCAGCCACTGTTGAGTAAAGGAAGGGTACAGAAAGTCACACATTCACACCTGGAGCAGGCATCATTTAGATCCATATTTCTGGACTGTGGGAGGAAGCCGACATACCCACTCAACACAGAACCATCCCAGCTGGGATTCGAGCCAGGACCTTTTTGCTGTGAGGCTAGAGTGCTAACCACTACACCACCATGCAATCCCATTTCTGGTTAACAATTTCAACAGGTAAAACATGACCAGAGTAACAAAGCAATTCAGTCAGGTTTTCAAACAATGAAAGCACAAGAATATTTCAGGACAGTTTTATTTGGCAACACCAAACAGTCATTTTTGTTTTGTTTTAAATAGTCTACTATTCATTTTTACATGGATACAACATCAACACAGAGTAATATTGATGGCAACACAACCCTTTTTTAAGACATAAATCCAGAAATCTGCAGAACAACCTATAGTCCAAAATTGTGACTGGGGATTGGGCCACCAGGCTGCATTAGACTGCCACCCAAACCACATTACACCGATACCTTTGAGCCCTCTGCAGGTGATGAGATAACAGGGGTAACAGGAGTGAGCCCACATCATCACTTTAGGCAGGAACCAATCACCAGGCCCTTGCCTTTGAGCCCCAACTCCAGGCCTGGTTCCAGAGTGAGGCCCCAGGAACGCAAATCTGGAAAAAACTGCTTATTTATTCTCATAAAGGGGTTCTGAACCACACTTTGTCACCTAACACCTGTCTGCCATGGGAGTACCTACCAGGGGCGTAAGCCCATGGGAAGATCGGAGTGTGTGATCAACAAGTGGATCGGAGCGACGTCTGCTGTTGTGTGGTCGCTGTGCCAGTTTGTTGTGGTGAAAATGGAGCAGACGCTGTCACTGTCTGTCACTCAGAAAGCAAAATATTCAATTTATTGGTCAGTCGCTGTCACTTTACTCCTTTGGAAGTGAGGCCCAGTTCATGACTGAAAGAACCAGGTGCTGGATACAAGAGGCTGAAATGAGCCTCCTCTGTGAGTTGCTGGGTGCTCCTTCAGAGATAGGGGGAAAAGCTCTGTCACCCAGAGACAGCTGGGAGGAGAGCCGCTGCTCCTCCACACAGAGAGGTGAAAGTTGAGGTGGCTCGGACATATGGTCCAGATTCCTCCTGGATGCAACACCCCCTGATGAGGTGTTCCAAGCATGTCCTACTGGGCGGAGACCCTCGGAAAGACTCAGGACAATATAAATTATGTGAGAAATTGTGGGGTCCCACAGAGAAGATGGCCCAAGAGAAGGTCTAGCCATCTTTGCTTAGACCGCTGCCTGTCAAACCACCATGAGATCTGCAGTAGCATCACTTGGTTGTTGAGCTCACGTAGTGGATAACTGCCTTAAACCTGTATCCAGTTATGAATAAAATATTGGATTACTTAAGGTTTCATTTTGTTCAATTTTGAATGAAAAATGTCATGTTTAGATTTAATTATGTTCTGATTCTGAATGTCAGTGAACCAGAGTCCGTTTCCCCCGACAATCGTAGTTGTTAGTTAAACAGATGGCTGTTGGGGTGAAGATACACATCTGGGCAAGTTCTAAGTGTTTGCTTAAAAAAGCAGATTGGACTTTGAGTTTTTGATATCAGTGTATTCCCCTGTTGTTTGGCTTACACTTTATATATTGTTAATTTCAACCTGTCCAAGAAAAAAAGGATAGCCTTGTGCCCAGCTAGAATGATTCAGCACATGCTATTCACCCAAGTACTGGACAATGGCCGTGCCAGACCACCCTCGAGTGAGCAGAAAAAGGCTGTTACAAACAAACCACTGCTGGGTGTTTTTAACCTCCTGCTGACACTTTTGTTGGCTGGTGATGTTGAGCTAAACCCCAGTGCCAGCTGGGCCTTTAGCACTTGTACCTCTGCCTCCTCCACTGCTACCTGTGCCTCCTCCACTGCTACCTGTGCCTCCTCCACTGCTACCTGTGCCTCCTCCACTGCTACCTGTGCCTCCTCCCCTGCTACCTCTGCCTCCTCCCCTGCTACCTCTGCCTCCTCCACTGCTACCTGTGCCATCTCCACTGCTACCTCTCCCTCCTCCACTGCTACCTGTGCCTCCTCCACTGCTACCTGTGCCTCCTCCACTGCTACCTCTGCCTCCTCCCCTGCTACCTCTGCCTCCTCCACTGCTACCTGTGCCTTCTCCACTGCTACCTCTGCCTCCTCCACTGCTACCTGTGCCTCCTCCACTGCTACCTCTGCCTCCTCCCCTGCTACCTGTGCCTCCTCCACTGCTACCTGTGCCTCCTCCACTGCTACCTCTGCCTCCTCCACTGCTACCTGTGCCTCCTCCACTGTTACCTGTGCCTTCTCCACTACTACCTTTTATTGGACAAAAATGGCCTCAGCGTTCTGCCTGGAGTTGATGGAATCCCTTGTCTGAACCAGAGCTACAGTTGCCTGAAGTTCAGTTCCTCTTCTGTGGGATGCACCCGGGAAAACTCCCACACCGCTATCTCCCTTCCATCTAGAGCTGCAGAACCGAAACCAAGCTGCCAGACCACTGGGATCATCCTAGACCTCCTTGTTTACATCTTTGAACAAACACGTGACATGCCGCTGGCACAGCTGGAGGTCATGTGATTGTGGAAGGTGGCTACGACAACTTCCCTTGTTTGCAGCTAACGTGACAGTGCTGACACAGTTGAGTCGCATTGTGCGACTGAACGCTCGCTCCATTGCTGAGTCCTGTTAATGAGTTCTCTGAATGAAGTGTTCGTTCGACTAAATCTGGATCTGCTGCCTCTTACAGAGATGTGGCAGAGAGAGGGGGAATTTATCCACGTAAATGAGCTGTGCCCTGTTGAATTCTCAGCCCTCGGTTTGCCACGCCCCTCTCGCTGGGGGAGTGGTCTTGCTGCTGTGTACCGGAACAGTTACACATGCAGAGGGATGACCACAGACCACTTCTTCTCCTTTGAATCTCAGTTAATCAAAGCTGGTTGCTCTGATGTTTTGTATTGTTTCCTGATTTATCGTCCTCCTGGCCCTGCTTGTGTCTTCTTGAAGGACGTTGGTGATTTTTTTTTAAAATCTATAATTAAACTGGAAAAAGTTTTCATTCTTGGGGATTTTAACCTTCAAATTGATGATGAATCATCCAGTCCAGCAGTGGAACTTTTACCATTGACTGAATCTTTAAATCTCAAACAACACATGTCAGTTCACCCATAGTGAAGGCCATACTCTGAACCTGGTGTTTTCTCTTGGCCTAAATGTTGAAAATGTAGGTGTTGAGGATATGCATCTGAGCAACCATAGCTGTGTGATCTATGATCTGAATATCCCTCCTGAGTCCAGGCCTGTCATGATAGAGGCAGAGAGGGGGATTATTAAGAGACCACAGCTGAGACCTTCAGTCATATGTGTGATTCCAGAGTTTTTAACCATTGCACTGACGCTGACAGCTTTATGCTGTGTTTTATTTCACAGTCTCTGTCATTGACCAAGTTGCACCATTGAAATATAATAAGGCACCACGCAAAATGTCATGTCCCTGGATGGATGAAAATATATTAAATATAAAATTGTAAAAAAACATTTTTTTTCCCAGCTGTGAAACATTGCTAACCTCAGATCCATGGTTTGTGAAGAACTGGAAATGATCATCCATGCATTTGTGTCCCCACATTTAGACTACTGCAACAGCCTCTTCACCTGCCTGAACTAAATAAGAATTGGCTCGTCTGCAGTCGGTCCAGAACTCCTTTGGGAGGCTTTTGACCAGGACAAACAGGAGGGCCCACATCACACCTGTGCTGAAATCACTTCACTGGTTCCCTGTTCAATGAAGGATTCAATTTGAAATCTTAATGCTAACTTTTCATGCCCTGCATGGCCAGGCTCTTCTCTACATCACAGACCTAATCAAGCCCGACAGCTCTGCTCAGAATCTAAGGTCGTCTGGACAAAATGTGCTCATGGTTCTACAAACCTGCTTTGAGACTCGTGGAGACCGATCTTTAAATGCTACGGCCGATCGACAATGGAATGAGCTTCCACTGAACCTGCGCTCTGTGGACTCTGGACGTCTTCAAAAAGCTATTTAAGAGCATTCAACCTCATGTGTATTAATATTGTTCTCACTGCTTTTGACTGTTTTATTTACATGTTTTCCTTTAAACACTGAAGGGCGTTGTAGTGCTCTCTCTATGTAAAGCACTATACAAATAAAGTTTACTTGTTGTTCAAACATGCAGTTATCTTTACATGTACAGTGGTCAGCATAAATGAGTACACCCTCTTTAGCACTAATTTAATCAGTAACGCAATGAACAAAAGGACAATTTCCAAACTTTTCACAAGGATGAGTTTTTTTGAACACGTATTTAACTCCAAACATGAAATGAAGGTGAATAAAGTAAAAAAATTATTTTCAGGAAAACACTGGATTGGACACCCAAGAAGGAGCACACCGAGGTCTAAATCTATACGTTTGAGGCTCAGGAGGTGAGGAAATGTTGCTGCCAGATGCACAGGGGAATCTCCAAGAAGTCTCAGGATACATGAGATGTCAAAGTGGAGATACAGCGCAGAATCCAGGCCAGGGTCATACAGGTGAAATCCAGTCCAGTAGAGCAACACACCAAAGGAGCAGAATTAACTCGCCATCCAGAAGCAGAGAGAATCAAAAACCAGAAGAACGGCCATAAGAAAGAGAACAGACTTGAATGAAGTAGAGCAGACCAGAAAAGGCTGAGCCAAAGGCAGAAAGTGCAACAAACTGGTAGGGTGAAGTAGAAGGAGAGGAGCTTAAGTACCCCTGGACCCAGCTGAATGGAGTTAGCAATCAGGAGGAAGGAGTGAGGAGGAGGTATGGAAGGCCAAGAGGGTCAGAAAACCCACAGCTCCTGACATTGGTTGAAGAAAAAAGGAATTTATCCTGCATCAAAAACTACTACAGCTAGTTTTTTGTAAGAGCACCGTGATTTTGAAGGACAGCATCAAGACTTCCAGACATAGAATGAAGAAAATGGAGACATGTTGCAGCATCTATCTTTCAGAATAACCTCTTTTAGGGCCTGGATTCTGGATGGAGAATGATGCTAAACTTGTTGCTTCAGAATTCCTCACAGGTGTTGGATTGGATTCAGATTGGGAGACATACTTGGCCATTCTTTCCCCTTCACCCTGTTCTTCTTCAGAAATGCAACAGTAGATTTCCATGTGTGTTTTGGAAAAGTGCATGAGGACCAAGTGCACGGAGTGATGGCAGCCTCTTCTCCTTCAGTACATTGTTGATTTCATGATACCATCAATGAAATGCAGCTCCCCAACATCAGCAGCACTTATGCAGCCCCACATGAGGACACTGCCACCACCGTGTTTCACTGTAGGCACCATGCATTTTTTTTAAAATCCTCACCTTTGTGACACCATGCAGTTTTAAAAGCATTAGTTCCAAAAACAGAGATCTTTGTCTCATCACTGCAGAGCATAGATATAGTCTTCCTCTATTTCAGCATGAGTCCTTGCAAATTCTAGGCCTGCTTTTTTATGCACAAGCTTTAGGAGAGGCTTCCTTCATGGATGATACCCATGCATGCCATTCTTCTGCAGTGTGCACCGTATGGTGTCACAGGAAAGTTTAGATTTCTACTGCTTTAGCTAACTGCAGTGAACTTGCATGGAGATTTTCTTCAAGCTTCTCATCAAAAGAGGCGCTTGTAGAGATGTTAACTTCTGTGGACGGCCTGAACGTCTCTGTAAGATGGTTGCATTCCCATCCTTCTTAAATGTTTGGACCACTTTTGCTCCAGCATTTTGACTGATATGTAAAGCTTTGCTGATCTTCTTGTAGCTCTCACCTTTTTGTGTAAAGAAATTATTTCTTTTCTCAGATTTTGTGACATTTCTCTTCCACGAGGAGTCATTTCTGACAGCATGAAATGGGAAGGACTTTTCTTTGTTCAGTAATGCTCTTTTATAGTCGCCTGTGTCCTGGACACATCCTAAATGAATCTTTAGACTCACCTGTGGTTGAATGCCTGTTCATTAGAGGTTTGTCGTCTGAAGTTTGGCTTTTCTCCTAACAATATACTTAGGGTGTACTCAGTTTTGGAATATGGACTTGAATGAATTAGTTGGGAAAATCCCTTTTTTGTGTGTGCAAAGGAACAAATCTTGTTTGCAATCAATGTCCCACATTTGTGGGAATATTTTGTAGTAGAATATCTCAATAAAGAAAATGTTGATTCTGAAAGGATACTAAAGGTTTCCTGGAAAATGTAGTGACGTGTACTCATTAATGCTGAGCACTAAAAGTTGAATTGAACTGAATTGAATAATCCAGAACAAATTTTCAGTCTGAATGAACCCAATACAATGGTCAAGGCAACAAATAAAAGACTGTCCACAAATGACAAAATGTTTATTTTACTGCCACAATTTGATGTTGCTGAGATCTCCGTTTTTACTGTCGTTTTGCAGTTTGTCAACACAAGGTGAAAGTTAGATAAGACACAAAAGACTAGAAATGTGGTGGCTTGATTTCTGTTGAAATAGAAAGTGCAGTTGCAGTGTGTTGTGTGCTGTATTCAGAGCTGAAGGTTGAAGCAGGGGACGATGAGTTGGCTCTTTCCTTGCTCTTCTCTTGTTTTTGGACTCTTTTTGCTCTGACTACATTCCAGCTTCTTCTGAGTGAAAAGAGAAGCAGACACATGGATATATGAAGGTGTGTGTGTGTGTGTGTGTGAGAGAGAGAGAGAGAGAGGAGGCGAGGAATGAATTAAAGGCTTGCTTGCCCAGCCTCAGACTGTGCAACGTGTCTGCTGCTGCTGGAGGATCAGATGGCAGAAAGCTGCTGCGTCTCCCTGCAGCTCATCTGCTCCATAATGGCTGCTCTCTGCCTAATTACAGCTCACTTGCAGCTGGACCGGCACTGCACACACAGTTCTGAGTGGGGGGGACCAGGGAACTACACATATACACCTTTATTTGCACTGGGGGAAACGCTGCCGCTTTAAAGGGCTTTTATTATTTTCAGCCAAAAACACTCATAATGTCTGCAAACCCCACAATTGTGCAGGTATTTGACAACAGGGGCAGCGTCAGCTCGCTCCCTGAAAACACGCCAACACCTGGTTCACCCAGAGGCTCTGCTGCCCTTAGCAGTCTGTCTGTCTGCCGGTGTGTCTGTCCTGCTTTTCATTTGTTCTCCAATCCAAAGTTTTCAGCTGTCTGTTTAACTGGATGCAGGCTTTCAGTCAAAAAGTAGCAGCAAAAATCAGGGGAAAAGAAAAGAGCTTTACTTTTAGTGGGATGGATTTCATATAACCAGTTTGCCAATAGTATGAGTCGTATCATTATCTTTGTGTAAAAATGTAAAAACTCTCTAAGATATGAAGATACTGAGTTCTTGTGTATCTGGAAGTACAAGAGAGGAAAATGGGATAAAAGATTCTCTGATGCTACAGGACAGCGGCAAGAACAGAAATCAACCAGCCTTTCTCCATCCAATCATCCATCACTCATTCATTTTACTTCCACCCATTCACTACCCATCTATCCTCTATCTGCTCAATCCATCATACATGCATAAAACCCATCCATCCATTCATTTGCTGATACATGCAACCATTTCTTTCATCTATCGTCCATGCAACAACACATTCATCGTTTCCTCTGTTACCCATTTATTATCCATTCATTCATCACTTATTTTTTAGCAATACATAATTCCACTCAATCATTCATCTAGTCCATCTCTTGATTGATTTTTGTCATTGTCACATGCACAATGAAATTTAAAATGCTCACTGATCAGTGCCTCGTTGGTTCAGTTTCTAGCAGAGTAAAATGATAAGGTATATCAAAGATTTTCGATAATAAAGTAAAAGAAACAAAAGAAGAAGATAAAATATGTAATAAATGGTAATATAATAAACACAAGCATAAAACAAGCAAAACAGCAAAATAAAATGAGTAATGAATACAAGTCATAAAACATTCGCATTGCTTCCCCCAACAGCCATTGATCCACACACATTCTCTGTCCTTCCATTAATGATCATCAAGTGCATATTCACCCATTATCTTTCTCCTGTCTATTTGTTGAATTGTTTTTTTTATGTCTTTTATCCATGAATCCAGTTTTTCCTTCATCCTGAAAACAATCACCAGGATTCATCAAACACTCCAGAATGGAGTGTTTAAAGGGTGTCTGTGTCTCTTGGAAGCAACACATCATTTCCTTCACGGTCAGAAGTGGACAGTACAAAAACACTGCACTGACATAGATCCATTCTAAAAGAGTAAAATGATCGTATTTATTGAAGGTTTGTGACAATGTAAATAAATCTTTCAGCCCAGAACATAGAATGAGTGAGCTTTAGGAATGAAAATCCGGTGGGTTATGGATTGTTGGGTTACTGTCCCTTTATGCTAAAAGCAAAAGCACAGCTTCAGGCTAAACTGAGCCTGTAAAAGAGCTGCTCCTGCTGGTTAAAAGCATTAAATGTCAAGGCTGATTGTGTAGAACTTGAATTTATTATTGATAAAAAGAGTTTTCCAGATCTCATGTGAGCCATGTGTTGGGATGTGTTTCTCCCAAATTCCCACATTTGGATGAAAAGACTTCTTAAGAGAAGATGCTCAGAGGAGGGTAATCTCAGAAGTGTGTAACTATGAAACCCAGGTTTTGGATATGAAGAGAGGCTCCTCCACCAGAACCAGAACCTGAGTTGATGCTGTGAACCCAAGGTGATGAAGTAAAATCATGGAAATCAGGAAGTTAAGTGGCGTGAGCATCAAAGCTGTGGCAGAAGACCCTCCTCCGAGCCTTTGGTGCTTCTGTGGATCAGGTTTCCTCTGTGGAAAGACCTCCTTTCCTGTCATCCAAACCTTCTGTTGTGCAGATATGGAAGGAGGGATCTGTTGTTTTTTTTCCTCCTTCAGCTTTGAAGGAGGCGTCTTTTCTTGTCTTCCCTAAACGTGAGCAGCTGCAGCAGGCGGCGCCCCCAAGTTGCTCCAGTCCTGGAACCTCCCAGCTCTTCAGGCTCCCATATAAAAAGTGTGGTTGAAAATGAGTGCAGGCAGTAGGGTGTTTTCTGCTGGGGTCAGGAGGACTTTGGACAGACGAGCGGATCCTGCCCCAGACACCCCTGTATGAGTGGAGTGTAGCAGGAGAAAACATCCCCAACTTTCTTCCTCTCTTGCCTCAAAGAGTCTACATGTCAGGTGGCATCTAGACATGTTCAGCTTTGTGGATTTGCGGCTGCTGGCGCTGCTCAGCTCTGCGGCACTCCTGATTTCAGCGCAGGGCGAAGATGACCGTAAGTCTCATCAGTGTTTCTTGGAGCTTCTCAGCCCTTTTCTTTCTGACAGCGGGACTCTGTTTTGGGCCGGACGCCGTTGACATTTTCTGGGAAAAAAACAAACTTTGCTGGCTCGTGCTGCTTTGTCTCCAGACACGCAGACAGATGTGCGTTTTTTGCAGCGCAGGGTAACACATCATCCCCCCACCCTTCCAGAAAAGCACGCAGAACAAGTTGCTGCGTGCTTTCAACTCTTTCTTCCAGGCAAGGCTTTTCTACTAAAGACAAGTCATGAGGAAAGCATGATGCACAACTTTTTTCATCCCCCAAAAGTAGAGTAGTAAAAAAATTATCCTCTTTTACTTCTCACATGGACTCTTTCTACAAATCTTTGTGCCTCAGCTAGCCTACCACCCCTACAGATACGAGTCTGAGTGATGTGGCAGTAATGAGTTTGCCTAAGGCCAAGGACTGTTAGACAGGTGAGATCCATGGGGAGAGGGGGGAGCAGGCACAGTCTTGCCTGCAGGACTCACGAAAAGCTCAAACTCACTTTAACATAATATCTTCTCGTGTGTAGATCAGCTCTAGCAGGCCAAAGCAGATCGTGGAGCTGGAAAATACTTTCTTCCTCTGAGAAGACAAAGGAAACAAGAACCATCCAGACTAAGTCAGCTTTTCCAGATGTTCCTATCGTCTGGAACAGACTCAGGAGTCTAGAGATGGGCCCCGACCCCCACAACAGTGTCTGAGCGACACCTAGAGGCCCATTCTGAAGCTGCAGTAGCCACATCCCCAATGCTCTTCCTTTTTTTCCCTCTCCTCCTCCTTTTCACTTTCTTTCCACTCGTTTTTGTTTCCTGTAATTGCAAACACATGTGCTGTGTTTCCATGGGCTGCTGCCAAACTGACGGGCCGCTGCTGCTTTTCCTCTCTGAGTTCAGCACTTTGGCATGCTGGAAGATTTACAAGCACTCTGAAGACAGGCCTGGTCAGAGGCTGGAGTCTGCAGAGGGGTCACAGCAGCACCCATGCAGGTCAGAGAGGAGGACAGCACCCTGCTCTGTACCATCTGCCTGGTGCTTGGCTGGCGGGTTTCAGAGTTCAGCAGCGGCTGACCTGCGCCAGGCACAGCAGGCTGCCCCCCCTCCAATCACTTCTGACCCCTTCGGTTTTTTTGTTTTTTTCAAAGTTTGGTTCTCATGCAGTTGTGCATTCACAAACACCCTTTCAGAGCCTTTTTCAGTCTTTTAATCCCTCTCAGACAATATGAACGTGATGATACAGAAATGTATTCCAATCGTTTTCTGGTAGTTTAGTCTTGGTAGTTTAGGGAAATATTACAAATCTCTGATGAAAACAAGTTTATCTCCCCTTTGCTTCGTCAGCTATGAGCATTATTTGAGTGTAGCTCCCTGACCTGACTTGTGTCGCCCCCTGCAGGCACAACCAAGACCTGCATCTATGAGGGCCAGATGTTTTTCGACCGGGACGTGTGGAAGCCCATGCCCTGCAAGATCTGCGTGTGCGATGGCGGTTCCATCCTCTGTGATGAAGTGGTGTGTGAAAAAGTGACCTGCGCCAATCCCATCATCCCCCATGACGAGTGCTGCCCCGTCTGCCCTGAAGACGGTATGAGCCTCTCAAGCACAGAGTTCTTAAGAAAACACATGAAGGCCACACTGTACAGTCAACACAAGCTGTTTTAACATCTCCAAAAAACTCACTCTCATGCACTCCCATCTTCTCAAAGCTCATCTTCAGGATTAAGTTGAGGGTTTTGAGATCCTTTAAGTGCTTTATGTTGTGTCTCCTCCATTTCTGCAAAACTATGGAAGGAGACCTTAACACAATACATCCTAACATCCTCCCCTTATTTCTCCTCTTCAGGCTACAAAGATGGTGCTCCGGAGGTATGTAGAATTATGTCTTACCCAGTAATACTTGTGTTATAGTTGTTCCTTTAAACTCATCATTTTCTCTCAGCCATGTCAATAAATAGAACTACTCAATGATTATGGTGCTTCACACAGTAAAAGCCAACAATCACATTTTGGCATAATAAGTGCTTTCATGATGAAGCTGATTTTTGTTCTTTTAACCACAGGGGCCCAAAGGACCACGTGGGCCTAAAGGAGAACGGGTAGGTCTAATGCTTTTCATCCTTGGATTTGATTTGACAGTTAGGCTCTCTGAGCTGATCAGTGTTTTAGCTGGATGTGAGGCAGCAGAATGCATTCAGGCTGGAGTAAAAACAGGCCTCAGACATGTGAGGACAGGATGGGTTCCAGGGCAGCTTCCACACTCGGCATGACGTTGCTCTCACCATTTGTTTTTTTTTTTTTTTTTTTTTGAGAATATCACATTTCAGGAGTGAAAAGTTTCATAAAGCTCTTCAGCATTAATGCGTTGCGTTTTCACGACACCATGATTCCAGGAAACAAGGAGCTTGAAAGCATCAAAGGAAACAGCAAAGTTCGGTGTGGGCCACAGCTGCAGAAACATTTAATCAAGACAGTGTTGTTTGTTTTTCATTTCATCTCCTGTTGAACTGCTGCTATCTGTGCTTAAACAAGGATTAACTGCATTACGCCTCAGTCAGTTGCAGATCTGTCAAATACTCATATTGGAAATAATCGGTAGGATTATTTGGAGGTGGATTTTTTTTTTTTTTTTGATAATGACAAGATGTTTTGGAGATTTTTGTGTAAAAGACAGTGGTGTTTGTGTCAATCCTTACATGAACATCGTGTGTGCTGATGTCACATGGCCACTGGTTGATCACTTATCATTTTGGCTGGATGATGGATTTGCTAATCCTTATGACCGTGGAAGAGTCTGTAAAGAGAAAGAAGAAATGTTGAAGATTGTAGACCATCATGTGACTCAGCCATGCTACACTGTGGTCAGGTGTAGAGCCCCTCCTGTATGACCATGTGGTTTAACTCATCCTTCCTTTTTCTCAGGGTCCTGCTGGTCCTCCTGGCAGAGATGGTCAACCTGGCCGACCTGGTCTTCCTGGACCTCCTGGCCCTCCTGGACCCCCTGGTCTTGGCGGAGTAAGCTCTCATGTGTTGTGTTTTATGTGGATCTGGTCTCTGGTTGCTTCATACGCAGTCAGAGCTTTAAACCACAGTCATAGGACTCCACTTTCCAAAAGTAGCACACTGGATTTGGGGTAGCTCTTATGTTCAAGCCAACACTCAAACACATCATTACTTTGAGCTCAGGTTCTGCAGGAACCCTGTGAATGATGGCTTTTCTCACTATAGCCTAAGATGTCAGAGTAATTTCTTCCCTAACCATGACCCTGGAACAGAATGTTGGGTTCTGATGTTGCTGATTGGTGACATGCTTTTATAATTACATGTTGTTTCATCAGTAGAACCAACTATGCATTGTAGGTTTACTCATAAGCTTCTGCTTTTTAACATTTGGAGGCAAAATTTCTGGATAAATGTAAACTAACCTAACATGGCTTTCAGAGCAGAAGCAGGTCCGTGGCAGTTGGTTCTCTTTAAGGAACAGTAGTCACGCCTTTACAAATCGTTATGTCAGGAATACTATTAAATGAAGCAGATATTTGCCCCCAACACATATTCAGATGTTACACACAACCAACTTCATGAAACATGACACCATTCAAACTCCTGCACATTAATATCATGTTTGAGCTTCTTTAATGTTTGGGGAAAAAAATTAGAATCTTTAAAAGAAAGGAACATTTTAATGTTGCATAAATGAAAGGTATCATTCCTGGATCAGCAAGAGTCTATTAGTATTTAACAAAACTGTTTTGTTTTTCCAGAACTTCTCCCCTCAGATGTCTGGAGGCTATGATGACAAATCCCCAGCCATGCCTGTCCCTGGACCCATGGTGCAATACACAGACACTCTTAATAGTATTTCTGTAATGGTGATGACACAGTACTTGACCTGAACTCTGCTTGTCTGACAGGGCCCAATGGGACCACGTGGTCCTCCAGGACCTGCTGGTGCTAGTGTGAGTACAACTCTCCTCTGCATTTTCAACTGTTTATTTAGGAATAAACATTACATGACTTCATACCATTCCAAATCCTTCAACACCATCCCAAACCACACCATACAATGTGTCAGTGGCTCTGAGGTTGGTAGTTTTCTCAAAGCCGTAAGTAAGGCTGGTGGTTCATTTTCCTGCTTACTCCAGGTACATGTTAAAGTGTCCTGGAGTAAGGCGCTGAAACCCTCAGTTGCCTCAAGGGGGCTCCACAGCCACTTGTATGTGAATGTGTGCGTGTCAGAGTGGGTAAATAGGCAGGAGGTAAGCAAAGTAAAAGAGCTTTAAGTAGCAATTTAAAGAAAAACTCTACAGAAGTATGGACTATATACCAAGAATGCTATGCATGGTCAATGTAACATGCATTTACTATACTTTTCTATACGGTACTGTACTGTACTGTACTATACTATACTGTACTATACTATACTATACTATACTATACTGTACTGTATTGTACTATTCTGTACTATTCTGTACTATGCTTTACTATACTATACTTTACTGTTCTGTGCTATACTATACTATACTATACTGTTCTGTACTATACTATACTTCACTATACATCCCTATATTGTACTGTTTTGTACTGTGCTATACTTTGCTGCACTGCACTGCACTATACTACACCATGCTACACTCTACTCTACTTTACTATACTCTACTATACTAAACATGCCACTATGTTAGACTGTATGGTTTCATTCCACAGTGTTCACCATGCAGAATTGTCAGAGTCAACAATTTTCATTATTTTTTGTATTTCCAAATTCCAACATAGCTGCCCTATAGGACGGTCATTTTCATGCCACTGCATGCTCAGCATGCAGTGAAGCAAGTGGGGTCAGACTGGGTAACAGTGAAAACCTGTACATGGTGTATTCTTGGCACCGACTGAGATAAACACTACATTACTACTTTAATCTGTACCAAGTAAAGTTGACAAGGATGTGAATGTCTAACCAAACAACTGAAAATATTTTAGCCAAACAACATACAATTTTAGGACCAGCATCAGAAATGAAAAACAACTGCAAAAACTCACAAATAAAAAAAAAGAACATGTCTGAACTAACGGTGTCATTTGATTTTATCTTTATTACATTCTGTTGCTGTTTTACTGTTTTTGTATTCTCTGTGTTGCGTTTTAGCAAATCCAAACAGCACCCTTACGTCACATCCCGTTTTGCCATGAACTGTGCACTGTGCAGAGCTAACACGTTAATTTTTGTGTGTCTACTAGAACAGGTTTATCTGAATCAGGGGATACTTCCAAAGCTTTGGATGAGTCCTTAGAGAAGAATACCAAAGATTGTTTAAACATAAGACTAGAGCTGATAGCTTTTAAGTCATCATGACTTACATAAAAAGTTTTTTTAGTGCAGAGATGTAGGCAGATGTCTCATTTTGAGAACATTTTGGTAATGTTTCCTTAACAGTCAAGTGAGAACTGGGAGGCAGCAGCAATGAATATCTATACCTGCACTCAGTTACAGGAGAACAGTGGAAAGTCCAAATGTAAGTCCAAATGTACGTGGACTTACTAATGGAACTGTTTGCGCCTACAGGGACCTCAGGGATTCACAGGTCCCCCCGGTGAGCCTGGAGAGGCTGGAGCTCCTGTAAGTGTTCACTACATTTTACAGAGTCCATCCTTTCAATACAGGTTATTTGTATGTGACCTCTCTAACATTCTTTATTTTTTATCTAGGGTCCCATGGGTCCACGTGGACCTGCCGGCCCCCTGGAAAGAATGGAGAAGATGTAAGTAGACTGAATCTCTTCAAATTGACACGTTTGGATCCTCAGTTTAGATTCAAGATTCCTGTTAATCTCCTTTACTTTATCAGGGCGAATCTGGCAAACCTGGTCGCGCTGGTGAACGTGGACCTCCTGGCTCACAGGTAGATCGTGTACAAGTCTGTCATTGGCACAAGTGATCACAATTAAAGCAGAGCTGATGTCCTAACTTTGCTTGACTTTACCAGGGAGCTCGTGGTTTCCCAGGAACCCCTGGACTGCCTGGCATCAAGGGACACAGAGTGAGTATGAGGCTCCATCATGGCTCTGCGTCACAGCTAGAACAGCCGTTTGCTCATCTCTTGTGTGTTTTAGGGTTTCAGTGGTCTGGATGGGGCAAAGGGAGACACCGGCCCTGCAGGACCCAAGGTAAGCACCAGTCTTCAACCAGTAACTGACCAATGAAACAGCTTGCTTTTATCACTGAGCTCCTGTTAAAACCTTACTAACAGCTGATACAAATCAAGAAGAAACTTCTGTTACAGTTCTACCTGCTATTATCAGGACTCTGTTCAAAAATATCCTTGATGTTGAACTTATAACCATCTTAGATCCGAACATAAAATGCTGGATTTTCTGTTACTGGCCTATTAAAACTTTTATTTGGTTCTGTCCCCCTGATTACCTCAGTTTTGAACAGAGCAATATAACAGGGAACCCATGAAAGTGTTGTTGCTGCTCGTGTGCTTGGTGCAAGCTTTCTCCCAATGTTATAGCGGGGGCTGCCCAGAAGCTGCTGAAAACCAACATTAAGTTAGTATAAGATGTAAAAAGCCATTCTACATGATAAGCTGGACTTTGTGTTTTATTTTAGGGTGAAGCTGGAGCTCCTGGAGAGAATGGAACTCCTGGTGCAATGGTGAGTTCACAAGCCAATCATGACACGGCTGCCATCACAAAGGCCTCGCTACTAACCCTGAATGTGACTGCCCTTTCAGGGACCCCGTGGTCTGCCTGGGGAGAGAGGTCGTGCTGGTGCTCCTGGAGCTGCTGTAAGATCTGCAGCACCAACACAGCCTGAGCAACATCCTGGATAGCTGTCTGTAAACACGGTAACCACCTGGTTTTTTTGCAGGGAGCTCGTGGGAATGATGGAGCTGCAGGTGCTGCTGGACCTCCCGTAAGTCTGTCCTTCTCTACAACTGGTTTCACATATTCCTCTGACAGAAATCTATCAAAATGGATGCATGCCTTCAGGAACACAGAATAAAAAACGCCATTTTGTTTTAATTGTCACTGAGAAAAGCACACCGGAAAAAAAACCCTCTTCTTGATCAGAGGTGTTACCATAGCAACCAATAAAAGCAATCAAGGGACTGGCTCTGAAGAAAATGTTTACTTTTCATTCTGCTACCATAGCTTACAGGCCTGCTTAGCTGTCTAAATTGGCAGTTTCTGAGCCACAAGAGTTTCTCTGAAGCACTTGACCACATTAGCCACGTTGGCAAACATCAAAGGAAATTTCTTTGTTTGTCTAAATCCCTTTTGTTTGTGCTCAGGGCCCCACAGGCCCCGCTGGACCTCCTGGATTCCCTGGTGGCCCCGGAGCAAAGGTATGATGTTTAAGAAAATAACACCTTCTTTTCTAAAGGGGTTTCTTCTGCTCGTTTCTGTGTTAGGGACGTTTTCTCTGACAGCCACTAGTTAATCTCAGCAGTCTGAAAGAATAGGAGAACAGAAATTTCAAAGCATGGAATTCATCTCAGGAGGAAATTGTCCTTTTTTGGCTCATTTGGTTGATAGTAAAGGAGCTCTGCTGTAGTTCTGACATTTGTAGCAGATAATATTTCAATGGTCATAATTCTGCCACGTCTTCAGTCTTTGTTAATACCAGAAGTCTTTCTACTAAGAAACTGTCCACCTTTTTATACATTTGATATCTAAAAAAAATTACATTTGCATGTTTTCTACAGCCATGGATCATCAACACTGTTTGATTTCTTCACTGCTAGGGTGAAATTGGACCCCAGGGTGCTCGCGGACCAGAGGGTCCTGCTGGAGCTCGTGGAGAGCCTGGAAACCCCGGACCTGCTGGTCCAGCTGGTCCTTCTGTTAGTATGAAGTTTGAATGGTATTTATATATATATACATGATTAAATATAAAGCATATTTAAATGTTTGCAACTTTTTTTACATTTAGGGAAACCCTGGAGCTGATGGAGCCGCTGGAGCAAAGGAGCCCCTGTAAGTCTCTTTCTTTAAGGATTTATGTTTTATTATCTGTAGAATAGACAAAGAAAGCAGAAAGACAACAGTGTTGTTGATAGGCTGAAATATCTGATTGTGCATCATGGAGCTGAAATGCTGTTTTTCTCTGTCTACATTGTCTGATGTGACTACTGTAATCTCTGCTGCCCCTGCAGGGTGCTCCTGGTGCTGCTGGAGCTCCTGGTTTCCCCGGACCACGTGGACCCCCAGGCCTCAAGGCGCTGCTGGTGCCCCAGGACCCAAAGGAAACACTGTAAGTCAGCTGTGTGCGTAGAAAACAAGCAGCTTACCAAAGTATAAAGGTGGAAAATGATCTGTTTATCTTTTATTTTTTTCTGACCATGATGCTTTAGCAAACAGCTGGAATTTGTTTGTTTTTTATTACTGTTTGTGTATGTTACTTTTGCTAAACTTTTATTTTTGCTTTTTTCACTTGCTGTTCATCAGGGTGAAGTTGGTGCCCCAGGAGCCAAAGGAGAGCCTGGCGCTAAGGGAGAAGCCGTAAGTCCAGCAGAAATAAACAAAACCTTGACCTTTTTAAAACATGCAAATGGTCAGAAAGGAACTTATGTTTGTGTGAATTCTGCAGGGCGCCCCAGGTGCACAGGGACCCCCAGGAACCCATGGTGAGGAAGGCAAGAGAGGAGCTCGGGGAGAGCCCGGTACCCAGGAGCTCGCGGAGCACCTGGCGAGCGTGTAAGCACCTTTTCTCATTGTCATTTTTGCTTTATATCGATATGTTTTATGTGATGCTGAAAGGAAAACAAACAAAATCTATACAAATACATTTATGAAAAAGAATCTATATTTTATTATTCCATAAGAACATTGTAAAGAGTCATCCTATTTGGTCAGAAGCCATACTTAACTCTTTTCTAGGTTTTTACAGCACAGCCCCAATAATGAGTCAGTCTGAATGAGTGGTCAGAAAACTTGAATCAATAAAAGGCATTTTGGACCATGAAAAGACCCACAAAAATGGTTTCAAATCATTTGTTCTGCATCCCTCATGTTTCAGCTTCCTGTGGTTATTTGATCCCATTTGATCTGCTCAGTTCTGGTCTCTTTGTGGAACAGTTTTTTGTGACAAAATGTCATTTTGTCTAAAGGGTGCTCCTGGAGGTCGTGGTTTCCCTGGTTCTGATGGCCCAGCTGGAGCCAAGGTAAAATAAAGACACACGAACACCAAGATGTGTCCAGCTAAACATCTCATTACTTATTCTTATTCAATACTTATCTAATTTACTTATTTCTACACCCCACCCCCACCGTCAAAGGGTGCCCCAGGTGAGCGTGGTGCCCCTGGTCTTGTTGGACCAAAAGGGTCAACTGGTGAGCCTGGTCGTACTGGTGAGCCTGGTCTGCCTGGTGCAAAGGTGAGATTTTCTACAGTGAGGTGTTGCAGATTCCCCCTCTTCACCATAATGACACTCTCACATTGCTCTGCAGGGAATGACTGGTAGCCCTGGTAGCCCTGGACCTGATGGCAAGATTGGACCTGCTGTAAGTTCATGTCCATTCTGCTTTGTTTGTTTGGTCAGCAAATTGTTAACATTTAGTTTGTGCAGTAACTTAGATTTTTGGCATATCCTATCAGGGAGCCCCTGGACAGGATGGCCGCCCTGGACCCCCTGGCTCTGTTGGAGCTAGAGGTCAGCCTGGAGTCATGGGTTTCCCAGGACCCAAGGGAGCTGCTGTGAGTACTATTTCAGCCCCTTTGGGTTTTACTGATTGAGACAAACATATACTCCATGATTTCTCTGCTGTGTATTCCCCCAGGGTGACGCTGGTAAGCCTGGTGAAAGAGGAGTCATGGGACCCACTGGCCCTGCTGTGAGTTTTTCTCTTCATTTCAAATGATCCCATCCTTTTCTTGATAAGCTTAAAACTAATTTTGATGTCCTATCTGAACATGCTTTTTTGCACTTAGGGTGCACCTGGAAAGGATGGTGATGGTGGTCCTCAGGGTCCTCCTGGACCTGCTGTAAGTGAACACACTGTGTTGTGTCATATCCACATCGGGCTTTACCTCCATAAAGCTTCAGGATTGCTAGTTTTGACACGGCTTTCTCATCTTCAGGGCCCTGCTGGGGAGAGAGGAGAGCAAGGACCTGCTGGTGCTCCTGGCTTCCAGGGCCTTCCAGGACCACAAGGCGCCATTGGTGAGCCTGGCAAGTCTGGCGAGCAGGTATAAAGTAAAGGGGGGCGAACCTCTGAAATCTATGCAGGTTTGTCGGTTTAATGAGTTTTAACTTTTTTCTTTTGTGTTTGTCTTTTGATTCAGGGACTTCCCGGTGACGCTGGAGCCCCAGGACCTTCTGGAGCTCGGGTAAGTTGTTGTTTTGATGGTCATGTAATACTCTGTCATGAGTAGTGTCAATTGGCCAATCAAAGATAGACCTTTACTGCATTGTTCACATGAGCAATTACTTCAAAGTTAAGCAAGAAATCTGTCAGAAAGCCAGTGTCTGTGACAGTGAAGCTGCAACCACATGTATGAAGATTTGAAGTGACAGTTTCCACATTAACCTGGTTACTGGAGTAATTACAACTGGACTTTGATTAACAAGCCAACAGTCCAACTCGATCATCTTCTGATCTATTTTCAAAGTGTTTCCAGTGGTCTTTAATCAAGATTGAGGTCCTTTTAAGGCAAAATCAAAAAGCTGTGTCATTTTCTAGGACATGGTTTCTGCAGAGCGACAGTAATTCATAAAAAAAAAAAAAAATCACCTTTCACTGTCCACAATTCTGAATTGTTGGTGGGACCATTGGTGCGGAGCAACCCCGCCCCTTTCCCACCCTATTGCTGAGAGCTCAGAGCAGGGAGCTTGTCCAATGTATTTTCTACATCACAAATACAATATTTTTCAAACTGCATTTTTTCATCTGCTGCTGATTCACAATAATTTAGAAGTGCAATTTTAAGCCTAATTGTCTTTATAAATGTGCTCCATTATCAGAAAAATGCAACAAGAACATGTTACCAACACCAAAAACCCAATTTTTCTCAGAGTGGATCTTCAAAGGCAGCTGTTAGATGAACATGTGCTCACGGGATGTAAAAGGAAAAAAATCCATCTGAAGGTCCAACATTTTTACCAAAATAAGAAGAAGATTCTATAAAAAAAAACATCTTTCAAGAAAATTGCAATGAATATTCCTCCTTTCCTCATTACATCTATATAATAATTAACTCACCATCGTGCAACCTGTCCTCTCAGGGAGACAGAGGCTTCCCAGGTGAGCGTGGATCACCTGGCCCCGTTGGACCTGCTGGAGCCCGTGGATCCCCGGAGCTGCTGGAAATGATGGTGCCAAGGTCAGCTTCACACGACCAAAGAATTAAGACATTTCAAATTAACTGTGTTTGGAAACAGCATAGCACTAGTTTCTGACCTTCATTTTATTTGTTAGGGTGATGCTGGAGCCCCTGGTGCTCCTGGAGCTCAGGGTCCTCCTGGACTGCAGGGAATGCCTGGAGAGCGAGGTGCTGCTGGACTTCCTGGTCTGAGAGGAGACAGAGTGAGTTTTCTCTGCTCTATATTTCACTAATAAAATGTCTGTGTGTTAAATAATGAAAAATGTGTTTTGAATGATCCAAATGATTGAATAACCCATTGATCTCCATGAAAACCTACAGTCTGGGGTAACTCACCTGCTTTTGACTCACCACAATCCAGGGCGATCAAGGAGCTAAGGGTGCAGATGGAGCTCCTGGAAAAGATGGTCCCCGTGGCTTAACTGGACCCATAGGTCTTCCTGGACCTGCTGGAGCACCAGGAGACAAGGGAGAGCCTGGTGCTGCTGGACCTGTTGGACCGGCTGGAGCCCGTGGAGCCCCTGTAAGCAAAAAATATATTACTCTGTAGTAGTTTTGTATTTTAATACAAACAGGTGTGTTTGTAACAACTGAGTGTGTGGACAGGCTCCTCCCATTTCAGACAAACATAAGCCACCTTACTGTAATGATGATAAATGTCCAGCATCTTGTTGTCTGTCGTTTTATGATACTACACCCCCCCGTAGTCATCCTCTAACTTGTGTAACCCCCCCCCCCCCCCGCTTCCCCCTTTCTGTTTTATGCAATTACCACCCCACTCTCTAACATCTCTCTTCTTCTTCTTATTTGTCCAGTTTAAATAGCAAAAGGGTTTATACAAAAATACACCTTGTGTGTCTGATAATTTATAACATCCGATTGTAAAAGTAAAATCTGGATAACACAAGAGGCTCTCAGCTCATATCTGGTTGCTCTGCAGTTGGACAGGACGAGTTTAAATAAATAAATAAATAAATAAATATAACTCTGTGTGAAGAAGTAATAATTGTTCGACTTCACCAACACTACAAATCTTTTCTCAAAGGGTGAGCGTGGAGAATCTGGACACCTGGACCTGCTGGTTTTGCTGGACCACCTGTGAGTCTTTCATACACAAATACTTAAGCCTTCTTTTGTTTTTTTTTTCGTTTTCTTAAAGTCAAACTTTCTCTAAACTTCTGTCATTTCTCTAAATGATAGGTAGTGATGGACAACCTGGTGCCAAAGGAGAAGCTGGTGAGAATGGTGCTAAGGGAGATGCTGGTCCCCAGGCCCGCTGGACCAACTGGGTCTCCTGGACCTCAGGTTTGAGGACTCTTTTTTTGTAATTTCAATCATAACATTTCACAATAAACTAAATGTGTGATTTGTTTCCCATACTGAGTTCTTCCGAGTTCAATGACAGTATGACCTTTATTTCAGGGTCCCGTGGAAACACTGGAGCTAAAGGAGCACGCGGACCCGCTGGTCCACCTGTAAGTCACCATTCTCATTTACCACAACACCTTTTTTCTTAAGTTGGACAGGTTTAGCTCAATTTCAAGTAGGAAAACATTATCAAGTTGCTAAGTTGTCTAATGAAGGAGGTGAAGACAATTCCAGTAATATCACTACATGTAATACAGCTACGTCACTACTATACTTTATGACAGACGGTAAACATCAGAAAACAAACATGGTCAGTGTAAACCCCTCTTCTGGTTTCTTTGTGTTTATGTTTGATAAAGACGTTAAAAAACAATTTTAAGCTTCTTTAAAGAGCTTTCTTTTTATTAAAGGTTGCATTATGAGGTACAACCAATGTTAAGCATCCGTTCATCTTAGTATTTTTTATGAATATTTAAATGACATTTTTATGCTTTTCCTCCAGGTGCAACTGGTTTCCCTGGAGCTGCTGGTAGAGTTGGACCCCCTGGCCCCGCTGTAAGTCTCTTCATTTTTAGAACCTGAAGGTTTGCGGCCCTTGTCCAGAAGCAGGCCTCAGAAAGCACTTCTAAACTTCTAACCTCATAACCTCATAACCTTCATCCTCAGGGCAATTCTGGACCACCAGGACCCACTGGCCCAGCTGGCAAGGAAGGACCTAAAGGAAACCGTGGTGAGACAGGACCTGCAGGTCGCCCCGGTGAACTTGGTGCTGCTGGACCTCCAGGACCAGCTGGAGAGAAGGGCAGCCCTGGTGCTGATGGTGCCCTGTGAGTCTGCTTCCTTACATTTGTTCAAAATAAAATAATTGATATTTAAGTGATCAAAAATATTGTGTTCTCCTTTGCAGGGATCTGCTGGTCTGCCTGGACCTCAAGGTATTGCTGGACAGCGTGGCATTGTTGGTCTGCCCGGACAAAGAGGAGAGAGAGGCTTCCCGGCCTGCCTGGACCTGCTGTAAGTTCCCTCAAAAATGTCAAAAAATATGCATGCTGCTTTGAAAATTAAATTCCTTGACTTTAAAAAAATGTCAAGGAAAAAAGTTCTTCAAACAGAACTGACACAGTACTCAAGTCAAAGAAACAAATACATAGCAGTCACTAAAAAAGGAAAATGAGCTCAGTGGACTTTTGTCACTGTGGCCACAGGGAGAAGTTGAAAGCAGGGATCTGTTGGTCCTGGTGGTGAGCGTGGACCTCCTGGACCATCAGGACCCCCTGGTCTGGCTGGAGCCCCTGGTGAGCCTGGACGAGAGGTTATGGCCTATCAAAGCTACATGCTTTTAAACTGCTCCAATAGATCATCATGTCTGATTGTTCAGTTTTTTGACATGATTTGATTTTTGTAGGAGCCCCTGGTAATGAGGGATCAGCAGGTCGTGATGGAGCCCCTGGACCCAAGGTGAGCTCATGAAGGTCTGCCTGCTCGTAGCTGAGGCCCATGTCGTAGTCAACATGGTGTTACTGCAGAGGGATTTTGAAACTCTGATGTTGATTGGCCATCCACCTGTTAGTGTTTATTAGTTTGAGGAAAAAAACTCTTATTTTGCTCTCACATCAGAAAAAGAATTGAAACTTTGGGTTAACTGATTTGTATTCCATTCTAGGGAGACCGTGGAGAGTCTGGCCCTGCTGGCGCACCTGTGCCCCTGGCCCCCCTGGAGCTCCTGACCTGTTGGACCAGCTGAAAGGCTGGTGACCGTGGAGAGACAGTAAGTAACATTAACCAAAAAAGTGTTTGGCTTTTTCTGTCCACCTTCATTCTTTAGACAAGTGTGACTGTGCAAGTGTGGTTTCCTTGGACCTCCTCAGAATAGCATTTCTTTTTCTGTTTTACAGGGACCTGCTGGACCTGCTGGTGCTGCTGGCCCTGCTGGGCCTCGTGGAACCTGCTGTAAAGACACTTTAAAAACCAAAAATGACAATGGGTACAAGCAAATCTGTGGAAAACGCTCATCCCTTCTCTTGTTTGTTCTACCAGGGACCTCCTGGACTTCGTGAGATAAAGGCGAGACAGGAGAGGCTGGAGAAAGAGCATGAAGGGACACAGAGGATTCACTGGCATGCAGGGACCACCTGGACCTTCTGTACGAGACCTGACCACGAGTTCAAAAATACTGACCACAAAAGAAACCTACTGAACAATATCAGAATACATTTTACTCCTGGTTTTTTGGGCTCATAGGGACCACCTGGAGAGCAAGGACCTGCTGGAACTGCTGGACCTGCTGGACCCAGAGTAAATTATTTTTCTCAGACTCTTCAAAACTGTTGTGGGTTCAATTTTCAGATCAAGTTTTACATTTTTCTTCTTGCTTTTTTTAGGGCCCTGCTGGATCTGCCGGAGCTCCTGGTAAGGATGGCATGAGCGGCCTTCCTGGACCCACTGGACCTCCTGGACCTCGTGGTCGCTCTGGAGAGATGGGGCCTGCTGTAAGTCTGACTATTTCTAAGAATTTGTTTCCTCAAATTTTGCAAGACCAAACGATGTAAGACTGAATGTGGTATTCAACTTCTAAAAATGTTTAGGGTCCCCCTGGTCCTCCTGGACCTGCTGAGCACCTGTGCCCCTGGTGGCGGATTTGACCTTGGCTTCATTGCACAGCCCCAAGAAAGGCACCTGATCCTTTCCGCATGTTCCGTGCTGATGATGCAAATGTTCTCCGAGACCGTGACCTGGAGGTGGACAGCACCCTGAAGAGCCTGAGCCAGCAGATCGAGCAGATCCGCAGCCCCGATGAACCAGAAGAACCCTGCCAGAACCTGCCGGGACCTTAAGATGTGCCACCCAGACTGGAAGAGCGGTGAGTTTTGTTTTACATTCTCCGTGTAATATGTTGAGGTTCCACAGAAAGTCAACTTTTCTGATCCTGTCTGCCCTTCAGTGAGTACTGGATTGACCCAGACCAGGGCTGCACTCAGGACGCCATCAAGGTTTACTGTAACATGGAAACCGGAGAGACCTGCGTGTCACCAACTCAGCGTGAGGTTGCCCAGAAGAACTGGTACACTAGCAAGAACATCAAGAGAAAGAAGCATGTCTGGTTTGGAGAGACCATGAATGAAGGCTTCCAGGTAAAATACTATTTCTAACAAATTATTTGAATGTGCCTTTCTTTTCTTCATCTAAATTCACTTCAACTAACCTTTTTGCAATGCCTCTTCCTCGCCTCTCCAAATTTCCAGCAAGGCCCTAGTCAGTAACTCTCCTACTTTATTCTCTTCTGTATAGTTTGAGTACGGCAGCGAGGGCTCTTTGCCAGAGGATGTCAACATCCAGCTGACCTTCCTGCGCTCATGTCCACTGAAGCATCCCAGACATCACATACCACTGCAAGAACAGCGTTGCCTACATGGACGCTGCTGCTGGAAACCTAAAAGGCCCTTCTCCTCCAGGGTTCCAATGAGATCGAGATCAGAGCCGAGGGTAACAGTCGTTTCACCTACAGCGTCCTGGAGGACGGATGCACGGTAAGGCTGCACTCCCCTACTGTCTTCGTGGCCCAACTGAAATACATTGATAAAAGTGTCAAAATTGTTCACAAACCCAATGCTGCAGGAGCTAAAACTTTTAAGCCTTTAGTCCTGCTAATGAATTATTAATGTGGCCTCAATATAAAGCACATGTCAACATAAAAAAAGCAAGTTTTTTCTGTAGACACTAAAGCCCCCTGTTCCTCTCTCCAGTCACACACCGGAACGTGGGCAAAACAGTCATCGACTACAAGACATCGAAAACATCTCGCCTGCCCATCATTGATATCGCTCCTATGGACATTGGTGCTCCAGACAAGAGTTTGGCCTTGAGTTGGACCCGTCTGTTTCTTGTAAAAAGAAATCTGGACTTGAAATTGTTGTGCGTGTGCGTGTGTGCGTGTTTTGTTTTTCTAGCAGTCATCTCTTCCCAAAAAAAAGTCCACAAACACATTGTTCTAATGTATTTTTCTGGAAAAAACCCAAACCCTTGCTCTAGATTCTACACGTTTCAGTTGGTGGATGACCCCTTTGCCTTAAACCTGCACTACAGCAAGAAAAAGAGAGCAGCAGTGCAGTGCCATCTGCACTGTCAGCTTTGGGACCACTACTTTTTATGTTTTTGAATCTTTTTTGCTTGTTTTTGCAACGCAAACACCAAGGATCCTGTAGAGAAGACATTTCGCTTCACTGGCAGCAAGAAAATAATATATGCCTCTGTAAATGTAAAAAACCAACACGTCTCCGCTTCATTCAGCCACACCAGGCCTCCATGGAGTTTACAGAAACACACAGGTGACCTTTGTATTTTTTTTTTACCCCTCTGCGCCCTGCAGAATGAAAGGACGGTCCCAGCAGACAGAACACGGTTGCTCTGTACCACGTTTCAGGTGATGATGAATAAAAGGTGAAACTGACAGCCCGGGTGTCTCTGTTGTTCTGCACTCCTGTCCCAAACTGGCCTCATCTTCCTTCCACTTGTGCTGCTGTTCTATGTCTTGTTCAGCTGACACCATGTAATTTTACCTTTATCCTAAAGAAAGTCACATTAAAACCACCTGCAGACAAAAATGGTTTGAAACTCTATTCTGCGTAGGAAGTAGAGCTACCTCAAACAAGCAATTCAGAAAAGAGAGGCACGGTATCGAAATGAAGCCTGTGACAGTTGTGGGGGAAGTTGAGGCGTAATAACACTTAGCAGAAGCAGCTATACCTAAGACCAAAGGTGCTATTGTCTGTTGGGGGTCTGCTGACTGCACTGCAGTGTTCAGCTCAACAATGGTGCTAAAAACCAACCCAAGTTTTGGTTTGTGGAGTCCAGAATGACACAGATTCTCTGGTTTTACAGTGCAGGCAGGCAAGATGAATCTATTTCTTCGCTCTCACTCTTGTCTCTGACATCCGCCATCCTTTAACCCCACACTTTAATTTGTTGTAGCTTTTTCTTGTTCTCGTCTGCTTCTGAATTTCAAACCAGACATCCGAATTCATGACCAGAAAGAGCAGTTTGTGAGACAAGTTAGACAGACACACTCATGGGAGAAAACACCACAAGGATCTGTACCTATTTTGTATATGTATAATAAATTGAGATGTTTTTAATTATTTTGAATGCTGAAATAAAGCATGTTAATTCGTCTAACAGTGAATCCTGTCTAATTCTATCGTTTACTCGCCAGCATTTGTCAGCGCAGCTTAAAAATGTCACAACCTGATCAGGTTCTGATGAATCTGCTCTAACTCTTACACAGACAAAAGAGATGTGGTCTCAGTCCCATCACAGCCGTCTCCTGATCAGCACATGGGCTATATTTCACAGCAGTAACTGCAGTAGTTTCATAAATGTGCTCTGCAACTGCAGAGTTGGAGAAAAGGAAGAAAGAAAGCATGTCCCACCTGTTTTGGGCAACTTGCCAGCCAACAATCCAGAGACTTCCATAATCCACCAAGAAAACAGTTGTCATCTTTATATTCCAATGAGGAAGATGAGGATCTAAAAAAACCTCGGCTGAGCCAGCTTGAGTCTTCATGCAGTGGTCAGAGCAGAAGTCTGGATGGACTGTGGAGCTGAGAGCTGCTCCACAATCAGCCTGCTGGCACCAGCCGGACTCACAAAGACTCCGATTGTCCACCTTGAAGGAAGGAGGAAGGAGGAATCTACCTAAGACCTGCACATGAGTATGCACTCCCAGCGGGAATCTGGATCAAGTCTGCAATAGCACATCCACTCTGTTTTAGGCCTGAAGAGAGGAATGTTCACCTCTCCAGTTTCACACCACAGAGGAGCAGTGTGTGCAGAAAAAACTCTCGAGACATCAGAGGCTTTTCTGTGGATGGATGTTGATAAAAGGAGCCCAGAAAAAACAACATTAGATGGAAATGAAGAGGAAGAAGAGAGGAAGGCTCAGCATGGAAGTCTTCCCATGGTGTTATGTTTGTGAAGGTTTTTTCATTTATTGACTTTGCTCTGTAACTGTGCACTGGAGTCAGAAGCAATTTAAACTGTGGACTTCCTCAGAATAATGTTATTGTCTTATGCTTCTGAAACAGAAAGTTTACAACTTTTTACTATCATTTTCTAAGTACTGGATCCGTCTGTGGTGAGGATTATCTGCAGATTAAAAAAAACATCTGCACATTTGAAAGATATATTTTCAACACAGACTTGAGCGCAGCTCTGGGTCTACACAACCTTCAGACCCTAATCATGACCCTGGATAAAGTTGTTCAACTAAAAAAATTCTATTTGTGCAAATTAAATTCTAAAGAACAAGTGATGCTTTAATCAAATCAGTCCACTTTGGAGCAAGTTACATTTTAACAGTCTGTTCACAAAATGATCAAATGTGATCTTTATGGCCTCTTTACCATAATGTTCTTCCATCAAAAACATCAGATGGATGAATAATGAAGGTTTTCTGTACATCCGAGGCGTGAATTCAAACATTAACATCAAACATCAATTCTCACAATCTCAGTGAATCTTTTGGATTTTTACAAAGTTATGTTCAGAACACAGGTTTTCTCTTAAAGTCCACTTCAATCATCTTTAAATCTATTTTTAAATTGTTCCCAGTGGTCTTTTAATTATCATGCTGTTTTTAGCCAAAACATTTTCTAGGACATATTTTCTGCAGAGTGCCAGGAGTTCCTTAGAAATTCACGTGAGTTGGGGTTGGAGCAGTTTTCCACCCGTTTTCCATTATCCAGCTGTTTTTGTTCTCTCCCACTAGCTTTCAGCCACACACAACCTCAACCTAACATTATCGGTGCAACAAAAAAGGTGAGCAATATCTGAGCTATAGATTTCTGATCCAGATTCCAGCTCAACGAGGAATACAAAGACATTCATGGATCTGTTTGTAAGTGGATGCATCAAAATGGAGCGGAGCAGGGAACTTGTGGCCTGCCTCGTATTTTCTAAAAATAACAATTAGGATTTTTTTCAAACGTCATTTTATGTCTGCTCCTGATTCACAACTCTTTGAATAAAGAAACACAGAAATGCAATTTGTATCTTAACGTTCTTTATATACTGTAAGTCCTTCATTATGAGAGAAATGTCATGAAAATGTTAGAAACACCAGTCATTCCTTTGGGTGTCAAAGAAAACATATGATGATGCTGAAAAAGACAACAGACAAAAATGGATGAAGTGATGTACAATGAGTAAAAACTACTTTTGACAAAATGTGTGCTAAAACTCTGTTGAAGGCAAAACTTTACAAAACAACAATGCTTGTTCTAGTTCCCCTTACCCCCTGTGTATTAGTTCAAAATAAACAAGCACAGCAGTCCAACAGCGATTGCAGTGAGTGGGACAACACTCTGGCTCGCGGAGCTGAAGATCAGACTGCGTTTCAGGGGTATCAGAGGGCACAAGCTCTGGGGCCTTAAAGTGCCCTCCAGCGTGGGGATGCCTTCCCTCGCTAGTAAAACACCAGAGAAGGTGATGGTTCTTGAGATGGTGCTGGCCCAGGCACAACTCCCCACCTGCTGCTTGATCCAGACCCGGTCACCGCGCTTCAGCTCCTCCATGTAGTAACACGTGTTGAGGATTGTGTCTCCCCCAGACACCTGAGTGAATCAGCAGAAGGTAAAATGTTCAAAGTCTTTCACTCAGCTCAGACCCAAATCTTCAAGATCTTCACCTGAGCGTGGCATTTCATCCTCTGGTTCCCATTTACCAGGAAGTACCAGTTGTTGTCGTTGGGCCCACGGCAGAGCTGAGCGCTGAAAATGAACTGGTAGACCCCTCCTTGCGGCACCGTGAAGACACCTGTGTTGTTGTTATATCCAGAGCCTTGGTTCACCAGTACATGGTTGAAGATGATTGGATCGAACCTGATGTTTCTCAGTGACCCCTGGTGAGCCACAAAAAAAAGCACAGCGCTCCCTAGAAGCAAAAAGCCACAAGTAAAACCACAGGATTTGTTTCGTGAGATTTTCGTGTAGTGTTTGGACATTTACTGCTGAGATTGTGGAGTCACAGACTCCTCATCCTACCCGGTCTGGCCTCAGCCTGTCGGTGGATCTGTGGAGTTTCACAGAGCGGGTCAAACTGTGTCAGCACATCAATGAAACTGAAAACTAGACAGTGGGGTCAGGTAGCTCACCTGTGGCACAGAGTCTCCTGATGCTAAACAGACTCCACATAGCAAAACCACCAAAACATGTAACCAAGACATCTGCTGAAGGAACGGAAGAGAAGAACGTCTCCAAAGAAACCAGGACTCAGCAGCTGAACACAACCAGAAAACCTGACTGAATATCTGACAGTCAGACACAAAGTCCACCAACATTTGTTTGACCAGCTCACTGCACACACACGCAAAACACAGACACATACACAAACACACTTACACATACTCAACAGTCACACATGCACAACACATGCACACACATATTCAGACACACGTACAGAACACATGCACACAAACACGCACACACAAACACAACACATGCAGACACACGCAAAACACAGACACATACACAAACACACTTACACATACTCAACAGTCACACATGCACACACATGTTCAGACACACGTACAGAACACATGCACACAAACACTCACACACAAACACAACACATCCACACACACGCAAAACACAGACACAAACACACTTACACATACTCAACAGTCACACGTGCCCAATACATGCACACACACACATACATGCACACATACACTTCCGTGCAGCGATAATATTGCTGTCCGGGCACCTCTGGGAAGTGGCGGTTCTTTGGGAATGGTGTGTTCACTTTTCCCTGCTGGAGTCCTGCTGGAAAAGCCAAGACTGCGTGTGTGTGTTTTATTTTTTTTCTTTTGTTTAGTAAAGGCAGCAGTGGGTTATGCTCAAAAAAAGGGGACCAGTCATGGAGGAGCAGCTAAGGGAACTGCATGACCTGGTAGCTATGTTGAGGGGTGAAAATGAGGCAGGAGCCGGCCTCAGCTGCACTAGGTCATAGTTCAGCGTCTGCCATTACTGCACCAGTTCCCCCTCGTCATGCAAATGTTGAAAACATTGCATGACATTTGCACATGGTTGAAATACTTGTTTATATCACCAGAGACCGAAAATGCCCTATGTTCAGGGAAGAACTAGAATGGGGCCGGAGTTGAGAACAAAGCAGTTCCTGTTCGACCTAGGGAGCCTGCAAACAGCTGAAGTTATAACCCACAAATGAATCCCATGATCAATATTGTTGATGCCAGCCCTTTTGGAAAATTGTCAGCATAATGTTCCCTGTGTTATGGTCACACTGACCTGAGTCATAACGACCTCATTCAAATCAAAAATGTATCTTGAGTTTGATGATTGAGTTATGAGATGCGGAAGATCTTCTGAATTCATTCTTGGATAAACAGACCCTTTGAGCAGATGGCAGTTTCCAGTTTTTCTTGATTCAGAGTTTACTCTTTTCCTCAACACTGGCAGAGTGGCTGGAGGAGGTGCAGGCGTGTATGAGGGCATATCAGTTGGAGGCATCTGATCAAGTGTGTTTTCTGTTTGATTACATGGAGGGAGAAGCCCGTGAGGAGATCAAATTTTGTCCAAAGGCTGATTGTGATAACCCTGCTAAAATCATTGCAGTCTTGCGGGAACTGTATGGTTGTTCAGATGGAGTGACTGCAGGAATTCTCTGCTGCTGTGAAGGAGAGGACACCCAATGGTTTTCTGAATGCTGAAGATTTGCTTTGTGACCAATTTGTAGAAAATGTGTTTGATCCTATGCAACAGCGTGAATTAAAACAGTTGGTCAGCAAACAGCCTATGGCCACTTTGCTTGAGGTCAGGGGAGAGGCCATCCGGTGGAGCGGGAGGGCTCATCCGGGGTGAGCAGTTGCCAGAGCCAGTCTGTTTCTTCCCTTATAGGGTTTCAGTGTGGAGTTTGGAGTGGTGCTGGTGTGGTGCAAAACTCCCAGCAGTCAAAGGAATTGAGTGACATCAAGGAAATGTTAAAACAGCAGCAGCAAGTAAAACAGCTGACCCAAAGTCTCTTGCTCATTCAAGGTGCGGCTCCACCCAGCCGTCCCTCTCAGCGCCGCAGAATATGTAGGCGGTGTCAACAGCCGGGCCATTTTACTAGAAAGTGTGACGGCATGCGTGCCACTTCATCACCTCACTGGCCCGAGGGGCAGATAAAGACCCAGCCTCCATCAGAAAACTAGTGCCCACCAAGCTGCAGAGCCAAAGCTCAGGCGGGTTAGTTGTTGGCTCTGAGGTGAGCAAGTTGATGGCCAATTGCCCACATTTGGAGGTGACCATGGGTGGACACGTTTCTTGCTTAGTGGACACAGGTTCCATGGTTTCCACTCTAACAGAGAGCTTTTTTTTTCGGGAGCAGTTTGACCCGCAGGAATTAAAACATCTTCGTGACTGCAGTTGGTTGCAGTTAAAGGCAGCCAATGGGTTAGCCATCTCCTAAGTTGGTTATTTGGAGCTTGAGGTTGAGTTCGGCGGTGCGCTATCCCCTCAACGTTGAATTTTAGTGGTGAAGGATTTTCTGGGGCTGTTAGCAAGGCTCCTGGAGTGTTGGGGATGAATATTATCCAGTGTTGCTTTGACAAACTGTTTAGCAAACATGGGACTGCACTTTTTTGTTTTCCCCAGGTGTCTAAAATTCCAGACTCTTTGGTGGCAGCCTTGCAACAGTGCCACCAGTGCACTGAGGGGGGTCAGTCCGTCCTCACAAGGCATGAGTTTGTGGTCCCAAGGCCTGCTGGATCTTAGATAGTTCCATGAAAATTCCCCCTTCAACTTGCTTTGACCAGGGACCAGGAAAGTTTGCTTTGTTTAAGCTTTGGAGCCTTCCATCTAAGCTTCCTGCAGGACTTCTAGTCTCACCAGCTCTGGAAGGGGTGCAGAAAGAGACAGCGTATGTTCCCGTGGTCAATGTGGGTTCGGCAAGTGTGAGGCTTCCTCCACGAACAGTGATTAGCAGTGTGGTTAGCCTACCAAGGGAAGTGGTGGAGACCCTTAATTGGTGGCTACAATTGCAACTCAGGGAGCTGAAGCCTTCTCTTCCGATCCCATTGATTTGGTGGATTTGTCTTCCTTGTCTGTGGAGGATAAAACAAGGTGAGGTCTCTACTCACCAAATACTTGTCTGTCTTTTTAGCAGATGACAATGATTTGGGCTGCACCAATCTGATCACCTATGAGATCTCCCCTCTGGATGAGATCCCTGTGCGGCAACGCTACAGGCGCATCCCTCCCTCACACTATGAGACAGTGAAGGAACATTTTTTCTTTTTTTTAAAAAACGTGTCCTGTCCAACAGCTGAGCAAACAGATATAAGCTGAGAGCCTCTTCTATTTTCAGATTTTCGGGCCTTATAAATCATTGGGAACACAAAATGTATGTTGGTAAAAGCCCCTTTTGCAGTTTAAACGAAGCTTTATCAATATTAATTTGGCTTGTGTTCTTTTTGTTGGACTGGACGGAAAAAGAGGGGGGGGGGGGGAGTTGAATTATAGATGTTAGAGGATGACTACTGGAAAAGGAAGGTAGAGTTGTCAATCTACAGTCAACAAAATGCTGGAACTTATACCCATTAACATAGTGAGTGTTGGTCTAAAATGGCGGGGCCTGTCCACACACTCAGCTGTTACAAACATACTTGCCGGCTCCAAGAGTGTTCACAAACTTGTCCACATCCAGTTCACACGCACACTTGTGCATACCAACCAACACATGTAGAGCATTACACTATGACATGCACACTATTTGAAGGTGCAAAGGTTAGCAGACGCCTGTGCTCAAGTGAATGTTATGTTAAGCTAAAGTGGATGATGGAATGTAACAAAAAAAAAAAAAAACTCACTAGGACCACCACACGGGCCCCCAACACCCAAGCGCAGTGAGGTACGGAAGCACAGAGCGCAAGGCCCAGCCAGGAGAGGAGCCCTCCCACCACGCCAGGTGGCCTAGCGCAGGGCCCCATGCCCGAGAGGCCCACCACCCCAGACAAGCCGCCCACCACCACCCAGGAGTTCTGAGCTTCCCCCTACCCCAGCCCCGGGTACGAGCCAGGGCCCCCAAGGGAGACCCGCACCAAAGCTCCAGGCAGTTGCGGAGATCCAGGAGAGAGCACAGCGGGGGTAAGCTACCCCCACCTAAAGGAGGGATGACCAAGAGAAGTGGGGGTCCCCGAAGGAGTACATAGCCTGACCAGGCTCTCCTAATGTTGTGACTTAGAAGGGGCCCGCCACCCGAGGGTAAGGACCAGAACCCGCAACACAAGGACACCCCGCTCATGGACTTGCCAGAGGATTAAGGGATCTCTCTCCCTGCGTTGGGAGGGGGCCACCGGGCCCAGGAGGCCGACATCCAAGAGACAATGCAGCCATCGCTGAAGGCCCTGTTCCCTCCACCGGGGTTGGGTAGGGGACAGAAGATTAGTAGTCCCACCTTCCTTGTGTAATGTATTTGTGTGTGTGCTGAGGTGTGTTTCTTGTGGTTGAAGGGTGTGTGTAATGAAGGGTGCAGTTAAAATTGGCGAGCAGGGCACTGAGGACATCTCCTGATTGCTTATAGGGATGTCCAATCACCCTCTCACCAAGGAGCCCTAAATGTCTACGGTGCAGTTAAAATTGGGGTGTAGATCACTAGGAGGACATCTCCTGCTGGCTGGCAGTGATGTCCTAGCACCCCCCACCAAGGGTCCTACGTGTCTAAGGTGCATTTAAAACCAAGAGAAGGGGCGAAACTGTGCGGAGACCATGGGAGGGGGGACCACTGCCACGTGGCTCGGCCCGTCGAGGTATTCCACAAGCACGTCCCCCCTCCAACCTAATAAGTGGTCGTATGAGGAAGGAGGGGAGGTCGGGGACAGCTATCAAACTGACCCCCGATGGTGAAACCCCCCCCAGCATTGGGCCCAAGTCTCCCCAGGGCAGAGGCCCCACCGCCCGAAAGCCGACCCCCCAGGCCCCACACCCAACACAAAGAGAGAGGAGCCCAGAGGGCCAGCCCCCAGGCGCACTAGTTCTCCACTATGGATTTGGCCAGCGGGTATAATCAAGTCCCTGTGGCAGAGGCAGATCAGTCCAAGATGGCCTTTTATACGCCTTTTGGCCTATTCAAGTGGAACCGCATGCCTTTAGGACTTTGCAATGCTCGCAATACCTTCCAACGACTGATGCAGCGCAAGTTTGGTGACCAGCAAAGCCAGTCTCTTTTTGTTGTATATGAATGACATTGTGGTATTTTCTTCCACAGTCAAACAGCACTTGGAGAGGCTGGATTTGGTGCTTGGACGACGGAAGCAGGAAGGTCTGAAGGTCAAGCTCAGCAAGTGTGCCTTTTTTCCGCATCAGGTTTACTATCTTTGACCATGGTGTCTCAACTAATCCTAACAAGGTGGAGGATGTGGCCAACTGAAATGTCCTGGGTACTATTCCACAGTTGTGGTCATTTCTGGGTTTTGCCAGTTATTACCAACGGTTTGTGGAGGGCTTTGCAAGGTTGGCAGCCCCTTGCATAGACTGATTGCAGAGCTGGATGGTGCCAAATCCAGGAAGAGGTCAGGACAGTCTGCTGGACCACTAGATGGATGAATGGCAACAAAGCTTCAAGGGTCTCAAAGCTAAGCTGACAAATGCACCAGTGCTTGCCTATGCTAATTTTTCTCATCCTTTCATTCTCAAGGTAGATGTGAGTCATGGGGGTGGTGTTATCCCAGGAACAAAATGTTGTGGTAAGACCCATTGCATATGCCAGCAGAGGCCTGTGGCCCACGGAGCACAACACAGTCAACTATAGCTCCATGAAGCTGGAGTTTCTAGCCTTAAAGGGGGCTGTGACAGAGAAATTCAGGTAGTATCTTTTTGGGCAAAAGTGTGTTGTCTACACAGACAATAACCCTCTCAGTTACTTGTCTACTGCAAAACTGGGGGCCATGGAACATCGTTGGGCAGCCCAGCTTGCATCGTTTGACTTTGTAATGAAATACAGGTCTGGGAGATGCAACAAAACTGCTGATGCGTTGTCCAGCAATATACCCCAGGTACTTCAGATTTGGAGCATGTACATCCTGCATGGAGCATGTACGTCCCTGAGCTTTGCAGAGGACTCAATCATCTCAAAGGGTGGAGGCTTCTCAGGCAGCCTTAGTCGCCTTTCCACTCCGTAGTTCAGACTTGCAAGCACTGCAACACACTGCAACCAGCTGACCTGAGTATACAGGAGCTTTGTCTGTTTAGAGAACAGAAGCGTTGTCCAACACAGATAGAGCGAAGACTACTGTCTCCTGCTGCTTTGACACTGCTTCGACAGTGGGACCGTTTGGTGAAACAGGAGTGCGTCTTGTACCACCAGGCCTTTCGCCCAGCTAGAGCAGAGGAGATATTGGAAGTGGTGCTCCGGCAGTCGTGGCTCAGGTTTTGGCCACGGAGTGGTTCTCCAAGTTTGGCGTACCAGCTCATATCTACTCTGACCAGGGCCAAAGTTTTAAAGGCACCCCTATCCAGCAGTTGTGTCCTCTTTGTGATAGAGAAGTCACGCACTACCCCTTACTATCCTGCTGACAATGGACAGTGTGAACGATTTAATCGAACCCTGCATGATCTGCTATGCACTTTACTCACGTAAATGAGACTGGAACGCGTACCTGCCACAGTTGCTTTATGCCTACAACACCCCCCCCAAAAAAAAATCAGGCGACAGGGGAATCCCTTTTCTTCCTGATGTTTGGGCAGGAGCCAAGGCTCCCTGTTTACTTTTTGCGAGGTCGGGTTCAGGAACCCACTGGTGGTTCAGTGCACGATTGATGGTGCAAGAAAGAGGCTGGAGGTTGGGGCAGCATGGGGCAATGAACCATGTCCAGCATTTACGAGACTTGCCATTGCTGGAGGGGCAGCTAGTCTTGGTCAGAGACTTTAGCGCTCGGGGGCGGCACAAAATCTGATATTGGTGGAGTGCTGTGAATTAACGAGGTGTTGAGGGCACCTGAGGGAGGGTCGGTGTAAACTACTGCACCAGTTAAGGATCTGCCTTAAACAGAAGCAGGTCCCAGATCACTTTTTCCATCGTCAGGTCGACGATGCAAATTGTTGGGGTGGATCGTGGCAGGATGAGCTAATTGAGCTGCTGCACAGGTGTAGTCACTCCCATCCAGGTGCTGCTAATGAGCACCTGGCCACCTATAAAAATGGGACAAAGCTGGTTCTTCCTGATCCTTGGCTGAGACTTGCCTCCCTTTCTGGGTTTCTGCTCCTCTGCCAGTGCATGTAGTGTGGCTGGGCTTGCTGCCCTTACATATTTCCTCATTCATAGTTGCTGCCATTGTGGTGTTTTTTTTGTTTTTTTGTTTTTTTTTTTTTGCATCAGTGCAGTGGTTATCACCAGTCCTCGCTGCATAGCAGGACAGCTTGCAACTGACAAAAGGTGAATTGGAATAGAGTGCATCGCTCCCTGCCTTTTCTAGTTTTTTTTTCTCCTTTTTCCTTCCAGCGCTGATTGGGTATGTGTGCGGTGTGTGTGCCTCTGCGCCCTGCATGTCCTCTGGCTGCTGAAGTAATGCCCTGCTGCCTATCTGGTTTGCCTCCACAGGGTCCTTGGGCAGGAACCCGCTGCTGCCTATTACGGGTCTCGTTGCCTCGTCAGGACTTCTCGCAGATGTGCTACGAGTCCCCTTCATTTACTTAAATGTTATTTGTTCAGCGCTGCAGAAAGGAGTTGTAGTGTGATCTTCTTATTAGTGTTTAATGACAAAAACAATCAGACATGCACACTAACTGGAAATGTGCACGTTAAACCTTGTACATATCACGCGCATTTGGATTCTGCTTTGTGCAGACAGTCTTTCTGGTTTTATTCAGCCGCGAAACAAAATATTTCAATGTAATCCCTTAATTTAATTAATTCTGTATCCCCAAAATCCTTGACTGAAACATAACACAATAACCTATTTCTTTTCTTTAAGCGCAGGTGTACGGTGGCCCTGAAGTGCAAATAACCTCAATAGCAACGCGACAATGTAAAAACAAAAGACAAATGGATGTAAACAAGTGGGTCAGTCTTATATAAACGTTTTCAGGAGGAATCTTTGTTTTGGCTGCATACATCACAACGAACCTGCACTCCTCCGGACAACTCCTTGAGATATAAATAGGTAAGAGATGTAGACCTGGGGAAAAAAAAAACGTTTCGATGTTATTTGCTGTGGATTTTTTTTTCCTTAGAAAGTAGCCTACTGTTGGTTTCTAAACTACAGTCTGATCACAGTGTAGTTGAAGTTGAAGTGTATAGAGTTTTTTTTCAGGCACCTAGTGAAGTTTATGATTATTTAAAATAAAAATTCTACCTTATGATCACTTTTCATATATTTGACAGATGATGTCAAAGTTGGTAAATATTAATGGGCAATTTCTAAATGTGAAAAAGACAATGTTTTATGAATTTACCTTGATTTTATAGCTTCATATTCTGGAAAATCACAGTACTTGAAATATTTAGAGAAAATTCTTCTCAGTGAATAACTGTTCAGACTGAATAAACCAGAGAGGAGCAGAGGCCTGCTAACTGATGGCAGAACACTGTTGGGAAAGTTTGATCTGAGTTTTTTTTACTTTCAAGTCTCTCTCATTGGCTCATTACTTAAAACAAAGTCAGTCAAAAGCTTTGCAATGTTTTCTGACGGAGGGCGGGGAACGAGCTGAACTGCTTCCACTGACCCGGGCCACCTTCTGACACCTTTACAGGATTGTGACTTGATAGAATATTCTAGAGATCACATTATGGTCCGAAGATGTTACTTTCTACATTGTATTCATAGAAATCCAAGACAACAGTCAATCTGACACTTTCTGCTTCGTTTTATCACTGAAGCAGCAGGTGCATGTTTATTTTAGCGTTCATGGTTAAACTCACTTACTGCACAAAATCTAATTCTAAAATCCTGCATCCTGAATGAAAGCATCCGTGGTATCCCCTGTAGCAATGCCCTTTATCGGTACACCCTTTTTCCATGGACTAGAACCTATCACAAAAAATGTTTTAGTTTGAACAAGGTGAATGTTCAGGACTCCGTTTTAAAATTGCAATTTTGTAAATATAATTTAAAAAAAAAAGTTTAGAAATGTATCACTCTTGATTTTTATGTTAAGAAAAAAAAATATGCATTTAATAAAGCATAATTAGAAAAACAATAGGTTTATGGAACGTTGCTAGAAAGTCAGTCTAATTTTAGTGAGCTATGGAACAGGGTAATTTTACTACAATGGGAAACCTACAGTTCTAGTCTGTATAAATGTCAGGAGCTACCCAGATACAATGCAGTTCCACATTAAAACTGAATTTCTTTTTAGAGACTAAGAAAAGTGTTAGCACCAGTCCAGTTAAAACTGTAATTTTGTTCATCTTTGTCTTTTCAGAATGGCCCTTTCAACTGTCTTCAAGGAGCGTAAGGACTCTCCTTACTACAAGCCTCCAAATCTTTGCATTCACATCCTCAAAATGCAGGAGGAACAAAATGTGACAACTTGGTGCTTCACAGCAGCTCCTGCAAAAGTAGTCACCACCAAAAAGAATAGTGTCTGTTATCATTGAAAAATCACGTTTTTTGAGGAGTTTGGAGCAAAAGCAGAGAAGGGGTCATCTTATAGCAGAGGCTACAGCCTCTTTGGTCAAAACCCTCCATACAACATCAGCATCTTCAGGCAGATTCAATTCATAGTGTCTGATATCTACATCAGTTCTGAACTGATGACTGAGGGAGAGAAGATCCTCAACCGCACGTCCAAGCGAGTTGAACTGATACTGTGTGGAGAAGACATTGGTCTCCTGACCATTCAACAGGAAGTGACAGGAGACTGTTTTTGTCATTTTATTTATTTGTAATTTGAAATGCTTTTCAGATGGTGTTTTTTTTTTCATGTCTTCAGTTTAATGCTTGGACAAGCAATTCTTTGATTATTTAAAGTTCTGACTTGAATTTTCCAAACACACATTCTGTTTAGATCAATATAATTATGAATTGATACTGAAACCTCCAGTCAAACTTCAAAATCCTCCCCAAACAAAAGTATAAATAAGGAGTGAATGAATGGATATACATTGTCAGCCCTTTGAGCGTCTGGAAAAGCTCAGAAAACTCCAATGCAATTTTATTTTTAGAAAATGTTTTTAATGCAGTTTTGACCCACTGTTTTTTATCCAGTGACACATTCTGTCAGCACAAGCAGACCACGAGCACTTTAAGTACAGTGTTTGTTAAAATGTAACTGTTTTTTTTGGTTTTCCAGAACCAAGAATGTGAGTGAAAGAATGAAGAGACCAGGTTCCTATGAGGACCATTAGAGTGCAGGAGGTAAATTTAAAACATTTCAGATAGATCTTGGTTTGGAAGAGTTGTTCATTCGGTATAATGAAATTAACATGTTATCTTTAAATAGGATGGCTTTTCAATGAATATTTGCCTCTAAAGGAGACTTTGTGACCGTGACTCACCTGAAGGCTGAGTCAAACCTATATGGACGACACCTGATGTCCACAAAATACTCCGAGTTGGAGGTCAGCATTCATGCTATGACTGTGAACAGATATTCTAAAGAAAACATTCTGACCTCTGGTTTACCAGCATGTTTAGCTGCTTTACAAGAGGTATATCATACTATTCTTGAGTCTTTCAGAATAAACTACATGTATATTTAAAAAAACTATATTACACTAAAACATTTTTTTTCATAAAATATCGGTTATATTTGCAGCTCATTTTCCTACCCAAAAGTAACACGACTCGATCTATGAGGCCCCGTTCTTTGTTTTTTTGTGTGCAGTGCCCATTTCATTCATCTCAGAGCTGGCCTCGGTAGTGTGTCTGCGTTTCACTCTCACAAACAAACGTCTGAATTTTTGCAAAAATATTGTTGACCCTTCCAAAAGCAATTTTGCAGTTTACTGAAAGAGCTGTTCTCATTTGTCTACATCTGCTCGTTATCATGGGTTGGGAGGGGCTGGTGCTCAGAGTGCAGGTTTTTAGAGGAATACCCAGAGTTGCTTGAATGGAGCAAAATGCTGCTTTGGGGATGTTTAGTCAGGAATTGACATAATACACCTAAAAGCTGAAAAGGTTGATTTTTCATGGCATAGGCCCTTTAAACTAGAGCACCAATGTCCTCAGTGGATCTTTTAGTTTCATGCAGGTTTGTGAAACATTTCATTGTTTGCATGGACAACTGTTCTAAAAGGTAAATGCTGTACAAAATCAGGCTGCTTGAACCTTGTCACTATGAACATGGTACGCCCCATTTTGCCTAGGGGTGGAGCATAACAAAAGTATAATCAATAAAGATGTTTAACAAAAACAGCAACCTTTTGTCCACATAAAATGATAAACGTATTTACACATTTATCCCTTTGAACATAACTAAAAAAAACTAAAGACAGAGTGGACCTCAACTCAAAAGTGCAACACAAACTACGCATGCAGAGAAGCACACTAAGCTGCAGTGGAGTTGTTGCAGCAAGGCTTCCTTCTCACCAGCCAGACGGCCACACAGTGCTTTTCAGGCTGCTCCCATCAGCTTGGGTCCAATTACAAGCCACATGCCTTCAGCACAACACCTGAAACAAATCTGACAGCAAATCACACAGAAATCCACAAAGACCCACAAAAACAAAGAGGTTCCAATCTGACAGAAATAATACACAGAATACAAAGATATAAAGAAAAAACTAAACCAAATACGGCTGGAGCCATAACAGCAGAACAGTTTCATTATGATTAAAAATCGTTCTTTGTGGTTAGAAAGCAACTCAAAAATCAAGGCATTGATGCCTACTGAATGCATTTTATTGTGAATTTTCTGTTAACAATAAAATAAACAAAAAAAACCATGTTTCTTCTCAAGTTTTAAAAAACAGAAATGAAACAGTTTTGCTTTATGCATTTTATTAATACAAAAATTAATAAGGAAAATAACATTGCAAGGATCCCATGATCCCTGCAGTTCTAACATTCTGTTATGTTTTCATCAACCACAGACAGGAACGTCTCCATAATCGGCGTGATCTTCACATCATCTGCCTCATCACTAAGGCAGGAGGAACCCTAGTGCTCAACCCTCCAATTTTAACTGCACCGTAGACATTTAGGGCTCCTTGGCGAGAGGGTGATTGGACATCCCTGTAAGCAATCAGGAGATGTCCCCAGTGCCCTGCTCGCCAATTTTAACTGCACCCTTTATGACACACACCCTTCAACCACAAGAAACACACCTCAACATACACACACAAATACATTACACAAGGAAGATGGGAATACTGATCTTCTGTCCCCTACCCCATCCCCGGTGGGGGGAACAGGGCCTTCAGCGGTGGCGGCCTTGTCTCTTGGGTGTCGGCCTCCTGGGCCCGGCGGCCCCCTCCCCACGCAGGGAGAGGGATCCCTCAGTCCTCTGGCAAGTCCATGAGCGGGGGATCATATTCCATCTGAGCCGGGAGGGTGTCTGTGTCCTTGTGGTGCAGGTTCTGGTCCTTACCCTCGGGTGACGGGCCCCTTCTAAGTCACAACATAGGAGAGCCTGGTCAGGCTACGTACTCCTTCGGGGACCCCCACTTCTATTGGTCATCCCTCCTCTAGGTGGGGGTAGCCGACCCCTGCTGTGCTCTCTTCTGGATCTCCGCAACTGCCTGGAGCTTCGGAGCGGGTCTCCCTTGGGGGGTCCTGGCTCGTACCTGGGGCTGGGGTGGGGGGATGCTCAGAACTCCTGGGTGGTGGTGGGCGGCTTGTCTGGGGTGGTGGGGCTCTCGGGGGTGGGGCCCCGCGCTGGACCGCCCGGCGCGGTGGGGGGCTGCTCTCCTGACTGGGCTGGGCCCTGCGCTCTGCGCTTCCGTACCTCACTGCGCTCGGGTGTTGGGGGCCCATGTGGTGGTCCTGCGGGCCCTGGTCTGGGTGCTTGGCCGGACTACCTGGCGGGCGGATCACCTCCATTGACCCCACAGTATGGGTGCGGGGGCGGGCCCTGGTCGGCGCTGCTGCCTCGGCGGGGGTCTTGGTGTGGGGATGTCTGGGAGCTCTCCCTCCTTTTTTTTTCTTTCCATTCCTTCATCCACTTCAGCTTAACATAACATTCACCTGAGCACAGGCGTCAGCTCACATTTGCACCTTCAAATAGTGTGCGTGTCAGAATGTAATGCTTTACATGTGTGGGTTGGTATGCACAAGTGTGCGTGTAAACTGGTTGTGGACAAGTTTGTGAACACTCTTGGAGCCGGCAGGTATGTTTGTAACAGCTGAGTGTGTGGACAGGCCCCGCCCATTTTAGACCAACACTCACTATTGTAATGGGTATAAGCTTCAGCATTTTGTTGCCTGTAGACTTGCAATTCTACTTTCTCCTTCCATTGGTCATCCTCTGGAATCTATACCACCCCCCCCCCTCTCTTTTCCCCCTTTCTTTTTCCGTCCGGTCCAACAAAAAGAACACAAACAAAATTAATATTAATAAAGTTTCGTTGAAATTACAAAAGGGGCTTATACCAACATACATTTTGTGTTCCCAATGATTTATAACCCCCGATTGTAAGAGTAAAATCTGTCTAATGCAAGAGGCTCTCAGCTCATATCTGTTTGCTCAGCTGTTGGACAGGACAAGTTTAAAAAAAAAAAAAAAAAAAAAAAAAAAAAAAAAAAAAAAAAGGCAGGAGGAACCCTGGAGATCTTTCAGTGGTCAGTGCTTCAGCCTTTCAGTTTGAAGGTCGGGGCACAAAAATCCTTTTTCCTTTTTCGCCTAGGGCGCCATGCAGCCCAGGACCGGGTCTGGGTGTCACACCTGATCATTTTAATAGAAACTTAACAGCAGGCTCACGGGGAACCAAACTGCATCTAACCCAGACGAGGTACACGTTTCCAAAGAAATGATGTTTGTTTTTGGGTCTCTTGTCATAGCCATCTTGCTTTTCCTTTGCTCCCCCTAGTGGTGGAATTGCAGATTTTGGTCGTTTCTTTAAAGAACCAGAACTCACCACAGGAATGGTCAAGAAATGTGCTTTTTTTTTAACATCCTTAGATGTATGGTATGTCTGCAATTTATGCAAATTGCTGCAACTTTTGCCATAGAACTGAATGAGGTCGGTCATTTACAACTCCAAACTTTCTCCATTCCTAACTTCTGCATGCTTTATGCTATTCCAGAAAATTCAAATATGTATTTGTTAATTTGTAATTTTCGCTAGTTTGGCATATACTGAGGTTTTCTAGACTAATTCTAGATTAACCTAATACTTTAGCAACACACTAACATTTTTGGCTTATTTGGCATATACTGAGGTTTTTTTTGGGCTATAGTGGAGTTAAGTAAGGCAGTCCGTCTTGGAGTGAGACAACTCTGATTTCAAACTGTTCATGGAGCTCGTTAGCCTTGTCAGGCAGTCCATCTAGGAGAAGGTCCACTCTGATCACAAACCCCTCGTGCCTCCGGGGTAGGTTTTGAGCCAGACCTACGAAACACTTCCACCCCACTCACGTGATGCAGAGCACACAATCAAACTGTGATTCCCTCCACCAAGGGCACCGAAATCCACACGGGGGAAAGCCTCCACTTGAGCACCGGCCAACACTCGGGTCCTCCGCACGACAGAAACAATGAAAAAAAAAGAACAACAGAGTTAAAAACAGACAACAAGATTCACACTACAAATCTAAAAATGCACGAGCGTCTGGGCGGGCTGAGAGTTACACCTCAGGGTAGTCAGGACAACACACATACACAAAACCCACAAAGTTACAAACCAACTATAAAATAGTCCGTGGGGTGATGGGGCAATCCCCCTGTTATCCTGCTGACGGCGAGGGAGCAAGTCCGTATCCACTGTCGTCTGTCAGTTTAACCGCTCCAAAGCCGCGCAGCAGGCGTCCACGCCGGCGAAACCCCGTCACGCGCCCGATGCGTCGAGCGGCACAAAAGAATGGAGACTTAAAAATTAATATTGATAAAGCAGCAGCTGTCTCCAACAGCGGAAACACCGAGAGTCCCTGGCGAGGGAAAACACATTAAATAAATCACTTGAGAGAGAGAGAGAGAACTGCATACCTGGATGTCGCCAAGCTTACCAGGTGGATTAGAGTTGTCACCTGAGGGGGGACAAGCTGCACTACACTCACGGCTGCAGGAGCGATGATTGAGCTTCTCAGTCATGCATTTACCCCAGAGCTACAAACAAGCAGTAAAATACTGGTGACGCCGGCTCACACTTTGTCCAAAGACAGAGTCCCACCGCAACATTACCTGTACAGCTAGCTGGCAGTGTGCCGCAGGAAGTGGGCGGTTCCAAAGACCAGAAGATGCCCCTGACAGCCAGTGGGAACCTCATTGATTTTATAGCGCCCCACAAGGTTGCTAATTGCCATTACCCCTAGCTACACCTGTGATAATCCATTCTGCCACACCAGCACTACACACCAAACTTCACGAACTTTTCGTCTGTTGCTGGGAGCAAGGAATATTACCCCAAGACCTCAGAGATGCATCATCACTCTATACAAGAACAAAGGGGAAAAATTTGACTGCTCAAACTATCGGGGGATAACCCTTCTGTCCATTGCGGGCAAAATCCTAGCAAGACTCCTTCTCAAAAGGCTGGTCCCATCCATTGCAGAAGATATTCTTCCAGAGAGCCAGTGTGGTTTTTGATCCAATAGAGGCACCACGTTATGATGTTTGTACTCCGGCAGCTCCAAGAGAAATGCTGTGAACAGAACAAGGGACTGTACATCACCTTTGTTGATCTGACCAAGGTCTTCAACATGGTGAGCAGGAAAGGAATGTGGCAGATCATTGAGCATCTCTGCTGCCCTCCAGAGTCCACGAAGACCAGAGCGGCCAGGTCAGACTCAACTCCGCTCTCTCAGAGTCCTTCCCCATCGTCAACGGCGTGAAGCAGGGCTGTGTCCTGGCACCGACCCTCTTCATCATCTTCTTCAGCATAATGCTCAAGCAAGCCACAGAAGACCTTGATGATGAGGATGGTATCTACATCAGGTATCGCCTTGACGGCAGTCTGTTCAACCTCAGACGACGTCAGGCCCATACCAAACTATGGAACAACTGATCCGGGAGCTTCTTTTTGCTGATGACTCAGCCCTAATTCCCCACACCCAGAAAGCACTGCAGCGGATTCTGCTTTGCCATAGTCGCGCAGCTCTTTGGACTAAAGGTCAATCTAAAGAAGACAGAGGTTCTCCATCAGCCGGCACCCAAGGAGGAATACCACCCCCTTCACATCAGTATCGGTGAGACTGAACTCAAAACAGTGCATACGTTCACCTACTTCGGGAGCACCATCACATCAGATGCAAAGATTGACAAGGAGATCGACAGTAGACAAGCAAAAGCAAACAGCGCCAACTGTACAAGAGCGTGTGGAACAACAATCACTTGAAGAAAGACACCAAAATTCAGTGTCTACAGAGCTGTTGTTCTAACCACCCTTCTGTTTGTCTCAGAGTCATGTGTTACCTACCGTAGCCACCTGCGACTCCTTGAGCAATTCCATCAATGCTGTCTCCGTACCATCCTCGGCATCCACTGGAGTGACTTCATCATGAACGTTGAGGTCCTTGAGTGGGCAGAGACTATCAGCTTCGAAGCCATGCTGTTGAAGTCACAGCTTCATTGGGCGGGACACATCTCCAGGTTAGACGACCATCGCCTGCCCAAGATCGTTCTGTACGGCGAGCTCTCCACTGGCCATAGTGACAGAGGGGCACCATGAAAACAAACAAAACAAAGACTGCCTCAAGAAGTCCCTTGGTGCCTCCAACATAGACCTCAACCACTGATCCATCCTTGCTGCTGATCCCGACCCCTGGTGCAGAACTGTCCACCAGGCCACCTGCGCCTTTGAAGAGTCTCGCAAAGAGGCTCTTGCAGAAAAAAGACAAAGGTGGAAAGACCATATCGACACCGTAACTTCCAACCAGACCTTCTCCTGCAGCTGCTGTGGCCTGGTATGCTTGTCCCGTATTGGACTCATCAGTCACGAGCGCCTGCAGAAAACATGGACAGCTACCTCTTTAATCTTCGCTTGCGAAGCCAAGCCATGATGAGTGGAGTTAAGCTGGTACTTTAGCAACATGCTGTTTTCTGGTTAATTTAGATCTACTGAGGTTTGTTGGGGATAATTTGGAGTTAAGCTAGTATTCTAGCAATGTGCTAGCCTTTTTGGCTAATTCAGCATCCACTGAGATTTTTTGGGCTACTTTAGAGTTAAGCTAGTATTCTAGCTGTCAGCTTTTTTGGTTATTTTGGCATCTCCTGAGGTTTTGTTGGGGTAATTTGGAGTTCATTGTGCACTTTTTTCAATTTCTGCAACTTTAAGTTCTTTGGCATTATGCAAATAGCTTCAGCATTTTCAGCAAACAACCTCAGCATATTCAGTGACCAGCAATCAGCAATCAGCATTCACACTAGCATTATCTCAGATAATGCAACTTTTCTAGTTACGTGAAGGCTGTGTAGCAATCACAGTAAAGTGATCCATTTTTCTTCCAGATACTTTTTTGACGCTCTTCAGCTCCTTCATCTATTCAACTCATTCAGCTATCAAAACATTCAGCTCTTTTTGAAGATGGGTGCTCAAAAGTTGAAACTTTCTATTTTGTCTTCCATTATAGTTAACATTAGCACAAATGAAAGTGACTATTTGCACTTCGTTCACTTTGGTTCTGGACGTTTTTTTATTTTGGCTGCATGGACTTGGAGGAAAGGTTAAGGTAAGGATTAAGGTTACGGTTCATATGCCAAATGGTTCCTAAGTTGTGTCTGCCGAACATTGTGCTCCGTGTTCCCAATACGAATTTCCATCAGTTTTGAGCTGGTCGTACATAAATACATGCGAATAACATAAGCCTTAGCAAATACCTTCAAAGTTTGTTATGCAGGATCATACATAACATTCATTCATTTTCTGAACCACTGTATCCCTTTCGGGGTCACGGGGCTGCCGGAGCCTAACCCGGCTACTCATGGGCGAAGGCAGGGGACACCCCTGGACTGGTCGCCAGTCTGTCGCAGGGACCACAATCACACACTCACACTCACATCCACACCTAGGGAGAATTTAGAGTGACCAATTAACCTATGAAGCATGTTTTTGGATGGTGGGAGGAAGCCGGAGTCCCTTGAGAAAACCCACGCATGCACGGGGAGAACATGCAAACTCCACACAGAAAGGTCCCCATCGTTACATAACATGTAAATCCTTTTTACCTTTTATTTTGGGGTGTTTTGCTAGAAAGACGAACAATGTGCTTAACATTATTTATTGTGACTCTGGGCAGCTCCAAAAGACATCTTGTTAACTCCAAATACTCTACTATTTCCATGAAAATGACATAACCAAGACACGGGAAGTGTAGTCCACATAGAAATTAATTACAGCAGGCTCAGGAACTGTATTCTTATATGTCCCTGCCTGCTCTCTAAGTTTGGAAGACTTTAATCTCAACACTGCAAAAAATTTGAATAGTGTCAGCAAACTCATGAGCAGGATTCGTCGGTCAATATTAAATGTCCAAAATCGGAAAGGGATAAATTAATTCATAACTACAGTTAAAATACATCATAAATATAAAATAATCTGATTCAAAAGCCAACCACAAGTTATAGATGGTATAGTTATATTGAAAAAGTGATGAAGTGTTGTCATATTTAAAAAGTTTTGCACAGACTGATCTCCATCAACTCACATCATTAGCACCTCTCCCCCTACTTGCCGGGTATTTTTGGTTCTCCCCCTTCCTCTTGTTGGAGTAGCGGAGAAGTTGGAAGGAGCACTAACAAGCTAGACAGAACTGGATTCAGCAGAGGTAAGGTGAATAGACTCTTTGTTTGGTTTTAACAGTTTAAAATTGAACAGACTTTAAGTTCAAAATGTATTTGCAAGTCGTTTACATGTGTACCCTACAATCCCGGTGGCTAACTCGGCTAATGCTAGCTAGGGACTTGTTATACTGTAAAAATGGCCTGAATGATGAGGGGAAAAGAACTGTGAACATTTTAAAGTGTTGTTTTAAAATGTGCCGCATTACACAAATTAATTTAATTTAATCAAATGTAAAGTTACATGTTATTTGAACGTCTTCTACCTTTTTTTTATGTCCCGTACTTAGCAGATAAACGTTCTTTTTGGTTGTGTCATCAGCTGGCTCTCTGATTGGTCCAGTGATTTCCTTGTCAGTGCCTCTTTGCTATCTGGTTAGGTATTTGTTTCTATATTTCACCTTAATGCTAACAGGCCCTCCCACTCATTTAAAAGAAAGAAATACATTTTTTTTTTTTTTTGCTTGCTTGTAACTTTTTTTGATGCGTGCATGTTGTGGTGATGACAGTTACCAGTGAACATGAAGGCAACATACTGAATTACAGTTTAGGAAATCGTGATTTTTACACTTATTGATGCGTTGTGTTAACATTTTATTTATTTGTGGTTTTAAGTGTTATCAAGATTTATATGTTTGAACCAATTGTTGAGTTTTATATTCCCTTTTAGTGAACATAGGACAGTCCAGCAGCACAGGCCAGGCATCGTAGGCCTGCAGGAGATGTATAAGAAGCCAAAACCCGGCTATCCGACAAGTGCTTGACCTTGAGTTTCCTTTAAGGAGAGCCATTGATGTTCTGAAAGAAGATAAAGGCTAACCAAAACTCTGGAGGCATATCCCTGTTTCAAGGAGATCCACAATGTAAGTGTTTTTTTGTTGTTGTTGTTGTTCTTAAGACAAAGTATGTGGTATAGTATATGGTTTTAATTTTTTTTCCACCTAAAGTGATGAATGAGCTGTGATGGATCCTGAAATAAAGGCAACAGCAATGTCATAACTGAAGTAAAGAAGAAATGGGAGGATCTCTACTCCACGGTGAAGTTTTATGGTGTTTGGAAGAAAGCTTCGAAGCCACCCATAAACCAGGATGAAGGTGAGGTATTTTCATGTCATTAATACACCATTTAGTTTAGTTAAAATTGTTCATTTTAGCAATACTAATTAATTAAAACAAACCAAAATATGTTATCCCCCCAAACTAAAAGCTAATTTACTTTGTTCCAGTGGAAAATAACATAAGCCTGTTCAGGACACACACGGTTCTCTTTCCTTGACCAGTTGTGCCAACCAAGAAGCTGGGACATCTCAGTGCATCTCAGTTGCTAAATATAGTATTTACATGGGAAGGTTGATACTGAAATGTTTTTAGAATGAAAAGGTATAAAAAAAATGATGAATGAGTTTTAGCACTTTTCTGAACAAATGTCAAGAATTGAAACAGTGAAAATCAAACCAACAACTTCAAAACTAGGTTTTAAGTTTAATAGATTTTAATAGATTTCTAAATAGATTTCATTTCTGCTTGAGCACATTTATTTGACCTAAAAATCCGAAATTTTGAACAAAATAGAAAAATGTAATCATACAAATTCATAACAACTGCATGATTAAGGTTACAGACAGAATCTCTACATTTTTTCTCTTAACTGGATTTGGTAAATGGTGTATACTAATATAGTGCTTTTCTACCTTCCTTGAAGACCCAAAGCGCTTTACAGTCGCAGTCCCTTTCACCCATTCACACACTGATGGCGGCTCTGCTGCCGAACGCTGACACCAACCTTCCATCAGAGCCAATGTGGGGTTCAGTTCCAAAGTATTTGGCTACACTTCTGTCTGTGACACAGATTGAAGTGCTAAAGGACAACATCCATGAGCGGTAGCATGCCACGGTCTTATATAATAAAGCCATTGCAGAGTGGAAGAGTTTCGGTAAGAAGCTGTTTAGGCCAGGCTTGTGTATTATGTTGATTGATTGACTGATTGATTGATTTGTTTATTTCAAGCAAAAGTAATACAAAAAAGAAATACATTAAAATAATTCAACAAAATTATCAAACTCATTATTAAGACAATGAGATGCATTGATTGAGAGGAAAGAAAAAAGGAAAAAAAAAACAAAATCAAAAAAGAAACCAATGAAAAAAAACAAAAACAACGCATTTAAGTCACATTTGTAACATATGTTAAGTATAGTGATTAATAACTGAAGTCTAGTAGAGTTTGATTAATTGCTTGAAAAGGAGTGGGAAGAGGCCGACTTATATAATCCCACCCCTGTGTGGTTACTTCATTTCATAGTCTTGCATAGTTTTCATAATCTGGTTCTGATCAGAAACATTATTGACTCACACTTTAGGTAATCAATATGTAATAAACATTGATTATCAATAAAACACTAATTACATTGATCTAGTAATCATTGGTACATATTTCCAGATCAAGTAAAGAAAATCGGTAGTTCATCAATAGATTGTGATTACCTTTCAAGTAACATTTTAGTGATCATTATTGCACATTACACAATTTAATAATCATAGGTAGTGATTTAAAAAAAGAAAGAAAAAAAGAAATTGTTTCAGCACATTCAAGTTCACATGTCTTTAACTCTTCTTATCTTCATATTGTGAGATTATTGTGAGTTTCTTTGTACATTTTCTTGAATTTTTGGATGTTTGAACATTGTTTGAGCTCATAACTTTATCCAAAGTTTAGATCCACACACAGACACACAGAAACTTTTTTTGTGGTTCTTATCAATTTGATCTTGAAGTTCCTACATCCCCTCAGTTTGTAGCCTCCTTTGTTTTCTGTTTTTGGATATTCAATGGTAATATTTTTCCACTGGCTCTATATAGAATGTGGGCAGTGCAAAAATCAACAAGATCATACAGTTTTAAAAGTCTGGAATGATAAAATAAATTGTTTGTGTGATCAAGAAAGCCGGCTTTATGTACAATTCTGATGGTTAGTTTTTGAAGGAAAAAGAAAGGATGTAGTGAACTTTTATAATTATTACCCCAAACTTCTATAGAATAGGTGAAATATGGTCATATTAAGGAGCAGTATTATAGGTATCTACAGTTGTATTCTAACATGTATTTAGATTTATTTATGATTGAAATACTTTCTGAAACTTTAGTTTGTGTGTGTCTGATGTGTAGCTTCCAACTTAATTTATTATCGATTACAATCCCCAATAATTTGATTTCTGTGACGTTTTTTATTAAGACGTTATTTATTGTAACTAAGAGCTCTATATTGGCCTTATAATTACCAAAAAACATCATAGTTTATTGTAATCCATCCATGATTTTATTTTGTTCAACTCTATGTTTACCACATGGATAAGTTCCCTTTGATTGTTTGTTGAGTAAAATATATTTGTGTCATCAGCAAATAGAATTAGTTTTAAAAGTTTTGAAACATTAAATATATCCTTTATGTAAATATTGAATAGCAGAGGGCCGAGAATTGATCCTTGGGGGACACCACAACTTATCTCCTTGGTCTCTGATGTAAATTAATTTATCTTGACAAATTGATTTCTTCCCGTTAAATAGCTTTTGACCCAACTTAGCGCTCGTCCTCTTATCCCATACCCTTCCAGTTTATCCAGTGGGATGTCATGACTGAGAGTCAAATGTTTTTTTTAAGTCAATGAAATTCCAGCTGCAGATTTCTTTTTGTCCAGAGCATTTGTGATTTCCTCAACAGCATCAATGATAGCCAAGGAGGTTGATCTGTTTTCTCTGAAACCATATTGGTTTTCATTGATAATGTTATGTTTATCTATAAATTTAGCTAATTTATGATGAATATCTTTTCTAAAACTTTGGAGAATTGTGGAAGGAGAGAAACGGGTCTATAGTTTGTTTTTTTTATAGAGGTTATTTTTTTTTTACAAGCATTTTGTAGACCAGTTGTTAACCAAGGACATTTAGCAAAGTTGTTCTTGAATTGATGAATTGGACAGTTTTTTATAGAGTGAGCTAAATATTTCTAAAAAAACATTCATAAGCGGTGTCCACATCTTTCTCTCTGTACACAGAGATCCAGTTCTATCTTGATAAGTCATTATTAAAGGAGGTCATTGTTTTTTCATTTCTTAACCTTACATAAACTGGTTCTTTTATTATTTTCTTTGTTGCCACGTTGATATCAAATAGTGTGAAAACTGGTAAATGATAATTTATGTCGCATATCATGAGTGTTTTCTATATTATTAGTAAATATATTATCAATAAGAGTAGCACTGTGAGCAGTAATTCTGCTGGGTCTTGTTATGGTTGGATAGAAACTTATACTGTATATTCTGCTGATAAAGTCATCTGTTGCTTTTTGTTTGCTGGGGTTTATCAGATCTATATTCAGATCTCCACAAATAAAGAAAATTTTGTTATGTTGAGAGTGATAAGAGAAAATTAAAGTTAACCTTTCGTCACACTTATTTTGACAGGTGACCTTTGACCCCATAGCAATAAACCACAATTTTTGACAGACACACTATGCATAATCGAATTAATTTAAATTTGATATTAAAATAATATATTCATAACTGATAGTATATGTTAAATGACCCATAACAAAAAATCATAATTTTGATAGATACATTATGCATAATTTAATTAATGTGAATTTAATATTAAAACGATACATTCATAAATGACGTCGTAGGTACAATGTAAAATAAAAGAATGCAATGTTTATAAACGTAAAAATGTTTATTTGCAGCAGAATAGAATGCTATGACGGAATGATTATATCTCGTTTTGTCAAAGCTGTGAAGTCAGCCATACTCCGTTTCCTCACGAGCTGCTTGAATGATCTACGTAAAGAAGAGTGCTTCAGATGCCAAGGGGATCATCCGAGCCAGACAAATCACCCCTGCTTGTTCCCGATGGAAGACAGCTTTATTTCAAACAACTATTTAGCTCTGATGAAGAAGCTGCAAACTCCCGGATATATGCCCGCCGTCAAGACCCTCCTGTCTGGGCAAAATCTTAAGACTGATGATATGAGAATCCAAGGAGCGACTGACGCTCTGCTCCTCAAACTGAGAAACGGAGCGCGTGGGGTGGCTAGCCTACTTTTCTGCTGCAAATAAACATTTTTACGTTCATAAACATTGCATTCTTTTATTTTACATTATACCTACAATGTCATTTATGAATATAGCATTTTAATATCAAATTCACATTTAAATTAAATTATGCATAATGTATCTATCAAAATTATGATTTTTTGTTATGGGTCATTTTGCATATACTATCATTTATGAATATATTATTTTAATCAAATTTATATTAATTCGATTATGCATAATGTGTCTGTCAAAAATTATGATTTATTGTTATGGGGTCAAAGGTCACCTGTCAAAATGAGTTTTACGAAAGGTTTATTTTAATTCTCTCTGTGATACATTTTTTCCATCCAGTCACTGAACACTTCTAGGCTTGACCCTGGTGACCTGTATATACAGCTTATAATGACATTCTTCCCTGATTCATTACAGATTTCGATTGTGATACATTCCAGTATTCCATCCACTGCAACTGACATTTGATCAATTACTGTAAACTTCCTATTTTTCTGCACATAGATTGCACCTCCTCCTCCTTTTTTATTTACTCTGTTCACATAATGAAGTTCATAGTTTTCCAATTCAAAATCAGTGTCTTTGTTGCAGCTGAACCAAGTTTCTGACATAGTTATGATGTTAAAGGAACATCCCAGATTCTGTAGATAATCTTTTACGTTTCCAACGTTAGTCTCTATGCTTCTGCTGTTAAAGTGAATGATTGACAGTCTTCCTTCAGGGTTAACAGAGTTTTTAAAGCCATATATGCTGTAATATTTGCAGTCCAGATTAACAGTGGAAAAGAACTGATCAGGGTCGGTGTCATCTTGCAGGTTGTTTTCATTATCACTGAATATGTTAAGGTCAGGTTGCTCACAGTTGAGATCTTTCTGAAAGTTGTGGTGACAGTTGACTGTTGAAGAAAATGTGTTATTTTTAGAAGCCATGTTTGTAGAGTTTGACTCCTCACCTGGAGAGTCCAGCATCTTCACATATCTCTTGTTTAGACTGCAGTGGGTAGTAACTTCTCTGGCTCTTCCAGGCTCCTGATAAGGATGACCTTGGCTTTCTCAGGAGAACCATTACTTTTAACGTAGATTCTGCAATCCCTTACCCAGGTGCTTTGAATCTTTCCTTGCCGTTTCAGAAAGCGTGCTCTTCAGGCGATGTCAGCATTACGCTTAATGAGATTCTCATTCATGGAAACATTGGTTCCCTTCAGATTTCTTCCTAGTTTCAATAAAGATGTTTTGTGTTTTCGATTCACAAACCTCATGAGGATGGCAGGTCTGTCAGACTCTTCTCCTTGGAAGCGGGTGGCAGACCTCGATGTGGTTTGTGTCCAGAGAAATTCCTTTGGACTTTAGGAAATCTTCCACCTGTTTCTCCACAGAGCTGGTCTCCTGCTCGTCAGAGTCATCACCATTCCCTGCGGTCACTGCATGCGCACATGACCGGGGTTTGATCTTCAATCCGGTGATTATCACATCATTAATCCTGGAATTCTGCTCCTGGTCATCCATTCGTTTTTCCATGTTATCCATTCGGTTGACAGTCTGTTCATGCTGAGCTTGGAGCTGTCTGTTGATATGTGCTGTGATTATTTTCACTTGACCTATAAAGGTACATTCACACTGAACATTGGAAAACCTGGTTTGGACCCAGTGACCCATTATTCAAATAGCACAATAGCACAATTTATTACACAATTTGGACTAATTAAACCGGTGAACATCCTTCTAAATCTCTAGAAATTTAACTGGTGTTCAGAACGGCTTTTCTGGTGGGATTTTCTGGACCTGTGAAGACTTGAGCAGGACACAGATAATATTTCCTGGGCCACAGGACAGGTTCCAGAAGTATGTTACTCATCCTCTGAAGAAGTACATGGATGGTCAGTTGAAAGATGAAACACAGTTGAAGGATATAGAAGTGCAGTTATTTAAATCACAGCTGGCTAAAGCATGCCCTTTGCAACCCAAAATAAAAAAAGATGATAAAAAACAGAATAAAGAAGAACAGGAAGTTAGGGCTCAGGGTGTGATGTGGCAGGGACTGATGCACGGTGGTGGTGCTAGGGGGCGTGGATGAGGCAGATATGTCAGTCGGGGTGGTGGATTTCGGTCTGCTCCACCAACAGAGGGTTGCTTCAACTGTGGAGCCATGGATCACTCAACAAAAGAACTTCCTTATGTGGGCAGACACTCAGCTACGGCCCCAACCAATCAGAGGGCATGGCAGCAGAATCCAAACCCATCTGGACAATACTATGGTGGCTTAGAGGGTGAATGGCCGCTCCAACACACTGATCAAAACAGGAAGGTGAATGTTCACATATGGCTGTTGTTGGGGGGGAAACAGGATGGTTCATTGAGTGAAGCAGCAGCTGTGGTTGAATGTAAGGATGGACAGTTTTTCACAGTGAACACAGAGGTCATGATTCAGGCGCCTTCAGCTCAGGCTGCTGAGGTGGTGGCCTTATGTTTGGCTTTGAAGGATGCAGCCCGTTAAGAGGTGATGGTTCATTTATTCACTCAGCACATGCATGTAACATTGTTATTTGGGAACTGGCAGAATGGTGCAGAAATGGGTTTATGACAGCAAAAGGACAAACAAAAGATCATAAAGATAAAGATCAAGACAGTCAAGGGGTCGTTGTGGAGGGCCAGTTCTTATGGTAAGTATGTTGCAAAAGGCAGATCTGGAACCAGCCTTTGGTTTGTCTCATGTGGGGACCCAAGCCATGATGGCTAAACTTTTCATGTAGTGGCATCCACATCTTCTAGACTTGGTGTAGAATTTTTTCTTAACAATAAACGTAAGACTTGTCTGCTTTTCTATGTTAAACTAACCCTCTAACCTGGTAAGTTGTCATCCGCCCTGTGGCCAGGGGCGGAGATTTTTTCTTGATTATATTGTTTTGATTGTTGATTCTTTGCTTGGCTGGCCTGAGGCCTACCCCTGCGCATGCGAAGGTTCCACCTCAGTTATTAAATCATGGGTTGATCATTATATCCCCACTCATGGTTTCTAGTTCTGATTCACTCCAACAATAATACATATTTTTGTCATAAACATTTTGATAAGGTTGAGAACATGCTGGTACTAAAACACAAATTTGGCTCAGTTTATCATCCCCAAAGCCAAGGCCAAGTTGAACATATAAACAGGAATCTCAAATTCAAATTGGCAAAAATCTGTACTACCACAAAAAGGAACTGGGTGCAGGCTCTCCCACTGACTTTTCTAACAATTAGCAATAAGCAAACTTTGACTCACTCCACAGGTTTCTCTCCATATGAGCTCTTGACAGGTCGCCTAATGCAAGGTCCTGCAGCTACCACCCCCTGCAGGCGGTGCCACTTCCGGCTCTGTCAAGTAGTTTGGTAACACCTGTGATGTCAATTGAAGGACACACCTGAGTTAATCATGTCAGTCTGGTCAAATAGTTTTCAATCTTTTATAGAGGTACCATCATTTTTGTCCAGGCCTGTTTCATTAGTTTGTTTTTCTTAAATAATTATGTTAATCAGCAATTCAAAAGTGATGGCTGATTTTGATTCTTTAATTTTCAATAAATTTGTATTTATTGTTACTTTTGTAAGTTTCAAGTGATTTCAGTGAGAATTGTGGGTTTTTCCTTCTTTAACTGAGGGGTACCAACAATTTTGTCCACGTGTGTATATACGGTAAAGCAGGGGTGCGAAACCCCAGGTCTTGAGGGCCGCCCTCCTGCTGAATCTGCAGCTGATTCCCTGAATCAGGAGTGTTTATCCAATAAGGAGCTTAAATGGTAGGTTAACATGTAGGACGCCAGCCCTCAAGGCCTGGAGTTTGACACCTGTGCTGTAAAGCATTGGGGAGGAAACATCATGTATTGGGGCTGTTTTTAAGCAAAGGGACCAGGACGACTGATCCTTTAAAGCAAAGAATGAATGGGGCCATGTACGGTCAGATTCTGAAAGAAAACCTCTTTCCATCAGCAAGGGCAGGGCTGGACCTTTCCAGCATGACAACCGGCCCAAACACACTGCCCAGGTAATGAAGGAGTGGCTTCGTAAGAAGCATTTCAAGCCCCTGGAGTGACCGAGCCAATCTCCAAAAGTGGGAGAACTTGCACAATTGGTGACTGACTAAATACTTTTTTGCCCCACTGTATTGCAACTGCTCCACCTTTTTTGTTTACTCCATTTACAAAATTCAGTTAATAGTTTTCCAGTTCAAAGTCTGTGTCCTCATTGTAGTTGATCCAAGATTCAAATATAGTTATCATGTTGAAGGAACGTCAATAGTCCTTGATGTCTCAAAAGTTACTCTACATGCTTCTGGTGTTAAAGTGAATGATTGACGGTCTTTTTTTCTGGGTTAAAAGAGTTTTTAAAGTCATCTTTGCTGTAATATTTGTAGTCAACATCTACTGTGGATGTCTATGTCAAATTGCAGGTTGTTGTCACTTAGTATATTAAAGTTAGGTTGCTCACAGTTTAGATCTTTCTGAAAGTTGTGGTCACAGTTGACTGTTGAAGAAAATGTGTTTTTAGAAGCCATTGTTTGTAGAGTTTGTCTCCTCACCTCATAAGTCCAGCATCTTCACTCACTGTATCTCTTCCTTATACTGCAGTGGGTAGAAACTTCTCCTTGACTTTGGCTTTCTTATTCTAATTTTGCATAGATCTCGCAGTCCCTTAACCCAAGTGCTTTGAATGTTACCCAACTTTCTCAAACATGTGGCCTCCTGGCGATGTCAGCATTTAGTCAGGTTGTCATTCATGAAAATGTTGGTTGCCTATAGATGTCTTCCTTGCTTCAGTAAAACTGCTTTGTGTCTCCGATTAACAAACCTCAAGAGACGCAGGTCTGTCGGTCTCTCTTCTGCTGGCGAGCGAATGGCGGACGTCAATGTTGCTCTCAGAGAAATTCCTTTAAAACTTTTAAGTAATCGCATCTTTTTCTCTGAGGAGCTCGCCGGATTCCTCACCGTTTCCGGCGGTCTCTGCACGACCAGGGTTTGATTTTCAATCCGGTGATAATCACATCATTAATCCTGGACTTCTGTTTGTGGTCATCTATTCATTTTTTGTTTTTTTTTCTTTTTTTTATCTGCTCATTAAGAACCCTCACATCCTTCCAGCACGTTCAGAATCTGTCTGTGCTGGATCTTCATGGCTCTAACTTCCTCTAACTTTCTTAAATCATGTTTTCTTTTCACTTAGATCAAATCTTCTATTTTGTTTTGTCTCTTTAGCCATTGATTAACATTTTAGCAGCCCTTGCCTCCTTGTTGCTACATTATTTTCTCTATGGCTTATAAGGCACTTTGCATTTTTGAAAGGACCAAAAAAGCTCAGTACACTACTAAAGTTATGGAACTAAAAAGGAAGTCACACTTAGGTAAACAAAACATCCATAACAGTTGTAATTAAATCAGTTTTTTTCCCTTTTCGTTTCAACCAAAGATGTGCTGCTTTTTTGGTTAAGACAACTGCATTTGCAGCTACAACTTGCCAAATAAGTAATAACTGCACAAAATTCAGACATTAAATAAAATAATCTTTTATTGCACATAAACCACAAAAACTAAATCCTACAATTGACACTCATTGTAGAAATATCTGGATTTTAAAGGACAACAGACAGGTAATCACAAACCTGTAATAAAAAAATATATATTAGTCAGGTTGATTTACGTGAATCACTTGCATTTAAAGACAAGACCCTTTTCAATAATAATAGTTTAGTTAGCAAAGCTGATCATCTGACAAGAAGAAATCTTCGGTTTGAGGGTCTTCAGCATGGAGTAAACATACCTGGCAGCTTATCATCAGATTAGAAGAACCTTCTGTGTCAGCTGTGATGGAGAAAATGGGGTTGTAAAGACACTCCTCCATGTGTTCCGACACCCTGACCTCCAAAAGGTGCTGCAAACCATCCAGTGTAATGCTGTGTTTCTGCAGACAACGCAAACTGTTACACTCCATGTAAGGTTCAATGAGGTGCTTGGTTTTCAGCATCATGCACAATAAAATAAGCTTTTTTTTTTTAAAGGGCCTATACCATGCAAAATAAACTTTTTGAGCTTTAAGTGCATTATAATGTTCAATCCCCATCATGAACAACCCCAAAATGGTGTTTTGATCCGTTTAAACATTGAGTATTTTTCTAAAAACCAGCACTCTGAGCTCCAGCCCCTCTCAACCCACGAAAACGAGCGGGTTCTCCCGAGCTGACATCACCAAGCGAGAACATCCCCTTCAAGAAGGAGTCTGCACTGCCAGCACCGCCCCCAGACTAACACAGGCAGACTTTCTCTGCAATGCTAGCAGCGCTGGCAAAACACTTTTCATTTTAAATGTACAATACTACACATCTTTCAACTCTGTCCTGTCTCCAATATCCGCCAGCTCTAACAAGTGTTCGTTACTGTTGGACGCCGGGCTCCTTTAAGACACTCCCGGGCCGTGCTCATTCATGCAGATGTTGGCTGTCTGTGGTGTTTGTTTTGTAGCGATGGCAAAGAAACGTTAATTTGATTTTGTGTTTAAACTTCGTGCAGTGGCATTCTGGTAAGAAATCTGTACGAATGGCACAAGCAGAAGGGTGACAGAAGACGGGTGCAGAAAAGGCAAACCATTTCCTGCTGAAGGTACAAAGAAATTGAGCGGCGGATTAAAAGAACTGGTTCTAACATGGATTTTCTGAGCAAAGACGGAAAAAGGTGCACGTGTCTCCAGGAAAATGATCGGCATGAAAGTGAAGAGGATTTTTGATACAAAGATTGATGACTCAAAGAGAAAATAAACGGTTACAGCCAAATCAGTACAAAATACCATGTTCCCATCATTTCAGTTAACTAAAATGTTCATCTTGTCTGCATTTTGCAATTGAATTTCACCCCAAAATAAACCCATTAACCATCACCATTCTGTCTGTGATGGAATAAACGCCGGCCTCTAATAAACACCAGGCTGGTTGCCACATTCTTGGAATGAACGTCCAGGCTGCTACAGGCAGATATAAAATGTGCACATCCATCTTTGCTTGAGAAACGCAGACATCCTGCCGAGACAGGCTCTACGATGATGTCACGAAAACTCACGAGGACCGAAAGGGGGAGCCTCAGAGATCGGCTTATATTACTTCTGGGTGGGGGTGGTGGTAAAAAAATAAATAAATAACAAAAATACCACATTTTATGACTAATTTGTTCTTTCGTGTGCCAATGGTAATATATGATCATATATATGGATATAGTTTACTCTGAAAGGCTTAAGAAACCATGATAAAAGTCCTTTAAAGTTAGCAGCTGTTAAGAAAAGAAAGCGTTAAAACCAACCTTAGTGTTGATGTAGAGTCCACATTGACAGTAGACAGAAGCATTGTTGATGCTCAAGTTGTTCCTAAAATAGGACAAGCAGGCTCACTTTATTTGGTAAAGTCTGAAGATATTTCAAATCTATTTCATTTCTATTTAATCAGGGTGGATAAAAAAAAACGTTTACCAGAGTTGCCAGGCAAAAACCAAGGCCTTTAGAGGAAAACGGAGGTTCTAGGATATTTATACTATTGAACCTGTTTTAGAAGTCTCCCATTAATGGGGGATATACTAGGGGTATTTAAAAGGTAAATGGCCTTTTTTTACCAAACAACTGGCTTTTGGAGCACTAGAACTCTAGATCTGAAGAAAGCAACTGAAGTCCACAAAAAACAAGTTCAGATTTTTGACCATTTAAGGAGGAACCAAACAGAAAAACTCTCAGGTAGGGTTCGCCATAAATGAAGAAGTCTTCTACAGAGTCAGCTCTATTATCAATGTTTAGAAAAGAGTAGATCCAGTAGGGGCTGACCAAGGATTTGATTGATTCGGCACATTGGACTCCTGCATTGTAGTAGTTGGAGAAGCAAGAATAGGATTTCTTGAAACATCAGTACCACCAAGCCTGTTGATAATACTCATGATCAACAAAACTGAGAAATCCTGCTATTAAAATGGTAGTTCTCTAATGCCTCGTGTCCATCAAGTGGTCCACACTGGACTGGTCCAGACAATTCAAGTGAGCGTTTCCATTGTGTTGGACCATCAAGGTATGAACCGATGTCACATATCATGGTTGTGCGACTACGGTGAAAGGTAATGGCAACAACAAGGGAGGTCCCACGTCAGCTCCTTTTTTCATAGTTGGGTTCTGGGATTTCATATACACAAATAATTTCGTACTATTTGCAAGAAGATTGTGGGAGGTGAATAACCAATGGAGGACCATAAATGGTACAAGTTGGTCCTGCTTGATGGGTCCATTTTATAATGGAAACTCTCAAAGTACTGGTCCAGTCCGGTCTTCTCAATGGAAATGAGGCATGAGAATTTTTGAGAATTTTAGGGCTAGTTGTTGTCCACTAAAATTTAAGTCTGCAGCCTAACTGTCTTTGGAAATTGTTTATTTTCAGCAATCAAAACAAAAACAAACAAAACAAACAGTAGGTAGTTACACCCAGAAATATTTGGACAATGACTATCTTAATGACTGGATTGAATCAATGGAAAACCATGTATGCCCATGCAATCCTTCTGCCTCGGCCCTTTTTGAGGCAGAAGAGTTGAGAGCTTTACTTTCTGGCTTAGTTCTCTCTTCAACAGAAAGGACAGATACAGCGACTGCATAATGGCGGACGCCAATCCAATCCGTCTGTCAATCACACGCTCTGATCTTCCTTGCCTCATGTGCAAGACCCCAAGAAACTTGAACTCCACCTGAGGCAGGAGCACTCCACCCACTCAAGAGAGGGCAAACTACTTTTTTGCGGACAAGAACCATGGCCTCAGACTTTACATTGCTGGATTTCAGGAGCTATATTGTCTGGGGCTTCTGCCCCGGTAGGCTCTCCCACAGCAGATATGAAGTATTGTTACTAGTGCTATGGTAACAAGGTAATTTTTCCTTTGTGGGATCAGTAATTTTATTGTATATATTGTTGGATGCAAGTTGTCTTGTTTTTTTAGTAAAATTAAACTAGAAAATGCATTTAGTCCCAAGTTTGGTTTTGTTGTCATCAACTGTAGAAGCTTACTTGGAACAAAAATGGAAAGAGCCATTTTTGCTCAAATATTACCTGAAATGCACAATTTCATAAATTTAGATTTAAAAGCCAATTCTATAACTTACATGCGACACAAAGGACAAATAATCTGCATCTCCTCCCTCCCCTCCACAACAGAGGAAATGTACTTCAGCTCAAACTGCTGGTTCTTCTCATACTCCTCCATTAAAGACTTTTCTGGTGAAAAGAAAACAAGAATATCAAATATCGTGGTTTACACAGCACACCCTTTTGTAGAAAAAGAAAAAAAAAATCCCATTTGTTTTCAAAGCTTTACCTTTAGATAGAAGCTCCTGATGGATTTCTTCCAGCACAGCAAGCTCATCACGTTCCTTTAAAAAAAAACAAAAACGACTTACTTCATCATTAACCCTCTGGAACTGACGGAGGTTGTCAGGCGTTCTGCCGTGCAGCTGTGAGAACAGCGTAATAACACTCTAAAATAAAATATAAAGAGATATATATATTCTGTGAATGAAATTCTATTGAATTCAAGAGAGAATATGACATTTATTTGTAGCTTTTGGACAAAAGAGATCTTTTATTTTAATAAATAAGGCGGGAGATAAACGTTGATCTTTGACAGCAGAGGTCACGATGTGGGGGGCGAAGCATAAAGGAGCTGAACAGAGCTGTCTGGCATTAGAAATCCAACAAGGAGGAAATCGGTCATTTTATTTTGGGATGGAGGCCGACTTTTTTTTTTTTAGAACAATGAGCACCGGCACCTCCGCACTGCGAACAGATTCCAGTCGAGCAGAACACCTGAAATCCAGATGGGTGGATCAAACTTCTCCAATCCAATCCAAACACAATAAGGACAAGATCCTGAATAAATGTGAGGAACTGGAGGCTCTCGTGAAAACTGACAGGATTTACCATGAGTGCAGCCTGCTCGGCTTCACTGAGACTTGGCTGACAAACAATATCACAGACTCCTGTGTCAACATACCCGGCATTACCATGGTGTGAACGGACAGAGACATGGAAAAGTGAGGAAAAACAAAAGGTGGGGGTCTTGCTCTACTCATTAACAATAAATTGTTCCATTCCAGTCACATTACCATGAAAGACTCCCACTCTTGTCGAGATGTGGAGCTTCTTGTGGTAAGTTTATGACCATATTATACGTCACAGGAGTTTTCCCATTGTCATTGTGTTTACATCCAGCCGCGAGTGGAGGCTTCACTCACGTCTGTGACGAGAATCAATGTGCAACATCCAGATGCAGTTTCAGTGATATCTGGGGACTTTTATCATGTGGACTGCAGCTCTTACCTATCGGGTTTCCCCCAGTATGTCAAATGTTTTACAAGCCAAAACAATACCCTGAACCTCTGCTTTGTGAATGTCAGAAAGACGTACATTGCTTTGGCCATTCCTACCCTGGGGAAGTCGGACCACAACTTAATTAATCTCAAACCACTCTATAAACCCATAGTAACGAGACTCCCTACGACCTACAAATTACTTAGAAGGTTTTCCCCTGAGGCCAATGAACCTCTGACAGACTGCTTTCATTCTACCAATTGGAGTATGTTGCTGAAGGGCCCTGATGGACTAATGCCCAAGGTCTGAGGGAGTGTGCTTCCAAGCTGGCTGAGCCTCTGCAGACTCTATTCAACCAGAGCCTCCAGACAGGTCAGGTTCCTGTCAAGTGGAAGACCTCATGCCAGTTCCCAAAGTAGGGAAGCCTGCAGGGGTTGAGGACCACCAACCAGTGGCTTTGACCTCTGTGGTAACGAAGATTCTCGAAAGGTTCATATTACGGTTGCTCAGGCCACAAGAACAGCAGGCTCTGGATGAGATGAAGTTTGCCTACCAAGAGAACATTGCAGTGGAGGACGTAGTTTTGTACATGCTTCACAAATTTCAGTCATTCTTAGACTATCACGGTGGTTATGTGTGGATCATGTTCTTTGACTTTTCAAGTGCGTTCAATACCGTTCAGCCACTAATCCTGACCAGAAAGCTAAGGGTACTGGGTGTGGAATCTGTTTTTATGCCATGGATTGAAAGCTATCTAACAAAGAGGCCCCAGTTTGTCAGTTTGGGAAACATTGTGTCTGATACTGTACTGACTAACATTAGAGCTCCACAGGGAAAAGTTCTTTCTCCGTTCCTGTTCACTCTGTACACTGCTGGCTTTGCACACAGGTCCACATTCTGTCATTTACAGAAGTACTCTGATGACAAAGCTGTAGTGGCGTGTGTGAAGGACAATGATTATTCGCCTAAGGGACTATAAAAATGATATACGCCAGTTTGGTTCCGCTCTCTCTCATTTTTATAGCACAGCACAACAGGAGTGTTCTTTTTTCCTCCCTGAGATTTATACGTTCACATTAATGCTCAAACAAGCTTATCCTTCAAACTTCAGGTGCAAATATTACAGGAGTTGAACATCTGATTCAAAAGTACATCCCTGAAAGAAGGAAAGAGAGGAATCTAAGCGGAGGGTGGAGGAGTAAAGAAGAGTGTAGCGCGTGCATAGTGGAGTGTAAGACCAGGGGAAGGCTGCGCCCAATTGTTCTGCAGTTGTATAAAGTTTGACTCGTTTTGATTGTAAAATTGTTGCTTTGTTAAAATGTTTCACCAGAAGCTTTTGCATGGAGCTTCCCAGAAGCCTGATTTGTTTCCTATTGTGGAACAATGATGGGTTTCTTAGTTAAATCTTGTTACCATATTTCATTTTATTTTTCTTAATGAGATGATCTTAGAATATTAAATTAAATGTGTTTTTAAACACTCCTGACATGACACTAAATTAAAAGGCCTTATGTGTTTTATTAAACTTCCAAAATGCACACGTCAGAAGACTGAGTAAAATGATCGATTTTCAGAACTGTTTTTTATTGGGTTAAGTTTAAATCACGTGTTTTTATCTACTGCTGCTCAGCAGTACCTATAGTTTCTGTTCAGAAGCAAAGTTCTTCAGTGAGAGAACTGAATAATAATAAGTGGAAGTAAATTTACTGCGTTAGGAGGATCTTTATTGACACAGAATTTTATTTTGAAAGAAACTTGCTGATGTTAGTTTAAAATAAATAACAATTATTATAATTATATTATATTATCGCTTGGGGTTTCCCCAGAGGAGCTGGAGGAAGTGGCCAGGGAGAGGGAAGTCTGGGCATCTTTGCTTAGACTGCTGCCCTCGCAACCTGGTCCCGGATGAGCGGAAGAAAAAGGATGGATGGATGTTATAAATAAATGGCCTAATGGCCACCAAAAAAAATGTTTTTTTTTTTTGTTTTTTTTTTTTTTTTTTTTAAATCGACGGTGTAGTAAGATTTTGCGGCTCTCTTTTGACCGTTAGAAACTGGATCAAATAGTTCTTTTAGAGGCTGCAACACTTACACAGAACATCGTAAATGTGTTTTTAACAGTCATCTGTCAATGGCTGGAGATTTAAAGCTATGATTGGGGTGCTCTGTATATTAATAAAAATATTTCTGCTTACTACCTCTATGGAAAGTTTAGACAATGATTTAGTGCAGGGATCAGGAACCCTTTATACCTTGAGAGACAATTATGACTTTTTTTGTTCTAGCATTCAGCTTACCTTGGAGCTTAGGCTTTTTATATATTTCATAAAGTGAAATTCATGAACTATACATGTAAATTTTCAATTTCTGTGAATGCAGCAAATGCTGAGCATTAGTGGTACCATACACGACGTGAACCTCCAGGGTTGGTACCCCCACCATCAGCCTTTTGGGAAAAAAATTGAACATAATTTTATGTAAATAAAAATCGTTGACTAATCAAAAAAAAAAAAAAAACAATCTGTGACTAATTGACTTAAATAATCGTTAGTGACAGCCTTAGTCAGAGCAGACGGATCAAATCATTCAAAGTCTGTAAGAAGATTCTTCAAGTGTTTTATCAGTCGTTGTCAATGCGTTTTTTTATGATGTTTTGTATGGGAAACAGCATTACAGCGATGGACACCAACTGCCAACAAAAACTTCTGGACAAGTGTGCGTGAGTGGTGGGCCAGGAGGTTCTTTATGTGAAGACTTTGGTTGAGGGTAAAACAAGAACAACGCTGAAACAACAAAAGAATCCTACTGCACATGACGCTGGCCTCTCAGAGAAGCGGGCGCAGTGAGAGGATCATCTCGCCACGCTGCAGAACAGAGATTCAAAAGGTCTATTATCCCAGCTGCCATAAGGTTTTATAACAGACTCATCTAACCATACATTTTATTACTATAAGTCTTTTTATTAATCACACTGTTTTTTATTGTTTATGCACTTGTTTTTTTTTATCTGCATTCCATTGTTCTTGTGTAATTTTTTTGTGGATGTGACTGCTGGTTTATATGAATGAGCTACCTGACATGGAATTTCTCTCTGCAGAGATGGATAAAGTCTATCCTATTTTCCATGGATTTTTCATAGTTTTTAAACATGAATCACGTGCATCTGTTGTAACAGCTTGTTGCTTTTATATCTGAGAACTTAAAATGAAAACTTCAAATTATTTTATGTGTAGCTTAAATGCCAAAACACTGTGAGAACCCCTGATTTAAAGTTTCTCTGAGTATAGTGAGCTTTAGTCCTGCTGTGACGGTTGCTTCCGCTGCGTTTCCATCTCTCTGACCGTGTTTGAAGCTTGCTGTCTCGTATTAACCCGAGAGAGCAAAAATGAAAACAAGAACAAAATTAGCGGACCTTGTTTTTTTTTTTTTTTTAATTATTGTCTCGATGAAAATAAGAAAACATCATAAAGTTCAGGAAGCCCAAGCAGGCCATCTCTCCATCCCGCAGGGGATCTCTGTCTGGCCGCCAGCTCCTCTCCAAGTAGCCGGCATAGCGAGACAGACTGTCACCCAACAGTAACCAGGACGGGTTCAGGAAACCCAGTTGCCTCGAAAGGGAAACAGCAGGTTAAGCAAATGACTGGAAGTTCAGGAGATCTGATCCACCATACTGGATGTGTGTTCTACCCGTTGTCACTGAAAACGTGACGTACCCAAAGTAAAGTCCCTGGGTTGGTTGAGACAAATGTGGCAACCTTCCAAAGTTTAGATTCTTTTTCATGCAGGTTCGCCACGCCCGCCGCTCAATTTGTGCTGCGCTGCTCAATTCACGCTGTTCCAGACTGTTGCGCCGCAGAACCTCAATTCGCATTTAAACCATTGAGTTAACATTGAAACTGGCTGCCTCGGATTGCATTTGGTGTGAAAGCACCATAAAGGCCCACGTCATTTCAGAAGTTGCACGTCATGCTTTACAGCAGCTGTTTCTCTGCCTGCCTGCTACAGTTCCACCCTATGAAGTAAATTTATGTCAAAACTCTCCCACAAGCATATATCAAACTCCATGCAAATGAATGTACTCAAGCTCTCCTGCTCGCTCCTGAAAGTTTTCTTACGCTCCTGAAATGAGCCCTGCCCTCTAATGGAGGACTAACTCTGTGCGCTCGTGGAGCTTCTCCTGCGCACCCGTGTGAAACTCAACATTGAGAGGGGAAAAATAAAGAAATGCTTGTGCGTCATTAGCGGGGGGGGGGGGGGGGGGGGGGGGGGGTTTCTTAATTTTTAAACTACTGTAGAAAAACAAATCACTTTTTTTATTTTTCCTATTTAAATAAAATTGTAAAAATGAAGCAAACACATAATGAACGTTTACATTCATTTTGTAAGAGTTCCTCTTAGGCACAAAGCTTCAAGGGACAAGGAAAAGGCAACAGGCTCATCCCTGAGCTGCATGGCGCCCTAGCGCAAAGATGATTTTTGAACCTTTGAGTTATTGTATTTGTTGTGTTATGAAGGGGGACGGCAGTAGCTCCGGTAATTGAGCAGGTCGACCAATGATCAAAGATTGGTGGTTCGATTCCCGCTCCTTCCAATCAACCATCGTTGTGTCCTTGGGCAAGGCACGTGACCCTCCTTGCCTCCAGTGTGTGGCTCCACTGATGTGTGTGAATGCATATGAATCTACCGGTGATGGTTTGTCGCATACTGGCAGCCACGCCTCTGGCAGCCTGTCCCAGGGCAGCTGTGGCTTCATGAATGAGGTGTGAATGAATAATGGATATACATTGTAAGCGCTTTGAGCATCTGGAAAAGCACTGAATAATCCAATCCATTATTATTATGTTTTCAATTAATACTTTTTTATTTTTAAAGTAAATGAGTGATGTGTCCAACTGTTATAAACTTGTAAAAAATGTCATAATGGGGCGGCCGTGGTGCAGTGGGAAGGGAGGTCGGCTTCTGATCGAAGGATGGTAAGTTCAATTACCGCCTTGCCCGCCCATGCTGTGCTGTGCGTGATTACAGCGCACACTCTGTTCCGTGGCTAAACTTAATGTGGCTTATACTCCCACGAGCATGCAGAATACGTTTCAGGAGTAGAGGAGCAGGCGTGGTGACTGTACTGTGCCCGTGGAGTGCTGTATTTTCGTGGCCATAAGGCGCACTTAAGTCTTACATTTTCTCCTACATTGACTGAGCGCCTAGTTGTGTAGTGCGCCATATGTGTGCACAGAGTTCCAAAATCTGTAAATGTTGTGACTTTGATGAGCGCTCCGCTTGACTGACAGAGCATTTCACACGCTGCTCTCTGGTACGTAAAAGAAAAGCGTACGTAATAGAGGACAGCATGAGAACGTTAAAGGAGCATGCCCCCAGCAGGTATATAGTGCAGGTATGTGCATTATGCAAAACAACATTAGTTTGGTGAAGGCCCCCTGAAAACGGCACCTGTGAAGAGACAGCCTTACGAAGCACAGTTTAAACTGCAGGCTATCGGCCACGCTGAGGAACACGGGAATCAAGCAGTGGCACACTAGGGATACACACATCGGGGCACGAAAAGTTCGATTTACCGTTGTGCTTGGCTCCCATGCTAATGGACATAAACTGCCACCTATGGTGATTTTTAAGAGAAAGACGCTGCCGAAAGAGAAGTTTTCTGACGGAGTCATTGTTAAGGCCAATCAAAAGGGCTGGATGGACGAGTAGAAAATGAAAGAGAGGCTGAGTGAGGTGTACATAAAGAGACCAGGCGGTTTTTTTCCACGCGTCGCTGTACTTGTTGATATGTGACTCCCTGTGTGCCCATTTCACAGCCGCTGTGAAAAACCGGGCAGATGAGTGCAGCAAATTAACTCTAATCATGCAATTATTCCGGGAGGAACTGCAACCGCTGGACATCGGTGTAAACAGGGCTTTCAAGGTAAAGTTGCAAACGGCGTGGGAGCGATGGATGGCAGATGGCGAGCACAGTTCTACAAAGACTGGGAAGGAGCACAAAAGCTGGCATCATATTTAAGGAGCCGCACGGCAACGAGACTGACTCAGATATTTACGAGAGGGAATCTGGCGTACTAGTTAAAGAACTAGCCCAGCTGTTTATGCCGGATACAGAAGATGAGGACTTTGATGGATTTATGGATGAGGATTAATTAAAAAAATGAGAACATTGCTAAAAACTTCAATAAAAGTACAACCGAACTCAGTTCTGCTCCTGTTGCGTTTTTAAAAACACGCCAGCATGAATGTTTCAAGCTAGCATACTGGTATGTTTCACCACGCACGCGCCCAATAAGTAGGTGCGCCTAATGTGTGTGTTAATTCCAGAAATATCCCTCATGACTGAGAATGCACCTTTTTAATACGGTACGTTCATTTGTGAGTGTTGAGTTTGATATATGCTCGTGTGAGAGTTTTGGCGGAAATGTAACTCCATACCTGAGCCTGGAGTCAGTCTCCAACTGTCCTGTTGTGTTACCCTTTAAAATGATACCAAATAAGCAAGAAAGTAGTCTTTCAAATTGAACATACAGAGGTAAATTCAAAAGTAGACAAAAACTGAGTTTTAGGCCTCAGGTTCTTGACGATAAAGAAAAGTTTAAATAAAAATCCAAGCTACGAAACGACAGGTGACCAAGAGACTCACAGACCCCACCTCTATCAAGCCCTGTGGCCCCCAAAGTGAGGGAGGCCTCTGGTCTTCTAACTGCAGGGTGCTCCACTCCTCCTCCATCACCTCCTGCACGACGGCCCCGGGAGAGCTCTCCCTGTTGTTTTCCCCCAACAGTCGATACCTCTCCAACAACCGGGCCCGATTGTTTTTCAGCCTGTCCAGGCAACGCTGAAGAACAGCACATAAAACCCCCGCGTTAGCTCAACCCGCTAACTCCCGGCTAACACACAGGCTGCTGTTTTCCACACTTGCCTGGCGGTACATTTCCTTCCATGGTGGAGTGGTCCCTTTATACAACGAACGGTGTCTGTCCATGAGTCCTATTTAAAGGAAAAAATTCGTTTACAGAACACAGAAACACACGTCTGCGCACGCGCATGCCCAGACTAGTCTTTATGGAAAACCCATCCTCCCGGAAGCGGACCGCAGTGACGTTTTTTTAAATAAACTTTATTGTAAACGTCAGTTTCAGTACAGGAAAATGTTCAACAAAAGCCATTAATAAACATTGTACATCTTTACAAATAATATAAAATAAAGTTGAATAAAAAATAAAATAACATTGTGTGCCAGGGTCAGAAACCAACAAACAAAGACAAATAAGTTTAAAAAACGTAGGAGGGAAAAATAGAAATTTTGACATATTCAATGATTTTAAATTGCAATCAGATTTCGAGACATTTCACAGCCTTTTGGTTTTTGAAAACAACAACAACAAAAAAGATTCAATATACAGTTTGGCTTCCATCAGAAATACAGACAACTTGGGAATTTTTGTTAGAAAATTTTGATTAGTGGATTTAAAATTTAGCAAGTCAGATGAACAAATAGATTAAAAATTTAAATGGCATATTCAAATGCTGGTGGAACCCAAACAAAACATGCTTCCAAAGTAAAGAAAAAGAGAGCAAACTCATGACAAAAGAAATCACAGAAAATTTGCCAAAAACATTGCAAAAAGGGGCTACTCCAAAATAGCTGGGTAACTATTTCTATTAAAAATTTACAAAAGGTACATAATGTGTCGATATTGGGTTTAAATCTTTTTAAATACGTTTTTGTGGGGTAAAATCTGTGTAAAATATCATAAGAAATGTATTTTATCTAATTGGAAATCAGATAGTGATTAGATAAAAGCCAGATCACAATTTCAAAGAAAAAAAAGGTTTAGAACACCAAGTTGGGAGATAATATAATATGGTATTACATTCCATGTAGATTCCATTACATTCCTCGACTCCCGCCTATCTCCTGTGTTTTGACCCTTGCCTGGTTTATGACTTCGCCATGTCTTGCCTTCTTGGATGGCATTGAGGAAATCTGCTGCCATTGGTTACCCAAAATCTGTCAATCAAATGCGTCAGACATTAGACGTCAGACCCACATAGGCTTACTGAGGCATCTGATTGGTTCGTTTATAATACGAATAACTTGCTATTAAGAAAAGATATCTTTAAAAATGTTAGATTATAAAGACCTGTTAAGAAGAAGTTATCAGAGCAAGAATGGTTATTCTGACAAATAAAATGACTGAGTAATAACTGTCTATTTCTCTATAGAAGAATTTTGGTCTTCTTGAAACCAGCAGGAACTTCTGGTTTTATACATCTAGGTATAAATATCTGTGTATATATACATGACACAACATGAACAGAGTTTTGTCAGACTGTCTGAATAACAAATAAAAGAAAAAACTTTTTTTCTTTTTTTTTGTGATTATGTGCCCCTCCAGCAGATGCGCCCTAGGCGATTGCCTAGCTCGCCTATGACCGGCCCTGGACAGGCACATGCTCCTTATGCGGAACATGGCTGTTAGACTAAATTGAACAGTACAGGAAAATAATCACACAGAATTATCAAACTTTTTACTGAGACAATGAAATGCATTGATTAAGAGAAAAGAAAGAAAAGAAAACAAACAAATAATGAAAAACAAACAAACAAAAACAACGCACTTGAGTCCCATTTGTAGCATTCATTGAATATAGTGATAAATAACTAAAGCCTTGTAGAGCTTGATTAATTGCTTGAAAAGGAATGGGAAGAAGCAGATTTATATAATCTCACCCCTACATAGTTACTTCATTTCATAGTCTTGCATAGTTTTTTTTTAAGTGTTTTTTTTTTATTATTATTATTATTTCACCACATTCAAGTTCACATATTTAAATTTATTCAAATACCAGTTGATCTTTAACTCTTCTTATCTTCATATTGTGAGAATAGAGTTTCTTTGTGCATGTTTGATTATTTGATCCTGGGATATTTAATGGTAATGTTTTTCCACTAACTCTGTATAGATGTTGGGTGGTGCAAAAATCAACAAGGTCACACAGTTTTAAAAGTCTAAAAGTCATTGATTAAAAAATGTTTAATTGTGAAACCTATAGATGACTCCTGCTGAAGTGTGACTCAATAAAAAAAAAGTTTAACATATTTGAGTGACCGATCTGCAAAAGGAAATATGCGTCAAAGTCAGATCTGTACAATATAAATTAATTTTTGAAACAGATTCAATTATTTAAAATATCACAAGCATTAACCCTTGACATTTCTGTGAATTTTTCCTTCATTTAAAGAAAGTACAGACTTCTTTAGGCAATCCCTTGACAAGATAACAGAGTAACATAAATTATAGTTCAAATTTCTGTAATTAATTACAGTTACTGGACTATAGAAACCCTCGTTACTTTGTGAATTAGGTTTTGTAGGCTCTGACAACCTGATGAGTGTAATGAGAGACAGCTGCTGGAGATGTGGAGAATCAGTATTCAGGAGAGGGCTCCCTCTGGTGGTCAAAGGTGGAGCTGGACACCTGAGGCCTGACACAGACCAATCAGTGTAGGCCGGTGCCAATATGGCGATAGACTATAAGGAAGTAACAGAAAAGATTCTCGCTTCATTTCTCAAGGGCCGAAGGTAAGGCATTTCCTATGGGTGACGTCACCCAATAAAAGTTTTATTAATTAATTAATTATTCAAAATTGGCATTAAAAAAATAAAACTGAAAATCAATAAATAAATGTTGAAATATATGTTGCATTAACATATTAAAATTGGCATTAAAAAGCACATTTATACATTTAATGACATAATTATTTATTTCATTGTCCAGTGGTGGCTAAAAGAAACACATTTAACTAAATATTTTTAATATGAAATAAATCAATAAAAGTGTAATCAATTATTTAAAATTGTCATTAAACAATTAAAAGTGTCAATATTTTATTAAAATTCAATTTTTTATGATTTAATGCAAAATTTCACGATCCATTTTATTACGTTATTTGTCAAACTGTCTCATCAGACTCAGTGGCTAACTCAGATCATCTGGGCTCCATTTCTCTGGGGTGGTCTAAACCTTATGGAGGCTTCAGTGACGGGATCTTTTTTAGCGGCACAGAGAGAATGTGAAAGCAGGACTCCTCATCTCATAAAACTCAGGAATTTATTCAAGTTTTGAAGGTTTTGTCTGGCAGCTCACACACATTTTCTTCTCTGGACCTACGCGGTGCAGCCTACTTCCTCATGGAGGATTGGTGGTTTTCTGGCTCTGCCAATCCGACCGGCATAAACCGTAGGTGTGGTTAAAAACAAATTGACTCCATCCAGTCCCGCCTCTATTCTCCATGTTTGGAACATCTGAAGTACACACGTGGACAAAATTGTTGGTACCCCTCAGTTAAAGAAGGAAAAACCCACAATTCTCACTGAAATCACTTGAAATTTACAAAAGTAACAATAAACAACAACAATTTTGTCCACGTGTGTAGGCAGTTAAGTTCAGCCAACATGGCTGTGCTGTGAGCTGAGAATTCAGGCTTCAAGTAGCGAACTGTACAAGTCAATGGGTGATGTCAGAGAGCCAATGGGTTAATGATGAATTGTTGAGGTAGATCCTCTAGCTGTGACCCATCTGGGCCACCATAAACAGCTTTTGTAAGTGTGAGCTTTATAAATAAAAGGCACTGAATTAAAAACCCAAACCGTACACCTTCACTCTTTACATTTGACCATAAGTATGAAACGTGTTTGCTGGTGGGGGTCTAAGTAGAACAGGAGCTAGTTTCTTGCAACCAGCAGTAAATCAGTTTCATGTCCATGAAGACAAGCGTAGTCCACGCCTTTTCCAACTGAGAAGCAGCACCATGAAACACTGAGAACACAATGGAAAACACGGGAGACATCTTTACTGCTGACTGCTGCCACCATTATGCAAACTGCGATATTAATGGATGGATATGATATAGATTTAAACTGGGATCGTTTTCTAGATGAACAAGGACATCAAAAAAGCCAATAAAATAACATGAAAGAGATGGCCTTTATTTGGACAGTTTAGACAGTACAAAAGAAATTATCTGATTATCTGATCTTTACTTAGACTTTCTTTACTGAGGAAGCTAAACATAAGCGGCCGTCAAGATTGTTGTCTAGAAGAGCAACCAAATGTCACAGATAATCTAAAAGAGTAAAAAATGTTGCTGATAATCTAGCATAGCCATAGCAGATTGAGAATTTCCAGAAGAGTGGTGAAAGGTCCACAGTCATCTAGAAGAGTTGCAAAACCAAACAGATTATTTAGAAGAGTTGGGAAATGTGATAACCTGGAAGTCAAATAACAAATCTTCTAGAAGAGTAACAAAGCACTGCAGACTATCTAGAAGACTCATGTAACGTTAATAATCTAAAAGTTACAAACATCAACCAAAAAAGTTTCAACAGATTCTTTAAAAAACAGGAAGAGCAGAAGTTTTAATAGCAAGAAGAGAACTCATTGAGCTGCCTCCGCTGGCCACACCTGCTATACTAAGCTCACACAGTTGGAACGCTACTCATACTGGTGGCTCCCCTGGTTGGGGGGCAGAAGCGGTGGTGGGGCTGGTTCCTCTGCGGCAGGAGGGAGGGCTGAAGGGTTAACTTCCTGTCCTGTTGGAGAGTGTGAGGCTGCTGCTTCCATGTTGTTTTCTGCAGGGGGGGGCATGCTGTTACTGTCATCACTAGGGGTGCAACTGCTACTAGGAGAGCTGTTCTCCCTGGGGGGCTCAGGGGGAGGAGAGAGCATCTCAGAGACTAAAGATGGAGGCTCAGATGAAGGTGCTGGTGGATGTTCTGAAGGAAGGTCCGCAGCTGCTGCATCTTCTGTGAGGTTAGAGATGACAAATATTTTTATAGACATGAAGCTGTAGCTCCTTATGCTGTTCACACCAAACGGGATTCGCACAGCAAATTCAAGCTGGCCGCCTTTCTGCTTGACGCATATCCAAAAATGTGAACAAAAGCTGTCAACGTTAACGCACGCGATTAGTAAAAAAAAATAAGGTGTTATTGTTTATTAATGGAGATTAATCCCATGTCAGAAGTGACCGTCTTCTGCTTTGCATCAGGCGGTTCGGGCTTCCATGGCGTGCGCCAATATCTGAAAAGGCACTTTGTCAGGAACTATCTCGCTTTACACCACGGTCACTTACAAAAGAAATGAATATTCAATCGATTTTTAGTACTTTATTCTTGTTATTTTTCGTTTTTTTTCACAAAAAGCTGACAATTTGATAGGTGGTGAGGCCCGTTGTCACTGTAACGTAAAGAAATTGTATCATCTTTTCAAATTTACAATTTTATTTTCAAATTTTTAAAATTCCTTCACGTTTACAACGTGTACTTCACGAGTTTAAAACTGTTTTCAAATTAGAAAAAAAATAATTCTAACTTACAATGTATTGTTTTCAAATTGGCAATCTGGTTGTTCATTCACTTGAAGCTGATCCTAAATTGACACCACAGATGAGATATTGCCAAAGGTTTTTGGCCTGATCACATGAATTGTCTGTGTATATCTGCTTCACAATGAACGGAAGACACGAATGACATGACGAGATCAGCGTTATTTATTTTTGAAGAGTTTTACTAAAGCCTTGGTAATCCTGTCTCCTTGTGTGGGTTCATGAGATCATTCAGAGACTCTGCCGGTACGATGAGCTTCATCATCTACTACAGGAGCTGCATCTGAATGACTGCGCTACATCTGTCTCTGTGACTCAGTTTGATGACTTGCTGTCCCGCATTAGTCAGAAGTGGGATACAATAAATCTAAGAATAAAATTAGAGGATCTTTTTGTCATTGGCTCGGTGAAAATAAGAAATATCATTAAATGAATGACAAGAACAATCAGATTCTCCACCGTGTTGGTTTTGGTGTAAATGAGAAATTGTTCTCAATCAACCTACCTGGATAAATACAACTTTGGCCTTCACCCACTGTTTACGTCATTGAATACGTCACATGCTGCAAGCCGAGTTCGTAATTGGCTGACGCAACGTGGCTTGTCTGCCATTGTTTAGATTTTCTGAATTCTGAACTTGCTGCCCAAAAGGTGTTGTGACACTAAAAGCTCGCTGCTACCGGACCGACACGCCCAAATTGTGCTGCAGGACCTCAGATCGGGTCTGTACATTGACTTAACATTGAAACTGGACGCCTCTGTCACGCAAATAGCGTTTAGTGTGAACGCAACTTTACTCTTAAAGTAAACCCTCAAAGTTGATACCTATTTCCATAGGTGTATCCTCCTTGGTCCCTGGGGAGTTGTTGTCTGTATTCTGCTCAGAAGCCCCCCCTTCCTGCAGCTGCTGTGCAGCCTTCTCCACTTGCTCCGTTGCCTCACGCTCCCTCTCCTCGGCCCGCCGCCGTGCCACTTCCTCAGCAGCTGCCATCTCTGCTGCCAGCTTCTCCATGTCCACCTCCACCTTCTGACTGCACAGCTGTAGAACAAAAAGCAGCCCATTCAGAACCACAAGAACACTAAGGCCCAGAATGTTCCTGCTGTACGAAGTGTACACAGAGCAGTTCTGTTCTGACTCTGGGATCAGTGCTTTAAGCCAACTCTCCCTCAACGGCTTCGTGTCTGCTAGACCCCATTCTTGTAGGTCTACTTGATTTAGTCTGGATAGATAGACCTGGTGCTTGTCTTTAGTGTTATCACAAGCACAGCAGTGTTTTCAGTCAGCTCTCTGTGACAAAGTCATTGTTATATATTATTTGTAATTGTTTCATTGTTTCGTTTGTCCTGAATCAAAGATTTCAGACAGGAAGAGCCTGAAAGTCAATGCAAGTCTTTTTCTGAGATTCTTTTATGTACAACCAGTGAAGAAGAGAGCAGTATGAAGGAATATTTGTGCCACAATGAGAACAAAAGTCAGTTTTGAAATGACGTGTCCCTAAACACATTGTAAACACAATGTACAGTTTGAAAAAGATAACTTTTCAATTTAAATAAATGTTTGCCTGCAAAATTCCATAAGTGGTTTGAAAACTGTTCTTGGGTTTTAAAATGCATTTGCGTTTGCATTTGCAACCTCATAAATCTGGGTAATATCAAATTACTTTACTCACATGTTTTTAGATGGACACTCTTTTCTCTGAACTTTTCATTTTTGGTTCTCAACTGAACCCACCAATACAAATGAACCTCCAAGCCAACCAATCACAGACAAGAGGGTTTATACTGATTGGTCTGAAAACAGTTGTGTGAAATGCCATAATTATAACCAAGTATACAAAGTTTGGGAATACCAACGTGTATTTTGTAGAGAAAAAATAGATTTTTAATGCACAAATGGGATTTTACAAGCAAACATTTACTTTATTTGGAACTTAGAAAGTGATAGTGATAAAACTGTCCATTTGTTTGCATTTAAGAAACTAAAAAAGTGTGACTTTTCTTTTTAATTTATTGGCACAAATATTACTTTTGTTTACACTGGCAGGTTTGCTTTACAAGAGGGATCATTTTTCTTGGACTGCCCACTTTGGCAGGTGTGAAAGCTCAACTGAACTTTGGTACAAATCAAACAAAGTCTGGTTTGAGTGTAAACCAAATGCAAAGTGAAAAAATAGCTCGTACGTTCATGAAGCAAACACTGCAGGAATAAAAAGTTTGAACATTTTTAACATGGTAAAAATGATGTAAAACATAATAATTTGTGGATTAACCAGTTTTCTTTGGGCTTTTTTAGAGTTCTGAGTGAAGTAGTGACCCTAAATGAGCAGATTTTGGAACTGCATGATTTTTCCAAGCAAATAATCTGCTTCAGTATTTGCTTCTGAAAGTGTAGCATATGACAGTAAACAAACTAAATCCTTCTTCAGCCTCTTCATCTACAGCCTCATTGAAAGGCTTGTAGATGAAGAGGATTCATACCCTCTTCAGCTCAGTGTTGAATGAATCGGTGGTTTCCAGGAAGCGCTTTTTCTTCTCCTGGTGACGATCTTCTATCTGCAGAAGTTCAGCCTCCAGCTTTCTCTGCAATCAAACCTGTTTTTAGTACACTTCCACAGAACCGTATTGTGCACTTACACATGACAAAGAACCCACCTGGTGCACCATGAGTGACTGCACCTGCCTTTTAAGGACCTGCATGCGGGCCGTGGTGACCACCGAGCGCACGTCTGGCACAACAATCTCACTCAGTATGTCACTGATAAGGCGGTGGTTTCTCTGAAAGCGAGCGGCTGCAGTGTGTTTCACAGAGAAGCCGTCGTCGTAGTCTGGTGTAAGAAACAGATTAGCTGAACCATGATGGAAGGTCTTGGTCTGAGGATGTAAAAAATGCTGACAACTGGATTTCCAAAACTTGCCGTCAGGATCTTCAGCAGGCTGGATGCTCATGTATGGCTCCCCTTTATCCAGACGACTCTGGCGCTGCCTGCTCTCCTCCTCCATGGCTGCTTCGGCTCGGTTCTTGGCGTTCACATAGGCCAGGTATGCGGGGGAGTTGTGGTAGGCCTTCAAGGAGTCATTGTATTCAATCTGGTGGTGGGTGATAATAAGAGAGAAGCCTTAGGTGCCTACTCAGACAGGAATAGTCAGTTATGAAGCTGCACAACTTCCACAAAAACGCCTGGACAGGTGGGTGTTATGTAAAAGAGAGAATGCTCTTACACGCATTTACATATAAGCATTTACAATTGTTTGGTAGCTCGGTATATTGTTCTGCACACCAGGAATTCTTGACAGCCTGAAGTTTGATTTGTGCAACAATTCTGTCAGAAGGAAAAAACAGGACCTCCCACATGAGTAGATCATATGCTGCCCACCTTTTCAGCCTCATACTCATTCAGGTAATCCTGCTTCTCCTCGTCAGTCAGGTCTCTCCACATGCCTCCAATGATCTTCCCGATTTCCCACAGTTTCAGGTCGGGATTGGATGCTTTTACTTGGTCCCATACCTGCAAGAGCAGAAAAACACATCTTCTTGCACACCACCAACATAAAATTGAGCTTAGACTTCTAAATTCCTTCAAAACTGTGAGTGCGAATGAAAACACTCAGATGAAGCTAGTAAGTTCATTCACATGAACTTTGGTGATGCTGCCAGTTCTATGACTTTTTGAGCAGGTCTACCTGATAGCACACACATTGACTTCAAACTTTACACAAAGCAAATTCCTTAAAGAGTTATTAAATAATTAAGAATCTCATCCCTCCATAAATACCTCACAAGGTTCAGAAGACAATTGAACATCTTACTGTCTGTGGCCGCAAAACACTAAACCAACAAAATTAGAGAATTAGGACTTTTAAAAAAATCTTTTACCGTGTACAAAGATACTTGTGTTCCAACAAAAACAAGTTTGTATACAGCTCATTCCAAATTATTATGCACATTAAATTTTCCAATGATTTTGTGAGCTGTCGATGCAACTGACAGTCAGCATCATTTTTCTAGTCACTAACCATTAGAGTACATTTTAAATGTTACTGAACAAACCTCCTAAAAATAACAGTATTTGTTTCAAAAACAAAAGCCTTCAAATGCAGTGTTCCACATTATTACAGAACACAGTTCCACTGCATTTGATTGATTCTAAAGAACTGAAAATGGCTACATTAGGAGGTCATGTTTACTCAAATCAAAGCTGTTCCCATCAAAAACGTCTTCATAGGTCCAGTTCCATTTGAACATTGGATCTTTATTTTGTTGCAGCTTCACTTCATTCTTGCATCCATTGAACTTTCTGCTTGAATCTCTTTGCAGGATGTCAGAATGGCCTCCCAGAGATGCTGTTTGGATATGTACCACGGAAGGAAGTGGTCAGTCAGAAACTGCACCTACTTTTCAGAGGTCATTTTCACACTTTTAGGAACCCTAAAGGGACCGAACAGCTCTCTCCCCATGATTCTGGCCCAAACCATGACTCTGCTACTTCCTTGCTGATGTTGCAGCCTTGCTGGGATATGGTGGCCATCCACCAACCACCTACTACTCCATCCATCTGCACCAACCAGGGTTGCATGGCGCTCACCGGTGAACAATACTTAAAATTAGGGTGTATTCAGACTGGAAAAATCCTTTGGTATGGACAGAGTCCGCTGAATTTGGTCCAGATAGAGTCCTTAACCTTGTGTTTGTTCTGTATTCAGACTACCGTCAAACAGACTTTCCTGTTTCGAACCAGAACCAGAAGACTGCTATGAAGGTACGCTGATAAGTGTTCATGACATATAGGTTGTTAGGAAAACAGGGAGAAGGAATGTGTATCACGTTGAAAGTATTGATCAGCCTGTGTCTCTTTGTTGTGGTGTAATGGCATTGTTTTTTTAAGAGAATTCTGTTCAGGAACATCAACGTAGCTTTTAGCAATGACGTCACAGGAGCGCTGGGCATTTTCCATTGTGTTAAAATAAACAGTCTAACAAATAAGCAGTTATAACTCTTTTCTGTCTGATGAGACAACAATTGTTGATTTACATTTGTCCGCGGCTCATCGGTCGCTTCATTACTAATCTGTTTACATCATGTAACCTCTGGCTATGGTGTCCATATTGGTCCAGTTATTCTGCTCAGAGCACAAATCCTAGTCAGCCTGAGGAATCTTGGAGCAAAGTCCAATTGGAAACAAAGAGATGGGTCACAGGCAGGTTCCCTGGTCCCGGACCTGGGTTCGCATGTGTACTGAAAATTTGTTCGGGATTATCAGGGCAAACTAACTTTTATCAGTTTTTACTCACCGAGAAGGGGGATGCAAGGGCAGAGATGTTTGTTCAGCTTAGTCTGTTTAACAAACAGCTATTGTTTACATTTTTATGTTCATGTTCTTACAAATACTGATGTGAGCCCAATGAGACGACTATAGCTGTGATATTGGGCCATAGGAAAAATTGAATAGAATTTCTGCTTGAGAGTGTTGTTTAGATGGTTTATGTAGAACTGCAGCCTCTGGAGGATCCTAACACCTTGATGTTGGTGGGACTCCAGAAGCACCAGGAACTTTAAATATTTGCTGCTGCTTTGTGATGGTATTTTAGCAGCTGCTCTCTTAATCCAATGTATTCGTCTGCCAGAAACCTTCCTCATTCTGCCTAATCTGCACCAACCTGCGTGTCTCTGAATCAGACACTAATCTCTAAATACTTTTTTGTAACATGTCCAAGGCATTAAACTATTCCGTGCTTTTCACCAACAGAGATCCTTTTTCTTTATCATATTGCTTGAAAATGTTGGTCTTAATAATGTGTAACGTTCTTTTTCAGTAGTTTTTGCTTTACTTGAGCTCACCTGGCAAACTAATGATCACAGGTGTCTGAGATTGATTTTAGTGATCCAAAGAGCCCGGAGACACAATATCATTCATTAGCGTCATTGAAAAACAAAGAATTTGATCTTTTTTTGACACTTATATACAATTTGCATAATTATTTGTTAAACACTGTATGTATATGAAGTGTTGGGGATTGGAGCCAGCCCCATATATTCCCTCAAAGTTTCAGGGTAGGGGAGGACAAGCAGTAAAAGCAGACACCGTGGAGGGGTGTCTTACCTTCCTGCTTACCTTCCGGCTGTACCGCATGTAAGGCATCAAGGGCTTGTCTGGAGGTTTGGGAGGCTTTGGAACTGCGATCCCAGATGAATTCTGTGAGAAGAAAAAAGGGATAAAAAAACTAGATTAAAAGCAACCAGATCACCATTAATGAATTATACATTCTTAAAAAACAGATCATGGTTTCCACAATCCTTTCTGACAAAACCATTTTACATTTAGCTGTGTTAAGCTGACACATAACTTTCAAAAACCTAACAAGAGGAAAATGAGACTGTTGTACAAGACCCAATATTAACCGTTTTTAAAACTGTGCAGTACACTCTCTTTTTAAAGAAGCAAGAAAGCAATCCTAGTTGCTGGTTATTTTAGCCTTTTTTTAGGCTGTAATAGTCCTGTTGGCTCCATCACACAACATTGCAACAGGCTGTAAAAAACCTTGGAGTCACTTTAGATCATAATTCAAATTGGACAAACAGGTTGGCTCAGCAATTAAGAGTAGCTTTGGTCACTTGAGTTTTAAGTAATAGATGTCCTCCTCAAGAGGGATGTGGAGTGAATTACTAATGCTTTATTATATAGATTTTGTGCATCTTTATAGCTATAAGTTTTATTGCCGATCTCATGCAATGGTGTTTTGCTTTTATGTATTTTATTCTTCTTAACCTGTGCAGCACTTCATCTGATCAATAGGTGTTTTAAAATGTGTTTTGTGAATATACAAATTGATTAATAACTTGCAAAACTGACAAATTTATTGAAATTAAAAATAAGCTGATGTTCACGTCAGCAAAGCATTCGAGTTCTGAATCATCCTTAAACAAAGATAAACTGAACCACAACAAAATGAGTGAAGGAAAAGTTCATGGGTATAGACATTTTTGATGGTCCATTTAGTGGTGATGTTTGACCCCTCTGTGGACCGCCACCTTAATGTGGTATAGCGGCTTGAGAGCTTGAGTAATCCAAAGTGCTAAATTGTCGAAGAATTCCTGGTATGGTCTCCCATGGCAAACAAAGGGCAGATAAGAACCTTTTTATGAGTAATGAAAATCTATTTACACTTACATCACCAGGATTGGCACCACCAGAACTAACTGGTTTGCTTTTATTATTGAAGTAGATGCTAAATTAGACTGAGATAGTAAATTTGACAAAGACACATAAAATATACCTTAAATTGGTCACATCTCAGGAATAAAAACACGTGTTCCCTTCTCTTACATTAAAAGACTTTTATTTATGCAACAGTTATTTCCAGTATTTTCACTCTGACTGAACTAATAAGCCACTACAATAAAAAAAAAAAAAAAACCATGAACATAAAACTCAGTGTGATTGTCTTTTCAATGCACTAAGTGTACATTGCTTCAGTCTAATTGTGAAATGTAGTTGCTGTTTTTATGTGGACAAAGATGAATGTTGCACTCTCTATTCTTGAGTCTCTTTGAATTTAAAAATCTTGAGCTCATTTACCACCACGACTCAGTGTCCCTCTGCATCTGTGCACTTCTTGGACAGTAATGACTTTGGTTGCATCTCAGCAGTTTGCATCTGTCACCTCACTGTTGCTAATTTAATCACCTTGTTTTTTTAAAAAAAGGAAACAATTTAGAAAACAGGAGTTTTTTTTATCTATTCAATATGTTTCCACAGTTACATTCATGAAGATCACAAACATCTGAAACTGCACATGATTTTTCTCATGAGCTGCTCGTCCAGGAGGGAATTCTTCATGATTTTCCTCAGATTCAAATGTCCTCAGGATGAACACTGGGCCGTGGTCCACGTGATGCTTTCTATAAAATAAAGCCATGTAATTTTTACAACAGCTCTAAATATTACTAAAATGACTGTAAATGCTAAATAGGGATATCAGTATCTAAAGAAAAGTGTGTAACGTTGATTAGATATGGTGCTGCATTTACAGCTGGTCATTTTGTTTGTAGCCTAAAGTCGCACTTCAGTGAACAAACTAAATTGCCAAATATCTTTAAAAATAAGTACTCTTGAGTAGTACTCTACTGCTAGTACATATTAGCTGTAGAGTAGTATGTATGTATGTACTCTACTGCTGTAGAGTACATACAAGTACTCTAACTGCTTTGTGGCAGTGAGACAAGTAATCAACAAGCATGTACATATTTTTTTTCTTGGCACAACTTACCTTAGATTGGGCAAGTATTGCAAGATTGTGTGCAAAAAAGGCAATCCCAAGCGAGATGGACATTGTACCCAAGAACGGGGTGGTGATTCGTCTCCGACTCTTCCTTCAAGAAACTAATGCTCGAAAAAGGTTCCTAGGTACAAACTGAAAGTAAATGGTCTAAGACTGAGGGAATTAAGGACGATATTACGGTGCATTTTGAGCAGAATCAGTTTGTTGCCAGAAAGTGATGGTCAGCGTTAAGGGGTTAATAAATTTATAAACAGAGTCCTAGTTAACAGCTTTTTTGAATAGTCTTGAGGTTGAGGCAATTATATTTAAAAAACATTAAGTCAAGTTGCTATGACTCAAACTCAACGCCACCTGGATGAATGAGAACCATCAACAGCTAAAGTGTGGGCTTTTTTTTTTACAAGAATCACAAAGTATAGAATCTGAAAAATGTATATTATAACATTAACCAAAGACACAAACATAACAACTCTAACACTTTGAATAAGATGACTTGAACTACTTCTAAGATATTAATTAAGCATTAGTAACGTGGTATGCAGCTGGTTAATCTCTTAGAAGTGATTTATAAATACTTTTTTTTTTTTTTTTTTGGGGGGGGGGGGGGGGGGGGGGGGGGGGGGGCAGGGGGGCAAAACAATCAATTAACATCCACGGTAGAGCTTTGCCAGAAAGTCCCACTCAATGTTTCCACCAACCAGTCAAAATCTGTCAAAAGCTGCCGATAGATCCAATAATAAAAAGACCACCAGATGACCTGCATCTGTGCATCTGTTTTAACATCATTAAACATTTTAAAAGAGCGTCTCTGTGCCATTTCCAGACCTGAACCCGACTGGAAAGCTTCCAAGATCCCTTGAGCATTTAAAAACTGTTTATATACAATGCTCTCAAGGACTGATGCACAAAAAGGTAGGTTAGAAACTGGCCTTTAGTTTGAAAACAGTGCAGCATCCAGCCCTTGTTTTTTTTCAAGAGTGGCCTTCTTACCCTTGTTTAAAATTGAGTGGCTCAAAGCATGTCTAATATTCACAATGGTTCATGCATTCATTCATTCATTCATTTTCTAAACCGCTTTATCCCTTTCGGGGTCACGGGGCTGCCGGAGCCTAACCAGGGTACTCATGGGTGAAGGCAGGGGACACCCCTGGACTGGTCGCCAGTCTGTCGCAGGGACCACAATCACACACTAATGCACACTCCCATCCCCACCTAGGGACAATTTTGAGTAACCAATTAACCTATGAAGGATGTTTTTGGACGGTGGGAGGAAGCAGGAATCCCCAGAGAAAACCCACGCATGCACGGAGAAAACATGCAAACTCCACACAGAAAGGTCCCCCATTGGTGACGCTGTTTCAAGTCCCACAGCCAGGACTTGAACCAGGAACCTTTTTTTTAATGTATGAATATTCACACAGTATATCTAAAAATAAGTACACCTTTCACATTTTTGCAAATATTTTTATATCTTTTCATGGGACAACACTTGACACAATGAAACATAGTCAATGTTTATCCTATATAGCAGTGTAATCTTATTTTCCTTCTAAATAAATCAAAATATAGGCATCAGGGATAGAATTGGCAGACAGGGGTGGTAGTTCCCCTTTTCAAGAAGGGGACCGGAGGGTATTTACAGCTACTGGGGAATCACACTCCTCAGCCTCCCTGGGAAAGTCTATGCCAGAGTATTGGAGAGGAGAGTCTGGTCTATGGTCGAACCAAGAACAACAATGCGGTTTCCGTCCTGGTCGTGTAACTATGGATCAGGGATGGTAGGGTGCTGGAGGGTTTGTCGGAGTTCGCTCATCCTGTTTTGTTATGTGTTTTGTGGATTTGGAGAAGGCGTTCCGACCATGTGCACCGAGGTGTCCTGTTGAAGGTGCTTTGGTGAGTATGGGGTTCGGGGAGTCTTACTCAGGGCTGTCCGGTATTTGTACGACCAGAGCAGGAGCTTGGTCTGCATAAGCGGTAGAAACTCAGACCTGTCCCCGGTGCATGTTGGACTACGGCAGGGTTCCCTTTGTCACCGGTTTTGTTCATAGTCTTTATGGAAACAAATTCTAGGCGCAGCCAGGGACCAGAGGGGATCTGGTTTGGGAACCACAGCATTTCCTCTCTGCTCTTTGCAGATGATGTTGTCCTGCTGGCTTTATCGATCCGGGACCTCCTGCATGCATTGGAACGGTTTGAAGCCGAGTGTGAAGCGGCTGGGATGAGGGTCAGAAGTCTGAGGCCATGGTTCTTAACCAGAGAAAGGTAGTTTGTCCTCTCTGGGTGGGTGGAGGGCTCCTTCCCAAGGTGGAGGAGTTTAAATATCTTGGCGTCATGTTCACAAATGAGAGAAGATGGTAGTATGAGATCGACAGGCGGATTGGTTCAGCGTTCATGTGGTCGTTGTACCGGTCTGTTGTGGTGAAGAGAGAGCTAAGCCAAAAAGCAAAGCTCTCAATTTACCTCCTGATCTACGCTCCAATACTCACCTGCGGTTATGAGCTTTGGGTCTTGACAAAAGAATGAGGTCCTGGATACAAGTGACTGAAATGAGCTTCCTCCTTAGGGTGGCTGGGCGCTCACTTAGAGATAGGATGAGGAGCTCGGTCACCCGGGAGGAGCTCGGAGTACTCCCCCACATCGAGAGGAGCCAGTCGAGGTGGCTCGGGCATCTGGTCATCCCCTAGAGGAGCTGGAGGAAGTGACTGGGGAGAGGGAAGTCTGGGCATCTTTGCTTAGACTGCTGGCCCTGCGACCTGGTCCTGGATGAGCAGAAGAAAATGGATGGATGGATGGATGGATGGATGGATGGATGGAGCATGTCTCCAGATCGAAACCCAACTGAACATCTTTGGGGCACCATAAAATGAAAGATGGAGGAGAATAAAGTCATAAATGTCCACCAGCTTGGTGAAATTGTCATGGAGGAATGGAAGAGGATTCCAGTGGCAACCTGTGAAACTCTGGTGAAGTCCATGCCCAGGGGAGTTAAGGCAGTGCTGGAAAAACTTGGTGAAAACACAAAATATTGACACTGACCGTTTTTACTTGGGGTGTATTGATGCCTGAATTGTGATTTATTTTGAAGGAAAACAAATTTACACTGCAATACAAGATGAACATTGACTACTTTTCATTGTGTTAAAGAATCATTTCCTCAGTATTGTCCCATGAAAAGATATAAATAAATTTTTGCTGAAATGTGAAGGGTGTACTCACTAAATATTTATCTTGTAAAACACACACACACATCCATACAATAGATGTATATTAGAGCCTCCATGATTCTACAAAAAACTCTTCAAAGGTTTTCCAGTTGTATCACAAGGCCCCTCTAAAAAAAGCATGCGAGAGCTGTGCAAATACAGTTACAAACTGTTTTAAACTCTTTAACAAAACGTTTAGGGATGAAGATGCAATGACTGAACGGTTAAAGCAAAGAAGCAAATGCTGATTTATCCAAGAGGGTGGTAGTCTTATCTTTGTCATGTCCTGGAGTGTTGGAATGCATGCTGTCTGTACCCAAAGTAAATACAACAGCAGCTTACTGAGATGGATTTGGAGCTGAAGCTATTTAAAGTTTATTTAAAAAATGTCTTTGATGCAAGTGCCTGTTTGTTAGCAGGTAAATAAAATCTGCAGACTTGAATTCTTTGACATGAGAGCTGCTGCTGCCTTGACCTACTGTTTTGTTACTAAACTCTTAATAAATTGAGACATTCATAAGGAAGATATTTCTTTAAAGGAAATACCAGTTCCTGACTTCACAAAACTAGTTTGGGTAACAGAAGAATAAATCAGTAAATTTGAAAAAGAACACATGCTAAATGGAAAAGATTGGAGCCAAGTAAAGTATGCTGCATGCACACCAAACTTGATTTACGAAATAAATTCACGGTCGCCGCCTCTCTTTTGACACACGTCGAATTCGCTGCAAAATTCTTGTCCAAAAATGTTTTCATTAACTTGACCCTCTAGATACATGTGGGAGGAGAACCTGGCCAATGTTTTTAGCCTTATCGTCACATGGCAGCGTTGACTGTACATCTCATTTACAAGTCTTGGAAGACTTTTAAACGCATGGCAAATTCTCTGCTCCACGCCTGTCAAAAGCTGTGTGTATAAACTTGAAGCGTGTGGGAGGAGCTACCGCCAAATGTTTTCCAGGTCTCAGAAGGGTAATATTTACAATGCATGAAAGACATGGATGACTTTGAGAGATCAGATTTAGTTTTTTGAAGAGTTCTGCAGAAGCATTAGTAATCAAGTTTTTACCTGTACTTTTGCCTCTCTGTGACCCAATTTGATGTCTGGGTGAACATTTGATTATCTTCCATGTTGGCTTTGTAATCCACCCACTGACCATATCAACAACACACCACTGGCCAAAGCGGAGTCCCTGAATGGTCGATGTGACACGTCTTCTTTGCCAAAGTTTAGATTTTCAACTCTGGATGAAGCATCCAAAATGTGCTACTGCCAGACCAACGCATTGCACCCAGGGCTCAAATTGCATTGCAGGACCTGATCATGTCTATACATTGACTTAACATTCAAACTGAATGCCGCTGCTGTGCAAATTGCGTTTGGTGTGATGCAGCTTAAGAGACTTTTTAGAGACTGATCAAATTGCTTCAATAACATCGAGTATGGAAATAATTTCAATTCAATAAAGACACAAATCCAATTTTCATAAGTAGCATAATATTGTGTTGTGTGTAGTTGCACCGAATTTCAGTTGGTAACATATTTTCTTGAAATGCTAGTTTTAAGGATTATTTTTTAGTTATAGATTGTTATTTATATTTTTTTCCAGCTTTTTATGATTCTGAAAACTAAACATTGTTATAAAATCACTCACGTGATTTTTGAAGGAAAGCTCCTTATCAGTTTTAAATTGAACCCACGCTCAATAATTTGTTACATGCACATTTAGCAGCAGCTTGCACCACCTTATATGAAACACCAAAAGAACTGGAGCAGAGCCAATCAATGAGTCTTACAAATTCCCAAATGTGTAATTGTCAATTGTTAAAAACGAATCAACTGCCTCTACTGGTCTTGAATGGTAGTTAAACCTCCATCCTTCATTACCCTGCTGGAGCCTCCGGAGCTCCCTCCCAGCCGGAGGTTGTTGTAGGCCAGATGGCTGTAGGGGTTGTAGCCCACAAACCCCGGGGTGGAAGGCATTTGCTGATGGAAGACAAATGAGACAAAACACGAATGAGAAATGGCTTACAAACAAGAGGAACAGGGAGAAACATAAAAAAGTGAAAAGAAGGGGAAACGTGAAAATATAAGCTGATTTCTTTGATGGACTTTCATGAAGGGCAGAGGGTAGCTGATCTGAATGAGTATGGACTGTTGCATTTAGATTAGTGACCCTTGATGCTGCACTTTGAGGAGCCTAAACGCATTAAAACTAGACTAACTGAACCAAGGCTGTCCTGAGCACAGCATAGTGACAAGCAAATACTGAGGTTCATCAGTCTATAGCAGGAGTCTTAGCTCTGCTCCAGCACTGATGACACAGCAGCAGTAAAGTGATAGTGACAGTCCAATAAGATCAGTGAGGGCAGAGTTAAAAGGCAGCTAAACTTGGGACACTTACTGTGGTTGGGGCAGGAGGAGGGGGTGGAGCGTAGGACGGGCGCTCTATGGTCAAGAAAAAACACAGAACATACTTATGAGAGGTTATAAAACTTCATTCAGCTCTTGCTTCAGATGACAGTGAACGTTAGCCAAGAAAAAGGCAGCAAGCTTCTTCAGGATGTGATCCGTTGTCTGCAGTTAGCACAAACCATTACATCAACAGATTTCTTGTTCATTCATACAGTGGAGATCGGAAGTTTGGGCACTCCAGGTAAAATGTTCTGTTATTGTGCATAAAGAACCCAAGGAAAGACTGAAAATCTCCTAAAGGCATCAGTTTATAGATGAGAGGTTCTTTTAAAATGTCAAAAAAAGAAGCTTTATTTCCATTATTTACCCTAAAAAAATAACAAAAAACAACTAGAATGGCATGTGCAAAGGTTTGGGCAACCGGTTAATGTGCGTTTTCATGGATTTTTCACATTTCTGTTGTGCCACAGAGCCTTTAAACTTGACATGTATAGTTATTTGATTTATATCGTGATACAAATCTGGGTTCTGTCATTAAAACCAATTGTCGGGGTTTTAGGGAAATAGAGGGTGGCTGATACGTGAGACTGAATCAAGGCGTTTAAGGAGCGTAGCTAAATAGACTGAACAACTTTTGGTGAGCATTTGTTTTGCTGTTGTTGAGAAACCACAAAATAGAGATTTTGAACAGATCAAGTCTCAGTGTCTCAGTGTGGGAAAGAGAAAGTGGGGCGCTACAGTTTATTCTTCATTATCTCTTTATCTAAAGCAATAAAAAACAGTAGGGTAGTCTCTTAGGCTTACGTACATATCCTTGTAGCCTGATATGAATAACTATATGTTATTAAAAATTACAATTTTGCCCAGCCTTAGTCACTGCGCAACAAAACAACAGAATTTCTGTCAGATTTCACCCAGTTCACAGAATAGTACTGTTGAACACAACAGCAAAAGGAAAACAGTAGAATACTGTTAATATTGTAGGTGTTTCACTGTAATTTAGCATCAAGGCTGTACTTACTTGACATTCCTGCTTAAGAGATGCTCCACTGGATTCGACTGGACAGGAAACAGAAGCAAACGAAAATATCTCGTTAAAAAACAAATTCAAATTAGCAGCAGAAACCAAGTCACTGCGCTCATCATAACAAAGAGAAGCGACCCCCGGAGAAAGACGCGGGGCTGAGCGACTTGCTCTGAAGAGAAGACCTTCGTAAGGTGCAACAGACACGAGAGTGATACAAGTTTACAATTAAGTCTAAATTTTCCGGGTTTAAACAAAAAAATCCTAATTATAGCCGTAAAACAATTCTTTTCTGACCCGTCTTAGTTAACGTGACCAGGCCGCAGCCCGAAAGCTAAAAGTTTTAGGTCCCTCTACTGAAACGCTCTCCACCACGTTACGTAATTACTACACACGATAAAGACGGGAACATGCCAATATTTCAAGTTACAGTTTTTCCCGATTTCATTGAAAGTAAAAATCGCTAACCTGCTAGCCTCTCAGCTCTTTGTTCCCTCTTTCACTGCAAACCGGAAGCAAAACAATTACTTCCGCTCACAAGGCAGAAGGCGTCTTTGACATCACCAGACAGACGCAGCGCTGCGCAGATCGCATGCTTTGCGGTTCATGCTGGTTAGTTTTTTTTTAACCGACATCACATGTGCGCCGTCACCAAAGTATCGCGAGAAAGAGGCGGGAGCAAAGCGCTTACCCAAGCCAGCGCTGCCAGAAAATAACTGTTATCAAGCTAGCACGCTTTCATCGAACGGGAGTCAAGTGAGCCCTCTCTCCAAAACAGTGTGCCGCTTTCTACTGTACATTGCGGTAAAAGCGAGAAGGACTTCTTTTCAAAATAAAAGCATTCAACTTACATGTCCAGGAATATATATGTCAATTTGTTGTGTGGAATTCCGAAATAAGAGCCAATTGAAATAGTGTATTAATGCACTACTATTATAGGTTGACTTAAGTCTAAAATAGAAACTCCTATTTTCCACAGAATAAGTTCACTTCTCACTGATAGTATCCTACTCAGTGATGTCATGAAAAAAGTTTCAGATTGATCTGATGTGGAATTTCAAAATAAGAGCCAATTGAAATCAGGTAATAATGCACTTTTAGTCTAGGTTGAACTGAGTCTTCCAATAGTAGCCAGGGCGTTTATTTAGAAAAAAACTGTCGGTCGACCCGGCGTTTATTAGAGACCGGCGTCTATTAGAGACCGGCGTGTATTAGAGACCTGTGTTTTTTCCATCAAAGACAGAATGGTGATGGTTAATGGGTTAATTTTGCGGTGAAACTCTGTCACCAAATGTAGAAAACACCAACAGATAAATATTTAAGGACCACTTTTGACAAAGTATGAGACTTTTGTTTTTATCTGGTGTTTTTTATGTCAGCTATTTATATATGTGCATATATATATATTTCTTGTCTTTTAGTGTACGGCACCTTGTGTGACCAAGGTACTTTTAAGGCGTCATATAAATGAAAAAACTATAACTATTTTCATATTTATTTAATTATGAGAACAGTAAGGTAATACTTTAGGCATGAAAAAAGAGATAACTTAACAGAGAAAAAGTTTCTTCCTTAACTTTCTCAATAACAATGCTGTTGACACCTCCGGCCCGCACCAGTCCGACTTTCCTATCAAAGCGTTCATCAGTCCAAAAAATCCACTGAGAAACACAAGGAAATGCAACTCAGCTCAGAAAACAACTAACAGGAATGGTTTATTTGTGAACTTCCTTGCCAATAATGTCATAGCTGCTGCCGGCCCACATCAGTCAAACTCTCACATAAAAGCATTCAACAGCCCGGCAAATCCCCTAAGAAACACAGGGAAATTAACGCGTTCCGAATCCACACATACGATACATAAGAATGCATAAAAAACAATGAAGAACAATACTTACCGTCATCGTTTGAGGCGGGAATGATTGCTCCGTTGTTTGCCAGTTCTTCTTTATTCTCAACTTGTAGTGGCAACACAGACGCTCCCACTGCTTGTCTTGCAGTTTCGCACTCCCAGCATGACATCGCTGGCCATCCTTAAAGCAGTGGATAAGATCACCCTCAGATCCATCGCATGCATTAATGATTCCACAATCCTTGAAGGATTTTCTTATTATTTCCAGGGTGATTTCTTGCCAAGCTGATATTATCCACGTTACTAACAAACACAGTGCAGGCACTTTCAAATTTCCGCCTGATGTCCACTCCTTATTTTCGTCCCCAACCATCCATTTGTCACACGATTCTTCAAGCTTGTATTTGAAGGGCTTGTTCCAAACAACATTAGCAGGTTGGATGGAGTTGGTGCAACCACCGGGGATAACTGCCATTGACATGTTATATTCCTTCAGTTCTCCTTTCATTTCCTTACTGATGTGACAGCGATAACCATCCCAGACAAGAAAACTCCTCTGGAAACAAAAAACACTGCAAACTTTTTGGCACATTTTTGTTAATTCCTGATTCATCCATACATTTATTGAGGTTACTACCACAGCCTCTTGAACATCATGTAGACTTGCCACATCTTGCTTTGCACCCCAAAATACAATAAACAGTTTCAATTTTGTGCCGTCTGCTTTCGCTGCAAACGTCACGATGAAATTCAATTTCTCGTGACCGGATGTTTTTATGGTAACACCCCTGCTGCCAGTGGGCTCGACTGTTGTGGGTCCAGGCATGTCAAACCAAGCAGAAGTCTCATCCATTGCAATGATTTCACCGTACACAATTCCATCTGTAGTTCGCTTTCAATCAATCAATCAATCAATCAATCTTTATTTGTATAGCACTTTTCATATAAAACATAACACAAAGTGCTTTACACAAAATAAAAATAAATAAAACAAACTAATGATACTAAATAAGCAAATAAAAACAAATAATAATATAAAAATAAGCATAAATTAACATAAAGCCCCCTCCCTCAGGTCTGTACACAACCCCCACCCCTTTCAGACCTCCTACCCCCTAACTGATGGAGATTGGCAATGAGAAACAGGCTGAGCATGACAGTTTGTTTTTAGAAACGCAAATAATTGGGACCTCTCTCTCTGTGAGTAGCGGCACAGCCAACCAAACGCAGCGACACAAGCAGGGACCCGCCTCACCACAGCTAGGGAGCGATGCAGGTACCCATCCAGAGCCGCCGCAGCTGAACGGCAGCCAACCCAGAGAGAGAGAACCCAACCGAGGAAGCACCGGAAACAAAATTAAATTAAATTAAAAACTAAACATTGTTAAAAGCTAAAAAACCAACAATAAAACATTATAATGAGGAATTTAAAATAAATTAATAGTTTATTGTAAATTGATAAAACATTATAAAATAGATAATAGATAAATAGGTAAAAGATACAAAGTAAAAATTATATGAAAGCCAGGTTGAAAAGGTGGCCCTTGAGCCTTTTCTTAAAAGGCTCTGCAGCTCTTAGATCCTCTGGCAGACCGTTCCACAAACGAGGGCCATAATACTGAAAGGATGCCTCTCCATAAGTTTTGGTTTTTACTGCTGGAATGGTTAGAAGACGAGTGCCAGAGGATCTCAGGGTCCGCGAGGGTTCATATTTAACTAAAAGGTCAGACAGATAAGAAGGCGCAAGACCGTTAAGACATTTAAAAACCATTAAAAGTATCTTAAAATCAATCCTGAAGCTTATGGGGAGCCAATGCAGGGATTTTAAAATTGGAGTGATATGGGCCTGTCGCCTGGTCTTAGTAAGAAGTCTTGCAGCAGAATTTTGGAGAAGCTGAAGATTCTTAAGGTTAGTCTTTGGAAGACCGGCAAGCAGGGCATTACAATAATCAATTCTACTTGTGATAAAAGCATGCATCAGCATCTCCATGTTAGCGAGAGAGAGTAGTGGGCGGACTCTAGCCAAGTTTCTAAGATGATAAAAACACGTTTTAACCACATGTTTAATATGTGGGATGAAAGTTAGCTTAGAGTCAAAAATAACGCCAAGGTTTCTTACCGTTTCTGAATAATCTAATGAAAGTTCTTTTAACTTCAAAAACTGTTTCTCTCTCTTAGCTTCAGGACCAATAATTAAAATTTCAGTTTTCTCCTGGTTGAGCTGCAGAAAATTATTTGCCATCCATGATTTTACCTCTAAAATACAGTTCTTCTACAGTAGTAATACAGTGCTTCTATTGGCCCTGTGTCATCAGGAGACATAGCTATGTACAGCTGGGTATCATCAGCATAGCTATGAAAGCTGATGTTGTGCCTCCTGATGGCATTGTGTTAGTATTTAGGTCAGGGTTGATCAAAGATTCAATTGTGGAGAAGAGGACTCTGGGATTGTTTTTATTCTCAGAGATGATCTTTGCAAAGTATGCGTTCCTGGTTTGTTTCACTGATTGATTATATAGTTTCAGTTGATTTTGGTATAATAAGTAGTTTATTTCAAGTTTCTGTTTTCTCCAACGTCTTTCAGCGGATCTACATTGTCTCTTCAATTGTTTCATTCCTTCAGTTCTCCATGGGGGTGTGGGTTTAATTCTTATCTTTTTAGACTTAAGTGGAGCAACTGAATCAAGACTGGATTTTAATTTGCTGTTAAAACTTTCTACGATTAGGTCACAGGGGGCTGGTAAGACAAGTGGATCGTTAATACAAACAGTTGAAATAAATTTTTCGCCCACTTCAGGAGTTAAGTAGCGCTTCTTCACCGTTCTCACAGAGGTCTGTTGCTTTATAAAACCAGTGATGTTAAAAAGCACACAGTAATGATCAGATACAGCCAGATCCACAACAGTGGACACACTTGTTGACAAACCATGACTGATGACCAGGTCAAGAGTGTGCCCCCTGTTGTGAGTTGGCTGCATGACATGTTGTTGAAAATCCAGAGAAGCAAGTAATTCCATAAACTGAGTAGCGCAATGGTCCGACTCCTTGTCTACATGCAGGTTAAAATCACCAGTTATTAAAATCATGTTAAAGGAAATGTGGACAGATACAAGGAACTCAGAAAACTCCTCAATAAAACCAGTGTTTGGTTTTGGTGGTCTATATACTGTGATGCATAAAACTGGAGGGCTGTTAAAAACAAGGGCATGGTGTTCAAAGCTGGGGTACTGATCTAAAGTAATTTGCTTTACTGCAAAGGAGTTGGATATAATGGATGCAGTACCACCACCCTTTTTCCCTCCCTGGTTGAAAAAACAAAACAAAAATTTGGTGGGGAGGCCTCTGTGAGAACAGTGGATGCGTCTGTGCTCAGCCATGTTTCAGTTAAAAAGAGAGCATCAATGTCATAATCTAAAATAAAATCATTCATAATAAAAGTCTTGTTGGACAAGGACCGAGCATTAAAAAGTGCCATGTTAAAAGATGGTGGTGGATTGTTTATTGTTGAAACTGCTTCTTCCTGCTTTGGTGCTTCCTTTAGTGGGCTTTCCGGCAACCTACATGACAAAAGAGACTAGCTTATCAATCATTTGTCCTGGATCCTTCCGCGCCAGTGTTGTCTTCCGACAAAGAGATAGCTGAGGCTGTTTCATAAATTTGTCAAGCCAACCTGCGCTGGCTGTGAACATTTCTTTTCTTACTGAAGCGTCATCAATCTGCATGTGAAAAATCCTCTTTGTCGCAGTGCGAATCCTTTTCCTGGAGACACTTTGCATTTTTTGGTGACCTGTAGAACAAGGAAATAACTATTTAAGGCCTGGAATTATGCTGCAAAGGTACCATATAAAATAAAAATCTCACATCTGAAAAGTGTAACTGGGACTTCACTATGAATTTTGACATTTCCACATAGCCTCTGATGGAAGGTTGGCGCCAGTGTTTGGCAGCGGCGCCATCATTAGTGTGTGAATGGGACAGTGACTGTAAAGTGCTTTGGGCCTTCAACGAAGGTAGAAAAAGTGCTATATTAGTATACGCCATTTACCATTTCTGACTGACAAATACCAGGGGAGTATGGAAAGTATTCAGGCCCTCAGTATATAGTATTGCCGTGAGTCTTTTTGGGAAACATGGAAGTATATTCATATTCTTGCAAGAACTCAGAGGATGCACACCTACAGACGCCATCTTGGCTGGCATTTGTGCTTATTTGCCTCTTTCCGGGCTCCGGAGCAAACCTGAGGCGCCACCATATTGGAGAGGTTTACTTTAGCTAGACTACTTTAACTAGATCTACAACCAGCTGTAGTTAATAGATAATCACAGTTATGCTGTTTGTTTGTGTGGCCTTGAGATGCAACAACCTGCGCTCTATTGACAGCAGATCATGTGGAATTCCCTTTCACTAGTAAGTTGTAAGAATATTTTGGTTTTTAGAGAATTTATAGCATTTATAGGTTTGTATAATCGTAAAAAATGTTACACTGCTGTCAAGTGAGCTGCCATTTGCATTTCTCTGGTCAAATTAGCCGGCACTGAATTTTCACTGTGATTTTTACAAGACTTGCGGTGGCAGGGCTGCAAGGCTGCTGCGACCACTGAGAATTTGGAAACTTCAGGAAAAATCACTCTTTAAAAACACTCACATTTCTGGCTCACATTTCTGACAGCAAGTGAAACGGCTGAAACCGTATCCCTGTTTTGCCTCATTCTGATGCATCCACTTGCAGACAAATCATAGACCAAAAAAAACAACAATGGAAGAATCGAGATGTGACGTCACCATGGAAAATGTCTGGAAATCTACAACTCTCGCCAAATGAAGCCAAATCTGTCACCATTGCTTCCTGATATGTGAGCCGTCATTTGAAACCACACGACAGCGATTGGTTCGAGTCAGTCTGAGTCACGCATATATAGAGGAACTACCATCGCCAATCATGAATGAGCTTGTTCCAAATCCACACCACTTCCACTGAAAGCAGCTCGGGAGAATCTGTCAATCAAACGTTTGAGGTGGGGCCAGCGGACACCACGTGCTTTTACTGAGGCTTCTGATTGGTCAGTTTATAACTTGTGATTAAAAAAATATCTTTAAAAAATTAGGATTAGAAAGAACATGTTAAGAAGAAGGTATCAAGGCAAGAATGATTTTTCTGACAAATAAAATAAAGTAATAACTGTCTATTTCTAAATAAAAGTCTATGGGATTTTGATTTCTTGGAACCAGCAGGTACTTCCTGTTAGGGAACATGAAAGGGGAGGGATTGAGACATTCATTGTTTTTACGGTCTATGAGAGAACTAGATCTGTGAACGGCCAATATTGGAGATGGTTTGATACAATATTGCTGACATTTTTGTTGCACCGCCAATTTTAGGTTGGGGTTGTGAGGGGCTGTAAGCTAGCAGGAGAGAATGTAAACAAAGTTTTGATTGGATATCAGTGGAGGGTTACTTCCATGCCAACAGTCCCACCCACAACTCAGAGGTGAATTTCTAATAAACTCCTGCTGCTCTGCAGCAACTATGTCCAAGAAGTTAACTCAGGTTTTGAAATTTTGGCTAAAACAGCAGAATCATAATTAAAAAGACCACTTGGAACACTGAAAATAGATGAAAAGATGATTAAAGTGGGACTTTAAAGAGCTTCACTGAGCTCATATTTGAGCTAAAAACGAAAAACTTATAAAAGCTTTTTTGGTCATTACAGAGCATACTCAGTATCACTTCATACACTGTCCAAAATGTTTGTAAGATTTACAGTAAAATGATGTGAAATGTCAGTCCCCCTTTATGAGAAGAACAAACATAGATCCAGATACGTCGCCCGGATTGGCATTTCTGGGGCCCCACCCTGGAGCCAGGCCTGGCGTTGGGGCTTGTAGGCGAGCGCCTCGTGGCTGGGGCTCCCGGTCAGACAAAGCCTGAAGGATTGACGTGGGATCCCTCTCCAGTGGGTCCGCCACCTGCAGGAGAGCTCAGAAGGGGCCGGTGCAACGTAGTTTGGGCGGCCCAAACCCCGGTCATGGAACTTAGCTTTCGGGACATGGAACAAAACCTCTGGGAGGTTATCATAATGATATTCATTCATTTTTCTGAACCGCTTTATCCCTTTCGGGGTCACGGGGCTGCCGGAGCCTAACTCGGCTACTCATGGGCGAAGGGAGGGGACACCCCTGGACTGGTCACCAGTCTGTCGCAGGGGCCACAGTCACACACCCAAGCACACTCACATCCACACCTAGGGACAATCTAGAGTAACCAATTAACCTACGAAGCATGTTTTTGGATGGTGGGAGGAAGCCGGAGTCCCCGGAGAAAACCCACGCATGCACGAGGAGAACACGCAAACTCCACCCATTGGTGACACTGTTTCAAATCCCCCAGCCAGGACTTGAACTGTGAGGCAAGAGCGCTAACCACTGCGCCACCATGCATAATGATATGATACATATATTTGACACAGTGGGAGGAGCTAAGTTCTTGTTCAAATGTAATTAAGAAGTCGAATAATTACCCACAAAACTTTCAAACTTTAATAAGAAACACTGCTGGCCTGGAAACTAATTTATAAACACATTTTTTTTTTCCAAATTCTTGTTTTATTTGGAATAACAGTAATGTGCAATACAAAAATAAATCCTTTTTTTTCTAAATGGACTGAAAATTATATTGTTCTGATAAGACAACTTTTCAATATTTATGGACATCTTCTGACGTATGAAGACTTTCTTTTAAAGTTTAGGAATTCCTATTCCACCCCAAGAATATACAAAAGTGTTAGATGCCATTCCAACCAGTCTGCTACAAGGTTGTTTAAAAGGACCTCTAACACCATTCCAATAAGAAGCCAGACAATTCTTTGGGCCACTGTGGATATTTGTGTTAAATCCGTTTTCCAATAAACACCACAACCTTACCTGCTGCAAGGTTTTATTGGGAACCGAAACTTGTGGACAGAATTTGGACTTATGCGTGAACTATTGGTAATAAGTAGTTTAAATAACAAAATAAATGAAGTGTCTCTTAAAATATTACATTGTACATATCCTGTTAAAAAACTTGGAAACACATGGACCAATCTTGTACACTCTGTGAAACTCAAGAGGAAACAATTTATATTGGAAATTTGACGAAGAAACGGTAAAACTTTTGGATAAAGAAATTATTCTGTTATCTTACTGAAAAAGTAGACAAATATTTTATTTTCATTAGTAAGTTCTTTTCATTGTTGGCAAAATCCCATATTCACAAAAGCTAAGTGGTCTAACACCAAACCTAGATTATTTTTTTGAATAATATCTAACAGTAGTGTAACATTATCAAACAACTACAAAACAAAAAAGCAATTCGAACTAATTTTATTCTTTTTTTAATTAAAATTTATTGAACCCTGAAGATTGTTGGATTTTTTTCTCATACATTATATGTGTTTATAATTTTTTTTCTTGTCTGTTTCTTCTGTAATTTGTACACATTTCAGATAACCTGAGCCATTCACTTTGTTGTTGTATCTTGTTGTTTGTCAATAAAGTTTATTTAAAAAGTAGTGCCGACTTTAAACATCGATTAAATAATATTGCTGGAAAACACATGGAGAACTTTTACACTTGAGCTTAGCACCAATATATCTTTGTAACTGTGCAAAAAGCTTTTAGTGCCCCGACGTCGGAACGGGACCAGCCAATCCAGCTTTCATGTTATGGCCTAGCGACACTCGCGCAGCAAGATTTGAGAATGAAAAAGTAATCGTCCTTGGCTTTGTCACTTTAATTGTGTCACAGAATAAGCGGTGTTGAAATAGAAAATGCAATTCAGAGAATGGATTTGTCATTTTATTTTTGAGTCAACTGATGCAGCTATATGATCAAAATGAAAAAAACATTTCCGCTTTTGAATTTTATTGTGAAATATGAGTCGCATTCCCTTCCATAGAATTGGACATTCTGCTGCTGTGGTGTGTGGCATCAACATCGTCTAACGTCTCATATATTACATATGGCATTGCTCGTAAGATCCTTTATATTATCAAGGTTGTTACCACTTTAAAGGGCATTTGTAAGGCATCAACTAATGTTAGTACAAAAAACACTTAAGTAATGCTTATTAATGTTTTATAAATAGTTTGTTAAGGAATCTCATTCTAAAGTGTTGCTTACAGGACTCCAAATGTTTACTTGACTTCCTGTCCTCGGTGATCAGAACTGACTTAAAAAGTCAAATAAACTATTTTTCAGAACAATATAGACAACACAGTCAATAGACACTCTATACTTTATTAATCCCTGAAAGGATCATTGTTGTAAGACAGTCAATCTCACCAGCACCCATTGTTATATAAGAAATAAAGATTGAATGAGGAAGTAAAGGAGACGGTGGTGACAAAAAAAAAACCAAAAACAAACACCTGCTCTCTGCTCACATTGGTGGCAGAGTGTAAAAGAAAGTGTGAAAAAATATAACCCTATTAGTACATGAAAAAGCTCAATACAGAACAGATACACATGATGTGCAAAAGTAGGGGCAGGGTGTCGGGCACCACCGTCCACTGCTTCCAGCTTCCTGCACTGTACTGGCGAACTGGAGACAAGAGAGTCGAGCATCAGCTCATCTTTATTTCAATCTGTGGAAGAACTTTTATTTTTGAAGAAAATAACTTGTGGAGTCACTTCTTTGAGAAGCTGAGATTTCCGTTTAGTTGACTCAACTCTGTAGTCTTGTTAACACCTCTACTTCTTGTTTTGTCTGTGTTTAAGCCGCATTTTTAGAAGTACAAGATCAATGTAGAGGATTTGATTCAGGACAGCTGAGGCACAAAGCAGCCCACCGTGCAAGGCTCCTGCCATACCGTTGCAGAACACATCCTGACCTGCACACAAACATTCACACAACCAAACCATGAACAGTCCTGAAATAATAAAAATAAGATAAAGACATGAGACAATCGGCAGCTGTAGATTCTTCATTACAAAGTTAGTTCCAAATGTTTTTTATAAGATTTTTCCTGCCCTTCCTTCAGTGTCTGAACCTATGAATCTGTTTGACATAGACTTTGTTCGGTAGCGTATTAGATTGTAACCTGTTAAGTAGAGGCCGTGGATGGGCGTCTGTGCTCGAGTTGTAGCGATCGCTTGTGGGTTGAAGCGATCCACGTTGTGTTCAGCAGCATACATCTCCCCTCTTGGAGCTCCCAAATAGTGAACATTGGTCAGTGGGGTGGCAGCTTCCACCATCACCACCTGAACACAAGAAAAGTGTTGTTGACAAATAAACTAAAGTGCAATGGTTTAGCAGGGCTCTCTGTCTCCCTCTCCTGGTTGGTTTTGCTTTTTTTGTCTTGTTTGCGTGTTTGCTGGCAGAAACCTCCAAAACACTTGCAACCCACCTGCATTCACCCTGACCCTATTTAAGACTGTTTCTGCCAGCTTTACCAGTCAGTCTGTCAGCTGTTTATGGTATTGGACCCACATCAGTTAACCCCTTATAAGGCATTCATTGAAATTCTTTGAAATTCAAAAAATCTATTTAGGAGTGTTTTTGTGATCTATAACTATAGTTTTTATTTCTTTTTCAATTTTTCAAAACATTTATTGTTTTGCAGAAAATCAAAGTTTTGGTTCCTTGCTCTACTCAAGTGAAAAAGATCCATCAAATGTACGTTAAGATTAAGATCAACTTTATTGATCCCCTTAGGGAAATTCTGTTGTAGAAGTTGCACAGTAAGATAAATACGAAATATGAAATATACAGGAAAGCAAAACAGTTAGATATTTGTACACACATAGCAACAGATAAGATAAGATAAAATAAGATACCCAGTTAATGTAACTGAAAGCTTGAGGATCACCTGAGATGATACATTTATGTGGTTTTCATTTACCTGACAGTTACAGAGGAGTTTGATGACGGCTGGCAGGAATGACATCCTGTACCGTTCCTTAGAGCAGTGAGGCTGCAGGAGTGCTGCTGAAGCTGCTTCTCAGTTTGTCCACAGTTTCACAGAGTCCATGATGGTCAGCAGTTTAGACAACATTCTGTCCCTCACTACTTCCTCCAAGCTGGCAAGCTTAAAACCAACAAAAGACCCAACCATCTTAATGAGTTTGTCCAGTCTGTTGGCTTCCTTTGTTTTGATGCCGCCACCCCAGCACACCACAGCAAAGAAGATGGTGCTCGCCATGGCAGACTGGTAGAACATGTGGAATATCTTGTTGCAGGCATTAAAGGACCTGAGGCATCTCAGGAAGTCAAGTCTGCACAGCCTCTGTGTTCCTGGACCGCTCCAGTTTATTGACCAGATGGACACCCAGGAACTTGTAAGATGGAACAATGTCGACAATTTTCCCACTAATGCAGACTGGAGAGGGTGGGGACTTAGTCCTGCTGAAGTCCATCACTATATCCGTTGGTCTTGACCACTTTCAGCTGCAGGTGATTCTCCCGGCACCACTTGACAAAACACGCCACAAGGCTCCTGTAGTCATCCTTCTGTCCGTTCTCCACACACTTGACTATGGCTGTGTAATCCGGGTACTTCTGGAGGTGACATAACTCAGAGTAGTACTAGAAGTCAGCTGAGTAGGTGGTAAATAAGTAGGAGTCCTGACTACCTGTCAGGTAGTCCTCAATGGTATTAAAGGCAGGAGAGAAGTCGAAGAACGTGACCCGTACTGTGGTGTTCAGTCTGTCCAGCGGGTAGTGAGCCCTCTGCTGCATCATCAACCCCAACATTGGACTGATATGCAGACTGCAGTGGGTCTTGGAAAGGGCTCACCAAGGGCCTGAGGTGTGACAGCACCAGCCGCTCTGTGACCTTCATAACATGGGAAGTCACTGTTATTGGCCTGTAATCACTAGATGTCATAGGATGGTTCTTCTTTGACACTGGGACCAGGCAGGATGTCTTCCACAGCACTGGAATTCTCTGAGGGTGAAGGCTCCGGTTGAACAGGTGCTCTTACTGGCAGCAATACTATCCATGTACTTAACATATTGACATTAAAGCTACTGACAAGTTCAATGACTCAACCCCCTGAGAAGGGAGGTGTTAGAGAGAGAATCTGGTTGAACATCTCGCTAGTGTTTTCAGTTATATACCATTTCGTGATCTCCTCCCTCAAAACATTTATGTGTACTGGAATTATGCTTTCAAAGAAAACACAGCTGTGATCAGACAGACCTGAATTAACAGTAATCTTGGAAATGTTCAGTCCTTTGGAAATCAATAAATCAAGAATATGTCCTCTGTTGTGTGTGGGCTCTGTTACATGTTGGGTCAACCCAAAATTTTCCAGAGTGTTGTTCAGGTCTTTAGTCCCTTTGTTCTGAGAGTTTTCAACATGGATGTTAAAATATCCAACAATAATTATTCAGTCAAAATCAGCGTAACAAAGTTGGCAGCGTTGCTATTTACCTTATGTTTCTGGATAGGCACAGAAGTTATGTTTACCAGTTAAAATCCTTTGGCTGTGTTTTAGCCAAACTACATTCCTTCTGTTAGTAACAAGCACAGAAATGGTGTAAGTTTCTAATGAACAGGGTCCCAGGTTTTCTGGAGAAAGTCATCCTAAAATATTATAATGATTCTTGTCAAGATGCAACCATCTCGCGAGGGGATAAGTGGGGGTGGGAGACTTTTTCAGCTCAACACCGGCTCTGTAATGTTACAGGTTACAAATAAAGTTCCATACAACATGGATTAGTGCATCTTCTTATGTTTCTGAAATGCAGTTTTTTATGAATTGATGTTTTCTAAGAATGTATTTTCTTGTATTTATCCGCCACGCTTTATATTCGCCTCATGAAAACATATTCTGACTTTAAATCAGTCCGTGATTACATATAGGAGACACATGGAACAGTGCATTAAGCAGATCCTCATAGCATGATAGCAAGAGCGTATAACAGCAGCGCTGTCACCATAGCAACACTTTTATTCAACTTTCTGTTGCTGCTGTAAGGTCCACAGTGAAATCCAGTCTCTGTGACCCTGTGACATACTTTGAAAGTAAGTTAACGGGGGAAATGTTGTTTTCAGGACAAAGAAAAATCGTTTTCAAAACAGAGACAAATCCTATTCACGACAGAAATGTTAACATTAAACTAAAAGTTCTATTCGTTCATATTCATTTATGTTTGTTTTTTAGAGTCATACTGAACTGCTATACATTTAACATTCTTCCTCAGTCCAATATGTATCTGCTATATTTATAAAAAGATGCTGATATGAGACATGGAACACAATGAGTAGTCAGTAAATTTATCTCGGTTCATTTTCTTGTAAATCTGACTCTGAAAGAGTCAGTGTCTCATCAGCCACAAACTGGTCTGTGATGAGAGGATTTCATATCCAGACTTTACCTTGATTCTCTTCTATCTCCGGGTACCATCATTACAATCGTGTTAAAGTGGGCTTTTGTTATAGAAAAATCCTTTTAGATTTTTTGAAGTGGGGATGCAGACATTTGCCCAATGTGTAAAATGTGGATAAGTAAGTACAGTTCTTAACAGCCCACTTGGTCTGTGAATAAAATTACTCTGTTGTTGAAATGACTTGAACATTCAATGGTAGGACTTGTGGCTCCACTAGAGACTTGACTGCTTTTGATTTGGGGACATGACTCTGACTTGAGGACAAAGACTTGAGACTTACTTGTGACTTGCAAAACAATGACTTGGTCCCACCTCTGATTAGCATATTCATGCACAAATACAAACACGTACCTTGTTTCGCAGTTGAGGGAAAATGCTGAGCGCCCACTCCAGCAGCTCCTCAGCCATACAGCTTTTCAGTTTCATATAGTCCAGACCTCTCTTCCCAAGTTTTGTCCCCTCCCATTCCTCAAACCACTCATATCGAGCCATGGTTAGCAGGGTCATGCAGGATTTACCTATACAGGGAGAAGAAATTATTCACTTACTGTGGATGTAAAGGCAAAAACTCTAAAGGCTGCTATACATCTCCATTGCATTGACACAAAAAATAGAACGTTCATTAATCAATTGCAAAGTTTACATCGCCTCTGTCATGTCTACGTTCCATCCATCCCACAAGCTTCATGTAGGAGTTCTATTTCCAGTCCGTTGATGTGTCAATTTCACAGCAAAATGCAGGAGAACCGGAAGCAGGTCCAGGTTTCAAAATAAAAACATCCATTGTACTTTTAAAATAAAACTTTAATTTATACATAAGGTGACAGTTCCACATGATAATGCGCAGTAACGCTGCAGACAACACCAGCATCCATTTTGATAGTTTACTTTTGGAAGCACAAAAACACAACATTTATGACAAAGCATGCATTTTACAAAGACTCTATGAGAGGAGAGGACATGGGGTTTGAATGCTTGAGTGTTGGATGAGAAAAGAGAGCAGAACTAACCACTCCTCTGGGTTTCATAGAGGAGGAGGAACAGACAGGAGACGCAAAAGAGTCAACGTAGATGAACTGATTGGTCGTATGACAGACTCTTCACGCACTGCAACAGAGACCAGAGAAGACATTTTTGACTTTTTGGAGCGAGCCGAATCTTTTGGGTCAGTTCATTTCAAAGAACCATTAAAAAGAGAGTCTTGTTTGGCTCTTTTTATACTTATTCACTTTTAAGATGCCAGCCTGGATTTATTTATTTATATTTATTATTTATTGAATCATGGACATAATCACAGGGAAGATTGATGGGCTGAGATCTGGATAAGAATAATTTAAATTCAGGTTTCCCACCACTAACTGAGTTTGAATTATTTTTTAAATCTCAATTATGACTTCATTTGACATCTTTGGACAGGATGTTCAAGTCTGATATGGATTCTTCAATAGATTTAGCTCTCCTGCAACTCAAGCCTACATCACCCCACCCACCCCTCCTCCACCTTCACCCTCCCCTGACTCCACAAACCCCTCCCCACCTCCCATTTCATCCCCCACTTCATCTTCTTCGTCTTTTTCCTTATACCCACCGGATAGAACTGAAACTATCCCCCGCTTTTCTCCCATCCAGCCCAACTCATTGGCTGTGACAACTTGCCAGGTGAGGAGACAGCTGGAGAAAATTAACCAACGCAAGGCTCCTGGCCCTGATGGCAAGGGTGCTGGAGAGGATTTTGTTGGCCCACCTGAGACCTCTGGTGAAACCATCCCTCGACCAGCTGGAGGAAATAAGATCCATGAAGATCCAGCAAGAGCAGATTCTGAACGTGCTTGAGGAGGGGAGATAGCTCTGAATTCAGCATGAGCAGACTGTCAACCAAATGGATGACCAGGAGCTTAATTCCAGGTTTAATGATGTGATAATCACCAGATTGAAGATCAAACCCCGGTCATGTGCGCATGCAGTGACCGGAGGGAACGGTTAGGACTCTGACGAGGAGGAGACCAGCTCTGTGGAGAAACGGGTGGAAGATTTCCTAAAGTCCAAAGGAATTTCTCTGGACACAAACAACATTGAGATCTGCTGCCTGCTTCCCAGGAGAAGAGAGTCTGACAGACCTGCCATCCTCAAGAGGTTTGTGAATCGGAAACACAAAACATCTTTTTTGAAGCGAGGAAGAAATCTGAAGGGAACCAATGTTTATATGAATGAGAATCTCATTAAAAATAATGCTGACATCACCAGAAGAGCCCGCTTCCTGAAACGGCAAGGAACGATTCAAAGCATCTCAGTAAGGTGCTTTGACCTTTGAATCTATGTTAAACTTCCAAGTTCTCCTGAGCAAGCAAAGGTCATCGTTATCAGGAGCCTGGAGGAGCCAGAGAAGTTACTACCCACTGCAGTCTAAACAAGAGAAAAGTGAAGATGCTGGACTTCCGAGGTGAGAAGTCAAGCTCTACAAACTATGGCTTCTAAAAACAACACATTTTTTTCAAAGGTCAACAGTGACCACAACTTTCAGAGAGATCTGAACTGTGAGCAACCTGACCTTGACATATTCAGTGATAATGATAACCAGCTAGATGACATCCACCCTGATCAGTTCTTTTCTAATGTTAATTTGGACTGCAAATATTACAGTATAGATAACTTTTAAAAACTCTGTTAACCCAGAAGGAAGACTGTCAATCATTCACTTTAACAGCAGAAGCATAGAGACTAACGTTGGATACGTAAAAGATTATCTACAGAATCTGGAATGTTCCTTTAACATCATAACTATGTCAGAAACTTGGTTCAGCTGCAACAAAGACACTGGAAAAACTATTAACTTATTTATTTGAACAGAGTAAATAAAAAAAGGAGGAGTTGCAATATATGTCCAAAAACCATTAATTTTACAGTAATTGATAAAATGTTAGTTGCAATGGATGGAATACTGGAATATGTTACAACAGAAATGTAAAATTAATCAAAGAATAATGTCATTATAAGCTGCATATACAGGTCACCAGGGTCAAACGTATACAGTGACTGGTTGAAAAAAATTTTTCACTTTCAAAATAACAAAATATTGTATATTTGTGGAGATTTGAATATAGATTTGATAAACCCCAGCAAACACAAAGTTACAGCTGACTTTATCATCAAAATGTACAGTATGAGTTTCTATCCAACCAAAACAACACCCAGCAGAATCACTGCTCACGGTGCTGCTCTGATTGATAATATATTTACAAGTACTATAGAAAACACTCGTATGAGTGGACTCATGATATGCAACTGACCAGGTGATGGAAATCATACATTTTGGCCTTCTACTTAATGCTAATGTCTGGACATATGCTCAGATTGATCTTTGTGCACAGTTTGCAGCTTAGATAATTCAAGAGTTCTGATCCCTTTCAAGGCAGTGAGATTTCTGGAGCCCGTCCAGTCTGCTGCTGTTGGACTAAGGCGGTACACTTTAGAGCTGGAGCTCGATATGCCGCCACCGGGGAGGATCTAGCAACCATACAGGGAGCCGTCTGCTCAGGCTCCTGAACTTTAGTTTCATCTACGCCTCAAAAAAGGTACCCTCATTTTATTCTTCGGGTTAATGCGGGACAGAAAGCCGCCAAACTCAGTAAGAGAGAGACGAAAACACAGTGGAAGCAACTGCTCAGTTGATCACTGATGCTTTTATAGAGCTTTTCAAAATAAATCAACCTGATCTCTTACCATGAACCATGTCTTTCATGTTTAGTAATACTGTGGGAAGATATACGATTTTACCATATGACACCAACTGTACTGAAATCTGGTCTAATAATTATAAAAGGTCACTACATCTTCTTTTTTCTTATGTACAATTCTGATGGCTCGCTTTTTACTTAAAAAACGAGCCATCAGAATTGTACATAAAGCCAGTTATCTTGATCATACAAACAATTTATTTTATCAATCCAGACTTTTAAAACTGTCGAGGGAAGATTGGTAGGAATGGCTCTCCTAAACTGAACCAGAGCAGTGATTTGTTGTTGGATTTCAGCGCTCACCATAGTTTGTCCATAACAAACGCCACGCCAATACACATGGCATCCGGACACCCTTGGCAGGAGATCGATGATCGACTTTGTAGTTGTTTCAGGCGACCTTCGGCCGTGTGTCTTGGACACTCGGGTAAAGAGAGGAGCAGAGCTGTCCACTGATCACTACCTGGTGGGGAGTTGGATTTGTTGGTGGGAAAGGAGGCCAGAAAGACTTGGCAGACCCAAACGTACTGTGAGGGTACTGTGAGGGGTGCTGGGAATGTCTGGCTGAGCCCTCCCCACATCTGGGAGAGCTTCAAACAGGTACAGAGGGAGGCTGGTGGCAATGAGTCAGAATGGACCATGTATTCCACCTCCATTGTTTTTGCAGCTGCTTGGAGCTGTGGTCGCAAGGTCTCTGGTGTCTGTTGTGGCGGCAACCCCCGAATATGGTAGTGGACACCGGAAGCAAGGAATGCTATAAAGCAGAAGAAGGAGTCCTATCAGGTCTGGCTGACTTGTGGGACTCCAGAGGCAGAAGACAGGTATCAGCAGTCTAAGCGAGCTGCGGCTCAGGCTGTAGTAGAGGCAAAAACTCGGAGTTCGGTGAGGCCATGGAGAAGTACTATTGGTTGGCCTTAAAGAGGTTCTGGCAAACCGTCCGGCACCTCAGGATGGGGAAACAGTTTTCTGCAGGCACAGTTTTCAGTGCAGGTGAGGAGCTGTTGACTTGTACTGGGGCCATTGTTGGGCGGTGGAAGGAATACTTCGAGGATCTCCTCAATCCTGCTGACACTCCTTCTCTTGAGGAAGCAGAGGCCGAGAGCCTCGGGGTGGGACTGTCCATTACCCAAGCTGAAGTCACCGAGGTAGTCAATGATCTCCTCGGTGGCAAGGCACCGGGAGTGGACGAGGTCCGCCCTTAATTTCACAAGGCTCTGGAAAATGACACGTCTCTGCAGCATCGCGTGGCAGTCGGGAACAGTACCACTGGACTGGCAGACAGGGGTGGTGGTCCCCCTTTTCAAGAAGGGGGACCGGAGAGTGTGTTCCAACTACCGGAGAATCACACTCCTCAGCCTCCCTGGGAAAGTCTATGCCAGGGTACTGGAGAGGGGAGTCCGGCCAATAGTCGAACCTCAGATTCAGGAACAACAGTAAGATTTCCATCCTGGCCATGGAACTGTGGACCAGCTCTACACGCTGTCTAGGGTGCTGGAGGGTACGTGTGAGTTCGTTCATTCTGTCCACGTGTTTTGTGGATTTGGAGAAGGCATTCGACAGCGTGTCCTGTAGAGGGTACTTTGGGAGTATGGGGTCCGGGAAGCCTTACTCAGGGCTGTCTGGTCTATATAACCAGAGCAGTAGCTTGGTCTGCACAGTAAGTCACACCTGTTCCCAGTGCATGTTGGACTCTGGCAGGGCTGTTATCACCCGTTCTGTTCATATTCTTTATGGACAGAATTTCTAGGTGCAGCCAGGGGCTGGAAGGAGCCTGGTTTGGGAACCACAGGATTTCCTCTCTGCTATTTGCAGACAATGTTGTCCTGTTGGCTTCATTGAGCCAGGACCTCCAGCATGCATTGGAATGGTTTGCAGCCAAGTGTGAAGCGGTTGGGATGAGGGTCAGCACTGCTAAGTCTGAGGCCATGGTTCTTAACCAGAGAAAGGTAGTTTGTCCTCTTTGGGTGGGCGGAGTGTTCCTTCTCCAGGTGGAGGAGTTTGAGCATCTTGGGGTCTTGTTCACGAGTGAGGGAAGATCGTAGCGTGAGATCAACAGGCGGATTGATCCGGCATCCACCGCCATGCGGTGTTGAAGAGAGCGAAGCCAGAAAGCAAAGCTCTCGATTTACCTGTCTGTCTACGCTCCAATATTCACCTATGGTCATGAGCTCTGGGTCATGACCGAAAGAACGAGGTCCTGGATACAAGCAGCCAAAATGAGTTTCGTCCGTAGGGTGGCTTGGTGCTCCCTTAGAGATAAGGTGAGAAGCTTGGTCACCCGGGAGGAACTCAGAGTAGAGCCGTTGGTTCTTCACATTGAGAGGATTCAGTTGAGGTGGCTCCGGCATCTGGTTCAGATGCCCCCTGGACGCCTCACTGGGGAGGTGTTCTGGGCATGTCCCAGAGAGCGGAGGCCCCGGGGAAGACCCAGGACACGCTGGAGAGACTGCATCTCTCGGCTGGCCTGGGAATGTCTTGGTATACCGTCTGAAGAGCTGGAGGAAGTTGCCAGGGAGAGGGAAGTCTGGGCATCTTTGCTTACACTGTTGCCCCTGCGACCTGGTCCAGGATGAGCGGAAGAAGATGGATGGATATGGATGGATAGGTACGGATGGATAGATGGAAGTTTGCAAGGAAAATGGTATGTCCTTGTATCTCATTAGCATTTGTGAGGGTGTTTAGATTCAACCAGGATTTGTTGATGATACTTACACAGTGTTCCAGTCGGTTTAAGATGATCTATAGTTTTTATTTGTCAATCTTAATGTGGGGAAATTAGGTATTTGTAAGAACAAAATTACTGTACTGGTGATCTGAACAGGTTATGCCTTAGCTTGCTCAGCCAGCTTGTACCATTTCAGAAAATATAAATCAAAATAGCAAGTTGCAGAAAAATTCATTGAAATTAGAGGAATGCTCTGGATCCTGTGTCTTTTCCTACCATTAATGTACTAAACACTTCTAATCCAGGGTAACTGGACGTGTAAAGAATCTATGAGTATCTGAAATGAGAACATATTTTTGTTTTGCCAAACAAATGTAGAAAAATAAAAATGTCCAAGTAGGAAAGGACGAATGGTTTTGTATAAATTGCATAAAATACATACTATTGATGCCAAAGTAATTATATCTGAAATTTACACAATACACAGCAATCTGAGGATTAAAAAAGGTGTAACCTGTTAAAGAGTCTACATCATTTTTCTGTACCTAAGCATTTTATTGGTGAGGAACAAAAATGGTGGAGAAGACTGCACAAACTTCCTGCTGTTCACTGCTTGCCACTGCACACTGCTTTAATGCATGTTCATTAGTTAATTATGGACTTCTTACCTGGCTGTTTGATGATTGACATGGGGTCTTTGGCAGATGGGAAGGTTATGAACATCATTGGTATGTTTCCTAAGACCTCCTCTTTACTCAGAGAAAAGTATTGTTGCATTCTATGCACACAAAAGACAGAACATGAGTTCACTTTGGAAAAACCTCATGCAAAGACCAACTTTTAAAGGGACTGTTGTGTTCTTGAAATGCATTGCTATGTAAGAGTATGCAAACAGTTTTTCATAGATAGTCAGAAACAGAACATGCTAAACAAAGTCTGAACAGCTGATGAAACTCACAATGTGTCCAGGTCATTGTCTTTATACATCCAGAAGTTAGTAGATACAATGTTCAGCTCTTCTTTGGTTCCATCCAGACCAACAAAGACCAAAAAGGAGCCCATGCCATGGTGCACCATACCCAAAAGGTTGCGGATCTCTACACACACACCAACAAATACATTGAAGAAGATAAGGAATGTTTTTATAAAAACAATACATGAGGTGAATAATTTGAAGCCACAAGAATAACCTGGTTTGTCTTGTATTTGCTGAGGTAGAAATTTCTGAAAGGTGTTGAAAATTCCAGCATCAGAAATGACAACGGGGGCATGGATCTCTATCTTTTCTTGGTCTTTCAGAACAGTTACACCTGGCACACAAACACACATTGATGAAAAAATTTGTTCTACTGAATGGTAGACTGTTTGAAAAAGACATGTTTTAAAAAGAACTGAAATAATCAGTTTGACTTTGAATTTATCACAAAATAATGAGCCCAGTAAATATGTAGTTTGTTACCTACTGTCATTGTGAAATCATATGAACACCTCTGTTCCAGGCTACTGACACTTTGTAAGAACAGACATGTTAAAGCTGGCCAAATGCCGCTCTATATGTGAAGTGATTGCTTCTTTCTTTTGAAATGGATATGTTTTTGATCTGTCGTGTCACAAAGAGTTTATGTTCTTATTACAAAAACTGTGCAATTCATCAATTAAAGAAAGTGAACAGAGATACAAGTCTTACTAAAATAAACTAACTGAAATAACACGGCACAGTAAAAAAGTGTACTACAATAATCTAATGAATAAAAATAAAAACAACATGAAGATAGTTTGGGAAATATTAAACAGCATCATTAGAAAAGGGACAAAAAAGTGAACATATACAGTTACTTTACAGATGAGAAGGGTCAAAGATATACTGTTAATGAAGCAGCAAACAGCCTTAACAACTATTTTGTTAAGGTGGGTCCAGAGTTGGCACTGCAAACTGGGAGATTCCCAAACCAATTGAAAATTGCAAACGTAATAACTCTGAAACTATAATGTTGCAATATTCATTTAAGTAGCTTAGCTCTACATGTAAAAATACAAAATGGATTCTTAGCTTGAAAATGAGCAACAGCTGCAGAAAACGTCTGATGTAACAATTTTATATAAAGCTTTTATTTAAATGCATTTTTTATCAACCCCATCCCCCAAAAAAGGAAAAAACAGGAAACCCTTTTCGTCAAGCTTTACAGGCCGCAGACATCAACCTCCTCTGCCCATTACCGCATCTCTTCTCGACCCATTGTTCCCCCCTCCTCTGAGTAACAGCAGAGGGAATTTAAAAGGTAGAAACAGAGCTAGCAGAACTGACCGAGCTAGAGAGCGACTATTTTTCTATTTAGAAAGCTGAAAAAAGACAAACCATGGAAATGTCTCCGGTGAAACTGCTCGTTTTTAAATCCCGTCATCTGGAGAATGCCAGTTTCATCAACCATCAATAAGGTTGTTGTTAAAGGGTGCTAAAGGTGCATTTGAGTATGAATTATATATATATTTTATATAAAATTTTCATTAAATTGTTACGTCATCTGGGTGGGCGGGGTTGAGGGTGGAGTTTTATTGAAAGTATATTCCTTAGCTCTTTCACCATGTGACATATACTGTACCACTGCGCTGAATTTCATGGTAAACTGGCAAAGCTAACGCTTTAGCTAACAGTATATTCAGTCATGAGAGAAGCCAGACGGTGATACAACTTACATTTCTAGAACATTTACCTGTTGCACGTGTTGTCGAGGTTCTTCCCACCCACTCCAGCCACCATGAGAAAAGAATTGCCCCGCTAATTTTTCTCAAAAAAAATTGTCGGATGTCCTTGTTTTGTTGAGCGTCTGGGTCGCTCAAACTTTTGGAAGTCAGACTAAACACCAGGAGGTGTTAAATGAATTTTACAGTAATACTACTGTAAAATGAAATACAGTATAAAGTATCTGTGTACTGTGGTTCATCATACACCTTTATTGCTGTAAAATGTAATACAGTACACAGAAACTCTACCGTATTTCATTTTACTAAAATGAAGCTGTAGAATATTATACAAAATAACTGGCATCCAACTGCCAGTAAGTTAGTGTAAAATCTACATCAACTATCTTACCTAACATTCAAACAAGTTACTGTCAATGTTTTTTACTGATTTTATTATTTTGATCATGGAAATCTTGAATTCATATTGTAAATGAGTTTTTTTTTTTTTTTTACTTGGCCATACTCACCACAGGCTTCCCCTTTGCTGTTGATGAGGATACGCTGCACCTTTGCTCTGACCAGAACTTCTCCGCCTGCTTGCTGGATCACAGGAATTATGTGAAAAGCAAATTCACTGGCGCCTCCAATGGGATAGAAGGCACCACGTTTGTAGTGGTGAAGAAGCAGTGCATTGATAAGGAAGCTGGATTCTTTGGGAGGGACTCCTACAAGACAGAGAGGTCACACAGGATGGTGAGAAGCATGCTCAAAACTGTACCTCAGCGGTACGTGCGTGAGATGCTCCAGACCATAAAACAGGTAGGCAGACAGAGCCTGCAAGTCTTTGTTCTGTGTGAGGCGAGACATCATCTTTGCATGGTTGGTTGTTGCAAGGCAGAACACTGGAGATATTTGGTTCAACAGACCAGTCCAGATCAGGAGCTTTACCAGCCAGTAAGGTATCATTTTCAAGACAGCAATGAGAGGAGTTCTTCGGGAGGCCATCTGCAGCAAGAAAAAAACTTTGGTCAGCTTTTCTTAACTGTTTACATCGTTATCTCTTCCTTCCATGCTCTCTCCATCACTCTGCTTACCTGGCAGGTGTAAACCCATTGCTGGATGCTTTGGTTCCTGCCTTCTCTGGCATTGGTGGTTCTCACTTTATTTGTCCTCCCAATACTTATATTGCTGGGTTTTGTTAGTTTAACTTGGGGCTAGGCCTTGGTTAGCTAAATTTTGGGGCTTTGTTGTTTCTTTTGTGTGGGTTTTATTTGGCTAAGCTGTCTGTAGCAGGGAGTTATCTCAGATGTGGCTGGGCCAGATGTCTTTTTATGTTGGGCCAAAGTTCCATTCATTTCTTATTTTGTCTGTCTATTGTTGACCCTGCACATTCGAATTTCTTTTGGAGGACACAATTTTCTTATACAAGTTAACTGTGTTCATCAAAACTATCTGGTGTCTCCCCTCAGTCCTGTTTGGGCTTTTCCTTAGACTGAGTTGAGCCTGTTGAGGCCATAGCAACATGGGGTAAATAAATACAATTCAACTCTTTGCTTCACAAATGAAGGCTGTTTTAGAATCAGACTGTTTCCTCAACTCCTCAATCTCACTTCCACCAAGCAATACATTTTAGCACAGTATGGCACTGGTTGATGAACAGATCTTTGCCTTCCTCAGCAAAGAGTGTTGATGGACCTGAAGCAGCTACACAGCTACAGTAGCTGCTGCATTGTATCTCATTTATATTTGCTCAACACATTATAAGCAGCTCAGTTTGTGTAAAAGCTGTGCTTATTGTTTTATAGACTACCACTCCTTTGCACTCGACCTTCATTGTTGGTTTTGAACCTCTAAGGAGGGTATAACAGTGAGTAAGAGTTAGTGGCTTTGTCTTGTTGAAAGTCTTAGTGAAAACTAAGCAGATTAACCTGAACATCAACATGGAAATGAGTCTTCTTGATGCACCAATGCATGTTTCTCAGGTTTGATAGGAGCTCAACAGCAACATGTAAATAATAAAGTAATTGTTTATATGTTTGCTTGTTGTAAATTAAAATTGGATATCCGTCAAATTAAGACCATCCCAAAACCAACAGTTCCAGTTACTCTTGTTTGGCACACTGCATAATGCTACTGTGTTACTCAAGTATGGATAGAAACTTTTCACTAGAAAGTTTTGGTTTTTATTTTAACTGCACAGGTATGGTGGGCCAAAGATATGTCTGCTCTTGTTTTGTCTTGCTTACTTTAATCAGACATTTAACACTTTGTTTTTATTGTTGTTAATTAATGTGTACGTTTTCTTCTCTGTATTATGGTCATTTGTACTTTTAAACTAAAGATTATTTTATGAACATTTTTCTAATATTCCTTGAAATAAAACCAATTTTTGTTTTACTGTTTTGTTCATTTCAGTTTGTCAGTTTTATCCTGCTCTTTTTCAACCCCTTGATTATTGTTAACACTCAATGCAGTTTTTCTACCTTCATCAGCCTCATGAACTCATCAATGGCCTCCTCTTCTTCTGGGAACTGCTTCTTGAGGCATGCTGACATCTCCGTTTTTCCTGAGTGGATATAGTATTTTCTGAGAAAGAGAACACAGAAGTAAATACGTTAGACTGTCAGGCTTTAGAAGAAAACAATCCTTTCTGTCCACAGATTTTAAGGTGATTGGAAAAAATGACTGTGGTACAAAATAAAATGATAGAGCTGGGTAAATGAGCCGTCTCCGCTCTCAGAGTGGGAGAGATTCAAGGTGGATCGTCTGTGCTCCTGTCTCTGCTAATGGACCTCGCCTCTGGCTGGTCTCGAACCCCTAGCTTGTTCAAACATGTATTTGTAGAGTTAGATAATCTAATTCTTTTTTAACAGTTCTAGCACATCACCTGTCTGTCCTGGGAGAGGATCTCTCCTTCATGTGGACATTCCTGAGGTTTCTTATTTTTCCCCCATGGTTTTTTAATGAGTATTTCCTCACCAAGAAGGAAAGTCTAAGGGCAGGGATGCTAGTTTAACTTAGTCAATTCAATGAAGTTAAATAGTCTGTTTAGTTTAGTAACCAGCTATTGTTTCTAGTTCATGACTGACTTTATGCTCTTCTGTATAAATACCGGTGTGAAGCCCATTGAGACAACTTTATTGTGAGATTGGGTTTCATAAATAAAATTGAATTAATGTTTAGTCTTTGTTCACAGCCAATAGTTAAAGTAACTTTGGAAGAATTCAGTCTCTTTGGTCTCCCATAGCTAACCCCATAGGGATGGGGTGCCTGGGTACCGCAGCTGCTTGTCTATCTACCAGGGTTTGGGACTGGGCCCAGGGCCTTCTGGTGCTTGGTGGGGCAGTGGACACTCCATTATCCGGTTTGGTGCCAGAGGTCGGGTCTTTCTTTCTGGAAGCTGTCCGCGACCTACCCTCTTTCCTCATAGAACCACATATTAGGGTGATGTGGGACGGTCAGCCTGCAATGCGATGCTACTCAGTGGCCCCCCTCTCATTGGTTGCCACTTGGATTCTGGCCACTTCCCTCTTGGTTGTAATTGCACCCTAGGACTCTTGGTAGAAGGGGGTGCTTGGACATCACTGCCAGCAAGCAGATGTCCTCTTAGTTCTCTACCTGCCAATTTTAACTGAGACACATCCTCTATGGCACAACAACATACACTCAAATACACGCACACATACACACACACATGCACATGTTACACTAAGAAAGTAGGACCTCTGATCTTCTATCCTCTACTCCATCCCTGTTGGGTGGAACCAGGCCCTCAGCTTTGGTGGCCGTATCCCTTGAGTGCTGGCTTTCTGGGCCCAGCGGCCCTCTCTCCCCACTAGGAGATGGATCCTTGAGTTCTGTGGCAAGACCACGAACCAGGGATCACATCTGAGCTGTGTCCCTGTGGTGCTGGTTCTGGTTCTTGCCCTCTAGCACTGAGTGTCTCTCCAAAATTCTAACTGTGGGTGAGCCTGGTCGGCACATGTTTGCACTCTTGGAGGGCCCCCACTTATCTTGGGTGTCCTCTTCCAGGGCAGGGGTGGACAGCCCCTGCCTTGTTCTCTCCTGGAGGTCCTGCTGGGTGGGTGGGTGGTTTCCTTGAGCGTGGGGTAGGTCTCCCTTTGGGGGGCCTTGGCTTATGCCTTGAGTTGGGGTTGGAGGATGTGTGTGTAAACTGTAGTGGTATTGTGTGTACGTGTTGTCATGTTTGTTTGTGAAGATTTTTGGAGCCAACAGGTATGTTTGTAACATTTGAGTGTGTGTGTGGACAGATTCCACCCTTTAGACTAATATTTACACCTGACTGAAATGATGGTAAATCTCCAGCAACTTATTTCTTTTTGATTCTACCCCCACCCCCAGTTCAGTAATCATCCTCCAAATTCCTTAACCTCCTTCTTCCCCCATTCGTTTGTGACCTTGACTCACCCACCTCTTCTCTCTTCTTCTTTTCCGTCCGGTCCAACAAAAAGAAGTATCCAAACATAATATCAATAAAGTTTAGCCTAAACTACAAAAGGGGTTTATACAAATATACACCTTGTGTGTCTGATGATTTAGAACACCCGATTGTAACAGTAAAATCTGTCCAACACAAGAGAGTCTCAGCTCATATCTGCTTGCCCAGCTGCTAGAAAGAACAAGTTAAAAAAATTGTTCTCAAAGTTTGCAAAATACAGATACCTGTGTTGGTCCACTTCACCCAGGAGGACCGTGTCATAGTGCTGTTCCAGTTGTGCAAAGCGTAGCTGTCCTTCTGTGATCTGGTCCAAAGCAACCTTCAGCAGGCTATTCTCATGTAGCTGGCCCAGGTAATGGATACCTAAAGATGGCAGCAGATAAAAAAAAAAAAACAGTGATTACTTTTATCTTGCGTTTAGCTGAAAATAATTGTTCTGAAATTTTAATAATAACCTTTTCACACGGCTGACCTGTGAAAGAATCAGTTATCTGACTGAACTTAATTTTTTATCCACAGGAAATGACTGGGACCTCATTTTGAACGCATTTATCTCAAAATGACCAAAACCTTTGTCATGCAATTTGGTATACAAAAGCATCAACATGTTCAATAACAAAGTTGGCTTAATAGTGCTACCATGTGGTCTTTTGAGCTTAAGTCTATTGTTCCTTGAACTGTAAGAATTTTCTTCCCTCTGCCTATTCAGATATGAAAAAAATTATGACAGCAGGACCACCAAATTCCATCTAAAAAAATTTCTGTCTCATAGGATTTCATGCAAAACACTCTTATCCCCCCCCCCGCCAAAAAAAAACCCAAAAAACAATATTTTAAGCAATCTCTATGAAATTGAGTGTCCACCACATCACGACCACCCCTAATCCAAAGGTGCCATCATTTATGCAAACACTGTCTCCCTAAAAAGCACGATGCAGATTGGGAAACGTCACCTTTAACTTTGCAATGCTGTCACTTTTCTACAGAACAATCCAACCTCGTGAAATTTGATAAAGCATTTTACAGAGTATTTTATTAATTAAAAGGAAAAATGTTTTTATTCTGTTGAATGCCCCACTCGCCATGTTTAGTTTTTCTCTTTTTTTTCTTTCTTGTTGTTGTTTTTTTTGGGTGGGTGGGGTGGGGTGGGGTGGACGGGTTCCTCCACTTATGATTGCCCAGGGCTCTGCTGGTATGTCTCGGCCCTCAAGGCCTCTTCCCTGAAGTCTTCCTTTCCAATGTGATTATGATTTAGATTTTTTTGTTTTTGGTTTAAAATAATCCCTTCTAAAGCTAGAACCACGTCTCAGCCTGTTTAGTAGAATCTCCACATCCTTGTAAATGAACATCAATGTGTTTTCTGGGGTTTCCTCTGGTGGTGATGTTGCTTTGCTTCTAGTGCCACAAGGTGGCATTGCCAGCAGGATCAAAGTCATTATGACCGAAATGTGTGTTGTAGGTTTTAATAGATTTAAGGCTCTTTTTTGTTTAGTTTAGTTTTAACTTTGGCTTTTAGAGCTACTTAAAACTTTATATGTTTAATTGTGTATTAGTTGTTTAACAAAAGTTGAAACAAAACAGCAGTGCACCAGCAGAGTGAAAGTACACCCCGGGTTATTTTCAGAATAAGGTCTCTGGTAGCTGTTCCACAACTCTAACTGTGCTAGCCTTTCCTCCATTATTGAAATCAGGAATTTGGTGAGAAGCAGCCGCAGGAACCATATTTTCAGAGAAGTTCAAATAGTCCCTTGTCAGATGTAATGTTCAGAAGCAATGTTGGGTGGGAATCAGATAACTCAAAGTAAACAGAATTCAGAAAATGACTCATAACTCCAGCAAAACAGTTGCCCCAACTTGTGGTGTAATAGCTTGTGGGTGGTATCAATAGCCTGGACAATAGACCCTGGACCAGGTCTGACCAAGCCTGATCATCATCACAACCTTGCCTGTTTTCCAGTTATTCTGACTGAAGTGATTGCACTTGAGTGTAATCACTTGAGCTAATTTATAGTTAAGCTAGCATAATAGAAATATGGCGACTGTGGTGCAATGGTAAGGTAGTCAACCTCTGATCAGTAGATTACAGGTTCAATTCCCGCCTTGCCCAATCCTGTGTCAAAGTGTCTTTGGCGAAGACACTTTACCCCACATTGCCTCTGGTGGGAGGTTGGCACCAGTGTTCAGTGGTGGAGCCACCATCAGTGTGTGAATGGATACAAAGGATTGTGTGTGCTGTGGGCCTTCAACAAAGGTAGAAAAGCACTATGCAAGTATACAATATGTGCTAGCAAATTTGGCATCTACTGAGGTTTCTTTTGGGCTATAATGGATTGAAGCTAGTATTTTAGCAACATGCTAGCTTCTTTGGGTAATTTAGCATCTACTGAGGGTTTTTGGGCTCTTTTTTAATTAGGCTAACCTTTTACCAATGTGCTATCTTTTTTAGCTTATTTTGCATCTACTGTGGTTTTATACAGTACAGATGGCTGATCCATATTCACTATTATTCTAGTATCCAGTGAATAATAGGGAGATAATAGTGTCATATTTTTTTCACCAAAATGTAGGAAAATTTGCTCTGGATTGCTCTGGATCAGAAGTGCCACTCAGTCTTGTGGGGCAGACACATTTGACCCTACAGTCCTTATTCTGACACATAGTTCCCTCAGTTCTCTTTTTCCAGCCCATAGAAAATCTTCTTACTTCTGCACCAAATCACGTTTTCAACTTTCAACTGTGAGAACAGGCTTAATTCTACAAACATGAAACTAGCACACGTTATAGCCCAAAGCCTTGTCATTGAAACAGTGGTTCAACTTTTTTGATGAGTGAAAGAGTTTTGAAGATATAAACATTTGTTGCTAGGTTAGCCACCTTAGCAGATAAAAAAGGTTTTGATTAGGTTTCTTATCGAGTTCGCTCAAAGACTTTAAACTTGACACAAATGTATGTCAGAAGATTCCTAAACGTGTGAGCTTTTCAAGACCAAAATAGTTTTTTTGGTTTAGACACAGCATCAATTTGTTCGAGACAAAGTTTGTTCATATCAGGGTCTTCTATGTGTCTACTCATGGAGATTCCATGCTGTGCTACCAGCCCCCTCTGCCTGGACTTTGAACCTGTTTCCATGGTGACGACACACCCACACATGCACACTGATACAGGTTTTGCCGGATTCAAAGGGACTTTTGACAGTCCGTTGTTTTGTTGTGCCCTTGACAATTCATTGTCTGGTGTAAATACATAAAAGATTTAATAAATTACATGTAATGTGTTTATTACACTCCACATCTTACAAAAAAATACTATACAAATATATTTTACGCAAATTTTGACACAATTTTTTCCCTTGTGCCCTTTTGAAACTCATGCAACGTCAACATATCAAAATGATCAACACGTTCAGGACATTCATGCTTGTCCTTTTGGTATCCATACCTTTTATGCATTTAAAAACTTTTACACTATATTTATGATTTTTTCACGAATTTCTTTAAATTGTATGTGCACTTTTAAAACCTAGGTAACATATCAAAACTTTCAGCACATTCAAGATTGTACTTTTGGTATTCATACCTCTTACGCAAAATAAAACATTTACGCAATTTCTTTTTTTCATGAAATTTTTCCAAATCTTTCTGCACTTTTATAATCTATGTATTATTGGTATCAAAATGCTCAGCACGTTCATGACATTCATGATTGTACTTTTGGTATTAATACCTTATATGCATTTAAAAATGTTACACAATTTTAGGAGTTTTTTGTACAATATTTTTTTAAATCTTTTTGCACTTTGCACCATTGGTATCAAAACATTGAGCACATTCAGGAGAATCATGATTGTCAGAAAACTGCAGAAAAAAAACACAAGTTGCAGAAGACATTGCAGAAAAGAGCAATAATGTCCATATTGAGCACAACATTTTGATACTGGAATGGCAGTAATTGGATGAAATATGCAGAAGATATGGACGGACAAAAAACATACAGAAGAAAATAAGTTGGAGAAAATAAAAGAGAAGTACAATAGTATGATTGCAATTTACAATCAAACTAATTACAGTAATGATGTAAATGTTCCAAGACCCGCCTCCACAACATCACAGCACATCTCACTGAGGCTTCTGCTTAACCAAACTGGCCCTTTTTGTAAAATAGTTAAAACCCCAAAATAATCATGGCATACTGTGCTTGTGCCTTCGCCTAAGCTGTCAGTCTTTCTAAATATTGATCAGAGTCTCAGTGAAGATTTTTCCCTCAACTAAGCAGCACATAAAGGCTCGGAATAGCAGAAAGGGCTAGAAAGATAACATTACTGGTGTTAATGCACTTGCAAAAATGAAGACAAAAAGAACAATAAATAAAAGAGAGAGAACACATCATTGAACAGGAGTTTGGCCAAATCTGGAAAACTGCAGATATGTATGACTTTAAACTGGCTAATTTTCCTGCTCAAAGGTTAACAGTTTTCTATGCAGACTGTGTGTGCCACACATACCCACATCAAACTCAAAGCCTTTCTTCTGGAAAGTGTGTGTGCAGCCCCCTGCTGTGTCATGTTGCTCCAGAACCAAAACCTTTTTCCCAGCTTTAGACAGAAGAGCCGCTGTGGTCAAACCTCCAATGCCACTGCCAATGACCACTGCATCCAGGGCCAGGGGAACCCTATCTAAGCGAAATCCTGCAAAAAAAAAAAAAAACAGAGTGTACTCTTAGTGTGGGCAAGTGCTGAGCTTTTATTAAAGGGACTATACCATGCTATTCTTAACCATTTCAGAGTAAGCTACTGTATATCCATATATAATAATACACACTAAAGAACATATTTTTGGGATTTTTTTTTTACACGGCACATACGATCTGGACCTCTGAGGCTCCACCTTTCACTCTTTGTGGGTGTCGTCCTTTTCTTTTCTTTTTTTAACTTGTCCTGTACAACAGCTGAGCAAACAGATTTGAGCTGAGAGCCTCTTGTCTCTTGCATTAGACAGATTTTACTCTTACCATCGGGGGTTATAAATCATTGGGAACACAAAATGTATGTTGGTATAAGCCCCTTTTGTAATTTAAACAAAACTTTATTAATTTTGATTTTGTTTGTGTTCTTTTTTTTGGACCGGACGGAAAAAGAAAGGGGGAAAAAGAGAGAGTTGGGGGGTGAGGGGTTTGGAGAGAGACGGTGGATTATAGATTTTAAAGAATGACCACTGGAAAGGCAAGGTAGAGCTGTAAATCTGCAGGCAACAAAATGCTGGTGCTTGTACCCATTACAATAGTGAGTGTTGGTCTAAAATGGGCGGGGCCTGTCCACACACTCAGCTGTTACAAACATACCTGCCAGCTCCAAGAGTGCTCACAAACTTGTCCACATCCAGTTCACATGCACACTTGTGCATACCAACCAACACATGTAGAGCATTACACTATGACATGCACACTATTTGAGGGTGCAAAGGTGAGCTGACGCCTGTGCTCAGGTGAATGTTATGATAAGATGAAGTGGATGATGGAATGGAAAGAAAAAAAAGGAGGGAGAGCTCCCATACATATCCACACCAAGACCTCGCCGAGGCAGCAGCGCCGACCAGGGCCCGCCCCTGCACTCATATTGTGGGGTCAACGGAGGAGATCCACCCGCCAAGCAGCCCGGCCAAGCACCCAGACCAGGGCCGTTGGACCACCACACGGGCCCCCAACACCCGAGCGCAGTGAGGTACGGAAGCGCAGAGCGCAAGGCCCAGCCCAGCCAGGAGAGCAGACCTCCCACCACGCCAGGTGGCCCAGCGCAGGGCCCCACCCCAGAGAGCCCCACCCCCCCAAAGAAGCCACCCACCACCGCCCAGGAGTTCTGAGCATCCATCCCACCCCAGCCCCGGGTACAAGCCAGGGCCCCCCAAGGGAGACCCACTCCAAAGCTCCAGGCAGTTGCGGAGATCCAGAAGAGAGCCTCACCTAGAGTAGGGATGACCAAGATAAGTGGGGGTCCTCGAAGGAGTACATAGCCTGACCAGGCTCTCCTAATGTTGTGACTTAGAAGGGGCCCGGCACCCGAGGGTAAGGACCAGAACCCTCACCACAAGAACACAAACACCCTCCAGGCTAAGATGGAATTTGATCCCCCGCTCATGGACTTGCCAGAGGACTAAGGGATCCCTCTGGCTGCGTGGGGAGGGGGCCGCCGGGCCCAGGAGGCCGACACCCAAGGACAAGGCCGTTGCTGCTGAAGGCCCTGTTCCCTCCACCAGGGATGGGGTAGGGGACAGAAGATCAGCAGTCCCACCTTCCTTGTGTAATGTGTTGAGGTGTGTTTCTTGTGGTTGAAGGGTGTGTGTAATAAAGGGTGCAGTTAAAATTGGTGAGCAGGGCACTGAGGACATGTGATTGCTTACAGGGACGTCCAATCACCCTCTCACCAAGGAGCCCTAAATGTCTACAGTGCAGTTAAAATTGGAGGGTAGAGCACTCAGATGACATCTCCTGCTTGCTGGCAGTGATGTCCCAGCACCCCCCCAAAAAGGGTCCTACGTGTCTAAGGTGCATTTAAAACCAAGCGAAGGGGGCGAAACTGTGCAGAGACCATGGGAGGGGGGACCACTGCCAAGTGGCCTAGCCCCTTGAGGTATTCCACAAACACGCCCCCCCTTCCAACCTAATAAGTGGTCGTATGAGGAAGGAGGGGAGGTCGGGGACAGCTACCAAACTACCAAATCAACATCATAGGACTGCTGTTTTGCAACATAACAATATCATCTATTACTATTACTACAAAATCTTTTGATAAATTGTCAAATATTTTTTCAATTTTTAACTTCTAGTTTTCACAACATTTTTCAGTGTGAGACCAAACAAAGCTTAATGGCTGATGGAAGCATGATTAAGAAAATAAAGTGCTTTTTATTTCAGACACTGCTTGAAGTCCCACTCCAATCATCTTTTGATCTGTTTTAAAAGCATTCCCAGCGGTCTTCTGATTATGATTATATTATTTTTAGGATAAATCAAAAAACCTGTGTGGTTTTTTTAGGGCAAGAGCAGCAGGAGTTCATTAAAAATTCTTGTGATAATAAGAGAAAATAAGAGTTGCAGGCAGAGCTGTTGGTGTAGAGCAACCCCACACCCTTCCCTTCCTCATCGCTGAGACGGAGAACTGTTTCCACGCTCTGCCGCTAGCTTATAGCCCCAGCCTGCAGGACTGTAGAAAGGGGCTTGGTGTGGTTTGCTGCCATCTAATGGTTGGTGGTTTAAGTTGAACACAAAGTAAGATACAGAACTGCACACTTACTTATCAAAAAAAATTCTTTTAAAACACTTTTGGCAGCATTTGAAATTGTTTCCAGTTTTGCTAAATAAAATCTCCTCAAATTTCACAGAATGTATTTTTCCTACAGCCCTAACAGCACAATGTTTCAGTTTTATCTTCAAACTCAATACCAGAAGACACAGTCCACCGCTGACTTGGACCTTTCATTTAAAACCTCCTGGTTTCATATGGGTCAGCTCATCACCCACAGGCATGTCAGGATACAATCTAAATGTGCTGTGCATAGACTTTAATATTTTGAGAAAGTGCAATACAGTGATGTCTTACCCCAGCCACACAAAAACACTTTTCTTTTTCTTTACCTTTTTTTAGCCGGGCATCCCTCTTTTTGCTGTCGATGACAAAGGGTTCTGGGGGCCTCAGACACTTCTCACTGAAGATTTTGTAGCGCTTTCCAGTGGTCAGGAGGAAGATAATGAGCAGGAAGACCAGAACACAGCTGCACACAGCAAACAACGAGAACCACATGGCAGAGATCTTTGGCCCAACAAGGAAGATAATGAAGAGGAGCTCGGCCGATGCAGAAGATATCGACACAGATGCTGAGAAGACTGATCTCTGATAAAGTTCGGACAGGAAGTCCCTCAGAAGACAGAAAAAAGGGCCACAGAATTAAACTGAGGGAAGGAGGAGAAAAAAAGATCATTAAAAAATTCAACATAACCTTTCCCATAGAGAAGTCTTTCAGCAGATTTATCAGGGTGGGTTGGCAGATTCTCCACACCAAGAACATGAGACCAAGAAGAAAAAAGCTGTTTGTTAATCTTCTGACCAGAGTCATTTAGAGGATGAGGAGAGGGGGATGAGCATCCAAAAACACATGACCATTCCCTCACTCCCCGACGGGGTCATCTTTTCTCTTTCTTTGACAAGCATCTTACTGTACTGTTGCTAAATTCCTGACAGATATCTGAGAACAAAGATCAATTCTAAACTCCAAAATAAGAACATTTATGTAGAACAGACAGAACATGTCAAGAACATGAAGGCTTTTCAAAACTCGATGCATACTGGCTCACCAATATGTCTCAATGCTGCAAATATCCATCTTTAGTGAACACAAGAAAAGACGTTGACAGAGTTGAGCATCAGACTGTACAGCCTGATGAGTTAGTTAGTGGATAAGCAAGGCAAGTTTATTTGTATAGCACAGTTTATGTACGACAATTCAAAGTGCTTTACATAAAACATGAAAGAAAGAAAACAATCAAAATGTCAAAGGTGTGATCATTAAAATAAGATTTAAAGAAAGTTCAAAATAAGTGAATTTAAAATAAGCATAGATAAACACTGCAGATTTAAACTTTTGAATCCAAATGAATCAAATGCAGCTGAGAACAGCTGGGTCTTTAATCTGGATTTAAATACACTGAGTGTTTCAGCTGATCTAAGGCTTTCTGGAAGTCTGTTCCAGATCTGTGGAGCATAGAAGCTGAATGCAGATTCTCCATGTTTAGTTTGGACTCTAGGAACTGACAACAGACTGGATCCAGATGAGCGGAGAGGTCTGGCTGGTATATACTGGGTCAGGAGGTCAGTCATGTACTTTGGTGATAAACCATTCAAAGCTTTATAAACCAGCAGCATAACCTTAAAGTATCTTCTCTGGCAGACAGGCAGCCAGTGTAAAGACCTCAGAACTGGACTGATGTGTTTCTACTTTATTGTTCCTGTGAGAACACAAGCAGCTGAGTTCTGAATAAGCTGCAGTTTCCTGATTGATTTTTTTGGTCGTCCTGTGAAAACACTGTTACTGTAGTCAAGTTGACTAAAGATGAAAACATGAACTAGTTTTTCCAGATCCTGCTTGGACATCAGATCTTTAATCCTTGAAATATTTTTGAGATGATTGTAGGCTGATTTTGTTACTGCCGTATATAAGGCAGAAGGAAACTCAAGTTTCTGGCCTGGTTGGTGGTGTTAAGATGAATAGATTGAAGCTCTGTAGTGACTTCCAACCGTTTCTCTTTAGTCTCAAAGACAATAACCTCAGTTTGTTTTTGTTTAATTGAAGTAAGTTGTGACACATCCAGTCATTAATGTCCCCAATGCATTTACCAAGAGCCTGTACAGGGCTCCTGGTGTCATTGCAATATTGTAATATATATCTATAATATATATAATAACGTAATATATATATTAATGTAATATTGTAACATATATCTGTGTGTTATCTGCATAGCTTTGGTAACTAATGTTGTTGTTCTTTGTAACCTGGGCCAGTGGGAGCATGTAGATACTAAATAGAAGTGACCACAGGAAGAAGCCTTGGGGAACTCCTCATATCATTTCTGTTGGCTCTGATGTGAAGTTACCAACTGACACAAAATATTTCCTGTTTAATAAAACTAAATGATAAATGAATATTTCAGTCTGGGACTTTAAAAAAAAGTCAAACTTCAAACTTAGTTACAAATTGTCCAAAAGTGGTGCACTCATCGAGACATTTCAATTATAAACCTTCAATTAAACTTATTGGGTTGCTTCTGTGCTCACATTGCATTCACATGTTAAAAGTTCCATCTATCCTTCCATCCATCCATCCATCTTCTTCTGTTCATCCAGGACCGGGTCACGGGGGCAGCAGTCTAAGCAAAGATGCCCAGACTTCCCTCTCCCCGGACTCTTCCTCCAGCTCCTCTGGGGGCACTTCGAGGCATTCCCAGGCCAGCTGAGAAACGTAGTCTCTCCAGCGTGTCCTGGGCCTTCGCTGAAGCCTCCGCCCAGTGGGACATGCCTAGAACACCTCCTAGGGAGACATCCCGGAGGCATCTGAACCAGATGCCCGAACCACCTCAACTGGCTCCTCTGGATGTGGAGGAGCAGCGGCTCTACTCCGAGCTCTTCCTGGGTGACCCAGCTACTCACCTGATCTCTGAAGCTGCATTCACACCAAATGCGATTTGTGCGGTGGAGGCAGCCAGTTTCAATGATAAGTCAATGATAGAGACACAATCTGAAGTCCAGTGGTGCGATTTGAGCGCCGGGCCAGAGTTAAAAATATCTCAAATCTGGGAAGGTCGCCAAATTATGTAAACTAGGGACTCAACTTTGGGCATGTGACGTTTTTAGTGGCAGTGGGTAGAATACACATTCAATATGGTGGATTAATCCATAGTTCTCTCTTGAACTTCCATTCATTTTCTTATCCTTATCCATATTCTTTAAAGCAGCAGGGCTTCCTGATCTGACCGGCTACTGTTGGGTGTTCCCGCTCACCATGCCGGCTCCTGGGAGATGAGCTGGCGGCCAGACAGAGGGTCGCTGCTGGATGGTAATGCAGCCTGCTCGGCCTCCTGAACTTTATGATTTTTTTTTTTTTTTTCATCAGGACAATAATAACGTAAGGTCCCTTCATTTTCATTTTTAAAAAAACATTTGAATATCATACAAAGAAAACTTATGAACACAAATCAAAGATAGGACAAAAGTGAGATGAGACACTATGCCTCTGAAAATATTTGTGTAGCAAACACAAAAATATATTTTTAAAGCGAAAAAAAATAGCAAATATTACATATTTTGATTTGCAAATTATGAAATCTTATTCTAAAAATCCAGGGCTGCAAGGTGGCGCAGTGGTTAGTGCTCTTGCCTCACATCAAGAAGGCCCCTGGTTCAAGTCCTGGGTGAGGGACTTGAAACAGCGTCACCAATGGGGGACCTTTCTGTGTGGAGTTTGCATGTTCTCCCTGTGCATGTGTGGGTTTTCTCTGGGGATTCCAGCTTCGTCCCACCATCCAAAAACATGCTTCATAGGCTAATTGGTTACTCTAAATTGTCCCTAGGTGTGAGTGTGCATGAGTGTGTGATTGTGGCCTCTGCAACAGACTTGGCAACCTGTCCAGAGGTGTCCCCTGCCTTCACCCATGAGTGGCCGGTTAGGCTCCAGCAGTACCCCAAAAGGGACAAACCAGTATAGAAGATGAATGACTTTATATTCTTAAAACTTTACATTTTGTTAAGAACATTTTGATCTCAAAATTGTGACTTTTAGTGGCAATATTGTGGCACAAATCACTTCATACAGGACAAGTCATGCAACATGGATATACGCAAGTTTTTCAAGTATTAAGAAGTAAGTCTTCATTACCGCTGGTAGCAACAATGAGTTAGCTACAGCTAATAGCAGAAAGCTCCATGTAAATAATGAAGCTCCTCATTTAGATAAAAAACAAACCTGGCTAGCGCACAAAAGTTAATTGTTTGCATGATGGTGATTTATCTTTTTTTAGCTTTAAAAATTCTAGCTGAGCTCCATAAGGCATGTTATAATCGGTGGAAATAATAATAATAATAATTCACTAAGATGACTCCTTCAGCCTATGAATCTAAAATAGTCAGAGCAGAGGGGCACAGGCATTGAGTGGGGAGAGACCTCTACCTGAGAGGTGTTTCAAACATTTCTCAGAATGGACATTTGTGATGCAGAAAGTCCGATTAGAATTTTATGGAACTAAATATGGATATACAATATGAAATAATTCAATGTGCATCATAAAAGCTTTATTTAACTTGAGCTTCTATTAAAGAGAGTCAAGATTACAAAGTGGAGAGAGCCAAGAGATATTTATGAGTTAAATGAACCTGACCAAAAAATTGTTAAAGATTCTTTTAGTATTACATAAACTCAAGTCATTTAATCTTGTTTTTCAGGGCTTTAAATTACAATTATTTTAGTCCCATTTGTGCCCAAAATATAATCTGTGTAATTTAACAATATTTGAGAGTAAGAAATGACTGTGGTGTGTGAGCAAAAGTCATGACATCAGCCTCTATGGTGGATCAGTTATCAAATCAATGTGTTCATGTCTTCTGAAGGGTCAGACAGAAGGATAGACAGAGGAGATGTACCAGATGGATGAAGAGGTACAATATCTGATTATTCCAAAGAAAGGAAATCAAACAGCCAAGAGAGGAAAAATGATGAAGCTGCTGCAGCTACAAGATTTGATTTAGGGAACAAAGACACAGGCCCAGTGTAAGGACGAGGCTGAGACGTGTGGATCCATGTGCAAAGAGGGTTTAATGAAACAGCACAGGAGGATGAGACAAAGCGTGGTTGAGGACAGGCGATTGTCTAAAACACTAGGAGCAAGGTGGGAGGCGTAAAGACAGCCAGAGATCAGAAACTAAGCCATTAGAACCATGGACCGCTTAGGATGAACAAGAGGGAAACCAGTTCAAGACTACACACAGAAGAGAGGGTGAGAGTGGCATTTAAACAGTGGTGTGATGACTTGATGAGGAGTAGCTGGTGAAGACAAGATGGCAGAGGTCCGAGGCTGTTAGTATTCTGTCGATGGCTCCCTCTGGTGGTCAGAGAGGGAACTGGACGACCGGATGCTGACACACAGACAGGTAAACATGAAGAGCTACCCACATGATACTTATGATTCACAGATACGAGCATTTCACCACAGCTGGTTTGAAAAGCACAACTGGTTACAATATTCACTCAACCAGAATACAGCTTTCTGGTTCCCATGTGTTTGTCAAAAGCATCAAACATGAGAGTTTAGTCAGTAGTGGTTAAGAATTGGAAAAAAGCTTTAGGGTGTATTAAGATTGGTCACATTTGGTCTGATTAAAGTGAACCAGAGTTCGTTTCCTCTGATAATCCAGAACAAATATTCCATTTGAGCCGCGGACAAATGAAAAGCATTGATTGTTGTGATATCAAAGAGGAAATAACTGCTCCAGCTGTTTACTTGTTAGAACGTTTGCTTCAAAACACGCTGAAAACGCTTCTTATATGCTTTTCTGTGTCTTGTTGTACAGCACATGCTGCTGTGACATCATCCTAAAAGCTAGCTTGTTGCTCAACAATGAGACAAAGCAGCTCATTGAAATGTGGTCAGGTGAATGCAGGTTGGTTAAAACTTTTAACCTGATGCAAATTGTTCCTCACTGTTTTTCCGACATGTCATAAATGCTTATCATCCTACCTTCATAGCCAATGTCTCATCAGTACTGCAGCTGCTAACATCCTCTGAGTTAACCCTTTAACATCTAAGCCTCAAAATGTCTGCCTGGACTTTTCTGCTAATTTATAAACAAATTTATGATAAACAAAGAAGCTTTTCTCAGGTTTCCAGGTGAGATTACTGTGATGACACAATATTGACAATAAAGCGCAATGTTTCAGCTTTTAGAAACTGTTGGAATTTTTCAAGTAGAACAAACTGTTAAGTAATTACGATAATTCAAAGAGCGCCTGTCCAAATATGTCGCGAGCGACACACTCTGAAACTGCAGCAGCACTTTTTACCTGCCGCATGGATTTTGCTGTCAACAGGGCTGAAGTTGGATCTGGTAAGAAGGATGCAGAGAAGAGGATTAGTTCAGGGGTGGACTATGTTTGTTTTCAACATACCCTACAATGGCATGTTGTAATTGGCTGGTACACATCAGATCCAGGTGAGTAGCCATGAAGGCAGAGTAGATCTGGAAAGCATTCAAACACACCAACCCTTTAGGCCTGTAATATTCCACCTCTTGAGGCAGAATTTGTTATGGCAACTCTTTAAAGGTGCAGTTATCAAGAGAAAGAAGATGCCTTTACCTGCATCATGTTTGCTATGATACATCTCCTTTTCAGCAATGTTACTGCATTCATGTTTTTCTGCTTTTCCAGATAACAGGTAAGTCATTTAGCAATAACATACTTTCAGCAAACACAAGCATTTTCTGCAGGAAAGAGTAACGCCACCATAAGAGGAATGCGACAAACAAAACGCAAATTCTGTAATGAGATAAACATCTAGGTCAGTCACTGCAGCAAAACCTATGCCTCTGAAAGAAAAATCACCAAATGCAACTGTCAGGAACCAGCACTGTCTCCTCCTCTGGTCGCTGTCTCCACAGTACTGAACTCACTACACCTCCCAGCAGCCCCAGCGCATTCTCCCCAGATGCTGCTCAGCTGACTCCAATCTGACAATCACCCACCTGTCTCTAAAGCAGCCTCCCTCAGTGTGAAGTACTGCTTGTGTCACCCAGCCTGCATACCGAGGGTCTCGTTCTCGCCTGTTTTCCTGACCCTGCTTCATACCTGGATCTGCCTCTTTCCCCCCCTGACCTTTGCCTGGACTCTGACTCTGATTTAGCTTTGTGGACTTTTGGCTGAGCTTGCTCCTGTCTGTACCAATAAACCTGCTGGACGTGGAACCAGCCGTCTGCTTGTTTGTGACAACACCTGTAAAATACACAAAAAAGAAAAAAACTTCCAAGAAGTACATCAATAATTTATTCAAACTTGAGTGGAATGTCATTATTGGCACAATTACAAGCAAGTTCAGGCTGCTAAATCCTTTTATTGACCTTCATAAGAAAAGTTCATGTTGTGTTTATTTTCTATTTGACGGGCACCTGATGTTTTTAGCTCGACTTCTTTACTTCCTTGTACTCATTTCCCTCCAGTTTTTATTCAGGTGGAATCCAACAAGGTCTTACAATATCACAGAAGAACATGCTGTCCATACTCAGTTCGTAAGAACCTTTTGCAAATACGATAGACAGAAAATCATCAATAAACCTGCAGTTCATGTTGAAATATTTTCTCATGAGGCAAAGTTTTACCCTTCAAATGTGTCAAGACTTACTCATACTGCACCCATAACATTTAAAAGGAGAAGGTGATGCTCTAAGACATCTTCATTGCTGCAGCAAATAAAACACTACAGCCTCTAGACTAACTTATTTTAAAACATTTTTTCCAAAAGTTAAAAGAAATCTAAACCTTTTTACACAGACTAATAATAAGGTTGATGATGTGAAGACAAAGCGCTGCTGTCAGATTTCGGTTTGTAAAAGTCTCCTCCTCCGTCATCCCAGGGGGATGGAGCAGCTGCCGCAGAAGGTTTCTGGTTTTGGCACACAGACATCTGAAAGCAGAATGTAAAATGAGGACACACTGACGTTTACAGCTTTGTCTGAAACATTCACTCATTGAAAATTGGTGAAACACAAATGCTTATTCTTCCACAAACTGTATAGAAAATCTCAAATGTGAGGCTGCATCCGTAAAGATCAACAGCCTTCTGAATCAAACAGAATTCAGGTTTGAGTGCGCTCTCATGCTCTTTTTCTTCAGTGAGCATTTGCATTCCTCTGTGCAAACAAAGACAAAATCCTGGATACCTAACTGTAAAAGCTTATGGGCTCTTTATGCTGTTCCATCTGCGCTGAAACATACAAATCTACATTCACTGGGCCACTTCATTAGGCACAGCTGTCCAACTGCTCCTTAACACAAATTTCTAACCAGCCAATCACACAACAGCACTTAATGAATGTAGGTATGTAGACATGAAGAAAGGTAACTGAAGTGACTTTGAATGTGACACGGATGTGAATGCAAAGTTCAAGGCTGGTCTGAGTGTTTCAGAAACTGCTGATCTGCTGGGATTTTCACCCACAACCATCTCTTGACTTCACAGATAATGCTCTGAAAAAGAGAAATATCCAGTGACCGGCGGTTATTTTGGCAGAAATTACTTGATGATGTCAGAGGTCAGAGGAGAATAGTCAGACCGGTTCCAGCTGATAGAAAGACAACAGTAACTCAGATAACCGCTGGTTACAACCGAGGTCTGAAGAAGAACATCTCTGAATGCACAACACGTCCAACCTGATGCAGATGGACCACAGCAGCAGAAGACCACACTGGGTACTACTCCTGTCAGCTAAGAACAGGAAACTGAGGCTACAATTCACACAGAAACACCAAAACTGGACCATAGAAGATGGAAACACATTGTCTGGTCTGATGAGTCTGCATTTCTGCTGTAACATTCAGATGGTAGGGTCAGAATTTGGTGAAAACAACATGAAACATTGATCCATCCTGCCTGACATTCCAATAAAACATGTGCAAGCTAGCTAAGACCGTAGCAGTGGCTAAAGTAGCAGCTTGCCACCTGCACGCTACTCAAAATCTATAATTTCTAATTGCAACATTTTTTCCACAGTAGCTTGCCAATGATGCTCAAGAAATTAATGAAAATCCCTAGGACGAGTTTTTAGTATGTAGCTTATACTAAAGGTGTTTTTTTAAATTTTAGGATGGCAACCTCTTCCCAAGGTCAAAGGTCAATTAAACCTCTGTGGTGGTCGTAGACTCTGACTGGAGGCATGTTTGTGAAGTTTTGTGAAAATCAGAAAAACCAAAGTGTGGTTTTCTCAAATTGTGGAAAAGCATAAAAATCCCAAGCTGTGGGTCATGTGGGCATCCCATAATAATTTCCAAAATTATTCCCGGGTATTCCCAACAAGTTTGTTTGGTTTTGTTAGTGTATTTTAAAATATTTATTTTGGCTCCATGAGTGATTTTCGGCCCACTCATTTTTTTTAAATGGTTTTGCTCGCTGTGATGTCATTGTCGGTGTCAGTGTGTGTGTGTGTGTGTGTGTGTCGTTCACTCAGGCAAAAATTCATTTTCAATTTTCCTTAGGTGTGTGTATGTTTTGGTGAATTTTTGCTTGTGTGACAAGGATCAAATTTTGACTCAAAGGCACAGAAATTTTTACAGCTGCAAAAATAATATGGTCCTTGCAGTCAGGGGCTGCTGCTGCGGGCCATAAAAGCACAGTGATAAATAACAAACAAATGATCTAATCCTTGAATGCTTTCAGAAGGCGCTATGTTGGTCTGAATTGGAATACAGCATTCTCTCACTAGATTCCGATTTGTGGTCTTTCTGTTTTCCAGATTTTCACCAGAACAACTTGCATGCTTTTTCTTTCTTTCTTTCTTTTTTCCTTACAGAACACCCGTTCTGTGTCCTGATTGGCTGTTGACATTGTTGATTAATCTCCTCCATGCATTGTTTCCTGTACAGAATATGTTCAGTTTTCCACATTTACATAAATCCTTGATCGTGATCAGATCTTTGTTTTCATTCACTAATCATAATGTTCATGTCTGAGAAAAGTGTGGAAAGTGTGTTGTGAGATGTTTTAAAGCCTTAACACATTTATAATCCTACTTCACGGTTTTCTCCTATCACAGGTTATTTAACCCCGCAGTAAGTGAACTTCAAATTATTTCAAATTATATGAACTCATAAATGCACATAGTTTTCCACTGGCAGAGTCCTTTCTTGGCCCAGGACCCGAGAACCAATTATTCCTTTGCAACAAACTGAGGCAGCCTCCGTCTTCTACTGACTGTTTGCTCCGGGTAAAATGAAGTGGATATTAAAGGGGATTCACTATCACTTTGAACCTGGAGTGGAAGAAAATTTTTTCTAAAAAACCTTAAAAAATTGGTTGTTTTTTAGAATCAAGAAAAGTTGAGGAACAAGAATGCTCAGCTCAGTGTGTCCATGTGTGAGTTTTAATCTGAACTAGATTTCTGGGTAAACTAAAACATTTGCTTGTCACACCCAGGACTGTCAGGATTGAGTTTTTACCTCTGAGCTTTACGCTCACCCGCTCCCATGGCAGTTTGTTAGAACACCCATGTAACAGGGACCCACTGGGGGTTTTTGGAAACGGTCTGCAGTGCAGCTTTTACATTGCGGTACGTTTCATCAAGGTTCTCGTTGACGATGCTGAGATCAAAATAGTGACCATAGGCCACTTGGATTTTGGTGCTCTCGTTACACGTCCTTTGCAGCTCCTCATCCTGCAACACAAACAGACTGCATTCAGTCCTCAACTGAAGGACCTCGCTCAGGTTCAAGAAGCTACGATGGTATGTGTTGGAATGTGTGTAATGCGATAGCAGAGCACTGCACCGTCAGAGTCTTGGTATCCACTCCTGCTTCCACTGCTGAACAGTTCATGGCCTTCAGAACCTCAAACTCTGGAGCTTGAAGGAACACAACGTATGGCAGGAACTCTGAGGTCCGCAGCACTTTGAGAGACTGCAGAGACAAGAACAGGAAACTCTGCCTGAGATGGAGACGGGACGGGCCACTGAACACACAAGCCAGAACTAAGTGCAGCTACCAGAAACATCCGAAGTCTAAAGTCTCTGATGTGTTTGTGGAGCTTCAGGCTCTTATGTGTTTGTGTTTGTATGCAGGCCCACCTGTGGGTTAGCATCTAGGATGCAGATGCGTCCTGCCTCAACCACCTCGTGTATGGAATCCATCTTTAAGCCATACAGGTTGCCCTCAAACTCTCCATATTCAAGGAAACGGCCATTCTTTATATCAGCTTCCATCTTGCTGCGGCTGGTGAACGCATACATCCGACTCTCTCGCTCCCCCTTTTTGGGCTTTCTGGAAGTGTCTGAATGAATATTAAAAAAAAAACATTGGATTGGTATATTTCATAATTAATCACCAACATAAAAACCAAGAGCAGAAACATTGAAAACTAGATGAGACTTTTTCCACAAATCAGTTCACCTTAAGCACTTTAAACATTTAAACAGAAAACAAAAAACCAACAACAAAATACTGTAGATTAAACAAACTATTGAGCAGCAGCGCAGACATGCACTCATACATGGAATTGTGGTCCCAAAAAGCTCTGGATCTTTGAGCAGGAGCTTGGCTTTAAGTCTGCGTCTGCCAACACCCTGGGCACCAATCAAAATCAAAGTTTTCCGTTTGAAAGGCGGCACCTTGGCCACCTCTTCATACAGCAGGATTTCATGTCGGTCAAACTCTGCAAGATCAGAAAAAGAGAAAGTAAAGAAATGTCTCACAGGTCACCCAAACATCACTAAAAACACACCCACAGCCAACAGATTTTTTTCAGAAACAGCTTAGTAACAAAAAACATGGTTCCAGAACAGAAACAAACCAAAAACACTGCTTAAGCCTTAGTCACAAACCCTACAGGTGCTACGCCGTTGGGTTGTCCAGGTCATAAAGAGGAGTGGCTGCATCTTAAGAGGAGCACAAGTGTGTCATGAAAATGGAGCGCACTATTGTTGAATTTATCAGGAAGTTTTTGTAAGAAAAATGTAAGTTGCATGCACCTCTGATGCACAGGTGATGCTGTTTACGGTGCACTTTATGCAGCACATCAGTCATTAGTAAGGTGCAAGTACCGGCCCTTACTGACCACACGCGAATGCCGCACACATGGGGAGCCAGTAGGACATCTACACAGACGACACTCTGATTGTCTAAGGTCTTCATTTCTAACAGTGAGACTTCACACAAAGAGCAGCCTGGCTGTTAAACTGCAAGCAGGTCCAGTTGTGTTCATAAGTTGACAAACCCTGGAAGAAATTATGAAGTCTAAGTTATTTTTCAGAGAATATTATGAGGTAAGATAGTTGACAAAAAGAAACGTATTCATACAGAAAAAGCTGTTTTCATACATACAAAGTTGTGCACAAATTTATATTTTATACACAACAAAATTGTGAAAATTTGACAAATTGTTTTCAAAAAGACAAATCATATTCAAAATGTATCACATGGGAAACATAAAACTAAAGGTTGTATTCATATTTTTTCTGCAAAGTTGTGCACAAAATATACATTTGTGCACAACTTTGTATTTATGGATACGACTTTGTCTTTATGAATACGTTTCTTTTTGACAGTTTCCTTACCCCGTAGATATGAATAACACAAAAACTCTTCCACTCATAGTTAGTGGTTGGATTAGGCCATGTTTTGTTAAGCAAGTGGACACTTTTTGAATTATAATTACAACAGAAGCTTTCTAAATTGAAGACTTTGGGCCCTGCGCTAGTGGTGGAGGGAGGTGCGTGTGTACGTGTGTGTGTGTGTGCGTGTGTGTGAGACCAGTGACGTGTGGTGAAGTTCACGGCTGGTGAGGCTCTGACGTCATCAGTCAGATTTACAAACATGAACCCTACAGAAAAGCTTATTCACCATTTGGTTGCAGCAGTTAAAGTGTGTTGTTTAAAATTACAATTTGTTTTTGTTTACGAAATGTAGCAGAGAAAAAAATCACCAAAATTGTTATCATTGACTTACTTTTAGTTCTAAATGAAATCTGTGTGTCACTCTCTTGTTTAATGTCTTTGGTCTCTCCCTCTGAAGAAACGCACTAATAACCTGTTTGTAGAAGTCTTCCTTTTCTTTCTTCAGTTTGAAAAGTCTTTCTGTCTCAGTGGAGATCACTACCGTTTCACTACCAGTGAAAGTCTTAACAAAATCTTGAGTTTAGGGGTTTAAAAACATGATCCTCCATTAAGAAAATGAGGCTAAACATATGAAAGAATAACTGGACGACTGCACTTGACTTTCTACCGTAATTCTATTATTCTTCAGCAGTGGTGTTACATTCTCCGGGCTCACTAGCGCCCTCCCTAACGCCATACTGCTTTCCTCACCTATTGTATTTCTAAAGTGCATTTTTAACGGATAAAAAGACTAAATGAGTCACAAACTGGTACCGATGTAATTAGACAGAAATAAACAAATGAGATAATTTTAAAAGAATAAAAAAACAAATTTCTCAAGTGCATTTATCAGCTGCAGCTTCAGTCAGTACGTGCGGCGCTGGAGAAGGGAGGGGCTCATAACCTCACCCGCCGCTGTCTCACGTATTTGACCAGGAAACTCGTATATTCACTGCTTTTTTTCCCAAAAAATACATTAAAAAACCACATAGAAAAAGGCAATCATAGAAAAGATGTCTAAAAAAATAATATTAGATTTCTATTTTTCAATAAAAAGTATATTCATTTTATTTATTTTATGCATTTTTATGCCATATTTTGCAGGTGAGGCCTCACCCTCACAGAAAAGTTGCTTTTCTAAAATTCTCACAGGTTCTTACAGCTGTCAGTAATGAAGCAGGAGGCTTACCTGCATTTTTTGTGGTAACATACATCATCTTTTTCTTCTTCTTCACTCCGAGACCAGTACAGAGGTTCCCTTAAAAATCAAACACAAAACAAATGAATTAAAAGGCCTTTACCATGCAAAATAAACGTTTTGAGCATTCAAGTGTATTATAATGTTCATTCCTTGCTAATAAACAATCCTATAGCAGTATTTTGATTCATTCATGCGTTCCTGAGTATTCGTCTAAAAACATGCGCTCTGAGCTCCAGCCCCTCTCAATCCACAAAAGCGAGCGAGTCCTCACATTGTAACGTAAACAAGTGAGAACATCCCCTTCCAGGAAGAGTCTGCACTGCTAGTACTGCCCCAGGCTAACACACACACTCTCTGCAGAGCTAGCGGTGCTTGGCAAAACACTTCTCATTTAAATGCAAAATACCTTCACAATACCTAAATACCATATCTTTTAATTGTGTCCCGTCTCCAATAGCTGCCAGGTCTAACAGGTGTTCATTGCTTTAGACGCTGCTTCTAATAGTGGACGGGCTTCTTTTGGGCACCCCCCTACAGGTGTAGCACAGGCGTGCAGATGCCGGGTGTCTGTGGTACTTGTGTTGTGTAGCGATGGTCAAGAAACTCTCATTGGGTTTAGCATTTGAACTGGTGTGGTGGCGTACGCCTGGTGGGGAATCTGAACCACATTTTGGGGAGGATCCTAAATGTATCAGGGAATGGCACAAACAGACGGTGATATGGAGAAGATGCTGCAGAAAAAGGCACTGCGATTTCCCAGTGGAGGTTAGAAAGTGAGAAATGAATTAGAAGAACTAGTTCTAACATTACTGAGCAAAGACAGAAACGTGCGCGTGTCTCCAGGAAAATGACCGGCATGAAAATGAAGAGGATTTTTGATCCCGAGATTGATGACTCAAAGAGAAATGTTCACAGCCAGTGTTAATCAGAACAGAATACAATGTTCTCATAATATCAGTCCTGAAATGTTCATCATCTGTTTTCTGCATTTTGTGACTGAATTTAACCGTCACCATTCTGTCTGTGATGGAACAGACGCCGGTCTCTAATAGATGCCAGGCCGGCTGCCACATTTTTGGAATAAATGTTCGGACTACTAAAGGCAGATAAACAATATGTTCATCCATCTTTGCAAAAATGTGGATGTTTTCGTGGACCTTTATTTACATGCAGAAAGTTATTCTGCATTCATGTGGTGTTGTAAGATTGTTTTTAATCTTCATTTTCCGAGTCAGTCATTTTTCAAATCACCATATGAACACAGCATTTCTCAAATTTGCATTTCTCCCTGAGAGACATCAACCCATTGGGCAATTGGTACTAAAATGAAAATATAAGTCAGTTTTGAAATGAAAACTCCAAAATGTTTAGTTTTAAAATATATACATTTCTTTTCAACATTAAGAATGTTTTTGTCCAGATCTCACGTTACTTCTTTCTCTAATGAGGTGGATTACCAAGACATTCTGCTTCAGGTCCAGCCCCTCTGTCCAATTTTAAAACCCTTATTTTCCCTCAAGTCAAAAAGTTTGAGAGTACAGAGGAACAGAAGAGGCTGTTGTGGAGCCTGGAGAAGCAGATATTAGAAAGAATGAAATGAGAAAGACGACAGTAAAAAGTTGATGACAGTAAAATGTCCTGTCGATATGCCTGTGGAGGTGTGGAAGAGTTTCTTACTGGTGCAATAATTACTTTGAGGATGTTTTTGGAGAAGAACTGAGGTCAGAAAGAGCTGGATTGTCTCTGTAGATATTGTGAAAGTTTATGATAAGACACAGAGAAACGAGTCTGTGGCTTGTATGATGAATTCAGAGTGACAGAGAAGAGTTGAGAACAGATGAGAGCTGGAAGTCAGTGGTGAGATGCTCTGTAGGTGTGACAGAGAAGATCCAGGTGGAAGTAGGATTGCACCAAGGAACAGCTTTGAGCTCCTTCTTGTTCCTGTGCTGATGGACAGATGAGGTTAAGAATCTCTGTGGACCATAATGTTTGCAGATAATATGTGATCTGTAGTGCAAGGAGCCGGTGGAGGAAAATCTGGAGAGGTGGAGGTTGTAACTTTAAAGTTAAAAAGTAAATAATTAGTAAAGAAAAACTAACACAAACAGTTTCATGCAGGACAGTCTGCATGAGGTTCCTGACTATGGCAGCCATAATTCTCCATCCATCCATCCTTCATAAGACTTGTTTCCACTGAGCGTCTGGTCCAGTACGGTAAGGAGTAAGGATGTCCCGAACCGATCATGTAATCAGACTGAAACAGTCAATCAAGCTTCCCAAAGTCGCAAAAGACCATTTTTACAGATTTTGGAACTCGTGCACACAAAAAGAGTACAGATTATTAGCTTCACTGCAAATTTTTGAAAAAAGTTTAGGTTTTAAATGCGCCTTGTGGTGCAGAAAATACAGTAACAAATTACTGCAATGCAATCGTGTGAATGATGCTATAGAGATTCTCCTGCTTCTTTCTGAACATTTTTCTGCATGTAAAAACTCCATACTTTCACCGATTCAGCAAACTTGGTATCAAAACTTTTGTACAATGGGGAATACTGACCTTACTGCTTGTACTTTTAGTGTTTATGAACTTTATAGTTTTTAAAATATTTTGAAATATTGAGCAAAATTTCCCTCAATCAAGGGAAAACTGCAATTAATTCCCCATGTTCCATTTCCTAAAGCCTCAAAAAACTCTGCTAGACCCGAGAAAAGCAGGTCTTCCAGAGCCAGAAAAATGATTCTCTATCCTGTCTCCCCCTGAGCTTTGTGTGGTTTAACCTTTTTCAAACCTATCTACTACAGACTGGAATGTAGATTTTATATAAAGAATGGCATTCGTATGGGGTAAGATATCTGTCACAAAGATATGTATGCATACATACAAATATTGTAAAAAAAACAAAAAACAAAATGTAAAAGTAAAAAAAAAAAAAAAAGTAAAAAAGTATTTAATACAAAATTTTCTCTGTTAACATACTGTCAAAAATATGTCATAGGGTCACAAACATTTAAATCGACTCCCAAAACATTGATACCACCAGGTGTGCATGCATATTGATGCTCATTGATTAAACTAAAATAGAATCAAGCTTTTTAGAATGTAATTGATTCCATGGTGGGGAAATTATTTTGTTACCATAACCCTTGAAAAAAAAACAGACAATATTAACAGTGATTTCCTGCTGCATTTTGTTGTTGCCAGGCGACAAGCGCTGATTGTGTAAACAATGAACTGGTGGATCATTTAAGACCCAGTCGTGCATGTGGAAAATAGCCTAAAACAAGAGCAGCAGACATGCCGCTTATTAGGTATAAACAAAGTCCATGTTAGTCAAAAAAGAGATGATAAGAAAATGATGAAACAAGGGAGTCCCTGCCGCCACCATCCGCTCACCAGCCAGCCTCCCGGCGTAGGCTTCGCCCAACAGGAAATCCAACTTTCTTTTTTTTTTTCTGTTTGCTGCCATTTGGCAGGAGTTGTTTTGTTTTAGCTATAGACCCCTAAATGTGGTGCAATGGTTTTATTCTATTGCATTGTTGTTAATAAACTACACTGTCTGTCATTTATGACATCTCTGCTGTGACATAAAGGCTGGGAGTGATATTATATCTATATGTCAATGATCTACTGTTACTCATTTGTGAATTTGTGAATTTGTGAATGCTCAGAGCTAAAAACATATAAACTGTTCATCAGTGCCTGATGAGATGTTTTTTTCCGATATTGTTGTTGAATCAATGTTTTGTGACTCCATGTAAATGCCTATAAACCTGTGACTTCGATAGTCATCTAACTGGAGAAATTTGTACTCAAAACAAGTTTTTCAAAGCAGACACGTCGAGCATTAAACCAAATGTTGTATTCATATGTTTTTGCAAAGTTGTGCACAAAGTATAAAATTGTGCACAATGTGTCTTTATGCATTCGTTTGCTTTTGACAGATTTCTTACCTCGTCATAAGCTGCAACCTCGCTGCTCAGCTGCCTCTTGGCTCTGGTATACCTGTCCCCCACTGTCCTTTATCCTCCCTCATGTAACCCCCTTCTTTGAATGAGAAAGTGGCGCTGGCATTTTAGTTGGCATCACGACTGCTCTTTGAGTCGGACAACACATCTCGCTGCAAATCTTATGTATGTCTATGTATGTGACACTAAATCTGTTGACTCCATTTCAGTGCTCTCTGGTTGCAAATAAAACTTTACCACCTATCAGGATTCAACCGGCCAGCTCTCCCCCCAACCACCAGAGGGAGCTCTCACCGGAATTCTGAACACCTCTGCTCTCATTCTCACTCCAACTCCCATCAGTCACTGCTCCATGACTCATATCCTCACCAGCTGCCTCACATTACATCATCACCACTCTGTATTTATTCTCCCTCTGAGCTCTACTCCTTGTGAAGTCTTGGTTGTCTAGCAACCATTTCTGAGTGTTAGTCTACTGTTTGCCTCTCCGTGCCGGACCTTTGCCTGTTCTTCGGCTCCCTGACTTTCTCCATGTTTTTGACTCCTGCCTGGTTTCTGACTACGCCTTCCCTAACCCCTGTCTGTGTTGTTTATCATTAAATCCTATTTCTATTTCTCTATTTCTCTTGGATCTAATGCCTCCGCCACTTCGTCACACCACCACTAGTCTGTTTTTATTTTTTTTTTAAGTAGAAGGGTCTTTCTCTGAATATTTTTTCCAACAAAACTTCAACTGATTTATTTGGCTTTTCAAAGCATCATCATGGACTCACTCCATTGTCAGACTGTGTTTCACTCGTTGCTCCGTCTAGAGAAGCTGAAGTTTGTGTTCAAACCTGTAATCTGTTGTGCACAAAAAACACATTCAAGCTCATAGTGCAGCAAAAATGTGGTTCATCAAACAGTGCTGAGGACATCTGCAGATAAATGCAACCACGAAGAAGCTCTCATATCTGTCAGCAGACAACCCTCAGACAGCTGGTCTGTTTGTTTCTATGGAAGCTGGTAAGAGAGCAGGATATAGAAGACGAACTCATGGCACTTTCTGTTCCGATGTGTTCTAAAGGAAGCTGGAGACTTATCACCAACAGCATAGTTCTCATTTTAGTTTCTGTTGCAAATTAAATACTTTTTCAAATGATTATTGTTTTTAGTCATAATTCTTCCTTGTGTTTGTTTAGTTAACTACTAAAGGAAGAGGACCAGCTCTTCCATTTTTGTTTTCATCTTGTGGATCTCCTATGTCGCGCAGCAGCAAAGTGTAACCATGGCAATATCAATGACATCCAGCTACCTGCAGGCATCAACTCCACGTCTCTCTTCACAAAGGCTTTTCTTTTCTCCTCCAACACTTGACTGGGGATCAGCCCTGTGCTGCCCCCTTCCACATGGCGGGCCTGCACAACACACAAGAACAAAGAAAGATCCCCAACTATGATCAATGTCATCCATGAATAACAACCGCAAAGCACTGTTTGTGTAAACAGGGTAACCACACACACCTGCCACCAGTTCACATCGTCCTGGTTGACAATCTGCAGAATGTCCCCAGCTTGAAACCTTAGGCCCGCCTCCTTACAAGGAATTAGGTTGTCGTTTTCTGGGTCATAGCTGTAGTGACACTTGAAAAAGACCTGGAGACACAAAGATCTTCTCCTGTCAGTTTCTACAGTGGTTCCAACAACAGACAGGTTCTATCAAAACCATGCAGGAGAGCTCAGCCACCTGTCGAGGAGGGATTGCCTCATGATAGCTGGGCAGGATCTTCAGAACCACAATCCCACTGGCTGCTTGCAGCTCCTCCTGCAGCACTCTCGGGTCCCGGCCAACCTCCCGCCCGTTCACCTGCACCATAGATGGAAGGAAACCAAAAAACAAAGAAAGTCATGCGACTTTCTTTTGGATTTTTTTTAATTCATTTCAATTTTAGGATTGAGGCCTTTAACCCTTTGGAATCTAGGGCCTAAAACTCTGTTTTTGTCTACTTTTGAATTTACCACTGTATTTTCAGTTTGAAAGACTTTTTGCTTGCTTGGTGTAATTTTAATCAGCACAACTCACCTATGTGACACTACCTTTATTTAGTCATGTAACCATGTTGTATTCACACACTAAAATCATGTGTATAATATGTAATAAACCATTTTTTCACCATAAGAATGAAAGTTTCAGGTGTAATTTCACAACAACAACAAGAACAAATGTTGTCAACAAACTAATCAACATGTTTTTGAATGAAAATACAAAAAAAAATCCCAGGCAAAATTCACAGAGTTCCTTGGGCCAGATGTATACAGCGGGGATGGAAAGTTTGTGCACTCCAGGTAAAATGTTCTATTATTGTGCATAAAAAACCCAAGGAAAGATTGAAAAATCTTCCAATAGCAACAGTTTACAGATGTGACATTCTTTTCATATGCCAAAAAAATGAGGCTTTATTTACATTATTTATCCTTTCAAAATAACAGAAAACAAAATAATGGAGTGTGCAAAAGTTTGGGAACCCTGCACAAAGGAACATTTTACCTGGGGTGCCCAAACAGCTGTAAACAGTAGGTTATTAACAGACCTCACAGATCCATCATGTTACCTTTCTGGTGCATTCTGCCTGTGCAGCTTCAGCTACCAGGCAGCCCTAAACATTTCTCCTGAGAAAACTGCTTTTTCCTGGAATTCAGCTTTTTTTTGCACTTTTTTTTCTCATAAATTTTCTTATTGTGTTTGTGAAAAATAATAAAAGAGTTGTTCTGGAGAAGTTTGATCCAACGGGATTTCAAATGTTCTGCTTGGCTGGAATCCGGTGCCTGTCTGTCTACTCTAAACAGCTCAAAACAGACTGGATTTTTGCTGTGAACTGCAGAATTTCAACAATTATTATACAAAGCTGGAGCTCGTTGTTAGAAAATTCATGTCGGTCCCTATCCCAAAATTAAATAATGATCAGTTTCCTTGTTCTAATGGCAGACAGCTCCATTGAGCTCCAGTCCTCTTCTCTCAATTGTAGCCGTTTGATCAACATTCTTCCTCTGTCTTATTTATTAAAATAAAAGATTGCTTTTGAAAAATTCTCTTTTTAATACAATAAAATGTCAATCACAGAAATAAGTTGATTTTAGACGGTTTTATTACACTGATCTCAGAGCTGCTCAGCAGGACGCCTTCAGGCATCCATCAGTTTCAGAGGGTTAAAGGACAAAGCTGTTTTGACTTTAAGATTTTGAAGAAGAATAAGGAACATCCTTGAGGTTTTATTAAAATAGAGTACAATTTAGAAATTTCAGTAAAAAGTACGAGTCTCAGTAAAAATACAACTGCAGAAACGGTGTAAACCTATGAATAACAAACAAATTATATCAAAGTTGGAATATGAATACAAAACTAAAGCGCTTCACTGGTCTTTAGATGCTGGAACTTAAGAGTCAAGTGAACCCTTGTAGCTGACACAGGGCTCTGACCTCTTTAATGACATCTCCAACATGCAGCAGACCCTGCTGGTCTATCATTCCACCATGGAGGATGCGCGCTATCACCAGGTCCCCTCCCTCGACTTTAAATGTTACACCCTGTGAATTCATAACAAAGTTCACAAAGTCATCAGCACAATTAGGCAGAACTGAAACACTGCGTCTGTGCATGTGCGCACGTGTGTTGGTGTGTGGGCCATACCAAGTGCTCCCCTGCCACTATGCGAATGCCCACCATGCGGACAGCGTCAGGCAACAGCTGCAAGCTTGCTGTGTTTCTGTCTTCTGACTCATGGTCCACAAAGTCACACGGGCTGGAAGGCAGGCTGTCAGCTGCTTGAGACGCCACGCAATCATGAGTCTCCAGAAGAGACTGAGAGAAAAGACGGTCCATTTGTAAAAGCTTTTTTTTCATGTAAACCTTTTATATGAACCTTTATTTTATACTTGTACGCAGAGCAAAAGTGACAGAATGAACATTTTGATGCAGTTTGAAGTGTGCTGCTGTGGGATGACCTGGAGCTATGACATCCACACCTGGAAGTGGGGCTGTGTGAGGATGCAGGCCAGCTCAGCTGCTGTGTCGGAGCACTGTGTGAACGGGTCCAGGTCTCTTAGGATCTCCTGCAGGAGCTCCACATTGTTCTCCCTCACAGGTGACAGGCGTGCCTCCTTTGGACTCTCCTCTTGCTCCTATCACACAGACAGCTATCAGTCAGGATCTCTGGATTCTGTTTCAGTCTGAATTTTGAAATAATGCTGTTGTCACTTTAACCATAATTCTAGTACTCAACAGTGAAAAAAGTTGTTCTTTTAACCAACGTTTATCAGGCTGGAGAGAAAAGCTAAAAACAATGAAGACCCATATTCCAAGCATTCTGAACATTCTTTGCTGCACGGCAGTGGGGAGACTCTCTCCTCTTCTCCGACACTTCACATGAGTGATGGTGGACTCACAGGTAATCTACAAACACTTTAAAATGGAAGCACTGAGTCCTCGGAGAGGAAAAAGGTGGGCAAATACCAGAGGGCTTTCCATGATGCCTTTAAGGTAGATGAGATCCAAATCATTTGCAGTGGTAGAACTGGTGGTGCTATCACTCATTGTGTCCAACACCTGGGGTACTGTAGCACAAGACACAATTAATACAACATGAAGGACTTCATTTGTTTTTGCTATTGTAACAACACTAGAAGAAACCAGAAGTCAGAGTTCTACCCTGCTGTGGTTTAGTACGATCAACCTTGAAGCTGGAGCTCAGTAACTCCACTTTTACGCTGTTATGAACTTCATATTGTTCAACTTGGGCTTTATATATGGTTCAAATGTCAAAATTACAATATTCTGTATTTCTGAACGAGTCAGTAAAGTTTACTTCTATAGCACCTTTCTCAGATAAGAATCACAAAGGACTTTGCAGAATCCATCCCCATTTCAACTTGACCTGGAGGTCAGACAGTACCCCTGATGTCATAAGAACAACAATAAGTTGTAATAAGAACAACAAAATAACACATTTGTACTTTTATAGGTAGACATACAAAAAATAAAAGTTTGTTATTAGTTTCTTCATATTTATTCGCTATTTCATCCTTTGTAAGCGCCTTTAATTGCTGTGTGTTATGGTATCTTCCCTACAATGATTCCAGAACTGCGCCCCCTTGTGGAGATGGAGTGGAGCTTCATGTTTGTTCTGTCAGGTGGTTTTGATGAACATGTTTGTTCCTCTCAGAGTGTTTTTATTTTCTCTCAAGCGGAAGCGCTTTTGGATACTTTCTGGAAATTGTTTATTTTCAATTTTGAACATGAATTGAATTATTTTGAAATCAATGAAATCTCTAAGTTTCAATAGTTTTTGTTTAATAAAAAGTGGATTTGTTGGTTCTGCAAAAGGTGACTTGATGATTATTTCTTACAGCCTGTTTTGGAGAAGAAAGACTGAATTTAATGAAGTTTTGTATGTGTTTCCCTACATTTCCACCCAATAGGTTATATATGGAAGCATGAATGAGCAGTGCTAAGTGTCCAGTGATGGCTGCTCTAAGAAATATTTGACTTTGCAAAGTATAGATATTGATTTACATATTTTGGTATTAATATCATTTACAGTGGAAAGTATTCAGACGCTTTTACATTTTTCACTCTTTGTTTATATTGCAGCCATTTGCTAAAATCATTTAAGTTGTTTTTTTCTCATGAATGTACACACAGCACCCATATTGACAAAAAACAACAGAATTTATGCAGATTTAAAAAAAGAAAGAAAAACTGAAATATCACATGTTCCTAAGTATTCAGACCCTTTTGCTGTGACACATATATTTAACTCAGGTTCTGTCCATTTCTTCTGACCATCCTTGAGATGGTTCTTCACCTTCATTTGAGTCCAGTTGTGTTTGTTCTACTGACTGGACTTGACCAGGAAAGCTACACACCTGTCTATATAAGACCTTACAGCTCACAGTGATGTCAGAGCAAATGAGAATCATGAGGTCCAAGGAACTGCCTGAAGAGCTCAGAGACAGAATTATAGCAAAGCACAGATCTGGACAAAGTTACAAAAAATATCTGCTGCACTTAAGGTTCCTAAGAGCACAGTGACCTCCATAATCCTTAAATGGAAGATGTTTGAAAAACCAGAACCCTTCCTAGAGCTGGCCGTCCTGAGCTACTGAGCTGTTGGGGGAGAGGAGCCTTGGTGAGAGAAGTAAGAAGATTTTTTTCTATCACAGATGCTATGTTTTCCACAAAATGTATTAAAGTAAATGAGGATGCTTGGTTTTTCCTAAAGCCATATTTATGGTCATGCAGAATATTATGTTTGTTGATGAAGGAGTCCACTTTAACATAAAACATTTGTTCTAATACTTTTTTATAGAACTGGGAAATATTCCTGCTTTTAAAGACTGGTTACAAATGACGGGAGACAGTGTTACCACACAGTCAATTATGTTCTTCACAAATGCCATGTCCAAATTGTTAATGTCTCTCGAATGCTTGTTTTCTTGAATTTTCTGACTATATCAGTTACCTCTTTCTCATCTGTTTCTTTTAAGAAAATAGAATCCATGATTTTCAAAAGTATATTTTTGATGTAATCTATAATATTGGTAGGTTGGATTTATGAAGTCATTGTTTGATTTTAGGAAGTGAGAAGGAAAGTCAGATTTCTCTGTGCCACTTTTGATAATTGTATTTAATATTTCCCACATGTTCCTAATGTCATTTTATTATTTTTGAAATAATCTCTTTTACTTTTCTGTTTTATTATGGTTAGTTTGTTTTTATACGATTTGTATTTAAGCTCTGCTTCACAACTTCTTTTTATTAAGAATTATTACCGTTTTCTTCTGACAAGCATTATTAATGCCCTTGGTTAGCCAAGGTTTACCTTCAGATTTCCTATTTATTCTTTTTGTCATTATTTTTTTCCTCAACAAAATTGTTGCAAAATTGCTACATTAAAAAAACCACCAGTAAATGTGGTTTATTCATGTGTTTGCAGACAGAATTTACAGAAATGGGTGTGGATAAATTCAATGGCAAGGACATTAAGACCCAGACAAAGAATAAATGATGTCCTGGGTGTTTCTCTGCCGATTAATAAACTACATAGCCTCTTTATGATGTGCAACAAAAACCACACACTGTCTTTTTTTCTACTTTATGCTTTGTAGACAGCAGTCGCATCACATGAAATAGTTCTCTCAGTTCTTTGCATAGAACTGCTGTAATATTGTAAATATTCTGGCATGTGTATTGAAGGTGATTAAGGGAGCATTCAGACTGGAAGTATCCGTTGGTTTGGACAGAGTCCACTTAATTTGATTTGGATCAAGTCCTAAAGATTGTTTGTGGTCTGTATTCAGAGTGGCGTTTATAGATTTCTGTTTTGTCCCAAAGCTTATGAACAAAACCACCTGACTTTAGATCTCCTCAGTCATTGGCCAGTAATTACAAGGTGGATCAAAACAACAAGAGAAAGTCAGAAAGGCAGCGCTTTACAATCCTTGCAGGAATTGTTAATTTATTAAGACTTTCTGTTTGGATTAACAGTTTTGAACATCAGGAACAAAAATGTTTACTTGTTACTTTGGTACGGTGGAGAAATGCTGCAAGACGGTTACTGGCAAGAAGATGTGCCGTGTGTGCTTTAACTCAGAGGATGTTAGCAGCAGCTGTAGTGAGGAGACGTCGGCTGTGAATGTAGGATAAGTGTTTAGGATTCATAGTTTGTCGGGAAAATGGTGAGAAACAATCTGCATCACGTTAAAAGTTGTTTTAACCAGCCTGCATTCACCTGACCACATTTCAATGAGCTGCTGTGTCTCATTGTTGAGCTACAAGCTAGCTTTTAGGATGATGTCACAGCAGCGTGTGCCGCACAACACAGAAAAGCACATAAAAAGTGTTTTCAGCGTGTTTTAAAGCAAACGTTCGAACAAATAAACAGCTGGAGCAGTTATTTCCTCTTTGATAACCCAACAATCAATGCTTTTCGTTTGTCCACGGCTCAGCGGCCGCTCATTCCTAATATGTTTACATCAAGTGACCACCGGCTACGGGGGCCGTTTTGGTCCAGTTGTTCCGCTCCGAGAGCGAATCGTATTCACACTGAGGAATCTCAGAGCGAACAGAAGCTCAGTTTGATTAGGGAAAAAAAACCAGGACCATCTTGAACGATGGTTCCAGGTCCTGACCAGAGTCTGCCGGGTATATTCAGACGGAACAATTGTTCCGGATTCCCTGGAAAAACAAACTGTGATTCACTCTAAGTGGACCAAATGTGTCCAGTCTAAAAACACACTCGGTTACACCCCCACCCCCCCACCCCCCATTTTGCTGTACTATGAAAACAGCATTTTATGCAGATTTAAAAGGGTTGGTGCAGTGATGCTGTGGAGAAGGGTGAAAGCAAAAACCTGACGCATTTGAGACCCTGAAATGTCCATGTTTTTATAAAACTAACACGATTTACAAAAGCACATCTCACAGAATTTGCTGAAGTAAAGAAATTGCATAAACTCTTACCAGGTTCTGTCCTGGGGGAGGCAACAGGCATGGCACAGCTTCAGTCAGTCTGGGTGACAAAAGCAAAACAGAAATGAGGGCATTGATAACAAAGGAAGAAAGAATATGGAATATCTTTTTGAAAGTTGCCCTAAACTTTCCTTTGCTTCCTCTGGTCCGTGTTAAGTGCGGTACATACCATGTCACCAAACAGCACACTGGCTACCTCTAAATAGGCCCACTGACTGATTACATGACTTTAGACACCGTTAATGGACACATCTTGGATTAACAGATCCCTACGGTCACATCATTTTCAGTTTTTTTTAGAGGTACCATCATTTTTGTCCAGGCCTGTTTCATGATTTTTCGTTTTGTAAATATTTGCTTAACTTACTCTGAGCAACTTCATCATTTCAGTTCAACTCTTTGTTTCTAATTTTGCAGTTGTGATGCAATTTGCAGATTATTACATATTAGTTTGAAGCAGGACGTCCTGCCTTATAAGAGCTCAGTTTGAAGTCCACAATCCCGCAGAGAAATTCAAGCCCTGCACTCCAAAAAAAAAATGTTGTTTTTAAAATGTTCTTGTAGCATTTTTCTCATGATCGATGACATTTATATAAAATAATTTAAGAATCAAACTGCCGTTGTAAGTCTTTATTTGAATTGTAATGGATCAGAAAGAAACAAAAATCTGCTGTTTGAAAAGCTCTCTGAAATGGTGGACCTTCCTGCTCCACTCTATTCTGATGCATCCACTTGAAGACAAACACTCCCAGGTACGTCTTCATTTTCCTCATTCAAACTAGCATCTGGCTCAAAACTGTAAGGCAGGTTAGCTCAGATATTGTCCTTTGTTGTTGCACCGCTCATGTTAGCTCGGGGTTTTAAGGGCAGTAAGGAAGGAAGGAAGGAAAGGAAGGAAAGAGGGTAAACAAAGGGATGGTGGGACTTTAGCGGAGGGACATTTCCGTGCCAGCAGTTCCACCCACAACTCAGAGACAAACTTCTGATGAACTCCCACCGCTCTGCTGATAACGTCTTAAAAAAGTATATATATATTTTTTACATTTTGTCTAAAAACATAACCATACTTAAAAGAACACTGGGATCACTTTTAAAATAGATACAAAATATATAGTTGGAGTAGAACTTGAAGCAAATGTTTAAAAATTTTGATGTGAGACCACCTGCTTTTATTTAAGTCATCCAGTTGGTCAGTTTATGACTTTGAAGACCCACTCCGATGAAAATACTCTCTTTTTTATTTTTCACCTCTTCTTATAATACAGGACCTATGCAAAGTATTGCTTCGTTGGATCAGAGAACTGGATGCTTGAAAAAGCGTCACCACTTCGCTACTCCGCCCCCTTGCGTGCATTCACTTTCTTCACCCGAGTTGGCTTCTGGCTCTAAATTCTATGGGTGAATTCATCCAGTAATGCTCGCAATTATGTTTGCGCCGCTAATGCTGGCTTGGGGCTATAAGCAAACAGAGCTCTCAGACTGGGAGGGGGCGGGGTTGCTGGAGCCAACAGCCCCGCCCACAAAGCTTAATTGTTTTTCTAATGAGCTGCTGCAGCATAAAATGTATCTTAAAGAAGGACAAAGTCTCTTTGATTTTGGCTGAAAATGACGCAACCACAATTAAAAAGCACTGGGGGGGCCGATGTTCTAAAAGACAAAAAAATCTGATTGGAGTGGGGCTTTAATGACTTACAGTAAAAACTATCATGAAAAAAGTATTATCAAGAACACGAGCAACAAAAATAGTCGAACAAGAATGGTTATTCTGACAATTTATTGAATAAATCTTTGGGGGGGGTTGCCTTCTTCCTATTCAGAGGGGGAGGGGTCATTCAATCCAGTTGCCATGCATCTGATTGGTTGATTATCAAAGCAGGAGTCATTTGAATAAATAATCAGTCAAACAAAAGCAGGAACTCAGATGGGGGTGTCCTGGGACCTCAACTTGACTTTCAGCGTTCTTCGTTTCGGTTCAGGTCTGTCAGACCCTTTGTCACTGCCACGAGCTGGCGTGCACGAGCATCGTATCCATCAGTGAGAAATGAAGAGGCAAGCGCGCACGTTGGTTACTCCAAACGCGGACACTAAACAAAGCGAACCACACGCACGTACCAGCTCGCGCGGCCTATCTTAAAGAAAATCAAAACCCGCCTTACTCACAGCCCGCGCACGCGCAGCAGTTCGATGAACGTGTAAAGAATGGAGGGAATGGCGTACGTGAAAGGTTCACGTACCTCTTAGGAAAGGCTCACCTTCAGTCCACGATGATACAAAGCCGCCTCGCGCTTCTGTTGTGTTTTTCCCAGGCGTCACTCACGGTGATGTCGTCACTCATGCACTTCCGGACAGCGTTGTACAAACGACTGACCGCTGTCGTTGCTGGAGCATCATAATCGAATGGATGGACGTCTTTTATGAATGGTAAAAGCTGATGAAATAGCGTGTAGGCGTGTTTTCTCATGACAGGTTTTTTTATTTTTCATTATTTTTATTATTTACTACTTTTGGGGGTTTGTCTCTAATTTATTACTAATAATTTTTTTTTTTTACTATTTTTTAACTAATAAAATATTTAAAGTAAAAAAAAAGCTTAATAGACCTAAATCTTGAATCCAAATATACAGGGGTGCAACAGATAATCAATAAATCAATTTATCCAACCAGATCGATCAGTCTGAGCTAGTTGTTATTGGAATTGAATCGACTTAAACCACTATAAAATTGTTTCAAAATCAAATACATTGATTACAATAGATTTTAGAAAAACAATTTGCCATGGTAGGCTTGGTAGACTTATTTTACTATAATGTAAAAACGACCAAATGCATCACAGCGGACAACACACAGGATGCAGCATAAACGGATCAACCATCATTCCAGTCCAATGTTCAGTGGAAACACTGAATTTAGCAAAGACGTGACCATACAGTGTTATGTAACTGAGGTTCTAATAATGTTCTTTTGGATTCTTCTGATGGGGAAAAACAACAGTGGGTTGAACTTTATCAAACTAAAATGTGAATGGATTTGACATTCATTCTTGTTTACTTGTTTGTTTGTACATATTTTATTTACACTTGATGATCTTGAAGAAAAACAACAAATCTGGAAAACCTCGTCTGTAATGTTCAGTAGCAGGTATTTATCTCTGAGTCACACTGTTGGAGTTTTGGAGAAAGATGTCCTGAATCCATTTCAGGTCAGTGAATTGTTCAAAATGAACAAATATGAACTATGAATTGTAGGTTATTGTCAACCTCACATTTTTATATAAATCAAATTATTGTTAAAATATATATTTTGCAGATAAGCAAAATACTTTTACACTAAAAAATAACTATGGATAATTGTAGGATTAACTCGATGTAACTCGGCAATAAATAAAAAGGTAGCTACTTTTGACAATTAACTAATATTTTTCAATATTTTTATCAAGAGATTCACAAATGAAAAAGTGAAACATGCAATGAAGTTTGCTCAGATTCCCTAAGTGACTTATGAATTGTTAAAGTTGATGAGTGGGTGGATGAGGGAGGAGCTGGGGAGGGAAGGGTGATTATAATTGTAATTGTATTTTTTTTGTTGTTAGTATATTTTTAATATTATTTTTATCTTATTATATTTTTATTTTTATGTATTTATTTTTATGTAAAGCACCTTGGGTTTTTACAAGAAGGAAAGGCGCTGTACAAATAAATAAAGTTTGAAGTTTGAAATAGGACGCACAATCTCTGAAAAGATGCTGATTTTGCATCACACACATTTGTGAGAGGTTTTTTCTATTTCCCAACTTTTCAGGATCTTTGTCATCAAAAATTTTAGCTGCAGTTCAGTTCTCAAATAAAAGTGCACATATCTGTAGTAATTAACATATCATGCTTTTGTCAAGAGTGAAGACACTTTTTTGCTTGGACTGCTTTATTTATATATATGAGTCATTCTAACAAAATGGTTCCAATTCAGAGCTGAAACTTAACAAAAATTTGTATTCCATTTCATAAAAACCTTTACTAATTATATCATGCAAAACATCTAAGGTAAATATTTTCAGTAAGCGACCACTCAACCTTGATTTTATTATTTTAAAAATATGTATATATCACACAAATTTCCTCACTAATTACATGTTACTTCTATTTAGGATAAAACGAAAAAATTTTGCTTTAATTTCTGATTTTTATTTCCTATGATGCAGACTATTTTTCTAAAATATTAGAGAGCTTAGCCAGAGAGCAAAGCTTTCAATTTATCAGTCGATCTTTGTTCCAAAATGGTCACGAGCTCAGGGTCATGACCGAAAGAACAAGGTCCTGGATACAACCGGCAGTAATGAGAATCCTCTGTAGGGTGGCTGGGCGCTCCCATAGAGTTAGGGTGAGAAACTTAGTCACCAGGGAGGAGCTCAGAGTAGAGCCTCTGCTCCTCCACATAAAGTCCGCCAAGCGACCCAACCCACTTCCGATTCCAGATCACATATCGCTCAGGCTCTAAGAACGGAAAGCTGGTGCACTGTCCCATCTCTACAACACCCCTGTGGAAGAACCAGTCACAGAAGCCGTCGTGCCCCTGTTACTGATCCTGGCTCCTGTACAGTAGGACATAATGACTGAGTTAGCTGAACTCAATGCAACTAAGGGTCCACCGCCATCGTGCCCTGTGGATATGGTATACAATACATACAGTGGGTACGAAAGGTATTCAGTCCCCATCAGGGCTTAAAGTGGACAGCAACAAGTAGCAGTACTCTCTTTCATGGAAGTCGAAACATAAAATGCAGAGAATCTTGAATGTAAAATTTGATCAATAAACTTTTTTTTTTAATGCATCGTAATATGTAATAAGAAAGAGGTCAAGTCTATAAATAAATGTAGTCATACATTGACTGTTAACATAAATTATTTTAAATGGGTTTACAATTACAACATTGATTTGACTTTAATTTAATAATAAGCAAACTGGCAACAACAGTGTAACAAACAATGCTAAATGTTCTTGAAGTGATGCTGTAAATAAAATGTGCTCATCAAAAGACTATTAAAATATACATTATAATCAATATAACTATAAAAACAGTTTATTTTCACTTTTGTATAACTTATAAACATACATAAAACATTCAAGATGAGATCTGGTTCAGAATAATTCAGATTTCCCACCAATAACTGAGTTTGAATTGTTTTTGAAATATCAATTACAGCTTACTTTGACATGTGTGGACAAGATGTTAAAGTCGGATATGGATTCATTGCAAATATTCCTCTGCCAGCATACACAGGATGTATATGCATAAAGGGTGTGTATGTGTACTTTGAATGATGCTATTAATGCAACAGCCAAACCAGGGCTCTGCAACCTCTAAAAAAACATTTGGTCCAGTTTTTTACTGAAAAAAATCTAGCAAGAGCCACAAAATCTCACTACGCTTTTTATAAAAATACACAATGGTTTTATAAAAACACACTTCTTTTGGGGCCATTAGGCAATTTATTTATAACATGTACCTTTTAAATATTTACAATCATTAAACTATAATAGTTCAAGAGGAAGAAGGATGTTTGGGCATCTTTAATTTGACTGCTGCCCTCTCGACCAGGTCCCAGATGAGCGTAAAAAATGCATGGATGGATAAACTATAACTGTTATATTTTCTATAGGCTATATAACAATTTTATTTTATTCTGACAGCAACACATTCAAGTTCCTTTCAAGATCCTCCTAAAGCATTAACTTTACTTCCACTTATTGTTCTGCAATTCTGTCATTTGATTTCCACTTTGCTTCTGAACAGAAACTATAGATACTGCTGTGCAGCAGAAGATAAATATGTGAGCTTTAAACTTAATCTAATAATAAACAGTTCTGACAATAGATTTAATCATCATTTTGCTCAGTCATCTGATGTCTGCATTTTGGAGGCTTGATAAAACACACAAGGCTTCTTAATTTAGTGTCATGTCAGGAGAGTTTAAAACAATTGTATTTTATTATTGTAAGACCATCTCATTAAAAAATAAACCTAAATGACAAAAAAAGCTGCATACAAAAGATTATGTTGAAACATTTTAATAAAACCTTTTTTTTATAAACAGAAAAACTCATGACAACAACTGCACCACCACCCCCCGCTCGCTCAGGCTCCGCCTCCTCCCCGCAGCAGAGACTCTCTCTCCTTTTGTCTTTTTTCGTGGAGGTTCTCCCGTGAATCGGTGTTCACAACTCCTGTAATATTTGCATCTGAAGTTAAAGGGCAGAACTTGTTTGAGCTTTTATGGGAATGTCTAAAACTCAGGGGAGGAAAAAATGAACGTTACATCTCTGGTGTACTGAGTACAGGCAGTAGCGGCTGTACTTATGGCGTGGAGAAGTGGCGGTACTCTAAAGAGCTATTTTTTGGAAGTCCCAGTACTCAGTACGGAGAGTACTGGCCCTCTTAAAGCACTGGACCCCTTAGCCATTTGCTAAAATCATTTAAGTTACTTTTTTTCCTCATTAATGTTCACACAGCACCCCATATGGATAAAAAAACAAAAAACACAGAATTGTTGACATTTTTGCACAAAAGAAAAACTGAAATATCACATGGTCCTAAGTATTTAGACCCTTTGCTCAGTATTTAGTAGCAGCACCTTTTGATCTAACACAGCCATGAGTCTTTTTGGGAAAGATGCAACAAGTTTTTCACTCCTGGATTTGGGAATCCTCTGCCATTCCTCCTTGCAGATCCTCTCCAGTTCTGTCAGGTTGGATGGTAAACGTTGGTGAACAGTCATTTTCAGGTCTCTCCAGAGATACTCCATTTGGTTAAGTCAGGGCTCTGGCTGGACCATTCAAGAACAGTCACACAGTTGTTGTGAAGTCACTCCTTGGTTATTTTAGCTGTGTGTTTATGGTCATTGTTTTGCTGGAAGGTGAACCTTTGGTTCAGTCTGAGGTCCTGAACACTCTGGAGAAGGTTTTGGTCCAGGATATCCCTGTACTTGGCCATATTCATCTTTCCCTCCATTGCAACCAGTCGTCCTGCAGCTGAAAAACACCCCCACAGCATAATGCTGCCACCACCATGCTTCACTGTTGGGACTGTATTGGACAGGTGATGAGCTGTGTCTGCTTTTCTCCACACATACTGCTTAGAATTAAGGCCAAAAAGTTCTATCTTGGTCTCATCAGACCAGAGAATCTTATTTCTCCCCATCTTGGAGTCCTTCAGGTGTTTTTTAGTAAACTCCATTCAGGCTTTCATGTGTTTTGCACTGAGGAGAGGCTTCCATCGGGTCACTCTGCCATAAAACCCCGACTGGTGGAAAACTGCTGTGATGGTTGACTTTCTACAACTTTCTCCCGACTGCATCTCTGGAGCTCAGCCACTGTGATCTTTGGGTTTTTCTTTACTTCTCTCACCAAGGCTCTTCTACCCCGATAGCTCAGTTTGGACGGACTACCAGCTCTAGGAAGGGTTCTGGTCGTCCTGAACATCTTCCATTTAAGGATTATGGAGGTCACTGTGCTCTTAGGAACCTTAAGTGCAGCAGATATTTTTTTGTAACCTTGTCCAGATCTGTGCTTTGCTACAATTCTGTCTCTGAGCTCTTCAGGCAGTTCCTTTGACCTCATGATTCTCATTTGTTCTGACATCACTGTGAGCTGGAAGGTGTTATATAGACAGCTGTGTGGCTTTCCTAATCAAGTCCAATCAGCAGAATCAAACACAGCTGGACTCAAATGAAGGTGTAGAACCATCTCAAGGATGGTCAGAAGAAATGGACAGAACCTGAGTTCAATATATGAGTGTCAAAGCAAAAGAGTCTGAATACTTAGAGGACCATGTGATATTTCACTTTTTCTTTTTTAATAAATCTGCAAAAATGTCAAAAAATTCTGTTGTTTTTTGTCAATATGGGTGCTGTGTGAACATTAATGAGGAAAAAAACAACTTAAATGATTTTAGCAAATGGCTGCAATATAACTAAGAGTTAAAAAAAAATTAAGAGGTTCTGAATATTTTACTGTACCTCCATCTCATCTGCAACAGTTTCTCCATCTTGTACATGACTCACCTTTAACCACAAATGCTTTTTAGTGACCCATGCTGCATGCAGACATAGCCCAGTACGTCACCCAATGTGCATCCTGCCAAATGGCTAAGTCTCCACGACAGCTTCTAGCTGGTCTTCTGTATCCACTTCCTATACCGCAATGTGTAACAAGGGAAGCTGCCCTGGTCAACATTGCGGTGGACATCATCCCCAGTCTGCTAGCCACATTGCCAGGTTATGCCTGAAGATGTGGGTATTTCTCCAGAAATATTTACAGAAACGTGTGCATGATCCCCAATAATTGAATGAATGTTGGAATCCTTGATTTCTTTTACAAGTGAATTTCCGACTAATAAATAGTCAAATTGAGACTGAGTGGTGAACTGGAGAGAAGAAAGTGAACCCCTTAGGCCGAATCCGAATTCGTCCCTTCTCCCTACCCCTACATTCAGCCCTCCAAACAAAGAGTTTTGGAAAAATAGTGTCTCCAAATTTGGACGATACTTCCACTCAATGATGTCACCAACAGTTACTCAGCTACTTTAGCAAGGAGCGCCCAAATGTTGTTACGGCCCCAGCTGTATTTGGTTTTGTTTTTTCTTTATATCTTGTATTCTGCCCTCTGTATTTTTTGTGGATCTGTGTGTGTTAGGTAATGGAGGCAGTCTTTAAAAGACAGAAGCCTTCCTGCAACTGTCTCCCCTGCAGTTTGGCGAGCTTCTCCACTTTATGAGTTACATGTGAGTTGCATTTTGTTGTAGTTTTATTTTCAGGTCCACTCTGTGTCTTTTGTTTAGTTATGTTTAGTGATGGGCAGATAAAGCATTGAAGCCTTTCATCCAATTGGTTTACTCCAGTGCAATGCTTCATGAAGCTTCATTTGCTCTTGGAAATCTAGTGGACAGAAAAAGCATCATTTGAATTAAAAGAGGCATTTAGAAGAAATGTCCGGGAATAAACATGTCAGCAAAATAAAGAAGTTTACATGTACACTGGTGTGTGTTTTCATTGTGTGTGTTTACATTTGTATTGATACAAATTTAAAAAAAAAATTATTTATTTCTCAACATCAAAGGAAAATTAGGAAAGGATAAAAACGGCAATTTAAAGTGAGGTGAGAATAGGAACGGATTTAGATTTTATGGGTGGAGTTTGTGTGGGTGCGGGTCACTCTATCTATAAACTAATTTGGTTGTTTTATAATATTTTTCTTGGTGTAATGAGGAGTTTAATTTGACACAAAGTATAAAAGTGCTATAAAAATAAAGATTGATGTTTGACTAAAACTGTCTCTAAAGGTGGAACAGCTGCTTCAAAGAGGAAAAACTAAATAAAATAAGAAGCTGTTTTTTTTTCCCAAAAGCATATAAACGTGACAAAGTACTGTCACAGCGTGAAGGAGAGCACATGAATGTGGTGAAGATGTTTGATTTCCATCTTTCTGACAGGCACTGCAGCTCTGCATCTCTGTCTTTATACAAGCTGAAGTAAACACCTGTTTCATCCTCGCTTTCCTTTGCTTCTCCCTTTTGGACTGAAGCTCCACACACCCTCACAACCACAGACATTCCCACAACCCACAACCACTGGAAAGGTAAAATCATTGGCTAGAATTGTACAGCAAAACTGAAGAGAAAAACAAGTGACTGACATGTGAGAAACAAAGCATCAGTACTGATTTAACACCGAGTTTCAGCATTCATCCCCATGTGAGGGTGGTTCAGGTTTGGACAATGATCCTGGTTTCCCAGTTAGACAGCTATGGTTGTGATATTGGGCTATGTAAATAAAATTGAGTTAAAATAACACTAGAGATGCCTCTGTCAAAACCTACTCTGCTCTTTCATATTCATCCTAAACAAGATCAGCGTCAGTCAGCTGATCTGCAGAAGAAAACGGATTTGCGGCGGTGTTGTACAGTAGTGTTTACACGACCAAAATCCAGGATGAAGTAGTTGCTATCACCTCTATTTCTTAGTTAGCTGGTGGGGAGATGATTAAAAGAACATGGCTAATGGATACTCCAAAATAGACAGTTTGTACTGCTTCTGCTGCAAGCTCTTCTCCCAACAGTCACTGAAGTCAAGAACCAGTGAGGGTGTTAGTGACTGGAAAAACAGAATCAGAACAGTCCTGTGCATACAGAGAAGATGAAAGAAACACTTTGGAAGTTGCCCTTATTTTAAATAACAATCATAAACAGTTATTGTTTATGTTTTAAGAATTAAAATAAATTCAGACTTACAACAACAACATTATCCAGTTTGTTCTGTTGCTTTAACACGTTCTCACTCACGACTCGTCATATATTGACGCAAGGGCAAGGACCCTCTGCGTCACTTTTTGACGCTGTTGGAAACGTCTGACAGGTTCCTGCGCTTTCAGTGGAAGAGATGTGGACTTCCAACAAGCTCACTCCTGATGGCAACAGTGTTTCCTGTTGAAATGTTGACTTGAACTGTCTCAGTCTCAAAAATAACACATTTTCTGTAAATATTTGGAAATGTTTTACCAAATCAAAATTGCTTACTTTACAAGTGTGCTTTTTACCTGTCATCCTTACCGACTGTGACTGCTCTACTGGTCAAACACAAGTTTCTGCCGGAAAACAAGCCATTCTTGTTGGATTGATTAGTATAATTATCCTTTCAAATAATAACTGTATTTAATTAACATTTTAATACAATGTGATTTATTTGTTTTTAAGGACGATACAACCTGTCCCTTTCAACTGTTACCCATTCCTATGGAAAGACTTATGATGTTGGTATAATTAATCATTAAACATTAAATCTATATTGCATTGGTAAATCTTAATATACAACTATTCATTTTGTTTATCTTAGATGTAATCTGTAGAATCCTGGAAAGCGATGATGTCACACAGGCGAGTGGGTTGCAGTACGAGAGTCATCTCACAAATCTGCCAGCAAAGTGCATGAAGACGGTATCGAGGTTGCTGTGTGCCATCATGGGATTTTGCCAAAAGGACTGAAAATGTTCTGTGTTGATATGTTCTATACACTCTGTATCTTTTGAAGCAATTTGCTCCACAAAATATTGAGTTTTTCTGCTCTGCAGTTGTTATGCAAATGCTGGTCATATATGCAGAGGGTTGTGTGTCGCTGTCCTGCAATACAGGGGTTGTTGACAATGCATCCTTTCCTCTCAATCCTGCATGCTAAACCACATTCCGAGATCCATCCATCCATTTTCTTCTGCTCATCCAGAACTGGGTCGCTGGAGCAGCTGTCTAAGCAGAGATGCCCAGACTTCCCTCACCCACGGCTACTTTCTCCAGCTCCTCTGGGGGGGGGGATCCAGGGGCGTTCCCAGGCCAGCTGAGAGATGTAGTCCCTCCAGTGTGTCCTGGTCTTCCCCGGGGCCTCCGGATGAGTAAGGAATTGTAGCCAACATATTTTTTCTATGATCACTCTTGATCTTTCTTAAACTCAATGGCTTCAGAAACAAATTGCATGTGTTCTATTCTCAATGGGGAGGAGAAAACCAGAAGGAAGTAGAACAACAATGAGGGAGGAGGTTGAGGAGGCCAAGCGTTTCCTCTCTTGGAAAGCCATGAGCTCAAAAGCTGGTAAATATATTTGTAAACTTATGAAGTTTTTTTGTTTTGCTTGGATGATATATGTTGTGCTTGAAGTTTCTACAGATATCCTGACCCTCCAGGCCATTGGCTGGAACAAATGGAAGGTTGAAAAACTTGACCAGTAGTACTGGAAGTGTGGATTGGGAGGCTGGAATTCTTGAAGCTCTTCCTCACAGAGGATCACCCAGCATAGTCAGTAAAACTTTTATATATTTTTTTTTATGTGAAGAGCTTTTTGAATTTCTTGGTTTCATTGTCATTGTTGAGGTTCTCTTTGGGAGGGACCAGGATGGTGCAACCCATTCTCACTCCCAAGTCTTCCCATATTGAGCATGGGTAGGAGCCCTCCGCGTCAAAAATGAACACTTTGGGTGTACCTAACTTGTTTTATGACGCACTGTCTCATCCAATTAAACCAAGGCTCCCCAACCCCCAGGCCACAAATCTGTACCGGTCCAGTACCAAAACGCAGCGGTACCCCAACCATAACCTGGTACCGGACACGGGTCAGTACCAGTTCCGGACCTGATACCGGACGCTGTACCACTGCCCGACTGGGCTAGGGTACTGGACACATCCAGAGGTTCGATTTGAGTTTGGTGCCATGTGTGACAAAACGACTGGACCCCTGATTTAATCGGAACAGCCAGCGCATCAAAAAACGAACAACTGAAGTGTCAAAAAACGACAAGTTGGGAGCACCCAAAGCATCACAGAGTTACGCAGAGGAGTCTTACCCTTGTCAATATGTGACAACTTGGGAGTGAGAACGTGTTAGATGGAGAGGACCAGGATGGATCCATCAGAGGAACAAATCACTGTAAATGTTCTGGAGACACACGCAGGGAAGAAGATGGAGATGGCTTGGACATGTTGAGAGGAGGAACAGTGATGATGATAGTAAAAGGGGTTGGAGCTACTAAGAAAACGAGGTCTAGACCAAAACCAAAGAAGAGGTTCACGGATGTAGAGGAGGGCATGAGAGTGGTTAGTGTGAGTGAGGAAGATGCACAAGATTCGGTTGGATGGAGGAAGATGATTTGCTGTGGCCAACCATGAATGGATGCAACAAAAGTCAAAGATTATTATCATGTATTTCAATTAAAGTCATGGCATCTGAACTTAAAGTATCTTTCTTGAAACGTTTTGTCATGTTGCTTCATCAGTCCAGATGTCATAGAGGTTTAGCATAGAGGTTTTTAAGAAAAGGCTCAAGACCCACCTTTTTAACCTGGCTTTCATGTAATTTTTACTTTGTATCTTTTTACCTATTTATCTATTTTATAATGTTTTATCAATGTAATTATTAATTTATGTTAAATTCCTCATTATGTTTTGTTTTTGCTTTTATTAATATGTTTACTTTTTAATTTGATTTAATTTTGTTTCCAGTGCTTCCTCAGTTGGATTCTCTCTCTGGGTCGTCTGCCGTTCAGCCAGACGGCTCTGGATGGGGAACTGCATCGCTGCCTAGCTGTGGTGAGGCGGGTCCCTGCTTGTGTCGCTGCGTTTGGTTGGCTGTGCAGCTATTCACAGAGAGAGAGGTCCCAACTATTAGCGTTTCTAAAAACAAACTGTCATGTTTAGCCCGTTTTTCATTGCCTTTCTCCATCAGTTAGGGGGTGGGAGGTCTGAAAGGGGTGGGGGGGTTGTGTACGGATCATTTTGTTTTTTGTGTAAAGCATTTTGTGTTATGTTTTATATGAAAAGTGCTATATAAATAAAGATTGATGTCATGACTCACTGGATGAATGATAACCTCATCAACATGTGGTGCTTTGGATTTAAGACAGGTTACTAATGGTGATTGCAAATGTTTATGCAGTCAATTAAACAGACCTTACACAAAAAAAGATGCAGAATTCCCACTTTGATTTGTCTTTAATTTTAGCTTTCACAGCTTAATTTCCAAGATATATAACTTCAAGCCCAGTAAAACACTAAGAGTACAAAGGTCACAGATTAACCCCGGTATCAGCTTGGAGCGGATGTACTTACGACAGAAGTTTCAATCTTTGTAAAACTGATACAGAAGAGAAGATAAAACCCATAATATTTAAAGGATTTTTTTTTTTTTAAAGAAACAACTAAAGACCCAGTTGCCATAGTGTTGAGGTTAGAACAAAAAAATAAGAGGGATTTCTTTAACGATAGCTGTAACAGGATCTTGAGAATCGGACCCCCAACCTTAGTCTTAAGCTGTTCCCTTGTTCTTGCCTGATACCATCAAGCCAAACTCTTGGATGGAGATTTCCTTGTTGTTGTACTGCTGCAGATGCCTATCACTGATGCGGCCGGCTCGCAGCGCATCATCGATGGAGAACTTCTTTCCAGACTTCCTGTCGTGGAGCACAGAGGACTCCCCTGTTGGACCTTTGACTGTGATCTCCTCCCAGTCACACTCTTGACCCTGCAGGTTCACAAACATCTTCCAGTCGATCACACCAAGTTTGTACGCCTCCTCTGGTCGCATCTCTTTGCCTGTGTCTGGATCGATGATGACAATAGAGCGTCGAAGATGGCTCTCTCTTTGTTCTTTCTTGATTCTTACTGCTGCCAGATTCTTCTGAAGCTTTTCGATCTCCTCATCCTTCTGGCATGTAACACGTTTGAGCTCTGCAAGTTCTCTCTGCAAAGCATCGAGTCTCAACTCCAAGTTCTTTCCATCCTCCCTAGGTGCGGACTCTGTGATATGCTTGGTTTCATTGCTAGTAATCTCAATCTCTGACTGAAGTTTGCGGATCTCATTCTGCAGCCTCTGGTTTTCCTGCTGCAGACGGTTGCTCTCGTCTCTGATATACTCCAGTTCCTTGGTAGACTTGGTATGATGAAACTCCATATCTGAGAGCCTGGAAGTAAGGCTTGTGAGCTCTTTATCAAGATCACGCCTTCTCCTTTTTTCTTCATCTAAAGTTATTCGGAGGTTCTCAATTTCAATCTCAGCTTCTGGGTCCCTTTCAACTTGAACTTTTTCTGTGCGGACGACCCTTTCCTTCACGTCCATTCTTTCCAAGGTTAGCTGCTGCTGGATGAGGGCGTCCAGTCTCTTCTCTAGCAAAGTACGCTTGTGCCGCTCTTCATCGAGCTGTAGCTTCAGGATAGAGTGTTCCTTCTCCTGCTGGGGATCCTGCTGCAATACCACTTTCTGCTTGACTGTTACCTTCTCCCGATTTTCTTTGTCTCGGATCTCCAGCTCATTCAGCCTAACCCGAAGCCTCTGAATCTCCAATTCTGCCTCCCGTCTTGCCTTGCGCTCCCGCTCCAGTTCTTCCAGCTGCATATCTAAGTCTGCGATCTGTTGCTGCAGCTTTAAGAGTTCTGCCTTTAAGTTTTCCTTTAGTTCTTGCTCATTGTTGATGGTCTGGACGAAGTTGTCACATTCTGATTTGAGGACAGGATCTTCTTTCATCTCGACCACTACTTGCTCAACTATTTTCTCTCTGATCTGAGATAGATCCAACTTCTTCAGTCTGATATTATTCTCCTTGGTAGACTTTTCTCTTTCCAAATCAAGGCGTTTTTTCTGCTCATCAGCCAGCTTTCTTTTTAGAATCTCAATCTCTTCCTTGGTCTTGGGATCCTCTCTGAACTGCACCACTTCACTGACCACCTCTTTAGTCTGGACCTGAGGCTTTGTCTCTTTCCATCTTTCAATTTCATCACGAAGTTGGCGGATTTCCATCTCTGATTTCTCAATTTGGTGCGTTTTATCAACAATCTCTTCACGAAGATCTTCCAGCTCTTTCTCAGTCTGTGGATCTGTTTTGTATTTGATGACTTCTTTGATCATCTCTTTGACTTCCACCTGAGGTCCTCTGTTCCTGAGCATGGTCAGTTCATCCTTCAGAGACTTCAACTGTAGTTCTGCATCCTTAAAGCGCCTCTGTTGTTCTACAAGCTCAAGACGGAGATTGGCCACCTCACTCTCCGTCTTTGGGTCAGGACGGACAATTTCCCTAACTTTTTCCTGGACCACAACCCTGTTCTTCTCCTCCTCCAGGCTTGCAATTTTTCTCTGGAGGTCAGTCTTTTCCCGCTGAGTGGATCTGCGTTTGAACTTCTCATCCTCAAACTGTCTCCGGAGGTTTTCTACCTCCCTTTCCAGAGCCACATCTTTCTCTACTTTAAGCACCTCCTTGATAGAAATCTTCTCCTCTGCCATGGCCTTCTCCTTCTCCAACCTTCTAAGCTTATCCTGGAGAAACTGCAATTCATCCTCTAGCTCTTTTCTACCATCCGTCTCTTTTTGCTTCCTTTCAAGCAGGAGCCGGTACTCTGATTGAAGCTGGGGATCATTCTGAACTTTGATCACTTGCTCCTCAGTGATCACCTCTTTTTCTTTGTTCTTCTCTTCAGCCAGAACGATCACTTGCTTTTTCATCTGAATCAGCTCATTGTCCTTCATCATCTTCTGCCTTCTAAGCTCTTCCAGCTCATCCCGAAGTTTACGGACCTCCTCTTCTTGCCCCCTATCCCTCTCTATACGCAGAACCTCCTTTACAGTGTACTGCTGTGCCCCCTCTTTGAGCTCTGTCTCCAGGCCACGCAACTTAAGCTTCAGCACCTCCAAATCATTCTCCAGTACATGGGTGTTGCGGCGCTCCTCTGACAGCTTCTGCTGGACCTTGTGAACCTCTTCATCCAGCTGTGGGTCTGGAACTTTTTTAATCAATTCTTTCTTCACAATGGTGTCCTGGGGCTTTTGTCCTTCCAGTTCATAAATCTTAGTCTGAATGTCCTTAATTTCCTGCTCAAGTTGTTCTCTCCTCTGAATCTCATCCCCCAGATGCTTCTTGAGTCTCAAAGTCTCGTCCCCTGGTGGAGCAGCATGGGCGAACTGTACATTTGTTGACTGGATCATAGGGATCTCGGGTTGCTGAAATGTGAGAGTATTACATCATCAGCACAGATTTTTTTTTTTTTTAGTTTGTTCGTAGATGTTCCAAACGTGATAAAAGAATGTCACCTGTTTCAAAAGGCTATGAGCAAATTCAAGATTCTGGAGCCTTTGCTTGTTTACTGCATTCACTTGTGTAAACTTGGCTTCTATTGCAGCTTCCTAAAAGTGTTAAAAGAGGAAAAGAAAACATCTTTGTTTCAACAATGATTGACAGCCATCACAAGTCTGACAGCTAATCACAAAGATGGAAAAAAGCAAGAGAGAGCAGTGACATTGACTATAGCATCTCACCTCTGCTTTGACTGTCATTGCAGGCGATTCCAGTCTGCTTTTCTTGTAGGTCTGAGGTACAAGACCATCCTCAAGATCTAGGACTGACTTGAACTTCTCGGCTTCAGCTTCATAATCCTGTAAAGAAAACGTGTAAATAATTGGCCTCCACTTCACTTTGGTTTTGAAAAACAATAGCTGGATACCACAGGCAGAGGGATATTTGGTACCTTCACAGCCTCTTGGTACTGCTTGGCATTTTTGGAGACACTGTTCAAGTCTGACTCCTTTCGTGCAATGTCAGAAAGCAAGTTCTGCAGAAAAGGAGTTTTGCTAGAGTCAACACATGTTTTACTGACTGCCTTCTTTCATAGCACAGATCCAGTAGAGATGGTGATCTTACCCTCTGGCTCTTCAGCTTAGTCTCCACCTGTCTGACATCATCAGTTTCACGAGGTTCGTAGTTTGGGACACGAGACAACCAGCTGTTCAAGTTGTCATAGTCTTTTCGGTAGTTGTTGTACGCCATTTTGGCTCTCTGTAAGCTCTGAGACCTGTGGGGGGCCAGCAAAAAACAAAAAATCCCTGTGGAATCTTTACGCATTGGTAGATGCAGTTCCTCCTTCTCATACTAACTCACCTGGCATCAATCTGCCTGTTGAGGTTGTTAAAACGCTTGTTGAGTTTCTGCACATCAGCTTCCTGTCGTTCAATGTCTGGACAGTGCTCCTGAAACTTGGAGGCCATGGTGTTGCAACTGTTTCTGGCTGAGCGCAGGTTTTCCTCTGACTCGGTCATCATTGAGCTCTTGGACCTCAGATCTGAAGCCATGCTCTGTAGGAGCAGCATAAAGATGTTACGAATATCTGTGGCTCTTTATGATGTCAGTAAGGGTGAACATCCATAAATAGAATCTTACAGCAAGTTCTCGCTGAGATTTTTCCAATGAGGACATGTCCACTGGGGCAACTTCCTCCCTTGCCAGTTTGTTCTCGTATGTGGATATGAAAATCTTTCCATTTTGAATAGATCTCTCCAGCTGGTGTGAATTTTTCAGCCTAGAGACATTTTAAGTTTTAGATTAATGCAATGAAACAACCCTAAAGCAAAGGCTTTGTCTGAGTTTGTACTAAAAAGCTGAAAACATGTCATACTTCTCCTGGGAGGATTGAAGAAGCTGCTCAACCTTTGCATTTTTCTTCTCAGTCTCATGCACCTTGCTGTATAGCTGAGGGGCACTGGCACATTTGGGATTAGAGACCAGGAAGTTTCTGGCCTCATCCACCTTGCAGGACTTGTCTGGTTTAATCTTGTCAACAGCTGCAGAGATGTCCTGCAGGAAACCAGTGGAGGTTCATGAATGAGTCAGTGAACGCTGCCTGAACACAGTTAATGTGGGAGTGTGTCTAACAAAAGGCCTGATGAAGATCCTTACCTTCATGTCCTGCAGCCGGTCCATGCCGTCTTGCAGTGGCCGGCTCTGTTCCAGTGGTGGGCGCACTCTTGCATAAATAGCTTTTTCCTGTTTGTCCAGGTCATTGATAACTTTATCTAAACCGGCCATTAGCTGGCGGCACTGCTGCTCCTCCTTGTCTACAGTCAAAAAGAGTAGAAACAAACTATAGGTCAGAGTCCATTGTAAACCCTCGCCCTGATGACGAAGGTTTGTGATCTTTACTGTTAGAAAGAGTAAACTTGTGGATTACCTGTTCCAGCACCAATCTCCTTCTGCAGTTCATTAAAGCGCTTCTGCAGAGATGCTTTGCAGCTGGCGGTTTTCTGCTTGACTGTGTTCTGCTGGCTGGCCAGGCTGTGAGAACACAAATGGTGGAATTGAGCTCCATCATCAATTGAGACCCACAGCTACCTCTTTGTTTTTAACAGTTTCTACTTTCTGGAGACCAGGGGGTATAATGTGGGCTTTTCACCTGTGTCCTGGCTTGTAGTGTTTGTAAATCATTTCCTAAACAAGCTTTATGAAGCTATTGTAATGTCAGCACCAATGGTAATGTATCAGGTATAGGGATATAGTTTACTCTCAAAGGCTTAACAATAACATGTTATTTGCCCTTAAAAAACAGGCTTTTTCTATTTTGACTAAAATAAAATTATAAGAGACCACTGGGAACAATTTTACAATAATTAATATTGTTGGAGTGGGACTTACAGTCTGAACACAATTTGTAAGAATGTCTTTGAAAAAAAGGTCATTAAGGTGAAGAAAGGTTACCTACTTGTCAGAAACGGCTACAGCTTCCGGATCGGTGGGAGGAATCATGAAGCAGACCGCAGGGGCGGTGAGTTTACGTCCAGCAGCATCCTTCACGTCCCATTTTGAGCCACTGCTCCTGAGAAGAGTGTACCTCCCTCCACGCTGAATCTGGCCCTGAACAAATTCAGTACAGTCATTCAGACTGCAGATGAGATCTTCTCCAAACATCTGACAGTTTGAAAAGACTCATTGATTTGATTCTGTCGGGTGCTGCTAGAAGTCCAGCCATCACTAAGGGTACAGAGGATGATGACCCTCTAAAATCCTAGCTAATATAGTAGTGAGTTCACAAAATGATTGGTAACTGTCAAATTCAAGACTCGCATCACAAAGCTTAAGCCATTCAGGTGTGTAAAACACAGAAATTCTCCAAATAAGTTGAAAAGGATGCAGTTTTCCAGCATTGCATGACACCGTGGACCACATGCTCTTACTGTGTAGGTTGAAAGGTTTGGTTGGGATTTGTAGTACTGCACTCGACAAGCTCTCATCTTATTTGTCTGACAGCACTGCGTGTGAGCATGTCTGCTTCCTATTCTTTAATGACTCCACTGTTTTCTTTATACCTCCTTCCTCTGGGCTCCATCCTGAGAAAACACTAATTTCCTTTCACCGCTACGCTGACAATAGTGAGATTCATTTACAGATAAAGAAAACTTGCTCCATTAGACCTCTGGTGTCTTGTTTAAATAACATTAAAGACTGGATGGCCCCAAGATTTTTAAGTTTTAATGAGAAAAAACCAGAAGTGATGGTGTTTGGTCCGAGCAGCTCCTGTGACCCCTCCTCAGTGGAGTTGAGTCCCGTGGCTCCACATTAAAACAGTCTGTGTCCAACCTGGGTTTTAGAATGGGCAGTGGTTTTAAACCTGACTGTCAAATCAGCTCAGTGGTAAAATCCAGCATCTTTTATTTGAGGCAGTTGGTGAAGTTGGAACCCTTTTTATTTAAACATCATTTTGAGACAGTAATCCATGCTTTCAGTACATCTCTGCTGGATTACAGTAACTCTTTTTTTGGAGTTAACCAGTCATCGCTCTCTCGTCTCCAATTGGTCCAGAGCGCTGCTGCTCGGGTTCTGGTTGAAGCATCTAAGAGGGACCACATCACCTCTAAAGGTGTCCTCTGTTGTCCTGATCTCAGACTTTGTACCAGATTTATTGTAAAAATACCCATATAGTAGTTCTTTCAAACAGGAATCCAAAGTCTTTCCACAGGTAGCTAACTTCTGCAGCCTCCGTAATACCATCCACAAGAGTGGCCTCTCGTGAAAATTGTGCATTTTATTACTAAAGGTTACTCAAATGTAACACAACCAGCAAAGTCTGAACAGCAGCTTTAAGTGTAACCATGGTGTGTACCTCGTCTGTGTCATAATCGCACAAAGCTTCAGTGGGCAGCAGCTTCTGGGGCGCTTCCCTGCGGTACTTTAGAGGGAGAACCTGCAGGCTTCGCTTTTTAAGAGCCTTGACTCGTTCATCAAGATGGTCCATGGCCTTAGCTTGGTCCTGCAAACACAAGCACAGGGTTTTTGACTTTCATCTCAGCACAAAAAGTCGGCTGTAGTTTGTACTGCATTTCCACATACATCCAGCTCGCTGATGAGGGCTTCCATCTGATAAACATCCTTAAACTCTGGATTGTACTTCTGGCTGATCTCAGTTTGCAGCCGTTGCAGTAGGTCCTGGGTGTCACGTGCCTCCTTGTGGAACTACAAATGGAAACATGTGAGCCTCACTTGTGTAAATATGGCAGTCAAAACACCACATGTCATCTCTTACCTGGTGGTATTGTTCCATGTGCGTCAGGTGGTTTTCTTCACAAATAAGCAGGTTTAGGTACTCTTTCCAGTCAGCATTGACTGCTTCCATATGAGCCTAAAACAAAGTCAAATCACCTCTGAGATGAAACAGATTAAAACAACAAAGACAGCATAATAGACTCTTCTAGAAGAAATGACCAGCCGGGTTAAAGTATTACAGGTCAGTTCAAATAAAAATCTAAACAGGGCCATCTCCACACATGGAACAGGAGCTGATGAGAAAATGCAGCTGTTTGTGCCTGCGAAATTTCACATCACCTACAGTTCTTTAAGTGCTTGTTGAGCGCCTGGTTGGTTCTAACAGTGGATGATCTCTACATGTAAATGACATCATTCCATACATTCATTCCTATAGTGTTCCCTTGTTTATCATGGCAATTATGTTAAAAAATAAGCTGTGATGGGCAAAATTCGTGAAGTAGGATTAAATATTTTCAAAGCTGTAAAACTCACTACATACGTTTTCCCCAGACAAACAAACACTTTATTATTTAAACTTTCAAAGTTTCAATCTTCAAAGAAAAAGAAGAAGATAATTAACCCTGGAGAACCCACAGGGTCTAATTTGACCTATATTTTTTTTCTTGCTTCATTCTGCTGCTAATAATTGCTGCTTCCCAAAATTAAACAAAACATTTTTTTTGTTTTATTAATTTAAGAGCTCTGAAGAAAATTGTTGTTTGATTCTTCAGAATTAACAAAGATCAGCAAAGCAAAAATGCACTGAATAAAATCCAGGAAAGAGTGAGAACGAAAAAGATAAACGCTGTTATTGTGAAGGACTAAGATACACCATTTCCTGTTCCCATTTTTTCATTGGCAGGCTGCTGGGCCTGGTTAACCCTTTTTTCAGACCACCAGCTCTCCACAAAAGAAAACTTTTCAATTAAACATCCAGGGTTTGCCAACAACAGTCACTGTGAGAGATAAGGTCAGCCCGTGTGCTGTCAACTGTTGAGGGTCAGTCAGAAGCTCAAAGGTTTAGCAGAAGGTTCTTCCTGGCAAAAAGTAAGCTTCACTTATGAGAGTTTATTGGAATTCATAATGAATATGAAGGTCTACTAGTGCATGTGCGGAAAAAAGAACCTTTGGCAAAGACTTCTGCTGACGTATAATGTGAGTCAGATGTTGACAAAGACGACGTATTCAAAACGTACCTCGATAACAGACTTCCCTGGATGCTCAGCAGCAATCAGCTTTTCTCCATCGTTGTTCAGATCTGTAACAGCGGCTTCTTTAGACTCCAAACATTTGCTGATGAAGTTCTAAAGGGTGAGATGATGTGTTACTGAACACTTGGAGTCTGCTTTTGATGGACTTTGTATCCAAAGACACTCCGTACCTCATAGTGCCTCTTGCGCGCAGGGTAATCCAGGTTGAGATCGCTCCAGTCGTAGTTGATCCTTTCCTCTGCTTGCTGGTCCATCCAGTACAGCTCGTTGGTGCAGCGCTGCATATAGTTGCGCAGACTCAGCAGGTTTTGCTGACGAGTGCTGGAGCTGGTCTGGAGGAGACAGGAACAACTTTAGAGAGCTCAGAGACTACAAGAGCATAATAAAATAACCCATGCCTCCATGTCCCAGTCGGAATTCTACAGCTGCTAGCATGTTCAAAGGAATGTACGACAAAGTCCGTGTCTGAATTCCCTCCCCCATCCCCAACAACTAAAAAAACTGTATTGTGCCGGACTATCTCGTATCCCGGATTTGAAAGGAATTCGGACACCATGCTCACTCCTTTATTTTCGTTTTTTTAATGGCGAATATGATGTGACAAAGAGAAAACTTGATCAATACAAGCATTTTATGACAAAGCCGCTATATTTTAATGATGAAAATGTTAATGGTTTATTAAAATATACAATAAATACTTTTTGGTGGGCTGCACGGTGGCGCAGTGGTTAGCGCTCTTGCCTCACAGCAAGAAGGTTCCTGGTTCAAGTCCTGGCTGGGGGGGGTCTTAAAACAGTGTCACCAATGGGGGACCTTTCTGTGTGGAGTTTGCATGTTCTCCCCGTGCATGCGTGGGTTTTCTCCGGGGACTCCGGCTTCCTCCCACCATCCAAAAACATGCTTCATAGGTTAATTGGTTACTCTAAATTGCCCCTAGGTGTGGATGTGAGTGTGCATGAGTGTGTGACTGTGTGGCCCCTGCGACAGACTGGTGACCAGTCCAGGGGTGTCCCCCGCCTTCGCCCATGAGTAGCCGGGTTAGGCTCCGGCAGCCCCGTGACCCCGAAAGGGATAAAGCGGTTCAGAAAATGAATGAATGAATGAAATACTTTTTGTTTGCATATTGTTCAAATGCAATGCATTGTGGTCTATATGACCAAATCTACTGAGCATTGATGTACACTGGTTTTACGCAAAGAATTCTGAAAAATTTCAAGGACGCGTGATTTTGGAATTGTAGATTCGCACAGCTCTACACAGTGGGGAATGACTACATAGTGCACTATGCAATGAGTAGTGAAGGAGTTCAGACAGCCATGGAGACCACTGCCAGAGTTTCCAACGAAAGCTCAGTTTGATCATTCCTTGAGACAGCCTTCCTTCAAGCTGGAGCTTTAGAAATAAACTGTAATGAAGTGCAGAACATCAGTGGAAACTGTTTCTCACCAGAAGCTTATTGTACTTCATCTGGAGACTGCTGACATATTCCTGCAGAAACACACAGACACATTCACAATGAGGGTTCCTTCATCAGGAAGCAGTATATGGACATTAAAGAATCTCAGGCCTCCAGGGCTCCTGTCCTGCTTCTGTTCAAAACTGTTGGAGCTTCTTATTGAAGAACTACACCTGATATAGCAGCAAGTAGGACGAGGACATCTGAAAAACTAGCAGGACATTGCTTCTAGAGGCCTGCAGGTCAACTGTAAACAGCTGATTGAACCTGTTCAGTAGTTGTATCTACCTTGTCTCCGCTGGCAGAGATGTGAGGGGCCAGAGCCTCCACTTCCCCATGGAAAATGTTGTGCTCCACCACCTCGGTTTCCACAGTAGGTAAGTCTTGGCCAAAGCCTTTAGTGTTCAGTTTTTCCTGAAGAAAAACATCAAAGTTGGTGAATGTCATGGAGTTTCTCAAAGTTTTGATCACGGATGAAGATATGAGCTCTTAACATGAAACAGACTTTTCAAGAAGTCTTTCTGTTCAACAACTAACTTCTCACCAGTTTTTCATCCATAATGTTTCCCCAGTTGATGGTGGGCACCCCCTCGGAGCGGATCAGCTGGTAAATGTGATAGTGGTCCTCCTTCAGCTTCATCACCCTCTCACGCAGCTGCTTCATGCTAAACACACAGCAATGCTTTCGTTTACCATGAGAAAACAAAGGCTCGTGGTTAAAGGTTCTGCAGCAAGCATCTTTTCATCGCTAACCAATGAGAGAGCTGATTGTACTTGAAGCCGTTTTCTTTAAGACCCAAAAGTGACACAAAATCGAACTAAAAACCCCCAAATGGTTGAAAAAAATCTAACTGTAAATAAAAATGCAGCACAAGGACAAAGAAATGTCAACGAATTGGGTAATTATAACCACATTTGCATCACCTTTACTACAGTGCATGATCAAATAAAGGTTTATGTTAGTGATGAATGATGGATGCAATTCCTCTTTTAAAATCTATTTCAAATGTGTAGTCAAGTAATGCACTGCCATACATTTATTTCACTGTATAATATCTATTCACTTGGACATAGTTTTTAAAGACCCCCTCCCATGAAAATCAAGTTTTTTGAGTTTTTCACATGTACATGTGGCATCTATGAAAGAGAACAAATGTAACGAGAAATCATTTCATTTTTGCATTTCTGACTATTTCTCCTTTTAAATCGCTGTCAAACTGTCGCAAAGACACTCTGAATAATCAGTTATTATTAATGCGTGCACAAGCTGCAGGAGAAGTGAAGATGGCATCTCCCACTTCAGTAATTCAGTGAAAGGCCACAGAGATATCAGCCTTCTTTGAAAAAGACTGCTTCGTGAACTGGAAGGAGAAAGAATTAGGCCGCCGCACCCTGCACCTTCACCAGTAGAATTTGTTTTAGGCTGATTTTATTCTCATAATCGTGTGCCAGCACAGAAACTGATGGAATCATGTTGGCCACACCTAAAACCTGCAGCCAAGATGCACATTTCTGCATGGCCATGTAGAGGAGATTCAGGAAACAGGCTTCAGATCAACATGAAAGTTGGGGCTTTTTAAGACATTTAGCTTGTGGGATTCTGGTTAAAAAGGTCATAATCATAGCACTACTGGGAACCCTTTTTTGGCATAGAGAGACTTTAATCAGCCTAATCTTTATTTCATTATTTAATGCTGATTATCAAAAAGCTGAATTTCTTCATGGAAGATCGTCCTCAAGACGAGGCAGCAGAAAGTGGCTTCATCAGGCCAAACTTTTAAGGCGGTTCTCTCATAGATCTGTAGAGATTTGGTGAAGAACTCACTCTTGCTCGATCATCTCAGCCTGCGGGTGGTGGAGCCGCTTTGTGTTCACGGCATCCTCATCCAGGCTGTCAAGCAGCTCCAGAGAGTTGAGGATCCTCTTGTTGGTGTCATCCTGGTACAAAGGCTGTTTGCCTTCATTGATCTTACTCACATCCTGCAACAAAATTGACACAAGTTCATTCTTTCAAAAAGAATCATTCTGAACACGATTTAGCTACAAGCTGCCATTTATTTACCAGACCTAGAGCTGGGAAAGTTCCAATATGTGGTCAACGGTAATGTTGGAAAATCAAAGCTAGATTTTAAAATTCCAGTTTCAGACATGATACCGTTTGGCAGTATTTACTTCAGACAAACATTTCTGTCCTCGTATTAATTATGCAAGAACGTATAACTGTTGAAAATGTTGGAATGTACTGGTTTTATGTGCTTGGTCAGGCAGATCTTGATAGCCTACATCTCCAGCTACAGACAGACAGACAGACCTGCACGTCTTCATGTTTAAAAAGGTCTTTGTAATGATCCAAATGTCTCCATTTGATCTGATAGAAATGACATCCAGACTTTTTCTGATGTAAGACTACTGTTCTCTGTGCTTCAGAATGACAGAGCAATCATTGCTACCAACTGATTTATTATCAGGAAAACTGATGTGCATAGAATTTTCATGGAAGTCTATAAAACTAAAGGGTTCTGTTCTATGGTCACATTGTTCAGCTCTTGGAAGTTTTCCTTTTTCCTCTGATTCTGCAGTGTTGAAGTCAAATGTTCTTCAGCCAGAATCTACCGTCTGATTGGAATGAAAGATCTCCAAACATTTGAGTGGTGTCTGTAGATGACTTCTGGACCCTTTTGCTACCTTGTTTAGGTTCTGCTCAATCTCAGTGATGTTCCTCTCCACCTTGTCTGCATTCTTCTGCAGTTTCTCAATCAGAACGCTCAGCTCTGTGGGGGCGGCACTGAAGAAATAAAGACAGAAGAGTTTAAAAATAGTGCAGATCAACTTTCACACTTCATGCCCTGCAGACTCGTTGAGACATGGTTTAAAATGTATTTTAGTTTTTTATTACATCTAAAAGGGACAATGCAATTTAAGAGAAAACCACACGGTTAAGCAAAACAAAAGACATGGTTTCAGAAAGCCAGAAGTAGTCAGAAGACTAGTTTTCATCTGTAGTCCTCTAATGACACAAAGCAGTGAAACACAAAAAAACATTGTTTATTACATTTACATTTAATTACATTTTATTACATTACATTTTAATTTGTATTTTGTGTTGTGGTTGCTGTGATTTCTGTTTTTTGCTTCAAATTTGTTAAAAAAAAACTAAAAAGGTGTACAGACAAAAGTTCAATTGTAAATACTTGTTTTTGTTTATCATTTATTTTGTACATTTTATCTAGAAGGAATAAATAACAGCAGATATGTAAATAAAAACACTTTTACATTAGTTATTCATTTTGTGCATAATTCTATATAGTTGTTGATAGTAGCTTAAAGCAACAAAGAAACCTAAAGAGCTGTTTGGAAGCCGAAAGAACCGGCTCTTTATTGTGAGAAAGAGCCGGTTCACTAAGATGAGCCAGAATTCCCATCACTACGACCAATGAGAACGAGGACAAAATGTAAAAGCTGAGCCATTTTGTAGGTTTATAATAATATGCCTCCAATGTAAATAATTTGAAAATATAACATTACCCACAAGCCATCAGTGTTTCTAGTCACGGTTTTCTGCTTAAATCTGAAGTGCAGCAGTCGTATATTGATGGCAGCGATGAAGAGAATTACAACCATGGCGAATTCCATGACAGAAAAAATGACATCCTGAGAAAAGTGAGTAAAGATGAAAGACTCTTTCGTTCAGTTCAGAAACCTTATAGGGGAGTCAGGTGATATAAAAAATGTATGAGAGCTGTGTGATGGTGATGCAACATCATATGCACCTTGTAATTAAAATGATTATTTTTTACATTTTGATCTGGGACCCTTATGGGACAGGATTACTCAGTGTGGGAGCAGGACGGGACCGGAGTGAAAATCCACTCCGGTGTCATCCTTTACTGCACGTGCGCCCCAGAAGCCGTGACGTCACCCAAATGCTCCCTTTTTGTGAATCAATTTAAAACAATACTTGTTCTCATTGCGTGAGTTGGTTTGTGTTTATTCGTATAATCACGATTTCATGGAAACTGGAAGGAAATTGGGCTTTTTTGACATTTCTAGAATGCGGATAAAGTTTTGCACATCTGTGAAATGCAAACGCAGCTGATGTCAGCTCGTGAGAACCCGCTCCTTATCGTGGGTTGGGAGGGGTTGGTGCTCCAGTTTTTAGAGGACTACTCAGAAATGCATGAATGGATCAAAATACCACTCTGGGGTTGTCTATAGTGAGGTTTGAACATTATAACACACTTGAAAGCTCAGAAAGTGATGTTGCATGGTATAAACCCTTTAAGGAGATCAGTCTCCAGGAGAGTGTGGCAGGGGAAAGGGAGGTGTCACTCCAGTTGGTTACACACAGCTGAAATGTGAAGGAATCTGGTCCATCAGGTTCCTCCATGATGCCACTAAGTAGACACACCCTGCCAGGTCACACACTGATTCACATTATGTACCTCCCTGGATAAACCCACAGAACAGGTCTGTTGAGCCTTCAGATGCACTTGTTTGCACACAGCCCTTCGGTCTCGACAGCAAAGCTGACAGCAGAACACCACACAAGAACAATCAGAGCTTTGTCAGCCGTCAGGGCTGGAGGACTTGTTAGAAGTCACAGAAGAAGAGAATTCTTTGAGAAAGGGTCACAATCCTTGTTGAAGTAACAGACACTCCCCCGTACTGTAAAAATGTTTTCGATGACGTGAACTCAAACAGAAATGCTGTTTGTTTTCATCCTCCTCTGCTCCTCATCATCAGCCAACCAAACTTGCTCCCAGCACATTGTGAATCACTGAGCTATGCAAATGATGTTCATGTCTGTGCTTCATAATAACACGGACTGCAGATGAGCACAAACGCCATCATTCAACACTTGGCACTCAAAGACAAGTTTCAACAGGCACCGCGTTCTGTGGAAGCCACTGGCAAAATGCTTGTGTAGCCTCATCCAAGTGAAAAATGGCGGTGGTTGGCTGCTGGCTGGCTTACCACAACCAGCTCCTTTCACACAAACCAAATGTGCTGAAGTAAATTACGGTTTGATCTGATAAAAGGATGAAGGATTCCTTCAAACATACTGAGGATCTGCAGCTCTTCCCATGCAGATGTGCTGCTGCTGAATGCAGAAACTCCATAGATAAAAGCACAGAGGCTGGAAAGCTTCATTACCCCCCCACGTCCATATTTGACCTCTTCTGATTTTAAGGAAGGGATTTAGCTGCTTGTCAGGACTGTATCTTCTGCAAAGACATGCCTGTTGTTGAAGTTCTACATTCAGGACCAAAGGAGCAGTCATGCAACTGCAGAGAGGTCAGTCCTGAGAAAAAGGTGTGGCAGCAGGAACAGCCACATTCAACTGGAAGGTCATCAGAAATCAGGGTGGATTTCACATGGAGCCGCACCAAAAGATCCACAAGAACACTGGCTCAGAAACAGCGGGTCTGCCTGCAAGACTTTGCTAAAAGCCAAGAAATGCAGAAGCTGCAGGACTGAGTCCAGGGATGGAGAGTAACAGGGAAACAAACGACATCTCTGTTCACACCAAACCCAACGACAGTGAGACAAAAACAAAACGCAGAAGTGGAACAACATCTCTGCTGTCCAGTGCAGTCATCTGTGTCCAAAAGGAAGACCCTCCTCCATCAGCTGAAGAACACGATCCAGTGAGAACATGGCCGGATGAAGGAGAACCTCCACAGATGCCTGACACCGCGCACCGTGTATCTGTCCCTCCAGTCGCGGGAGCGCGCACTGGGCCTTCGATTCCAGAGATTTGAACCCACAACCCGGACAAGAATCTCTCAGAGAATACGCGCAACACTCACGTGGGTTTGGGTGGCGTGACCACCGAGGACTTGCTCTTCTTCTTCAGCATGGTGGATCACCTGTCTGCTCGGATAACCACGCGCTCACGGCACACAGCTGAGACAGAATGAAGTGTTCCACGCTCGCGCCACAGGTGTGTTAGAGAGGCGTGTCTGCGCGTCCTTCACAATGTCACCGAGGCGCCTCCCGCGGGCGCGAGCTGCGCACCTGGCTGCCAACAGAGACACGCCACGCCCCGCAACAACACGCACGCCAACATACCTGCACGAGAGCTAGCTCCAAACGCACGCGGACAGCTCCGTCATCAGGGCTCCACATCTGTGCGCGCGCGCGTGCACGGATGAGGTGGAGCAGAGGAGGGCGTGGCCTTCAGGACTGTCGTCTGTCCTGTTCTACCTGCGGACAGAAAGCAACATCGAGCAGCAGGAAACTTCAGGAATCTTCCGTGTTGCTCTCCTGTCATCCTTTGCATTTTCATGGATCACATGGAAAAAGGCTTTACGAGGACAACAAGAAGTGGCGGGATTCTCTCTGGAAGTGGAAACATAAAATATAGAAAATCTAACACGAAAATACCGATGAATAAAAGGAAGAGTTTTTTCTATTCCTCATAATAGGAAAGAGGTCAAGGGTCAAGTCTACAGCTGCATGTAGTCATACACTGGCTGTGTTCATACAATTATTTAAATGTATGAACAATTACAGCATAGATTTTCATTTTAATAATCAACCAACAAGCAACAATAACATGCAAGAAAAAAAGAAACATTTTCCAAAAATGGAAAAACCAAGTGATGCTGTAATTAAATGAAATGAGCTGATCAAAACAATGATAAAATATACTTCAAAAATAAAAACAAGAGTTTACTTTCACAGTTGTATCACTTGACCATTCAAGACAAATTCTAAGTACATTTCTTCTGTCCTGTGAAAGATACACAATGTATGAATGAAAACGGAACCAGAGCATAAAAACAGCAAATACAATAACATTGTTCTAGGTTCTTCTCTTTAGAAAAGACTCCAGCAGGTCTTAGGGTTCTTTTCTTGGGGTTTCACAAGTTAACTTCTAAAGGCAACAAAAAAACACAAAACAACAGATGATTTGTGATTCCTGTACTTAGAGTTCCTTTTGTTGCATAAATACAAATGTATGTCTGATGTTTAGCATTAAAATCAAAATGATTATCAGTAGAAAATATTAAAATAAATAAATGTTTTTAATAAAACAAATTCTAATGATGAAGTAATCTGAATAATGTTGATTTCAATGAACACAATTGTATAAATACAAATCTCATGTATTTTTTGCATCAATGATTTGTAGAGTTACAAGATCCAGCTGTTTCTGATCAGCATCACTTCCAAATACAAGAACAGACATGACACCGTTTCCCACAATGCATTATTTTGTAGTCATCCGGGGGGCTCGCAGCCAATGAGGTATACTGTAAAAAGGCTACAGATGGCACCTAGTTTGATGTGTACACAAAGTTGGACGCCATATTGGAATGGTATAGATGGCTGTTCACTGCTGAGTTTGAGTGATTGAAACTGCTTAAATAAAGAGACAGAATATTCTGAGCTGGAGGAAGAGGATGTGACCGTTTGTGTATTCTCATGATAAGACTACAGCTTGCACACACACATCGTCAGCAGCTGTAGTCTCATTGTAAGTAGGAAACACTCAGTTGTAAATAAAAAGAGAACGGTCAAGAGGAGGTGCAGAGCGATTTGAGACTGTGACGCCTGCGGTCTCTGATCCTCCTCCTCATGTGAGAACTAAAAAAACATCTGTCTATCCTTTGCAGTTATTGAAAGTCTGTGGTCTAAACCTAACATTTACACAGTAAATTATTCCTGTCAGCCAATAAAGGAGAGCTTGTAGGAAACATTTTAGGAGGATGTGAGTGAGTGAAAACAAAAGTCTAGCGAACCTTGCTGCTCCGGGCCGTGGATGAAGTCCTCATTGTGCTTCTTCCATCCGCGGACCTCCCGGACTGTCAGCTGGGCTACACTATTCTCAATAGATTCCAACTGCATCACAGCTCCGGGCAGAGACCGGCCCATAGCCTGCAATGGCCACAAGCGGTCTGCGGCGCTGTCAGCTAACCACCAACACGTTTATAAACATGGGCTGAGAAGTCTAACAGTTTGTATGAATCTTGGTTTGTATGTAGATTGGAATAAAAGTACAACAGTGCATCAGGTTTTTATTGTGTTTCCTCTACAATGGCATAGTTATTTATAGAAACTTTTGAAAAGTTGCACTTTGTACAAAAACATTAATACCATGATCTGGGTCTTATTTTTCTGATGATCAGAGTTTTTCTCTAGAAAATCGGACCAAAATTATGCATTTTGTGGTCATTTTCTTGCTGCTGCCAAGCCGTGTCTCGTTGTTTTTTAACCATTCCAATACGGCGTCACACTTGGACAACGGTAAAGGCCAGCGTGTCATCTCTAACAATATATACCTCATTGCTCACAGCAGTCAGTGCAGTACCAAATTTCCAGCTGCGCTCACCTCGGTAGGTGCTTTGTACCCGGCCCTTTCTCACAATGTTTTTATCATAGTTGACATGTTTCATCCTGGTTACATCAGAGCAAAAACCGAACCAGCATGCACCATGCACCAGTCGATCCATGCTGTGCTGCATTCACCTGGATCAGCTCAAAGCCGCTTAATACATGTCTGTGGTCAACACCTGACGCTGCTAGAGACGTGTGATGGAAACACAGAGTGTGAGAGAGCAGCACAAAATGCTTTAAGAAAAGAAAAATCCTAATCCAAGCATGTGAATATGGAGGTTCATAAGAAACAATATTCAGTAAATATATACACCATTCATTCATTCATTTTCTGAACTGCTTAATCCCTTTTGGGGTCACGGGGCTGCCGGAGCCTAACCCAGCTACTCATGGGTGAAGGCAGGGACACCCCTGGACTGGTTGCCAGTCTGTCACAGGGACCACAATCACACACTAATGCACACTCACATCCACACCTAGGGACAATTTAGAGTAACCAATGAACCTATGAAGCATGTTTTTGGATGGTGTGAGGAAGCTGGAGTCCCTGGAGAAAACCCACACAAATTGCCATTCAAAAGCCCTTTGAACATTTAATGAATATTTATTTCATTGTCCAATCTGGGCTAAAAGAGACAAATTTAAATACATGTCTTTAATATGAAATACATAAATGAAAGTGTCGTTAATAATTTAAAATTGTTATTAAATAATTGAAAGTGTCATTAAATGTCTCAATATTTTATTAAATTTCAAGCTGGGGTCCTCTACCAGAGTTCTGGGAGCTTGAGGTCCTGCAGTATCTTAGCTGTTTCTAGCTCTGCATTTCTCTGGACTGAGATGTCTGAGATCTTTCCATGGATCTGCTGTAGCCTCTCCTCCAGTTTGAGGGTTACAGTCTCGAGTGCTCCAGTTACCACAGACACCACTGTCACCTTCACCTTCTAAACTTTCTCCAGTTCTTCTCTGAGTCCCTGGTATTCCTCCAGTTTCTCATGTTCCTTCTTCTTGATGTTTCCTTCTCTTAGTGCTGCTACATTCACCACAACAGCTTTTCTCTGTTCTTTATCCACCACTACAATGTCTACATTACACTACCACTACAAGTCCATAGTCTGCACACATGTTCCTGTTTACTACCACTTAGTTGTGGCGTTGCATGTTTGCTTTCCCGACCAGCATCTTACAGCCTGCAGTTCTGTGCTGGATTGTTTCAGGCGTCTCTTTGCACAGCCTATACCTGTTGTCTGTTGTAGTAGATCTGAGCTTCTATCACTCTGGTGATCAGGTCTTGTTCCTGAGCTTCCAGGATGAGCACTTCTGTACTGTCCTGCAGGCCAGCCATTGCCATTGGTAGGACTTCTAGATATCAGCCACTTCAGTTATTTAAATTGAATATGTTTTTCCCTGACTAGAGCAGGACAAAATATCATTAGACATGATATGAACATATTAGGATTGTGGGCGTAGCTGATAACCTTGGTTGCTAAGGAAATTCAAAAAGGGTTGTGACTGCTTTGCAAGTGGGGTTGGGTCAAAAGAGTAGAGGAGGGCGGTAAGGATAGCAGTGGGGCATAGAGGCAGGCGGCAAGGGCGAGTAGCGCCTGTGGGCCATCCAACGCCGCATCCAACTCAATCCTTCAAAATGCACATGTCAGATGACTGAGTGAAATGATAATCTAATCTATTGTCAGAACTGTTTAAGTTTAAAGTATGTTAAAAGCATGTTTTTATTGAAGTATACTGTTTCTTTGTCATTACACACACACACCCCGGCTGTGGTAAAATCTTCACGGGTTGACCGGTCCATAAAAGGTTGGAGAACACTGCACTAAAGCACTAAAATCTATTAATGAAAATAGGAGCAAAACAGCCTGAAACCACAACACATTTTAGTATGAAAAACGGTATGATTATTGACAAGTTTAAGTAAAAACAAGCCAATGAAACGTTTGAAGCAGCCACTTTAAACTTGTTATGTGTTAACTGATTTTATTTATGTGTTTTGTAAGTTGATGTAAGAAAACCAAAGAGGGTTTAGCAGCTAGCAGGAATGTCCCATTGTTTTGTCTCTATCCTCTTTACATTTCTATGTTAAAAAAAGACAAATGTCTTGTTTGTCATACATTACTTTTTAAATCTGCTTTGGTTTCATCTGGGGAGTTGAATTTTTCCTGGTTGTTTCGTTTTCTTTTTTGCTCAGAGTTCAAAGCTATAAGAGCTCACATTTCTCATCCTTAATAGGAATTTTTCAGCCAAATTCACACTAAAAGTCTTCACGCTAAAAATGTTCTAGAACTTGTTCTCCGGGACCGACGTTTACTCTCCATACTTAGGGTGAATTCCACCTGTTCTTGTAGAAACTGGACCACACCCTGGCATGCAAAGTAAAGGTGACAGTTTACACTGTCAGCTGTCACTGCATTTTTCTACCTGCCCAAGGAGGGAGGGGGAGGCTGGGCGGGTCAGAGGATCAGGGCAGGGTGCAATGTTTTATGTGCTTACATATTAACTGCATGATAACCATCGCACAAGGTGCACAGCTCTGAGAGAAGTTCAGCTTCACTGCAGAAATGGCTGGTCTTCAGGGTGAGCGAGCTTCAGAGTGCTCCCAAAACTTTGGCTGTGAAACCAAAAGCGGAGAGTCTCAGGCTGGAGAGCTTCTGCTCATGGAAAGTGCAAACTGTCATAAACTTCGGATGATGATAATAGACCCTTTTCATGGTTATATCACAGCTGCAGTGTAATGGCAGCTGCTGTGACATAAACCTGAGCCTTTCCAAACCGCATGTTTTTATCTGCTCCTGATCCAACACGATTTCAATAAAGAAATATTCAGAAATGCAGGTAAAATCTTGAATTATTTTATACATGTCCTCCATCAGCAGGAAAACATGTCAAAAACAACATTTCATTGGAGTGGGTCTTTAAGCAAAACAATTTCCTTCCCGTTTGTCAGAAAACCAAGATTTACAGGATTTTTTTTCATGAAGGTTCCTGTTGTTGGCATGGTAGCAGGTGAAAGCCTCCCTGAAACAGTCTGCTGTTTGCGTTGTGCTGACAGTGAGGTGAGTATGCAGGCAGGAATGAGGAGCCATGCCCTTGAAAGGTGCATAATTCAGATTCCACAGGCAGGTGTGACTTACAGGTGGGATTGGCTGGCTGTCATTTCAGCAACTGTTCAACAGACACAATGCCTGCAGGTCCAAACGCATTGTTTTCAGGGGTGTGAGGTGAAGGAGGGATGTCTAGAGGGCTTGGGGTACACCTGTCTGGCAGGTTAATCAAGATAAAGCAGTTACAGTAACATCATGTGCATATGAGCAGGAAAAGAACAGCAGACTGTTATTATTATGACTGGGTTGACTGAATTCCAAATTCACCCATTCTTTTCCCAAAAGGGTTTTTATCTGTTTGGGCTCACAGGGTTGCTGGAGCCTGTCTCAGCTGCTGTTGGGCAAAGGTGGGGTACACGCAGACAGGCTGATGCAGCGCGACAGAGACCACCAACCACATTTATACTAATGGAACCGAATCAGAAATGAACCCATGAAGCAAGTTTCTGGACTGTGCTCAGAGAAAACCCAGGCATGCATGAGAACGTGTCAACCCCACAGACAAAGGTCTCAGCCGGGAGTAGAACCAGAACCAGGACCAGCGGAGACAACCACACCACTGAACAGCTCTTTATACTTAATCATTAGGTGTAATATTTCCATAATCATATTTTTTTTGTAAAAAACTGCAAACTCCACCCCCCACCCACTTGGTCAGCCAGACTAAGACCCCTCTTAACTAGAGCTGAGCGCCACAGAAAGTCTTTCCTTCCTGTGGCCGTACAACTGCATCCCTTTTCAATAAGAAGCGGCTTACGGAACAATGTGACAGTTCAGTGGATTTTATGTTACACACTGTTCATTTGCACTACACTGTGTTGTCAGTAGCTTTCTCTTCTTATTCTAAATCTGACTGTGCAGAAATGTGGTAATATAAATGCAGTTTCCCCCAGGATGGTAGTAACCTGGTTCTGTTTCCGACCTGCTGAGGAGGAGGGGTGATCAGGTGGGGTTTCCAAAATCCTTAACAGCATGCAGTCTTACAGAAACTCAGAGGGGGTGTGGCTCACGTCTGCCTTCTTCTTTATATTCTAAATCTGATGAAGAAATTCTTTCAGCTTAAAAGGCAGAAGTGCTCCCTCTGGTGTTCTGTGGATGTCCAATATTAGAACGGTTCATTGACTCAGTGGAGAAGGAGGTGTGGGATGTATGCAGTAAACGAGTGACGTTTTGTGCTTCAGCTCGTCCTCAAAACCTTTGTGTTTGAAAAATCGGAATAGTGAGGATTTAGGGTCACTTAAAACTCAATTGATGAATGTTAGTCGTTTTGCTGGTTTTGAGTTTAGCCAAAATGCAAATGTTCTTCACTTGTATGAAGCTGTGTTAAATAGGTGTTAAAACCAGACTCGTTCCCACAGGGAGGCGCCAAAGTAAAGCCTTAGTGACAACTGGCCTTACAGTTGGATTGGAGCTGTCTGGATGGGATTATGCAGGCGGCCTGCACAAAATGTTAAATCGCAAACAACCCGGTGAGCCCACTGAGTGAAAATATTCATGAAGATTTTGTCTACAGGCATGCTGCGGGCATCAGGCTGTAGGGAACACTTCTACAACATTTAAGGATGCAGGTTGAGTGCAAGTTTAGGCTGTCAGGTGGAAACTAGTTACCTCCTCTTTTCCAGAACCACTGTGGTACTAAAGCTGCAACCACAACCCAAATACTTATCATGCACAAACATCCTGGATGTATTCCATGATTTTACTATTAAAAGACATGAGCATTTAGTGAAACAACAAAGTCATTTTTTTGAAGGTATTTTATGATTTGCATGAGCTTCCTTTGAAAATGTTTTGTGCTCATTTGAACCAAAGTTGTTGAAAAAAATGACAACTTTTTATTAATAAGGAAGTTTTTGTTTGTAAAAAAGATTTTTTCACGTGAAAGACTTGCGTGAAACTTCATGCTTTTCATTTCCTGTGGATCCTGTAAAAGAGTACCTGCATTTAAATGAAATCTCACTTCGCTTTCCTTCTCTTCTCCAATGGTTACAGTGGGTTCTGTGGTATTTCTGCCCAGTGATTTTCTGAAACCCTTTTTCTATGATTTGTTCTGTCTGTTCCTTAGTTCAGAACCCATACAAAAACAAACACTTTTCTAGTTCTGGTTTAATTTTAATCACAGACTGATCTTACTTTTAAAAACACATTACTTTAGCGTTTCTTTTTGAATAGCACATGATCACATTCTAAAGTAAATTACCTTTTAATTGTTCATTTATTTACCCATTATGCAAAAAATATTTTTCTGGCTTATTAGTGGAAAAATCAAATCCTATATAATGACCCAAAACATCATTGTTGTTTGTGCCAAATGTTTCAATAAAATGTCATTGAGGTTGAATTCATTAAAATTTTAAAATGGGTGGGGTGGACTTTTTCTAAAGCAAGCACAGTTTTTCATTTGATTGAAAGAACAAAGATCTTGAGAAAAGGATGATCTAGGAGTAAAGATCTGATACATTCTTCGCCTATGCCATACGCCCCCCTTTCATTACAGCTGGGTTACACTTTAAAAGCACAACGTTGCCAACACCACCTCTTAGAACGGCTGCCGCTTTTTTTGTTCATAAGAAACTAAATCAAAGGAAGACTAACACAACAGTTCTGTTGTTGGGCTGTCAGAACCCATGAGCTGGACTGCAAACATACTGTAGCTCATTTGGCTTCCAGATGACTTTGATTTTTTTTAAATGTTTCTGGTCTTTTTTGTTTCTGGAAACAGAACCGCTGGGTGGAGGGATCCACTCATTTCATAACAGGAACAGGCAAATTGTGACAAAGCAGTTTTACATGAGCGAATGAGGCTTTGCCTTCAGAGGCCTGAAAAGCTCTGATCCTCTGATCCACCCGGACAGAAAGAGAACATTCAAGTTCAGAACCATCCAAGTGCTGATACTGTGTTTGTTTCTGAGCTGGAGTACTTTCATACTTGTTTTAGTGACGTTTTAGACAGACGGATAGTCTCAGATGCTTATGGAGGAAGTAACATCTACACTTATGTGTTTTTACATGGACATCTTTTTGAAAAAAGTGATATGTGTTGCGCATACTGCTCACTGCGAGAAAGCCTACAAGCTGGAGACAGAAAAGCATCAGTGCATCTGTAGACTTTATTTTTTAAAGGAACCCTCTGAATGCTTCTTTTCAGATATGAGAGCAGAAGATCAATGAACCACTCAGTCATTTTTTGAAAAAAAAAGTGCATTCTTTCCCAGAAGCAGCACGTTTCTGCATAAGATGAAAGAGCAGTCATATTACATTTCAATAATCAACTAATTATTGTTCTGCAATGTTGTTACTGCTGTAATCAATACTAATGAATCACTTCTGAATAGTTGGTGTGAAGTAGTTCAGGATCCTGTTGCAGGTGGAGACTGCAGGGTGAAGGCAGAAGAGCTGAGGAAGGAGTCAGGGAGGTTCTTGGCGTGCTCCACTAACAAGTAGGAATCTCTGATGTCTGTCAGTCCAAACCAGAAGACAGTCCAAAGTCCATTAACAAAACTGCCATCACAGTGTTTGAAGTACCTGCAGAAAAAAAAGACATTTCATGTGAGAAAACACTTGAATGGCGGGGTCTTTGTGGTTGCCATCATAATTCCTGAATCATGCTTGGTTAAACTGGCAACATCAGACACCTGGAGAAATCATGGCGTCTAAGAAGTATTAGGTAGTGAACCTTTTGGCATATGTCAGGAGAGTAAAATAAATGTTTTATTTGGACCAGGATTCGTCTTTAGAAGGAAAACTCTGTTCTGGAAATTACACAAAGTGAATTTTTGTCGTAAAGAAATGTCTTATTTCATTTAGTGTGTCGTGGGGGTGTGGTAAGAGAGAGTGCAGGAGGGCGAGGGAAGAAAGTGAGTGTGTGAAGAGTGGTAAAGAAATATAAAGGAGACTAAATAAGAATAAAAGAATAAAGAATAAAAGGAAGGAAAAATCCACCCTCCAAAGGACAGTGAGCGTCGGATTCAGTTCATTTTGCTGCCGTAGAACCCAAGATTACAACGGGCTTGACCATGAGGACGGCCTCGCCCGAGGAGCTGAAGCCACCCCAATGTTCGCCCCGACAACGAGAACAAGGACGAGAACAACTGGAAAGGTTAACAAGTGAAATGAACTCTGTATTCTTTCAAAGCACAAGAGATACATCAAGCACATGGAGGGAAAACACAGTACAAAAATTCAGTGCATTTGATCCTGAACTAAACTAAAAAAAAAGATAAACAGTTCATTTTAACAACAAAACGATCAGGGGCAGCTTGGGGATGCTATAGCAACTGCAAGATTTGGCAAAGCAACCCCAAAATATATTAACTAATTAAATAGATTACTCTTTGTTTTCCTATCACGCTTCAACATCTCTTTCTTCTGACTTTGAATGTTAATGGTATTAATTGGCATCGTATGAATATGCGTTTCTGCTATTTTGCCTCTTGGAAATGTAATTTTACATAAAAACAAGTTAGCAACTCTTTAATGTTACTTAGCAACCCCTAAAATACTGGAGAGAAAGAAATCCTAGAATTGCCCCTGGATTTGATTCATTTAATAATTTGCAGTTACTAATATGATTCAATGTCTTTATTGCTTCATTTGAAATGATCCGATTGGATCCGATTCTCTAAGCTGAAATGGATCCAAAACTTCAACAGTGAGATAAATATCTGCTACTGAACATTGCAGCTGAAGTTTTCCAGATTCTTTGTATTTCTTCAAGATAATCAAATGTAAATTAAATATGTGTACAAACAAACAAGTAAACAAGAATAAATGTCAAATCAATTTGTAACCCAGTAGAGAAAAGTCGTTTATAAAAAGTACCTTTACTAAAAAAGAAATTCTAAGAAAATAGAATAACTAAGAAAAAACTAAAAAATCTCCTGAACACAGGTGTCGTCTCACCTTTGCATAATTAGTTTACGTGACAGAATGGAACGCTTGTATGCATAAGTGTGCGTGTGAACTGTTTGTTCATATTTTTGTGAAGACTCTAGAAGCCAACAGGTATGTTTGTAACAACTGAGTGTGTAGACAGGCCCCGCCCATTTTAGATTAACATTCACATCTGACTGCTATGATTATAAACTTCCAGCATCTTGTTGCCCGTTTTATGATTCTACCCTACCTCCCCTGTAGTCATCCTCCGACCTCTGAAATCCACCCTTTTCCCCTGTCTTTTGTTCCCCCCTGGCATCCCTCTCTTTTCTTATTTTCTTCTTACAAAAGGGGTTTATACAAATATACACCTTGTGTGTCTGAAGATTTATAACCCTCGATTGTTATAGTAAAATCTGTCTAACACAGGGGTCGGCAACCCGCGGCTCGGGAGCCGCATGCAGCTCTTTCATTCTTATGTTGCGGCCCTGTGTGGTTTGGGAAAATACATTCAAAGTGTCAGATTGAAGTGTATGTTATTTGTCTCAAAAACGTGTATCATGTCTTCTTATTAAGTCAAAGTTTTGAACTTCTTTCTTCAGACCTTGTGCAATTTCAGTGATCAGCATTTGCAGTGTCAGCAGCAGCGACACAGAAACAGCACAATATTTGAACAAAGTATTTTATTTGTGTGTTTTTGTTTATCTAATTGTAATTGCAAAGTTATTGTGATCTCGCAATATTGAAATAAAACTAAATATATTATCAGAACTCTAAATTAACACCCACCAAACACTTTTGTTCATCATCTCTGACACAGGACTCAAACTCACAACCATGACTTTCAGGCGTTTGCCTTCCCTCCCCACTTGGGTCCCACAAACATCCATCCCAGGGTTTGTTCAAACATTTAATTTTGACTTTATTGTGGAGATTGAATCCTCGCATTCACCGCAGCAGCAGGTGCATTCAGGGGCTGCATGGAATTTTCGCGCTTTGATTAAGAGCTCGCTCTTGCTGCTTTCAGGTGTGCTGGTAATTTCTAGCATTTGCTCACAATTACCTCATTTTTTGCTCCATGTCAATGTTACTTTTTGAAATGACAAAGACTCACAATTACAACACACGGATGTGTCAGAACACACACAATTAAAGGCAAAGTGTTGTACGATTTTCAATATATGCATGTTTTTTCAATGCATGACATTAAAAAAACTTTAAAGAAATGATTTTATTGTTTATCACTAGTTTTATGGATACTAATCTTTATGAAAGCATATTGCATTCCATAAAAAAGGATGGTCTTTTTTTAATTGAATGCAATACATTTCCATAAAAAATATATCAAATAACTTGAAAAATATATTTAAAAAACCAGACTGTTAGCAACAAAGTTCCCACAACGTGAGCGCCCAGCAGGTCACCCACAGACTTTACTGCTTTGTGCCCAATATTGTCGTTGGGTTTGACTCACAAAACAATTAACAGATCATATTGGTCGATATTTAATACTTCCCCAACCTTTTGCTGTGTTTGCAGTCGAGTCTCTTTTATTAAAATAACATTACTGTGATGTTATAAAATCTAAAATAAGACAACACTTTCAATTCCAATTAGTGTTTTGTTTTTGTAAGAGAATAAATAAAAGATACAATTTATATTTCCTGAGGAATGTTTGGCTGGTAGACTTTGGAAACTTTAATTTAGATTTACATCTTCATTTTAGATGTTAAGTGTTTGCGGCTCCCAGTGTTGTCTTTTCTATGGAAACTGGGTTAAAGGCTTCTGACCCCTGCAATAAATGGTCCATTCTGTGTACTTACTCTGTTAGCATTTATGCTAAGTACCATGAAAAACACAAAAGCTTGCTTAACAAATGGAAAAATAAATGTTGGGCCCTTTTACACAGTACTTCAAGGGTAGTTTCTGTGTACCCACTATCCTGTTACACATGGTAAATACCATGAAATATAGAATAACTGAATAAGTAAATTCATGGTACTTTATTTGTACTTCCATGTGGTAAGTACTATTAAAAAACACATGAATGCAACATCTTAATACCCAGTAGGTACTATGTAAAAACCCATTGAGTACAGCATAAATACCAATGAAAATACTCAATAGGTACCACATAAGTATGAGCCAAATAGTACCACATTACTATGTAAATACCTGAGTAGGTATAAAAAAGTACAATATAAATACCACTTAAATACCCTGTAAGTACTTTTCTGTAAAAAGAAGCGTTGCCACTTCCTCTCTGTTTGCATTCAAAATCTTATTATTGTAAAAAAAAAAACACCAAAGGTTTTTCTGTGTAAAATATGGAGATAATTTGGCTGGTAAAAAAATGTTTGGTTGGTAGATTTTTTTATCTACCAACTAAGTTGACCAGTGTTATAAAAAATACATTTTGGCTACTGCCATCAATGTTCCTAGTTACGGTTTCTCTGCTGAAATCTAAAGTTAGGCAATCATACAGTAAATTGATGGCAGTGATTTAGAGAATTACAACCCCATGGACCAGTGAATGACTCTGTTAAGTTCAGAGAGCTGGTAGGGAAGTCAAATGTAATAAAAAAAATCCAAAAGAAGTCAACAATAATTAAGACAAAAATATAAAGGAGTGGGAGTCAGATTACCAGGAGAGGGTCAGGACAGAAGTGAAAATCGATTCTCATGTTGTTCTTTAACTTCTATACTCTGCCCTGACGAGAGCAGAGGGCAGATGCTTTTTCTTATTTTCTTTCTTTTTGTCCTCTCATGTATTTTCCCCTTTTTTAAATTCTAGAAATAGAGTAATTTTTTTGTGTTTGTATAACTTGTAAAATATTAATTCACTCATTGACAGTCGATAAGAACTAAGCTTATTATCCACCCCCCCCTGCCGTTCCAAACAGGAAGAACGGGCTGGTTCCAGAAAGCTAAAATCCCGTAGACTTCTATTGACAAATAAACAGCTGTTCAGTCATTCTGTCATTGTGTTTATCAGAATAACCATTCTTGCTCTGGTATCTCTTTTTAACATGTTCTTGCTAAACCTAATTAAAATGTTTTTTCTTTATTGCAAGTTATAAACTGGTCAATCAGATGCCTCAATCAAATCATGTGGTGCCTGCTGGCCCACCTTGAGCGTTTGAAATGTTTAACTGACCCATTCTCCTGAGCAGACTTTCAGTGGAAGGGGTGTGGCTTTCCAACAAACTCACTCCTGATTAGCGAGAATGGTTGCCATAGAGACGATGACTTAGATCAATCACTGCTTACTAATGTGAGTTCCAAAATGGAGAAGTCCCTGCTGCATAAAAATGGCAACTGAATTGACTTCATCTTGTTGTAAGTTCTGTGTGACGTCACAGACACTTTGTCCATCTGTATACGGTACATGCCAATGATTCCACCAGGTGTTGCGTTGGTGCAGTCCACGTCTCAAAAGGTGTTTCTCACCATGGGTTGATTTTGTTTGCAGCTTTCGACCTCCAGAATAGTTTGCCCTGGTCATGTCTGATGCACTCCCACAGGAGGTGGCTCATGCCTTGGCCCTGCTTACTGCTGCTCACCACAAACTTGTCCAGATAAGGAGTGCCACTGTTTACCGGTTCCATTGTGATGATGGCTGCTGCATTGTAACTGAAAAGACCCAATGACAGTTTAGACATGCAGCTTTCTGACATCTCCTCTTGTACACAAGAATCTGTTCCTGCAGTAGTCTGACTCACCCTTCAGAGAGGTAGATGGCCCGCAGCCGCCCCTTCACAGAGTTGATGTAATCCTCCTTCAGGGTTTTATCAAAGGACTTGTTGATGAGAGCGAGCAGGCGCTGCACATCAATGCCATCCAGAGAGGAGTACCTGCACAAGCAAAGCAAAGCTTCATACCAAGAGCTGACTGTCAATGATTGAGTGATACCATGAACTGTATAAGAAAACTGGACTGAGCGACTGTAGCGTCACTCATAGAAAATGCCTTCATTCCGGCTCCAGCGAAATGCAGCCAATTCAACCACCAGACAACAGTGATAAGTCAGAGTCGGTTTGAGTCAACGTTTCTATGGCAACTATTGTTGCCAATCAGCTTGTTCAAAGTTCACACCAGTTTCACCGAAAGGGGGTTGGGAGAATCTGTCAATCAAACATTCTAGGAGAGGACCAGCAGGCACCACATACTTCTACTGAAGCATTTGATTAGTCAGTTTATAACTTTAATAATTTTTGATTCAGAAAAAAAAAAATGAAAAAATTAGTATTTGCAAGAATATGTAAAGAAAAAGTATCAAACCAATAGAATGAGTGAGTAACAGCTGTTTATTCTCTATAGACATCTATGGGATTTAGGCTTCTTGGAGCCAGTGGTTAATTCCTGTTAAAAACATAATGGGGGAGGGATCGCTCAGTTCAGTTCTTTTATACAGTCAACGAATGACACCTACTGACCGGTGAATGGGATCTCCACTTTTAAAGAGGGTTCCAGATCCTGATACAAGGAAGAAAACACAGATTGAACTGAACTGCTGCTGAGTTCTCAGACAGAGCACTAAAACAAGCACAGAGACCGAGAAAGGGGAGGAGTCCAGCAGCTTTGCTGTGACTGCACCTCTGTGTGCATGTGTGTGTGCATGCTCCTGATGAATTGGATTGTTTAGGTTAAAACAGAGCTATAATTATAAAACAGCTCAATTCACTAAAAGTTAAAAACTTCAGTTAGTAATTGGGAAGATTTCAAACAGCAAGTCTAAATATTTTATTGTATCTTGTAAGAATTGATCATCTTTTGGTCTATCTTCAAAGCGTCCCTGATGGTTTGTTAAAAGTAATTATGCCATTTTGAGCACAAAAAAAAAAAAAAAAAAAACAGTGATTTACGACATAGTTTCTGCACAGCAGCAGTAGTCTGTTAATAATTCACCTCTGAGTTGTGATTGGAACTGTTGGAGTGGAGTAAGCCTACCCCGACTTCCCATGATCCCTCTGTTTACACTCTCCTGCTAGCTTGCACCCCCTCACACCACCAACAAAACATAACTGCTGCAACACAAATGGCGAGCAATATCAGAGCTATCCAGGCGTCCAGTTCTGATCCAGATTCCATTTCAGACGAGGAAAACAAAGACCTTTAATGGGTCTGTTTGTCTGAAAGTTGATGTATCAGAATGGAGCGGAGCACCACATGTAGTACCTATGTCACTGCTAGAGGTTTTGTGAAAAGGTTTTTCCTGTGCCTGATTCACACTGGTTTGAATACAGAACGTCAGAAATGCATTTTAATGCTAATTTTCTTTATATATGTCCCCTATGAGAAGGACATGTTAAAAACGGCAAAAACATTATTTTTATTGGAGTAGGTCCTTCAGGATTTGTTCTGCCTGAGTGAAGTAAACGCTTTAGTCATTTTTTTAATTCACATCGTTCCATAAACTGAGGAAGAACAATGTTTTTTAGGTGATATTATGTTGGAGTGGAGAGAAAGCACTCAGTGCTGCCACAGTCCCCTTGTGCTTATAGCTGCTTGGTTTTTTGTGAAGACTCAGCTTCCTCAGTCATCCACTGTGCTTCAATTTTTCTCTATCAGGATGATGACGGAAGAAGTTCACCTCTGTGACTAAACAGCTCGGTCAGCAGTGTGTCCGCTGAGGTGATCACAGCAGACGACTCTGTTGGCAGCTGATTGAGGATCTTGGCGATGGTGTTTACTTTGCGGCGCTCTGTCTCACTGACACACGATGTTGTGGACCAACGGGGCAGGTCAGCAGGAAGAGAAACAGTATCCAGCACCTAAAACACACATTTCACGGCTTTAAAATGGAGTCCATTATATTCAAAATGTTCCCATAGCGATGACCCAGTTCCAGATTGTTGTTATACTTGTGTGTTTATTAAACACGTTCAGGATTTGTGCCTTTTGTTCTTGGCTTCGCAGGCCTCCGGAGCGGTTCAGGAACATGACTTTATGCGGCTGCAGAGCTCGGGAAACTGCTGCTGTAACCTCTGTTTGGTCCAGGATGACGGAACAACCTCTCATGTCCCTCCCCACTGGACAGATCAGCGGGATCATCCCACTGTCCAGACTCCACTGAAGAAGACTGGTTACCACGGCAATGTAGGGTCGATCGCTGAGGGGCAACAAATCAGAAAAAAGATCCCCAGTGGGAGGTTAGGAAAAAAAAACTTTTCTCCTTGATGCAGGAACTTTAAAACTCTAGTTTAATATTCATAAAATAAAGTTACTTTATCTACAAGAACTTCCCTTTTCAGTGGAACACAGACAAACAATCATAGGTGAAATCAATACATCACCCATACACTCAGTAAAATACAGACAAAATATTTACTCATATCTCCTGAAGTAACCAAATAAAAAATTAATTAAACATTATATTAACTTAAAAAAGCTTGGTATGCCACTGACTTTGCTGTTTAACTGTCGAACTGAGGCTGGTGCAAAACTACATATATATCTCTCTTTGTCATGAATGGTAATGATCTGAATCTACTGTACATTCTGAGGGCAAAACACTGCAGTGGCTGTGCAGAGTGAACACATTGTCATTGTCAGGCAGCACTGAGGCATTGACTGAACAAGGGCGGGAGAAGCAGCTAAAAAGAAGATTGACTGAAGTTCATGCTCAGCAAGATGCCTCTAGCACTTCAAACCTGCATGTTTTTGGAGAGAAAGCATGGTGTTTGGGTGACTCCTCCAAAGAGGAGGACAACTTGGACTCTAGTTTCTCAGATGGAGAACTTTGATCCCCACATACAAGCAAAATCACCCTCACACATAAGTCAGACGTACTAAAGCATACAAATTGAGAAAACAGCAAAAGGATACTACCATCACTAAAATAAGATGTCCCCGAACGGAGGAAATACAGTATAAACCAGATGATATCCAACACGGTTTTGAGGAATACTATAAGAATTTATATGCACAGCCAAAACTAGATAATGTAAGCGAAATAGAAAGTTTTCTTGAATCTCTAGATTTACCTAAGATCACACAGGAACAAAATAAAATTTTGGTGGCCAAAATAACTGAGAACGAGGTGAAAGCCGCAATATCTAGACTTAAACCACAGAAGAGTCCAGGCCCAGATGGCTTCCCGGCCGAGTGGTACAAATGTTTTAGGACCCAACTGACCCCAAAAATATGTCACATATGTAACTTGGTACTACAGCAGAGAACTATCCCCCCCTCATGGAGGGATGCAATCATTTCAGTGATACCAAAAGAAGGCAAAGATAAACTAGATTGTAAACAATACCGACCAATATCAGTGTTAAATGTAGACTATAAAATATTTATGTCTATATTAGCAAGAAGAATAGAGAAAATTTTACCTTCACTTATTCACCTTGACCAGACGGGTTTCGTCCATCAAAGACAGACCCATGATAGTTTGAGAAGGACACTACATATTATGTGGAATATACAACAAAATAAGACACAAGCAATGCTCATGGGGTTGGACGCAGAGAAGGCATTCGATTCAGTCAGATGGACCTTCCTGTTTAAAGTACTAGATAAATTTGGTTTTCATAAAACGCTCACCCAGACCCTTCAAACGATATACAATAACCCCACAGCAAGAATTAAAATTAATGGTAGTCTTACAAAAACTTTTACATTAGAGCGTTCCTGCAGGCAGGGGTGCCCATGCTCACCACTTCTTTTTGCCCTATTTATCGAGCCTCTCAGTCAATATATCAGACAAATGGAAGAGATTACAGGAGTGGTAATAGGAGGACAAGAACACAAATTATCCTTATTTGCAGATGATGTATTGATCTACTTAACACAGCCCATGATATCTTTACCAATACTAATGTCATCTCTAGAAAAATTTGGTCAATTATCAGGCTACAGGTTAAATGTCCAAAAAACCCAAATTTTAACTCTTAATTTTATTCCACCAAAGCAGCTCCTGAATAAATATGATCTGAAATGCAACACAAACTCAATGAAGTATTTAGGAATTAACCTCCCCCAAGATCTTACTAAACTATTTGACTTTAATTTTGCCCCTCTAAACTTAAAAATAAAATCGGACATTTCCAGATGGACCCTCCTGCCCTTCCTCAATTTATCTTCAAGGATTGATGCAATAAAAATTGATATTCTACCTCGCCTAATATATCTTTTCCAGATACTACCGATAGAAATAAATGATCAACAATTCATTGAATGGGACAAATTGATTTCACGTTACATTTGGATGGACAAGAGACCCAGAATAAGATACAAAACAATGCAGCTATCAAAAGAGAAAGGGGGTATGGCATTACCAAACCTCAGGAATTATTATTATGCAGCTCAGGTCAGACCTCTTGTATGGCTATGCAATCCACAATTTAGGGCAAGGTGGAAGGAAATAGAAGAGGTAGGACCCAGAGAACCTCCCGTACAAACTATAATAGCAGATAGTAAATTGACAAATAACCTTGACGATAACCCTTGGCTAAAAATATCTATAAAAATATGGCGGAAAATAATAAAGAACTATAATCTGGAGGGGGCTGAAAAGATACTGCGATGGGGGGCATATGACACAGATTTTCTGCCAAACAGGACAGACTCAAGTTTTAAGATATGGAGGACAAAAGGAGTAACTGTATACTGTAACCTAATAAACAAGGGTGAAAGAAGGAATACAGATTGGAGAACAAAGATTTTTTTCGGTATTTACAGATACGTCATAGACTGAATGGGATCTTGGCTGAGGGGTCAGGAAAATTGAACAGCGACATACTGAATGTGTTTACAACAGCCTACACATCAGGGAGTGGACGTGGAGTAATATCTAAATTGTACAAGGGCTTACAGAGCTCCCCATAGCCAAACACACAATATATAAAAGGAAAATGGGAAAAAGAAGGGAGATTGGTAATTTCTGAGGAAGAATGGGAAAACATCTGCAAATCACAATGGAAAACCACGCATTCGCATAGCTGGAGGGAATTTGGATGGAAAAGCATCATCAGATTCTTCATCACCCCTGGTCAAAAGAGACATCAAGGTGTCGGTACAAGCTGTTGGAGGTTGTGTGGTTCGTCTGAAGCCAACCACTACCATATACTCTGGGACTGTCCTAAACTAACACCCTTTTGGCAAGAATTTCCTAAAAGCCTAGAAACGATATGTCAAATAACTATTGCTTTAAATGCCTCAGCTTTATATTTTGGAACCATAATACAAAACATACAATCTGCAGCAGATCAATATTTAATGAGAATATTACTGGTGGCAGGAAAGAAGGCCTTGACAAGAAAGTGGTTACAACCAGATGCTCCAACATTAGAAGATTGGTACAAAATTATACATGACATTTATATTATGGAGAGACTCACATTTGCAATAAAGCTGCAAACAGAGAAAGGTTCGAGATGGTGGGCAAGATGGATCAAATATATTAGACCTCTCAGACCAGACATGCTTTAATTCCTATAAAATACTTCTCTAAAGGATGACAAGAAGAATACATTGTGAGTTTAACTTTATGGAAGGATGGGTGAGATTGGCAGCTGTTCAATTTTTCCTTTTTTGTGTGTGTGTGTGTGTGTGTGTGTGTTCTCAAAAAGAAATTGAGAGGGGAATAGGGAGAGTACAAATGACCATGATAGCAACATGCTCTGGTTTACTGACTGAAATTATACACTGTATATTATCATGTGTAACCTGGAAATAATGTAACTGTAGTGTGAATGTTTGACTCCCCCAATAAAAAAAAAAAAAAAAAAAAAAGTCAGACGTAATAAAATTCCCTTTTGCATCAAACTTGTGGATTTTTTTGTGGAAATACATTTTAAGTTTTTCAATTTAAAAGTAATAACAGTTACATTTTGCGGTGGATTATAAACTAGATCTTTTCACCTATTTGTCAGTAACTAAATCATTTTTTTAATTAACTGTTTGAGACTATAATGTTTGCATAGAACACTAAACCTTACATTTATAAACTGTACATGGATGTAACATATTGCTCAAAATCTTATGTAGAGTCAGATCATTTTATGACCTTGTTTTAAATTGGAATTTAAAAAACAATGAGGAAAGATTTGTATTTCCATGTTGAAAGCTGCTGCACACTTTTAGAGTACAGCTGAAGTCTGGTGGGTCTTCTCACCACTTGTGCCTACCACAGACTGCAGCCAACAAATCCTGCTTTCAGAGACTCAGTGGATGTCATACATACACTTCACTTTGTTTCACTTCAGAGATTTTTCAGTTTAACTGCTTGTCAGCCCTCAAGTCAAAGGGAAGAGAGGTTTAACGGAAACTGCAAGTCAGAGGAGCTCATTGAATTAACTAGGTAAGTGTTTAAGCACTTCTTTGAAGGCTATTGTTAATTCATTTGCAATTTCAGGATGTAGAAGATGTTTCACTGAAAAAGATGTGTTCTGAATCCATCTCATCAGGTGCTTTTGAAGGTAGAGTTGTTGTTCACACATTCATAAATTGTTTTACATCATTTTTTCTACACAGGAAAAAGATGCTTTACTGCATGACACCATAAAGGAAGCCAGATGGTGCAGAACACAGGCATTTCAAGGAAGATATTCTCTGCGGTCTAACCTCAGCATCTTCATCTCTGCTGACTCCAGTTCTGCTTCCTGTCTTTTCCTCAGTACCTCTGTCTCTAGACTAAACAACATTGATGCTCTCACCACAGTTTTGTTCACCTTTCCTTTCATTTGAGCTGAAACTCTTCTATCACACATCACATCTGATACTTTTCTCCACCCATTCCAACCTGCCTCAACTCACTTTGCCACTTCTGTTCTACACTCTCCATTATCTGGACTGTTGACCGTAGATCCTCCTTCTTTCTCTCTCTCCCTGTAACCTCACTCTTCCACTTGGGTCCCTCTCATTCACACACATGAACTTCGTCTTGCTGCGGCTAACCTTCATTCCTCTCCTTTCCAGTGTCACGGCAGCAGCCAGTCTGCTGCTAATCATTTGATTCCCTCCACCTGTTCCTGCTCCTATTTATCTCTGCCTCTGCCCTTCATTCTTTGCTGAATCGTTGCAGTACAAGATTTCAGAGAAATCTCCAGCGCTGTCCATGCTCGCCACTCAGCCTGACTACCAGCTATACTGCTCAACCTGTGTTCCAGACGTCTTACTGCCAGCAGCTGCCTTTACATGCCCCTGTCTCTCTGCTGCTCCATTTCTTCCAAAGCCTCGTGAGTCTCTGCACCTTCTACTTTTTGGAAACCTTCACAGACATCCCTGGTAATTTGGAGTTAACCTATAGCATCAAGAACTGGTGACTAAGCCCCAGGATCCTGAGTTTTGCCACACCCCTTTGAGTTCATCTTCTCCCCACTATCACCTGTACCTGGAACCACACCTCCTTTGCCGTACAGAGGACTCTACTCCTCTTCTTCCCTGTAGTCTTCTCTCCTCACCTCAGTAAACCTTCCTTCAGTGTTTGCCTTCCCTGCTTTAAGTTACGTCGCCATCATTAACCCTCTCCTGTCTCTCTCTAACATAGATCTGCTGCTTGTCTCCAAGGCCTGTGGGGGAGCATTTCAGTCAAAAGTTTTAATAAACCTGGTTTTCTTGCACTCTTGAGTTGTCATATTTTTGGTCACTGAAGGAAAATCTGACAGAACGATCTGGCCAAAAATGGACCCAAAGACGGCTCAGGAGTTCAAGTCCCAGGTGGGGGTGGTGGTGGTGGTGGTGGGGGGGGGGGGGGGGGGTGGCGATGGCTGACCACAGCTGGGATGTCCTGGGAACAAATACTACATATTTTCTTAAACTGCTTTCTGTTTCTTCAGTAAACGTAATCAGGTTTTATTGTATACTATCCCCTGCTACAATCTTAGCTATGGAAATAAAACCAACAAAAAAGCTGCCATTTTGATTTTTAAAAAAAAGCTTTTTACATCAATTTGTCACATACAGCTGAGACAAGCCTTTCAGAAACAAAAGGGGGAGGGGTCAGGTATGCGTTGTGGCTGCTTCCCAAGTGGGGTTGGGTCAAAGGTAGGCAGCGATGGCGGCAGTGGCACATAGAGGCCAGGACGGTGGCGAGTGTGAGGGCGGGTAGCGTCTGCAGGCCGTTCAATTTAATTATGATTATGAATTCTTTAGCCAAAATCAAAAAGACTTTTTTTTTTTTTTTTTTAATGACATATTTTATGACCAGCAGAAGTAGCTCAATAGAAATACAATTCTGGTTAATGGGCTCAGAGCAACCTCATCACTGAGAGCTCTGTTTGCACACTCACGCGTGAGCTTTTAGCCCCATGATAGCATTAGCGACACAAAAATAATACTGGACCAACCGTACAGTTTTGAGCCAGCCTTACTTGTTTCCATTTGGTGCCTCTTGCAAGTGAAGAACAGCCTCTGAAGAGAAGAAAGGAAGAACGGTGGCTGAGTGCTGCTGTAGAGCTTGACTCAGTTGCTGGCATCGCTCCATCAGTCCACTGGTACAAGATCCAGTGACTGACTCTCTGGACTTGGTCACCTCGTCCTCAGACCATGCAATGATTACAACAGGCTTCATATCCATCCTTTGCAGGAAGGACAATGCAAACGCCAGGCTTTGAACCATTTCTCTACTGTGGAAAACTGAGCTGTCCACCTGCACAAACAAAAGTAGTTTGAATTAGACAATTCCAAACAGGTCTGCTTTTAAAGACAACTCCATATATGCCAAAAACACAACTGTTGAAAATATTTGGACGTTTTTCTTTGTTCTGGAATTTTTTTTGAACAAATCTTTTGATTTTCATTTCCCTTGGATCACGCTACCCTGAACTATTCCTTTGGGATTTTCTCAGAAAATTCCAACTTCATTATCAATATGTTTAAATTGGTGGAGTTTCTCTGAAAGGGACCCAAAATGCAGGGGACTTAGCTTGGTGGCAAAAACTAAAATATTTAACAAACATGAAAAAACCATGAGAGCAGCATTGGAAGAAAAAAAAAACAGATCACCAGACAACAAAGAACTAAAAATCAGACATTTATAAACACTGAGAACAATTACGTAAATAACTTAAGTAATTAAGGAAGCAGAAATGAAAACAGCCCTGGATAATGAACCTGAACCTGGAGAGACGGACAGGGTACGACTCGGAACACGACCAGTCACAGACTCCTAACAGGTTTCAGTCTGTCAAAAGACCCGAACAAAAACTATTATGCTCCTCAGCTAGGGCTCGTTTTTAGGCTCTTCACATCATGTCATGGGGAGGTGGCAGAAAAAGCTTGAGAATCACTGAGTCAATGAAACAGGCTTGGATAAAAAAAGGTAGCACAGGTGTGTCCTCTGTCTCATACCTGATCCTGTACTTTACTGAAATATACCACTGACAGAGATGGACAGAGTTTCTTAGAAAATAAAAAAAGAATCACAGAGCAGTCTTTACGCAGCCTGATTTATCTGTGTCTACAGTTAATAATAAAAAAATAAGTTCCACAGGATTCAACAACCTCCCTGAACAAGTCTGCAAGAAGAAAACAGGTGACAGACCAAAGAGATGATCTACCAGATGAAAATCTATGTTCCCAGAACAACCTCCAACAACATTAAAGGTCAACTCCAATACCAAAGCCAGATTTACCATCAGGAGCTGTTTGGGGTATAGTGGAAGTTTGTGGAGAAAACAACGGAGCCTAGTACTGACAGGAAAAATATAGCATTTGCTACAGAAAATATATCAAGCCAGATGGGATTTTCCCACAATGCATTAGGACAAATCACATAGTTCCTAGGAGAACATCTTTTTACTCAGATTAGATATATGCTAAAGCACAAATACAGCAAAAAAGAAGACTGTCCCAGCTGTGAAACACGGAGAAGGCTGGGTAATGATATGGGCTGCACATTACACAGTGCCGTTTATCTGTTAAGGGGTTCCATAGAATCTGTACACCATCATCCTGGAGCCACATGAACTAGATATGAGAACAAGGTTCTGTTGGAATGCTGCTACTAAAGTAATCCTACTCAGAGAGGATACATGCAGAGAATGTGGAGTGAATGGATGATTCAGAACACACAATCAAGGCTGACTACCAAACAACCAGTAGCTCAATGTTCTAACATCCACAAACAGCAACTGCTATCACAACTTGAGATTGATGAAATACAACACAATTGTAACACCACAGCCACAACATCCAGTCAGAGAGGAGGCTTTACCACACTCCCAACCAGAACTTGAGAACACAGCCCCAATAACCACCGTTACGCTGAGCGAGGCAGCAACTAACCAGAAAGACAAGATCATGTCTAGAATGAACACCAGGAAACCCCAACACCAACTACAAAGCTTGAGTGAAGAACCACCTGAAAGTCTCCTGAAAACTGTGAATGAAGCATTGAGGGCGATTCCTACCACAACCATCACAGAAACCCATGAACTGGTTTACACTTCAGCAGCAGTGATCCATGAGGTGCTTGGCTATAAGAGTAACCACTGGAGAAAACCATTCCCACCATGGAAGCAACAGTTGGAGGTGGAGATCACGACAGCTCGGAGGGAAGTAAGTCAGATGACAGAGGCCCAAAGAGGTGCAATGAAAAAGCAAGTGCCTAAGAAATACAGTCAGATGTCCATACCTGAAGCACTGGAAACTGCCAGACAAAGACTCCTGGCCTTGAGCAGCTGCCTCAGAGGTACACAAGAGACAATGAAGCCAGATGGATAAACAGACTGTACTCAAGTCAACCAGCTAAAGTGAACGCTCAGCGGCAGGGTCAAACCAAAATGCCTCAGAAAAACCAAAGCAGTTCACCTACCAGGCCCCTGACGACCCAATGAGTGACGTGTTATATATACTGGAGGTCTCATTTTTCAACCTGGTTGTAGATTTGGCTGTTGCATCATCAGTGTCGGGGGTAACACATTACAAAGTAACAAATTACTGTAATTTATTTACTTTTGTCAGAGTAACGTAACATATTACAGTTCAAATTTCCATAATTAATTACAGTTACTGGACTACTGAAACACTCGTTTCTTAGGTTTTGTATGCTCTGACATTTTCTCTCGGTTAGATGAAACGAAATGCAGATTCATTTAAAACTAAATGGAGTAACTGGCGCATACGTGCACGCATGTGCGCACAGAGTCTGGGATCGGTCAAAGCAGACATGCCCTCATTATTGCAGTCCAGGTGTTTTCCAAACTGGCTCAGAGATGAGACAAAAAGAGATGTTGCCCTGAAAGGAGTTCTGTCATCTCAGCAGAGCAGCAGGTGAGCGGCAGAGCAGAGATCCGCCCTGTGTAGTGATGTGTCTGTTACAATTGAAATGACTCTAAAGCCGCTCTTTGGTGTGAAAGACAAGACTCCGCTCCTTCCTGGGACTCTTTATTTATTAACTATTATATTAATTAATAAATTATAATTTGTTTTATATTAATTTACCCTTTCTTTCTTTCTTTTTTTCTCTAAGCTGTGCAGGACTGGTCAATATGAGTTTCAATGTGCTGGTCAGTGCGCTCTGCGGGGTGGGTGGGGGTTGGGAGGTGCATAGTTTGGTAGACCTGCAGCCGTGCATAACTGTGAACAAAAGACAGATGTAGAGAGAGAGACTGATGCATTGGGTGCATCTGATTGTAATGAAATACATACATTCAGCCAGAATGAACATGGCAGCATTTAATAGTTCTTTGTGTTTTCAAAAAAACTGGTTTGGTTTCAGATTTGATAGAGATAAAAATGAAAATAACAGGATTTTCCACATCTGACTTTGAGCTGCAGCAAAAGACCACATATGTTGGAACAGTAACTAAGTTATGTCTTAAACAAGGTTATTGCTTTAGACATGTAGTTTTTTTTATTATGTTTTTTTTGTACCTTTATTTAACCAGAAAAGTCATATTGAGATCAAAAATCTCTTTTTCAAAGGAGCTCTGTTAAATAAAAGCCAAGAGGATCGTGTTTGTGTGAAGCTGTTTTTCCTTTGAGAATTTGTATGAGTGGAAAAAAAAGTAAGTAAAGTAAAGAGTAAAGTTACTTTTTCAAATGAGTAAAGTAATTTCATTACAATTTTGATCCAGTAACTAAGTACAGTAATTAATTACTTTTTAGAAGTAACTTACCCAACATTGTGTATCATTAAGGGAGAGGACAAAAAAGATGAGCAACGTTGCTAGTAAATCTTGATCTGCCAGCTGAAAAGCTTGAAAAACAGATCCAAGTTTTGTGCAGAACCCTCACATCTGGAGATTAGGGAAACCTGAACTGTGAGGAACTCATTGTAGACATGAAGTCTTTTCCACTGTGGAGGTTTAGGAGGGACAATATTAAATAAATATATACACAATGAAATCATTAAAATAAAAGCGTCATTAAATAAATAAAATTGGAAATCAATAAATACATGTTATATGTGGCATTAAAATATTAAAATTCCCATTAAAAAGCACATTTAAACATTTAATGACATATTTATTTATTTCATTGTTCAGTGTGGGCTAAAAGAGACACATTGAAATAAATATATTTTTAATATGAAATAAATAAAATTGTCATTAATTATTTAAAATTGGCCTACTTCCTCAAGGAGGATTGGCGCTTGTCTGGCTCTAAAGTGGGACTCTCCAATTCTCCCTGGCTACAGTGTGTTTTTTTTGGGAGAAACTCAGTGTCGATGAGCTAACGTCTCGCTTCGCTTCCTGGGTGTGGAAGGAACTGGCACAGTCTGCTCCGCTGTAGGGAGGCTCTGCTTCTGCCGTGAAGCATGCGATGAGTCAGCGGGACAGCAGCGCCTCTTTCCCGAGCGCTGGTCACCAGTCAAGGGGATAGCAGGTGCCGCTGGACCATTGCAAGCAGATCGGAGTGAGCCTTTGGGCTGATCAACCATCTCCGCTCTGTGGGTTCTCGTACGCCGGGGAGAACCTCTGCAGGGAGACCAGATCAGAGCAAGGACGTCCCCCATGCGGGAAGGGTTACCTGCTCGAGAAAGAGCCCCGCTGCAGAGAGGAAAGTTTAGTTCTGGAAAATATTCAAAATATCAGCCCACATTGGACAAGGAAATAAATAAATATGACAATAAATGTTTAAAAGTGCTTTTTAATGGCAATTTTCATATTTTAATATTTTAATGCCACATATATTTAAACATTTATGTTTTGATTTCCAAATTTAAATATTTAATGCCAATTTTAAATAATTAATGACACTTTTATTTAATGATTTCATGGTGTTTTTAATTATTTAATATTGTCCCTGCTAAACCTCTTTTTTCCACTACAGCCAAAACCAAAAATAACCATATTACAGAATTTTTTTTCCTGGAGAAAAAATGTTTTGAAAGAGGTGTATCCAAACATGTGAATAGCATTAAGAATTGCTCACACTGCAACAGTCACTGTGGCATCTGCAGAGAAGTTTCTTCAGACTGAAGTTCTCTGCCATAAATTGAAGGGCGCGTATTTGATGACTGAGTGAGCGTATCTTACAACTGCACCGTGTAGTCCTAACTGAGCACGCACAGAGCTCTCACTGCGCGCAGAGCTCTGACTGCACACTCGCTCAGTTTTTCTTATCGCTCGCTCAGTTTTTCTTATCGCTCGTTTAGTTTTTCTTATCGCTCTTTCAGTTTTTCTCATCGCTCAATCAGTTTTTCTTATCGCTCGTTCAGTTTTTCTTATCGCTCTTTCAGTTTTTCTTTTCAGTCGTTCAGTTTTCCTTATCGCTCGTTCAGTTTTTCTTATCGCTCGTTCAGTTTTTCTTATCGCTCTTTCAGTTTTTCTTTTCAGTCGTTCAGTTTTTCTTATCGCTCGTTCAGTTTTTCTTTTCGCTCGTTCAGTTTTTCTTATCGCTCGTTCAGTTTTTCTTTTCGCTCGTTCAGTTTTTCTTTTCGCTCGTTCAGTTTTTCTTATCGCTCGTTCAGTTTTTCTTTTCAGTCGTTCAGTTTTTCTTATCGCTCGTTCAGTTTTTCTTTTCAGTCGTTCAGTTTTTCTTATCGCTCGTTCAGTTTTTCTTATCGCTCGTTCAGTTTTTCTTTTCAGTCGTTCAGTTTTTCTTATCGCTCGTTCAGTTTTTCTTATCGCTCGTTCAGTTTTTCTTATCGCTCGTTCAGTTTTTCTTTTCAGTCGTTCAGTTTTTCTTTTCAGTCGTTCAGTTTTTCTTTTCAGTCGTTCAGTTTTTCTTTTCAGTCGTTCAGTTTTTCTTTTCGCTCGTTCAGTTTTTCTTTTCGCTCGTTCAGTTTTTCTTATCGCTCGTTCAGTTTTTCTTTTCAGTCGTTCAGTTTTTCTTTTCGCTCGTTCAGTTTTTCTTTTCGCTCGTTCAGTTTTTCTTTTCGCTCGTTCAGTTTTTCTTTTCGCTCGTTCAGTTTTTCTTTTCGCTCGTTCAGTTTTTCTTTTCGCTCGTTCAGTTTTTCTTATCGCTCGTTCAGTTTTTCTTTTCAGTCGTTCAGTTTTTCTTTTCAGTCGTTCAGTTTTTCTTATCGCTCGTTCAGTTTTTCTTATCGCTCGTTCAGTTTTTCTTTTCGCTCGTTCAGTTTTTCTTTTCGCTCGTTCAGTTTTTCTTTTCGCTCGTTCAGTTTTTCTTTTCGCTCGTTCAGTTTTTCTTTTCGCTCGTTCAGTTTTTCTTTTCGCTCGTTCAGTTTTTCTTTTCGCTCGTTCAGTTTTTCTTTTCGCTCGTTCAGTTTTTCTTTTCGCTCGTTCAGTTTTTCTTATCGCTCGTTCAGTTTTTCTTATCGCTCGTTCAGTTTTTCTTATCGCTCGTTCAGTTTTTCTTTTCGCTCGTTCAGTTTTTCTTTTCGCTCGTTCAGTTTTTCTTTTCGCTCGCTCAGTTTTTCTTTTCAGTCGTTCAGTTTTTCTTTTCAGTCGTTCAGTTTTCTTATCGCTCGTTCAGTTTTTCTTTTCGCCCGTTCAGTTTTTCTTTGCGCCCGTTCAGTTTTTCTTTTCGCTCGTTCAGTTTTTCTTTTCGCTCGTTCAGTTTTTCTTTTCGCTCGTTCAGTTTTTCTTTTCGCTCGTTCAGTTTTTCTTATCGCTCGTTCAGTTTTTCTTATCGCTCGTTCAGTTTTTCTTTTCGCTCGTTCAGTTTTTCTTTTCGCTCGTTCAGTTTTTCTTTTCGCTCGTTCAGTTTTTCTTTTCGCTCGCTCAGTTTTTCTTTTCAGTCGTTCAGTTTTTCTTTTCAGTCGTTCAGTTTTCTTATCGCTCGTTCAGTTTTTCTTTTCGCCCGTTCAGTTTTTCTTTGCGCTCGTTCAGTTTTTCTTTTCGCTCGTTCAGTTTTTCTTTTCGCTCGTTCAGTTTTTCTTTTCGCTCGCTCAGTTTTTCTTTTCGCTCGCTCAGTTTTTCTTTTCAGTCGTTCAGTTTTCTTATCGCTCGATCAGTTTTTCTTTTCGCTTGTTCAGTTTTTCTTTTCGCTCGTTCAGTTTTTCTTTTCGCTCGTTCAGTTTTTCTTTTCGTTCGTTCAGTTTTTCTTATCGCTCGTTCAGTTTTTCTTATCGCTCGTTCAGTTTTTCTTATCGCTCGTTCAGTTTTTCTTATCGCTCGTTCAGTTTTTCTTTTCGCTGGCTCAGTTTTTCTTTTCGGTCGTTCAGTTTTTCTTATCGCTCGTTCAGTTTTTCTTTTCAGTCGTTCAGTTTTCTTATCGCTCGTTCAGTTTTTCTTTTCGCTCGCTCAGTTTTTCTTTTCGCTCGCTCAGTTTTTCTTTTCAGTCGTCAGTTTTTCTTATCGCTCGTTCAGTTTTTCTTTCAGTCGTTCAGTTTTTCTTATCGCTCGTTCAGTTTTTCTTATCGCTCGTTCAGTTTTTCTTTTCAGTCGTTCAGTTTTTCTTATCGCTCGTTCAGTTTTTCTTATCGCTCGTTCAGTTTTTCTTTTCGCTCGTTCAGTTTTTCTTATCGCTCGTTCAGTTTTTCTTTTCGCTCGTTCAGTTTTTCTTTTCAGTCGTTCAGTTTTTCTTTTCAGTCGTTCAGTTTTTCTTTTCAGTCGTTCAGTTTTTCTTTTCGCTCGTTCAGTTTTTCTTATCGCTCGTTCAGTTTTTCTTTTTCAGCTCGTCTCAGTTTTTCTTTTCGCTCGTTCAGTTTTTCTTTTCGCTCGTTCAGTTTTTCTTTTCGCTCGTTCAGTTTTTCTTTTCGCTCGTTCAGTTTTTCTTATCGCTCGTTCAGTTTTTCTTTTCGCTCGCTCAGTTTTTCTTTTCAGTCTTTCAGTTTTTCTTATCGCTCGTTCAGTTTTTCTTTTCAGTCGTTCAGTTTTTCTTTTCGCTCCTTCAGTTTTTCTTTTCAGTCGTTCAGTTTTTCTTTTCGCTCGTTCAGTTTTTCTTTTCGCTCGCTCAGTTTTTCTTATCGCTCGTTCAGTTTTTCTTTTCAGTCGTTCAGTTTTCTTATCGCTCGTTCAGTTTTTCTTTTCGCCCGTTCAGTTTTTCTTTGCGCTCGTTCAGTTTTTCTTTTCGCTCGTTCAGTTTTTCTTTTCGCTCGTTCAGTTTTTCTTTTCGCTCGTTCAGTTTGTCTTTTCGCTCGTTCAGTTTTTCTTTTCGCTCGCTCAGTTTTTCTTTTCGCTCGCTCAGTTTTTCTTTTCAGTCGTTCAGTTTTCTTATCGCTCGATCAGTTTTTCTTTTCGCTCGTTCAGTTTTTCTTTTCGCTCGTTCAGTTTTTCTTTTCGCTCGTTCAGTTTTTCTTTTCGTTCGTTCAGTTTTTCTTATCGCTCGTTCAGTTTTTCTTATCGCTCGTTCAGTTTTTCTTATCGCTCGTTCAGTTTTTCTTATCGCTCGTTCAGTTTTTCTTTTCGCTCGCTCAGTTTTTCTTTTCGCTGGCTCAGTTTTTCTTTTCGGTCGTTCAGTTTTTCTTATCGCTCGTTCAGTTTTTCTTTTCAGTCGTTCAGTTTTCTTATCGCTCGTTCAGTTTTTCTTTTCGCTCGCTCAGTTTTTCTTTTCGCTCGCTCAGTTTTTCTTTTCAGTCGTTCAGTTTTTCTTATCGCTCGTTCAGTTTTTCTTTTCAGTCGTTCAGTTTTTCTTATCGCTCGTTCAGTTTTTCTTATCGCTCGTTCAGTTTTTCTTTTCAGTCGTTCAGTTTTTCTTATCGCTCGTTCAGTTTTTCTTATCGCTCGTTCAGTTTTTCTTTTCGCTCGTTCAGTTTTTCTTTTCGCTCGTTCAGTTTTTCTTTTCGCTCGTTCAGTTTTTCTTTTCGCTCGTTCAGTTTTTCTTATCGCTCGTTCAGTTTTTCTTTTCGCTCGCTCAGTTTTTCTTTTCAGTCTTTCAGTTTTTCTTATCGCTCGTTCAGTTTTTCTTTTCAGTCGTTCAGTTTTTCTTTTCAGTCGTTCAGTTTTTCTTTTCAGTCGTTCAAATTTTCTTATCGCTCGTTCAGTTTTTCTTTTCGCTCGTTCAGTTTTTCTTTTCGCTCGTTCAGTTTTTCTTTTCGCTCGTTCAGTTTTTCTTTTCGCTCGTTCAGTTTTTCTTTTCGCTCGTTCAGTTTTTCTTTTCGCTCGTTCAGTTTTTCTTTTCGCTCGTTCAGTTTTTCTTTTCGCTCGCTCAGTTTTTCTTTTCGCTCGCTCAGTTTTTCTTTTCAGTCGTTCAGTTTTCTTATCGCTCGATCAGTTTTTCTTTTCGCTCGTTCAGTTTTTCTTTTCGCTCGTTCAGTTTTTCTTTTCGCTCGTTCAGTTTTTCTTTTCGTTCGTTCAGTTTTTCTTATCGCTCGTTCAGTTTTTCTTATCGCTCGTTCAGTTTTTCTTATCGCTCGTTCAGTTTTTCTTATCGCTCGTTCAGTTTTTCTTTTCGCTCGCTCAGTTTTTCTTTTCGCTGGCTCAGTTTTTCTTTTCGGTCGTTCAGTTTTTCTTATCGCTCGTTCAGTTTTTCTTTTCAGTCGTTCAGTTTTCTTATCGCTCGTTCAGTTTTTCTTTTCGCTCGCTCAGTTTTTCTTTTCGCTCGCTCAGTTTTTCTTTTCGCTCGCTCAGTTTTTCTTTTCAGTCGTTCAGTTTTTCTTATCGCTCGTTCAGTTTTTCTTTTCGCTCGTTCAGTTTTTCTTTTCAGTCGTTCAGTTTTTCTTTTCGCTCGTTCAGTTTTTCTTTTCAGTCGTTCAGTTTTTCTTTTCGCTCGTTCAGTTTTTCTTTTCGCTCGCTCAGTTTTTCTTTTCAGTCGTTCAGTTTTCTTATCGCTCGTTCAGTTTTTCTTTTCGCTCTTTCAGTTTTTCTTTTCGCTCTTTCAGTTTTTCCTTTCGCTCTTTCAGTTTGTCTTTTCGCTCTTTCAGTTTGTCTTTTCGCTCTTTCAGTTTGTCTTTTCGCTCTTTCAGTTTGTCTTTTCGCTCTTTCAGTTTTTCTTTTCGCTCTTTCAGTTTTTCTTATCGCTCGTTCAGTTTTTCTTATCGCTCGTTCAGTTTTTCTTTTCGCTCGCTCAGTTTTTCTTTTCAGTCGTTCAGTTTTTCTTTTCGCTCGTTCAGTTTTTTCTTATCGCTCGTTCAGTTTTTTCTTTCGCTCGCTCAGTTTTTCTTTTCAGTCGTTCAGTTTTTCTTTTCGCTCGTTCAGTTTTCTTTTCGCTCGTTCATTTTTCTTATCGCTCGTTCAGTTTTTCTTTTCGTTCGTTCAGTTTTTCTTATCGCTCGTTCAGTTTTTCTTTTCGCTCGTTCAGTTTTTCTTATCGCTCGTTCAGTTTTTCTTTACGCTCGCTCAGTTTTTCTTTTCGCTCGCTCAGTTTTTCTTTTCGGTCGTTCAGTTTTTCTTATCGCTCGTTCAGTTTTTCTTTTCAGTCGTTCAGTTTTCTTATCGCTCGTTCAGTTTTTCTTTTCGCTCGTTCAGTTTTTCTTTTCGCTCGTTCAGTTTTTCTTTTCGCTCTTTCAGTTTTTCTCATCGCTCATTCAGTTTTTCTTATCGCTCGTTCAGTTTTTCTTATCGCTCGTTCAGTTTTTCTTTTCAGTCGTTCAGTTTTCCTTATCGCTCGTTCAGTTTTTCTTATCGCTCGTTCAGTTTTTCTTATCGCTCGTTCAGTTTTTCTTATCGCTCGTTCAGTTTTTCTTTTCAGTCGTTCAGTTTTTCTTTTCGCTCGCTCAGTTTTTCTTTTCAGTCGTTCAGTTTTTCTTTTCGCTCGTTCAGTTTTTCTTTTAGCTCGCTCAGTTTTTCTTATCGCTCGTTCAGTTTTTCTTATCGCTCGTTCAGTTTTCTTATCGCTCGTTCAGTTTTTCTTTTCGCTCGTTCAGTTTTTCTTTTCGCTCGTTCAGTTTTTCTTTTCGCTGATCAGTTTTTCTTATCGCTCGTTCAGTTTTTCTTATCGCTCGTTCAGTTTTTCTTATCGCTCGTTCAGTTTTTCTTTTCGCTCGTTCAGTTTTTCTTTTCGGTCGCTCAGTTTTTCTTTTCGGTCGTTCAGTTTCTCTTATCACTCGTTCAGTTTTTCTTTTCGCCCGCTCAGTTTTTCTTATCGCTCGTTCAGTTTTTCTTTTCGCTCCTTCAGTTTTTCTTTTCAGTCGTTCAGTTTTTCTTTTCGCTCGTTCAGTTTTTCTTTTCGCTCGCTCAGTTTTTCTTATCGCTCGTTCAGTTTTTCTTTTCGCTCTTTCAGTTTTTCTTTTCGCTCTTTCAGTTTTTCCTTTCGCTCTTTCAGTTTGTCTTTTCGCTCTTTCAGTTTGTCTTTTCGCTCTTTCAGTTTGTCTTTTCGCTCTTTCAGTTTGTCTTTTCGCTCTTTCAGTTTTTCTTTTCGCTCTTTCAGTTTTTCTTATCGCTCGTTCAGTTTTTCTTTTCGTTCGTTCAGTTTTTCTTATCGCTCGTTCAGTTTTTCTTTTCGCTCGTTCAGTTTTTCTTATCGCTCGTTCAGTTTTTCTTTACGCTCGCTCAGTTTTTCTTTTCGCTCGCTCAGTTTTTCTTTTCGGTCGTTCAGTTTTTCTTATCGCTCGTTCAGTTTTTCTTATCGCTCGTTCAGTTTTTCTTTTCAGTCGTTCAGTTTTCTTATCGCTCGTTCAGTTTTTCTTTTCGCTCGTTCAGTTTTTCTTTTCGCTCGTTCAGTTTTTCTTTTCGCTCTTTCAGTTTTTCTCATCGCTCGTTCAGTTTTTCTTATCGCTCGTTCAGTTTTTCTTATCGCTCGTTCAGTTTTTCTTTTCAGTCGTTCAGTTTTCCTTATCGCTCGTTCAGTTTTTCTTATCGCTCGTTCAGTTTTTCTTATCGCTCGTTCAGTTTTTCTTATCGCTCGTTCAGTTTTTCTTTTCAGTCGTTCAGTTTTTCTTTTCGCTCGTTCAGTTTTTCTTTTCGCTCGTTCAGTTTTTCTTATCGCTCGTTCAGTTTTTCTTATCGCTCGTTCAGTTTTTCTTTTCGCTCGCTCAGTTTTTCTTATCGCTCGCTCAGTTTTTCTTTTCGCTCGCTCAGTTTTTCTTTTCAGTCGTTCAGTTTTCTTATCGCTCGATCAGTTTTTCTTTTCGCTCGTTCAGTTTTTCTTTTCGCTCGTTCAGTTTTTCTTTTCGTTCGTTCAGTTTTTCTTATCGCTCGTTCAGTTTTTCTTATCGCTCGTTCAGTTTTTCTTATCGCTCGTTCAGTTTTTCTTTTCGCTCGCTCAGTTTTTCTTTTCGCTCGCTCAGTTTTTCTTTTCGGTCGTTCAGTTTTTCTTATCGCTCGTTCAGTTTTTCTTTTCAGTCGTTCAGTTTTCTTATCGCTCGTTCAGTTTTTCTTTTCGCTCGTTCAGTTTTTCTTTTCGCTCGCTCAGTTTTTCTTTTCAGTCGTTCAGTTTTTCTTATCGCTCGTTCAGTTTTTCTTTTCGCTCGTTCAGTTTTTCTTTTCGCTCGTTCAGTTTTTCTTTTCGCTCGTTCAGTTTTTCTCATCGCTCGTTCAGTTTTTCTTATCGCTCGTTCAGTTTTTCTTATCGCTCGTTCAGTTTTTCTTATCGCTCGTTCAGTTTTTCTTTTCAGTCGTTCAGTTTTTCTTATCGCTCGTTCAGTTTTTCTTTTCGCTCCTTCAGTTTTTCTTTTCAGTCGTTCAGTTTTTCTTTTCGCTCGTTCAGTTTTTCTTTTCGCTCGTTCAGTTTTTCTTTTCGCTCGTTCAGTTTTTCCTTTCGCTCTTTCAGTTTGTCTTTTCGCTCTTTCAGTTTTTCTTTTCGCTCTTTCAGTTTTTCTTATCGCTCGTTCAGTTTTTCTTTTCAGTCGTTCAGTTTTTCTTATCGCTCGTTCAGTTTTTCTTTTCGCTCCTTCAGTTTTTCTTTTCAGTCGTTCAGTTTTTCTTTTCGCTCGTTCAGTTTTTCTTTTCGCTCCTTCAGTTTTTCTTTTCGCTCGTTCAGTTTTTCTTTTCGCTCGTTCAGTTTTTCCTTTCGCTCGTTCAGTTTTTCCTTTCGCTCTTTCAGTTTGTCTTTTCGCTCTTTCAGTTTTTCTTTTCGCTCTTTCAGTTTTTCTTATCGCTCGTTCAGTTTTTCTTATCGCTCGCTCAGTTTTTCTTTTCAGTCGTTCAGTTTTTCTTTTCGCTCGCTCAGTTTTTCTTTTCAGTCGTTCAGTTTTTCTTTTCGCTCGTTCAGTTTTTCTTTTCGCTCGTTCAGTTTTTCTTATCGCTCGTTCAGTTTTTCTTATCGCTCGTTCAGTTTTTCTTTTCGCTCGTTCAGTTTTTCTTTTCGCTCGCTCAGTTTTTCTTATCGCTCGCTCAGTTTTTCTTATCGCTCGTTCAGTTTTTCTTTTCGCTCTTTCAGTTTTTCTTTTCGCTCTTTCAGTTTTTCTTATCGCTCGTTCAGTTTTTCTTATCGCTCGTTCAGTTTTTCTTATCGCTCGTTCAGTTTTCTTTTCGCTCGTTCAGTTTTTCTTATCCCTCGTTCAGTTTTTCTTATCCCTCGTTCAGTTTTTCTTATCGCTCATTCAGTTTTCTTTTTGCTTGCTCAGATTTTTTTCCCTTGTTCAGTTTCAGGGGGTGTTTTTGTCACTGAGGGGGCGGTAACCTTTCTGTTTGATCTGATTGGCCAAAATGTTTTGACCAATATTGCATATGTTCCAAATGTGCACAAAGAATTGGAAGCATTTGGGGAAAAAAAAAACAAAACATTTAAAATTGCATAAAATGTTAAAATGCGCAAACGGTATGAACACCAAAAGTGCAAGCATGAATGTCCTTAACGTGCTGAACCTTTTGACACAAAGATTGCATGAGTTTTTATAATGTCCAAAGATCTTTGAAGGATTTGAAAAAATTCCTATTCAATTTCAATAGGCCTAAAATAAAAATCGCATTAATTGCAAAAAAAATCTTAAACACTGTAAAATTTACGAAAACTAAAAGCAGGCCCGGCTCTTGGCTGCATTACACCCTAGGAAAAAAATAAAATAAAAAATACCCCTTTCCCCTATACCAGCACAAAAACACACACATGCATGCAGCCACATCCCCACAACACCCCCACCACAATCGGGGAACAGAAACAATGCAACTGCCTGGATTATGTTGCAATAAGAATTTATTTATTTTAACTCTCAAAACTTAAATAATAGTTAGTTGTGATTATAATAAAAAATACACCACAAATGGGGTTTGACCAAAATGCAGGGGAGGGGGATGAATTTCCAAGCAGTTGAATGTAAATTAAACATATCAAAATTAATATATTAAATAAATAATATTAAAATATCAAAAACTTAAAAAAACCAAAAACCTTAGCCTAGAATTAAAATTTGTCGCCCCTCCAGCAGATGGCGCCCTAGGCAGCCGCCTAGGTCGCCCATGCCCAGGGCCAGCCTCGACTAAAAGTTCAAGCAGTAATATCCTAAACTGGCTGAGCGTTTTGATACCAAGATTGCTGAAATCGCTGAAAGTATGATGGAGTATGATGGAAAACCTGCCGAAAAACGCACGAAAGAAAGTAGGAGAATCGCTTTTGCATTCACACAATAACTGCAGCGAATCCCTGGAGGCTCTGATGTATAACTGAACACGTGAAGAGTTGAACCCGTTAAAGGTCAGTTTACCTCCAAAACGGCAAAGGCCGGTGACTGGGCCGAGGTCGCCCTCTGGAATTGGGTCAGCCAGTATCGAGCCTCTCGCGGATCTCCTCCTACTTCATTGAGAAAAGCCTTAACATCGCGGTAAATCAGATTCCGGTTGGTCGGTGCATGCCGGTCAGCAGCGGAGATGCAGCCGGTGTTTTCCTGCTGGGCCAGAGCCGCAGCGCTGCCTCCCGCGCCGGCTGCGCTGAAGCTCGCCATGCGGCGCTGGGGAACTATCAACCTTCGGTGCTTACAACCGGAGTTCTGGGCCAGAGTCGCAGAACATGGGCTCGATAGGTATTTCCCCGCCATTACCATGGCTCGACAGCCAGCGGAACCGCTATTGACTTTGGACATGGCAGGAACCGGGTGTCAGCAACCACAGTTGGACAGCGTGAGGCAGAGCTACGGCCGCAGCAGAAATCTGCAGCTGTCAGCGCAGACGCGCTCTTTCACCGCTGCTGCGTCTGCAATTCTTAAATGTCAGCGGGCTGGCCCCGTGTGCGCGCTGTCCAGTTTGAAAAGGCAAACGAGCACGATGGATCCCGTTAACTTTCATCACAGTAATGAAGATAAAACAGAAAAAAAAAACCTAGCAGGAGCGTTACTATATATTAAGAGGTGGGAGGGGGCTCAGCCCTCAAGAGATGCACACAATACAATATGAACAAACGTAGTGCATTTGCTATCATCTGTGCAATATTTCCCTGTTTGCATCTTTACTTATACCATCTTAAACATCGTTGAACTCGAAATTAAACATTGTAAACTTAAAGGAAATTTTAAAAAACAAAATTGTAAATGTGAAAAAATAGATTTTAAACTTGAAAGTAATATTGAAAATTTGAATAAAATCGCAAATTTAAAACTTTAATAAAAAGAAATATTTAAACCTGGAACTGTTAAAGATTTAAAAAAAAAATTGTACTGTAAAACTTTTTTTTGTTTCTCCCTTTTTCCTTTCAGTTTTTGCCGCTGAGCTGATCCTATTTTTACTTGGGGGTGGGGCTCTGAGCTCATTGGCTACCGGGACAGGATTTCCCATGATTCCCAAAGAGGTTATAGTAATGTGACGTATTTTCTGTTCCGGAATGGTGTCTGTTCATGTGCCACCCCACTCTGATGTACCAAAGCTTTGGGAGAGCATTATCATTACCGTACGGTTGTCTGTCACCATAGGCGATGCGCCGGATAGAAGTGCAATTGTGACTGAAGTGGATTGGTTAGGAATCTACCTTGAAAAAGTTAAGCCCCTACACCCCCTGCTGGACAGGTCATGAACTGTCCTGGTTCTAAGATTTCACTCTTTTGTAAATCTGATAAAATGACTGATTTTTCCGTTTCTTACATAGGTTAAACATTACAGTTAAACACTAATTTATAAGAAGTTTGTGCTTATGGCTAATAAAAATGGCTAAATTGCTAGTTAATTTTTGAAGTTGATTTTAATAAATGGGAATGTCCACTGACATAATTCTTGTCTTGTATCCACAGAATCAACCTGGAAGCTGTACCACAAGACTAAATGATCTGACCTGAAAAATGAACTTCAGAGCTGCTTATGAATACTCAAGACTCTTGAATGTGTAGAAGAGTGACTGTACACAATATCAATGTATTTTTGTTGAGTTATATGAAAACTAATTGGATATTTTCCCTTTAGCTACAGAGGAAAAAAATCCAAATGGACAGTAACGTGGTCATGGAGTTGACCGGCATCTGCTTCCTTACACTAATAATCTAACACCCAAATATTCCTGTAATTTTCTAATATTCTCTGTTCATGTACCATCTTTTAAATGGTCATGCACATTTTTATTTGAGATCATTTTAAATAAACTTACAGCTAAATCTGAGTTTTTGTTTAATATACTGTTTTTATTTCATTTTCTGTCTGCTTTTTGTAATAAAGTGATGTGTGTTTAGTGCTTACAAACTAGAACAACAAATCAGGATTCAGTGTGAATCCTGGCTCAGAAAACTGTGCAGAGACTTTCTGGAAATGCCTTGGGATTCCCCTCCAGAGGAAGTGGCCTTTGGAGATAAACACTTTGCTAAAGCTGCTGCCCTGAGTCCTAATGGCTGAAGAACCTGGATGGATGCAGTGTTGTAATACTCAGGGCTTTAAGTGGACAACAAGAAGTAGCGGTATTCTCTTTCATAGAAGTCGAAACATAAATGCAGAGAATCTTGAATGTAGTTTACTTTCACTTTTGTATAACTTATTAAAAACATACATAGAGCATCCAAGACAAAATCTGAGTAAATTTGTTTTGTCCTGTAAAAGATTCCCGATGTATAAATGACAAAATGAACCAGAGCATGTCAAAATAAATAAATAAACAGCAAATACATTAACAAACATTTTTCTTAGTCGTTCTATTTAGAAAAGGTTCCAGCAGATCTTGGGGTTCACTTTTCTTACACTTGGGGTTTCACAAGTTAACTTCTAAAGGCAACAATAAAACACATAACCACAGATGATTTGTGATTCCTGTACTTATGAGTTATTTTGTTGCATAAATGCAAATGTCTGTCTGATGCTCAGCATTAAAATCTAAATGATCATCAGTAGAAAAATTAAAATAACTAAATGTTTCAAGTGAAATAATTTCTAATGAAAAGTAATCTGAATGATGCTGATTTTAATGAACACAACCATTTGTATAAATACAAATCAGTGATTCACTATTTGCCGAAAGAGTTACAAAATACAAAGATGCCCTTCATTGAGCTCCTGCCATTTCTGATCAGCATCACTTCCAAATACAATAACTTTCAGGACACTGTTTCCCACAATGCATTGTTTTGTAGTCATATAGCTGTGTTGCCTAAGTGGGAGCCTTGCACCCTCCCCTTTCTCGTATTTTTATGATGATTGACATGTGATGTTGAAGCACAAAACTAACTAGCACACACCGCATACCAGTTGACCCCCGTGTGTTGAAAAACAGAGTTTAAAAGTGTACAGCTCGTATGCATAAGAGCTTACTGTTATAGTGAGACATATCAATGGTTGATGCCTTTTACTGTAAGCTAGTGGGTGTGGGTAGTCTACCATTATACTATGGATAGAGATGGGATTTATGGCTCTTTTAAGGGATTCAAATTATGTCGATTAGTTCATTTCAAATCTCCATAGACAGGCTCTTTTGGCTTTTTTTGTATTCATTCACTTTTAAAAAGCCATCCTGGAGTTTATTCATTTTATCCTTGAAATAATTACAGTGAGGATTGATGGGCTGAGATCTGGATCAGAATAATTCAGATTCAGATTCCCCACCAATAACTGAGTTTGAATTGTTTTTGAAGTATCAATTACAGCTTAATTTGACAAGTGTTGACAAGATGTTAAAGTCTGATATGGATTCACTGTAAATATTTCTCTGACAGCAAATGCAGCATGTATACATATAAGGAGTGTATTTATTTGTACTTTAAATGATGCTATTAATGCAACAGAAAAAAAACAAGACTCTGCAACCTCTAAAAGTAAACATTTGGTTTGGTAGTAATAGTAGGGGATTTGAATATTCATGTCGATGACCGTAGTGACTGTCTAGGAAATGCTTTCTCAGCTTTACTAGATAATGTTGGTTTCACACAAAATGTAAAGGAACCCACTCACTGTCACAAGCACATCCTGGACCTTGTTTTAACTCATGGTATAGAGATCAGCTGTGTTCCCTCATAACCCCACACTCTCAGATCACTTTCTAATCACCTTTTAAGTTGTTCTAGAGAATTCCACCGCTCCAATAAATAAAGAACAGCTCAGAAGAACATTGACTGACCGTTCTGTAACTGAATTTAAACTTACAGTCCAACCAATATGTAGTAACATGCTGAGCAAACACTCTGAGAGCAGCTCCCAAAGTTTCAGTCCCAGAAAAAAATGATCAGTTTGTTGATGATTCCATGGAGGCCCTCAGGAGAACATTTGATGTTGTTGCTCCTTTGAAACCAAAACTGTTTAGACAAAACCGAGTATCACCGTGGTACAACGCTGAAACACGTTCCCTTAAACAAGTAACCGTAAGTTAGAAAGAGAATGGCGCCGATCCGGCTCAGAGCAGTCCCTGTATAGCTGGAAATAAAGCCTTTTAAATTATAAAAAAATCTCTGCATAAAGCCAGAATTCAGCTTTAATAGCACAGAATGGAAATAATCTGAGATTTCTTTTTAGTACTAAAGCCAGACTGACTAGCAGTCACAGCTCAGTGGAATCATGTTATCCTGCTACTCTCAGCTCTGAGGAATTTCTTCATTCTTTGATAGTAAAATCCTAAATATTAGACATAAGCTGAACAAAGTTATCCCTACTGTCAGCCCAGAGCAGGCTAAAGCAGTAGAAACAAAGGCATCTATAGAAACCTCTGTAACATTAGACTGCTTCACTGCCGTAGATCTAGCAGAATTAACATCACTTATTACATCCTCCAAAAGCTCAACTTGTCTTTTAGACCCAATCCCCACTAAGCTTTTTAAAGAAACCTTCCCCCTAATTAATGAATCGTTTAACTATTATAAATACTTCTCTAGAAACAGTTTACAGTCTTTTAAATATTTAGTTGTTAAGCCTCTTCTGAAAAAGCCCAGTTTAAATCCTGGCATTCTGGCCAATTATAGACCAATATCAAATCTCCCCTTTATCTCAACGATATTAGAAAGAGTTGTAGTTAAACAGCTATACTTCCACCTACAGGACAATAGCCTCTTTGAAGATTTCCAGTCAGGGTTCAGACCTCACCATAGCACTGAAACTGCATAATTAGAGTCACTAATGACTTGTTACTGGCCACAGAAAAGGGACTCATCTCTATTCTGGTCCTGTCAGATCTTAGCGCAGCCTTTGACATTATAGACCACAGCATTTTACTCCAGAGACTAGGGCATGATATAGGGATCAGAGGATCTGCCTTTCAATGGTTTAAATCCTACTTATCTGATAGGTACCAGTTTGTTCATGTAAATGGACATTCCTCCCATCATAGTTGAGTTAGCTACAGAGTCCCACAGGGCTCAGTTTTAGGACCCATCCTGTTTATGCTTTACATACTGCCTCTAGGGAACATAATCAGGAGACACTGCATTAAATTTCACTGTTATGCAGATGATACACAGTTGTATCTATCCATTAGGCCTGACCAGAATGACCCCTTCGAGAAACTTAATGCCTGCATTAGTGGCATCAAGATTTGGATGGCAGTTAATTACCTCCTCCTAAACCCAGAAAAAAAACCAAAGTCCCAGGTCCAAAATACCTAATAGATGCCATACCTGTTCAGATGGTCTCCCTGGATGGTGTAAATATAGCCTCCAATCCCACAGTTAGAAACCTGGGGGTTTTATTTGACCAGGATTTATCATTTAAGGCTCACATATCACAGGCTTGTAAAGCTGCATTTTTTTTCATCTACGCAATATTTCTAGGATCAGAAACATATTATCTAGAAGTGATGCTGAAAAACTCATCCATGCATTTGTTACGTCTAGGCTGGATTACTGTAACTCTTTGCTAGCAGCGTGTCCTAAAAGTTCTTTAAAAAGTCTTCAGCTTGTTCAAAATGCAGCAGCTGGATTGTTAGCAGGAACCAGCAGAAGAGAACACATTACTCCTGTGTTAGCTTCACTTCACTGGCTCCCAGTTGAATCTAGAATCAAGTTCAAAATCCTCCTGCTAACCTATAAGGCCTTGAATGGTTTGGCCCAATCCCATATTAAAGATCTCATAGAGCCTTACCAACCAAACAGAACACTTCACTCACTAAATGCAGGACTGCTCGTGGTTCCTAGAATCTCTAAAAGTACAGTTGGAGGAAGAGCCTTTAGCCACCAAGCTCCTGTTTTATGGAATAAGCTTCTGGCTCATGTAAGAGAGACTGACACAGTTTCTACATTCAAATTTAGAATTAAAACATTCCTCTTTGGACAGGATTATTGCCAGGCTAGCTAGTAATCAGAGAATATTTAACTTACTTCTCTATCTCACCTACTCTAATGAAGTTTACCACACTAGCTCTACTCGCTCCTATTCCCTCTTCGTCTGCCTCCCCCCTCCTCTAACATCCCCCCGGGGGGGGGGGGGGGTCTATATAAAAAAGCTGAATATAAATACAAATTAAATAATTAAATTGGTTTCTTAATGAAAAAAAAATCTCACTACACTTTTTATAAAAAGTGTATTTTATATAAAAACACCTTTTACATTTTTATAATAAATAAACTATAACAGTGTTATATTTTCTATAGGCTGTATAATGATTTTAATCTGACAGCAACACATTCAAGTTCCTTTCAAGATAAAATTCCGTGTCAATAAAGATCCTCCTAAAGCAGTAAATTTACTTGCATTTATTGTTATGCAATTCTGTCATTGAAGAACTTTACTTCTGACAAGAAACTATAGATACTGCTGTGCAGCAGAAGATAAATATGTGAGCTTTAAACTTAATCTAATAATAAACAGTTCTGACTATAGATCATTTTACTCAGTCATCTGACGTGTGTGCATTTTGGAGGATTGATAAAACACACAAGGCTTCTTAATTTAGTGTCATGTCAGGAGGGTTTAAAAACAAGTTTATTTTATTATTGTAAGATCACCTCATTAAAAAATGACCCTAAATGACCAAATGTAACAAACAAACTCATTATTGGTACAAATCAAGCTTCTATGAAGCTACCATACAAAAGCTTCTGTTGAAACATTTTAATAAAAGAACATTTTTATAAACAGAAAAACTCATGACTACAACTGCACCCCGTCCCTCACCCCTCTGCTCGCTGATGCTAGCCCCCTTCCCTCAGCAATGTGCAGCGACTCTCTCCTCTTGTATTATGTCATGGAGGTTTTTCCGTGAATCCGTGTTCACAACTCCTGTGATATTTGCATCTGAAGTTAAAGGGAAGAACTTGTTTGAGCTTTTATGGGAATGTGTAAAACTCAGGGGAGGGAGGAAAAAATGACCACATCTCGAGTGTCAGTACTGAGTACCGGCAGTACCTTCTGGCATGGAGAAGTGGCGGTACTCTAAAAAGCTATTTTTAGGTATCCCGGTACTGAGTACCGGAGAGCACTTGCCCACTTAAAGCACTGAACATACCAGTGTCACCCGAATCAACATGCACATTGTTGTTTTTAACGTGAGCTGGCTTGCATGTCAACAACAGCAGAGGTAAAGTGTTCAAAGCTGATCAGAAACAATAAACCAAGCTTAGTGATGAGTAATGCGTTCATCTCTGAGGTTACATTTACCTACTACACAGATCAAAAAGAAACTGGATTGGAAATCAAATTGAAAATGAAAACAACTGATGATCATTTTTTACAAGCAGCTAATGCAGGACTAAACCATTTATCAATTATGTGTTGCACTGGGATTACAAAGTTAAAAGAATAAGCATTAAGAGTTGAAAGTCATTTGTACAACTTACTCTGCAATAATAAAAGTAATTCATCTCTCTGTGGTTTGGGTGGCAGTCGAAGGCAAGAGCCTTGGCGGCCCAAACCCCGGTCATGGAACTTAGCTTTTGGGACACAGAACGTAATCTTTCTGGGAGGGAAGGAGCCTGAGCTTTTGCTAGAGGTCGAGAGGCCGCAACCCGGTCCCTGATAAGCGGAAAAAGATGGATGGATATATATGCATTATTCATAAGTATGCCATGCTTCCCTCAATCTTTGATGTGCACAGATGTCCGTCGAGGGTCATTGAGTATGAACAAGTACGAATAAACCACGCAAAGAAAGATCAACCTGTGCTTTACTGAATTTCATCACTGTGACATTGGGAATGGCACTGGGAGGAAATCACATTGCTTCAGCACCATGGACAGTAATGCTTGCCCTTGATGTATTGTTTTAACCCTTGTGTGGTGTTTGGGTCTGTGGGACCTGTTTTCAGTTTTTTTAAATAGAAAAAGGAAACAATAAATTTTCCTACAACCTGAAATTCATAGGCTTGGCTCATTTTCTGTGAAGAACATAAATCAAAACACATTTTCACTGACCGCATACTGTACACCCACCCTACACATATTTATTACATACAGGGTATTTGGGTCTACTGGACCCAGTGTGGAAAGTATAGGTCCTGTGTACCTTCACTCTGTCTTCCTCCTTTCTGGGGCGACTTTTCAAAGCCGCAAACTAAGGCTGACAAAGGCTGAAACAAAAAACAAGAGGGGGAAAAGGCCAATTTCCTCCATCAGAAAACCTGGCAAATAGACCTGAGGCACACTCAAACAAAATCATTTGGTGGGTGAACATAATACAGTTGTGGAAAGAATTTCCACTTATACCAAATATGTTAATATAGCAATAAACATGTGTGTTGGGAGATCTGAATGCAATTATGTTGGCGCAACATCATGTATTAATGTTGCTGTAACATGATGATTGCAGCAGTTGACCTGGCCCTGTTTTTAGTGTCAGGAAATGGTGGCGAAGGACCTGACTGTAGAAATTTGTGAACCCCAGGAAGCTTTGAAGATCCTTCACTGACGAGGGCAGAGGCTACTGTAGTACTGCATCAACCTTGCCTTGGTCCATGGTGACCCCCTGAGCACTGATGAAATTCGTGTTTTCTTGTTTGTCGTAAATGTTGAGGTTGATCAGGGGCTGGAGAACTTGACGAACGTGAGAGACGTGTTGTTCAAAGGAGTCTGAATGGATGATCATATCATCTATAAACACTATTACAAAGTTGTGGAACATGTCATGAAAAATGTCATTAACAAACACAGAGGGGGCATTATAAAGATCAAAGGCATGACGAGATACTCATAATGTCCCAAAGTCGTAGAAAAGACCGTCTTCCATTCATCACCCTCGTGGATGCAAATTCAATTGTGGGCACTCAGGCGATCTAACATGGTGTAATACTGTGCCCTTCTTAACTGCTCTAGAGCTGGGGAACCAAGGGCAGAGGGTAGCGGTATTTAACAGTGATCCTGTTCAAGCTACAAAAGTCAATGCACGGACTTAGAGCACCATCCTTTTTCTTAAAGAAAAAGGACCCAGCTGATGCAGGAGACGTGGAGGTCTTATGGAACCCTTTTGCAGTTCTTCTTGAATATATGTTTGCATGGCCTCTGTCTCGGGTTTTGAAAGCGGAAAGATCCCGCCTCGAGGGGAGCTTCATGCCAGGAAGCAAGTCTATGGCACAGTTAGAAGATCTTTAAGGGGGAAGACGTGTGGCATGTTGCTTTTAAAAGGCTTCCTGAAGGTCTCGGTATTGTTGAGGTATGACACAGGCCGTTTCATCAGAGTCACTTACATGGAACTTGGTGGATGGGATTTGGTTGTAATGGGGAAAACCAGCTGGGACTCACTCTGGAAAAAACAATGATGATAGACAGCTGAGGTAAAGAGGATTTATTTCGATGACCAATTTAGGGTGGGGTTATGAGTTTCGAGCCATAGCAGCCCCAGAAGAACAGCACATTGTGCGGAGTTACTGGTGAAGAGCCGGATGGTTTCCAGATGGTCATTCTGGCTTCGTAGTTCTAAGACTTGCGTCACAAACTTGAACTGACCAGACTCCACGGGACGACCATCTATGGCAGAGATTGCCACCCGCGAAGTGCAGGGGAATGTGGTTAGCATGTGAAAATCTACATCAATGAAATTTCTTGCTGCCTCTGAATCTATTATAGGGGTGGTGTTGATATGGCTACCCTGAACAGATAGTGTTATCGGAATCTCAAAGGTAAGCAAAGGCTCACTTACCGACCTGCCCGATTATCAGGGAGGAAGATCGGGGCAGGAAGGCCGCAGATGACCGGGCTGCCCACGTTAGAGGCAGAGATGTTCGTGCATGCGCCGACTTCTCTCTTCAGGGATGAGATGAGTGGATCCTAACTGCATGGGTTCTGTAGCGGTGCTCTGTCTTTGGCTGAACAGGTTGTTGACATTGAAGGAGGTTTCATTTTGGCGTTACTAGATTTCCTGGCCCAGAGGAAATTGTCCAATCTCATAGTAAGGCGATTAACTGATCCAGATTGAGATCTTCATCCCGGTATGCGATCTCACACTGTAGCTCCACAGAAAGCAGACAGGATCGCGGCCAGCCACTCTAGGGCTTCACCAGATAATAGAGAGCACAGGAGGGATACCTTGGCTTTTTCAGTGGGATACTGGTGAGCCTGCTGTTGTAGATACAGCTGGCACTGCATGAGGAAGCCATTACATAGTTTTGGTTTTCCACAAAATGTATCTGGTAAAGCAAGAAGGGAAATGGTTGTTGACGTACCGGACGCGGAGGGTTCTCCAGTGGCGTCAGGATGAGCCCTCACGGTGGAACTGGGACTAACTTCAGGTTAGTCTGTAGACGAGTCATAATGGCTTCTGTAACAGTCGTTAGGTGATGTAATTGGCGTCCATGCTCAAACAATGTGGCGGTAATGAATGAATACTTGTTGCTGGACCCAAATCTGGCGAATTCTTCTGTAATGAGGACTCTGAGGCATGTGATTCATGTGCAACAGATTTAATGCAGGAGGCACAAGAGGACAAGGCAAGGCGAGGTCACAAGGCAGGCGAGGGTCAAAACACAGGAGCAAGACAGAAGTTGAGAGAACCAGGCTTATGTCAAAAACACACAGACAGGCAAAACTGGGAGTGCTTAGTATGAACGTGAGTGAACAGTTCAAGACTTTGCAAAGGGCGGTTTCTTATACAGTGTGGTGATGAAGTAATGAGATTCAGCTGGTGATGACAGAAAGCTTGTGAAAAGGAGTAGGTTGGGAGTTGGAGTTCCACAGGAAGGCTGGAGTGGTTAATGTTCAGGTGAGCGCTCCCTCTGATAGTTGGAGGAGGACGGATGGGTGAGTCCTGGCAAAGCTAAGCTAAATATGCTCAAATCTAGCGAAAAGAACAAGCAACTGTTTTTAGAACTAAAGCTCCAAATAAAAAGGTTTCCAACAAGAAGGGGACAGAGGTTAAGCTCTATAAGCTGTACAGGTTGACAAGTGGCTGCACGAGCAACATATTTTTACTAAGAAATACAGGGCAATATAAAACATTTGAGTTATGTGACCAGAACTTTTTTCTTTTTTAATGCACACCCTGCAGCCAATCAGAATTGAGCATTCACCTGGACTTTGGTATAAACAAATTTAACCTAGTGCAAACAAATAAATAAAAAGGAACCAAAGGGAGTTCTAACCTATTGTCAGTCTTACCCTTAAAATGCTATTGATCATTTTTTAAATAAACATGCAAGAATATACTATTAAGTGGGAGTAAATGTATTTGTGTGTGGGGGTTTGGGGGTTGGACTTCTCTTGGGATGACTGCATAGAGTGTGCTCAGACTATAGACATATTTTATCAATAGACAAAGCAGGTGTGACACCACCAATAAAAATGAGGCCATTGATTATTTTCATTACTGCATTACAAGCGCCATCATTTGGAGACAGAAGACAGTGATGGAGCCAGAGGTCAGGCATTTTCCCAGTAACATCTGGGTGATGTTACTCCTGATCTTTCCAGCTCTCTATTCACCGTCCATGGACTCACCTTAGCTAAGGTACTTTTAGTCTAGGATGACGGGCCAGGATTCATTTGAGTCTGGAGTAGGAGCCTTGCTTTCACAGAGAATCTAATGACAAATTTTACCCCATGAATATTTCTCCTGCATGTTCACTAATACAAAAGAAACAATAAGGGAGCAAAGAACTTCTAGCTGTGATGGATGTTCTCAAGCTTCTGTGCTACTGATTGTCAGGAGGCAACATTCTGTCTCCCCCTCTGGTCATCAGCGAGACCCATCACCTGAGTACTGACTACAGCTATCTCCACATCTGGTCCTCATCATGTCATAAGCCACCAAGACATTTAAGCAGTGCTCAGTCAGATCACCTGTTACTTGACCCTGCTTTGTTCCTGTTCCAAGGCGGCTCCTTGCCACCTGCCCCGACCTTCTGCCTGATCCTACACCGTGTTTTAGCTCTGTGGACTTGTAGTGCAGCCTGGCTGCTGTCTGCCTGCCTTTTGTATTAAATCTGCTGCAAGTGGAACTAGCTGTCTGCCCGTTCTTTTGATACTGATAGGGTGCAGCAGCTTTTTTTTAGCGATTACTTTTTTGAGAAACACCCCCCGAGCGCCAACCCTAACATTCTTCCTTCCTCCACTCCTGCTCTTTTTCCCCTCGACCTCTTGGCTTTGATTTTTCTACCCTAAATTCCTTTCTCTTTTCTCATCAACCCCTTCCTTTTTCAATTCCCCTCCTTTCTCATTTTCCTCTTCTATTCTCACTTTCCTTTAACCTATTCTTTTAACCGCCATCCTTTAATTATATGAAAACAAATACATTTTTTACCCTTGCAATGTTTGACACAAGTAGTTTTAAATGAATTCAAATAGGCTTTAAATTATTTTGATGAAGCTGTGCATTTTTTATTGCAACCATTTAGATATTGACATTTATTTGCTCACATTTAAGGGGTCAGGAAAAAAAAAACAGGAAAGGTAAATGTCCAAGTTATAACATGTAAGAAAAAACACTTCACCAAAGAATGCTTAGTTGTTTTCATTTGATTTAGATTGACACATGTGACTCCATTTAAATCAATACTAAAATCCCTCATGACCACATCTCCCACACAAACTTGCTTATTTAGAAACATGGAATCTGTAGAGAACTGTGACACAACATAACTGGCCATACATCCAATTATTACTTTCACAAATTACATTAACCTGACAGAAAAAAATCACCAAAACAACAGGGAAGGTCATACTGATACACTGATCAAGTATGAAATATTCTTATTTTTATGGTAATTTTGAACTTCTTATATACTGTATATTAGGGCTGGGCGATAAAACGATAGCTTTTGATATTGCGAAAGTACTTTTTCGCGATAATAAAATGAGCCTATGCGATAGACTTTTATTTTGAAGGGTCAAAGTCATGTTTGTTAGCTTTTCTTCTGGTGAATTTCTTTCATCCTCTTCACATCTACCATCTGCACGCTTGGTAAACAAAGCACACGCGACGGTAGACACAGCACTACACCTGTGCAGAGTTTAGTTTGGCTGAAGAAACAGCGAAATATGTTGTGATTTATAACATGATCCAGTCAGAACTGGAGGATAAAGCCGCTTCATTTAAAGCAGCAACAAACAGATTCATAAAATGTGTTGATTTGGAGACAGAGCTGTTGTTAGGTTAGACATCGATGCTAGCTTGTTAGCCGCTAATGCTATGATGCTAGCTTGTTAGCCGCTAATGCTATGATGCTAGCTTGTTAGCCGCTAATGCTATGATGCTAGCTAGTTAGCCGTCATTGCTATGATGCTAGCTTGTTAGCCGCTAATGCTATGATGCTAGCTTGTAAGCTGCTAATGCTATGGTGCTAACTACCTGTTCTGTGTGTCCTGTTTGATCACGGACAGCTTTAATGTCGGACAGTGTTTTCACAGACCGGCCTGTAAGACACGGCGGATAAATACAACAAGATGAATTCATAGGACATTCATAAGGAGACTTGAATCCACTGTTTTAGCAGCGTCTGTGTAGCATAACAGAGTCTGTGTTACACTGAAAACTGTGACCTGTCAGATGTTGTGTTCAGTCCTCTTGCCTCCTTAAAGCTGCAGCTTTATTTTCAATAATGATATATAATGACAATAACCCAAAACATTTTACTGTTTTCAGGCGTCTTTTGTTATGATTTAATATAAAATGTGATCACCTGGAGGCAGAATTAGGAAATCTCTATTAAATCTGTCAGTAAAGACGTGCTCATACCATTTATACATTACTTTTATGCAATTTCATTTTCTTTTTATCACCTGAAACAGTTCCACCAAACATGTTCAAACTCAGACTGAAATAAACCAGAATTCTCCAGCAAAATAAACAAAGTTCAGACCTTAGCAACAGACTAAGCTACCAGAAGAAAATCACTGAATTTGTTTTTAGTTCCTTGATTATTCACAGGGTGTTTTTTCTGTAAAACATTAGAATTTATTTGTAGAATCAATGCATTGTTTTTAAATGGAACTGATCAAGCAGTTTAGTGTTCTGTTTTATTTGTTCTCTTTAGAAACTTGAAAGCTTTTGGTTTAATTTTCAGTTTTAGTTTATAATATTTACACCTTTTTTTTTGTTTTCTGTGAAAAAAACTGTTGCACTGTGTTCTTCCAGTGCATCTCTTTTGTTTAAAGTATGATAGGAAAAAAAGATTTCAATGTAAACAACCTGCTGATGATTACACATTTCTCTAATGAGCCACAGAGCGTTCACATTTAACAGATATAGTTATTTGGGTTATATCATGATGTATATTGTTATCGCCTGACGTGAAAAAAACAATATCGTGATGTAAAAAATTCACTATCGCCCAGCCCTACTGATATATATATATATATATATATATATATATATATTAATATATACACAATTTGTGCTCATAAGTTTACATGCCATGGAAAAGATTGTGAATTCTTGGTCATTTTAATAGAATATGGATATTATCTTAAAACGTTCATCCATTATTTTGTCAAAGAATCCTGTTATATCTTTTGATAACAACAAAAACTTCCCAAGTGACTCTGTTCAAAAGTTTACATACCCTGATAACTTTGTTCTGGAAAACATGAACAAAAGCAGATATAAAAAGGTTTGAACAACAGCTAAAGGTAACCATCCTCACCTGTGACTCATTTACCTGTAATGCTCCTGTGGATGTTTTAAGATGTACAGTAAGGAGATACCTGAACACTTCAAAAATGTGCTGTATTGTTGAGTCCCCATAAGAAAGACTCTTGCATAAATGCCCCAAAATAGCTTGTTTGCAACATGCCAGCAGTACAGAGACAAGCCTCCAAACTTTTGGACCAAAGTAATTTGAAGTGATGAGACCAAGATTGAAATTTTGGCCACAACCATAAATGCTACACTTGGAGAGGAGTCAACAATGATACTATTTCTCTTGTGAAACACTGAGGCGGATTGCTGATGGTTTGGGGATGTGTGAGCTACAAAGTAAAAGATGTGAGCTACAAAATAAAGAACCTCATCCACAGTGACCACAAGATACTTCAAGTTGTTATTGATTCAAGATGAGGCAAAACAAGGTATGAAAAACAAGGGCATGTAAATTTTTGAACAGGGTCAGTTTCTGTTGTCATTATGATTTAAAAAGGGTAAGCTGAATTTATATTGACAAGAAGGTCTTTACACATCCACAAACTATGACTGGGACAAACAGTTTCATATTCTATGAAAAATGATCAAGAAATCATAATTTCTTCCAGGTTACGTAAACTTGTGAGCACAACTTTATACTTTTTACTTAACAGAATCAAACAGCATTTTAAAGGGATTACATTTGCACACAGAACAGCTCCTGTTTCATATATAATACATAAACACAACAGCCTTTTTTTCAATTCACATCTTCAAATATAGGCGCTTTAAACATTTTTTCACTTAACCGAGTTTTATACTGTGTGTTAAGATGCACAACAATAACTACCTTCTGTTTGACAAAAAGATGTGTGACTAACACCACAAACGGTTAGGGTAAGAATGCAGGTAGTTTTTATTTTTACACACACTTTGCACAGAATGTCACTTCTTTCAGTCATCTATTGCATGTGTCTTTAAAGACAACAGAATTCTAACAGGGCAACTTCCAGTTGTTGGACACAATCTGTGATGTTCCAATGTTGGGACATTAGCCCTACAGGAACATGCTGAACATTTTTGAACCAATTGTTTAGATATAATGATGAGTCAGTGTGTTCATAAATAAATACATGGTGTCTTCTGCTTTTTCTTCTAATTTTATCCTATACATCTAGTTACTTGAAGAATGGGTGACGCTTCCTTCAGTTCATCAAGGTCCTTCACTCATAAAAGCTGCGATCTCTACATGTAGGAGAAGGAAAGAGAAGAGATTTATTATATTTCCTTTGTAGGTTGTGTTTGTATCAGTACAAATCTACCATTATCTATGTCTAAGATTTAAATAAGAAAAACTGAAGCAGAAACAAAATCTTAAAAGGCTGAGAGTGTCCCCAGCCTGCAAAAAAAAGCAAAGTTGTTTATGAAACCTAAGTTGACTCTCATTGATAGACCCTTGTTGGTATTCCCATGCTTTTGTGTGGCTCTGTAATTAAATGATTGAACCAGCGTGCAATACAGAATCTTTGGAGTAGGTGGCTCAACTCTTCCACACCATCTTTTATTTATAGTTTTAGGACATTTTTAACATAAACACTAACCTTACAAGAGAAGTTACATGTTACATGGTTTCAATTTGAATGTTTTCAATCCTAGTAAGATTTAGGTGTAGACATAAATAAAGGTTGTTAGAATAAGGTTGTGTCTCAGTCTCAGACTATAACTCAATTATAGACAAGACAAGGTTCTACTTAGAGTAGCTGCAGAAAAACAAATAGATTGAGCAGATTTATTTTAAAGCCAAAGCATTAGAGAAAAGTTAGAATAAAATGGGTCAATATTTTTCTTCTAGAATTACTAATCTTATTTTTTTCACCAATACATTTTAGCATTTACAGTTTTTTCTTCAGGTTTTCTTGCTCTAGGACAACAGTTATTATCCAACAATAGCTGTGTTATAATATGTTAATGTTAATTCTTATTTTTTACTTCTTTGTGTTTTTTAATTAATGTAGTTGATTGCTCCATAATTCAACCACTGCTAGCGTGTAGCTGTTACATGTAGCTGTTGTCTGATTACTTAATTTTCTCTGAAGACCTTATTAATTTTTCAGAAGTTACATTAGATATATCTGAGTTGGAAAAAATGTAAAGCAGAAATGGTTCCTAGAAGCTACAGCTACAACGAAAGTCTAGTAATAAACAGGTTCTAATCTATTTGCTAGGGGATAAAATAAATTCTGTTAGCTGCCATCACATGACTTTTTGTAAGCCTTACCAGCAGGAGGGTCAGCCACAACTTAAATTCGTATTTGGTCACCTTCATTCAGCCTGGTAATGGTAAAATAACCATCTGGGTTAATTATTTAATGAATATAAAAAAAGGCTACAAATTGTTTTGCTTGTTCTGCATTGTAAGGAGTTTAAATACTACTAAATCCTGTTGTGATAGAATGTAGTCAAACATGTGTAAGAAAACAAATAATAATGAAAACATCAAATAACAGATCATGAGTAGTAATGGAAGGTTGAATTTAAAGTTTTACTTATAGAAGAGAAGGTAAATTACTGTACTTACGCTCCTTCCTCTCTAAGCAGAGATAGAAACTTGGTCACTCTGTAATCTGGATCCATCTACAGATCAGGCATAAATTGGAAAAAATAGGAATATTAATATAGCAGTGTAAAAGAAAGTGGTGAGATATTCTGTAGGTGGAGGTGGAACTGCAAAAAGAATCAGCTTTGAATTCCTTATTTGCTGTGATGATGGACAGACAAACAGATGTGGTTAGACTAGAGTCTCTGTGGATCTTTATGTTTGTAGATGACAATGTGATCTGTAGTGAGAGCAGGGAGAAGGTGGAGGAACATCTAGAGAGGTGGAGGTTTGATCTGGAAAGGAGAGGAATGAAGGTCATCTGCAGCAGGACAGTTTCTGTTTGTAAATGAGAGGAACTGAAGAGGAATGGTGAGGTTACAGGGAGCAGAGGTGAAGAGGGTGGAGAACTTTAACTACTTTGTGTCAACAGTTCAGAACAACAGAGAGCACAGAACAAGACGAATAGACAAGCTGGTTGAAACGGGTGGAGAAAGGTTTCAGGTGCAATATGTGACTAAAGAGTGTCATCAAGAATGAAAGGAAACGTGGTGAGAGCAGCCTTGTTGTTGGTTTATAGACTCTGATGCAGAGACAGGGGCAGAGCTGGAGGAAGCAGAGATGAAGATGTTGAGGTTCTCATTGGTAGGGACCAGGATGGATAGAAAGGTTGGACATAGGCATGGGCATTGTCAATGCCCCCCAAATTCTGTGACCTCCCCATTGTGATAGCCAAAATGTGAAAATAGTCAGAGCATATTCAAAGTGCATTATATAGAATAAAAGATAAGAAAAAGGAAAAGAAAGACAGACAGAAGTGAAAAGAAAAATACAATTGAAAAAAATATATGTAGATAAAGCTTGAGCAGGGCACTAACCAGTGTTAGTGCTGGGGCAACATATATATATATATATATATATATATATATATATATATATATATATATGTATAGCTTTCAGTGCATTTTAGGGGCTCAGAGGGATATGACACCCCAAACACTAAGCACATCCAGACTCCCCCACCCCAGTGCTCTACCTGGACCCCATTGTGGAGGTGGTTAAATCTGAACCTGATGAATTCGATCAGGAGTGAATCCATCACAGGAAAAGGTCATGGAGATAAATGCAAGGACGCAGATGGAGATGGTTTGGACACATTGAGAGGAGGAACAGTGATCACATTGGTAAATGGATGCTGAGGTTGGAGCCACAGAAAAGAGGAAGACCAAAGAAGAGGTTCATGAACGTAGAGAAGGAGGACATGAGAGTGGTTGATGTGAGTGAGGAGGATGCAGAGGAGAGGATTGCATGAGGCAGATGAATTGCTGTGGTGTCCCCAAAGAGAGCAACTAAAAGGTAAAAAAGTAGGATTAGTCTATTTAAAATTATTTTAAAGAGTAAGGAGCTGTAAACTAACATAATGCTCTGCAGTCTACAGAACATTATTTCAGTGTCTGCCCTATTCAACTACACTGTCTGATAAAATCAAACTTTTAAAATATTTGACAAGACTTTTAAGAGACAGAGTCGGAATGAGGTAGACAGAAAAGATCATTCATTTTTAACTTTGAATGATGATCAGCTAGCAGAGGGGGTGGGGAGCTCTGAACACTTACAAAACAACATTTCAAAGGCTTAAAAGCATCATAAAGCACTGTCCCAACACAAAAAACTCTCAGCTTCTATATGTTTGCACATCTGCTGACCAGGACAAAAACAAATTTACTGTTCATTGTTTTTACATAAGAAATGATGGATGGAATAATGGGCCACTGTCAATGTGAAAATATCAAAGTGATGGAAAGATTAGTCTTAAAAAAGGATAAATATTGAATTTTAAAACTAAATTGAGTGTTACACAATTCTCTTTAATGACAATGAAATGCTTTCAGTTTAAAGCTGTGTTGGTGTCTTCTGTACCTGCAGAGACATCTCTATGAGGACAAGAAGCTTCTTGATGCCAATCCAGACTCGCTTGCCCTTGAGCTGCTGTGCGATGCTGGCTCTTTCTTTATCTGTAAAACTCCCGAGTAGCTGCAGAGAGTCGGAAAATAGTGTTTTAAGCCTAGCGACCTTGTAAATATATGCTGAAGTGCCTCAATTAAATTGTTTATATCTCAACAAAAAAGCCAAGCTTTTTACTCTGAAAAACAAGACAAAAGCATCCAGTATGTTTCCAGACTACTTTATCTTTTGTCAAAGAATCTAAGACAGGAAAACTTTGTTTTTCCTTTTTCAGAAGCTGTGACTAAAACATTTGGAAGCAAACTGTTGTTTAGACTAACCTTAGGCATCCATCAAAGGGAACTTCTTCATTTAAAGTCTTGCTAATTACAAAAACAGTGAAGAAAGTAACTGGGGTTAAGACTTTTTAATAGTGCAGCACTGTACCTCTAAGGCATCCACCAGCTGCTCTCCAGTGGATATATTGGGAATATGGATTGTGGTGCTGAAGGCGTCCAGCATTTCCATCTCCTGCAGAACATCTTTCCTGCTGGTGGTTCCAATAATGAGCAGCTTTCGACCCTGAAGAACAGATTTTTGGTTTGTTTGTTTGATTGTTATATTTAGCATCAAAAGGCTGTCGTTTGGTTTTGTTATGATCAATCGATCATAATGTTAAGTTAGTCTCTATTGTGAGATTTAATACAAGGCAGTTCTTGTCTGTTAACTCTACATAATCTCCTTAATTATATTAATAATACATTTTATTTAAAGCACTTTTCTTGCCATTCAAGAACACTGTACAGTACAAAAAAAAGAGCAAGAATAAATACACGTTAAAAAACAGGAGCATAATAAAAACAGCCAACGGATGGATGGATAATAAATTTAGAGGAAGAAGGCAGATTTAAAGAAGTGAGTTTTAAGTCTGGATTTAAATATGGGTAAGGAGTCAATGATACAAAGATCCTGTGGGAGAGAGTTCCAGAGTTCGGGGGCCGAGTGGCTGAAGGCTCGGCTCCCCATAGTGACCAGTAGGGTGGGGGGTACGCAGAGCTGCAGAGAGGAAGAAGACCGGAGAGAACAGGAGTGAGTGTAGATGTGGAGAAGATCAGATAGATAAGGCGGGACAGGTTATGGAGAGCTTTCAAAGTGAGAAGAAGGAGTTTGAAATGTATTCTGAGCTTGATTGTCTGCCAGTGGAGCTGCCAGTGGAAAGGGTGATCGACCTCTGATCGAAGGATTGCAGGTTCGATTCCCGCCTATGTTTGTGGTAAAGAAACAATGTCCAAAGTCTAAATAGTTCAATTCTTCTGCTGCCTCGTTTCTTGTTTCATTTCCTTCTTCTAATGTTCTCTTCTGCTTCATTCTAGTTTTCAAAATAGTCAAATTCACCAAACAGGTTAAAGGAAACTATAAAATCAACCATGTCTTTTCTACTGTCTTGCTGTTGTAATAAACTGTGAATTAAAGTCTGTCCATACATCATATTAATAAGTTTGTGGTCAACATGTTATGGAGTGCTCAGAAAGTCTTCCTATTGCTTTTTGTTTTTAATTAGAAGAATCTGGATCTAACGTTTTTATTTGTATTTTTTTTATTGTTCAAGGTTAAAAAAAAATCCCTTTTGATAGTGTAAAGTTAGAGTTAGAAGTCTGTTATCTTAAAAAACTCCTTCAAGCAACTTTTTTAGTTGTTAGTTTTGACTGCAATCTCAATCTCACAAATTTAAATTAAATACCTCAAAATGAGGCTTTTTACAACGATTCTTCGGTTACAAATATTTGCAATTAAAATCGGTTATTTAAATAATTAATTACAGGTGACAATTACTTCATCACACAAAAAATAATCACATGACAGCACTCATTTTTATTACTTCACAGATATTTGGTTGCTCTGAAGGAAAGTAACAAATTAATAAAAAGTGTTTTTGTGTTCAGCGATCAATGACCTTGGGTGGAGGTTTCTTCAGTAGCACCAAAAGAGCTTGCAGAACCAAGTTGGAGAAACGAGGACCAATGGGGACATAGTCCAGCAGACGCTCAATGTCATCCACCACCACACAGCTGAGCTGGGATTTGTAAGCATCATCAAAGACCTGTAACAGCAAGCAAGCAAGTTGAGTCATCAAAAACAGTACAGCCACCATTTAAAGACTACGTTAAAAAATGAATAAAATAAAAATTCCTTCAAGAGGGGAACATTAACAAGAAGTCTTGGAAACATTATAAAGCAGCTCGGCCACTTTTACAGACCGGTGTCTAAAGCAATGAAAATGAAGTGAAATTTCAACTTAAAGTCCCCCACGGGCATATATCAAACTCCACGCACACAATTAACATTCCAGTCTCCACGCCCAGATTCCATGCCTAAATTCCTAATATAATCATATTCGGTCTTATAATATTATATATATTACATATATTATATCCAGCACTAGTCAGTGCACAACATATTCAATTTTCACAAAATTCTGTAAAAAATGTGCCTGTCATGGCTCAGCTGTCCGACTCCTCCTCCGACCGCCAGAGGGAGCTCTCTCCAGAATTCTGATCCATCACATCTGCACCAGCTGTGTCACATCTCCTTATCAACATCACCACATTTAAATGTTCGTAATGCCTTTGCTTGTTGCGAAGTATTGCTTTGCCCTGCATTCAATCATGAGAATTCCCATGTCTCCTGTCACTCCTGCTTCCGACCCTTGCCCTTTTCCTCGCCGCCCGCAATCCAGCAATCTGCATATTGGCTTTACGTATTATGTGTCACTGACATGGAATTCCATCCGTTTTTGAGCTGATCGTAAATACGTAAGTACATGCGATTAACAGCCTTAGCAAAAGTTTGCTATGCAGAATGACACAAAAAATGTAAATACTTTTTGCCTTTTATTTTGGGGTGTGTCATTAGAAAGACAAACAATGCGCTTAACATCATTTTTTGTGCCTCTGGGTAACTCCAAAAGACCTCTCGTTAACTCCAAATACCCTGCTACTTCCATGTAAACAACATAACCAGAAATGATTGAGCGGTCAAGGGCTGAACGTAGAAGTAAGCGTGCATAGAGCCTATTTAGATTAATTTAATTTTCGTTTATTTTTCGATCCTGAAGGAAGTTTTATTTTGAAAGAACTCACGAATACTGTCACAACATTGGCGCAAAGACGTTTTTCTCTGCAGATCAGCTGATTCACGTTAATTTCACCAGTTGAAATGTCAAAGAGCATAGTAGACTGTGACAGTGGCATCTCTAGTATTAAAGGTTCAGAACTTGACCGCCAGATAAATAAGTCCTCTTTCCACCAAATGTGGTGGTGGGGGGTGGGGGATTCCAGTCAATTGAGTGTAAATGAAACAGACAAATAGAAATGAAATGTCACCAAAATTTTGCACACATCTAGTACAAAGCAAAAAAGAATCTTCGGTATAGTGCATTACATAGACATTCCTCATCCCCCAAAGGGTATTGACATCACGGCAAGCAAAACAGTAAAAAAGTGGATAGGCCAAAAAAAAAATTCAAAATGAAAACAAAGCCAAAACACATGTGAGGCCTCATTCCACCATTACGGTCCTCGCCTGTGGAACAGACTGCTAGAGAGCCTCAGGGCCGCAGAGACCGTAGAGATTTTTAAGAAAAGTCTCAAGACCCACCTTTTGAATTTAGCTTTTTTAAGAGTTTTTTATTTAATTAACTTTTATTTTATTTTTCTTTTTATTGATGTATTTATTTTAACTTGTACTTGAATCATTTTATAGTGAATTTATTTACACAAATATTTATTTAATATACTAACCAACGTTTTATTATTACATTAACATTATTGAAGTGTATGTCTCATTCATTTATTCTTTAACTCCAGTGCTTCCTCACGGGGATCCTCTGTTCTGGGGTTCTACTGGCTGTGCCTGCAGATGGGCTGTTGCTGTGGCGCCCGTTCACATTTGGGCGGCTGGAGTACTGCTCTGCAGAGTACTGCACAGGGGGAAATCAGGGGAGGGAGAAATCAGGCTTATTTTTTCGTTTTCTCTGTGTGTTTGTTCCTAAAACACTGCGTTTTTAATAGGCATTTTATTTGTTTTTATATAAAGTGCTTTGCGTTTCGGCAGAATGAAAGGCGCTATGTAAATGAATAAAGTTTGAGTTTGATATCTGAGTGAACTTTTAAAATGATTATGAGAGGGCCACACAACCTACGGCTTGGTGGCCATTTTGTGTCAAAATCTGGAATTTGATGAGTTCAACGTTTTTGTAAACAAACCTTTATTTTTTCTGATTTTCATGAAATTTCACACACCGTTTGCCAGCTTAAGTGTCGAACGACCCCTAGAATTTTGTTGACCTTTGACCTCTGCAAAATGTTATTTGAATTTTGACAGAATAAACAGCATCGGATTTTGCAATGCAATAGATTCTAAGTTACTTCAAAATTAATTTAACGCAAAATGTCATTTTTCAAATATTGTATAGTAAATTGCAAAATGCATTTTCATTTGAATAATGGCATCAACAACCCGCTGCAATGTAAAATGCATTTAATTTTGTTTTTATTTAATATTTTATTTTAAACTTGCCATACTGAATTGTAATTTTTAACATTGAATTCAGAAACTGGTCTAATTCAATCCAGCTAATCAGCAAATACTGAAGCACAATTATTATTGTTTTGCTGAATCTTGACAGCAAAACAAGCCGGGCAGTAGCTCACAACAAGCAATGTTGGAGATGCCTGATCTGTGGAATTGAGTTCCAGAAACTGGGTGGGCCTCTCCATGACCTTGATATGCTTCTTCTTCAGCCATTCCTTTGTTGCCTTGGCTGTATATTTTGGGTCATTATCCTGTTGGAAGATCATCCATACATTTTTAAACCTCCTGAAGGAGGGAAGGAGGTTCAGGAATTGATGGTGCATGGCTCCGTTCATCCTCCCATCCACAGGGTGAGGTAGCTCTGTGCAGAAAAACACCCCCAAAGTCTAATGTTTCCACCTCCATACTTTACAGTGGGGTTGGTGTTGATAGGTAGCGTTTCTCTTCCTCCAAACACAATGTGTACAGGTGATGCCAAAAAGCTCAATTCTGGTCTCATCTGACCCCTTCTACAAATCATTCTCTAAATCACTGACAGGGACCCCAAAAGTTTTCAGCATGAGGAGGCTACTGAGGAGAAAGTAAGAGAATACCACTCAAGCACCAAAGGCACAAGGCGTTGACTTGGGTTGGGTCTGATGATCCTCTACATGAAAATTTTGAAAATTAAGGCTCTTTATATGTATCTTCCAGGTATATGGGGCATTATTTCAGCTGATTTGAAAAACATAGAGAGGAGGGGTTTAGCGACTTCAACTCTATCATTGTTGGCAACTTCTTTTCCCGTGACTGCTTATCTACTACACAACTTCCAAAACTTTTGAGGAGGAGCCCCTGAAGAATCATTGTTTGTAAAGTAAATGTACATGTAACACAGTCAATAATGTGTTTAATCACAAATACGTTGTTTCTGTTTTCTTTAGCATAACAGCACAAAAACTGTGCCGAAAAAGCCCTCCTACATCCCCATGAGAAAAGCTTTGTCAATTAGTCACCTGTAGTCTGAACAAGCTGAAGACAATGAAAATTCCTTTTAGCTTTTTTTAGAAAATAAATTGCATGAAAGTAATTAATGATAAAAAAAATGCAGAGAAAACATATTTAGTAGAGGAGGGGCATATTGACAGAAAAGATACATTTTTATATGAAATCACCAGAACCACCTGAAAAACCACCTGAAAACATTATTGTTTTGGATTCTTACCGTTATGTAATTGGCGGTAAAGATGCAGACATCTATAGAAGCAGTCTAACACAGTCTCACCAGAGGGTGCTTTTTCAGCACAAGACCAGCTCTGTGATGTTACGTAGACACTGCTAATAAAAATACATTCACAGTAGATTCATGTCTATGAATGTATTTAGATAATACAGTTTTATCATGAATGTCGCATGAATAACTTCTGTTGTATTTATCCACCATGTCTTAAAGTCTGGCCCACAAAAATCTTGTCTGACTTTAAATCAGTTTGTGGTTCCATATTGATGACACCCAGAACAGCTCATTAGCGTAGCATCACAGCTTTCTAATTTCTTTGCTATGCTAATCTTCCAATGGACTTTTAAAATGTTATAAGCTAGCTGGAGAGAGTGTTGTCAAAGCTAAAAATCCTGCCCACAAGGGTTAAAATGGAATTTCTAATGAGCTCCTGCTTTGCTGAAGAGAATATCTTTTGGAAACCGACACAGGCTTTTCGATTTAAAACCAAAACTAAAAATTACATAATGATAATCAAAAGTCCGCTGGGAGTGATTTTACAATAGAAAACTATATAGTTGGAGAGTATGGAAGCAATTGTGACTCATAATTCAAAATAAAAGCCTATACCGGAAATACTTTTTTGTTTTCAAAATATAGCTGCCTCCACTGACTCAGAAATAAAATGAAAACTCAATCCGCCAAATGGCTTTTTCTTTTTCTTCTTCAATACTGCTCATTCTGTAACCTAATTAAAATGACAATGCACATGGAAGGGGACGACCAGTCATCGATATCCCTTCCCTTGCGACTGAAAGATATTTCAATCCCATCCAGTTGCTGAAGGACTGAGAGGAAGTTGCCTATGACAAACTTTGTTTACATTGGTGTCAGAGTGTTCAGACAAGCTCTCTAAAACATGCTCAATTCTGTCATGTGCATCACACTCTGAAACTGTTTGTCACTCCAACTGGGAAGCTAATTCCAACATGAATTGTGCACACCAGTTTGAGATCGCCTTGTCGTTTGCCGGTAGCCTCAATAATGCAGAAGAAGAGTGAGCACCGACGTCATTGGTTAAAGTTGTTATTAAACTTTTTTGGCTTTGAGATGAAATGAAATAATTAAATTTTGTCAATGAATCTTATTGTGAAATAGACCGAAGCATTTACCTTTTTAATTGCCTGGCACTTGGAGATCTCAGAGTTTCCAATCATCTTGTCAGGAGAGCAGATTTTAATGAAGGGGAACTGAGAGTCTTCTGCTATTTTAGCTGCCAAAGCTGTCTTTCCACTGTGTGGCGGACCTATAAAAACAAAACAAGTTTGAAGTATGTCCTCTACCAGTTAGTTTCTCTCTTTGCCTTACCCTCCAGTAGCACAGCCACCAGTGGGGTCCGATCACTGTTTTTGGTCTGCTGTACAAGCAGCTCGCCGTCATCCAGAACATGGGTAACTGGGTCTCCCCATTTTATGATGCCATTCATGATGTAGCTGGAATAATCTTCCTGGTTTGTGCCAAACGCCTGAAGATATGGGATTTGAGAGCTTGAGTGAGTAGAGTGATATTAGCACCCAGCACGACATCTGAAGTTAAATGATGCATACAGGTTTAATGTCGTTGTTGAGGGATCCCATGAAGTCAGCACGAGTGACCTGCAGCTTCTCTGCCCTCTCCATATCCACTTCCACAGTGGATGTAGCCTGAAACAGACATTTTGCACAGTCTATCAAAAAAGCAGGGGATATTCTCTCAGTATGAAGTGTAGTTTGGTAGAAACAATAGCATCATACGCAAAACCAATGCAACAGAGAATTCAGTCCTGATGTCTGAAAAACATTGATTTTCACTTATAACATAGATCCCATACATTTCATTGGCTGATCATTGAACTAAAGCCTTAGTCACAAATGCCCTCGTGGGTGGATACGAGCTGTCTGTGGGTGAAAAATCTGTGAAAAATGCAAATCTATAAAAGACACGCAGATAGTCCGTACAAAATTTTAATATCATAGACCAGCTGGTGACCCTATAAGGCTAAATTGTTAATGCACTTTTTTTTTCTACGGGCATGCTGCAGGCATCGGCTTGTAGTGAACACTTTAGCAACGCGTAAAAGTAAGAGGGAAATACAGTGGGTTGCAAAAGTATTCATCCCCCCTTGAACTTCTTCAAATTTTCTTAAATTATGACCACAAACATAAATACATTTGATTTGATGTGAAAGACCAACACAAAGTGTTGTGAAATGAAAAGAAAATTATACAAGAGTTCCATTTTTTTTTTTTTTACAAAAAAAACCCTGAAAAGTGCAGTGTGTAAAAGTATTCAGCCCCCTGAGTCAATACTTTGTGGAAACCCCTTTTGCTGCTATTCCAGCTGCAAGTCTTTTGACGTTTGTCTCTACCAGCTTTGTACATCTAGAGACTGAAATCTTTGTCCATTGTTCCTTGCATAAAAATATTCAAGCTGAGTCAGACTAAATGGAGAGCGTTTGTGAACAGCAGTTTTCAGATCTTGCCACAGATTCTGGATTGGATTTAGGTCTGGACTTTGACTGGGTCATACCAACACATGGATTCGTTTTATTTGAAGCCATTCTATTGTAGCTTTGGCTTTATGTTTAGGGTGGTTGTCCTGTTGGAAAGCCAGTGTGGTGGTGTTGAACCGCATGCACCCTGTGCTTGCTTGCTGCTTCCAGTAGTGTTGAATCTGCTCACATTGATGGTGGTAGGGGCAATGGGACGAAGCTTGCTTGCTTGGGAAACCCATGGTGCTGGGTGGGTGCACATACACGTTTCTTCTTCTTTTCGTTGCTTGGAGCCGGAGTTAGGCATCCATTGCGGTATCAGTCCTCTGGGCTAGCATAGGATAAGCTCTTCTCAAGACTGTTGTGTGTGGTTTCGACCACAAACCCTCCTTGAGGTGACCCCTGGTAACTGGGTAGAGTGAGCCCCCAGTCTGAACACAATAGATCTAGCGGAGAAAAACCTTTAAAAAAAAGAGACACCCACCCATAGGTTAAATGGGTTTGCGTTGGGTTAACACCCCTGCCTGGAAAAAAAGAAATTGTTACAGAAACGCCAACAAGAGAGTCAAGAGACGGTCTAGGCCTGGAGGATGGATCTCGAGCTGGAGGTTGTATGACGCAAGGTAGTGAAAGCCAGAGTGATCTGGAAGCTGCCAGGCCGATGACCATCATCTCTACCAAAACCACCATCAACATCGCTACATGGAACGTCAGGACCATGTACGAGACGGGCAAGTCAACACAAGTGGCAATGGAGATGAAGACCTACTAGCTCAGCATCTTAGGAATCTGTGAGTCAAGGTGAACATGTTCTGGCCAGAAGAGACTTGCCTCAGGAGAACTGCTGCTGTACTCCGAACACGAGGAAGATAATGCACCCCACACCTACAGCGTAGCCCTGATGCTGTCCAAGAATACCCAGAAAACTCATTGGATGGGAGGCATATGGCCCACGACTCCTGGTAGCGATCTTCCGGACCAAGAAACAAAGGATCAATATGGACATCATTCAGAGTTACGCCCCAACCAACGACAGTAGTGAGGGAATAAAGGAGGAGTTTTACAGTAGACTTTTAACCATCATACAGAATCGTCCACAACTGAACATCATTATTGCAATGGGGGACTTCAACACCAAGATTTGCAGTGACAACAGGAGATATGAGGAGATCAAGGAACAGAAAGGCTTTGGTGAAATTAACGAGAACAGAGAACTGCTTACCACCTTCTGCGCCACAAACAAAAGTGTGTGTATCGAAAAGAAGTTCCAGAGATCCCTCCAGGATGTGCGCGCAAAGCAAGGAACAGATGTCAGCTCAGACCATCATCTCCTAGTAGCCAAACAGAAGATGAAGATGCGGAAGAACTGGACCAGGGCTAGCAGCCAACATCAACAGTACAATACCCCTCTATTGAAGAAGGACACTAAAAAGGTAGAGTTTAAGATCACACTCTCTAACAAGTTCCAGGTTCTGCAAGAACCGAGGGAAGAAGAGACCATCGACAAAAAGTAGCAAGGAGTCAAAGCAGCATAAACAACTTGCCAAGAGACATTAGGGCCCAGAAAGTACACTCACAAGAAATGGCTCTCCACAGCAACCCTGCAGAGCATGGCAGAGAGGAAGGTGAAGAAGATAGCAGTAAGTGATTGTGGTGCACCCAAATATGTGCATCCACATTTGATATTTGTTTTTTAGATTAAAATCCATTATTTTACAACAATTAAAATAATTTTTGAATATTCATTTGTTGAATGTAACCTGAAAAAAAAGAAGAAAAAAATTGGAATTGTATTATGAGTTTGGGGCGGAACCTTTGGCACCCCAGAAGCGCCTCCAGGGGGCTGAAGACGGAGCAACTTCCTGTTTCCGTTAGAAGTCTTTTGGAAAGCGAAGTGAGTGCTCGTGTCGTTCCTGCTCTCAGACTCCTCTTTATTTTACAGGTCAGTATTCGGTTTAAAAGCCCAAAAGATAAAAGCCTTAAGCTTTGGTTACTTTCCCAGATGATTGGCAGTGTTATTCGATTTATGTTTTTAAAGTAAATTGGGAAAGTTTCTTTCATTTTCGGCGAGAAACGGCGGGAAAAGTTGAACCGGATGTATCGCGATATTTGGTGTTTGTGTGATGGGATGTTGTTAGTTCGCGCTAAATGAGCCGGCGTGGCCATAGCAGCTGTGCAATTATTTGTATCTATACTCTGCATATGTTTTGAATGGTTTTTAAAGCTCCTGGTGTGATTTCTAATATGTTAAGAAGCATCTCAAGTATAAATAGTTCTCGCAGCAGTTACAAAAGAAATTATGGTTTACATATCAAGTGTTCTTTGTTTTTTTATTTTGAAATATGTTTCTAAATGTGCAATGTCCATTCGTATATAACAGTATATATGTTGTTTGCTCAACATTTCTAAAAGATTGAATGTTTCTTTTGAAATTGAGATGCACTGTGATTAAAAAAAGGAACGATAGAACAAATAACTAGAGCAGTTAGTAATTTTATGTTTTAATCAGATATTTAATTGAGACTTTTCATGTCAGACTGTATATTGGACAACAAAATGTACTGAATGGAAATTGTATTTGTCTTGAAAGAATTTAAGAGAAGTCTTTTGGAAAGCGAAGTGAGTGCTCGTGTCGTTCCTGCTCTCAGACTCCTCTTTATTTTACAGACACAATTCTTTTTGTTATTGTGGTTGCCGCACTCGGGACCCGTAACATGATAGCTGTACAAGAGCCAGCAGAGCAAAGGCCCAGGAAGAATACTCAACAGCCAGCAAGGGGGTGAAGAGAATGATTAAGACAGACAAAGGGATATACATGGACACACTTGCATCAGTAGCAGATGAAGCAGCCTATGATGGCAACACGAACAAACTTTACACCACGACCAAGAAGCTGTCTTGGAAATTTGGTGTTCCAGATAGACCAGTGAAGGATAAATATGGGAAAGCGATACCCAATGAGGCAGGCCAGCGACATAGATAGGTACCAATACTTTGAAGAGCTGCTAAACAGGCCAGCCCAGCAGAACCCACAAGTCATAGAGCCAGCAAACAGCAACTTGCAAATTGACTGCAGTGGGCCAACATGGGCAGAAATAAGCAAGGCGATACAGCAGCTCAGGAACGGTAAGGCAGCCCGACCCGACAACATCCCAGCAGAGGAACTAAAAGCTGACATCAAGACTAGCGTGAATCTCCTTCAACCCCTTTTTATGAAGACCTGGGAAGAGGAGCAAGTGCCCATAGAGTGGAAAGAGGGTTATCTTATTAAGCTCCTCAAGAAAAGTGACTTGAACTCTTGCTCCAACTTCAGAGGAATCACACTGCTTTCCATCCCAGGGAAGGTGTTCAGCAGAATACTCCTGAATAGGATGAAAGATGCCTTGATCCCAAGCTCCGAGACCATCAAGCAGGATTCCACAAAGGGAGGTCATGCACTGACCAGATTGCAACTCTGCGTATCATCCTGGAGCAATCCTTGGAGTGGAATTCAACTCTCTATGTCAACTTCATCGACTATAAGAAGGCGTTTGACAGTGTCGACAGACAGATCCTCTGGAAACTACCCTCATCAAGAATTCCTACAAAAGTCTGACCTGCAAGATAATTCATGGAGGCCAGCTGACAGATGCCTTTCAAGTGAAGACTGGAGTGAGGCAAGGATGCCTCATATTGCCATTCCTGTTCCTGTTGGCAATTGACTGGACTATGAAGACATCAGCAGAAAACAAGTGAAACGGCATCCAGTGGACACTTTGGACACAGCTGGACGACCTGGACTTTGCAGATGACTTGGCCCTTCTTTCACATACCCAAACAAACATGCAGGAAAAGACAGCCACAGTTGCAACTATTTAATCACTGTTGGGGCCTCCACAGAGGCAAGAGCAAAGTCCTCAAGTTGAATGCCACCAGTCAGATACCCATCATGCTGGGGGGCGAGGCGCTGGGAGAGGTGGAGACTTTCACCTACTTAGGCAGCATCATGGACCTTCAGGGAGGAGCAGTTGCAGATGTGACAGTCCGCATTGGAAAGGCAAGGGCAGAATTTAACCAGGTGAAGAGAGTATGGGGAGCCACAGACCTGATTACTAAAATCAAGTTCAGGATCCTTAACACCATGGTGAAACCAATACTACTCTACGGTGCTCAGACAAGAAGGACTACTGTCACAACAATGAAGATCCAGGCCTTCCTCAACACCTGCTTCAGAAGGACCCTGAGAGTCCACTGGCCTAATACAATCAGCAACCAAGACCTGCAGCAGAGAACAAAACAGAAGCCAGTGGAAGAAGAAACTCTCCAAGGAAGGTGGCAATGGATTGGACATACTGTCCAGAAATCTGCGTCCAGCATCACATGGCAAGCTTTAACTTGGAATCCCCAGTGAAGAAGAAAGAGGGACCAAGAGACCAAGTAATTCTTGGTCCCGAGATATGGAGGCAGACGCTAAGTCTGTAGGCTACACGTGGGACAGCTGGAGCGACTCGCCCAGGACCGGACCGCCTGGAGAGCCCTTGCTGCTGGCCTATGCCCAAGAAGGGGTTACAGGCAAAAGTAAGTAAGTAAGCTGAAGAGAAGCAGCCACAGAGCATGATGCTGCCACCACCATGTTTGAAAATGGGTATGGTGTGTTCAGAGAGATGAAAAAGTTCCATTTTGGTCTCATCTGACCAGAGCTCCTTCTTCCACACTTTTGTTGGGTCACTCACATGGCTTTCGGCAAACTGCAAATGGGACTTTTTGTGGTTTTCTTTTAACAATGGCTTTCTTCTTGCCAATCTTCCACAAAGTCCAGATTTGTGCAGTGCACAACTAATGGTTGTGCTATGGACAGATTTCCCTACCTGAGCCATAGATCTCTGCAGTTCATCCAGAGTCACCATGGGCCTCCTTGCTGCATCTCTGATCAGTGCTCTCCTTGTTCGGCCTGTTGGTTTAGGTGGACAACCATGTCTAGGTAGGTTTGCAGTTGTGCCATACTCTTTCCATTTGTGGATGATGGACTTAACAGTGGTTCGTGGGATGTTCAAAGCTTGGGAAATCTTTTTCTAGCCAAACCCTGCTTTTTTTTTAAAAAAAAAGAGCTCTTGTATAATTTCCTTTCCACTTCCCAATTGTGTGCTACTTTGTGTTGGTCCTTCACATAAAATTCCAATCCAATATCTTTATGTTTGTGATTTTGATCAAAGAAACTGTGGATATTATAAGAGGTACAAATACTTTTGCAAGCCACTGAATGCAGGCAGGTCGTAAGAACTTTTTCATTTTCATTGACACCCCCCAATCACCACCACCACTCTACCTCCCGAATCTTGTGCACAGAAAGGAAAACCTGTTAGTGATGTTCATGTGACAAGCTTTTCCCGTCTTATGCAGCCTGGCTGTTAAAAATGAAGAAATTCAATACAAAAATGGTACGTCCCATTTTCATGAGGTGGACACACGAGCCTCAAGGAAACTCCAAGACACTCCTGAATCCAATTAGTTATATAGGCTAGAGAGGCTACGCCAGCTTGTTATCATTGTCCAATGTATGAAAAGAGTGACGCCATATTGGAAAGGGCAGTAAACTGAGACATGGCTTAGCAGTGTTTCACAACCCTGGTCCTTGGGGAACACTGTTCTGCATGTTTTCCATGTTACCATGCTTATGCACACTTCAGGCCATCATCAGGCCTTTGCAGAAGTCAGATAATGACAGTCACGAAAGACAGGTGGGTTTGAGCAGAGCTCTGTTGAAAAAAATGTTGTGATTTTAATCACATGTTCACACAGGCTAAGATTTACACAAACTGTTAGACTCCTTGGTCGGTGTTTCGAAACAGGTTGGAGGGACGCCGACATCAACACAGACCCCTTGCACCCATTGTCCCAACCCGGGGCGGTGCAATGTAGTTGGGAGTGACAGCAGGTGCTGCAAACAGCTCTGACCTACTTCTGGTGGCTCCACGACTCAAATCTCGTGGGTCCCGACTGAAGTCTTGTGGGTTGCAAAACATGAGATACGAGGCGATACACAGCAGTGACCAATGAACCGGCTCACTGAAGTTTCAATGCCATTTTATGCATTGAAATTGTGTGAGCCACATTTGACATTAATTCATCAGTCGGAGTGCACTGGGAACAATCACACTGAGCATCATCCCTCACACAGATAGGGGAGAGGGTGCAGTGTGTGGGGTTATGGACCCAGGACATTAGTTGTTGTTATTTTCTTATCACTTTCTGTTTTATTTTGTTGTGTTTCCTGTGTTCACTATTGCCTTTCAGGTCACTTGACACTTCCCTCCTTGTGTGTGTTCCCTCCCTCCTTCTTGGCACACCTGTGTGTAGTTACCTCTTCCTCTCTTTCTGTTATAAGTCCTCGTCTCCCTTGCACGGGTTGTCGGGTGGTTCTGTTGCTTCTAGGTATGTTTCTACTGGTCTTTTCAAGCGAACAAATGAAAGATTTTTCATTGCGAATTGCCGTCTGCGTTTATGTCCTCGCGCCAACCCTGACACAGTGAGCACTACTGTCCACAGCACCAAAGCGGCGTGGTCCAGGTGGGGGGTGCTGTGAAGTACATAGTGGCCGAAGCCTGTTGAGGTGGTTGCAATGCATCCTCGCTAGGGAAATGCACCCTGAAGGAGGCGGGCATCAGAAGGACCCAGGTATCCACATGGCACCAGGCAGGCAGTCTTCCGTATGCTACATGTCCCTGGTCCACCCGACTGATAGGTATTCAGAACTGGGCTCTTTCCTTTTCGCTATTGACAGAATCCTGGTCAGTTTCTTGACCTCTGCTTAGTAATATGCTTCAATTCAGTCATCCTCCAAAAAGAATAATTGGTGGTCATGTATGAAGTTACATTTGTTGCTAAAGTGTTGTCTGTAAACAAGCTTTGTAACTGGAAAAAGAAATTTGAGTGTCTCTAAAAGAAATTTGTGCTTGTAAAAAAACAAATGTCTGTCTGTAAAAAGATTCTTACTGTAGGGTAAAAATGTTTTGTACTTGTAGAAAAACTGTTTGTTTTTTAAAAGATTCTGAAAATTGTCCGTGCCTAAAAATGTGATTTTGAGTCTTAACAAATCAACCAATCATCAGCCTTTTACTGTCAGCCAATCAGCGAGCTTGCTTGAATCTGCCAATCAGATGCATGATATTCATGCTAGGAGAACAAAAAAAAAAATTTCTTAACATGACTTTATGTTTGTTTGAGATGCTGTTTTGAAAGTTTACATGGCTTGATGTTTTGTTTAAACAATCCAAACATAAATTCTGGTTCATTGTATATTTCCTTTTAACACAGGAACATTTTCTGTGCTAACGTTTCTTCAAAGATAACCTTGCATACACACCCTTGCTATGCTGTAGGAAAACTTTTTCATGTCACCTTTTCAAGCTTTCACAAACTAGAACTTTTATTTGATTAAACCTTCATTCTCTGTAAAATGTTTGCGGGTTGTTTAAATGTAGACTTTGTGATGAAGATTTTTCCTTTAATGTCAGACCGGATGCTAGCAACAGGACGCTAACTTTAGCCAAGTGCGACTTTTCAGGTGGCATGGATAAATAAAGCATAATAGGATGACACAACCATCAGAAAACTGCCTAATGTGCAGCCACTGACGTTAGAACATTTCACAACTTTTCGCAGACACGATGGATTCAGGATCATTTTTATTTTTAGAAAATTCCAGTTGTCTGACAGTTGTGTTGTTTTATTTTGCTTTGCTTATCCATCCCACCACAAGTAACAATTGTTTTTTTTTTTTTTAAAAAACGTCAAGCCAGATTCGTCTATCTTCACGCTTTTCCACAATATGTTTAAAAATGAAACTTTGGTTCTTCCGCTTTTCACACAATTTCACAAACATGCCACCAGCTGGAGTCTACAACCGCAGAAGTTTAGTTGACATTTGACTTTGGGAAAAGGCCACCATGTTGAATTTAAAAGAAAAAAAAGCACTTTTAGGACAAGCTACGAACAAAAACTCGTCCTCTGGATTTTCATTGATCATCTTGTAACTTCTTGGGCATCATTGGGAAGCAATTGCGAAAAATATGTTGGATTGAGAAGTTATAGATTTTGAACAGCATTTGTGTGACGAGCTCGCAAAGGTGGCGTATTCTTATTACTCGCACATTTTTTGACGGAATATTGTGAACATCTAATATGTTGAGCCCTGACTAGAGCTTGACAAAATATTACAAGACCAGATACAAACATATTAAGTATGTGGACATGGCTAGCAAATAACGTTGGTTCCTAATGAAGTTTACTTTTGCTGATTCTTCCAAATTTACGTCAATCTGTTCGGTATCATCAGGCGACCAAAACATAAAATAATTGTTATGGTCATAAAACCAACAGAAAAGCCGCCATTTTGAAAAAGAGTGTTTTTTCACATGCAGTTCAGACAAGCCTTACACAAAGTGAAAGGGGGATTGTCACTGCTTAGCCAAAAAGGTCAGATCAAAGGTGAGTTCGGTGCGAGTGGCTGTGGTGCATTGAAGCGAGGCTTGGGCAGGTAGATGGTTTTAATTTGATACATTCTACCTCATTTTCAAAACAAAAAAAGGAGAATTTGTCATAAGAAGAATTAATTAAAGTTAATGAAACAAATCATTTTGAACAATTTTAATAGTTTGAAAAAAATGTGTGTTTTGCAAAAATGAAATAGAAAATGTGGAATGAGAACGGTAGAGAAAATCAGTTGTTATGTCATTTTGTCACAAAAATGTTAATGGTAGTGAAAAATACCATCATAATGCATAATTGTATGTAAAACAGCATTAAAAAAGGTTGCAGCTATGTTAGGTGCCCAAAATTCCGAGCGGCCTCCCTGACCTAAATGTTCACTATTCTGAGAGGAAACTCAGTAAACGGGCCATTTCCAATATGACGTCCAACTATGCAAACGCATGAAGCTAGCATAGTGACACAAGCCAATATAAATGATTGCCAGCGCCCTTTCCTAAGATGCAGTCCTTCCTCTCTGCAACCCTCTATGGGCCCAGACAACTCAAAAACCTAAAGCATCCATTTACAGACCCTGTGGTGCGTATGACTAAGGCTTAAAGTGTTTCTTAAAGTATGGGCTTGTAAAGGGTCTGACCTTTATGTGTCGGTTCATGGCTGTGGACTGCGCTGCCCTGACCAGACCCTCCAACTCTGCACCACTGTAGTTCTTAGTTTCTGCAGCCAGTTCCTTAATGTCAACGTCTGTGGCCAAAAGGTTGAAGTTTCGCATTTTGATGGTGTGGATGTTCAGGATCTGGACACGACCTTTCTCATCAGGCAGACCTGGAAAGAAGGCAACCAGATAGGATTGTGGGTCACTCCATTTCAGTTGTAAATAGACTAAAGAAGAAATAAAGTCTCTTCTGTCCTCATGATTGTTAGCAATGAAAAACGATCCTCTGATGGAAACAAATGATGACCTTTTTATTTTAATTACACATACATTTCTAGTCAGGTGTTCATAATGTCAACAGTAAATGCTTAACTATGGGTTCTCAGTTCTAGCCTCAATTTAATTTCTGTTCATTTGGATTCCTTTTTTTTAATGCCTGTTCCTCTAAAAAAAAACAAAAAAAAAAACACAAAACACATTTCTTCAATTTAAGTCTGGAATGAGTTGGATAGTGAAAAAATAAATAAATAAATCATGCAAAAAATTAAATGAAAAAAAAACCTCCTCTCTCACCCTCTGCGGGTGGCACCTCACCTGAAGCTCTGGTCTTCTACTAGAAGCCTGGGAGATTGAAGGTCCTGTAGTATCTTAGTTGTACCTATCACTGCACTTTTCTGGACTGAGATGTCTGAGGTCTTTCCATGGATCTGCTGTAGCCTCTCCTCCAGGTTGGAGTTACAGCCCCGAATGCTCCAATTACCACGAGCACCACTGTCACCTTCACCTTCCAAGCTTTATCCATATTTTTATATATATAATAAAAATCTAATATTAATTTTTAGACATGTCTTTTCTATGATTACCTTTTTGTGTAGGTTTTCAACATTTCTTCAGTGAATTTACAAGTTTCCGGGTAAATAATACGCCAGACAGCGGTGGGTGAGACAGTAGCAGCCCGTGCCTCCCCAGCGCTGCACATACTGACTGGAGCTGCAGGTGACGCATGTGCTTTACTAATTCTGTCTTTTTATCATCATAATAGACACTTCATTTTACAATGACCTTATTTGTTTATTTCCCACCATCTGTTCAATAACATTGGTGCCAGAGCTCAGGCTTCCCATTAAACTTATCAGGAAGAGAAAGTCAGGGACCATCCAGTACTCCAGTTTGGGGGGGGGCACTCGTTTGTGATGACGCGCAACAGTGGGCGGCAGTCTTTCTGGTGGCGAGGTGCTGGTACTTGCACTCCATTGCAGGTGAGTCATGATGGTGTCTGTGGCGGCAGTCAGTCGTTGGAGCTGGCGTCCATGCTCGAGCAGCAAAGCATCAAACCCGGCTGCGTTGGAAGGACTTGGAACCCCCGCTGCTGGATCCATGTCGGGCGAAGTATTCTGTAGTAAGGAGTCAGAGGTGGTTGGATCCATATACAGTGTTTTATTTACAAGAAGATCGGGTGGGTTGGTCGTACAGGCGGAGGTCAGGCAGGAAAAGGTCAGAGGCAGCGAAGTCTTGGCAGAGGCTGAAGCAGGCGAAGGTCAAGGGCAGGCAGGAGTCGAGGTAGACAGGAAAGTAAGAGGATCAGAACAAGGTCGATAAAGTGGCGGCAGGAAAGAACGCTCAGGATTGTAAAGGCAAAACAATGCTTCGCGCTGAGCAGAGCAGGAGCTCTAACTAAATACTGTGGGAGCTGAATGATGACGATTCACAGCTGTGGGACACCTGGCAGTGGCTGCAAGGGTTGCTGAGTATTGTAGTGAGAAGAACCAGGAAGTAGTCAGTACTCTAGAGACAGTGTGCGCAGGCCACCAGAGGAGGAGACTGAGGGCAGCCTCCTGACATATATATGTATATTGATGCATATTAATTAATACATGTTATATGCAACTGTCTTCCTCTTGGCGTCACAAGGTTCAGGCTTAAAGGTCGTGCATTCATATCTGAAAATGTACACTATGTAGCACTATCCCGCTAATAACATGGTCGCTTACAAAAAGAAAAAAAGATTTAATAGATTTTTAGCACTTTGTTCTTGTTATTGGGGGGGGGTGTTAGAGCGCTTTTTAAAAAAATCTGACCATTTAATTGGTGGTGCGGCACGTAGCACTACAATGCGTTGCTGGTCAGGCAGACTTGGACTGCAGCGGCAAAGGAAAGTGATACATGCTATTGTCACGATAGGTTCAATAAAGCATCAGATTAGAGAGAAAGTTCACCTCTTACCAGTTGTTTTGTCCGGCAGATTAAGCAAAAAGATTGTTTTAAAGAACTTCTTTTTTACGTTGGCGTCAACACCCAGCAGCCAATCAGAATAAAGTATTCACCAGGGTGTGAGATACTGGCAAGGAAAGCATACATGGAGCGCCACAACTAAGTGGCTGTAATAGTATACAGGAACATGTGTGCAGACTATGGACTGGAAACCCCAAAGTCAAAATGTGAAACATGTCTGAAGATGGTAGAGAATAATAGAGCAAAGATCCTGTGGAACTTCCAGATACAGATAGACATCATGGTACTGGTGAACCAACCAGACATTGTAGTGGTGGATAAAGAACAGAGGAAAGCTGTTGTGGTGAATGTGGCAGTTCCAAGTGATTGTAAGATCAAGAAGAAGGAACATGACAAACTGGAGAAATACCAGGGACTCTGAGAAAAACTGGAGAAAGCTTGGAAGGTGAAGGTGATGTGGTGTCCGTGGTAACTGGAGCACTCGGGGGGAGAGGCTACAGCAGATCCATGGAAAGACCTCAGACATCTCAGTCCAGAAAAGTGCTAGAAACAGCTAAGATACTGCAGGACCCTCAAGCTCCAAGGCCTCTGGTAGAGGACCCCAGCTTGGGGTGAGATACCACCGCGGAGGGTGTACTATTTGTGGATTTCATAAAAACATTTGTAAAAAATTTATACAAATGTAGATTTAGACTCTTGGGTGGAGCCTGATCATCAGCAAACAATTCACCTTGTTCCTTTTTATTGAGGTACTGTGTGTGATTTAAATGAGTGATCTTGTTATTCATCAAAATTTGTAGATCAAGCCAAGAGTTAGTGGTGCTCACCAATTTCCATTTTGACCTCAAACCTGCCTGGCCTCATCAGAGCATCATCTATGAGATCAGGTCGGTTGGTCATACCTGAAAAAATGGGAAGGGGGAGCAGAGTTGCATAGATTAGCGCAGAGGACACTTGATCAGAGTGATGCATACTTTATTCAGATACAGATAAAACTTCCTGATCAGACTTTATTCTGTTCCCTTTGAGAGAGCCAACTAATCCTCCAGCATGTCCTATGCTACATTAGGTATATTTCCTATTTCTTTGAGCATAACTATGTGATTTTTGTTGTTTTCTTCTTTTTAGTCCAACTGTATTTTAATCAGAAAAGGTATGGGGGCATTCCTGGTATTGTCCAAAGACTTCTCCAGTTATAAAAGAGACTTTCTTCTCCAACCTTTCTACTCTTTTTGATACAGGACAAGCTTTTAGACAAAATAAAACTACTATAAAGAACTGCACATAAAGAATAAGTAATAAGGGAACTAATCAGGAATACATTGCTGCTTTTCTATTTTCTGAATAACACATTTTTGCTTAGAAAAAATATAAACTAAGCTGTCAGAGCTAACATACAGTCTACAACCAAAGCAGGTCTTTTGAAACCACATAATCCAAAGCTAATAGGACAAACTTATCTAAAATTTAAACTGTCCATTTATCTTTCATAAAACAACAAAAAATTAAAATTCAAAAGTTTGCAGAAATGCTTTGTACATATGTATGTTTTTCATGAAGTGAAATATACAGTCAATGAGATATTTTTGTTAACTCTAAAGAATATTATGAGACATTTCCTTAATAATAAATATATATATATACATATTCTCCAAATGTTTGCAACTTTCCTGCAGAAGAAAAGTACGGATCTACTTAGGTGTGAGGCATATTTATGCAAATAAAAGTGAGAAATAGCTCACCAATAACCAGGATGTTGTTAAGCTGCTCCACGCCATCAATCTTAGACAGAAGCTGGTTGACCACAGTGTCATGCACACCTGTGCTGCTGGCGCCTGTGCCTCTCTGCTTGCAGATAGCATCCAGCTCATCAAAGATAATGATGTGAAGACCACTGTTGGCCCCCAGCTGAAAATAACACTGGTTAAGATTTACTCTTGAAAAAGTGGAAGAGAAGTTGAGAACCCCACAAATATCTCACTCTTTTCTGTTCCTCCTCTGCCTCTGCAAATAGTTTGCGGATGTTGGCTTCGGACTCTCCCACATACTTGTTTAGGATCTCTGGGCCATTCACAACTTTTGGCTCTCGAGCATTGAGCATCTTGCCAATCTGCCTAGCCATCAGTGTTTTCCCACATCCAGGTGGTCCAAACAGAAGGATCCCTTTTACGTGCTTACAGCCTGAAGTACCACAGACACAAATACAGACAGAAAGAAAAGAGAAACTCTCTTAACAAAGTTGTTCACATGATAAAAAAAAATCCTATTATGATGCACACTTACAATACTATATCGTGTCTAACATACTGCCATTTTATCTATAACTCGTTAAGATCCCCGTCATCTTTCCATCACCTTTTCAATTTTAACAACTAAGCACTTCCCACAGTTCAAAAAAAGCCAACAGTTTAATAATTATTATTGTTATAATCTATTCAGTTCAGAGGATTCAAAGAAAGATATATTATCTTAACTGGTGGAATTGGTATGGCTTAAGTTTTATTGATATTACTCCTTTTATTGATACAGATTTGACATAATGACCACTGACATAAAAACAATGAACAAAGTGAGGTGTGACGTCACACATAGAAAATGCCTTTCCTCCAGCTATCATAAAATGAGGCCAAATCTATCACTGTTGATTCCTAATACGTGCGCCACCAATTTTAATCTCATTGACTGTGATTGGTCCAAGTCGGTTTGAGTCATGTTTTTAGGGGAACTACAGTTGCCAATCTTGAGTGAGCTTGTTGGAAGTCCACACTCCTTCCACTGAAAACGGGGTAGGGACAAGCTGTCAATCGAACGCGCCAGTGGGCATGCCTTATTTACGGAGCCATCTGATTGGTCAAAGATCAACTGGTTTAACTTTTGACGCGCCTACAATCGCAGCACATTTTGTACGTAGAGCCAATAAGTCGACTTAAAAACTTGCTTAGCGACGCTTGGACACAAGAGTTTTGAAAGCTCAAAATCCTTGTATTAGTGTGTTTACAAAGACTTTTCATTGAAAGCGGTTGCTCAAACACAAGCTTCTGAATCTGGTCTGAAACGAGAATAATTTAGAATCAGGACAGTTTTTCATCTTTGAGGTGCTAGTGTTTTGTTGAGTCAGTGTTTTTTAAACTATGTGGGATAACTCTTTCCTGTATGTTTTCCATGTTCCTCTGCTCATGGAGAGCTTATCATTAAACTCTGTAAAAGTTTGATATTGGCAGTCATCAAAGGCTGAATTGAGTAGGATTGAAAACTTCCATGACGTTGTTCCCTGTGGACCAGGGTTTGGAAACACTGCTCTAAGTGATTCTACAAATGTTGAGCAAATATTTAGCAATGTAGGGCCTTACCCATTTGCTCCACTATGTCTGGAGGAAAAACCCGAGAGGCAAATGCTCTCCGAAAAATGTCAGAGAATTCCTTATCCAGACCTCCGATACCCATCTTCTCAAAGTTCCAGTCTGGGTTGATGATTGTCTGCCGTGCTTCCTTTGTCTTTGCCTTACCTTTAAGAGCACATGAGTTAGGGGTAAGAAAAGAAGCTTTATATTTTTACACACACATTTTAAGAATATATACATTTAGGAAGGAACGGAACGTACCAACAAGAGTGAGAGAAGAGTTCTCTGCCTTCTCAAAAATGACTTGGCTGTTGCCAATCATAAGACCAACATCAATCTGTTGGTAGAACCACACTTACAGTCACTATTCAAAATCAGAATATTTTCATTGACATTGTTGGTGATGTTACCTTCACCAAGCAGGAATTTTTTGCATTGACAGGTGCGTACAACAGAGAAAGAAAATAAATGTCCAGGAGAGAAGGACGCTGGAAGCTATGGTATTGACCCCACTATTGGTATTAGCAAATGCTATTCTGGTGATTCCAAATGTCCTTTTTGCTACAGTAAACAAGCATAAATATTCATTGCTGGAAAACATACCAGTTACAAATCATTCCTAAATCATTCTGTTGGTTCAGCCTTCAAAAACCTTGCTGAACCTTTAATTATAAGGGTTTATGGTAGCAACCAAACTTTAAAAAGTTGTATCTGAAAAAAAAATCCATTAACATTTCTAGGACAAGGCCTTGGAGTAGCTAGGAACAACATATTATGGCTTATGGCTATAACACTAACACATTTTTAAAAAACTGTTGAAGGTGGAGGGGTGATGGTTTGGGTTTGCTGATCCTAAATTACAGCCTGGGTGAATGTAAGTCATGTAAAGAATATACATTGAGTTTGGTGGTGCTACGATCTTTGAACCTGAAATACTTTAAATGTAGGTTGACTTAATCTTTGTAATGCCGTTTTGACAATGCTGTGAATTGGTGGCTGCAATCAACCAAAACCCTTTGTCCCTGACCTATAGTCATTTAGGAAACAGATTCGGATGGAGATGAAATGAAATTATGGCATCTAGACTTCTTTTTTGAAAGGTTTAAGTGGCGCAAAGTTCAACCCCTATGTATACTCCAGGTGCGTATCCACATTCCTACAACTGAAAGGCTCATTAAGGGGAACAAAAGAAGAGAAGCCATAATGAAAGCCTCAGCTATTGTAACCCCCACCATCACAGAATTGTCAGAAGTTGCCACGCAACCAAAAATAGCAGTCTAAATAAATGTCAAATTGATTTAATTTACTAAAGAGAAACTGTTGTATTTCCAGTTTAACTGCTGTGGCTTACAAAGCACAGCAGGGTTCCCTTCAAATGGTAATAGAAGACTACTGAGGTTAGGGTTAGATACATGAAATCCCTGAAATTTCTGTCACAACGATTGGTACCTTTTGCTGCTTCTTTCCAGAGGCTGGTTCTCCTTTGAGGATGCTGGCATCCATGGCCTCAATGTCTTTCACCACCAACCCAAAGAGCTTGTCGCAAAAACTGAACACCAACTAGAAGGCAAAAGACCGGCTACTGTGTTACATCAGTCAACATGGATATCTGAGCATCTACGTGAGGTGTAATATTTTGAGAGAAATTTATATGAACCTGCTGGGTTACGGAGAAAGCCTGGTTGTTGAACTGCTGGATGAATTCAGCTGCCATCTTGTCAGAGTCATAGGGAGAAGAGTCAGTGCTTTTCTTCTGCAGGAAGTCGATTTCGATTGTCATGGCACCAATGCACTGCTTGGACTTGTCAAAGTTATAGTTGGACACTGAGCAGGAACACAAATAACTTACTTTTTGAAACAAAACTTTTTCTTCTGAAATGTATTTCACCGACAGTCACTCTAAAAACATGTGTCTATTTTCATTAATCGTTTTTTACTTCTGCACATGTTTTTATTGACAACACAGACAACATATAAAAATTACAAAACTGAATAATTCACTTTTTTACACCCTGGTCATCAAAATCAGCCCACAGCTAATTAGCTGTTAGCCCACAGCTAACAAGCCACAGTAAGAAATGAAAATAATCCATTCAACTGTTTATTACAGGAGCATTTACCTTCTATTTCTTGGCCAATGGAGAGACCAGCCCATTTCCGCTACAGAAGAAACATAAGCAAAGAGTGAACATTTGGTGACACATTTTCTGTGGCTTTATGTGTAGGTGCGTGTATGTGTATATCCAGAAATGTGTGTTTATATCCAGGAATGTGTGCAGGTTCGTTTATACAGTTTGTGTGTCCATGCATACCTGTGGCAGGCTGAAGGCAATGGTCCCAGCAGCTACTGTATGGTGGGTCTTGACGGTAAACACATATTTGTGGTTTGGTGTGGTCTTGACAGTAACATGTCTGCAGAAAATTATACAAAGTTCATATTATTGTTGTTTTTAACCCTTTTTCTTTATTGTTAGTAAAACTGTTTTATTTAGATCGTAGTAGTTTTAGGAAACCCTTATACTGAAAAAGAAAGACGGTTGTTTACAAGTGCTTATCAAGGGGAAATTTGTAAAATTGCTTTAGCATTCTGTCCAGACACCATTCAGATACCAAATTACATCGACACCAAGAATGAGGTCTAAATGAAAACCAAAAGAAGAGATTCATGGATGTAGAGAATGGGGCTGTAAAGCTGGTTGATGTTTGGGAGGAGGATACAGAGGAGTGGTTCACTGTGGTGACCCCTATAGGGAGCACCCAAAACACAGACAAAGACAAAACAAAACAGATGTACTTATTGCATAGAATGCAATATTGAAGTTTGAAGCATTCTATTCTTTTTTTAGTCCACCTGCTCAGCATAGGACATATTGTACAGGATATCACACACTCACCTATTAACATAAAAAAGACATAAAGATATTTTCAATTTCCCACCAACATCCCACCCTTCTTTATTCACTTCACTTCAGTTTATCTTCAGTTTATATCTACCCTGTTTATCTGCTGCTACTCATACATACTTTTTTAGCAATTGTTTTCCATAACTTTTCCATGACTTTTCCATAGCCTTTCATTGAATTTCCAAAACATAAAAAGCAAATTTCTCTCAGACTATTGCTATTATAGTCAGTGCTGTTAAACCACGACACTTACTGATACTGGTACTGACGTGTAATTGTGTTTTTTTTTGTGCGAGTAATTGATCATAATCTGTAAGTAATTAATTTAATTAATCTAATTTTGATCTAACCAACTGTTTGTTGTGAAAGGCCTCATTTTAAAGTATTTTTATATTAATGTATGATATTATGGCTCACGAGAGATCAAAATACAACTAAAAAGTTGCTTTATGAACTTTTTCTTATTGTAACAGATTTCCAACCTTTACTTTTGTCGCTAATTCAGATTAAAGCAAAATTAGAAAAAAATTAGAAAAAAATTATAATAAAGTTGACACAGTTGACACCCACAACGTAAGCATCCAGGAGGTCACCCACAGACATTGCTGCTTTGCATATTGTTGTCAGGATTGACTCTCAAATGCAAAAAACATTAGATAGTGGTCAATAATGAATCTGTCCTCAACATTTTGCTCTGTAATGTTTGTTTACAAAGCAGGAAGAACAAAGCAGACTTGTGATATTGTGAAGAGCACATAAAACTCATCGTGTTTATGACACAGATACTTTGTGGAGTTTCAACCTCTAATTGTAGCTCATCTTACAGCTTTCATGAGTACATGAGGTTAGTGCCCAGCCTGTTTGTAGTTCTTTCCTTTGGTTATTCTTAAAAATATTACAATAAAAATCACAGAAAAGATTAAACACCCGTGGGTGTTTTTTTTTTTAGATACACAAAAAAATCAGGATGAAGACCTCCCCATTATTTTTATATTTATTTGTAGCTGATGTTATTCAAACGTATTTACATGCAACCAGCACAAAAAAGTGATGGAAATTAATGTTGGCATCACGCAATAAGTATTGCCAAGATGCATTTCTGCATTGCTTGAACGTATTTTAAATGCATCCAAGACTAAATGTTGTTGTTGGTCGCACTTGTGTGAAATGTGTTTCTCCACTGTTGACCTATCTCCTGGGGGAGCAGTGATGTGACAAAGAAGCTGAGGCATTTGTACTCATGAGCAACTGGGTTTAATGATCATCAACACAGACAAGGGCTAGGCAAGGCATAGTCATAAAACAGGCAGGAATCAATAACATGGAACGAATCAGGGAGACGAAGACACAGGCATTGGGTCGGGCACGAAGAGGCAAACAGAAGAATAATGCTCAGAAATGATTGCTAGACAAACAAGACTTTGCATAGAGCAGAGTTCCAAAGGAGAATATATACAATGTGGTGATGATGATGGGAAGCAGCTGGTGAGGAACTGAGTCAGAGTGCATGGCCTGATGGAAATTGGAGTGAGGAAGCAGATGCGATCAGTACTCCAGCAAGAACTCCGTGTAGTAGTTGGAGGTGGAGATGAATAGTTGAATCCTAACAGATGAGCTGCAAAAACATTCGCACTGAGCAGCCATTTGGTGTAACCCCATCTCTAACCGTAATCCTTTTTTTTTTTAACTTTTCCTGTCCAACAGCTGATCAAACAGATGTGGGCTGAGAGCCTCTTGTGTTAGACAGATTTTACTGTTACAATCGGGGGTTATAAATCTTTAGACACACAAGGTGTATAATTGTATAAACCCCTTTTGTAGTTTAAACTAAACCTTTATTTATATTGATTATGTTTGTATCCTTTTCTTGTTGGACCGGATGGAAAAGAAGAAGGGTGAAGAAGAGAGAGAGATGTTAGAGAGGGGGGTCTAACTAACCATAATCCTAACCTTCCTCCCGGTCCACTGGTCCTCCCGGTCCAGCCAATAAAAGAAACACTGGCCGCACATATTTAGAAAGTTACGTGTGAATTGTTACTTACTTTTATTTATTTGTTTCTTAATTGAATGCAATAAGCTTCCACAGTATTGCTATCATTTCCTGTTGTGAAAAAAATTCTCTGACCGACTGGCTTCTCCAGTGTTCGGCAGCGTCGCTGTTTCCTCCCTTTCATTTGACTCACCAGCCCCGCTTCTCCCATGCTGCTTCTGTAGAAGAACTTGGAGCAAAGTCTGCACTTTTATTTTTTCTGGGTGCCACACATGACATGACGTCATCCCAGAGACCGGTCTCATCAGCGTGTCTCCCACAAAAATAAACATACAAATTTCTGCAAAGATGGGTGTGTGTACCGCCTTTAGTAGTTTCGGCCATCGCTACACTGGCTCACAACACAAATACATTCAGTGTCTGCACGATTTTGTCTGACCACGGGTGTGTGTGTGTTTGGGTGTGAGTCTTAAAGGAGCTGTCACAAAACAGTGGTGACACTGCGTCTAAAGCAATGAACACTTGTTCAGCCCAGCATTTATTGGAGACAAAACACAATAGGAAGATATATGGTATTGTGCATTTTAAATGACAAGAATGAAAAAGAAATAAGGAATTCCAGTTCAGCGAAAGGACGTATGTCGCAAGCTCTGCGAGTGATCTTGAGCTAAAAGCAACTAAAAACCTGATTTATCGCAGAATTACCACAAAAAAAGCAGTAACTCCTTCGCTGCCATGGCCCCAAAGAAGAATCAAGTGACGAATGGCGAGTTTGACATCAAACAGGCTATGGACTCGCACAGAGCTGTGAGACGTATTTTCGGTATGAAATAAGACCACTCTTTTATTTCTGGTTGTAGCTAACTGTATGCATCGACTCAGCAAATCTCTGTGTACTATTCCAGGTATTGTCTAATTTTGGCTATTTCTTTCATGATGTTATTTGCACTTATTTACATGCGACCAGTATAAATAATGATAGAAATTCAGGTTGAACTCACATAATACATGCAGCAAAGACACACATTGCTGCCTTGCTGCATGTATTTTAAGAGCATCCAACGCTGGATTTTGTTGTTGGCCGCAAGTATTTAAAATTATGCTTAAAGTCCCAATAGCTGAAATGTGATCTGTGTATTTGATCCAGCCTCTGCCTCCGTCATAGAGCGGCGGCAGCGTGCTCGAACCATCACCTCGCCTGTCAGACTGTTTTACCTGACACTGAAAATGACATTGAAAAAATGTAGAAATGTGGAAATGAAAACACAGCTAACAGGTCATAAAGATAAAGACGGCGGCCATTAGATATGTCTTTCATGCTAGTTAGCATTAGCCCAAATGAAAGTGACTATTCACACTTATTTTTATGTTTTTTTTTTTTTTGTTTTTTTTTTTGGCTGCATGGACCTAGAGGAAAGGTAAAAATTACAGTTACGGTTAATATGCCAAATGGCTCTCGAGTTGTGTCTGCCGATCAATGCGCTCTGTGCTCTGGGTGAATGACAGCTAATGGGGCTTTAACATTAATTATATACGACCAGTAACAACACTTTGCCTTGAACACACTTAACATACGTGCGGCAATCTGTATATTGGCTTCACGTATTACGTGTTGCCAACATGAATTTCCATCAGTTTTTGAGCTGATCGTACGTAAATACATGTGAATAACATCAGCATTAGCAATATACCATCAAAGTTTGCTAAGCAGCCTTTTATTTCGGGGTCTTTTGCTAAGACGAACAATGCGCTTAACATAATTTATAGTGACTCTGGGTAGCTCCAAAAGACATCTCGTTAACTCCAAATACTCCACTGTTTCCATGTAAACCATATAACCACAAATAATTGAGCGGTCAAGGGCCGAATGCAGAAGTAGGTTTTGCATCTAGCCCCTTGACAAGATCAATGCTAAGCTAATTCCTTTGCCTTACATTCAAGCTTAGCTAATTCCTCTGACGAAACTCCTGGAAGCATTCTGGAGACTCCGTGCTCAGAATTAGCAACGAGATAACTGGGTCGACATCCTGGAACAAAGAATGGATGGCATGAAACAAGAAAAAAAGGCTTTACTGAGGGATTACCGATCCAACTCCGGGCGAGGCCTGCCAAAGCTACCAGGAGCTGGAATGCCAGTGGTACTGCTTCTGATCCAGAAGACAGTGTGGGATAACATATTAAATCATTTCTGAGGTCTAAAGGGATCTCTCTATATCAAATACCATCAAGACCTGCTACTCGCTCCCCAGAGGAAAGAATTCAAGCAAAACAGTGATTCTTATAAGGTTTGAGAATTAAAAGCACAAGATAGCTTTGATGACGCAAAGGAGAAAGCGATCAAATGTCTTCATTAATGATCATTCAACAGAAAGATGAAATCGCAATAAATGCCAGGATGCTCTAACACCTTAAGGAGATACTAGACAAAAATTGCAGGATCTTTGTTAAACCACTTAGTCCTCCAGACCGGTCTAAAGCCATTGTTGTCAACGATTTGAGAGATTTTGGAAGTGCTTGATCACGGACGATCACGGACAAATGGAGTAATAGAATAGCTGAACAATTTGAAGAAAATCAGTGTCCGGGGTCTTCCATTATTTTCTATCGAAGATTCAACTGTGACCCTGATTTCGTGCTTCCTGCAATATCAGCTACAGAGGACCCTGACAAACAATGTCTGCAGACAGAACACCGAAGAAAAACTTTATAAACTCTTAAACCCAGAAGGAAAGCTGTTAATCAGGCAGCCAAAGAAGGAATACAATCTACAAACAATAAAGAGCATGGACCTCAGCATCACCGTATAATCACAACAGAAAACTTCACAAATCAATTATTGATGATTGTTAAAATGATTGATCTCTAACCATCACTTCATTTTGTTTCCCAAAATGTGACTTAGAACTACTGATTTTTCAAATGAAAAATAATCTGCACATATATTTAATTTTTGATACTTAAACCCATGTTAATCTTTTTTAAATTATCTTTTGTATGCATAAACATCTGCATTTATTTTAAATTTTGATAATTGATCTATATAACGTTTTCTAATAAAAAAGAATCTGCACTTATTTTAAACTTAGATGCTTAATCTGCATATGATTTGATGAATTCTAAAGTAATCTTATGTCCAGTGTCATGATCATTATGTATTTCATCTTGTCAAATAATTTATTGAAGCTAATGAATTCTTAATGACCTAAAAAAAAGGTTATGAACCATATATTTGATATTTCTTTGTATGGATGTAAACCGTTGTTTATGTACTACTGTAATTCTTGCTTGGATAGCTTGAAATAAACCATTTTAATTAAATATCAAATAAAAAAATGTTTGCTGATTAGCAAAAATCAGCAGAAAATAATCATCAGTTGGCTCTGCAAAAACAATTAGTATGTGTGTTAGCTTGGGGCCGGGGGGTTGCAGCACAGACTCATCCTGGTAGGGGGGTGTTCTCACCGGTCTAGGTCAAACAAGTAAGGACCCGCTCGTTTTCATGGGAATGGGAGGGGTGGTTTTTGGAGGATTACTCAGAAAGGAATAGATCAAAATACCACTTTGGGGTTCTTAATAGTGGGGAATGAACAGTATAATACACTTAAAAGCTCAAAAAGTTGAATTTGCATTATATAGACCCTTTAAAGCTATTAAAGCATTTTCTAGCATTTCCATGTCCAGTAGCAACTTAAAAAAAACATTGTGCGCTTCACTGATGAAAACTCAACCTGCTTTGTGGCAAAGTAAATTCTCATCACCAAATGTGCAAGGTTGCAATTCTTCCACAATAATTTTCTCAGGATTAATTTTTTTAAATGTTTTTGCATCCAAAACATTAAAATGTCATAACTTTTCCAAAACTTTACAGAACATTTCATTTTTCACAAACTTTTTGAGGACCTAGAAACTCCATTTTCAATTTCCAAAACTTACGTACGAAGCCTGTCATAGCTTTGTAAGAAATACAGTATATCATATCCACCAAGCAGTCAGCTGAGCTACCATAATGGCATACACCTAAATGTTTTTTTTCTGTTTTTACCTTCCTTTATTCTCTAATTTACAAAAGTTTTTAATTAGTTTTCAATTTTTTTTTCCTTAACACTTAAAGAACCATGTAAAATTACTGGCACAGATGGCATTGAGCCCGGTTAAAAGCTGTATGTTTGGTTGGATGAAACAGATACCCAGTTGTAGGCTTGTGCTGACAAATATCAATGGTGGCGTGTGCTACTCACTGTCCTGACTGCAGATCCTTCTCACTGACGACAGCACAGTTAGTCAACGACAGCTCATCTGTTGGGCATCGAGCTGCTTGCATGGTCTGCAGAGACAAAGACATGAAACCCAATGAACATGGAAAACCATTTAATAGAATCCCTTTTTGAAGTATTTTGATTTTTTAAGAATACAAAACATGTCAGAAGAAGAATGTAAATAATAAAGATGTCCTTTACTACATTGTTTTTTTCTGGATGACAAAAGTAACGGTAAAATCTCAAAATAATAATAACAACAATGGCATGATTTACAATCTTATCCAATCTTATGGAGAGTTGAAGCTGTAATAGCTGTAAAAGATAAACCCCACATCATATTGAACTGTATGGGGTTAAGAATGAGATGGCACATAAGTTCCAATATGAGTCAAGGCAGGTGAGACAATACTATTGGTAATATAGTGAAACTGTTACAATTTATTCAGGAAAGACAGACACAGTGCAAAGGGTGGTGGTGTCATTGTCAGGAAAGCCATTGGTCTAATTTTCATTATATGAAATGTCTTTGCCAGCAGTCTGATCTCTATCTCCCCCTCTGGTCATGGATGTATCATCATCTATATTGACGACATCCGGGTTTTTCTCGACGCCTTTGAGGTACACGTCTCTGACAGCTGTTAAAACCACTGATCACCCACAGACTTTGTGCAAATAGAGAAAAATGTGATTTCCACAAAACCTCAATTTCTTTCTTGGGTTACATGATCAGTGCTGAAAGGTGAGGGAATAAACCAGGGCAAGGTGGAGGCAGTGCTACTGTGGACTCTGTGGTCTGGCCAGAGTTAAACAAAAACGGAACTCTGGGGAGGTGGCTGTCTCCTAAACCAATAAGGAAATCAACTTCGTGCACGTGACATTTTCAGTGACAGCGGGGAGAAAACATCCAAAATGGTGGATGGATCCATAGTTCTCCTGAACTTCCATTCATTTTCTTAACCCACTGTATCCCTTTCTGGTTTCCAGATCCCGTTCCGGTTGCTGTTGTGCAAAGGCGGCTACATTCCTGGAGAGTCTGTCGAAAGACCTATGGAGCTGTAGTGAACACGCTCACTATGCCGGCACCCAGGAAAGGAGCTCTCGGACAGACAGAGTGCTGCTGCTGGATGGGAAAGCAGTCTGCTCAGGCCTACAGAACTTTATTTTCATTGAGACAACAATAAAAAAGGTCCCCTCATTATTTTTTTCGTTTTTATTTTTGCCCTTTTGGGTTAATGCGTAACAGTAAGCATTTGAACTCGGTTAGAGAGAGACGGAAACACCGCAGATGCTAGTATTCCTTTGGAATTATTTTATCTTGAGCTTAACGTGTACTTGGCCTACACAGAGCTGAAGCAGCTGAAGCAGCTAACTCAAGGCTAATTAGCAACAGGAGGCCTTCCCTCTCCACAAAGGATCACCAAGACCTTCTCGAATAGATAACGGCGCTGGAAACAAAGGTTCGCCTCATTGAAGTGAATGCAGAGGTAAATGGACTTTATGGAAACAACATTACTTTGCCACTACCTCAGCTCAGCAGAGAAGACAACGCTAACACGCACCTAAAAGGCACAGATACCACAACAGAGAACGAAACAGCATCTGTGCACAACAACAAATCATCAAGAGATAATCCTCCCTGGAACCATCTTGGTGCAAAGCCAAAGAATAACTCATACAGCTCGAGAAGTGGAGGAACCGTTCTTCTGAGGAAGAACTGTGAGCTCTCTGAACGCAGCTGTTTTCATGAGTAGTCCCATACCAACTGTTTGAGGAGGAGAGGAACTGTGTCAGCCAGTTGGAACTACTGTTGGAACTAAACGGGTAGCTTTGTGGGGAATGTTCTGACAACAGAGTTAACTTTATTAAGGCAAGGCAAGTTTATTTGTATATCACATTCCATGTACTAAGACATTTCAAAAATGCTTTACATAAAATATGTAAGAAAAAACAATCAAGAACAATCAAAATATCAGAGGTGTGATGATTACAATGAGATTTAAAAGAAGTTAAAAAGAAGTTAGTTTAAAACAAGCATTGCTGTGCTTCTATAATCAACAATTATTTCTTTTTGTTTTTCTACGTTGAGAGCAAGATCTTTGTCCTCACCAGGTATCTGTATACAGAGACCTCTTCGTCCTCTCCTCTGATGAGACCAAGGACGATTGTATCGTCTGCATACTTAATGACGACGTTGTTGTTGTCGGAGGAAGTGTGCTCGTAAGTGTACAATCTACTGATTCATCGACCAAGGACTTGATGTGTGTCAGTACCAGCTTTTCCAGACACTTCATTGATGCAGGAGTGAGGGCCACTAGTCTCTGGTCGTTCATTGTTGTGATGTTTGTCTTCTTCAGGACCAACATGGTCACTGAGGCCTTGAAGACTTGGGGCACAGTTTCCTGCGTGTCTGTGTACACTTCTGCTAACTTTCTGGCAAAGGCCTTCAGAACTCTTGGGGACACGTGGTCTGGTCCCATCATTTTGTGTGGGTTCACCTGCTCCAGCGGCAGCGCAGCCTCTTCTGGGTCTCAGGAAGCCTTTAAGGGGACCTCTCTGTTGTGCTGATTAACTCTTGAGTAGAAGTTGTTTAGGCTGTCAGGCTCGGAAGAATCGCTCAATCAAGCATTTTAAATTTTGGGCATAAGTTCACCTACTTTTATTTAGGCATTTTGTTGATCAGTTTATAACTTCAATAACTTCCAATGAAGACAAAAAATATCAAGGAAAAAAATTGAGGATTATCAAGAGCATGAAAAAAAAGGTAGCAGAACAAGAAAGGTTAATCTGACAAAAATAACAAAAGCTGTTTATTTCTATATAGAAGTCTGTGGGATTTCCCTTTTTTGGGCTACACAGTGGTGCAGTAGTTCGTGCTCTTGCCTCACAGCAAGAAGGCCTCAGTACAAGTCCCAGCCGGGACCCTTCTGTGTGGAGTTTGTATGTTCTCCCTGTGCATGTAGGGGTTTTCGCCAAGGACTCCGGACCTGCGCCTTAATATGAAAGTTTAATACTAGTGCGGCCCGCCAGTTTTGTATGAATCACTTTTTACAGTGCTGTGTGCAGAGCTGACGGATTGACCAATTATGGTGGGGTACATGGCTGTTTGGGGGCATGGTATTGACCGTGCTTGAAGCAGGTAAACATTAAAGCAGGAAACCTAAAGGTTCTCACACACTGGTTGCGTCTACTATTGTGCAAGCGACCACTTTCAACGGAAAGTCAATGCAAACGTGCGTAGAGCAGAATTCCTGCCTTCTACGAGCGTTTGCATTGACTTTCCAGTGAAAGGGACACAACTCTCATCCACTGGGGTGAACTCCAACACTTCGCGGCTGAGCTGGGGATCATGAGTAAGCCCATCCCAGCCCACCACCTCTCACCATGTGCAACTCCAGAATGTTATAGAGTTCAGCCCCTCTCGAGAGACTGAGTTTCATAGCCCAGACTGTGCATGGAGGTGAGCCCAACTATATCTAGCCGGTACCTCTCGCACAAGTTTAGGCTCTTTCGCTCCTAGAGAGGTGACGATCCATGTCCCAAAAGCCAAGTTCTATGACCAGGGTTTAGGCAGCCTCGTAGCTTTACAACAATATAATGACAAGTTCAATTCCTTATGCAAGTGTGTTTTTCTTATTCAGTCTAAAAACATTCTCTACACAGTTTTTTATTTTTTTTATTTTTAACAAACATTGACTGATTGTAATAAACTAAACTATTTACTTAAGTATAAATAGTTGCATTTAATGCAAAACAAGTCTGACTAGTGGTCCGGGGAAAAACAAACGACTGGTTGAATGTATTAAAACATTTAAGAATTATTGTAAGGCTTTTATTTATAGAAATTTGGCCAATTTTTGCCACGTGATCATTTCATTCAAGTGGGCTTGAAACTATTCAGTGGTGTAATGGACTGTATGTCTCTGTCTGGTGTTGCATTGATCTAAGAGCTTACTCAGGGTAAACATGGAGTCCACTCAAAACAGCCGAAGAAATCGTAAGAGAATCAGAACAGGGTTTTAGTTGCCATGTTTTTACCATTTTTACAGTAAAAAAACAGGAAATGAAAATGTTACAGCATTATTGTAAAAGGAAGCACAGTACAATTACTGTAGGAACGTTTACGGTAACAACTGGCAACTGGATGCCAGCAACTACTGTATTTCATTTTACAGTAATACAACTGTAAAATAAATACAGTCAAGTATATGTGTACTGTGATTCATCATACACCTTTATTGCTGTAAAATGTAATACAGAACAGAAACATTCTATTATATTTTATTTTACACTTACAAAGCTGTAGAATACTTTACAAAATTACTGGCATCCAGCTGCCAGCAAATTACTGTAAAATCTACATCAAATATTTTGCAGTTTAGGCCTCAATTTTTATCAAACAAAATGTTTTTCTTCTTTTGCAAACGCAACAAAACAATTCTTTCAGAGAATTTTCATTTATGAACGTAACGTATTGTTAGAATGTGATCCCAATTATAGTTTTCTTTATGTTTTTCTTGTGTATGTTTTATTGCGAAAATATGTTCTTGTGATTTCCTGTTTGTTTAGCCCAGATGTGATGAAATTGATGTGGGTGTGTCTCAATAAATGAGGCAACAGCTCTCAGCTGTGTCTGTGTGGCTGAGAGTGGAGTCAGATGAAAAAGCAATCGTTGGTGAGAGTGATTTGTTGGTCAGAAAAATCAATGCAGTGCTTTTGACACAGCAGCTCAGGCTACACGCAGTGCTGTTGTGCATTACCCAACCTGCTAACAGGTTTGAGCTCAGAGATGTCTGTAACTGCAAAGTGCTGTTTCCACTATGGTGAGATCAGCACCATGAGCAGGCGAACAGCTGATTAAAGCTGCTGGTCACAGCTTCTGTTTGACAGAGAAGAGAAAAACTATGAACTCTCTGAGACAGTATTTCAGGGCCACCTCCGATTACAAGGGGTAAGAGACACAATTTTAAATTCACCTGAAACTGATGAGGACGAGGATCCAGCTAGAAATGAGGAGGCATTTGCTGAACTGATCCAGTTCCTGGATGAAGAGAGCCTGTCGCTGGTAATGCATGAGGAAGCTGATGATGGGCGCAAGCCGCTAAGGATCCTGAGAGACTATTACCAAAACAAACGTATCATCAGTCTTTATACCAAACTGACTTCACTTGAAAAGATGGAACACGAAAGTGTGACTGAACTTATCGTTTGAACTGAGACCGCAATCACGGCCTTGAGAAACTCCGGTGAAACCCTGAGTAATGGCCTGCTGGTAGCCATGGTCTGGAAGGGTCTACTTGGATCATTCAACCATTTGCAATCTGTCACACAGCTAGATGAGACCATGTCTTTTGCTGAGTTCAAGACAAAGCTACGAAGTTATGAGGACATTGAAAAGATGGGCGTTTGACAAATTTGGGTTTTGAATATGTTTGAATGTTGAAGAACACGATAATATGGGATCAAGTGGGGGTCGTTGAATGTGATCCCAATTATAGTTTTATGTTTTTCTTGTGTATGTTTTATTATGAAAATATATGCTTGTGATTTCCTGTTTGTTTAGCCCAGATGTGATGAAATTGATGTGGGTGTGTCTCAATAAATGAGGCAACGTCTCTCAGCTGTGTCTGTGTTGCTGAGAGTGGAGTCAGATGAAAAAGCAATCGTTGGTGAGAGTGATTTGTCGGTCAGAAAAATGAATGCAGTGCTTTTGACACAGCAGTTCAGGCTACATGCAATACTGTTGTGCATTACCCAACCTGCTAACAGGTATTTTAGTAAGCGACACTGAGCTGCATCTGCATGTTCATGAGTACAAACTGTAGAAAACTGTGTAACATACCAGCACAGAACCGCATCCTCATTCACCAACCATTGATGCACACCCTTCATTTTTGAGAAACAACAGTGTCAATGTGCCACTGGCACTCTTTGCTGCATGCATTTGCTGAATATACAAGTTGCTTCTGCTGTTTTGAAAAACCTTATTGTGTAAACCTGTTTTCAGAAAAAGGTTTCTTGACTTCAACAAAATGAAAGAGTGGCAGTCCCTTTAGGGTGAATCAGTACACATTAGATTGTATTTACCAGTAATTTTAAATGCTCTTAAACTTCTTTACTTTTTCTCAGCTGAAGCAAAAGCTCTAAATCTTCTGTCCCTGTTTGGAAAAAATCTGCATCCCAGGCTCATTAGTGGACACCTCTGTCATAAACCTTTGTGTCTTTGAAGATTAAAGCCAGTTTAAATTAGCCTAGAATTATAATACATAGTCCACATTAAAGACCCCTCTGTCTCTCGTCTATCAAGTAAATCTACAGGTAAATCTCAATGACGCAAGCTGCTAGACCTCTAATTGGTTTACTTGCCAGTATTTCTTCTGAAGGCAAACTATCATTTTGGGTTTTTTATATCTTCTCAGTCAAATCCTCCTAATTGTTAATTTTCCAAAGGAGATACAGCAGAGACTGCATAAGTGCAGCAAAGATACGCTTTAAATAGTCACAAAAGTAACACTGAAATAACCCAACATGCTAAAATAGGATTTATCTGCATATTTATTTTCCAATTTTTAAATCATTGCAGCTTTTTTAAAGATTAGTATCTGCTCCACATGGGAAATGTCTGAGGTTACACTCATTCCTAGCTTCAGACCTCAGCATGCTGCATTTGCTAAACGGTAGTTAGCATGAACTGCATCATCTCAAGCCGCAGGAGATGTTTGTACTTTGTCATTGTCTGCTTTAGAATTCTGGAACAATAAAATAAGCTTATAAGGTAACAACAATCAGACTCACTCGTAGAGGGTTCTGTGTAACAGAGTTGTGAATAAAATGGTAGGCATGATAAGAAGTACACATTTTCAACTATGAAACTATGATATTACAGAATGACACTGAAAACTTGGATAGAAGACAGAGCCTGCAGCTACAGTGACTTATCAGCAAAAGACGCAAATGGTACTCCAGAAATCAACAACAGCTATGTCCATTTCTATGATAGAAAACATTCTACCAATGTGGCAGTATATCAGTAGGTTGTATGGTGTAATAAGTAACAGTAATAAGGCCCTGGTTCAACTCCGAATGGAACCTTTCTGTGTTGCGCGGTCTCCTTGTTCATGTTTTGGGTTTTCTCAGGCTTCCTTCCACAAACCAAACGATGGGTCATCGGTTATTCTTTTGTGTCTGTTTGTGAGAATGTTTGTTGAATTGGGTGACCTGTCCAGGACATACACTGCCCTAGCCCACTGGGACATGCTCCAGCATGCCTGTGTCACTGAACAGGTTTCAGTAGTTCATAAAATGGATAGACAACATGGCTAACAAATGAAGCAATATCTGTAACTTTGAGTTACATCATTCTTCTAGTTGTGCAGCGCTCTTTGACATATTAAAGACTACGGTTGGGAAATAATTTGATGCTGCTGAGGAAAAACATTTTATGAATTACTAACATTCCCATTTTCAAGTTGCATTTCTAAGTAATTACCCCATTAAGATGCTTCAGTAAGAAGAGCAATGCATGCAATTCTACTATTCTGGCAGGATTGAGGATTTTAGAGTTATAAGGGAGAAAAAAAATCGTCCTCAAGCTACCAGGCCTCTGATAGACGACCCTTACCTGAGTGGAAAACCACACATACACACACGCACACCCACGCACACGCATACACATATATAGATATAGATATAGATTTGGCGCCGCAGAGGCGCAGACCGAGCACAGCAGCGGCTGTAGTCTGTATAGGCCCTCACGAGTTAACACCGTGTTCTACAGGGACGGCTTACAGCTTCAGAGGGAGATTAGGCTCGCCGACATTTTGCTTGTCGTGAATACGGCAATGTTATGTCTGAGAAGGGGAATGGAGCTGAGATATCCTACCCTGGACGCCATCTTCACGGCTGCAGTAGATCGCAAGGTCGGATCCGTTCAGAATGACGCAGAAGTGCGGGGATGAAGCTGTCCACAGCTGACCGCTATATGCTGCAGCGCGCCCCGCGTGACTGGCTGACACAAACGGAAGAACGGCGGGGGTGGGGCTGCGAGATGATGACGAATGTTGGAAAGCAGGTGCTGAGAATGCGCAGACGCTCTTCTGTACGAACTACAGCTAAAATAATAACAATAATAGAAAATCAAAAGAAATAACAGATTTTCAGCGAAAAGCGTATTTGGTCATGTGTTAAACATTTGAGCTCAAATGTCGTTGTCATTGCCTCCTCCTGTCACCGAGCTCTACTCTGAGCAAACACTGAGGATGAAACTGCATCGAAACTGCATGTTGACGATTCCTGCTATATCAGGACCATGGACAGCGACCAGGGAGGGAAGGAACTGATAGTCTTTGGGACTGTTTTCCAGCATTTTTACTTGACAAAAATCCCGCGGCACACAAGCATCTAAAAATGTTAAAAAGGAGAAATTCTATCCCCTTTATTGGTGTACAGACCCCCCACAATCTCGTGCATTTTTTGTATTAATTGAGGCAGAAAAAGGTGGAAGTTGGGGATGTTTTTCCTAAATGTTATAATAAAAGTTGTGATAGTTTTCAATAAAAATTTTCAACAAAAAATAGTTGAACATTTGCTCAGGTAGTTGTTCTTACCTCCAGTTTATTCGTTTATCTCACATAACCTCCAAAAAACAAACATAACAAACAAAAAACAATAATATATCCTTGATATATTCTTTTTTAACAGTGATTTATATATAGCCACCCTCACACACACCTACATTGATACAATTAAATGGTTCTGCTGAGGGCATTGGACCAATTTTTTGTGCCTCCTAAAATTCCAGCTACACTGTATTCTGCGGTGTAAGAGACACAGGTCAGCTAATTCTTCTGCCTGCCAGAGAAGTCTAAGCAGTAGATGCTAGTGCCTCAATAGCCAGCATCGCTGAGTTCTGCTCCATCTAGACCTACGTGATACGACAGCCGCTACAATATATATATTTATATATAAATATATTTACATACATATGTATATACATATTGTTTTTTTGTTTAGCTTTTCTAGCATATATATGTGTGTGTGTGTGTGTGTGTGTGTGTGTGTGTGTGTGTGTGTGTGTGTGTGTGTGTGTGTGTGTGTGTGTGTGTGTGTGTATACATATGTTTATGCCTGAGCAACTGTAATCTTTATTTTTCTTGATCAAAAATGTAACTTTAACAAAAGTATTTTATTTCATTTTGGGTGAATACATTGTTTCAATTTAGCTTAAATGTGACTTTTGACCACTTCATTTTCATCCTGTTTCTTTTATTTTGTTTTTACTTCTATATATTCATTCATTCATTCTCTTTATTTCTTGTTTTCAGTTAGATTGTACAATATATACAATCTACATAAAAAACAGGAGTAGGATGAAGACCAAGTCTTGTTTATCCCTACTCCACAGCCAGCAAGGCCAAGTTGGCCCCACAAAATAAAGTTTTGTTCTTTAAGCACTAGGCAATGTTGTTGTTCCAACTTAAAATACTATTCTTGGCTCAACCAAATTGATTTAAGTTTGTTCAACTCAATATCTTCATGTCCTTTAGACCATGGGTCTCAAACTCCTCCCCACGCAGGGAAAGGGATCCCTTAGTTCTCTGGCGAGTCCATGAGCGGGGGATCATATTCAATCTGAGCCTGGAGGGTGTCTGTGTTCTTGTGGTGCTGGTTCTTGTCCTTGCCCTCAAGTGCCGGGCCCCTCCTGAACATTAGGAGAGCCTGGTCAGGCTATGTTCTCTACACCTTTGGGGACCCCCACCTCTCTTGGTCGTCCCTCCCTGCCGTGTTCTCGTCTGGATCTCCGCGGCTTCCTGGAGCTTTGGGGTGGGTCTCTCTTAGGGGGCCCTGGCTTGTACCCGGGGCTGGGGTGGGGGGATGCTCAGAACTCCTGGGTGGTGGTGGGCGGTTTGTCTGGGATGTTGGGGCTCTCGGGGGTGGGGTCCCGCGCTGGGCCCCCTGATGCGGTGGGAGGGCTGCTCTTCTGGCTGGGCTAGGGCTTGCACTCTGCACTTCCATACCTCACTGCTCTCGGGGGCCCGTGTGGTGGTCCTGCGGGCCCTGGTCTGGGTGCTTGACCGGGCTGCCGGGCGGGTGGATCTCCTCCGTTGGCCCCACAGTATGGGTGCGGAGACGGGCCCTGGTCGCCGCTGTTGCCTCGGCGGGGGTCTTGGTGTGGGGATGGCTGGGAGTTCTCCCTCCTTTTTTTTTTTTTTTTTTTCATATTCCATCATCCACTTCAGCTTAACATAACATTCAAAATACATTTTGTGTTCCCTATGATTTATAAACCCTGATTGTAAGAATAAATTCTGTCTAATACAAGAGGCTCTCAGTTCATATCTGTTTAAAGTTAAAAGACAAGAAAGAAAAAGAGAATTTGTGAAACCTCTATCCAAAGCAAAATACAGTTAGTTGAAATCTCCCTAATTTTACATTACTTTTTTTGCAGTTTCTTTGGAAGGTCATAGTCCATTTCCATCAAAGTTAGTTGTTGCCTTGAGAGCAGGATTATTGTTCCTTCATGAATGTAGTTTTTTGTAATATATATAGAAGCAGGCAAATGTGGGAGGTTTGGATGTTGGGCCTGCAGCTTTCGAGGCTTATTCTCAATTTCCTTTGGATTTTCAGTAGGTACAGGTTTTTCACCTAGACGCCATACAACTTGCTGAAGAGGATTTTGTGGCCGTCTTACAAGTCTTTTAAATGTACTAAGATAATTTTCAAAAGGGAAACACGACACATTGTCTAGGGCACCAAACTTTCTTGCATCATCAGCTAGATGTATCAGAGTGTGGGTATTATACACAAGGTGCTCATATCCATATATTTTACTAAAGTTGTTAACATAGCATTTTAATAGATTGTCTGCAAAGTTACAGTATTCAGAACACAAAGTTGGTTTGGGAAGTATCCTCATTGCTGTTGACAGTAGGATAAAGTTTTTATGTAGTAGTGAAGGCAAATGACCTCAAAAAACTAAAGGTCCTGTGTACAATAAAAATTGTCTGAATTCTTTGCCCTTCCACTGGCTGTACTCCATAAGTGATATGGGCTTGTTGTTTTGTGAAATTTCTCAGGTCCGGGAGCGGTCGGCTGATGCAAAATGATCACACAGAAAACATGCTTTGCTAGAATCATTATTCCACACAAAATCATGATCAACAATTCTCTGACATCATCAGGTTTAAGCCTTTAGCAGTTTCTCATTTTCATTTCCCTACCTTGACACTGACTGGAAAGCCGTTCAGTCCGAAAGAGTGGCTTCAACTGCTGGGCGTCCGTACGTAACACGCAGCAGACTCTGCATGACCTTCAGATCACTCCATCTTTAAACACTTGCACAAAACAACACGGCGTGCAGAAAGGGAGGGCCGATTCCCTCCTGCAGGCCCATGAGAGTGCGTCATCTTATTAAGGATATTTTCAAAGCAGGCGTGCATACCAATATATATCTTCAAAGCAGGAAGCTCCCTTCCACAGGTCTTCAAAGTAGGAAGCTCCCTTCCCCAGATTTTCAAAGTAGGAAGCACCCTTCCCCAGATAAGCGTGCATCCCAATACTGTACAAGGTTTAGGTCATTTCAAAACATTTAAACCAAGATTCTACCATTCACTTGTCCTCTGATTGATTTCAAGTGGTTAGAGATAACTGAAACTGTGGTTGCAGAGACCCGACACCTTAAAAGTCCTTTGATCCACAAGCTTTTTTCGTTTTTATACTCCCTAGACATACCAGATCCATGTAGTCCAGCACAAACCTTGAGACCATAGCAATGCAGAGTTCTTGTAGTGGTGAAACACTGTTATAGTGCTCTTCATCTATCATGAGACTAAATTGGGCATCTGTTCTTATTGGTGCTTTCAAATCTGGAAATGCAACCTTATTATCGATTCAAATCCCATGTTCTGTACAGCGTTCACAAGAACTGTATCCAGAGTGACCCTTGGTACATTTCAAGAAGGTCCGGACACGTTCATTATAGATGACGGTATCTGGAATTCTTAATTGCCTTTGCTGGAAACAGCACAAGCGTTCACATTGTCTTGAGGAATGTGACAGTCCATTTCATCAGCATTTAAAGACAAACCAGCTGTATGTAAATCTTCCAACATCTTAAAGTGCTCTGCAACTTTGGCCTTGATATGTCTTTTGGTTCATGGACAACCAAAGAAATCCATTTTACTGATCTGCAATGGACAGATTTGTACATTTACAGATGTGTGAACCTTTAAAGTCCCGTTCCAACCATTTTTTTCTATTGTAAAATCATTCCCAGTGGTCTTTTAATTATGACTATGCAGTTTTTTAGCACAAATCAAAAACCCTGTGCCGTTTTCAAGACATATTTACTGCAGTCATAAAAACGATTCTGGTTTGTGGGCGGGACTGTCAGTTCAGAAGTTAGCTCTGCTAATATCCCAGCAAGCCTTTGCTTAAATTCTCTCACCTAGTTTACTGCTTTTAGCAGCCCAAATTGAACATTAGCATAGCAAAACAACGTCGATTTCATGAGTTAAACAAGTATAATAATTGTTTATCGTCATGGCGTTTGACAAAACAACATACAACAGCATTGGCCCTAACAAGTTTATATTAAAATGTCAAAAGATTAACAGAGACAATTAGATCTCATTTTTAAAGCCTACATTTTACAGGTAAACAGCATTTTATTTTGCATTATATTAATTAAAAGACAAATGTTCATTCTGAGACAGCGGTGTTGTTGTCCACTGATGCTGCAACGCTATGCTATGCTCGTGAGCTGGTCTGCTTGTCGCCAGTTTGTGACCACAAACTGGTTTAAAATCAGAGAATATTTCCATGGAGTGAACTCTAAGGTGTGGTGGATAAAATAAAAATACGCCAAATCAATCAATCAACAAAACTTGATTCATAGAACATTCATAAAATGTATTTTCTAAATACAATAACAGACATGAATCCACTTTGAATGAAACTTTATCAACAATATCTAGCATTACAGAGCAGGTGTTGAGCTGAAAAATCCCCCCGTGAGAGCGCTGCATCTTTACTGTCAATGACATAATGACAAGAATCCAAAACATTATAATGCTTTTAGAGCTTTTTTATGCTTTCATATAAAATGAATCAACTGGAGGCAGAACAGGGAAAATCTAAATCTGTCCTTGTTTTCTCAGCATGTTTAAATTTAAGTTTACAGCTAGAATTAAATATGTGTTCATACTACTGATATATTACTATAATGCTATTTCATTTTCTTTCAGAGATTGTGGAAAAAAAATCATTCTCTCGCTATGTCAATGGTTCAGACTAAAGGTGACTGACTGACAGCTCTCCTCATAGGGTTCACAGAGGAACTTTTTAGCTGTGTTAAAGAAACAACACATTTGTGATACAAGATAACACTGTGGGAAAATTCCAAAACAAGACTTTTTCACTTATTTTCTTTTTTTATTATGTCGGGATGACCTCTCTCTTTGCATTCAACATATCATGTTTTTAAAGTAACACCTATAGTTTTTTATTACATTTTTTTTTTGGGTAAAATAATGTAGTAATTTGTTTGGTAAAAATGTGCCTGACTGGAGATGTTTTTCATCAAGTGGCTAACTTTGGTGTTGAGGAAAAAAACGAAATGTTGACCAATGGGGTTGTGACTTCAAACTTGAAGCATCAAACCACACTTAGTAAAACCTGCTTGAAGGTCATAGCTGCCAAAAGTGGGAGTAAGAGTAAATGCTCTTTTTTTAACTTAATTTTCCTGTTTTTAATATGTTTTGCAATGTAATGTTAATAATGTTTTGAAATAATGGTTCAGCCATGCGTCATTTGCCTATGAAAATGTGATGGCTTTATGGGGATGTTGTGAATGTCAAACCTGTTTTGCAAAAAGCACAGACAGAGATAGAATTCCAATTAGAGGAAAAGAATAGAAATATTTTTAAAAAGTTATATTGACACAGAGGAGAGCGGTTTTTCATCCTCTATTTGACCTGTAGATACATATAAACATAGTCTTAAGACAGTACATTTGCATTGTCTCACAATGCTTTTTCTCAGTCCTTTTTAGTAAGTGATCTGTTGATTTTATCTTTAGATGTATCAACTATAAAGAAGGATGGAAGCAAAGGGGCAGACGGGGCTGCAGGTAGAAATTCTCCTGGACCAGAGCAGCATTTTTTTATTCTTTTTTGTCTTAGTTTTTATTTTATTATTTTTTTTTAAGTTTATTGTTGATGTTTATTTTTACAAATTTTTTGACAGCAGTTGTAGCTTTATCTTGTTTTACTTGGTTTATAAAATAAAGTTTATATCAAACTGGTGCTCTTTTCAAGTTCTTAATGTTGTATATATGATGGAATCATGAAGACAACTTGGTCTTAAAAGGTCGGCTGATATCAATGTTGCAGCAGGATGGTTCTGGAGTTTTACGTCATGAATTTAATATTTATGAACACTTAACAAGGTGTTCCAGAAGGAGAGGGCAAATGGCTGGAAAGACTTCCTGAAGATTTGTATTCCAGCAGATCAGAAGATGACCATGATTGAGTCCCATTGAGTTCTGTCCAGGATATCTTCAAGTTTGGAAATAAATCAAGATTAATTCATTTTGAGATAAATCCACTGTGACAGCTCAAGACATTAGTTTCGAGTTTGAAAGTTTTTGCTTTCATTAATAGAATTATTTAGAGTTGGCTGAACAAACATGTATACATTTAATCTAGCGCCCATTAATTTCTCTTGAGCTGAACATTGTTTCCCCTTGCTCAGTTGAGGTTTATACGCGATCTTGATTGCAATTTTGCAATTATTGTAACACTACAAATGGAAGCGAGTGTGAAGAAAAAGAAAATGCCATTTGGAGAATTGCGTTGTCATTTTATTTTCACCTGATGTCATCTGTTGCAGCTATATTGTGAAAAGGAAAAAGCATTTCCGCTATTGACTTTTATTTTGAAATATGAGTCACGTTCGCTTCCACAACTACAGGCCAACTGCTTATCTAGTGACACCTTAGAATAATAATGCATTTTACATTAAAACATTTCTATAAAAATTAAAACACAACAAAAATTAAAAATAGCAAAAGCAAAAATTCTGTTTTGAGATTGCCAAGTCCCGCCCTTAAGAAGAAAAAAAAGGAACTTCCGTTTGGGATATGATGACAACTTACGTTCGACATCCATCGGTCCATCCGCCATGTTACCTGCAGCCGGGTACTCTTGATATAATGTTTTTTTTTGTTTTTTTTTTTGTTAATTCTGAGGTAAGACAATATTTTAGAGACATGCTAACTTCTTTTTAATAATTTATGTATTGAGGTTTTTTGGGCTATTTCTGTTGTGAACAAGGAGGTGGGTGGAACCCAAGAGCAGACATGTTTTAAAAGATTAGAAGGTGATGTTTATTGATAAGGCGAATAGTGGAGCAGGATGACAGAGCAGGCAGGTAGGCAGGCAAGCTTAGCTGATGGAGCGGGCTGGCTGGCTGGCAGACAGGTGAGCTGACAGAGCGGATGGCTGGCTTGCAGACAGGTGAGCTGACAGAGCGGATGGCTGGCTTGCAGACAGGTGAGCTGACAGAGCGGATGGCTGGCTTGCAGACAGGTGAGCTGACAGAGCGGATGGCTGGCTTGCAGACAGGTGAGCTGACAGAGCGGATGGCTGGCTGGCAGACAGGTGAGCTGACAGAGCGGATGGCTGGCTGGCAGACAGGTGAGCTGACAGAGCGGATGGCTGGCTGGCAGACAGGTGAGCTGACAGAGCGGATGGCTGGCTGGCAGACAGGTGAGCTGACAGAGCGGATGGCTGGCTTGCAGACAGGTGAGCTGACAGAGCGGATGGCTGGCTTGCAGACAGGTGAGCTGACAGAGCGGATGGCTGGCTTGCAGACAGGTGAGCTGACAGAGCGGGCTGGCAGACAGACACACAAGCAGCATAATGATCTGACAATGGCTGGAGGTTTGATGCTGCTTAAAAAGCCATGGTGATGAAGATCAGGTGCAGATGATTAGGAACAGGTGCCGTCACTTGACGAGGGGGAAGGAATGCCTCCAGGGCACAACAATTTCTGAGTAAAGCCAATATCTCAGCAATATGCTAACTTTTTTCGCTAATTTGGCACACCACACCCACAATGACAAATGAACCATCTGACTGCAGATGTACAGTATGCCATTGTGATCATGGCATCTTTGGGATTTGCTGTCTTCAGAGCAAGGTCTAGTAGACCTTGTCTGGTGACCCCTTTACTTTGACCCCACTCTCGATGTGTTCAAGGACTGCCGCTCGGAGGTGCGCCCTCTGCTGGAGGAACTGCTGTGATGCTGACATTCAGTAGTTTCAGAGGCATGATTGACAGACTCTCCATCAGCTTCTCTCTTCGGGGAGTATCACCTGATACTGACTATGACCTGCAACCTGTGATGTTTTACAGTAAATCAGATGACATAAACATCCATGAAGAAAAGCACAAGACCAATGATGCGAATGATGCTCCTGTTGTATCATCTGACAGACAAGAAAAGATCATATTCACTGAAAACCACTCTGACCATGAAGCAACAGCTCCAGCATCAAGCATTTGTGAGCCACACACCCTGAGTGTTTTCTCTGGATCTACATTACAGGGGATTTCATATAACCTGAGAAATTCAGACAAGTCAAAACAGTACAGTTTCATGAGGTCTTTGTGTTTGTTTCTAAACTCATTCTTCTCTCTGTTGGAATTCCTGATGTAATTTTTCTGCGAAAACTTTCATTTTCCCTGTAAAACTTTCTTGTCCTTTCTTTCATTTTTTCTCGCTGTCTTCTCTGTAAGAATTCCTGACGTGATGCTTCTGTTTCAGCTGGAAACTTTCATTTTCTCTGTAAGATTTCCTTATTTTTTCTCTAAACTCAGCATTCTGTTCATAGCAGCTTTTAATACTTTAAATCTTCCTTTCTCGAATGACTGTTGTTTTGATATCGGGTTTCTGAGTAAGATCTTTTCGTAGCTTGACATGTTTTATCTGAGTCATATCGATGCTTTTCCTTCTGTGAAGTTTTTGCTGACTGAGTCATCCTCTCTTTCTTTTTTTCCTTTTCTCTTTATTGAGTTTTTTTTTTTTTTTTTTTTAGAATATTTGAGATCGGTTGTAATGTAGCTTCAGAAACGTCACGTCAAGTTGTCACTGAATGCTCCATTTCCTAGATTATCACACATCTCAGTAACCTGGGCGTAGACGTCAGAGGGTTTGGTAACATTCTTCACCTGAGCAGAAGACGGAGGTTTATGAATAGTTGGATCATTTGAAAAAATCAAGACAAATGCAATTGATTTTGCTTTTATGTGAAACTGAATAAAAGTAAGATTGAGTTGTTTTGTTTTTTTCCATCATAAATTTAAATTCCAAATAGAATTTTTAATTTTGAATTAAAAATCAATTGAAATAAAAAAAACAAACAAAAAGCTTCCAAACAAAGTTTCAGATGGACTTTCATCACATCTGGATGTTTCTGTTTCTTCTTACTGCTTGTTTTTGTCCAGATGATAAAGAAAAGTTTTATTTTAAAGAAGTCTGCACAGTGATAAAGAACATTTGGGCTTTGTGATCGGAAGTACTTTTTAAGGTGAGCATCACCACCCAGACATAGTTAACATTTTACAAGTTAAAACATTTCAGACAATGGAAATCAAGAAAATCTTGTTTCTCTGACCTTTCATTTATTTTTTTTTCAAAAGCTGCATATTGTTGTATAAACTTAAAATTTACCCAGTAAAACATTGTGATCAATCATGATTATACACACTCAAAAAGTGTGATTAATCTGATTTGTTTTTAGCACTGGTGAAAACAAACTAAAATGAAGATGAATAAAGATGGGAAATGTTTCGACATGACTTGATGAGCTAAATGAAGTCCACAAAACTTTCCAAGAGTAAAGGTTATGTGAAAAGCTATTTTGAGTCCTAAGAAGAGTATTAGCATGAAACATAAATCCTTTTGGTCTTGCTCTCACATTGGACTGGACCGGAGTGGAACAAAACATCTAAATTCATTAGACAGCTACAACACTGCTCACTCAGGGAGCAGTGTCGCCCGCTGGTCTGTTAGCCTTCTAGCTTTTGTGTTGATGAGCACCTTTACCTTATTACCTCAAAGAAATCACTGATTTTCCAGCATTCCTGTGATTCTCAATATGAGCTCTTTTGTTTTTACTTGCTGCTTGAAAAAGCTCTCAGTTGTGACAAAGCGACTAAAATGGGGGCGGGCTAAAGTCTCCTTTCCCCCCTTCACTTTGATGCATCCACTTGTAAACAAATAGATCCATTAACGTCTTTGTTTTCCTTGTTAGAGATATCATCTGGCTCAAAATGGTCCAGCTGGATAGCTCTAATATTGCACGCTGTTTTTGTTGCAACATTAATTTTAGCTAGGGCTTGTGAGGGGCTGTAAGCTAGCGGGAGAGAGTGTAAAACGGGGTTGTGAATTGAATCAGCCAGGGATGCATAGTCCAGACAGTTGCTGCTTTAAGCACATTTCCAAATGCTCATCAGTCATAGTGGAGCAGTACTTGGACTTCTTATCTTCATGTGGGAAAAGGGTGACTCACATAAATAAGTGGAGCTGAAAAATGCAGTCAAGGAGGTCGCACATGTCCTCATATTGGGGTACTTTCCCTCTGCTAGCAAGTTCCAGAACTGTCCATGAACTCTGGACTTATTGTCGGCTTGTAGTGTGAACATCTCATCTTCCACTCCGGAAGAGTTCAGGTGAAATAGTGTCGCATTTTTTGATGAGAGTGAATCAACCTCCACACCTTCAGGAAAAGGAAAACACATGAATGTAGCAACTGACTCGAGCAAAGAAAAGTCTTGAAAGACATTGGTCAATCTGCTCCATGTGGCGTGCACTGTCCAGTTGCACATAGGCCTTTCCTTGCATCTCCAGCTCTGACACCAGGTTCTGGAAGTTTGCTAAATCATGGCTGCAGCTTTGAGGAAAGATGTTGCAGTTTGCTTTTGAAAGCATGAACTGAGATGATCATACTGATCACTGTTTTGCCTTTTCCTTGCAGCTCTAGATTGAGGTCGTTCGACATGTTTGTCAGATCAGTTAAAAATGCCAAGTCTATCAGCCACTTACCGTCATTTAGTTGCTTGTATTCAGCATGCCCAGTTGCACAGAAAAGCTCCGTAATCTCTGGGCAGAGCTCTCAAAGTCTTTGCAGGAAATTTCCTCAGCTAAGAGTGGTCGCAGTCAGGCTGCTCCAGATGTGCACAGAATAACCATTTTTTGAAGAGATCGGGCTCAAATAACACAGGAGATCTTTGTTGCCACATCCATGATCTCTTTCATGTTGAGCATTTTAGCGCGTAACGCTTGTTGGTGGATGATGCAATAGTAATTCAGAAAGTCTTAAAGTCAGTCATAAAACATAAACAATAGCTGGTTGCTAAACTAAACTAAACAGACTAAGCTAAACTGGAATCCTTAGTCCTTAGACCCTCCTTCTCTGTAAGAAAAAACTCATAAAAAATCCTTTCCTAGAAAAAAAAAAAAAAAAGAAATGTTAGAGATGTCCACATGATGGACGGATCCTCTCCCAGGACGCACAGGAGATGTGCTAGAACTGTTAAAGAAGAATTAGGGTATCTAACTCTACAGCTACATGTATGAATAAACAACTGCATGTCTGAATTGTGTAGCAGATGAGCTTCAACCAGATGAAACTGTGGGACACTGCTGGGGGAGTGAGGCGAGCCAGAGGCGAGGTCCATGGCCAAAGACAGGAGCACAGACGATCCACCTGGAATCTCTCCCTTAGTGAGTGGGAGAGATTGACAACATGTGAATCAGACTGCACCAAACAGAGGCATGAAGAACTAATTAAAATATAACAGTACAGACAAAAACATGCACTAGAATGTCTGTTTAATTCACTTTTTTTTCACAGTCCCATTTCAATCTCTTGAGTAAATCCATGTTAAGTAAATCCATCAACTTTACTATTCACAAATGAACATTCTTCTTTCAAGTTTGTCTCTTTTTTATTCTCCAATATAGTCATTTAAATGATTTTTCTCTATGTTGATTGCAGCCCATTATTCCTAAAAATGAAACTTTTCTAACTTTCAAAAATGTTTAGATTCAACTGCTTGGAAATAAAAGACAAGGACTATGCTCATAAAGATATTTATATAAAGTGTCTATAACAGATGATCAAATATTGTTTTTTCCTCACAAACGTAATCGTACATCCAAATGGTGACAAATTGCAGCATCAACACTAGAAGTCTTTTGTTGGACAAGGGTTTTCATTTACAGTCACAAATGAAATGTCTTTGTAAATGTACACCATAGCCTTGTATCATAAACAAATTGTGGCACATTAAAAGAAGCTGATTGGGAATGACTGTGTAAATAGGACTGGGTTTGATCAACCTATTGACATGTGGAAAAGTCATTGCCAAAGAACACTTGTTTTTATCCATTTTTTTTTATCAGTAGTCTCTATTAAACCCACAGGGCCAGAGCTACTGAATATGATCCAACAAAGTGGTATAGTGTGTGTGAATTTATGTATATATAAATTTATACACACAATATACAACACTTATAAATTAGTGCTGTCATTCGATAAATGTATATGTGTGTGAGACTGGAACATCTTCTTTAGATGCCCGTCGACACCCAGCGGCCAATCAGATTTGAGTATTTACCTGGAACATTTAAAGTGCAGAACATAACACTTAGAAATTAGTGCTGTCAATTGACTGAAAACAATTATCAGATTAATCACACTTTTGGATTGCGGTTAATCACAATGTTTTACCAGGTAAATCATTTACAACAATATGTGGCTTTTAAACAAAAAAAAAAAAGGCCAGAGAACATTTTTCCTTTATTTATACTGTCTGATTTTTTTTAATTTGTAAAGTGTTAAGTCAGATGTCCCAGAAATGTAATTTGTGTAAAAAAACACGTCAACAGTAAGATAAGCAGAACTCTAAAGACTTTAATGTCTGCAGTTTTACTCCAAGAAAACAAAGATGCTGATATACAGCCATAAGAAACCAACATTGTGGTTCTTCACTTTAAATGGGGCAGGTGAAAACTCAAATCTTTTTGGCTGCTGAGTGTTATGGACGAGCATCTAAAAAAGAATTTCCGGTTACCTAGCCCAAGTGTTCTATATCACTTAAAAAAAAGTTTCCTTCATGATGTGGACAAAAACAAGTGAACTTTCTCTCTGAACTGATGCTTTATTGAACCTATCATGAAGGTCAGCACATGTGTTGCTTTCCTTTGCCACTGCAGTTGATTTCAGTATTTGCTCAGCAACACGTTATTGTGTTATCTGACAACGGGCCGCACCACCTATCAAACAGTCCGCTTTTTGTGAAAAAGTGATCTAAACCAAAGAAATAAATAATGGATTGGATTTATCTGTGCATTTCTAGACGCTAAAAGCACTTACAATGTCTGTCTATTAACCATTCACACCTCATTTATCTTTGGTGATGGTAAGCTACTGATGTAGCCACAGCTGCCCTGGGGCAGACTGACAGACGCATGGCTGCCAGTATGTGCCAAACGGCCCCTCTGACCATCACCTACAAATGATAAATGGGATATACTTATATAGCGCTTTTCTACCTTATATAGCGGTTTACAGTCACTGTGCTACTCACACACTGATGGAGGCTCTGCTGCCGAACACTTGCACCAGGGGCAACGTGGGGTTTCATGACTGGGGTTCAGTGTCTTGCCCAAGGGTACTTTGACACATGGCAAGGTGGGAATTGAACCTGCAATCCTCAGATCAGAGGCTGACTGCCCTTTCCACTAAAAACGAAGTAGCATTTTCAGAAATGAGTGGAAGCCTGAACTTTCTAATGCAAAGAGGAAGATGGTCGCTTCTAACATGTAATTAATATGCACTGAAACATATGAACACGTTTTTTTAAAAGTATTAATCGGGTGCATTAATAGTTTGTATATATATATATACACATACTCCAAGGTCGGGCCCTCTACCAGAGACCTGGGAGGTTGATGGTCCTGCAGTATCTTAGCTGTTTCTATCACTGCACTTTTCTGGACTGAGATGTCTGAGGTCTTTCCAGGGTTCTGCTGTAGCCTCTTCTCCAGTTTGGAGGATACAGCCCAGAGTGCTCCAGTTACCACGGACACCAGTGTCACCTTCACCTTCCAAACTTTCTCCAGTTCTTCTCTAAATCCATGGTATTTCTGCAGTTTCTCATGTTCCTTCTTCTTGATATGTGTATATATGTGTGTGTCTCCTAAATATCTTAATATCCCAAAATTGTAAGGACACCTTTCCAAAGATTCCTGAAGACATGTACTGTAGCTCAAGGAACTATCAGCAACACAAGCTTGACAGCCCAATCTTATCAAGAAATTACCCATAAGCAACTGATAGCCTGCAGCTGTTGGATATTAAGTAGGGCTGTCAACGTTCACGCGTTAACACACGCGACTAATTTTTAAAAATGAATGCGTTCATATATATTCACGTTGATTAATTGCACGCCGCAAAGCAACCGTCTTCTGCCGGTTCAGGCTTCCGCGGCGTGCATCAAATTATGAATACAAACTTTGTTGGGCACAATCCTGCTTATAACATGGTCACTTACAAAATAAATAACCATTCAATCAATTTTCAGTATTCTATTCTTGTTATTATTTTAGGTTTAGATCGCTTTTTCACCAAAGGTGGACTGTTTGATAAGTAATGCAGTCTGTTGTTACAGTAACACGATGTGTTGCTGAAGCGGCAGATCTTGACTGCAGCGGCAAAGGAAGCGATACATATGCTGATCATCATGATGGGTTCAATAAAGCATCAGTTCAGAGAGAAAGTTCTCCTCTTACCGCTTGTTTTTGTCCATATCATTAAAGGAAAAGTTTGTTTTGAAGAACCTGCACATATATAACATTATGAACAGAACTTCTTCCATAACACCCAGCAGCCAATCAGAATAGAGTATTCACCAGGCCCATTTAAAGTGCAGAAACACAATGTTTGCTTCTTATGGCTGTATATCAGCCATAAGACAATAACATTAATATGCACTAAATATGCAATAAAAATTAAAGGAAATTAAAGGAAATGTTCTCTCTGGCCTTTTTTTGTTCAAAAGCTGTATTTTGTCATTTAAAATTTAAGTCGTACAAAATCGGTGTCACAGGCTTGTTAGGTTCTATCCAAGATACTCCTGAAGGCAGGATACGCCCACTACAGGCCGCCAGTCAGGCAGTCACACACGCACAGAAACATGTTCACACCAAGGGACAATTCAGGTTCCCCAAATAAGCTGTGGACCATGTTTTTGGACTGTGGGAGGGAATCGGAGTGCCTAGAAAACCCACGCATGAGCGAGAAGAACATGCAAACTCCACATTGACAGGACCCAGCTGGGATTTGAACCAGACCCTACTTGTTGTTGAGATTGCTTTTAAGACATTTTCATAGAGCAAAAAAAACAAAAGTCTAGAAAATGTTTGCCTTTTGTCACACTAAGCTTTGCGTCCCTTTTGGCTCCACTAAATAAATTGGACATAAAGCAAATAATGTTCAACAATCATCTCTGGAATACTGTTGTGAGCAATGTGACCTCTGTTTACCCATCAAATAGTCAAGTCATGTGTTTTTCTCTGTGTGTTTGTGGCATGAGTTTAATTTTGGATCAAAACACAGAAGCAGCTTTTTCTTGTTCCATTAGTCACCTTGTAATGGAGTGAACCCATCACGTCCTGTCATTTGTGAAAATCCTCAGAAACAGAAAGAAAAAATGCAAAATAATTTGAAGTTTATTTCAGTTTCTTGTCTGTGAGTCCATGTTGAGCTCCCCCGTGTTTGTTTTTTGTCTTTTGCTCAGTTTTGAATGAAAATGTTCATCATCAGAGAGATATGGCACAAAATCTCTAAAAATTCAAGTGTTGGCTGTCTGTGGTTAGACTTGAGTCATTTGAAACATCAGAGGGTTATAGAGCTCTGCGCAGAAAAGTGGAAGAAGTCATTTTGGTGAGGACATTTTCAAACAATGTCCAATTTTTTTAGATTCTTCTCTATTATTCATTTTTAAGATTTACCAGAGAAACCCAGGAATATAGCTCACAATTCCAACATTCTTTGGACACATATGTCAGGTCCCTCAGTCTAACCCCTTCCAGCAGTCCAGCATAGTGAACACTGCCACAGCATGAGGTGTGGTACACCCAACACTAAGCTGCATGCCAAGAAACCTACAAAAAGTACACATGCATGTTTAACAACTCAGACTGCATGAGCCATCAGGTGCCGGGGTCCAAGTTCTTTAAATATGGTTCAGCTGGTCTATTCTGGGTCACAGGAGAGGAGTCAGAATTGACTGAGAAGCCAGACACTTTGTCTTTTGTCCAGTTTGCTGTAAAAAGCAGGCAAAGAGGTGGAGGGTGCCAATGACTTCCATGGACACAAGGTCTTTGGGGTTTCTGGTGGAAGCTTTATATAGTGTGAGGGGCGCATTTCCCCTCATTCACATCTGCAGAAGATTCACATGATCATCACTTTACTCCACAAGCTATTCCTTCACTCTTTTTTTAGATTTCTCTCATGAAAATTTCCATTGGTGTGCACCAATACAAGATGTGCACATTGGTGCAAATGGAGGAGAAAACTGTCCCATAGACAAAATGAGCACGAGTAAGTCAGTTTTTCCCATGTGTGTAAACATCAAAGGGAGGCCAAAGAATCTACATGGAGATTGTAGTTTCCCATCCTCTTCATAATTGACCGTTTCAGCTCCCTGTTCTCCATGGGTTCAACATAAAAAACTGTTTCCATTAAAAAGTACAGTACTTTAGATAATAAACAGTATGGGTCATCTGCTCTGATAGAGGAGTTTCCTGCACAGCTGACCTTTGCTACTGCTTATACAGATACTTGAAACCAAATTGGTTAGAAAGATAAATGCAAAGAAATATAAGCTGGCCTAATGCAAGTGCATGTGTTTGTGCAGAGCCAGATTTAAACTTTGTCCTCATTTCTGCTGTTTCTAAAGTTTTATAAAAGCCTGGCAGAGATATTTTCTTGATCACTGTCTGCCTTTCATTTTGCTACATTTCCATTCATTATTTACACCTACTTCTTTTAAATAAAACATTTTATTTTAACAACCAAATGAATGCAAAAAAGTCCTAATTTGAAGGACAATTCTGTCTTGTTACATGGCAGAACCTTGAAAGAACAAACGCAATAATAACTCTGTGGCAAAACAGAATTAGTTTCTTATGTTGCATCCATGTGAAGAGTCCAGTTCAGCAACTCTAAATGACTGTGCTGACACCAAGAGACCTTTGGTATCTGGGTAGGCAGAGCCCCTAAACAATGACATCTCTCAGGCTGCTGAGAGATGGAGCTAAGAGGAACTGATAGATTTCAACATTATAGTAAGTGTGGATAACACTGACTCATGACTTAAATCAAAAGCCATCCTTTTGTTTTAAAGATTGAAAAAGAGACTTAGTGACATGAAAGAAAATCATCTAAAAAACTGTGAGAAACTTGGACTGGACTGAAGATGAATGAAAAATGCAACCGAGATGAAACTAAAATAACTTTGAAAGTTCTTCACAAAACTTCGATCATTTCACGAGAAGTCCTGGCTACCTAAAAGCAAACTGTAAAGATGTTTTCACTGTTCCGCATAACACAACTGTGGACGAGCATGTGACCTCGTGTGTCTGTGACCCAGGGTGGAGGATTGATACTCCTACTCAGTAAAACCATGCTCAGAGGCCTGAAGATAAATGATTCATTCTGCTAATAACACTTAATCTGCATTATCATTAGCTTTCATTTTCCACGATAGTTATATTTATGTTTTTTGCTTATTTGTCTTCCCAAACACTTCCTTCTTGTGAACTGTTAAGCTAGGAGCCTGTAAAACTGTAATATGATCAGATTGTGCCACTGAACATGACTGAAGGTGCAGTAAAAACCCTAGCAGCAGCAAGCGTGCCTGCAATGAATCACTTCAAGCGTGGCTCTATAAAAAATGTATAATTGATTCAATTTTGGGGCCTGAATTCCCATTGTGAGGGATTTCTATGCAGTTGTTTGGCATAAGTCTTCCTTGTAGGCTACAAACAGAATTGGCTTGGTTTTAGCACAGTAAAGACGTCAGCAAAGGTTCTGCTTAAATGCGATGGCAGAGTATCCTTGTCATGTTCCAGCTTCCCCTTACCGGTCAAGACTCAAGAGAAGCTTGGTTTTTTCTTCCTCTCTTTTGCTCTCATTCTTCAAATCAGCAAAGACCTGTGTAAAGAAGTGTGGATCGGTGTTTATCTGAAGCATCTTGCCACTCATACGGTTAATGATGTCTAGGCAGCGGTCCCAGAATGCCTCCTTCTCTGTTTCCACCAAGAAGGGCTTCAGGGGGTAAGAGATCTCGTTGCCCATGTAAGAGTAAGATAGGTAGAGGCAGGTGAGCAGCGATGCCTGCAGCTCGCGCTCAGACACCATGTCAGCCGACACCACATCTCGGCACAGCATGTAAAGGAAGACCACATTGGCTGGTGTGATAAAACCCTGGTCCTGCCAGCCCTGAAGGAGAAGTGAGCGGTCCACGCTGCGCAGCCACAGCACCGGGTCAGTAGGGGAGAGGCGTTTCAGCCGATAACAGCGACGGCAAAGGAACTCCCCCAGACTACGCATCAGTTCACTGGTGGATGCCTGGAACCAGAGAAAGGATGCAAAACAACACACATTCAGGGATGCATGATTTCTTCCATGGCTATGTTAAATGACTGTTTGGTCTTACCTGGACAATGACGCGTTTTGGCGTGCCAGCTGTAGTGGAAGGCTGGATTCCAGGTCCTGTTGTGGATTTTTTTTTTGCAACAACTGTAGCTACATTTGCCAAGGTCTTGGAGGTTGGTAACTGGGAAGAAGCAGCAATTGTTTTTGCAAAAGAATCTTGGCTGGATGAGTAAGAGGAGAGATTATTGCAGGACTGAGACTTCTTCAGCTTCAAGCTATTTGAGGCAGAGTTGGTTGTAGTGGCTGCTGGGCCCTCGGGGGAACTCCCTTTCCCGCCATCTCCACCTTCTGTTGGAAGTTTCTTTGAACCCTTCCTCTTTGCAGATACTGCCACAAACCGTTTCCATGGGAGAGCATTAATAATTGATGGTCGTTTAAGAGTCTTAGCTGCTGCTGAAGCATCCTTGGCGTTCCTGCTGTTGTGAACAGCTGTGTAGTGACCGACAGTGGCAGGGCCATCCTCAAACAGAGCCGCCTTGCGGTAGCTTGGAGACAGTGATAGCACTGTTCCCATTATGCCTTGCAATAGTGAAGTAAAAGAAAAGCCTGATGAGACTCTGTTTTACTAGTCTTTACAAAGAAGAATTCAAAAGTTCTCCTGCAGGAAACTCAACCTGTAGACAGAAAGAAAACAGAGCACAGACTTGTTTAAGAGAAATGCACTGTACAAAAAATGAATGACACAAACAAAGTGGGCTTAGATCTGAACGTAAATCCCAACTTAAAATATGTTTTTTTTAACCCCAAATCAGTAACTTGCCACAAGGCCGTCAAGATGAGGCCAGAGGTGGGACCGAGTTATTGATCTGCAAGTCAAAAGTAAGTCCCAAGTCTTTGTCCTCAGGATGAGTCAAGTCCCAAGTCAAAAGCAGTCGAGTCACAAGTCTTTCCATTGAATTTTTCTAAGTCTGTTCAAGTCATTTCAACAACTGAGTAAAATTATTTACAGACCATGTGTGCTTTTATCAACATTTCATATGTACATTAGGTACATTTTCTCTGAGCTCATGCATCTCCACTTAAAAAATCCAAAGGGAAAACCCACTTTACCACCTTTGTAATTATAGTACCCAAAGATGGAAGGAAACCGAGGTAAAGATATTCAATCTGCTCACCACACACCACTCTGTGGCCGATGACGAACTCATAAAAAAAAGGACCGAGATATATTTACCAACTCTTGATTGTGCTTCATATTTCATATCAACCCCCTATATATATATATATATATATATATATATATATATATATATATGCATGCATTTGTGATTTCCTCAACAGCATCAATGATAGCCATTAATGTTGATCTGTTCTCTCTAAAACCATATTGGTTTTCATTTATAATGTTATGTTTATCTATAAATTTTGCTAATTTATCATTAAATATCTTTTCTAAAATTTTGGAGAATTGTGGAAGGAGAGAAACGGGTCTATAGTTTGTAAACTGTTGTGACCAAGGAGGTGGGTGGAACCCAAGAGCAGACACGTCTTAAAGGATGAGAAGGTAGATGAGAATAGGTGAATAGTAGAGCAGGATGACAGGGCGGGCAGGTAGGCAGGCAGGAAAGCTTAGCTGTCGGAGCGGGGCTGACAGGCTGGCTGGCGGGGCTGGCTGGCAGGCTGGCAGGCTGGCTGGTTGGCAGGCGAGATGACGTAGTGGCAGGCAGGCTGACACACAAGCATAGTGATGATGAACAGGTGGCGATGATCAGGAACAGGTGCGGTGCTTGATGAGGGAGAAGGAACGCCTCCAGGGCACAACATAAACAGGTGTTTGTCTCCGGTCTTATAAACAGGAATCACTCATTCATCATTCATTCATTTTCTGAACCGCTTAATCTCTTTCGGGGTCACGGGGCTGCCAGAGCCTAACCCGGCTACTCATGGGCGAAGGCAGGGGACACCCCTGGACTGGTCGCCAATCTGTCGCAGGTGCCACAGTCACACACTCACATCCACACGTAGGGAGAATTTAGAGTGACCAATTAACCTATGAAGCATGTTTTTGGACGGTGGGAGGAAGCCGGAGTCCCCAGAGAAAACCCACACATGCACGGAGAGAACATGCAAACTCCACACAGAAATGTCCCCCATTGGTGACGCTGTTTTCAAGTCCCCAGCTGGGACTTGAATCGGGAACCTTATTGCTGTGAGGCAAGAGCGCCTTGCAGCCTTGAAACACAAGGAATCACTTTTGTAATTTTCATTTTGTTTGGGAATTTCCTGGTTTGTAGTGATAAGTTACATATGCATGGCTTAGAGATTCTGTGAATTACCTTCTTCACTACTGTACTATTAGTACAATCTACTGAGTTTTTACTTTTTAATTTGTTAACAATTGATACCAGATCATTTTTGTTTACTTCAGAAAGAAGAGCTGGTCTCCTGCTCGTCAGAGTCCTCACCGTTCCCTGCGGTCACTGCATGCTCTTCTGATTGGGGTTTGATCTTCAATCCGGTGATTATCACATCATTAATCCTGGAATTCTGCTCCTGGTCATCCATTTGTTTTTCCATGTTATCCATTCGGTTGACAGTCTGTTCATGTTGAGCTTTGCGCTGTCTCCCCCCCTCCAGTGCGTTCAGAATCTGTTCTTGCTGGATCTTCATGGATCTTATTTCTTCCAGCGGAAAATCAAGTGACTTCTTGATATCGTCCGAGTCTTCCGTCATTGGGGTTTTTTGGAGGCATGATCAGGAATTGTTTTTTACAATATTTACTTTTTTCTCAGTAAATAGATTTTCGAAGTGCAGCTGCTCTGTGCCTCCGTGGCGTCTTCCCGGAAGTCACAAAAAATCTGTTTATGCCATGGACCAGATCCTCAGTGGTCTGTCCAGTGTCCAATGTTATTTGGACGATATTCTGTGCACTGGAGCTACCAACGAAGTACACCTCCGTAACCTGGACACCACACTACAGAGATTGAAAGAATTGGGTCTGAGTGTTCGCAAGGAAGAAAAAAAAATTTCCAGTCATCTGTGGAGTATTTGGGGCATGTCATTGATGCTGAGGGCCTTCACACTGCCCCATCCAAGATTGCAGCCATTGTGGACACACCACCACCCCAGAACATCAACCAGCTACAAACATTCTTGAGATTACTGAACTATTATGACCATAGAGTGAACCCGTCTTCGCCCAACAGTAACCGTAACAGGACGGGATTTGGACACCGAGTTGCCCAGAAAGGGATACAACGGGTTAGGAAAATGAATGGAAGTTCAGGAGAACTATAGATCGATCCACCATATTAGATGTTTTTTCCCCGCTGTCACTGAAAATGTCACGTGCCCGAAGTTGAGTCCCTGATTGGTTGAGGAGACGCAACCATCTCCCCAGAGTTCAGATTTTTTTTTACACTGTGGCCAGCCATGGCCACCGCTCTGTTCGCGCCGTAGAACCTCAATTAGCGTCTAAACTATTGACTTTACATTAAAACTGGCCGCCTCTGCCAATTTTTCAGCCGATTTTTTATGAAGTCTGGAACAACACCAACAGAGAAGGATTTGTGGCAAATGTCGGTAAAAAGTTCAAGAATACTGTGAAACTTCCTTCAGGAAGTATTTTGCTTTGGATTTGGTGTACAACTTCAAGCACATCACTTAGACTTACTCCATTCAAAAACACTGAATTCATATTGGAATCCATTTTACATTTGATGTGTCTTACAACTGGTGTCTTTTCAGCTAATTTAGCACCAACATTTATTAAAGACCCACTCAGATGAAAATTGCGTTTTGTTTTTTTTAAGTGTCTACAGTATGCCATGCAAAATCAACTTTTTTAATATGTTAAGTACAAACATATTGTTAAAATATGGGGTAAGAATACTGCCAATAAGAGACGTATTCTTAAAGAAAATGTTGTATTCATAAATACAAAGTTGTGCACAAATTTATATTTTGCGAACAACTTTGCAGAAAAAATATGAAAACAACCTTTAGTTTTACGTTTAACATGTCTGTTTTGTATGCGATTTGTCTTTGTTTTGAATACAAATTTCTCCTGTTAAATCTTGTCAAAAGTACGTCACGGGGTCACAGGCATAAACATTGAATCCTGGAGCATCGATTCTTCTGAATGAGAATGATAGAATTAAACTTTATAGAATGTTATAGAATGTTCCCCTACCAGGAAAATTATCTTGTTACCGTTGCTTTGCTGGAAAAAAAGATTTAAACAGCCAAGTCCTGTCGCTTTTTTTTTTTTTTTTTTTTGCCAGGCTACATTAGCAGAGTGTAAAAACAAGAAAACAGACCCGAAAGTGATGACAAAAAAAAGAGATGTTAATAAGAGAATGAATAAAGAAAATAAAAATGCCTGAGCAGGCGGCAGAGGGATCCTTGTCTCTTTGCCGTTCTGCTGTCTGTCTGCCGTGCCAGTGTTGTGCATAGATACGTTTCCTTTGCCAGAAATTGTGCCCCCAGTCTCCGACCTCGTTCTGGCAGGTGGAACGTACCTCGGCACAACATCGGCCAGAGGCGGGATATTAGCGTGGGGAATTAGCTTAGCCGGTTAGCAACACGGGACAGGAGGGGCAGGCCACCCGCCACAGGCTCTGGCAGCACCATGGAGATAGCCAGCGGGTTAAGAAAATGGATGTAAATAACAAAGACAGCTAAGCTAACTCAGAGCTAAAGTAGGCTAACTGGCAGCCGACTGTAGCAATAGTTTTTTTTTAAAAATAGAAACAGAAAGACAGTTGGGTATTCTGATTCTACTGACCGTTTTGAATTCTCTTTTTTTGTTTGTTTTTACTGTCACAACAGTCAGCTGCAGGTTAGCATACTTTAGTTCCAAGTTAGCTTAGCCGTTTTGGTTTCGTTATCCTCTTATTAACTAATTTGAGCAGACATGTTTTTACTTTTTTTATTTGTTGTAGCCTAGAAACAATAAAATGCGGCTGTTTTTTGATCTATTTTCTCCAATTGTCTACAGAGCTATGGCTATCAAGATATGTTCTCATCGTGGGATCCTTCTGAATATGTTTCTTTTTTTTAAAAGCTATCTTACCTCATATTAAATTCTCTCTCTGTCTGTTTTTTTTTTTTTTGGGGTGGGGGGTGGGGGTGGGGTGGGGGTGGGGGGGTTATAATCAAGTAAGACATTTGGTTTGGTCTTAAATTTGGACAATAGGGGGTTTAAAAATGACAACTATTTTTAGAAGGATACATTTGGTTTCAACAGACTAAGAAATAAAAAAATATACATAAAATTTAATTCACATGAAGTCTAGGATTCATACATGCAATTTCTCCCTTTCTTCGTTGTTACCTGTTGGTATCTCTCTGTATTATTAAAAAGAGACGACAAGAAAGGTACATACATGCTCAGGCAGAAAACGAATGTGCGCAGGCATCCATCTTAGTTTCAAAATGGAGCCTTGGATCCTTCCCTCACTCCCAAAACACCACAAGTCAGCATCAGCTGATGAGCTTCCCACACGTCCTTCATTTTTATACAAACGTACATTCATACCTTTCAATTATGCATTTGTGATGTTTATTTGCATTGGATTCAATTTATGTCACCTTGTGTGCTTTTGCATAATCAGTCAGCATTTCTGTGAGCAGTTATTCGTGATTCCCGTAACGAGTTCCCCTACCTTCTAATGAACACGGTCTCTTTTATCAGATCCCGCATTCTAGCCAACCGTCTCCTCTTGCTGCACGACAAGTGCTAAAAATGTGTAATCCGGTCGTCGGCGTCACTGCAACTCCCTGTGCGTATAAAAACGTTCCTACAGAGACCCGCGGGACGTCATAGACACACGGGTCTTCCCTCAGAATAGGCGTCTCTCTCCTTCAGCACTTCATTCAGCCCCGCACGCAGGGAGCGCGGTGGGGAAAATGCATGGTGTGGGCTTTGCTCCTGCGCTCGGAGAAGTGGAAAGATGTCTTCCATTGAGAACTGAAATCAGTATGACCGCTGCTATTGTCGCCTTGCCACAACGCTCATGACCTTACCAAAATCGAAATAGCTGGCAGGCATCGGTGCAAAAACTAAAAGCGCAAATAAATGGCCGCTACAAAATCCTAAAACAGACGACGGCTTATTCCTTCAATAGTGAAAATCTGCTTGGGAGGAAGAGGGAACGACTCTGCTTCGATGCGGGTATCTGCAGTTATTCGGCTTTGGATGCGGGAGAGAAACCCCGCCCTGCCGTTGGCTAACGTGGGGATGCTGATGCTGGGAGCCCTCCCCGTCGCAGTGAGCCCAGCCTATCGCGAAGCTCTGTCCGTGGTGCTGAAAAGCCCAGAAGCGGCGCAGTGCAGTGCGGTGCAGTTTCCCAGAACAGCCCTGAGCCCCCCTGACAACGAGGCTGAATATCTGTTGATCTCTGATCAAGAAATGTTTTTGATGATTTGATCAATCTCCAATAATATTACACCGTTTTAATTTTAAAAAACGGGAAAAACGTGTTTTGTGTTTTGCTGCTTCATTATTGGCTAACAATATTTCATATTATATTAAAAAATAAAATGTATGAAACTATAAAGCTGTGACAAAAATAAACAGGAAAAATTGGTTCTTCAACTCTGAATGTTTAATTCAAAAACAAAACGTGTAAATTTAGAAGGGAAACAAAATACTGAAAGTATTCAGTCCCATTTATATTTTGTTATATTGCAGCCATTTGCTAAAATCATTTTTTCCTCATTAATAAACACACAGCACCCTAATATTGACCAAAAAACACAGAATATTTTGACATTTTTGTAGATTACAATCAAAAAAATCATTTCATCTTGAATCATCATAATATAATTTTGGAAAGAATTTCCACGTAAACCAAATGTGTTAATGTAGCAATAAGCAAGATAGATGCAGTTATGTTGGTGCAACATCATGTATTAATATTTCTGTAACATGATGATTGCAGTAGTTGACCTGACCCTGCTGCTAGTGTCAGCAAATGGTGGCGAAGGACTTGAAATACAGCAAATCAGGCTTGGTGGCAGAAACTAAGATGTTTAAGAAGACAAAATAAAAAACTGAAACATGACAAACTCATTTATTCATTTTCACTACCCGTTCTGTCCCTTTTGCGGTCACAGGGCTGCCAGAGCCTTAAACCAGACACTTATATGCGGGGAGAAAATGAATACTCCACACAGAAAGGTCCCCCTTTGGTGAGACTGTTTGAAGTCCCCCAGCTGGGAATTGAACCAGGGGCTGTCTTACTGTAAGGCAGGCGTGCTAACCGCTGCACCTGTGGTGAAAAATCTTGGAGAACCAAAAACATGGCAAGGCAGAGCAATGAACCAAAGAAAAAAAACAGACTTAAATTCACAATTAAAGACACTTAAATTAATCAACTGTTGTTAATCAAACTCAGTGAATATAAGTGTCTGTGTTTTTTTTTTTTTGGTTCATTGCTCTGCTTTTCCACATTCTTGGTTCTCCAAGATTTTTACCATAGGCTGCATGGTGGCGCAGTGGTTAGCACTCCTGCCTTACAAAAAAAACAGCCCCTGTTCAAGGCAGACAATCCAGAAAAATAACAAGCAGAAAAATGTGCAACAGTTAAACAAATGTGCAAAGATGTGCAGGAATTCAAGTGGCTTGTGATGCAAAATTGGCATTTAGTTTCCTGACAGCTTTTGGGAAACAACTATCCCTGAGTCTGTTTGTTCCGGCCGGTTAGGCTCCGTAGCTTCTGCCAGAGGGCAGTAGATTGAAGAAGTGGAAGCTGAGGTGAGAATTACTTCATAATCTTTCTGTAGAGGCAGATGGAGGTTATTGTAGACAGGGGGCAGCCAAGGACGGTTTGTGCAGTGATGCTCACTTTCTGCAGTCTCCTTCCGTCAGGTTCTGTACAGCTGGAGCACCAAACTGACACAGTGCAGGTCAGCATGCTCTTAATGGTGGAGTGATAGAAGTTCACCAGCAGGTTTTGGTGGAGTTGCTGCTCCCTGAGAACCCTCAGGAAGTGTAGCCACTGCTGAGCCTTTTTGACCAGAGCAGAGGTGTTGGATGTTCAGGATTGATCTGCTGAGATGTGGACTCTGAGGAATTTAATAGACTCCACCTGCTCCACCTGTTCGCCGTTCATGTGCAGTGGAGCTCTGTTCCACAGGAAGTCCAGGATGAGTTCCTTACTGTTGGAGATGTTCAGGACCAGGTTGAGTGCACTCCACTCTCAGAGTTTCAGGACTTCATCCCTGCAGGCCGGCTCATTCTCCTTGGTTATCCGTGCCGCCGGTGAATTAGCTAATGATGTTCTCCAGGTTGATGGTACTGCATTCATCCCACTACAATAAATGCAAAAAATACATTCATAAATAAGTCATTCAAAGTAAAAATCCAACAACGAAAGACAGTATCTGCATTTACATGGACTTGAGTAATCAGAATAAACGCCTGATTAGAATAAAAATGCATCATGGAAACACGCCACTCAAAATACTCTGACAAATTATGCTGATTGAGTGTCATTACTACGCTGGTTTTTATGTTCTGCATAGACGGTGTGAGCTACGCAGGAGGCTTTGGAGCACGAACAGAACCGGCCGGCTGCTCCATGTCTCAGAGCATGGCAGCCAGACTCTTTAGCTTGGTGCACATTGCTGCATTGCTGCATTGCTCACACAGATTTCAAGAGCGTCCGAGACTAAATGTTGTTGTTGGTTTATATTGACTGAACTGGAACTCTTCCTCCGAGTCCATGGACCCAAGACAAAAGCACTGACGGCACAGACTTAGAAAATTATGAGCAAACAGTCACTTAATAATCATAACAATAATAAAAGCACGATTAGAAGATCATCTCTCTCTAAGCCGCAGCTTTATTTGTTCACAACTGAACCGTTACTACTTCTTCTACGGCCGTTTCCTGTATTTGTGGTAGTTCTGCGCGTGTTGAAATGATTTATTCTGATTGAACGTGTGGCGGATGTAAACGTTTGTTACTCACAGCTCAATTCTAATCTGATCTTCGATCTGATTAAAGACATTTGCTCTTGTAACCACAGCTACAGAGTTTCATTGAGCTCTAGTTTATACTTCATGTTACCACGCTTAAATACTAATTATCTTAGGCTTATAGTAACACTTGTGTAATTTCACAATTTTAAAAAAGGTAAATTCTACAAACCACATGAAACATGGCGCCCATTCAGGTAACTCCATTAGTCTCCCATGATAAATATAGATCAAAAAACATTTATTTTTAACCAAAGGCCATCACAATGTGAGATTTTAGAACTGTGATACAATAAATGGTATTAAATACACTCATATTAAAGGCAGATGTGCACTACACATTTCCAGTAGTATGGCTGCATTCTGAAAATGTAAAAAGTACTAAATCAAAAAGGATGCAGAGAAAAAAAAATGTTCAAAACCGTTTTTGCTCCACACTATAAAAGATAATTTAATGTACAATTTATTGTTAGCAAGCTGGACAATTTTGATCTTCTACGTTTTGTTTATGATTCTGAAGAATACATAGAAAAAACTCCAGTGACTAACAAAGCAGAAATGCTGTTGGGAACGTAGACGATCATGATGGTCTGTGTGGGATTTATCAAAGTGACTTTAAAACTATATCATTTTTAAAGGCACTGCATAGCCTTACACAGTTTATAATCAGGTTACAAACCAGGACATGTCTTATAGTTTTACACATGAGAAGGAAATGTTGGCTGTCCTTCGTTTAGCCATAATAATTTCAAACAGTCAAAAATATCATCTGAGAATATCCACATTGTAAGAGAGAAACTAAACATCAGTTCATCAGCAGGTAGAAGTAGCCCTGTTCTGATCTTTTAAAGCACAAGTGTTTCTGGTGACGGCTCCATTACCGGCTTCATCATTTGTACGATGATGTGATTCTACAAATAAAGCTTCATGACGTCATAGAGGTTTTGCTAAATCAAACACTCCGCTCTGCTGCGAGGTGTTTTAGGCTGGAACACACTAAAACAATGAGATTTTGAAAAGCTTAGTTAGTTAAGCTTAGTTTACTTAATCTATGTCGTCCGCTATGAGAAAAGGCCACATGAGCATGTTTAAACACCAAAACATGATTTGCACTGGAGTGGGTCTTGAAGACCTGCGTTCACATGCGTTTTGGGTTATTTTATGACCAGTAACTTCTGCTAAACTGGGCCCTGTCTGTCAGTGAGTGGAGGGTTAGCTCAAACATTAGCTCTGTTTATAGGAGGTTCAATCTTACAGTCATGAGCAGAAACAATAAAATAACATCAGTGTTCAATTTCAATATTTTGATGTTCAACATCTGTTAGTTTCTTACCATTAGGAATCTTGCTTCAGCTTCTTACCAACCCAGGCCATGACGTCACGTCCAGCGTCGTTGCCTCCCCTCCTCTCCTCCACCACTTTTTAGAAAAATGAAACACTTATTTGCCATAATATTGTTTCCATTATGATAAATATAAATGAAATACTGTTTTTGACATAAATAAACATAATCATAAAGAGAAAAATATTTAAAATATTTCAAAATATGAAATAGTTTATCACTTTAAACACAGGTTCACATGACATCCTTTCAAAAATCCTTTACCACATCTCAATGCTGAAAATGTAGTAATGGGGTTGGGGGTGGGATTGGGGTTGGGGGGTAGGGGATTTTTTTTTTTTTTTGTGGTTTTTTATATATATTTTTTTTTTGCTTTTTTTTTTTTATTTATTGTTTTTTTTTTTTTTTCTTGTGCTATTTTACATTTTCTCCTTGCCTGGCTCCTGTTTTTGAGAAGTTGGGACCGTTCCTTTCAGTCCTTGTGTGTCACTGTATTTTTTTTTGTTTGTTTGTTTTTTTTTTTTTTTAAGAACAGAACCTTCAGCTCTCTGTTGCTCCAAATTAGAAACTTCCGTTTCCTGCTCTTTCTTTTGGTCTTGCAAGACCTTTTTTTCTTCCGATGTTGCCATGAACTTTTCTTTGGTCTTTTCTTGTTCGTGACATTCTTGCAAGTCCTGGAGCTCTTTCTGGAAAGCTGCAGCGACATGTTCCAGAGTCTGAACCTGACAGTTGAGGCTTTTGATTTTTTTCAGAAGAATGTCATTCTCCTTCCTCATAGCCAGATTCTCCTCGTTCACAGCGTCGAATTTCTCCTGCAGATTTTCAGGTTGGTTTAACTTGTGCTGCAGTTTCTCGTTTTTCACAGACAGATCCCTCTTTATTTGTTCCAATTTATCTGCATGTACTGAGCTTCCACCCTTTCTTTTTGTTGGAGAAGCTCAGTCAGCTGTTTGTTTTCCTGTTCGAGTGCCTCTGTTTGCTCTTTCAGTGCATCAAGTCTATCCAGCTGGAAGTTGTGCTTGATAACCAGCTCTTGGACGTCCTCTTCATGCTGTCTCAAGGTTGCAACCTCATCTTCCTGCTTCCTCACATGATCTTCCAGACGGGACTTTTCCTGCATTGTCTCCATATACTCATCCAGAAGCACTTTGTATTCCTGAGGACACGCCTGCAGGTCATCGATCTCTTCTTGGAGACGTGCAGCGTTGGTCATAAGAGACGAGTTCTCCATTTGCAGGAATCCGATGTGTTTCTCCACCGTAAGATTCTTGTCTTTGACTGCATTAAGTTTGTCCCGCTGATCTTTCAAGTCTTGGATCTTGTTCCTCAGTTCCTCATTTTCTACGGACAGATCCCTCTTAGTTTGCTCCAATTTCTCAGAGTCAGTCTTATGCTGCATGTACTGAACTTCTACCATTTCTTTTTGCAGTAGAGCTCAGTCAGCTGCTGCTTTTCCTTTTTGAGGGACTCTGTTCGATCTTTGAGGAAATGAAGTTCATCCAGCTGGTAGTTATGCTTGATGACCAGCTCTTGCATCTCATCCTGAAAGCGGTTTGTGACTTACTTTACTCTGCCATGGCCACCTGCCAGTGACCTCACTGCCCATCCGTGTCAGTGTTTGACTCGATTTCCACAGCAAAGTAGGTTTCACTATAAGAAAAAAAAACAATGCAAGTATTGCCAAATGAAATATCGCGATATGTCGCTAAATCCATTTTGCCCCAGACCCATACAGATTTCCCACACTCAACCAACCGAGGAACCCAACCACGTGGTCCTTTTTAAAAACAAAATGCTGTCTTATCATTGACTTTCTCACATGCCAACCTGATCTCCTGTCAATCTGGGATTTAAAACACCACTCTCAAACCACAGGGCTTCAATTAACATATTTATTACACTGTAAAGAGAACAACAATACCAGAATTATACTGCAACGTTTCACAGACTGACAGACCATAGTTTACAGCCCCCAGGCATGCCTAAGTCTTTTTTCTTTTTCAATTTTGTTTTATTTTAATTTACAGGCTCTTAATTTGAAAACCCTCTGGTTGACAGGCAGACAAGAGGATTAGCATATCTTAAAAGAAGAAAACAAGAGAAAAGAGGGTAGATAGAAGGAGAACATTTTTATTTTTTTCACTATGCAACTTGTTTTACCCAAAACAGGAGTAGAGAACACTTTATTTAAAATTAGAACCTTTCCTTTTCAAATGCATTTCAAATGCCACAGGCATAAAGGAATGTAGCAAATGTCTTTTTTTCCACATTTCTATTCATTTATGTTTCTTCTGAGGTCTGCATTGTGACCAAGTAGTGATATGTTTTTTGCAGCTGTATGAGCTTTGATTTTGGGTTTTTATTTATTTAGTTTTTATTTTCCTGTTCTCTTGTGCCCATTTGGTTTTGACAAGAGTTGGTAGAGTGAGAGGAGTTTGTGGCAAAACACATAAAAGAGGGAAAAAATACACAGAACTTTCTTAAAAGTAGCTGAACTATATCTTTTTTGTCTCTCTTTTTCTTTTACTCAGATTTTGTCCTGATAATAAATAACAAACATGTTATTTAATGTACATTTTTAAAACATGATGGTGTTCATAACTTCTGGGAAGTCACATTTTAGGTGTCAGACACCTCATTTCTTTTTTATTTTTTGGACTGTTTTTAATTCTTAGGTACTCATGGGTTTTGGTTTTTGACAAGAAAGGAGACAAAAAAAAATAAAGAAAAACAGCCCAAAATATGTGCGTGCCACCACTTGTTCTTTGAGATTAGAATTATTTGTAATGCGCTTCTTTGTAGCACCTAGGTGTGTGTGGGGTAAAGAGCTGCTGTTTGTGGAGTAAGTGCTCTATTTCTGCAAACGAGAGGTTTGTTTGATTGGATGATCGAAAGAAAGATGTAAATATTTATCCTATCTTTTTGATATGAACCAATAATGAGTACATTTGTGGGAAAAACTGGTTAAAAAATAATTTAAAAAATGATTTGTTGAGTTACTGTTTTATCATCATTGCTCAAGCTAACACTGCTTTTAATGATCAAAATGGTTGATTTAGTCTTTGTTTTGCTTTTTGTAAATGATGATGGGGTGTAGTCCGTGGGAAAACAGTTCGTGGGTGAGCTTGTGGGGAACCACTGTGCTGTACGCAGAACGGTAGTCAATAAAGAGCATCCTGATGTAGGAGTCTTTATTCTCCAGATATGAGAGGGAGATGTGCAGTGCTGTGGCGATGGCGTCTGAGGTGGACCTGTTGGAGCGGTATGGGTACTATAGGGGGTCTAGTGTGTCTGGAATGCTGCACGGAATGTAGGTCTGAACCACTCTCTCGAAGCACTTCTTGATGATTGGAGTAAGTGCTACAGGTCTGTAGTCATTCAGGAAAGTGGGAGGGCTCTTCTTAGGGAGGGGGACAATGGTGGTGGTCTTGAAGCAGGAAGGGACAGTTCTCTGACTGAGGGAGAGGGTAAATGTAGACGTAAGGATGCCTGTCAGCTCATTGGCACATGCTCTGAGGGCTCGTCCAGGAATGTTGTCTGGACCTGCCGCCTTGCTGGGGTCGATCCTGCTCAGGGCTTTGTTACCTGGACTGATGAGATGACTGGTGAGGGTAGGGGGGTGTAGTGGTCCTAGGATAGTTGGGCTCCCTCTTTGCATGTAGGTCTCAAAGCGGCAAAGGCAGCACTTTTTCCAAAAGGGTCAAGCGCTGAAAACAGCATCAATCAACTTCCTTAGGCACAACTGATTAGGTCACGACCAAATAAATAAATAAAAAATGTTGATCAGTTAAATATTGTCAATTTTGGCAAGTTTGTTGGCTTTTACTGCTTCTCAATGCACAAGTCAAAGGGAAGAGAAGCATAAATTTACTGAGTAAAAATTTTTCCTGAATAAAAATGATTATTAATAGTTGCATGGTATACATCAGGGAGCTCAGACTTGATGGCCAGCATCACTGTTTTTTCATAAACTTGCCTCATCTGCTGCTGATTACCTGGATCAGGTATCTTTACCCAATAAGGACCTTCGATGGCAGCTTGGTTGGAAATCATGTAGGACACTGACCTTTAAGGCCTGGAGTTTGACACCTGTGATATACATGCACATGAGCACAGGTAGTGCTTATTAATGCCAGGATTCATGAACTAATGTTTTAGAATTCATGATCCAGAACCAAATGTGGCTCTTTTAACCCTCCATTTGGCTCTTTGGTTAAACTGTAATGCTCCAACAATCCATCAAGCAGTTCAGCTTTGTTTTTTAACAAAGTCGGACTGAAACATTTTGTAAAGTAAGTGGAGGTCAGTAAGTGCATCACAATTGATATTTTTGAACCAATTATAGGATTTTGAGGGCACCACATTGTTTGAAAAACACTGGTGGAGTCACTTCACTAACTCTGGTTTATTATTAGTTCACTGGATTTAGGAATTACCACAAATGGTCAAATAAACAGTTCTTTTTCTTTAAGTCACTGCTCACATGCGTCACACTACCCATTAATACATTGTCGGCATTGAAATGTGGTAAAGGATGTCATTTTGAAAGGACATCATGTGAACCTGTGTCTAAAGTGATAAACTTGTAACAAACATCCATTGTTAAAAAAAATGTCGGTTCTATCAATGATGTCATTAAACACAACAACAACAAAAGAAACCCATAACTCATTCAGCCATTATCAGTCACAGACAACTGATTTAGTTTAATGTACAACGTTATTTTTTTAAAAGTCACTCACAAAGTCCGAACGCAAAAATAATGTCTGGTATACCAGGTTGAAGAAAAATAATGGCTACCCACTAATAACAAAAAAAAGTCTCAAATTCACCAGCCGGCCGCAGTGCCTCGTTATCTAGTGTCATCCTTCGCTCTCCGGAGCGCGCAATAATTCACTCGACCAAAGTCTGTGGCTTCCTCGCCCCCAAAGGATCTTCTTAGATGCCGGGTCCTCCAGTGGGCAAGCCGTCTTTCTGGCGTAATGGAGGGAAAAGAGGGTCGCAACCGACGCTATCCGTGCGTCTGCCGATTAAAAATTAAAAATTTCAAACCTGTAGCACACACCTTAACAAAGCCCCCTCCCCTGCTCACAGACACCAAGCTAAAGAGTCTGGCTGCCATGCTCTGAGACACGGAGCAGCCGGCCGGTTCTGTTCGTGCCCCAAAGCCTCCTGCGTAGCTCACACCGTCTATGCAGAACATAAAAACCAGCGTAGTAATGACACTCAATCAGCATAATTTGTCAGAGTATTTTGAGTGGCGTGTTTCCATGATGCATTTTTATTCTAATCAGGCGTTTATTCTGATTACTCAAGTCCATGTAAATGCAGATACTGTCTTTCATTGTTGGATTTTTACTTTGAATGACTTATTTATGAATGTATTTTTTGCATTTATTGTAGTGGGATGAATGCAGTACCATCAACCTGGAGAACATCATTAGCTAATTCACCGGCGGCGCGGATAACCAAGGAGAATGAGCCGGCCTGCAGGGATGAAGTCCTGAAACTCTGAGAGTGGAGTGCACTCAACCTGGTCCTGAACATCTCCAACAGTAAGGAACTCATCCTGGACTTCCTGTGGAACAGAGCTCCACTGCACACGAACGGCGAACAGGTGGAGCAGGTGGAGTCTATTAAATTCCTCAGAGTCCACATCTCAGCAGATCTCTCCTGAACATCCAACACCTCTGCTCTGGTCAAAAAGGCTCAGCAGTGGCTACACTTCCTGAGGGTTCTCAGGGAGCAGCAACTCCACCAAAACCTGCTGGTGAACTTCTATCACTCCACCATTAAGAGCATGCTGACCTGCACTGTGTCAGTTTGGTGCTCCAGCTGTACAGAACCTGACGGGAAGAGACTGCAGAAAGTGAGCCTCACTGCACAAACCGTCCTTGGCTGCCCCCTGTCTACAATAACCTCCATCTGCCTCTACAGAAAGATTATGAAGTAATTCTCACCTCAGCTTCCACTTCTTCAATCTACTGCCCTCTGGCAGAAGCTGCAGAGCTAAACCGGCCGGAACAAACAGACTCAGGGATAGTTGTTTCCCAAAAGCTGTCAGGAAACTAAATGCCAATTTTGCATCACAAGCCACTTGAATTCCTGCACATCTTTGCACATTTGTTTAACTGTTGCACATTTTTCTGCTTGTTATTTTTCTGGATTGTCTGCCTTGAACAGGGGCTGTTTTTTTTGTAAGGCAGGAGTGCTAACCACTGCGCCACCATGCAGCCTATGGTAAAAATCTTGGAGAACGAAGAATGTGGAAAAGCAGAGCAATGAACCAAAAAAAAAAAAACACAGACACTTATATTCACTGAGTTTGATTAACAACAGTTGATTAATTCAAGTGGCTTTACTTGTGAATTTAAGTCTGTTTTTTTTCTTTGGTTCATTGCTCTGCCTTGCCATGTTTTTGGTTCTCCAAGAATTTTCACCACAGGCGCAGTGGTTAGCACGCCTGCCTTACAGTAAGACAGCCCCTGGTTCAATTCCCAGCTGGGGGACTTCAAACAGTGTCACCAAAGGGGGACCTTTCTGTGTGGAGTATACATTTTCTCCCCGCACATAAGTGTTTGGTTTAAGGCAGCCCTGTGACAAACAAAACGGGTAGTGAAAATGAATAAATGAGTTTGTCATGTTTCAGTTTTTTATTTTTTCTTCTTAAACATCTTAGTTTCTGCCACCAAGCCTGATTTGCTGCATTTCAGGTCCTTCGCCACCATTTGCTAACACTAGCAGCAGGGTCAGGTCAACTGCTGCAATCATCATGTTACAGCAACATTAATACATGATGTTGCACCAACACAACTGCATTCAGATCTCCCAACACATGTTTATATCTATATTAACACATTTGGTTTACGTGAAAATTCTTTCCACATTTTTATTATGGTCACCCAACAAAGGATTTAAGTGTAATAAAAAGAAAAACTGAAATATCACATGTTCATGTTCATGTAAGTATTCAGTTAAAGTATTCAGCCTCCATGACAAGCGGTCGCCAAGCTGCAGTAGCAACAGTTGCCACAAAGCTCCCTTCTCACCGGCTGGAGGTCCATACAGTGCTTTTAAAAGATATCAAGAATTCCAACATTCATCCAATTATCATTAGTGATCATGCACCAGTTTCTGTAAATATTTCTAGAGATATACCCAAACCTTCAGGCTTAACCTGGAGGTTTAACACTTCTATGCTTGCGCGGGGCCCTGGCCCTGGGGGGTCTGCCTGCGCTGGATGGGCGGCCTGGCTGCACCTGGGGGCTGGGGTTGCTCCTTCTCTGGCCCTGGGGCGGGGTGGGGCAACCCTCTTGGGGCCTGCGTTTGCTCCAGGAAAAACTTACCATGGCGGGGTCTGGGGGGAGCCGGCCAGGGGAGGGGACATCTGTGGGCAGGAGGGGGGGGGGGGGGTCTACTACCAGTGCGGGACCCTAGGGGCTTCCTCTGGCCTAATGCTACCTGACCAGGTGGCTACAGGGGCGGTGTTGGGGGGGGCTGCCCTGGGGGCTGGCCCCCTCTGGGCTCCTCTGTCTGTGTGGGGTGGGGGGGTGGGGCCTGGGGGGTTGGCTTTCGGGGGGTGAGGCCTCTGCCCTGGGAAGACTTGGGCCCAATGCTGGGGGGACGGTTGTTTCATCATCGGGGGTCAGTCTGGTAGCTGTCCCTGACCTTCCCTCCTTCCTAATACGACCACTTTTTAGTTTGGAAGGGGGGGGCGTGCCTGCGGAAAACGTCGAGGGGCCGTGCCACTTGGCAGTGGTCCAACCTCCCATGGTCTACGCACGGTTTCGCCCCCTTCTCTTGGTTTTAAATGCACCTTAGACACGTAGGATCCTTGGTGGGGGGGTGCTTGGACATCACTGCCAGCAAGCAGGAGATGTCCTCTGGGTGCTCTACCCTCCAATTTTAACTGCACTGTAGACATTTAGGGCTCCTTGGTGGGAGAGCGATTGGACATCCCTGTAAGCAATCAGATGTCCCCAGTGCCCTGCTCGCCAATTTTAACTGCACCCTTTATTACACACACCCTTCAACCACAAGAAACACACCTCAACGCACACACAAATACATTACACAAGGAAGGTGGGACCACTGATCTTCTGTCCCGTACCCCATCCCTGGTGGATGGAACAGGGCCTTCAGCAGCGGCGGCCTTGTCTCTTGGGTGTTGGTCTCCTGGGCCCGGCGGCCCTCTCCCCACGTGGGGAGAGGGATCCCCTAGTCCTCTGGCAAGTCCATGAGCGGAGGATCATATTCCATCTGAGCCTGGAGGGTGTCTGTGTCTTTATGGTGCGGGTTCTTGTCCTTACCCTCGGGACACCTTCTGGGTCACAATATTAGGAGAGCCTGATCAGGCAATGTACACCTTCGGGGACCCCCACTTCTCTTGGTAATCCCTCCTCTGCATGGGGGTAGCTGACCCCCATCGTGCTCTCTTCTGGATCTCCGCAGCTGCCTGGGGTTTTGAGCGGGTCTCCTGTGGGGGGCCCCGGCTCGTACCCGGGGCTTGGGTGGGGGGGTGCTCAGAGCTCCTGGGTGGTGGTGGATGGCTTGTCTGGGTTGGGGGGGCTCTCGGGGTGGGGCCCCGCGCTGGGCCACCTGGTGCGGTGGGAGGGATGCTCTCCTGGCCGGGCTGGGCCTTGCGCTCTGCGCTTCCGTACCTCACTGCGCTCGGGTGTTGGGGGCCCGTGTGGCTGTCTTGCGGGCCCTGGTCTGGGTGCTTGGCTGGGCTGCCTGGCGGGTGTATCTCCTCCGTTAACCCCACCGTATGTGTGCGGGGGGGGCCCTGGTCGGCGCTGCCGCCTCGGCGGGGGTCTTGGTGTGGCGATGGCTGGAGGTTCTCCCTCCTTTTTTGTCCATTCCATCTTCTACTTCATCTTAACATAACATTCACCTGAGCACAGGTGTCGGCTCACCTTTGCAACCTCAAATAGTGTGCATGATAGAATGTAATGCTTTACATGTGTTGGTTGGTATGCACAAGTGTGCATGCGAACTGGATGTGGACAAGTTTGTGAACACTCTTGGAGCCGGCAGGTATGTAACAGCTGAGTGTGTGGACAGGCCCTGCCCATTTTAGACCAACACTCACTATTGCAATGGGTATACGATCCAGCATTTTGTTGCCTGTAGATTAACAACTCTACCTTCCCTTCCCAGTAGTCCTTCTCTAACTTCTATAATCCATTATCTAGTGTTGCTTTATACACAGAGGCTCTTCTCTCAATGAGATAATTGAGTCTTTGAAAAAGATTGTTTCAAAACTATCTATAAGGCGGAAATGCTTCATCCTTCCTTTGCTACTAATCTCAGTTAACGTCCAACAGAATCCAGGCCCAACCCCAAATCACATTGATACTCCTGATTCCACTGGTTAGGTCCAAAATCAGAAAACTTGAAAACTGTCTGTGACTCAAAATCTCACTCAATTAATCGATAGTCCTACCTGCCCTATCATCTGGATTTGGAAATGGTTTATTTCAAGCAGGCAAGAATAACACATATGGAACACAATCAATCAACATATATCCATAAAAAAACATGTCAATCATAGGGTAACTAGGCATCAAAAGATAGACTGCTTGAAAGGGAGTGGGAGGAAACTAACTTATATAGTTCCACCCTGACCCGATCACACCATTTACTTACTACATTAGTTATCAACCGGTTCATAACTTATGATCAGATATTTATACCGTACTGACATTGATTTAGGTCATTAAACATCCTTAAGTAACAATAAGTCACACTGCTTTGTATGAAGATACACTATTCTAAACTTCATTGTAGCATACGCAGAAAAAGAAAAAAGAATCAGTGATGTGAATTAGTCTCAAACAAGAATCAGTATAAAAAGCAAGAATATAGTAAGATAAATTTCATCCGAAAATTCATTTACTTAAGTCAATTATAAAAAAGGAAAATCAGGAAAAAATATTTTTACCAAATATCTTACAGTAGTAGCCAGGGTGTTTATTTTAAAAGAAATGTCAGCTGACCTGGCGTTTATTAAAGACCAGCATCTATTGGAGACCAGCATTTATTCCATCACAGACAGAATGATGATGGTTAATGGGTTAATTTTGCGTAAAATTTAATTTAAAAAAATGCAGAAAATAACAGATGAACATTTCAAGATTTATAGAAAGGATGAAAACACTTTATTCTGTTGATTCACACTGGCTGTGAACGTCAATCTCCGTATCAAAAATCAGTTTTACTTTCATGCTGATCATTTTCCTGGAGACACGAGCACCTTTTCCTTTGCTCAGTAATCCATGTTTAAACCAGTTCTTCTAATTTGTTGCTGCTTTCTCTGCTCACCAGGAAACCAGGTTTGCTCCTTTTCTTTCTTTCTGCTGCATCTCTGGTGTTTAGGATTCACCCCAGAATTGATACATGGAGCTAGCAGCTAATGTTTTTAGCCTGTTAGCTACACGGAGCTAGCAGCTAATGTTTTTAGCTTGTTAGCTACACTGAGCTAGCAGCTAATGTTTTTAGCCTGTTAGCTACACTGAGCTAGCAGCTAATGTTTTTAGCTTGTTAGCTACACAGAGCTAGCAGCACTCAGCTCATTGGCTGAGTCCTCTCCCCTGGGTCAGCTACGGTTCAGCTGCTGCGGCTCTAGGTGGGGACCTGCCTCGCCACCTTGTTGTGGTGGCGCTGGGTCCTCGCCTGTGATGCTGCATTAGACTGGCTATGTGGTTGTCCTCGGAGGAAGAGGACCCAACTATAATTAGTTCAACCCCCAACTTTCTCCGTGCTCAGCCTGTTTCCCAATGGGTTCCATCAGTTAAGGGGGTGGGAGTTGTGAAAGGGGTTGGGTGGATTGCATGTGTGTGTTGAGGGTGGGGATGGGGGGGGGGGTCTACATTTTTATGGTTGTGCTTGTTTTTTAATCTGTTTTATTTTAATGTAAAGCCCTTTGTGTTATGCTTCATAGGAAAAGTGCTATACAAATAAAGTTTGATTTGATTTGAATGTTTATAGTTAGCTACAAGGAGCGATCTCTGTGTTTATCTCATTTACTATGCATGAAAGACATGGGTGAAGTTAAGACATCAGGTTGATTTATTTTCAAAAGCTCTTAAAAAAAATCAGTGATCACGTCTTAATTTTTGGGTTCATAAAAACTTTCAGAATCTCCCACAAGCTACGGAGAGCTTCTCTCCAATGTGCCAATGGCTATTGGCATCATACAATATTGTGTTGCCCCTGTGATGGGAAAGATTCTTTTTTTTAAATCTTTTTTTTTTAATGTTTTTTAAATGTCAACTCAAGCTATAGTTTAAAGATGACCTTTTTAACTCTCTGCAACAGTTGTTCTGTGTTTTATCATCTGTTTCCTTCCCCAAACCAGGATGAGGGGGTTTTACGACACAGTGTCCTTAGCAGATAAAAAAGGGTGCTGTTCAAACTATGAACATTCCCCAAAAGGTTGATTATATTCCACCCTTAATGAACTTTTCAACTCTGTTTCCTTTTTTGAATGTAGTATCCTCCCACTTGAATTTTCAATAAATGGTAGCAGGAGAGCAACAGTGCTTTGAGTGAAAGGATGGTGGCATCTCTCCACCATGCTTGTCCCTCCCGTATGCATACAAAAACTTTATTGCTTGTGTAGTCTTTTACTGAGTTTTTCTTTAGTGTTTATGTGAATTTACCTGACACCCTGTCAATCATTTTCAATCTCAGCTTCAGTTGTGAAAAATTCTTAAAATCTGGAAATCTAAATAGGCTACAGGCCAATCTCCAAGTTATGTATCAAGCTGGTCAGTGAACAACTGAAGGATTCAAAGAGGAGTCAAACAGCATTTTTTCGGATTTTCAGTCCATGGTATCTCCGATCAAGCCATGCCCTGGTTTGCTGACTCTCTGTTTAACAGATCTCAGTCTGTACAAATATGTGGCTCAATTTCTCCTGCTCGTGAGATTAAAAAAGGTGTACCACATGGTTTGGTTCTGGATCCCGTTCTGTTTTCTCCATTTATATTGACAATTTGTGTCAAAACCTACCAAATACATCATATCATCTTTATGTAGATGATACTGTCATTTACTGCTGCTCTAGGTCAATCGCTCAAGCTTTTGAGTCTTTACAATCTGCTTTTAATGTTGTTCAGTCTCGCCTCAGATCACTAAAAAGGGTTTTAAACATAGAAAAAACAAATGATTATGTTTTCATGCAAACATGAATTACACATTTTTTTAGGTTCTAAAAACTGAAAATGACAAATCAATAGAAATAGTAGACAGCTTCAAGTACCTGGGTTTTGTTTTAGACTCAGGGCTTTCCTTTAAAATGCATGTTGCCACTTTACTGCATAAACTGAAACTGAAGCTTGCAGTTTATTTTAGAAACAAATCTCGCTTCTCACTCAGAGCTCGAAAATATTCTGGTAGCAGCCACTTTTTTGCCTCTGATTGATTAAGGAGATGTTCTTTTTATGAATGCTTCATCCATCTGTTTTCAATCACTCAATACTGTGCCTTGAGATTTGTAACTGGCTGTAGTCGTCTCACTAGTCACTGTGAACTATATACCAGAGCGTAGTGGTCCTCTCTGAACACACAAAGGTACACACACTGGAGGACTCTTGTCTATAGAGCACTACTTGGTTTGGTACATTCATATCTTAATTGCCAGTCAATATGCATTACTTTCTTGTGATATCTTTCATCTGCATGTTCCCAAGTTTGAACTGGGAATTTGGAAAGCAAGCCTTCGGTTTTTCTGCTGCCTCTGCCTGAAATGCTATCCAAACCCAGCTAAAGTGCTCTGAACTGGCTTAATTTAGATCATTTCGTACCATTTTTTATCGCATTGAGAAAAATTCCATAGATCAATGCTCATGTTTCTGACTCTGCTGTTAATCAATGCACTGTATAACTACTGTGATCAATTCAACGTAATACTGCTTAACCTTTGCACCTCCCAAATGATAGTTTAGAGTTATTGACCTTCCCTGTCACTTTGTCACACCGAAATTTATAACTCATATTGTACATATTCACAGCTCAATTTATTTTTGCTTCATTCTGTAACTCTTTTTTTGAAGCGTGTGCTGCTGCTTGGCCAGGTCACCCTTGTCAAAGAGATCCTGATCTCCACCACCTGCTTAAATAAAGGTTAAATAAATAATAATTTTAAAAAATATAAGTTAAATCAATCCGCACATTTCACTGCTTTTTAATCAGCAAGGTCGAAGTAATCAGTGAAGGATTCAGAGAAGAGTCGCTCCGTGTCGTCCATGTATGTGTCTTTACCATAGACCGTGTAATCGAGCGGTCTGTGGAAAACTTAATACGTAGTCGGTCAGTATTAGATTCTACTTGGAAGCATTTTGTCCCAGTGGAGGCGAGCAGCACGTTAGCGAAGCTGCAGCAGCAGCTAATGCTAGTTAGCTCTTAACTAATGGAGTTGATTTCTTGGGAATCAGCTAACTTCATCTATGTTTGCAGGTAGTTATTAACCTAGCTGTATGAACTGCTGCTGAAGATAAACTGGTCATGTTTCCTGTAGCAGTAGTGATGTTTGGCAAACTTTTTTTTAAACTTATATACACCTTGTGTGTCTCATGATTTATAAACCCAATTGTAACAGTAAAATCTGTCTAACACAAGAGGCTTTAAGCTCATATCTGTTTGCTTGGCTGTTGGACAGCATAAGTTAGAAAAAACAAAAAAAATCTAATAAGTCTTAATAATCGTATCTTAATAAATAAGATACGTTAAATATATAAATCATAATGTACATGTTAAACAATTTTGGTCCTAATACAGCGCCCTGAGGGACACCACATTAATTTCCATATTCATAGATGCACTTTGCTTTATGTTAACAAACATAAAAATCTGTTAAAAAGTTTTATATCGTCTTCCACGCCAATCCTCTGATTCCATTCTGTTCACGTTAACTGAGCAGAATTTCATGGTTTATCTTGTCAAACACAAGTTAAATACGTCTTTATAATTCATATCCATATTTAGTTCCTATAAATTATAATCAGACTTCTATCCTCTGATATCTTTGACTCACCTCTCAGGTAGGGCGCTCTCCCCTCTCACTGCCAGTGCCCCTCTGCTCTGACTTTTTTAATAGGGATGAAGGAGTCATTATTATTAGTATATTATTAGTTTCCACTGATTTGAACATGCCTTATGGAGTTCAGCTCGACTTTTCAAAGCTAAAATGAGAGAAATTACCATCATGTAAACAATTTCACTCAATGTGCTAGCCAGGTTTGTATTTATAAAAATGAGGAGCACCTGGTTCATTACTTACATGGAACTTTCTGCTGTTAGCTGAAGCTAACTTATTGTTGCTACTAGCTGTGATGAAGACTTACTTTCTTGAAAAACTTGCGTATATCCATCTTGTCTAATTCGTTTCGCCGTGTGTCGATGCAGCCGTGTGTAAATTAGCAGTTCAAAACACATACTGGATTTTCAGTAATGTGGGTGTTCCCTGTGAATAATTGGAACGGATTGGATAATGAAGCACTGACGCTTCCTAATTCAGTCATTCATTTTCTAAACCGTTTTATCCCTTTCTGGGTCACAGGGCTGCCGGAGCCTAACACGGCTACTCATGGGCGAAGGTAGGGGACACCCCTGGACTGGTTGCCAGTCTGTCCCAAGGGCCACAATCCCACACCCATGCACATTCACATCCACACCTACGGACAATTTAGAGTAACCAAGGAACCTATGAAGCATGTTTTTGGATGGTGGGCGGAAGACGGAGTCCCCAGAGAAAACCCATGCATGCACGGGTAGAACATGCAAACTCCACACAAAAAGGTCCTCCATTGGTGACACTGTTTCAAGTCCCCCAGCCAGGACTTGAACTGGGGGCCTTCATGCTGTAAGGAAAGAGCGCTAACCACTGTGTGCAGCCCTTCACTGACGCTTCCTTAACAATGTAAAGTAAATGGGAACAACAGATTTATATTCTTATTTTTTTAACCTAACATTTTCACATATTTATTTTGAATATTTCTGCAATTGTTGTGAAAATGTAAATTGAAATATTAAAAAAAAAAAAAAAAAAAAAAAAACTAAAATCCCTAATCTATTTAGAGCGGTCTTAGAACATTTTAGTAGGCCTTACAATGCCACTGGTGAAATGTTTTCAATTTTTATCATAAATCTTTCTGTTGGGACTTTTAAACTTACTTCTTAACAAGGTACACCAATTACTGTTGGATAACAACAACGTGTTCTTTTGAGTGAAAGTTGTTGAAAAATGAAAAATCATGTTCTCAGCCTAAAAAGTTCAAAACAGTGAAATAAATGTCAATTTTGTCATAATTTTATCTGTTAAGGCTTTTAAACTTAGATACAAGGAACTCTGATTATTGTTTAAAAAGACAAGTTCTTTTGAATGAAAATTCTTAGCAAAAATCATGTTCTCAGCCTAGAAGGTTCCAAAGTGTGAAATAAAGTAAATTATTCTGTGTTTGGACATTATAACTTACTTCTAAACAAGGTTCATTTACAGTTGTTAAAAAATGACTGTGCTTTTGAGTGAAAGTTCTTAGCAAAAATAATGTCAACTTAAAAGGTTCAAATATGTCAATATGTGATAAAACCCACAAGCTTAAATCATACACACACGAGCTTGAATCACACACACACATTGAATTTACACACACGTAAAACTGAACATGACGTTGCAGGAAAAATAAGAACGTGAGAAAAATGTGTACTTTTGGAATATAATGTGTGAACTTGCCTGACAAAAATATTAACTTGTGTGTAAAAATGTTCTAATCTGAAGAAAAACCACACACACACACACACACACACACAAACACACACACACAGGATTTAATTTGAGATTGTGGGAAAAAACAAACTGTGTTGAAAAAAATCTTTACTTGTAGTCTCAATTTTCTTCTGTAGAAGAGTTTCGCTGTGGGAGTCTCAGCCTCATCCTGACTTCTGGCACACTCCCTGAGAGATATTTGTGCCAAAACTAACTTGTGGGGAGGAGGGGGCGCACTCCTCGGAAATCAGCCAATCAGAAGACTGGAAATTAAGACGCTGTTTCTTTCTCAGAGATGGCCACCAAGATGGGGTAAGTAACTTCAAAATACCATTTTGACACTTCCCTTCATTCTTTTTTGTTAAAATATACTTTTAACAACAATGCATTTATTAACAGAACCGAAGTACTATAGCGTTTAGCTCCTACTCTAAAGACTACACGAGCACCCTTGTGGCTACATTAAAGAATACATCTAAAATGGACTCTTTAAAAAAAGTCACTTTTTAAAGTTCAACTCAGTCGTGGAAATGACTAAACCGCAAACAACATCAAGATTCCTTTAACCAATTATATAAAAGCACAATTGTGAGGATCCTGTGGTTTAGTTTGGGTTTTGTTATATGTGGTCATGTTTTAAGTTGTTCTTGTCACTCACACCTGTCCTCATTAAGTTAATTAACCTCAGTGTACTTAAATGTCTGGTTTTCAGTTCAGGTTTCTCTCTCCCTCTATCAATCTATCTATCAGCCCAGTCTCCTGCATTTTGGGTCCTTCACCACCATCATCATGTCACAGCAACATCTAAATGTTATGTTGCACCAACAAATTGTAGGGGTTATGGACCCAGGACATTAATTGTTGTTGTGTTTGTCACTTCCTGTTTTATTTTGTTGTATTTCCTGTGCTCACCATTGCTTTCGAGGTCCTTTGACACTTCCCTCATGTGTGTTCCCTCCCTCCTGGCACACCTGTATGTGGTTAACCAATCCCCTCTCCCTGTTATATGGCCTCGTCTCCCTTGCACGGGTTGTCGGGTGGCTTTGTTTGTTTGCTCTGATTTAATGGTCCTCTCTCGAGTCATTAAATCTATTTCTTCTTTATTTCGAGTCCGTCTGCATTTGTGTCCGCACGTCAACCCTGACATTACCACCCGACCAGTATAATGGACGCAGCAGACGCGGAGACGTTACGGGCATTACTCCGCCAACAGGAGGAGCAGATGTCATGCTTAAGACAAGGATTACTCGAGATGTCGAGCCGTCACGAGCGACAACTTGCCGCATTGGGTGAGCGATTGGAGCAGTTGGCGGAGCGGATCCAACATCCACTGTCCGTTCCTTCTCCGCACCCTTCGCCTCCCACGCCAGTCCAGGATGGGATTCCTGTCGCCCCTGCTGCACAGCTGGCCCGCCCGGAGAGGTTTTCCGGGGACTCCGGGGACTGCCGAGCATTCATCACTCAGTGTGAGCTCCATTTTCAACTACAAGCGCCTCACTATCCTTCGGACCAAGCTAAGGTGGCCTTCATCATATCTCACCTCACCGGGAGAGCAGGCGCATGGGCAACGGCTGAATGGCAGCGTGGAGCACCGACCTGCGCGTCTCTCGCGGCATTTCTGGAGGCATTTCAGCAGGTGTTCCAGCACACCAAACCGGGCCGAGAGGCAGCTCGAGCCCTTATGCAACTTCGGCAACGGGGCAGAAGGGCAGCTGACTATGCCATCGAGTTCCGCACCCTGGCCTCCACTAGTGGTTGGGACACCACTGCGCTCATGGACGCTTTCGTGGAGGGACTTTCCGAGGAGTTAAAGGACAGACTAATCACTCTCGAGTTACCTTCCTCCTTGGAACCCCTCATCGCCCTGGTCATCAGAATTGACAATAGCCTGCAGGACCACAAGCAGGAGCATGGCAGGGTGGCACCCCGCCCCCGACGCAGTCCTGTTGAGCACAGGATCATGGACTCACCTGACTTTGCTGCTTTTTCCGCAGAACCCCCGTCTTTAGTCTCAGAGGAACCCATGCAGCTCGGCCGGAGCAGACTGACAGTTTCCGAGCGACGGCGGCGGATGGCGGCAGGTGAGTGCCTTTACTGTGGCGGCCGGGGTCATTTCTGCAGGGATTGCCCCAACTCATCAATAAGAGTGGGCGCGCTTAAGAGCCGTGGTCCGGCTCCCACTATCCCGAGACCTGCTTCCTGTGTTTTGGATGTTCGGGTTATGTTCCAGAAAGGGGGAGTTTCTGTCAAAGCATTGGTGGATTCAGGAGCAGAGCAGAACCTCATGGACGCCGAGCTAGCCAAACAGGTCGGGCTGAAGTCTGAGTTTTTGCCCCATCCATTACGAGTGGTCTCCCTCAACGGCCAAGAATTAGCCACCGTCTCACGAGTCACTGAGCCGGTTCATCTGATTGTGTCTGACAATCACCACGAGCACACCCGTTTTTTCCTTTTTTCCTCCCCACAAAACCCTCTGGTATTAGGTTGCCCTTGGCTAAATGCTCACAACCCAGTCATCGACTGGCCCTCCAGCCGTGTCTCCGGCTGGAGTGAGAAATGTCACACCACATGTTTGCGTTCAGCTCGGCCTCCTGGGGAAGATCCCGCCGTCCCAGTAGGGCGGCCGCCCTCACCTGACCCATTCAGGGATCCGTCTGAATGTCATGACCTGACTGTGTTTTCCGAGTCACGAGCCCTGTTGTGTTCAGGGGTTTCCCACAACAGGTTGCCAGATCGTCGCCGCACGCCAGCACCATCCTACCTACCTGGTCAGTTCGTCATGTTGTCCACCTCGCACCTCAGACTCCGGACAGAGTCAAAGAAGCGGTTCCCCAAGTTCATCGGTCCTTTCGAGATCATCAAGGTCGTCAATCCGGTGGCAGTCAGGCTGCGCTTGCCCAGGTCCTTGCGCATCCACCCGGTTTTCCACATCTCTCAGCTAAAGCCACATGTCACGAGTCCCCTGCAGCGGCCATCCTCTCCGCCACCCCCTCCCCGCATCATTGATGGCCAACCGGCCTACACTGTCCGTCGCCTTCTGGACGTTCGGCGACGGGGTCGTGGCCTCCAGTATCTGGTGGACTGGCAGGGGTACGGGCCTGAGGAGAGGTCCTGGGAGCCTGCTTCACGCATTCTGGACCCTGAACTCATCAGGGACTTCAATCAGCGGCATCGGAACAGACTTCCCCCTGCGCCAGGAGGCGCACCTTGAGGGGGGGGTACTGTAGGGGTTATGGACCCAGGACATTAATTGTTGTTGTGTTTGTCACTTCCTGTTTTATTTTGTTGTATTTCCTGTGCTCACCATTGCTTTCGAGGTCCTTTGACACTTCCCTCATGTGTGTTCCCTCCCTCCTGGCACACCTGTATGTGGTTAACCAATCCCCTCTCCCTGTTATATGGCCTCGTCTCCCTTGCACGGGTTGTCGGGTGGCTTTGTTTGTTTGCTCTGATTTAATGGTCCTCTCTCGAGTCATTAAATCTATTTCTTCTTTATTTCGAGTCCGTCTGCATTTGTGTCCGCACGTCAACCCTGACACAAATGCAGTCAGATCTCCCAACACAAATGTTTATTGTTATATGGAAACATTTGATTTAGATGGAAATGCTTTCCAAGTTTTCTTTTGTTCACCCTGTTCTTTTCTTGTTGTGCATTGTGTACCCCCCACTTTAGCACAAGGAAATGAAAGTTACATATATGTAACATATGATTCTATGAATCCCAGATGACCGACAGAGTTCTCGGTCCCTCGAGTTCCTTCCAGATCACCTATCAACCCGAATCTAAAAATGGTAAAGCTGGAGCCCTGTCCCGCTTGCACAAAACCACTAAGGAGCACCCCAGTCATCCAGAAAACATCATCTCAGACTCTCTCATCCTGCCCCCATTCAATGGGACATCATGTCCGAACTGGCTGAGATTAACAACTCCAATCCACCTCCACCTTCTTGTCCAGCTGACTGAACCTATGTCCCTCCTTCACACCAAGACCACATATTACACCTGGTCCACGATAACCTCACCTCTGGACATCCAGGTATGGCCACCACACAAACAATGAATCAAAACTCCTTTTGGTGGCCTACCTTACAGGCAGACACAGCCCAGTTCGTGTCTCGGTGCACCCCCTGTCAAATGGCCAAGACTCCACGACAACTGCCTGCCGCTCTTCTCCAGCCTTTGCCTGTCCCTCAACGGCCATGGTCCCACATTGCCGTGGATCTCATCACGGATCTGCCAAGATCATAGGGTAACACGGTCATCCTCACTGTTGTTGACAGGTTATCCAAATCATGTTGACTTCTTCCTCTACCCAAACTGCCCACTGCCATGAAAACCGCCAAACAACTGCTGACACGTCCTTTGTAACCACGGCCTACCCAAAGACATTGTGTCTAACCGGGGACCTCAATTCACTTCGCGGGTCTGGAAGGAGATTTGCAAGAGCATTAATATCAATGTTAGTCTCACAATCAAACCCAACCACAAGCAAACGGCGAAGTGGAAAAGCTGAACCAGAAAATCACACGTTTCTTGAAGACTTACTGCAGTTCACATCAAGAGGACTGGAGTCGGTACCTGGTATGGGCCGAGTACGCACAGAACTCTCTCAAGAAAGCGTCTACAGGCTTAACACCTTTCCGGTGCATCTTAGGGTTTCGACCTCCATTTTTCCCGTGGTCTGGGGAGCCATCTGATGTTCCTGCTGTTGACGACTGGGTCCACACTTGCGAGGGCACCTGGGAAGCTGCACACGTTCAATCGCACATACTAGGAGCAAGTGGAAAGACATCGCCGGGAGGGACCATACCTGGCTCCTGGACAGTGGGCGTGGTTGTCCACGTGACCTTCAGCTACATTTGCCCTGCAAAAAGCTTAGTCCCAGGTCAGTGGGTCCCTTCAAGGTTTTCCCATAGATCACTCCTGTGTCCTTCCGCCTCCAGCTGTCTCCCAGTGGACCTCAGCCATCTTGTCTGCACCAGCTGCTTCTCATCAGCTCATCACCACCACTGCATATATGCCTGCTCACCTCTCTGTTCCATGCATAGTCTTGAACCTCCAAGTGACTTTTCAGTCTAAGGGTTTCCCTGTATCTGCCTGCCTGTGTTTTTTTGAACCTTGCCTGTTCCTTCGTCTCCCGCCTTGCTTCCTATTTTGCATATTGTGTATAAAACTCTGGGTCAGAGGGCGAGAACTTGTCTCCATTCTTCATGCACGAAGAAGAGCAGCTGCTAGGTGATTTCCTAGTGTCACCTGGAGACCCAAGATGGTGTATTAGATATTTTGGTATCAGGAATAAATTGTTCCAGACCTCAATTCTTGAAGCATAATTGGCAAATTATAGCCTACAATGCTCAGACAATGGTTGGTTTGACATCAGTACATTTCTGCCTAATTCAGAGTAGCTTGGAATTTTTATTGAATTACTGTTACAAGGTCAGCCAGCAGTTTGGGTCGGGAAAATCCTGGTTCACTTCAGGTGGAGATTGTGGATTAATTGAACTTGGTTCATTTCTGCACAGTGTAAACTGGCCGCTGTTTAACTGGGCTTGATCTTTTAGAAATGTTAGTGTTCGCTTTATGATCTTTTGTGGCAAAACTTCACTTCTCAGGCAGTGGCTGTCTCCACATTCTGATGCTGCTGTAGCTTTGGGAATTTCAGCTTCTGCTGATGCTCCAGCTGCAGCCTTTTCTGTTTCTAGAACTTCTACGTCAGCTTTGAGATTCGCCTTTTCTAAATCCAGTTTCGCTCTTTGCTTCTTCAATTCCTCTTCTCTCTGTCCGAACGAGACTTTGGCCTGTGCAGCTTCGGTTGTAACTCTAGCTTTAGCAGCGGCGCTAGCTTCCGACTGGATTAAAAACAACTTGCGCCTGGAGCTTGAGACCGAAGGAGGTCTTTCATCCTCTTCAGCCAGAAGTTCCATGGCTCTTCTTTCAGTAGTTATGAGATTATGACTTTTTACTGTTCTGCTCTTGTTGTGCAGCTAAACTCCTTGCTTCAAAGACGTTATTATTCCACCGACAATGTTGTAAAACTACAAAACAGAAAATGGCATTTAGAAATGTACACATCTAGAATTAATAAACATGTCTCACTTACAGTCTTTGCTTTCCATAGGACTTTTAGTTGAAGGAGTAAAAAAAAAAAGCTGCAGACGTTGCATAAAAATGAACTCCGTAGCTAGGACATAGGACAATAAAGCCGGATTCAAACTAAACTTTATGGTAACTACAAAATGAACAGAACTTTCCTGGGCAGAACACACCCATCAATTAATTTTTTTAGTATATATTAAAATTCCCATGACATCAAAAAGGGGTAAATATCATGATGTTGAACTGATATTAAAGTTTTGACATCATTTTATTTTGCACATTCAAATTGTTTCTGACATGAATTTGATGTCGAGCTCTGATGTTGATTTGACGTCATTTCAGCATCAATTGTCCAGTAGGGTCAGGACCAGAAAGGAGTTAAATAATCACTTGAATTAGGGATTTTGTGTTCAGTGCTTACATTCATTTTAAAATCATGCCCAGCTATTTTAAAATAATTGTTTTCATGTATATTTGAGATAAAAGGAAGTTAATATATGGAACAACAGTTATTGCAATTTATCTTACATCAGGACCTGGACCAGCGTGCATGATGACCTCTAACGTGCACAGATAAAGTCATTGTCTCTCTGTGAAGGTTAGACTGATGTAAAAAAAAAAATACCACCTCTGGGACGTCATAACTGCAGAGTTCAGAGGATGAACGGCTGCAGGGGATTATGAGATTACCAACACAGCTGGCTGCTCTCAAAGCCCCCCTTTAGGATTGTCACAGTCATCAGATGTCCCTCTTAATGTCTGCCGTCATTCGAGCATCCTTCAATGAGGTAACATGCTGGATGGAGTTCTGCTCGTCTTCATCATGCAGGTGAGTGAGAAAAAACAATAAACCTTTGTATTAATGAAAAACTTTTTTAAAAAACAGTTTAGTTGGCAGCTGAAATGAAACAAAACATTTGTTAAATTTCTTTAATGCACTTTGTGTGAAATTTTTAACGGATCCATCCATCCATATATACAGTGGTTACGGAAAATATTCAGACCCCTTAGATATTTCACTCTGTTATTTTGCAGCCATTTAAAAATAATTTAAATTCCTTTTTTTTCCTCATTAATGTTCACACAGCACCCCATACTGACACAAAAACACATAGTTTTGACATTTTTGCAGATTAATTAAAAAAGAAAAACTGATATATCATATGGTTCTAAGTATTCAGACCCTTTGCTCAGTATTTAGTAGCAGCACCTTTTGATCTAATACAGTCATGATTCTTTTTGGGAAAGATGCAACAAGTTTTTCACTCCTGGATTTGGGGATCCTCTGCCATTCCTCCTTTTGGAAGGTTTTGGTCCAGGATATCCCTGTACTTGGCAGCATTTATCTTTCCCTTCATTGCAACCAGTCATCCTGTCCCTGCAGCTGAACCCACCCCCCACCCCCCCTCCACACACACACACACAGCATGATACTGCCACCACCATGCTTCACTAGTCGTGTTTCCATTACCTCTGAAATTGTGCAAATTTGACTTGCGATACTAAATTCGCTTGGTGGAAACACCATAATTTTGAAAAAAACTCGCATTTGTCGAAAAAAAAAGGTTTTGTGCTTTGAGGAGGTGGTTTTTGGGGCGTGTTGAAATTGACAAATTTCACAAAACTGCAATAAAACCCTTTTTTTTAATGAAATGCTCTTCTTGGGCGGAAGTCGCTGCGCTGAGCGCTGCACAGCAGGCGCCATGAGGGTCCCGCAGCGTCTCATCTCATTAAAGTTGCGTGTCAAACGGAATCGTTGGAGTCACAGCTCCTCTTTAAAATCATCAACCAAGATTTCATCCAAATCGCCGCTCAGACCCGAGAGGAGCGGTTCCGCTTGCAGCTCCATGGCCTGCGTAGACGTCTCCTTTGACACATGATGATGAGCGCTGGAGCCGTGACAGAAATCTGAATGGACCTTATTTTATCAAACAGAAAAAATGGTCCAACTGCCTACTTGTCAGAATGGTTATTTTTATCACCGCTGAACAGGCTTCTCTCGTACGTCTGTTTACATGTATACTAGCTACGTTTCATGCGCTCCCCAGAAGCAGTAACGTATTCAAATGCTCCCTTTTTGTGAATCAACTTAAAACTATACTAGTTCTCATCCACCCCGTGGTTTTAATGACTTATCGCGTGAGTTGCTTTGTGTTTCTTTGCATGATTATGATTTACTGGAAAGAGTGTAATTGCGAAATTGTGTTTTTTCGTCATTTCTAGAATGTCAATAAAGTTTTGCGCATCTGTGTAACGGAAACGCAGCTGATGCTGGTACTGTTCTGGACAGGTGATGAGCTGTGTCTGCATTTCTCCACTCATACCGCTTAGAATTAAGGACGGAAAGTTCTATCTTGTTCTCATCAGACCAGAGAATCTTATTTCTCACCATCTTGGAGTCCTTCAGGTCTTTTTTAGTAAACTCCATTCAGGCTTTCATGTGTCTTGCACTGAGGAGAGGCTTCCATCAGGCCACTCTGCCATAAAACCCCGACTGGTGGAAAACTGCTGTGATGGTTGACTTTCTACAACTTTCTCCCGACTGCATCTCTAATTAACTGAAACTGTTTTACTTTGAAAGACACAAATTATTTTTCCTGAGAAATATTTTGCTAGTAGTTTCCAGACTTGGCTGGTAGACTTTGGATGTTACTGGCCACCCCAGCTAGTAACCAAAAAAGTTAATTTAGATCCCTGTATATACATATATCTAATCCAACCAATCATTTTATGCTTGTTTGGGGTTCTTGTCCCGGGGTGAGCATTCTTCGTAAGGAGACCCAGACCTTCATCCTCCAGCTCTCCAGAAAGAGATCATTTTTCCTGGACATGCAGTGTGACCTCCTCCTATTTGGGCATGTCTGTGATGTCCCACTCGGAAGGCTTCCATGTTGCCTTCCTGCCAGCTGTCCAAACCACCTCATTTGGCTCCTCTCCATGTGGAACAGGAGTAGATTTTCTGCGCATTCCAGTTGAGAATTCAAGCTTCACCTCCTATCTTTATGTGTGAGGTCTGTGACCTCTGCTTTGGTTCGTTATTCAGTTTGTTTTCTTGGTTTTTGGAATCCCACTGTCACAGTTTCACCTGGTTTTATTTAAGGATTATCCATAATGTATTCATTTCAGTTAATAGGCCCCGGTCTATTCAATTGTCCGGTTTTCAGATCAGCGTTGTTACAGTTTTTGTTTCTCCTTTTGTTTCATAGACTCATGTTTGAGTTTAAATGTTTTTGTCAAGTTTATTCTTGAAGTTTTTGAGTCATCATTGCAAACCTTTTTTGCGGGCAGTTTATGATTTGATTGTCCTCTCTAAAAGAAATGTATGTTTTTTAGCAAGATTTCATGGTATCCGAGGTAACCTTACTTATTGTCCATGCGTAGCTGGTTAAAGGTAACAGCATATCGGAAGAAACTGGAACGAGCTTGGAGAGATTTCTGTGAATAGGTTACAAAAAATAATACTTATACCCGGTAATTCCTGAGCCCATTTTTTTGTGTGTAGAATGAAAACAGCCCCTCCCTCTTGTTGCTTAGGCTGCTGCCTTTGTGGCCAAAGCTGGCTCTAATGGAACTAACAGCCTTGCAACCAAAGCTCAGTTCAACCACGTCGACAGTAGGATCATTAAAAAGTCCCCAGAGTCTCTATGTCCCACACCCCCATTGGGATGTGGTTGAAGTTCTGTCTGACAAATTCTTTTACCAGAATGCTATTACTACACTTTTGGGCAAACTGGGTCTTTCCAGTATCTTCCCTCATCTTCTGAACCAACCAAGCACCAGATGATGATCAGCTGACAGCTGATTGTCACTTGAAGAGCCCAAATGTAGCCTTGAGCTGCAGCCAAGTGTCATGAGGCCAGACATACTAATAGACAACGTGGAGTTGGACATGCTGTTCAGTACGGACAAACTGTGCTTGTTGGATAGAAGTCAACAACAGCATATAACTCACATCAGAGAGATAATTCTTTTCATAACTGGCACTATTATGCAAAACCCTGATGGTCTGTTCTATTCTATTTTTTTCTATTCTACTCCTACAAAAACTTAACAGTCTGTTTTCAAATAGCAAAACACCAGATCTCTTTTTCAACAACACAACATCTAACACAGCAGCAGTGTTGGATGCAGCATCTTCCTCCTCTGTTGCTGTGATGTAGTGAACGCTGCACTATTTTTGTAGCCAGTAGATCTTTGGTTTGAATGTAGTCAAAATGTTCACAAAGGTTGTCCAAGCCTTCATTCAGTTTACTACAGGGGAGCCTGAAAAAACTCTCGTAGCCCTGACTTTTCACTGAACCAGAAAGTAAGATATGCTGCAGATCCTCAAAAGACCACAGAAGGAAGGTTTCAAAAGGAAGCAATTTCCTATTGTCTTCTACAAGAAAATGAGACTCTGTTCCTAAAATAAACTAATTTACAAGCTGGTTTTTCAAATCTTTTCAATGCATAGCAATGTACATATTCTAACAACAATAAATAAAATAAAATAAACATAAGGTCAGTTTTTAATAATAGTAACTTTAGTTTTCATTGATTTGCTGTAGGATGTGTTGCTCTGGGATCGTGCTCGCTCCCCCATGTTCCACATTTACCAGGGTGTATATTTGATTGGCAGGTGGTGGGCCCAACAGAACGTCAAACCCTACTTTGTCCTGCATATTTGCCGTTTTAAAAACGTTGTTGAGGTGGGTGGAATAAAATTCAGCTGACAATCGTACCTCAGACTTCTGGTCTCTACAGTCCATTGAGTGATGTCAGACATCATCTTTCCATGGTATTTACTTACATGTGCAAAATCTCACAGATGTGGACTCACAAATACTAAGTACCCAACTGTGAAACTCTACTTGTGCGCCTACAGACTTGTTAAACTGTGAATCTGAACTCCCAGATAACATTTTTATCAAATATATAAACCAGAGCAACACCAAGCATCCTCACAAGGAGGAATCTACAGTATTTAGTCATCCCATTGTCTGTGAGACTAAAAGAAGACAAGGATTACACTTTAAACACGTTCTTTATCCTTTTATGATTCATCTGAATGAATCTTTGAAAAGAAACATGATTTTCTTCTTCTTTTCTTCTCAGTTTCACCAACAAGCCCTCTGAGGTTCATGAAGAAAAAAGGATAAAATAGTTTGATGGATGTTTCCCTTCTTTAGTGAAGCTGCCCCCCTCATTCATTCCTCAACATGAACCTCTTTTCCCCTTCCTTCCTTCTTCTTCTTTCCATCATTCATCTTCATGGCCCCTTACTGTCCTTTGTGGGGGCCAGGAAGTTGTGTCCACTTCACTGCACTTGCTATGAGCTGGCTGACCTGGTGGACTGTCGCGATCAAGGCTTTGCCCACATCCCCAGAGGCCTCCCGCATGGGACGTGGCTGCTGGAGCTGGGGGGGAACAACCTCACTGTGATCAGCAGCCGCGCCTTTGCTGGACTCTGGTCCCTGCGCGTCCTGGTGCTGACCAACAGCAACATCCGGGACATCCAGCCACAGGTATTAACACAGTGTTAGGAATCTGAACCTTTAAGAGCTCCATTAGAATGCATTAAAGAAGAACTGAGGGGATTAAACCGACAGATGGAGATTTTTAATCCAAACTGTTTGTTTTTTCACTAATTTAAAGGAAAAAAATAAAAAAGCCGCTTATGCACACTTAAAGAGAAAATAGCTGGAATGTTCTGGATGCTGATGTTGTCTTTTTATCCCTCCTGGGTGAAAATTCTGGAAACAGGAGGAGACCTGGAGGCTCTGGGATCACTGGAAACAAATGAAAAGATTTTAAAAACACAATTGAGATCAAAGAACATTTTCATTCCACGTTTTGAATTGCATCAGTTTTATCACCTGTTCTTTCCCTACAATAATTATTTGTGTTAAGTCATAGCTTAGAATATTTCAATAAAAAAACAACAATTGTTTGTGGTGATCTTCTTTGTGAAGTTAAGACAAATGCAGATGAAATCACAGCTAGAGGTGAATTAGAGGTGAACTCCTGTCGCTCTGCAGAAACTTTGTCCTAGAAAAAGACACAGGTTTTGTGATTTGACCTAAAAACAGCACAGTCATAAATTAAAAGACCACTGGCAACACTTTGAAAATGGATCAATTAATCTTCAAGAAATCTTTAAAATATGAATAAAACCTTTTGAAGCCCCCTTTGAAGAATTACCAGATGCTCCTCTCTGCTCTCAGGCGTTCTTTTCTTTGTCCTTCCTGGAGAAGCTGGACCTCAGCTGGAACCAGCTCACCACTCTTCCTGTGGACTTCTCAGCCAGTCTGTCGGCTCTCAAGGAGCTGCGCCTTGAGCACAATGACCTCCGCTACATATCTGGTTACAGGTGAGCTGTGCATCTGCGGACACTCACTGATGTCTGTCAGGAACTGATCCATAAGTCTGTTGTCATGGGTACGATTTGGAAAGTTTTGTCTCTCAGGTCCAGATGATCATCAGCTTCTGGGAAAGTCTGTGATCTCTGCATCTCATCATCAACACTTTTCTTTCTTTCTTTGAGTTTGGAGTTTTTGGATAACATGGAAAAACTGGACCTCAGTCACAACCATCTGGTGTCTGTGGGCCCTGGTGTGTTCAGGGGCCTCTCCAGACTCAGACAGCTGTATCTGCACAACAACAGACTGACAGCAGTGCAGCAGGGAAGCCTCGACATGCTGCCGGGACTCGAGGTACATGAAGGATAACTGTAGGTTATCTTTATTTTTGCTAAGAGGAACTTCTGAGGGCTTCATGAAGACAGTCTGTAAACACGCAGGTGCTGCAGCTGAGCGGCAACAACATCTCCCACATTGACAGCGACGCGCTGGCTCCTCTCTACAGTCTGGCTGTTCTCAGTTTGGAGGGAAACAGCCTTCATCATCTGAAGTTTAAGACATTCATCAGCCTTCACACCACAGCCACACACATACAGCTGGCAGGTAAATCAAATCAGATTTTCTACCAATAGTTTTCAGGTGAAGTCAAATCGGTAACATAAGATATAAAATGTATGAACTGAAAGAAAATCTGATGGGGGGGGTATCCTTTTCTGCCTGCTGCGCCATGCGGCCCTGGGCCAGGCCTGCTACAGCTGAAACTACAACCTGTGTGTCAGAGTGAAAGTATCTGTGACCAGCACTTCTCATCTGGTTTAAAAGAATCCTTTTTTGTAAAAAAAAAAAACAAAACAAAACAATAAAGATGTGTTATTTCAGAGTTCAAGATGTGCATTACGTTTGCATTTCTACTTTTATCTTTGGTCTGCAGGAAACCCATGGAGCTGTGACTGTGAGCTGCACAGAGTCTTTAATAAGATCCTGCACGTTCGCCACCTCCACATTGATGACTACCAAAACGTGACATGTCAGGAGCCCCCACAGCTGACGGGAGCGTCTCTGGCCTGGGTAGACAGCCAGCTGTGCATTGCAGAGACCGCCACAGTCCTTGTGATCACGGTCACCGTGCTGGTCACTGTGGTGGCCGCTGTGGTGATGGCAGAGAGGAACAGGAAGCGGAACCGTGGGAAGAACTGGGACACAGAGTCCCAGAGTCCTCCGTCTTGATTGGCAAAGGTTAACGATGATGGTGGCTGGGGCTCCAACCTTTCTGATGATCTAATATTGTCCAAGGATTTTTTTGACTGGAGATGCAGAATTTATGACTGCAGCTGCAAGATTCTTCTGTACTTCATGACAGTTATCTTTCCTTTAAAATAAGATTTGAGCTGATTTGCTTGTTTGTTGAGTAAATATCTTTTGATCTCAGAATGCAACAGATATTTGCATGTTTGATGCCTCCTGATTTAATTTGTTGTTGCACGTGCTGTCTATGTACAGTAAGAATCTGCTCAAACAGCAGCAATGGGGAGCCATAGACACGTCATGTTGGTGCAGCAGAGAGTTTAGAACTCCAGGCCTCAAGGGCTGATGTCCTACATGTTTTCCAACTAACCTTCCATTGAAGTTCCTAGCATTATTTGTCCTATGTCAGCTTTTTTTTAACCGTTCTATATCCTTATCCAAAAGGAATCGCAATTCCTAATATTTTTTGTCTAATTCCAAAGAGTGTTTTTTCTTCTTTTTGATTTGACTTTAGCTATTTGTGCTAAAGTTGCACCAGTTAATGCCCGTCTAACAGGCGTGCAAGACTTGAATGCACAACAGTGACTGCAACCCTGCCCCATGTTTGACAAATCCTATTGCATGTTCAAAATTGATCTGATTTGTATCAAATCCTCCCAGTTTTTTGCAAGTACTACTAGAAGCACTCACATTTTATTTGTATCAAAAGCAAATGTCCAAAATGAATTAGGTGTACTGATGAGTCTAATACACAATATATTGATACACAAATTGAGTTTGGAGTATGTGTTCTGTCAAGTTTACACATTTTTATGTAAATAATACAGAGTCAGGTCCTAAGAGTTTAAATAAAGAATAAACAATAAACAAGACAAATATTTAGTATTTATTTGAGAGTAAACTACATTTTAAAGCATTGTTGTAACAAGTGTAGACATGTTGGGTTGAACAAAAGTTAGTATGTATAAAGGATATCACATCTTATGTTCACTAAAGTTCTTGAACGCCTCCTGGTGTACTTGTGGATGATCCGTGAGCTTTAACCATAGTTCATTCATTCATTTTCTGAACCGCTTAGCCCTTTCGGGGTCACGGGGCTGCCGGAGCCTAACCCGGCTACTCATGGGCGAAGAAAGGAGATAACCCTGGACAGGTCGCCAGTCTATCGCAGGGGCCACAGTCACACACTCATGCACACTCACATCCACACCTAGGGGCAATTTAGAGTAACCAATTAACCTATGAAGCATGTTTTTGGACGGTGGGAGGAAGCCGGAGTCCCCGGAGAAAACCCACGCATGCACGGAGAAAACATTCAAACTCCACACAGAAAGTTCTCCCTATTGGTGACACTGTTTTCAAGTCCCCCAGCCAGGACTTGAACTGGGAACCTTCTTGCTGTGAGGCAAGAGCGCTAACCACTGCACCACCGTGCAGCCTATAATAATTTAACCATAGTAAAAAAGTAAAAAAAACTTTAACAGAATTTATCTCAGCATGTAACTTTTTTGGTTTTTTGTTTCTGCATATTCATCTTTTGAGCTGGGTTTCAAATGAACAGAGACTTTTGTTTCAATGAGATCTGAAGTCTCTTGATTAGTTAGTTCATTAGTTAATGCATCAGAATTTTATGTTGGAAACAGTTCTACCCATTTAGAAAATGTGGCTTGCATTACCAAACAGAAATGTTTCCCTTCCTTTTTTATTTAGTTCTATATGTATTGTCAAAAATTGAGATTTTGGCTCTGATACTTTGCCTTTCCTTGGTCCTACCTTGTAGATTATGTTTATCACAAATTAAAAATGACCTTCAACATTTTTTTGAATAGTTCTTCCATTAGGGGCGTCTGTTTAAAAAGATGTCGGCTGACCCGGCGTTTATTAGAGACCAGCTTATATTGGAGACTGGCATTTATTCCATCCCAGACAGAATGGTGATGGTTAATGGGTTAATTTTGTGTAAAATACGAACACAAAATGGAAAAAATAACAGATGAACATTTCAGGATTTATTGAAATTATGAAAACACTTTATTCTGTTCTGATTCACACTGACTGTGAATGTCAATTTAAACCAGTTCTTCTAATTTGTTGCTGCTTTCTCTGCTCACCAGGAAACCAGGTTTGCTCCTTTCTTTCTTTCTGCAGCCTCTCTGGTGTTTAGGATTCCCCCAGAATTGATACATGGAGCTAGCAGCTAATGTTTTTAGCCTGTTAGCTACATGGAGCTAGCAGCTAATAATTTTATCCTGTTAGCTACATGGAGCTAGCAGCTAATAATTTTAGCCTGTTAGCTACATGGAGCTAGCAGCTAATGATTTTAGCCTGTTAGCTACATGGAGATAGCAGCTAATGTTTTTAGCATGTTAGCTACATGGAGCTAGCAGCTAATGTTTTTAGCCAGTTAGCTACATAGAGCTGGCAGCTAATGTTTGTAGCCTGTTAGCTACATGGAGCTAGCAGCTAATATTGTTAGCCTATTAGCTACATGGAGCTAGTAGCTAATGTTTTTAGCCTGTTAGCTACATGGAGCTAGCAGCTAATAATTTTAGCGTATTAGCTACATGGAGCTAGTAGCTAATGTTTTTAGCCTGTTAGCTACATGGAGCTAGTAGCTAATAATATTAGCCTATTAGCTACATGGAGCTAGTAGCTAATGTTTTTAGCCTGTTAGCTACATGGAGCTAGTAGCTAATAATATTAGCCTGTTAGCAACACGGAGCGATCTCTGTGTTTATCTCATTTACTATGCATGAAAGACATGGATGATGTTTAGAGATCAGGTTGATTTATTTTGAAAAGTTCTACAAAAACATCAGTGATGTCTCAATGTTTGGGTTCATGAAAACATTTAGAATCTCCAACAAGCTACAGAGAGCTTCTCTACACTGTCTCAACGGCTTCTTCCCGGTGTTTCCTCTCTCTTACGGAGTTTGACGGCTTTCTGTCCCGCATTAACCCAAAGAATAAAATGAGGGTACCTTTTCTGAGGTGTAGATGAAACTAAAAGTCAGGAGGCCCGAGCAGACTGCTTTCCCATCCTGCGCCAGCTCTCTCTCTGGGTGCCAGATCCTCCCGGTAGAATAATGAGCTCCAACTCTAAAGTTTACCGTCTTAGTCCAACAGCAGCAAACTGGACGATTCCGGAAATGTTGTTGCACTGAAAGGGATCCAGTGGGGGAAGAAAATGAACGAAGTTCAGAAGAATCCAGGGATTGATCCACTATAAAACACCAGGAAATCAGTTTGCTCCCTTTCTTTCCACAGCCGTCTTTGCTCCTTCATCCATCTGCTTTATGGAGGTTTTTAAGGTTTTGTCTGGCGCCTCACACACATACATACTGTAAACGTTGTTTTGTTGAAACGTATAACTTTTGTGAGGGTTACTTAGTCATTTCCTTCTCCATCCACCTCCTCGGCTCTCAACTTCCTGTTGGAGGTTTGCCGTTTTTCTGGCTCTGAAACTGGACTCTCTAATTACTCCTGGTTGCAGTGTGTGTTTCGGGGGAGAAACTATGGAGGGTTGCTATTTTATTCACGTATGCATTTCTCAGTGACATTTCATCAATTCCATTAGTATGAGCTGCATATTTGCAAATAGCAAGCTGTTTTGGAAGTTGGACAGCTTGAAAGAGGTTTCCTAACTCATGTTAGTTTGTAGAAGAAATGCAGAATCTGCATGTGGAACTTTCAGAGTTAATGGGTGAAAAAGAATTACATTTTCCACTTGTTTCTACTGCCATGCTGGCAGTAAAGATCCTCCTGCAGGTGGATCTGGGGAGCGACATACACTGTCCAGAACAGCCGAACAGCCAAATACCAGGAGTCCTGGTATTCGGCAAGTTTGTGTAGAAGAGGATGTCCGTTTCCAGTCCATCCTTTGGGCTTCTTCTACAAACTGGTCCATGTTTTTCCTTTTTCCTTGTGCAGGTTTACACAAGGGCACATGTGTGGGTTCCCAACTTCTTAGAAGTGGTTTCATATCATCAGTTGTGAGCACGCTTACAGCTGCAGTGCTTGGTATGACTGATCTGGTCCATCATGTTTTCTATACCACAAAGTTATGTGGAGGTCCATTGCAGCCATCTTATCCTCCACTTTCTTAAGGGTTTTTACTGCTTTTTCAAGCAGAGTTGTTGAAGTGAAAGTGGGTGCAGCATTGGTGGGATCCAGAGTATAAAAATACTGCAGCTCAGCATCTCCCTTTAACACAAAGAAATCTTGTTTTCACTTTCTTTTACTTTTTACCTCCAGCCCTCCACCCGCAGCTGGCATTAAGACAAGACCTAATGCTACTAACCCATCTCGGCCCAGTAAATTAACTGGACATCGCAGCAGGTAGAGCACTGACATTCTGCAGGACGTTCCCTCTGGATGTTGAATCCATGCGGGTTCAGACTCCATCGTCTTGGTCAGCCTGCCGTTTGCAGAACTAACAGTAATTGGTTGGGAGCCAAACTTTATCCCGGACATTAGATGCATGCAGGTTGTGCGTCATGCTCCAGTGTCACACAAAAATGACACTATTTGTCCGTTAACATAAAGTTACATTTCTGGGCCTTCCATGCCCATAGACTTTATGTCCTGTAAATTAAAAATTGGTTCTTCATCATCCTCTGCTTTATCCTCTGTCTTTTCCACTTCCCTTTTCATACTTCTGGCTATCTCCTCCATTTCTCCTCCATTTCCTCCAGTATTAGGGGGTCACCCTGCTAGTCATGCTTGTGGTTTGTTATTATTGGGGCATTGACGAGCCATAGTTCCAACATCCTGCTTGGTCTGACCTGTACTGGCCTCGACCTCTGCCTCAGCTAAATGTTCTTCCTCTAAAGCCACCTCTTCTCTGACCTTCTTGGTAAAACACCTCACTTTCAATAAAGAACGTTTCTATGCTTTTATCTTTCTTTTTCCCTTATCTGTATGAAGAGCATGGTTTACGTACTCTCCCAGAGTTCCAGTTTGGAACCCTATGCAATGCTTATCCACCCACTGGCTTATTTCTTGTCTAGTCCCAGCATGCAAAGCATTCTTCAACTGTTGTTGAACTGTGGTATGGACTATTTTGATCCCCATTATCCTGGAGACCACTGTTAGCCCTGAAGGCTTTGGTCATTCTCATCCTGTAATCTTCAAAAGATTCTTCTTTCTGTTTTCCTTTACCTATTTCTGTGTAATTTGCTTTTCTTCTGAATTGTGCCTGAACTATTTCTTGTAATCATGTGACTCGGTCATTCAGCTCCTGACCTCTCTGGGCCAAGGCTGCACCATTGTTATCTGTCGACACCCAATCTCCCCTCACTTTGTGCCAGTCGTTGCCTAAAGCTGCCAGCCAGATCTGTCGAACCTCTGCTCCATTCAAATGGTTGGACTGTCTCAGTCCCTCCGTATCGTGTAGAAACATTTCCACATCCTCTATGTGGGAAGTAATTCCCTGGACAGCTTTTAAATGTTTTCTTGTGTCCACGTGTAGACAAGCATTCTTCCTTTGAAAGAAGACTTCTTTTTTCTTTTCCTTCACTCCTTTTGCATTTTCTTCGCCTCCTAACCAATACTGGACATGACTGTAACCATGTTTTTCCATCTTTTTAGGGTCTTTCTTTGTTTTTTCTTCACTGTTTTCTTGTAATTGAATTAAGTTATTGGAAGATAATTTGCCATTAAATCCATACTTTTTTATCCAGGTATTTAAGAATTGGATTTGATCAGAATCCTGTTTTTCGATATATTTCCAATCTTTACAGATTATATTTGCATTATTTTTATTTTGACTTTGATTTTAGTAGAATTTGAACCAGTTATGGATGTTCTATGATCTTGTTTGTTTCTGAGTAAGGCAGCGATTCATTCCAGTTGTAACTCTCAAGCTTCTACTATTATTGGGACCATTTGTTTTTTTCAGTTTTTCTTTTATAATAAATCTGCAAAAATGTCAAAAAATTCTGTGTTGTGTGTGCATTAATGAGAAAAAAATGAACTTAAATGATTTTAGCTAATGGCGTCAATATAACAGAGAGTGAAACATGTAAGGGGGTCTGAATACGCTTTATGTCCACCGTAGGTCAGCTGAGTATAAATGCAACATTCAGAAGCAACTTTGGTCACCCAAACAGTAAACAGACAAAGCAGGCTTTAAAGAGGACATCCATGTTTGTGGAATGTGAGGCTGAAGTGCTGCTTTCAGAAGTGCGACATGGTAAAAAAAAAAAAAAAAAGATGCTTGGGAGCCTCAGTTCTAGCATTTCTTACATAAGAAAGACTGGTAGCAGCTGCCAGCAATGCAATTTCTACACAGAGAACTAAAGCAGGAATAATATTTCAGAAAGTGGTTGGATGTGAAGCTGGAAGTAAATAAAAAAGAAAATCTCTTCATGTACCTAAGTGTATTTTATCCACTAGAGGTGGTGGTGGGAAACCCCGTCCATCATCTACTGATGAGAGGACTGACAGCATCAAAGGATGTACAATTCAGTCTTGAGTTGTTCCAGAAACTGAGAGTGACATTGGTGCTGGAGAACATCACAGAAAGGAAAATACTGAGCATGTGGTGTTGTCATGCAGTGCCTTGATGGAGGTTCTGTTAGTATTTGCCCAAGCTCAAGCTCAGTCACAGAACAGCAACAGAACCCGTCCATGCAGGGAGCATTCAGCACCCTCTGCTAAACCACACATTCAAAAGTTGTCTCTGCTGTAACTGCCCCAAATTTCCTGCCCTGTGGAGTCCCTTCACTGCTAATACCTATACAGGAAAAACACAGCAGAACTGAATTAGAACTGAGATGGCACTGATGGAACCACTGAAAACACAGAATGTGAAATGTAAATTATACAAGTTTTGAGTAAGGAACTGCACAGTGGTGTAGTGGTTAGCACTCTCATCTCTCTGCAAAAAGGTTTTGATTCAAATCCCAGCTGGGTTCCTGTCTGCGTGGAGTTCTCCTGTGTGGGTTTTCTCCAACAATCTGAAAACATTGTTCATAGATGTTGTTCATAATGAATGAAGTTAAGTTGTTCTTTAGGTGTGAATGTGACTGTGTGTATGATTATGTGGCCCTGCAGTGGAATGGTGTCCTTTTCAGGGTGTGTAGTGCCTTTTAAATAAATAAATAAAAATAAATAATGTATGCTTCCAGGCAGACACAGGCAATATTTATTCATTGGATACAATTACGATGAATGTAAATAACAGTCTCCACAGCAAATATGATTGATGAATGGGGATTAAAAATGTTATTTTTATTGAGTTTACTATTTAAAGTAACAATGCAGTTCTTTTTAATGCATTTTTACCAATAATTTATTTTGTTTAAAATAATAAAGATGAAGATAAAATTAATGAGGGAAAGAGGAGCCAAACAGTTGACGATGTGCTTGCAAACGAAATCTTACAAATCTGGTGAACTTTGTGATTTCTGCAACATTTTGAACGTTTCTGTGAACTGAACGTTCCGCCGCTTCCGTCTCTGTCCAGCAGGTGGCAGCACCGCTGCTGACGGACGCTGGCTGTTCAGGAAAAGAAGAAAAGGCGGAAGCAACAAAAACTCAGCAGAACCGGTCCGGATCCCTGCGGGGAACGTCTGCCTCCGTGGCTGGGACCGACACCAACACTGTGGTTCTGGTGCTGAGGGCGTGGACAGACCTGGTTCGTGTTTTCTGTTAATCTAAGCGTTCCCACTTCAAGCGGACCGGCTCGGTTCTGATAAGGAGCAGGTCACCCACACCAGCTATGGCTGTTTGACCCGGTTCCGCTCGGATCAGAGTTTAGATCAGAGAGTTTTCGGATCATGCGTTTGCGCATGCCCAGATCTACCACGTGTCAAAAAGCGGAATGTGATCGTCACAACCATCAGTGAAGTCTGAAGGTTGAGGTCACGTAGGTCAGGCTGTGGACCCCAGCAAACAACATGACTTTAGTGAAGTTCATCCACAGATCCCTGAACGGAACCCGGTCCGTTTGATAAAAGAACGGTTCTGAGGGGTTCCTCAGAACCCACTCCGACCATCCCTTGATCTTTGGTTAAAGGATTCCCAGCGGTCTTTTTATTATGATTATGGTGTTTTCAGGCAAAACCAACAAACCTGTTGTTTTCTAGGACATAGTTTCTGCAGAGCATCAGGAGTTCATTAGAAATTCACCTCTGAGTTGTGGGCAACCTCACCCCCCTTCTTTGCACCCATAGCTGAGAGCTCTCTGTTTACACGTCTCCAGCTCGCTTATGGCCTCACACCCCCAACCTAACGTTAAAAACTGAAGGCTAACTCATGTTGCCCACACGCACGTGTTCTCAATAAATGTTAATCTAACCTTAAGCTTCCTCCAGGTCTGTGCGAGCAAGAAAAAAGTTCAGCGCTGGGAGCATGTATTTAGAAAATTACGTGCAAATAATACCTTTCAGTAAAATCTTTTTTTAGCCTTTTTTCTTTACATATGTTCTCTATCATCAGATAATGCTACAAGAACACGCTAAAAACACAATTGTCATCGAAGTGGATCTTTAAAACAAACGAGAACATTTTCACTGTTTAGATCAACTTTGAATTATTAACTTTAAAGGCAACAAGTTTGGACTGGATTTTATTGTGAAATTATTGGAACCACAGACAGGAAATGAAGATCTGGGAAGAAAACTGCAACATTTAATGTTCCTTAATGCTGCTTTTCCAGCTTGTTCATGCTCATCAATGCGGAGAAGGTCCTGTTTGATGTATGTTAAAGAGCTGCTTCAAAGGTGTGTTGTGTGCTTTAGAGGAAGAACTCAGAGAAGATGGAAACGAGGAAGCTGGAATAACTCTGACTGGGCTCTAATGTGACGTTTTCTTCAAATCATCTTCATTTTCGTGAAAAAACAAACTCATTTTTAGCTAAAAATGGGATCTAGTCTGTTCTGGACCGAGTGACTCCATTCTTCTAACATGCAGTGGTTTTGATCCCTCAGGCTGGCAGCGATGGCCGAGGCGGGGGCCCATCTCACCTCCACCTCCATCGGCGAGCAGCCATCCATCTTTGAGGTTCTGGCCCAGGAGTCGCTGCTGGAAACGGTCCGTCCAGCGGTGCAGTACGCTGTCAAGGTGAGTCTCCACAACTCTGGTCACACACAAGAAGTACAGCAGCTCTAACTCTTTGACTGGTTCAGGTTCTGGCCGAGTCCAGCCCGGCCCGCTTTGGCTGTCTGTGGAGGACTTTTGATGAGCTCTACTTGCTGCTGGACCTGCTGCTCCAGAATCACTTCCTGTCGCGCTACAGCGCCTCCTTTTCAGAGAACTTTTATGGCTTAAAGAGAGTGTCAAAAGGGCGGGAACTTCCTGTGCACAAGGGGTTGCACCGACCTGCCCACTGGCGATCTCTTCTTCTGCTGTCCCTGGTTCCGTACCTGCGGGCCAAGCTGGAGGCCCGGCTGGTGCGGCAGAGGGATGAGGAGGACTTCTCTATCCAATTGGCCCAGTCAAGAACACGGCGTCTGTACAGCACGGCGGTGGCGGCGTTCCCGTACATCAGCTCAGCCTGGCGGGTCTGGGTCTTCTGCCAGCAGCTGCTCTTCGTATTTGGATTCTCCAGAACCCACAGCCCACTGCTGTGGCTGGCCAGGGTCCGACTGACCCGCATGAGTGCTGCAGATTTCAGAAAGATGGAGGCGTCGGACGACCCCGCTCACAGCAGGTACATCCAGTTCTGACCCGGTTCTAGAGGTCTAGAGGGGCTCTATTGGGGACTGAACCGTGTTTCTGTTTGGCTGCAGGGTCGGGTGGATGATGTCACAGGCGGCGAGGGGCGTGGCCACCTCTTTATCCACCTTCTTGTCCATGGGCGTCTTTTTCTTGCAGTTCCTGGAGTGGTGGTACTCACAGGACAACCAGAGCACCATGAGGGGTCTCACGTCCCTCCCTGCACCCCCACCCCCCCTCCACCTGCAGCAGGACTCGAACAGCCGGAGCTGCCCGCTCTGCCACAAGCTGTGCGCCAATGCCACAGTGCTGTCCACTTCCGGCTTTGTTTTCTGCTACCCCTGTATCTACGCGCACGTGAAGGCACACCGCTGCTGCCCCGTCACCGGCTTCCCCAGCGCACCGCAGCACCTTATCAAGATCTACGCACCTGAGGGATAGAGAAGCAGCTGCAGCAGCTGGAGTCATGGCTCCTCTGCAGAATGAATAGTTTTGTTTCTATACTGCTGTAAAAAGAACTTCCATTCCATTGAACCATAACTTTGGTTCACCAACAAACTAAGGATTAAAAAGCAATGAAAAAATAAATGACTGAAGTTGTTTGGTTTTTCAAAGTGACCCTGTTCTCATGGACGCCACCCAGCTGACCTGAAGGTCAGAACAGTTCTTCTGTCTGTCCAGCACTTAGAGTCCACTTAATCATTTAGAAGGTGGAGGATTCTCCACTGAAACTAGCAGCAGTTTTTCCGTTCATTGCTTTATAATTCATCAACAAATGAAAGAGAAAATGCTTTTGAGGAAAAACAGGAAGTCTGAATAAGCTGAAAGTGTTTTCTACTTTCTACTATGATCTGTGTTGTAGATCCACTGACTGATGAGGACAACTGAAGTGAAGCGGTGCAAACAGGAAGTGTCCACTGGCTCCAAGAAGCCAAAATCCCACAGACTTCTAGATAATGTTTGAGTTTTAAAGAAGAGGGAATGAAGTTTTGCCTGAACTGTGTGGAAGAGTTAATGAGATAAAAACATGCAGACATATGCAGTGGCTGTTGATCAGGGTCAGCTGCACTTGTTTGAGTCACCAGTAACATCTATGTTTTTGGTTTAAGGCCAAATAACTTCCGGTTAAAATGACAGATCAGTGATGTCCCAAAATTCCTTCCTTCACAGTTTCTTCATTTCATTTTAGTTCTGAACTTTTCCCTTTTATTTTTGTTTCATGATTTTTTTTGTTAGAATTACATTTTAATTTCTGAAATGTAGTTTTGATTTTCAAAATGTCCTGTTTTTGTGTTGTGTGATTTGTTGATGCGATTTGCACTTTAAGGCCATTTGTTTACCTAAGTGAATTATTAGTGACTACTGGGCCTTTGAGCAGAGATCCGGTACATTCTTCTGGCCTGTGTGGACCAGAACACTTTAGCATGTAAAGCACTGCAAAAACCCCCCACTGTGTGAACTGCTTTATTGACGAAGGTAACAACAAGCCCACTAAAAAAAGGAAACGGATAATCAGAACCAACATCACAACGTTGCAGTGAGAGTAATAAAAAGAGGCTTGGATAAAATGTCCGCGGGGAGGGGAGAACAATCCTGAGCCACGTTCCCTTTAGCTCCGTCAGCAGGAAAACAGGACAACCATCAGCAACGACATTTCCCCAAAAAGATTGCTTCAACAGTGCATACTGAGCGTGTACACACACGTGCACTATTTTTTATATCAGTTTATTATACATATACTTTTTATGTGACTAAGTGAGGCTTCACCGTTGTGGCAACGAAGACCGAAGGGGGCATGGAATGTGATCAATTCAACAAAAAAAGAAACTTCGGTCAAGAGTTGAACAAGAGAACAGTAACAGAGAAAGAAACAGAGTCCAAAGCCCCCCCAGACATCACATGAACACCACAAATGTAGCAGAGGAGTGTGAATGTGCGTCTCGGCTCACTGTGCGGCCTCTGGACAACATCCCTGCGCATTGCGCCCCCCCCCACAGCAAAGTTTCTGCTGGAGCGTCCTCATGAGGAGCTCCTCTTTATGTCCAGCACCAGCTCTTCAAATGTTTTGATTTTTGTTGAAGTTTTGTCGGTTTCAGAGGAGGGGTGAATGTTTGACCGACTGAAGACACTAAACCATGGCTGCTGCTTCCCTTTCCTTCTCCACTGAGCAGCTTCTGCGTTTGTGAAGGACGCTGCTTTCCCATAAGCCTCAGAACCCTGGCGGCTGTGGATTTAACTGCATTGCCAGACTCCAGACCACTGTTTGACTGGAGAGAAACACCATAAATTCATCTGTTATTAGAGTTTTCCCATCGACACAGAAAGCTAACCCAGCAGCACTTCCGTTGCCTCTGTATTCTTCATTCTTGTGATGAAACGAGATGGAGCACACAACACAACAGCCACAACCACACAGTAAGAAGTATGTAAACAAATCCATAAGAAAAGAGAAATACACATTTGTAAACAAAAAGCTTTATAAATATAATTGTTCTCACATGTAATTTTTTTACCATTTTCTTATTTTTGTATTTGAATGTAAAATGTGTCCATCTTTTTTTATTTATGTACTACAACTTGTCCCTTATTACTTTTCAAAGCTCAATTGTCTGTAATGGCCACTAGATGGTGCTGTAGGCCATCTATACCTAAGACCCAAAGGTTTCCAGGGTCACTGTAGCAAAAACAAACTTTTTGTTTAAGTGTGGAATGATGGAAACACCCTCCCCCCCACACACACCTAGGTCAAACAGAATGGGGGGGTTCCCCCTGGACCCTTGGTTCTGCTAAAGGTGGAGAAGCGTTAATACATGAGGCAGTGGAGGGTGGGGTGCTGACCAGAGGCAGCTTCTCAAAGTGTTTGTGACTGATGGTCAGTATCGGCTGGAACTGTGTGATTCAGTTCAGTAGGAGCTCATAACCAACCGGATCTGCTAAGTCTGGCTCAGTGACATTTAGTGACGTCCAAACGCAGACAGAGAGTGACAGAAGAAATGTGCGGAGCCTATAGGGGGAGACGTGATCCACAGCTCTGCTAAAGAAACTTTAGCAACATGTGATGACTGAAGAAGGCACTGGAGCTGTTAGCCCCCACCAACAACAGCAAATAAACAAGCTTTCCGTTTACGTAAAGTAGCTTCAGGTGATAATCTGACCTTCAGTTTGATTTGTTTAAGACAACTTTTTAATCAAGCTGAAGTCAATGTTTTTTCTGTTTGTGATTTAACCTTTTTAAGTTGCGGGGGTCTCACTGGAACAGATGCATCCCTCCATCCATGTAGAACAACAATACGAGGTTAAAGACAAGTTTGTGGGCTTGTAGGAGAGGCCAAAATGGCTAAAACACTTCATGTGCACCATTAGAGCAAAACAGAGGGAGTATCATAATTTGGCACATTGATGCATTTTTAGCAGAGAAAAAGCAAGCGTCTGCGGGTCAGTGTTCCCGGTCCACAGGTACTGAGCTGCAGTTGCTGCTCTCTGCCTGATGGGGGCAGTGTGGTCCCCGTCATGCCAGAGCAACCTGCAAACAAATGCAGGCCGACCTTGTCGAATCTGTTCAAAAGAAGAGTTCTGGTTCGAAACACTCACGTATTTACAGGTGTAGAAAATTGAGGAGGCTTGTGAGATAACAAGCACGTCACAAGAAAAAAGTTCTGCCACCGTCAGCCAGAAGAAAGGTGTGGTTGGCATCCTGAACCAAACCCTGGGGGGCTGGGTGGGGCTTGACAGAAGTTCAGTCCGAGTCCATCTGTCCGGCTGCAAACCTATCAGCAGTCTCTTCACATGGTTGTCGCTGCTGCCATCTGTGACTTCCTATTGGACAGAAAGGCACCTGCCCCCCCACATGCCCCCGACTGCAGTCTCTGACAGACACAAGGCGACCAGGCGTCAGCCTCCTGCTGGACATTCAGAGCTCACATGTCCCTCCTCAGTGGGCTGAAATGGAATCAAAACGGTTGAAGGGGTAAATGAGCATCTGGTGGTGGATCAAACATGAATGCCACAGGAGCCCCTTGCCAACACCCCCCTCTGTTTCCATGGAGATGCCAACAAGTCGTCTGCACTTCAGGAGTCCAAACTCCTCTTAGGACCCAACTTAGCCTCAGCCAGTCAGAGTCCACTACAACAACAACTCCACTGTGTGTGCACGTACGTGTACGAGCGGTGGAGGAAGAGGAACAGGAGTGCACAAAGAGTTACTCCAAGGAAGAAAAGATGACTGGTGTGCTTCTGGTTGGAGATCCTTCTACAAGGCAGGCTCCTCCCTAAATGTCAGGCTCCTCCTACAAGATAGGCTCCTCCTCCATAGGCTCCTCTGTGGACCTGCACACACACACAAAACAGTTTATGCCTGTTTTTCATTGAACTTTCAGTAAAGTCTATCACCAAACCCTAAGCAATCAGCAGCTGTAAACTAGTTTCTCTGTTGCCACCACAGATCCCACGCATGACTCGATGCAAATTTGTAACAAAACTCCTGCCGTTTTGCTATAACTAAGTTCTAGAAAACAACACAGATTTTTTTATTTTGGCTAAAAACTGCATAATCATAATTAAAAGACCAAAATGTCACAATAGATCAAAAGATAAAAGGAAGTTATACCTCCATTTTGAAGTAATTTTGCTGAAAGTTATTTTTTCTAACATCAACTTAGTTTTGTAAGGTATATATGGGTTCTAAGTAGCTGCCTGTGTTCTTAGGGTGTAAGTACGCAGCAGAAGACATAGATCAATGTGTGCAGACTAAAAGTGGATGTGGACTTGAATGTGTTTCTTTTGAGCCTTTGGAACAAAAAATCACTCCAGTTGTTCTTGCCTTGAAGTTTTCTGGGACTTGATGCGACTTTTTAAGATTATATGATGAAAACGGAAGTAAAAGGTATGCACTTGTATAGTACTGCTCTAAATTCTGGCACATTTACACACGGCGATCTACACATTTACACACGGCGATGGGGGAGTGGCCATGTTGCTTTACCTTACTTGAGTAAGGGCTCAGTGTCTCGCTTACTTTTTACACTATTGACAAACGCACAGCTATAAAGAAACCACATGGATATACATAAAAAGTCCCCAGGAGGTGAAGGACTCTCAAATGAACCGAGGAGACTAAAAAGACTGTCTTCAATGAGAAATTTGAGTGTACATAGAGAACAACAGTAGGAGGAGTTTCAATCTATACCTTTAAAGACTCACTTACACTTCAGGAGGGACAATATCAAATAAATATAAACGCCATGACATCATTAAATAAAAGTGTCATTAATTATTTAAAATTAGCATTAAATAAATAAAATTGAGAATCATTAAGTAAATGTTAAAATATATGTAGCATTAAAATATTAAAATAGCCATTAGCAGATTTAATCGTTTAATGACGTCTGACCATCTTTGATTGGACTGCTGCCCCCACGACCCGGTCCTGGATAAGCGAAGAAAAATGGATGGATGGACTTTTATTTATTTTTTTATTTTATATTAAAAATATTTATTTGAATGTGTCTCTTTCAGATCACATCGGACAATATAAATATAAATAAATATGTCATTAAATGTTTAAAAGTGCTTTTTTAATGGCAATTTTAATATTTTAATACCATATATTTAAACATTTATTTAATGATTTCCAATTTTAAATGATAATGACACTTTTATTTAATGATTTCATGGCATTTATATTTATTTGATATTGTCCCTCCTAAACCTCCATAATGAAAATTGCATTTCAGAGTATTTCTTTATTAAAGTACTTTTGAATGCATCTCTGAAATGCGTTCATGTTTTTCTGCAGCTATAGGATGAATTTCTTGAGGCTGTCCAGCACATTAAAATGTACTTTACAGTTAAACATGCTTCACTTTAAGCTAAGCTCCAGATTAAAACGTCTGTTCATGGATGGTTCTGGTTCTGCTGGCATCATTCTGTGTTCACCTGCTGCTGTCTGTGCTTTCAGGAACAGAGACAGGCTGCTCCACGTCCACGCTCAGCGATGCCATGGCGCTGACCGTTTCCGCCTCTTCCTTCTCCGACTGCGTTCCCAGAGCTCGGTCAGGCTGCGAGCAGCCGCTGGTCTGGGACAAAGCCTGAAGACAGGACCAGTGTTTACCTGACAGACAGACAGACAGGAGGACAGTTAGCCACAGGCCAGCACAACAACAAGAACCAGGAATGTTGGTGTGTGCCGGGTACTTTGGATCTCAATGACCCTCTCCAAGGAGGCATAAGCTTTGGGACAGGGATTGTCCAACGGCCATTGAAATGCAGCGTCACTCTGAGACAGACAGGAGGAGCGTGTTAACGGTTTTATCTTTTGCTCTCATACCTCTAATGATAAAGCAGAAGCCCAGCAGACATGAACACTGAAGGAGTTCTTACCAGGTCTCCCAGAAGCGCAGACACACAGGCCTCTGACGCGTCACAGATGGCAGTGAGGTCGTGACCCCCCTCCAGAGCCATGACCACCCGCCCACCCGCCAGACCCATCAGCAGTTGGGTGAGCTGTCCGAAACCTGCGACCATTGCACAACGTCAAAAGGAAGCTCCAGCACACCAAGGAGCTGCAGAGGCCCCACACTCACATTTGGCAGAGACGTTGTAGCCCCCCAGAGGAGACTGATGGCCCTCCACTGCATCAAAGCCAGCAGACACCAGAACCACATCTGGACTGAACCGCTCAGCAATGGGCATGACTACACTCCTGCAAATCCAGAAGGAGACGGACTCAAAACTAGAACCAACACCTAAAAAATCTTCTTTTTTATGTCCAACAAGGACACCCACCTCACTGTAGCTTTAAAGACCCACTCTGATCACCTTTTGATCTTTTGTAAAGTGCCCCCAATGGTTTTTTAATTATGCCATTTTTAGCCCAAATCAAAAAACCTGCTTTGTTTTCTAAGACATAGTTTCTGCAGAGTGGCAGGAAGTCATTAGACATTCACCTCATCAGAATGCATCAGAATGGATCAGAGAAGGGAGCTTGTGATCCATCAATTGAAGCATCCATATCAGGGATAGGCGACTCCAGGCCTGTTCCTGCACTTATCCCATTTGCAAAGAAAGGTTCCACATACAACAGCACCGTGAAAGTCCGGTGCAGTCATGGATTGCTTTTAGCGCTCAAGTGACTGAAATGTAATCGAGGGAATCCGGACGATTTTTTAAAACCAAAAGATTTTTCAGAATAAAAGATCGTTCAGACGTAGTCATTTTGCTCCACTAACCAAATTTTACAGCTCAAGTGATCGAAAGTGTAGCTGAGAGTCCAGTTATTTTTCAAAATAAAGGTTTTTGGGATTCAAAACAAAATTATTTATTATTTCTTCTTTCCGCGGCCTGGTGGCAATTAATCCACACCTGGTTGGGGACCACTGATGTAGAGAATGACGGTTATTATTATATGATCTGAGTAATTGATATCTAAGGAGAAGAGGTGCAGCAGGTGAATGAAGAGGCAGAGGAAGATCTCTGAGTATTCCAGGGAAAGGAACGCAAACATGCGAAGAGAAGCAAAATGATGAAGCTGCTGCAGCAACACATTCCACTACAAGATTTGATTTAAGGGACAAAGACACAGGGCCAGAAAGGTAAAGCTGAAAAGCTACACACATTATAATTTTGGTACACAGACGCGAGACCATGCAGTGTTTGTCAAAAGCATCAAACATGAGAGTTTTGTCTTCTTTTTTGTTCTTTAAATGATGACTAAAGGTTTTTAGTCATATTTGGTGAACAGGAGTTGGCACAAACACATAACAACAGTGTTGTTGCATGAAAAAGCTACCAGGGAACTAGCTAACAGAGAAACATTGCACAGATGATAGTAACTGCAAATGTGTCACGCTTGCTCATATTGTGTGCATCTCTTGGGGGCTAAGCCCCCCCCTGTTTTTAAAACCTAGTGACGCCCCTGACTGATAGTACAGGCAGTAACTACAAAATGACTAATAAAAGGGAAGACCCATTTTAATAGAAGCTATAAATCTCAGAGCCTCAGACAAGAGCTCGTCTGAAGCTTCAGTTCTCCTCATTCTGATCCATCCATGTCCATCAATGGGCTAGAGCTGCTGCTGTTGTTTACCTAAAAGCAATGAGGTACTCCACATCACCCATAGGGGGCTCCACACCTCCTGTCCATGCTATGTTCACGTTAAAGCCCACGCCTGCTCCTGACCCCACCTGCAGAGAGGAAACAACGTGCTGTCATGTGTCCACAGAGATGTCACAGAAAGGAAGAATTGGGATGAAAAACTGATGGTAACTTATAAAGGAGCCAATGAAATTTTAAAAATGATGACTTCATCATTCAGTACCATCTCATGATAATTTGTGTATCTGTCATCTGTTGTGTGTCTGTAGAGCGTGTACCTCCTCAGGGGCACCGCTGCCGGGGAAGAAGTTTCCATCGTCATAGCGATGCAATGAGATGTAGAGCACGCTGGGATCTGTGTAAAAGGCCTGCTGGGTGCCGTTTCCATGGTGAATGTCCTGCAGGTCACATGATCAGTGGAAGCGTAAAAAAAAGAGAAAGTGTTTGGACATTCTGTGGCTCTGCTCAGTAGAAGCTCAAACCAGACAGGAAGAGGTTAAGTTTGTGTCAGAATAGAAGGAGCTTTGTGAATTCCACATTAGCGTGACCAACAGCTGCAGCAGTTGTGAGGCCTTTTATTTTGAAAGTCCAGCAAGATTCCCCTAGAATTAATTTGCTTTTTTTTTATTGCTTCACCTTTTACCCTAGGGCTTAAGCTATGGAGCTGCTGACATTCTTTCGACTACCGCAACTCTTCAATCGTTTACGCAACCTTAACTCTGAAAACACTAAAGATGCAGCCACACTGCAACTGGCTATGTAGCTGCATGTGCCGCTTTAAATAGGACTTATTCTAGTCACAGAGTGAGGTCACACCAGACACAGTCCACTCAGCTATAAAACTTTTCAAGTGCAGGTTCACCTCATGACTGTGTATAGGAACTGGACTGAGTGACTCCCTCCCCCGTCACGTTCCAAATAGGAAGAAGTTCCATGAAGCCAAAATCCCATAGACTTCTTTAGAGCAGGGGTCCCCAAACTACGGCCTGCAGGCCACATCCAGCCCTCCTTGACATTTGACCCAGCCCCTGAACAATAGCAGAGACGCTTTTTTTTTTCTCAATCTGGCAACGTAATTGAAACCTACATAGAACGTGACATTTAACTCCCCCCTCCTGCAGTTTGTGCCCCTGTCTGAACTCCCCCAAAATCCCTGTAAATTAGAACAAAGTACAGTGTTCTCTTTTCGTGGGCTTGTTGATTCTTTTAGTGCGATTATGCATCCGCACCCTGTTCTGTGTCCTGATTGGTTGAAGACTTTGTCAATCAATCTCGTCTGTGCTGTGTCCTGTACAGATATGTACACATCTGCAAACCTACACGAATCCTTGATCGTGATCAGATCTTTGTTTTCATTTTATAATTCTGGATTATTTTCTATGAAGGTTTGAACTCTGAGAATTTGAAAGAGAGAGGAAAGTATGAAAATGTTCATGTCTGTCTGAGAAAAGTGTAGAAAGTGTGTAGTGAGGAGGTTCACAGCCTGAAAACATCTGTATTTGTAGTTATTTTTAGAACCTAACTCCTGCAATAAACGAGTGAAGGATGTACTGGTGAAACGGTCATTCATTTATCTGTCCAGCTGCAGCAGCAAAGAATATTTTTTGACTTTATTTTTCCATCAGAACTAGATGAGAAACAGACATGCAGGACACTGCTCAGCTGCTCTTTTTTATTAGTAATCATTAACTCAAATTGTGAGATTTGTGAGGAACTGGGAATTCTCCAAAGTCTCAAAGGGACTATGAAGGGTGAGGACAGACTATTTATTGATTATAATTTTTAAATGTATTAGTATTATATATCCTGACCTTTTTCTGTTAAGATCACATAGAGATTTATTTTTTTGATTTCATAAATAGTGTTGTTTATTTCATTAAAAGGATTATGATTTATTTCCTGATTTTTTTCCTGTTTTTCTGTGAAGATCCCAGAAACGGTTATTCATATTTGGTTATGTGTGGCTTTCTACAAAACTATAAATGTTTAGATTTAAACACACTTTGCAATTGCTCCACTTAAAGTTTAGCCGACAAACTGACCCTGGTCCCACATCAGAGAAGAAAACGGTTATGTGGCCCTCACAAGAAAACGTTTAGGGACCCCTGCTTTAGAGAAATAAACTGCTATTACTCACTCATTCCATAAGGTCAGCCGGTTAAAACATTTGTAAGACTAGTTCTACTTGGTTAATGAATAGTTACTGACTGCCGAAACAATAACAAAGTTTTGGTAACTGAACTTATAGAAGCAGAGCTGAAGCTTCCTTTGGAAAAGTGAGAAGCATCATTTCAGAAAAAAAGCTGCTCACCCAGTCTACGATTAGGATCTTCCCCACGCCCAGCTTCTGCTGCAGCAGCTTCGCAGCAATGGCCACGGAGTTGAAGAAACAGAACCCCCTGTGAGACAAACACATGCCGGACAGAATCAGACCTGGGACAAAACCAGAGGCACACAGTGTTGCTCTACTCAAACCAAAGGGGACTGACATGGCTGTGGACTCCTCAGCATGGTGTCCCGGTGGACGCACAACTGCAAAACCATTCTGAGCAAACACAGAAGGGGAGAGTAAAGCCAGGCTCCACTGGAGGGTGGAGTTGCACAGGTTGAGGGAGGAGGGGTTGATTACCTTCAGCTCTCCTGCAGCTACTTTGAAGGCAAGTTCGATAACAGAGCCCACAGCCATGCGGACTGCTGCTGAGGAGTGCATCTCATTCCAGACAGTGTCACTGTCCACCTGGATTGGGGTTTAATAGTTAGGATGAGAACTGCTTTAAAACACAATCAGAACAGATAGAACGTCAGATAAGAGCAACCTCACCCCGATTCCTCCACAGGGAAGTACAGCGTACATCTTCTGACTGATGGGACCTGAGGATAAACCAGAGACGGGTTTCAGGTCAACGTTCACAGAACTGAAGGTGAGAGTGGACCTGCCAGAGTCCTGCTAGGACAGAAGATGAGCCGCTAATCCACAGCAGCTTCCTTTCTGAAGAAATGAAGTCTAAATAAACAAAGACTTTTGTGTGTCATAATAATTCAGTATTAACCAGTATGAAAATTTAGTGTTAAAAGTGATAAACTTGGTAGACATTGAATACTTAAAAGGGTTTTTCATGGTTTAAATTTTGCAGACATTTTTATGATTGTGTGAATGAATAGTGTCTCACAGCATACAAAGTATGCTGCTTTGAAACAAATGTGTGCAGGCGGGAGTGAACGGAAAGCGGATAAGGAGTCCACGAGGAGCAGAGGCACCTGCGAAAGAGTGGGAAAAAGCAGACGGTGGGAAAATACATCTCCAGGGAGAAGATCCAACCTCTTATTTTGATCCAACCTTCTTTTTGCATATTGTGTATAAAACTCTGGGTCAGAGGGAAAGAGGATGCCTCTATTCTTTGTGCACGGAGAAGAGTTTCCGCTAGATGCTTTCCTAGGGACAGCTGAGACCCAAGACGCATGTATTAGATATTTTGGTGTCAGGAATAAATCTTTTGGTGGAAAACCTCAAAATCGTTCCAGACCTCGATTTTTGAACACACACTTAGGCACAATCGGCGAATTATAGCCTACATCTCCCAGCTGAGTTTCAAACAGGAGATATTTCAGAAAGACATCCACACTGATCACTAAATTTAATGAGTTTATTTTTACTTAGCATTTTTTGTAAAAAAAAAAAAAAAAAAAAAAAAAGTGTTAGTTAAAACAATAGGTTTATAACTGAGTTCCACCTTTATTCAGTTTCAATGTTGTACAACTTACTCAACTGACCAATAAAAAAAGAAAACATTTTAATGTTTGACAAAAAAGACAACAAGATTACTGAAAAGGTACATGTAGATCTCTAAAAATGTAGGCTTTTTATTTAGAAAAAAACAACATTATTAACTCAAAATATTAAGTTGGAAGAACCATTGGTTCAAAAACAGAACAAAACAGATCTTGGTAAAATTGATAAGAGGCTTGCAAATGGACCCCCCCCAGATTTTTATTAGTAGTGCTTTTAATTGTAGCAAATATTTAGGTATTAAATTAAAGGAAAGAGGCAAAAATGCTGCTTTGAGTGGTTCAAATTAATCTGTAATAGAAGTCAAAGTTGTTCTAACAATCAAATATTTTGCTAAAGACACATCTAACTGAACCAAGAATCTCTGACATCACCCGGGGGATTCTGCACAACAAAGCTTAAGCAAGTTATCAAGTTAACAGCATTGAGCAGGGCAAAGTGAAGCTCCGTTGGGTGGTCCTCTAGTATAAACATAAACTTTAAAATAGTCAACACATTTGATTTAAAAAATCCTTTCTAAAGGTGTTAATAGTCTAAAGAGGCTTTATAGAACAGAAAATGTGCTTTCAAGCTGATGCATGTGCTGCAGATATGCTTTTTATTTTGATATGATAAAAAGGGAAGTACTTATGTGGGTTGAATTATCTTTTTTTTTTTTTCCGTATATCTTCTAATAAGAGCCGGGGCGTTTAAAAAAAAAAAAAAAAAGTAGTCTATTGGAGACCGGCGTTTATTCCATCACAGACAGAATAATGATGGTTAACGGGTTCATTCAAATTCGGCCACAAAATACAAAAAATAACAGATGAACATTTCAGGATTTAGTGAAATGATGAAAACATTTTATTCTGTTCTCATTAGCACTGGCTGTGAATGTTTCTTTTCTCTTTGAGTCATCAATTGTGGTTCAGATTCGTCACCAGAATGTTCTTTGAAATATTCCACCACAAAAACTTTCAACAAAATAGAATGAGCCAAAATGTTGTGATCCACTGGCTGAATGCCACAGACACCCAGACCCCACCCTCTGCCTGACTGAGTACGCAGCGCGAGCGCAGGGTGGTGGGGGGTTAAAGGAGCCCGGCCACTAAGGTGTGTATTACAACTAACACCTGTTAGACCCGGCTTTTATTGGAGACCAGCGTCTATTAGAGACTGGCCATTAGTGGAAGATATACGGTATTAGGACTATTTCTAGTGATTGTGCTCTGAGCCCTTCAGTGGGTAACAGCTGATATGCTGGTTGTTATTTGGACAGCTCTGATCTGAGCCATGAAACCAAGCAGTACTGTCACACACAGACTCACACTTACCCAGAAGCTTCTTGTGGTCCAGTTTGTGCCGATTGAGTGGGCTGGTTCCATACAGCAGCGTGTGAAACTCCGAATGAACGGACTGGATCTCATCCAGAGACGCCTTCCGTCCACGGATCCTCTGCTCACAGACACATGGGAAGGGCATGTGTGAGATTTTTTTTCAACAGTTTACATCTGTGTGTGTGTAGATGTACCTCACAGCGACCCAGTAGGCCCGTCTCCTGCAGTCTGGACCAGATACTCTGGACCCGGCCTGCATGCTCTGGATGGATGTGGGCGTTTCCACACACACACTGGTGTTTCAGCATCAGACTGTCGTAGACCAGACCTGGGAAGGAAAAGGCAGCAAAAGTCAGGTTCCCTCCAGCAGAAGAAGAGCTGCAGTCTCTGACCACACCCCCTGCCATGAGGTTGTCTTTGGAGGGAAAATTCCAGGAGTGGAGCAGGAACGTCTCCTCGCCTGCATCACATACGCCTGACACATTCATTGTTCTGTTCATGGTCTCCTTCATCCTGCCTCTGTATACTTTTCCCCATATTTGTATTTGACCTTTGAGGAACACATTTGTAACACATTTTCTTCTGAAGGCAGATGCTTCCATGCTACAATTTAAAACTATTTTTGAGCACTTGCAGGGGGAATCTTTTTCTGTGAGTGAGGGCCTAACAAACTCAGGATGAGAGAGTAAAGCTGTAAAGCTGTGTTCACACCAAACACAATTTGCATGGCAGAGGTGTCCAGTTTCATTGTTAAGTGAACACACACGCAATCAGAGGTCCTATAGCACATTTTGAGCAGGGTCTGGCAGGAGTGTGTTTTCAGATGTTTCAGAGTTCAAACGGCTGAACTCTGGCAAAGAATTTAAATTGCATCAACCAATCAGGAAGTCAGCTTTAGCCCATGATGTGTTGATGATGCGATCAGGGGCTGAAGTCCAAAACAAACATGGAAGAAAATCTGATAATGGACGTTTTTTTTCCTCCTCCTGAACATTTTACGTATTTGTGTGCAGACAATAATTAAAAGGCATTTTTTATTGTTATTAGCAGAGGTGGGGATTCTAGTCACATGACTTGGAGTCAGACTCGAGTCTTGAACTTGACGACTTTAGACTTGACTTGAACTTTTACAGCCCTGACTCTTCACTTTACCATCAATAATTTCTGTAGAGCTCATCGACTCATCGCATGCTTCCCGGCAGAAGCAGGGCCTCCCCACAGCGGAGCAGGCTGCGCCAGTTCCTTCCACACCCAGATAACAAAGCGAGACGTTAGCTCCTTAACAGAATTACTCCATAGAAACGCACACTGCAACCTGGGAGAATTGGAGAGTCCCGCTTCAGAGCCAGACAAGCACCAATCCTCCATGAGGAAGCAGGCTGCACCACGGAGTTCTGGCAGACGTGAGTTTTATAAGATGCTTTCACATTCTCTCTAAGCCGCTAAAAAAGATCACAAAAGTTCCCATCACTGAAACCTCCATAAGTTTTAGAACAGTCCAGAAAAATGGAGCACATATGAGCCTTATTTAGCCACGCTAACTGATGAGACAGTTGGACACATTTCTTTATTTATTGAAAACGTGTTTGTTAATGTCTCTTTTTGCCAACATTAGACAAAAAAAAAATGTCATTAAATGTTTAAATGTGATATTCAATGGCAATTTTAATATTGTAATATATTTAAATATGTATTTATTCAATTCAAATTTTAAATATTTAATGCCCATTTTAATTAATTAATTACACTTTTTTAAACAATTTAATGGCATTTATATTTATTTAATGTCATCTCTTCCATTCCACACTGGCCATGAAATCAATAAATATGTCATTAAATGTTTAAATGTGCTTTTTAATGGCAATTTTAATATTTTAATGTTGCTTATATTTAAACATTTTATTTATTGGTTTCCAATTTTACATAATTAATGACACATCTTTTCTGGACCTCCATAATGTGAAACAGTCCAGTTATTCTTTCATATATTTAGCATCATTTTCCAAATGGAGGATTACGTTTTAAACCCTTAAACTCACGAATTTCTTTAGACACGTCACTGAGTGAACTCCACTGAGACAAAAATACTTTTAAAACTGAAGAAAGAAAAGAGACTTCTACTAACAGGTTATTCATGAATTTCTTCAGAAAGAGAGATCATAGACATAAAACAAGGAAGCGACACACAGATTTCCTTAAAGAACTAAGTCTTAGTCCTGCTTTAAAAATTGCTGCTTTCCTTTCCTTTTGCTTTGTGTGTGTGTGTGTGTGTGTGTGTGTGTGTGTGTGTGTGTGTGTGTGTGTGTGTGCGTGTGTGTGTGCGTGGTTTCTTTTCTTTTTTTTTTACTGCTGCAAAAAGGTTTTGAGGATGTGGGTGTGTAGCTGTCTGTATTTTAGTGCTTTAACTGTCATCATGAGATGTGTTCTTATGGTAAAAATATGTGTCCACTAATCTGTTCTATAAATGCAATTTAAAGTGATTCTAATCAATTTATTCATGAATATACTAAAAAAATCTATGTGCTCCACGTATTTCCAGTGCAATTACAGCATGAACAAACTATTTGAAAAAAATATATATATACATATTTATGTATATATATATATATATATATATATATATATACGTATATATATATATATATACGTATATATATATATATATGTGTGTGTGTGTGTGTGTGTGTGTGTGTGTGTGTGCAATACAACATTTAGTTTTACATTTAACATTTCTTTACCATTCGTTTTAAATCGTCCTTTTTTTGTCTTAAATACAGATTTTCTCCTGTTAGCTGACAGTCAAATATATAGATATATATCATATATACAGTGGGTACGGAAAGTATTCAGTCCGATTTATATTTTTCACTCTTATACTGAAGCCATTTGCTATAATCATTTAAATTCAAATGTACAATTCATGAACTGTATTAATTAATGTACACACAGCACCCCATACTGACAAAAAACACGGAATTTTTGACACTTTTGCAGATTTATTAAAAAAGAAAAACTAAAATTTGACATGTGGCGTAGACCAGTGAGAGCCAATGAGAGTCTACCAGGAAGAGTCTGTGCTGCAAGCCCCGCCCCCAGGCTAACAGAAACATACACTCACTTTCCCCACAGAGCTAGCAGTGATCAGCAAATTGACTCATAGCAAAAGTGGTTCCTCTTGATCTGCAGAGAAACAATGCCTAGCTTTTTTCACGATGCAATGTCTTTTAAGAGAAAATGTTTTTTAGGCTCAGAGATTTGTTGGTGTTTGTTCAGCCTTCCCAAAAAGACCTGAAACATGCCAGACCTGAAAGGAAATCACATAACTAGCTGAAATGATGCGTATTGAAATTCCAGATCGGACTGTTGGTCAAGAGTGTAAGGCATGCACATCCATCTTTAAAAAAGTTTGGTGGTGTTTGTTTTCATTGTTTCACTCGCAGGCACGCTGCTGAGGCCAGCTCTAGGTTGAAGTCATGATTTGAGTGTCACTCACAAGGACCAAAAGGCGGAGCCTCAGAGGTCGAGTCGTTTTACTTCCGGGTGTGAAAAGAGTTCACAAAAAAGACTAATATTTCCTAAATTATTTGTTCTTTAGTGTGCCAAAGGTAACAAAAAGGTAAGAAAAACGTGGTATTGGTCCTTTAAATGTGGATATGTGAAAAGAGGATAAAGTAGGAGAGTCTAGAAACCAGATGATATCACAGCTCTAGATGATCTGTTGCTAGGTAATGAGCATGGCAGCCATAACGTGCTAAACTGACCTGTTGTGAAGAGGTGCTTAATAGGGTTGACAGTTGCTGTGGGAGACGACTTGGCCCGACCCAGATGTTTGTGGACCAACGAGGACTGGAAGATGCCCAGTGACTGCAGGGGCCGCTAGAGACAGAGACACTTGCATCAGCACCAGAGCCATCAGCGTCAGACATCAGTCTCTCATGTATTCTGTGACCTTTCAACTGACTGACCAGTCTGACACACATGCACACACCTGAACAAGTAGACATACAAACACACAGTCACACACATTTACACTCTCACTGCACGTGGACTTTTCGGCTGTCTGAGCATTGCATCTTAATAATTAAAAATGACCAAATCTTACCAGCCTTGAGAGTTTGTGTGTGTGTCTTTGTGCAAATCCAGCGCACACACACAAACACACACACAGTGAAGGGGCTATTAATAGAGTGTTGCTGTGTTCCTGCTGTGCGCCGGCTGACTCATCGTGTGTGGGTGCACACTCGAATGGAGACCTGAGTCCAGCGCCTGAGTCATCAGCTGGTGATGTCACTGTGGCGTCAACACTACATTTCCGTGTTTGAGCCTTTTTAACCATCTTTTTGTTCAGCTCCCTCAGGAGATTTCTGGCTCTTCTTTTGGTCACTTTTGTTGTTTTGGACATAGACTATGAAGCTCTTTCATGCACATTGAAAGTGATTGGGAAAGTTTTCAAAAACTTCCAGCTCTCTGAGGAAGGGAACTTCAGCAAACTTCCTTGTTTTTGTTTTTTTTACTCTTTAGGTTGCAGGTTTATAGTCAAATAATTATTTAGGAACATTTGATATTTAAAGCCTTTTTTAAACAACCTCTACATACAAATGTTTTAGGTTCAAATTAAGTTTGTTGTCAAACATGAAATTGGTTCTCTGCATTTGACTCATTCCCTGCAGGAGCGATGAGCTGCTTACAGCCATACGCTCGAGAACCCTTTGGTGGTTAAACCCCCCAATCCAACCCCTTAATGCTGAGAGTCAAGTAGGGAGGCATTGGGTCCCATTTTTAGTCTTTGGAATAACTCGGCCGTGGATTTGAACTTATGTACTTCCATTCTCCGGATGGACACTCTCCACAAGGCCGCTGAGTTTGAAGCCTTTATTTGGTCCTTTTTTCTGTCTTACTGTAAGTCTCATGTTGCCTCTGCAGAACAAACTGAAGTGAAGTCAACAAATGACGGGCTGTTAAGCTCAACCGTGACTCATCAGATTTATGGCATAGAATCTGCTGTTCTGAGAATTCAGAACTTCATCCTTCTGTGCTGCCAGGCCTCTCTGAGGCATCTGACACTGTTTCACCTTTGTTGCTCCACAGCCCCATAACCTATGATTTGGATTTTCATGTCTAACCCCAGTGACTCCTCTGGAGGATGTGGGCAGCTCTGGTCTAAAGTTCAGCAAACAGACTTTGACTATGTTCTGTGAAAAGAGAGAATGTTAGCGGCACAAACCTGCAAGAAGCTCCCCCTCTCCTCTTCCTCGCCCTCTCTCAGTAGGACGACCTCATCTTCCTCTTCTTCTTCTTCCAGCTCACTCTCTGTGCTCTCATCTTTGACGTGGATACTCGTGGGGTCCTCCTCACCCTTCACATGCACAAAGAGTTGCTCGGAGGCATGTATGCTGGCATTAGATCCCTCCTTCTGAAGGCTGGACAGAAACACGAGCACACATATGTGAGGAGAGTCCCAGCAGGCGAGAAGATGGTGTGGAGGAGCGACTCACCTGCTCACACTCGCCTCCCCTTCATCCTCCTGCATGTCACTGTTCTCTGTTAGCTCCTCCTCCGTCTCCTCTGGGTGAGTGGGTGGGGGTCGGGGAAGGTCTGCCCCCTTTGACAGCATCTAGAGCCACAGTCACGTTAAACTCATGTGTCTGTTTGTCCGTGTCTGTGTGTTCTTATGTGTGGGTGCACAAGCCCATCTTTGTGTATTTTTATTCTGTGTGTGTACCCACCCTTGTACATCTGTGTGAGTACCTTGTAATGTTTCTCCAGGAAGTGCTGGTGCTGCTGTTGGACCACCAGCTGCTGCAGGGCCTGGGGGATTGGGGCAAAGGAGCACTCTGTGTGCGAGCCAACGGCCGGTGGCGAGGCAGCTTATTGACAGAGCGGAGACCAGAGGCCACGCCCCTCTCAGCAGTGACCAGCGGCGATTGATTGTACACGGGCACTGAATGAAAAGAGCGTCACAGCAGACTCTCAGTGAAGAGTGTGCATTTGAAAGATGGACACAGTCCTGTGGTGTGTGCACGGTTTTTGTAGCTGAAAATGAACTCTTCCAACTCTGAGACTCTGATCCACACAAAATAAACATTGAAATTGTGCTGCCTTAAAGGTGGTCTTCCACCTTTTTCAGGCCACAGTCCGGGTTAATGTCAGATAATATTTTCACAGATTGGCCTGTATGAGGTTAAAGTGGGCGTTCGACTTATTTTTGTTCAGCTTCTAGTTTTCCTTAACTTTTGGGGCACAACTTTTTCTTCATACTCTTTAAAATATCTGCATTTGCTTTAAACTTTATTTGTACATTTAATTTTATGTAGGAACCATTAAAATGAGATGTCGACTTTTCCTTAACCCATAGCTGTTAAAAATCAGATGCCAACCTTAGCTTCGTCCCACTGTTAATGTGCAACGAATAAATATGAGAAAAAAAAGTCACTTACACTGGTATTATATAATATATATATATATATATATATATATATATATATATAATATAATTATAAATGTGAAATCACCTTTTGAAAAAATATAACAGCATCCTCGTAACATTAGACAGCCAGTTGCTGAATATTATGCATTATTATTATTATTATTATGGTCTTTTGGAACAACTGTTGCAATAAATCCATATATGAAGTACAGACTCCTGGTTTTTGTTTGCTAAATACAGATTTCTCTTTTCTTTGAGGTCAAACGCTCTTTCTTATGTCTGCATTCTTTCCTGTCCTTGCATATCATTGCTGCAGTTACTCACCTCTATTCTTTTAATAGATGTTCCAGTATTTTTCAGTCCATCCTTCCTGCTGCCATGTTTCTGTCATGTCTGCTGTTCCTACTTTCGATGATGTTCTGTGATTTTGTGGGTTTTTTTGTTTCACGTCTTTCACAAATGCTAAAACTAATTTCTTCTGAAATTTTGAGTATTATTCTGGTTCTCTAGTTTGTTGTGTTTACTAACATATTCTCTTTTGTCGTCTAACGTATGATTTGTGCAACAACATAGCTGTACGTTTTGCCACATGCATGTGTTTGTGCACGTGCTTGCATGAACATGTGTGCGTTTGTGGCATGCATATTTGTGTCAGTGAATTTTTGTTCTCATGTTGCATATGTGCATGTGTGTTTTTGTGCACACTCTCGCACATGTAAGTTTGCATAAAAACCTCTGTGTGTGTGTGTGTGTGTGTGTGTGTGTGTGTGTGTGTGTGATTGCAAATGTATGTGTGTATCTTGGTACACATTTTTGCATGTGCATGTTTGCTGACATGGTTGTGTGTATGTTTCTGCATGTAAATGTTTGTGCAGATGGCTGTTTGTGTTTGCACACTAAGTGTTTTTGCAACCCGTGAATGTTTGTGTGTTTGTGTGTGCTACCTAGCATTGCGCTTTGTTGCCTGGCCTGCTCCAGCAGCAGTACGTGTTGTAAAAGCGAGGAGTGGGTGGAGTGAGAGGTGGGAGGTGGAGCCTCAACCTCATGGCCTCCACCTGAAAAGGGAAGTTAAATGAACATCTCTTTTGCCAGAATACCGTATGTGCACCGACAGCACGCTTAACGACAGATGCAGGCTGCTTCAGCAGCATCCAGCTCACCTGCCGGCAGGGAGGATGTTGACAGAAATTTCCCAGTCAAAGCTCCGCCCCCTCGCAGGGATTGGATGGCTTGGCGCTCAGCCTCCTGCTGGGCAGAAAGCTTCTGTGTAGGCTGGAGGACAGCAGAGTAACACAGTCAAGAATCAAATGAAATCAATTGCAATTGTGAACAAATGGATTCAGCAGTTTGATAGAGAAGCCCTGCCCAAACCTACAGAGATAGACCAAAGATTTGTCAGGAGAAACCATCACACATCTTCCACCAGCCTTCCAGAGTAAGTTAATGCAGATGTACTTCTTCCTGCACCTTGTTCCACTTATTCTGCTCCCATGAACATTGGGTGAAAGTTTGCTTCAGTATCTTACGATCCGGTGAGTTCTCACAACTCTCTAGCAGAACTAGAACTACCTGAAGTTTTGATAATTAAAGATGGGGGATCTTCAAAAAGTGGTTTGACGACACAATTTGCTGCTAGTCATCCTGTCACCTGCAGGAAACAAGTGCGAGTTGTGTTCACCCACCGGGATGTGCGTGTTGGCGGGCAGACCCAGGGAGATGTTGGGCAGGGAGGGAGACGTGTACAGGCTCAGCGTCCCATCGGCACCCAGCATCTGATGAAGTGACCTGAGCTGCATACACACAGGAACACGGGTCAGAGCTGGATCCACAATGGAAAACCTGAAACTTAAGAAAGTGAAAAGGCACTTGTTTCGAGAAAAAATACCTTATTTTCTGTCTTGCAAGAAAAATAATCTTATCAAGAAATTTTTTACAGCAAAATGGCCCTAATTTGAGATACGGTGTCTTAGTGACTAGTATTTTTTTCATAAAATCAGAACTGGTGACATTTTTCTTATACCACTGACTGACTTTTTTTGCTCATTTACATTTTTTTTTACATTTTTGACTTATTTCTACAAGACCTGTTCTTGCAGTGAGAATATTTTCTGCAGGATCAAACCTAACCCTGCACTTATACCTCCTCGGCCAGTATGGACCGGATCACATTCAGAAGCTGCTGTGTTGATGGTACCTCAGTCTGGATATTAGGGACAGATCCTGTGCCGCCGTTTGCTATGGCCGTGTTGGAGCTGTTGGGACTGCTGGGTCCTGAACCTGGAGCACTGCTGCACATAGAAGAGACTGGACCACACAGACGCGGAAAGTGAACCTCGGTACTGATCGGGTCACAGCACAACCATTTTTGTGCCCTCACCTGAAATCTCAATGGCCCTCTTCTTGAAAGTGCTGATGACAGTACCGTCCTTTCTACGCAGAAGCGGAGAGCTTCGTCTCTCAGCCACCTTCTGCTTCAGTCTGGATCGCACCTTCAGGTTGGGTTCTGAGACTGGACGAGTCAGGAGAGAACAGGTTCAGCTGAGATGGACTCAGCTGTCCGTCACAAAGGTGTGTCTGCTTGCCCATTAGAAATGGAGCAGGAAATGATCTCATAATTCAGATGTTGAGATTTTATCAGAGGTCAAAGTTTGTGCATTTTAGGCTGTTTTTACTGGCTGATGAATGGGAAGCTCTGACCTGTTTTGCGTAGAGGAAAGTCATCTTTGCCTTCGTAGCTTCCCAACAGTGAGGGGAGTTTGTAGGAAGGGGGAGTTCCAGGAGTGTTACTCTGAGGAGGAGAGCCCTGGTCCAGGGAGGGGTGCTGAGCTGCCCTGCACACACACACACACAAACACACGCACACACACACACACACACACAGGGCTATCTATTAGACAGTTTTCCAGTGTGAAGACTTCGTCACATGCGGCTGTGCAGGGGTTGACCTGTTCAGGTTTTTGGGTTGTCCTGGCCTGTGGAGGGCTGTAGATGGGAGCGGCTGCATCTTAAGAGGAGCGTAGGTGTGTCTTTACAGTTCCTTTGGGGCTTTTACAGCTACCTCAAGGGGCGTCATGAAAATGGAACGCAGCATTGTCTCATGTGTGGTAACTGTATAGTGAAGTATTTATAAGGTCTCTGTCAGCAGCGTGCACTAATGACCAAAGGGCGATGCTGTTGTACGGTGTCCTTACGCCACACTCATTAGTAATGTCCAAGTACTGGCTCCTTACTGACCGCGCACGAATGCTGCACGCAGTGCATCTTGCACAGTGTGCAAGATTTAGACAAAAAAAAAGTCGTCCCACAATCCTACATGTCACCTACCTCAGCCTTACTTACCCTCACGCGTTGTGTTAGTATTCGTTATGACCCGTCACTGGCAGCATGCCCATAAAACATCTGCATGAATATTTTTTTCTTTATGGGTTCACCGAGTTGTCTACAACCTTGATATTTCGTGCGGGCTACCTGCGTACCCCCTAGAGGTTTGCTCATTTTTCTCCCGCAGACAGCCTGTATCCACCCGTAAGGGCAGTTGTGACTAAGGCTTTAGCTAAACATCACCAATCTTTTATTTAAAGTAATATATCTGATTTAATTTGAAAATATCAGATGTTGGTATTCTACAGAGCTTCTGAAGTCTTATTATAGCCACAGAAATGGATCAACTAAAGGTCCATTCTTTTTACTGACCCCTTTCTATTGGTGTTTTTCCATCATTACAACCATTACAAAAGGAATGAAAAATGTATGTTGTCTGTCTGTCAAAGCTCCAAATTCATTCCATTAATTCATCTCCAATAGGGAATCCTGGAGAATATCACAGTGACTTCAGGGCAAAAAATGGGGTAGACTGAGACATATCGACAGTCCAAACAAGACCAAAACACACCTCACCCTCAGGGCCTGCAGAGTCAAGCTCTAAACAGAAGGCCCCACCCAGGATTTACACTGCTGTGCGGCCTTGAATCTATATCAATAAATGAGCTGAATGAAAGAACGTACAACACAAAAAATGAATTCAACATCGTGCCGTTGAACCCATCTTTTGACACAAACATGAACACAGAGAGGAACATATTAAACACTGTGACCTGGAATGCACCATCTGAAAATAACCCATGACTTATACCTAATACTGTGACCCTGAATTCTTCATCGGAAAAAGACCTCAACACTGTGAACCCTGAACACACCATTTGACCTCACTTAACACTCAACTTATGTTGAGTTTTGTTCAGTGCAGCCCACTAGTTTTGTGACGCTAGCATTTTGCTGAGGGCGGCTGGCATTCGTTGAGACTTGCTCCCTGTGTGTGTGGCTAGCGCGTCCTGCGCGTGTGGCTAGCGCGTCCTGCGCGTGTGGCTAGCGCGTCCTGCGCGTGTGGCTAGCGCGTCCTGTGTGTGTAGTAGCACACTCTCACCTTCATTTTATGCTCCAACCCCCCCAGGACAAAAAAAGGGTGTAACAGCTGTGCATGAAGCTACTGGAGTTACATAAACATTCTTGCAATCAAAACGTTTTAACTTATATGAAAATATGCATGAATGATCTAAACTGAAGAAACATCTTTTTGCTTTCATTTGAAGGTAACATGTCGAAGTGACAAAGTGATTTCGGACAGTTTGCATATTAAAGAACAAACACTTCATGAGGCTCTTTTCCTGATTTTCTTTTATGTTCAGTAATGGTTTTTAATAGTACTCCATATCTGAGTACTTGATTCAAAGCTAACAGACTACAGACCACTGCCGACACCCGTCAGAGCGGTGTCTGTGGGATCCTTACCAGCACTTTGGGGAGAAGGAATGGTTCAGTCCACTGGGTCCAGGCTCCTTCTTACTGAGTAGGAACTCCTGCAGCTTCAGCTTCACCTCTGTGCTGGCAATGGCACCTGTGGACAGGCTGCAGTCAGGATGCTACTCTACAAAACCCACAAACAAACCCAGCAAGCAGCAGCACTGCCTACTCTCTCTGCCTTTCTCCTTGTTCCTAAGCAGCAGCAGCTGCTGCTCCAGCTTCTGCTTCTCCTGCTCCTCATGCCTCTGCTGCTCCAGCTTCCGTTTCTGCTCCAGCTCCTGTTGGCGTTTGGCTGCCAGCAGCTCCTGTTGTTGCTAACACAGACACACTTATTCAGGCTCCAGGAGAACGGCACATGGGGGGTTCTTGCCTTGTCAGCTCACCTTCAGGTGTTCCTGCAACTGGACCTCGTGCTGCCGCGTCAGAACCTCATGTTTCTTCTGAAACTCAGCAAACAACAACTGTTTCTGTAGCTCCTGCTGTTGTTTGAGGATCACCAGCTCCTGCTGAAGCTGCTGCTCTCTCAGAGTTGTGTCCACTGCCACTCCCCCAGACAAAGACCCCACTCTGGGCTCGTTCCTTAAGTCCACTGGGCCTCCTTCTGTTCCAGAGCTTTCTGCAAGTCCGCCTCCTAGAAAAAAGAAGTTGGTGGGGTCATCTACACAGCTCTGGGCTGTCGCACGCTGGACCAATAAAAACAGCAGTAAAGATGTGAAAACATCTGTCTAGTTTCTTCTCGAATGAAGTATTTCACAGGATTTTAGCTAAACTGTTCCCTAATCTGAAGCTAATCAGGAATTCCAAAATGTTGCAGTTTCTCAAATCATCACTGGAGGCTGGAGATAGAATGTGCAGTTTAGGTTATAAACTCAAGAAAACATTATTTTTCTACTCATTTAGTATTTAAAATATTAACATTTTACAAATTTTTCAACACTTGCTCAAGCTGTTTCAGCTTTTGAGGCTGATTTTAGTTTCTTTCTTCGACCCTGACAGACTGGTCAGACAGGGTTTAACCTGCCTACACCCAACTATAGCTGGGATAGGCTCCAGTAACCCTGTGAACCGAAAAGGAATTAAGCAGTTTTGAAAAAAGGATGGGTAGTTTTTTTTTCCAACAAATTTGGCCCTATTCTAGCAAAATTAGCTTTCTCCCTTTAACTTTTTCTTTCGCATTTGAAAGAGTTTTAAACTATGGTTAGTGCTTTCAATCAACTAAAGTTTTATCAAAACTTTCAGTATTTTTTTTCTTTTTTGCTGTGAGCATTTACTGGTCTGAGACTGCAGCACGTAAATCTGCCTTCTAAACTCCATGGATGCAGGTATACTTCTTCATACATTTGTATTTCAAGATGTCTGAGTTATGAGTTACAGCTCTGACACAGCAGCTCTGTGTAAACTTGCATCAGCTTCAACCTTCAGAACCTCAGCACACATTTTAAAAAGGTAAATTGTTGGGAGGGCGAAGCAAAGCTGCTCACCTCCTTCTGTAGCTCCTCCTCTCTGCTCACTGCTTGCTGCTGCGGGGCTTTGCATGCCTGACTGGAGGCCACTCTTCACCTCCGCCACTAAAGAACAGCCAGAAAAAAATAACTTTTTTTCTCAAACATATTTCTCACAATCATATTGATGTCTTGTAGGGTCAACAAAGAAACACCCTCTCCCATATGAACACACTCTGGCCTAATTTTACACCCACACAGGCTCTAAATGCAGTCAGAGCATTGACTGTAAATGAAAACTGGACCGAGTTAGTGTGATGTCACCCATAAAAATGGGTTACTTCTTGTTCCAACAAAATTCAGTCTACATTATTTCTACTAACTGCCAAATCTGGACTCTACTAGCCAAACATCTTTCATGAAAAATAACTTGTACATTTTGAAGTAAACCAGATATTCCCTTTATTCAAGTTTCATCATTAAATCATTAATCTTAAAAAAAAAAAAACACTACTAATAACTGAAAGTGTAGTCGTATGTAATATAACATTATAACAATATAGTAAAACATTACACAAATGTAACGTTATTTTAATAAAAGACACTTCTGATCTCTGCACTTTTTTATGAACACATACCTTTCTTTAAAGCACTGACTTGATCTACAAAAATTACACAGCAAAACGCTGGGTTCTTTGTTTTGAGTCTTTGTCATTAAAAAAGCAACAATGAGATGGAGCAAAACGTGAGTGTGTTTGTGTTGGCTGAGATCAGTGTGAACAAATGCTAGAAACTAGCGCACCTATGCAGCAATAATGAGCTCATGAGATCACACCTGTTAGACCCGGCTTTTATTATTTTTATCTATTAGAGACCGGCCATTATTGGAAGATATACGGTATATATATGTATTTTTTCAAAATGTACTTTAATTCAGTTTAAGTGGCAGTTCTCCATTGAGACTGTCTATTCTGAGACCAGTTTGGTGGTCTGGTGGTAGAATATCTGCTCTAAGACTAGGAGTTTTCAGATTCACGGTTGGGTCATACCAATAAAACCAAGATTTAATGATTCTCTGCTTTGACACTATATTAGTGGTTGGACTTGGGGGTCAAACAGCTAAATTGTGACCGAGCATGTGACTGCAACTAACTGATCTCCTAGGGAATGGGTAAAATGCAGAGAAAACATTTCAAACATACCTTGGTGTGTGACAACTAAAGGGACAGACATGCAGGAAGTCTTGTAAACTGGGAAACATCTCCGTGTTTAAAGTGGAGTTCCATGTATTGCGTTTTTTCCAGCTTCCTTGAAGGCCCAAGGCACTTTTTATGGTCACTGTCCAATTCACCCCTCCTCACAAACATTTACACACTGATGGCAGCTCTGCTGCCGAAACTAAAGCCACCACAGAAAATGTGGAGTTCAGTGTCTTGCCCAAAAACACTTCGACCCATGAGTGGGCAAGGCGGGAATTGAACCTGCAATCTTCTAATTAGGGGTCGACATCCCTACGGCTGCACCACGGCCACTCCGGTTTAATAGATAAGAGCAGCCGAGCATCATTAAAGTAATAGAAATCCATGTTGTCCTGCCCTATTGTGTTTAGAAATATAACAGACAAGTTGTTTCATTTCTCACTGGGTTACTACTCAAAAGTGGTTAAAGCCAGTGCACTGCAAAAGAGAGGATATCCCATCCTAAACCATTCGGGTTACTTTTGTTTTATAGTAATTTATTTTTGAAATATTTACATTTTATATAAACACACATATACATACACTCACACTATATATACAGTAGAGATTGAAAGTCCCCCCCCCCCGATAAAATGTTCAATTGTTGTGCATAAAGAACCCAAGGAAAAACTGAAAAATCTCCTAAAGGCATCAGTTTCTTTGGTTTCTTTCTTTCTTTGGTGTAATATGGCTGTACAGTAAACATAAAAGTCCTAACAGTTCTTTAGAGTTCTGCTCTTCTGACTGTAAATCTGTTTTGTGCACACAAACGACGCTTCTGAGTTAACACTATAAATGTAAACATTTTAGACAATAGAAAGGAAGGGAAACATTTTAAAAAATACATATAAAAGTCACAATTTTTTTATTTCTACCTAGAAAACCAAAGAGAAGTTTAATAGTGCAAAGTTGAATGGTTTAACACTTGCAGATTCATGTTTCTTTAACAGTCTTGCAAGAAATTATCAGATGAATTGACCTGGATCCCGTTTCTAACCCGCACTGAGCAAAAGTTTTTTCTTTTGGAGATCTTGCAGTTACACATCATTTCTGGTCCTTAGCCATGACGGATCGCCCACTTCCAGACTTGTTCATGGAGTCTGTACATTGTTGTAATCCACCAAGCAGTGAAATATGACTCACTGAGAGCAACCATCATTAAAGACTTCTCAGGGTTCATTTGAATGGAAGTATCAGCGCCACCGCAGCACTACTCTGACAGCCAATAAGCCCTCACTGTGATTGGATGGCTCCCATCAGCTGCCCCCCTTTGTAGGTTAGACTGGTGATAGCACCTGGAGGTCACCAGGTCAGTCTGATGGATGGGGGAGGTCCAAGCCTGCAGTATACCTGAAACACCTCCTTGGAATCAGGTGATTGGATTAGGCTACTTCCTGGAAACAGCTCAGCTCTGCAGTGTGCTTAGAAGGAAGGATCTCGTTTTCCTACAAAGTCAATTAGAAGTGACTAACAAAAAAGGCTGACCCCTGACCTCTGTGAGCTGCTCTGACAGAGAGTCTCTCAGGGGGCCGCACTGAGTCCTGCCAGAGCACAGCTGCTTTTAAGCCCCCATCAACGCACAAACACATGTGTGTTTCTTTGAGTGTGCAGTTACTCACATTTGAATTACCTGAGCAAACATTGCGGCGTTTCTCAGTGACGCACATGCCTCCCCCCCCTCCCACACACACCTACGGAGTGTGTGTGTGCGTCTGTGGTCAGAGCGTGTGCACAGGAGTGTGTTTGGAGAGAGGGCAGCATTCCTCAGCAGCCAGCGTCTGACGTCAAACTGGGACATTTATAGCCCGGTAAACACATGCTCAGAGAGGCAGCAGGGCCAGGAGCTCGCTGCTTGGTGACGGCGCTGCACAGAACCAACCTTAATGTCTGTATGGACTCTTCAGTTATGATTAAACGTGTAGAAACGTGTGATGTTGTTCAGCTGTGTTCATCTTCTGAGGGCAGGATCCAGCTGCTGTCCAATCGATCCACTGACTCCCTGCAGCAACTTCACTCTCATTGATCATTACCTTCAACTAGAACATCTTTGGCTGCACTCACAGACTATAAAGAGCTTTATCATCAATTAGGGAATAAATAAATAAATAAAATATATGGATGTACAGTATTGGAAGCCTGTAGATATTCAACATGAAAACATTGGAAGCTATTTAACAATTTGTTTTCACAGAGCCATTTCGTTAAAGACCCTAAAAATGACTTCAAATACAAAAAAGCAAAAATCAGTTCGAACCAATGGATGGATTCTGACTTTGAATTTTTCAAATAAAAATGTTATCAAAATGAAAATCTAAGAGAAAGATCAGCGTTTGATCTAAAAGATAATGTGTGTGCTGACACTTCCATGATCAAATCAGACTCCTCTGAGCAGCTGCACCTCTGATGGAGCAGCAGTTGCTGTGGAGAACCTCAGCACCAAATCTGTGTAACTGGTTTGAATGGGACATTTCTGTGGAACGTCAGTATAGCACAATGCTGTTAAATAAGCTACAAGAAACAAAATAAAGCATTTGAAGAACCTTAAAGAGCGTGATACATGACAGGTTTCTCACAAAAAAAGCCTGTTTAATGTCAAAACATTTGATGCAGCTGCAGTTCACCAAGAACAAGAGATTTTCCACACTTGAGAATCCTTTAGATTTTTGACTTTCACACGGACTTCCTGCTGGTCAATCTGGAGCTGCTGATGACCTGCTCACCTGTCTAGGTGCATTAATGTTACATGCACAGATTCAGAGATGACTCACAGAAGTGTGAATAGACCTCTGTGACCCCAACCGGAGTTATTATGATCTTTATAAGAAGTCCGAAGAGCCTTTGGTGCTCGTCTGATCTCGAGAGACCACAACTTTCTTCATCAAAATCTCCTGCATCTCTAAATCTATCCTGTTGTTTGTAACCTTTAAAGCCCTTTTTACCATAAAGCTGTTTTTTTCAACAACTTTGAACATTTAATTCAATTTATTTTATTGATAAACCACCAGTTTACAAGCAGGGCTATTTCAAGGAGCTACACATCCAGCAGAAACATCAAAACTATGCAAGACTCGTGCAAATGTTCCAATCCGATTCAATCTGCACAAAAAATATCTTTAATTTTCTGATTTAAATTAATTCAATGTTATTTATTTAGTCCAATATCACAACCATAGCCATCTCATTGGGCTTAAATATCATTTATTTATATGTAAGTTAAGCTGAGGATCGGCCATGGTGCAGAGGCAGAGCAGTCGCCTGCTGATAGAAAGGTTGCAGGTTACCCGCCCCTGTGTAGAGGTGTGTTTTGGCAAGAAATAGAAGCCCACATTGGAACTGGTGGCTAGATGTTAGCGCCAGTGTTTAGTATCTGAGCCGCCATGAGTGTTTGAGTGTGTGTGAATGGGACTGTGACTGTAAAATTCTTCAGGCCTTCTAAAAAGGTTGTAAAATGCTAAACAAGTATTTACCATTTGATCACATACTTATGGGAGGAAGGACAGCAAAGCAAAGAAAAGAAGTAAACTTCTCTCATTGATGGTTAAGAAAGTCTGCATGCTGATGAGAAAAACCTGCAGAGGCACTGATTGTGGAGCGGGAGGAGGCCCAGACCACCAGGTGAGACTAATAGACGCCCAAGCGTACACAACAGTCCCCAACCGCCGTCCATGACGTGCAAACCACCATGTGAGTCATTTTCTGGGAGCCAATCAAAGATCAAAACTCCAATGAAGAGCAACCCGGTCTTCTTCCAAACCCAAGACACAAACAAAAACCGGCTTTTCTTGAGTCAGTGATGTCAAACACCACTGTGCAAAGAAATCAAATGTTAAAATGCTATGAACAAACTGAAATCAGAGGTTCAGGGACTGTGGCAAACTAACGGAAGGCTGAAGAGAAGAGGACACTTTCCTCATCATCACACCAGAGGAAGCACCAAGCATCAAACTGATTATTGACCTCCTGCTGGAGACACTTTAATTATTTTCCTCTACCTCTTCTTCAGCACCCCCCACCCCCACCCCCACCCCATTCTGACTGCAGAGAAAAGAAAATGTTGACTTTCAGTTTCCTTTACTGAAGATAAAACACTGTTTCATGTGTTCAGAGTTAAAGGTAGTGTTGAATGAATGCTACCCCCCCCCCACACACACTGTTGTTTACAAACAAACAGCAGGTCTGTTGTCCTCCACACACTGACGTGCTGATGCTTTCAGGTCATAGTACTTTTTGAGAAGAAACGTTCATGTTGCTTATAGTTAGTATGATGGAAAAACACAAACACGCTGCCGATATCATGGCACATTCCTGCAGACTCCAGCACCTAAAGCTGCTGTCTGCTCCACTGATCAGTCTTCATGCTTTATTTCAGAAAAGCAGAAGCCCTGATGAGAACATCTCCATCTGCAGCGGCAGCTTCCAGAGTCCAGCTAACTTCAAAGAGAAACTTTCTGACGCTTTTCCTGCACTCCAGTTTTCAGCTGCAGACTGTCCTCCATGGACACAAAAAAAAGGTTTTCTCACAGACAACCTAAGTTATTTATTAACACACATACACACACACACACACACACACACACACAGATGACTCACCAGCGATGGGCATGGCTGCACTAGAGCCTTGTTTCCCACTCAAGAGCTGCAAAGGCTGCTGGCGACCGTCTGCAGAAGAAAAGCAGGAATCCGTCTCATAGATGGTCTGCAACATGGCGCACAGTCCTGACACTGGCGGCTGCAGCCGCATGCCAGAACGAGTGCCGCTGCTGCAGTTCAAGAAGTACCCCTCCACAGAGACCCCATCACGATGCGTTAGGACTGAGCAGCTCAAATGTTGCCTGCAACTGTGTGACAGCTCCCAAGCTACAGGCTCTGGCTCCAGTCACCATCACCTGAGACAAATCCTCCTATCCTGTGCTTCCAGGAAGTCCTCTCTGAGGTAAGAGCATGGATCACCCTGATCCTGGCACAAATCTGGCTCCTGAAAGGCTGACCTGCACAGATGCGCTCAGGATGCTGCTTCAGCCGCAAGAGGAAAGTTGCAGTTCCAGCAACAAAATATTCCCATCCGGCAGCAAGGAAGGAGTCTGCTGTCACCAAGGAATAGAGCTAGAGAATCTTGTTCTCCCAAAAAACAAGAGGGACAGGAGGAGAAGAGGGAGAGGGGGAGGAAGAGCAAGGACGTAAATAGCTTTGGGAGAGCGCTCTCCGAGGTTCCATGTTTCCAAAATTAGAATGGAGAGCTGGGAGAATGACAGGAGAGGGAGATGAGTGGGACTTCAGCAACAGCCCTCCATCCTGCAGCCGCTGCTCCGACAGAGAAGCTCTGACTGCAACTAAGAGCTGCGGCCGGTTCAGCACCACCCTCCCTGACGAAGCGGGGGTGGGGGGGTGGGGGGTGGGGGGTGAATGAAGCACGGGGAGGGAGGGGGGGCGCCAAGAACACGTCTTTTGTTTTTAGAGTGTCAGAAGACGCACGCTTTTACTTCTTTGCCACTGAGGAAGACAGCAGAAAGGGGGTGTGGGGATGCAGGGTTGAATCTTAAAATAGCTTGTTAGTGAGGGGGAGGAGCCAAAGACAAAAGTAGACCAGGAGAGAGACACAACCAACACACAAAAAGCCTGCAGCGCTGGGGTGTGACTGAGATGTGGGGGCCAAGGGTTTTCTGCCTCGCATCTCTAAAAAACTCTCTACCAATCAAAGCGGAGTGGGCGGGGCTCCATGAATGACATAGGTCTGCTGAGATTCACCAGAACATCCACAAAGTGGATCCACTGGGTTCTGCTGAAACACACCTGATCCAATCAAAACCTGGAAAACAGGGTCTGGAGGAGCAGGGCTGAGAGTGGTTCCATGGATGCAAAACCAAGAATCAACACTTCTGAATGTCATTGTGAAAGATGTCTCGGCATAAGCTCAACAAATTCAGATTGAAGTGAAGACTGTTAGAACCTTTTCTAGTCTGGATGTCAAAATTCAGGTTGCCTGACAGCCAAAAAGGTATCAAACCTCTCAAGCACACCAAGCATTAAAGACCCACTCTAGTGAAAATAGTGTTTTTAGCATGTTCTTGTAGCATCTTTCTGAGGATGGAGGACAATCATAAATAAAATTAAGCTTAGAATTAAATTTCTGAGAATGTCTTTACTCAAAGCGATGTGAATCAGGAGCAGACAAAAAAATGCAGTTCGAAAAAGCCTAAAGTTGTGACGTAGAAGCTACGAAAAGCAAAGCACACACTCTCTACTGCGCTCCATTCTGATGCATCCACTTGCAGACAAAGACATCCATGTACGTCTCTGTTTTCCTCATCTGAGCTGGAATCTGGATCAAAACCGTACGGCTGGATAGCTCCAAAACTGCTTGCCATTTTTGTTGCACCACTAATGTTAGGTTGGGGTGTAATGGGCTGGAAAGTGTGTAAATAGATAGATGACGGGGAGTGGAGGCAGGCTTATTCTACGCCCACAATTCAGTGGTGAATATCTAATGAACTCCTGTCACTCTGCAGAAATTATGTTCTAGAAAGCAACAGGTTTTTAGATTTTAGCTAAAAACGACATAATTAAAAGACCACTGGGAACAGTGTTACAATAGATCATGAAATGATCAGAGTGGCCCTTTAAAACTGTATCCCGCAGGTCAAACAGGACAGAGAGATGCATTTGTGTGCATTAGGTCAGTTCAAAAAACACACTTGTTGTCACACGCTTGGGTGTGTCTTGGGGGAGCAGTGAGTTGCAGTTACAGCCAAAATCTGAAACCATTTGATGGTTTAATCAGCTTTTTTTTTTTTTTTTTTTTTAACTGACCAAAGATTTGAACCTACAACCTCTGGCTCTGAGGGTAGACACAAAGCAATGCTGGAGTGTGTATGCATGTTTTTGTGCAGGCATGCATGTCGGTGTACGTGTATGTGTGTGTGTGCGTGCGTACTGCAGTGGATGACTCATCTCTGCATTTCTATTCCAGACGCATCAACCCCTGGAGTTACACTGCTGCGTTTGTGTACTATAACTGCAACCATGACAACCACATTATAGTCTGTAAACTAGTAAGTGGGATGAAGATCTGAAGGACCTCCAGCTGCATGGAGCTTTGACAGACCTTTTATTTCTCCATTTCATTAAATGCCGATTTGTCATTAATAAGTATCCTCTATAATTTTCCCTCCAGTCATTTTCCTCCAGATTTTCATTTTCCAGGACACCAGCATGTGTCGTAAACATCATCCACTCCACTCTCAAATCTACGAGTCTGAAGTCTGAATGCAGCAAAAATCCACAGACCTTCAATCGCTTTGACCTCCTCCTCTCTCTGGAAAATGTCCCGGTCAAAGAAGTAGAGACAGCACAAAATCTAAAAAGACATGTGACTGCTCAGAGCTGCAAATATAAACTACAGGCAGATCCTGCAGATGCATCACTTTATGGTTGAGTGCATGTTTTGTCATGGAGAGAATGGTTCTTAGTGAACTTAAGAAAGAGATGAAGCTGTTTGAACCTGATCTGATAAAGTTTGATTCAAAAATAAAATTCAAAAATTTCTTTCTGCATAAATTTGTAGCATGCACGTGCACGCTGCAGATAATTACCTGCAGTCATGTGCATTGTGCATTGGGACTTGTCGGAAGAAAACCGTCTCAATAACTTTTTAAAGATGCAGCCCAAGAAAAAGCGAAATACAAGTGTCAAATGTTGGAGTCCTTCAAATGACCACTGGAGGCTGATTTCAAAAACAGGCATTATTTAGAGACTCTCATGTTAGAAAGACCAACTTCACACCCAAACTAAACCTCTAAACATGTGACATGTGACTGAACAAATACGCTATGGCTGAGAATAGCACTTCAGAGGATGTGCTCGTGGTGAAAAAAAGCACGTCAGTTTGGGGTTTAACAGACTGGATAATTCGCCGTGGTTCTGCACACAGGTTTTCTGCGGATCCCATACCCCCCAACCCCTGGCGCGTATCATTCAAATCAATTTTCCGATCAAACAGCACGCAATTCTCTCATGAGAGTCGTGTCCACCTTCTATAATTTAACATGCATCAAAGTTGCTGCCTGATATTTGTTCAAAAGTGCGTCTAAAAAAAATCAGACACTTCCGCCACATGTGGGTGGAGTTTAACTCATAACACGGGGCTGATGAGAGATCAGGTTTATTATTTTATATTATTTATGTAATATATGTGTTTTTGTGCTTTGAAGTACTTTATATATGTTTTATTAAAATGTATATGTTGTAAAGCAATTTCAAAAACATTTTTTTTTGCTTTAATCTAGTTAGTTTTCCTTTTTCTTCACCTTTTTACTGATCTGAAAAATGATCCAGACCGTGACTCTAAACCCTTAACACTAACCGTGGGTTTTGTGATCTGACAGGTGATGGTTTACAAACACAGGTTTGAAAATAATAAATCATTTAAATAAAACTGTCACAGTGAAATGAAATGTATTATTATTTCTGTTTTGCTATTTGTCCATTTATCGCAGGTCATACCGTCATCGTAGTTTCAAACACAGATATCACATGTCGCAGATTTTTCTCATATCATGCAAGCCTAATCAGCAGGTTATTTGAATTAAAATTTTTTATTTCCTTTCATACTTTGAACATAACAGATGCACTAAAGGAACGTGATGCTACTTTTTTTTTCTCCAGAAAACTAAAAAAAAGTCATAAATATTACAAACTAAACGGAAAATGAAAGCAAAAGCTTTCAAGTTCCAAAAGAAAACAAAAAAAAACCCAAACATACATAAAACAGAACACTAAACTGCTTGATCAGTTCCATTTAAAAACAAAGCAGTCATTCTACAAAAAAATTCTAATGTTTAAGTTTTACAGAACAAACAAAAAACTGACATTTTTGTCAATCCCCTGTGAAAAATCTAGGACGTAAAAGCAAATTATTTTAATTTCTTCTTGTAGTTTAGACTGTTGCTAAGGTCTGAACTTTGTTGTTTTTGCTGCAGAATTCTGGTTTATTTCAGTCTGAGATTGAACATGTTTGGTGGAACTGCTTCAGGTGATAAAAAGGTTGGTGGTGTTTCCAGTTTTAGAAGGAACATGTCTTCTGCACAATTTGCAGTGCATGTTGCTCTGTTTTTGTTGGATTTTAAAAAACTAAAATACCTCCACACAGGGGACAAAACTACATTTTTGAGACACTGGCCAAGTTGGCCGGTTGACAAAAAAAAAAAATTAAATTATCGACTGGCCAAACATTTATTTTATCGGCCAAATTCTAACACTATTTTACACAGATATACATTAGACATTTTACTTTTTAGAGACTTTTTTTAATGAAAATGAAATTGCATAAAAGTAATTTATAAATGGTATGAACAGGTTTTTACTGTGATCTCACTTTATTTTCAAATTCAGACATGCCGAGAAAACAAGGACAGATTTAGTAGAGATTTCCTAATTCTGCCTCCAGGTGATCACATTTTACTTTAAATCATAACGAAAAACGCCTAAAAACAGTAAAATGTTTTGGGTTATTGTCATTATATTTCATTACTGAAATTAAAGCTGCAGCTTTAAGCAGGATTGAGCACAACATCTGACAGGTCACAGTTTTCAGTGTAACACAGACTCTGTTATGCTACACAGACGCTGCTAAACCAGTGTATTCAATTCTGTTATTATTTAGAAAATACAGTTTATATTCATCTTGTTGTATTTATCCCCCACGTCTTACACGCCGGTCCGTGAAAATACTGTCCGACTTTAAACCGCTCCATGATCACCCAGGACACACGGAACAGCTAGTTAGCATCATAGCATCAGCCTCTAACAAGCTAGAATCATAGCATCAGCGTCTAACCAGCTAGCATCATAGCATCAGCCTCTAACAAGCTAGCATCATAGCATCAGCGTCTAACAAGCTAGCATCATAGCATCAGTGTCTAACAAGCTAGCATCATAGCATCAGCGTCTAACAAGCTAGCATCATAGCATCAGCCTCTAACAAGCTAGCATCATAGCATCAGCGTCTAACAAGCTAGCATCATAGCATAAGTGTCTAACAAGCTAGCATCATAGCATCAGCCTCTAACAAGCTAGCATCATAGCATCAGCGTCTAACAAGCTAGCATCATAGCATTAGTGTCTAACAAGCTAGCATCATAGCATCAGCGTCTAACAAGCTAGCATCATAGCATCAGCCTCTAACAAGCTAGCATCATAGCATCAGCGTCTAAAAAGCTAGCATCATAGCATCACCGTCTAACAAGCTAGCATCATAGCATAAGCCTCTAACAAGCTAGCATCATAGCATCAGCATCTAACAAGCTAGCATCATAGCATTAGCGTCTAACAAGCTAGCATCATAGCATCAGCGTCTAACAAGCTAGCATCATAGCATCAGCGTCTAACAAGCTAGCATCATAGCATCAGCGTCTAAAAAGCTAGCATCATAGCATCAGCGTCTAGCAAGCTAGCATCATAGCATCAGCGTCTCACAACAGCGCTGTCTCCAAATCAACACATTTTAATATGTTGTTGTTGCTTTAAGTGAAGCAGCTTTATCCTTCAGTTCTGACTGGATCCTGTTAAAAATCGCAACATATTCTGCTGTTTCATCAGCCAAACTAAATGTGCACAGATGAAGTCGTCGCGGAGGTGGAGAGTTGTGTCTCGAGTCACGTGTGTGTTGTTTACCTCGCATGCAGACGGCACAGGAGAAGAGGACAAAATAAATTCGGCAAAAGAAGAGCTAATAAACATGACTATGTTTACACAAACATTTACTCTCCATGTGGTGAAAAAACCCCTAACTTTGAATTGCCAAAAGAGAAGAAAATACTCACGACTGGCAAGTGTTAATTTCGAACACTTCAAAATCAAATCAAATCAAACTTTATTAGTATTGCACTTTCCTATGAAGCATAACTCAAAGTGCTTTACATTAAAATAAAACAGATTAAAAAACAAACACAACCATAAAAATGTAGCCCCCTCAGCCCCCCTCACCTCCAACACACACATGCAATCCACCCAACCCCTTTCACAACTCCCACCCCTTAACTGATGGAACCCACTGCTGAGCACGGAGAAAGTTGGTGGTTGAACTAATTATAGTTGGGTCCTCTTCCTCCGAGGATAACCACATAGCCAGTCTAATGCAGCATCACAGGTGAAGACCCAGCCCCACCACAACAAGGTGGCGAGGCAGGTCCCCATCTAGAGTTGCAACAGCTGAACCGTAGCTGACCCAGAGGGAGAGGACCCAGCCGAGGAGGTACTGGATTTAAAAATAATAAAATATAAATCTAAAATTAACATGAAGCATTTGATAAAAGCAACAAACAAGCAATAAAACATGAACATAAAAAATATTCAAATAAGCTATAAATAAACCAGTGTGAAATCATAAAACATGATAACAATAATAAAAACAAGATAAATTAACATGATAAAAACTAACTAAAAGCTAATTTAAAAAGATAAGTCTTGGGCCTTTTCTTAAAAAAAAAAATAAAAGCCTATCACGACAGGCTCATTTTACTAAAAGTACTTTCACGATATTGATGTCTATCGTTTTATCGACCAGCCCTATGGTCAGGTGTGAATGTTTGTCTGAAATGAGCGGGTTCTGTCCATACACACAGATCTTACAAACATACCTGTTAGATCCAAGAATCTTCAAATACAAACTTGTCAACATGTAAAGATACAAAATAAAAAATACAGTTCACACGCACACTTATTTAAGTTATTTAACCCTTCATATGTTTTCAGATTGGCGTCTGCTGGAGATTTCTGTTTTGAACTAAAGCCTGAAAACAAAGCCATGTGACTAAAGATCTCTTCAATCATCTGGCCCGGAATTATGAGGGAGGGACAAAGCAACGAGAGGCGGAAATGATGAATGCCCTATTAGTCCTACACTTTTCAATCCTTGGCATAGTTCACTTCTTCAAACTTTTTATTTCCCTGACCAATTATGAATATCTGTATTATCAGGTACAAAACGTTTAACTTGGTATTTTTGTACGGCAGAGGCCTGCATTTGGCCGGGTAATCTATTAGCTCACCATCAGACCTCCCTGACTGTCTAAACATAGTAAACTGAACCCCTAATGTTGTCTTTGGGTTTGGTTTTTTGAGTACTGAGATTTTCTGTAGTTTGTTTAGGAATATTTGCTGCTTTTGTGGTGATTGTGATTACCAGGATGTCCATAACATTAATGTCCTTTTTTAAGACATTTACAGCAGGATGAACAAAAGGTTAATATTTTCAAAAGTAGAAGGAAATAAAAAGATCGCGGTAGAGCTGCTCGGTTATATATGTTGGAAGGGGGTGTCGTTCATCATCCTTAAGTACAGAGTAAATCTTTATTATCATCTTCAGTTACAAATGTTCAACCTTCTCCATCATCGCCCATAGTTACAGATGTTCAACTAAATAATCATTTTTCCTCAGAGATGTTCAGCACTACCACCTCTGACAGTCACAGGTGTTCAAAGAAAACCATAATCTTCTTCAGTTTCACATTTCTAAACTTTTTCCTCATCCTCATTCAAAAATTGTCAAAAAGATCCATCATCATCAGCAGAAATATCAACGATCAACAAAACGATCAACTTTTTTCCATACAGAGTTTATATTGATGTCTCCAGGACGTATTAGAAATGACTACTTTACAACAAAAAACTCGTATTAGGCAGAAAATGTTTTGTGCCTGAAGAAATGGTTAGCAGCTCAGGAACACCTGAGGGGCGTGATGTCATTCAGTTTCCTTCCTCCTAAGCTGCTCTTTTTTACCTATTCCTGCTGCTGTCAAAAGAGGGACGACCAGAACCTTCTTTAGTCATGATAAAAGTGCATGAATGTAAACACGTGATCACAGATGACAAATGAACTGACTGCGGCTTTCTGACACCGAACCTGCTAAGCATGCAGAATGAGCAGAGAGACCAGGATGAGAGGATCAGGGTTGAATCCATCAGATGAACTGATCATGGTAGATGTTCTGGAGATAAATGCAGGGAAGCAGATGGAGATGGTTTAGAAACGTTGAGAGGAGGAACAGTGATGATGTTGGTAAAAGGATGCTGAGGGTGGAGTAAAAGGAAAGAGGTCAGGAGGAAAACCAAAGAGGAGCTTCATGGATGAAGAGGAGGACATGAGCGTGGTTGAAATGAGCGAGGAGGATGCAGATGAGAGGCACGGATGGAGGCAGGTGATTCGCTGTGGCTTCTCCTAAAGGGAGCCACAGAAAGACAAAGAAGATTGTGCAGCTGCAAAGACTCTGAGATACAAGTATCTCTGCATCACATTCATGTTTGGTGGAAGGAATGCTAATCCTTCCGCTCGTGTAAAGCCATACTGCCACAATACTAACCCTAAAAACTGCAGATAAAGGACAATGGGGACTAAGCAGATGGTGAGCACGTGGGTAAGTATATTGAGTAGGTATATTAAGATAATGTTGGCACATCTCTAGCGTCTGAATAAAAAACAGTATGATAATGTAGCAGTAGGATAACATGAAGACCAGCCTCTACTTACTGAACAGTCAGTGGTACAAATCCATACTAGATCAAAATTATTCTCAGTCCAACTTCTCCAAGGCCATCATGTAGAATAACCACAGTGATCTGGGTCTGAGCTCAGATGTTTCACCCCGTACAGTGAAACATCTGAGCTTAGGTGGTGACGTGCTTCCTTTTAATTAATTTATCCGTCACCAACGAAAGAAACAGGGTTTGTGGGAGTGTAGAGAAATAAGTCTTACAGATCTAAGAGCATTTTGCTGTATGATCTATTTTTCAAAGTGCAATGTTTTTGCAGTTTGGTTTTGTGGTTTTACGCCAACCCATTCGAAACGATAGACACGTGGCTTGGAAGTGACGTCACAGCTGTAGAGAATCAAGCTCGGTCACATTTAGCATCAGAAGCAGAAGCTGCCAGAGTCCACTAAACCAGGCTTTGAACCACTTCTACAAACCAGTGTCGGACCGGTTCATTCAACTGATACCAAACACGCAGCCATGCAATCGCAACAATGAAACCAACTAAAGCCTGACAAGGTGTCCGTTATCAGAAATAAAATGAAGCAGAGGCCTGATCTCGTTGGACAGCTACTTCCACAAAGTCCATTAATTTCTGATAATGCAAACATTATTATTTGCCCTTACAAAATAAATACATATTAAATCAGTATTAGTACTATAATCTTGTTATTATTTAGGTTTAAAACCTTTTTCACAAAAAGCAGACTCTTTGATCATGGTGTGACACATTGAGCAAGTTTGATGCAGGCTTGGTAAACAGCTAGCAAGCTTGCATCAAACTTGCTCTGCAAGTATTTATTTATATATAAATTTATATTTGTTGAATGTCATGATAAGTTAAACAAAGCATCGCGTTAGTGGAAAAGTTCTGATCTTCCTGCTTGTTTTTGTCCAAACGACGAAGCAAAAGTTTGTTTAAAAGACACAACGTCTAAAGTCTAATAGTTCAATTCCTCCTGTGTTTGACCTCCATGTGTCTCATCTCCTTTTTAGAGTGTCTTCTCTCAAATGAAAAACTTCCTAAATCCACTTTTTTAGTTGAATTTTGATCTTTTACTGCAACACAATGACTCAAATTTTAAAGAAATAAAATACCTCAAAATAAAGCTGTGTACAGCTATTAGATATATGACAGGTTGGAAAAAAATGTATAATTGGAATAATTAAATACAAGACATAATGAATTAAACGCACAAAAACAGACACTTAGTGGCATGACAGCACAATTACTGCTGACTGGACGGTCTGTCTATAATGCATCAACTTCATATCTGTCATTAAAAGTTATAAACAAAGTTTAATGAAAAAGAAAACTGATGATGCATTTATTTTAAACTGAACGGACTGGAAACGTGAACCTTTGAGGAAAAAAACAGATGTGTACAGCTGTGACTTTTGAGACATAACCATCTACGTTAATGAGACCACAGCGTCACATGATCTCAAAGCTCGGTTCTTATTAGATTATCCTTCAAAATCATTTTACAGCAACTTTGATTGAAATATATAACCTCTTAATCTTAAAACTGGAGCAAACTGCTCTATGTGTGTTTGTGTGTGGTTGTAATCATGCACTGAGATTAAGAGGCTAACTAGCTTTAAGACACTAACCTGCCAGCCAGCTGATCCATTAGCCTAATGGCATGGACACTAACGCGGCTTAGGGAGGGAAGAAGAACAGAGGGCGTTTTTGAAAATAGCACACAACCAAGCTGTGTCGCGCTGACAAAATCCAAATCTGCCTCTTTCCTCTCACTTCATCGCTTTCTACCTCTCAGCCACCTCCTCTTCACTCCAGTGTTTCCCAAAATACCTGCCCCCTCCCTCTCTGAATAGGAGCAGGAAGTGCTGCCTAGCAACTGGTGGTCTGGCTGCCGTGGCAACCATTCACCTGGACGCCTCCTCTAAAATACAAACAGCGCGAGAGTGCAAGGAGTAGATGGAGTGGCCAGCTGCACAGGTGCGCGCACGCATACAAAAACGCTACACACATGCACTCACAGACACAAACATTCGACACGCGCTCTCACACACACATGTAACATGTAAATACACACACAGCTCTCCTTACATAACTGATGGTGTGCGTTTCTGCATTTCTCCGTCACATGCAGCTTTTTTTTTTTTTTTTTACAAAAGCCGTATTCAGCTGTTCACGCTGCACCTTCTGGCTGCAGACACGGTCTGTCTGTTTAGTCTACGAAGTTTCAACTTCTTTTTAGTGGCTTTACTTTAATCATCTGGATCTCTCTGAATAAAAAAACCTGACCCACAAACGTTTTGACCACTGACCGTTAAGGCTTCCACACTAACACACCTGTGCCAGCCGGCTGATGTGACGGCAGACAAACAGCACAGGGAACAGACTGCTTCAGCGCTGCACAATCCATGGGACCAACACCTTCTGCAACACAACTCCCTGGGATGCTGGGAGGAGAAAATGACACACGGACCATGCTGATGACTCCATGGAGCATCCGTGTGTCAGAAAACACAGCAGGCGAGACTGCAGACCAAAACCTGCCTAAAGATGTCCCCCTGCTGTTACTGTTTACATAAGCATGGAAAACAGGCCGTCTCAGAGAAGCTGAGAATCTACCTCACTGACTGTATAGGAGAACTGAACTGTCTGACCCCCTCCCCCTTGGCGTTCCAAACAGGAAGTACCCGCTGGTCCCAAAAATCTGCAATCCCATAAACTTCTATAGAGAAAAAAAACAGCTGTCACTCAGAATAATCATTCTTTCCCTGCCACTTTTTTTAATGTTCTTTATATTCCTTATTTTTTCATGATTTTTGTGTTATAAACTGACCAATCAGATGCCTCAATACAGGTAGGTGACCTCAGGTTAATCATCAGAAGCATTTGATTGTCAGATTCTCTGAAGCATGCCTTCAGTGGTAGAGGTGTGGACTTCCAAAATGCCCACTCCTGATTGTCCCAAGTGGTTCCCATTGAATTGCTGACTCAGACCAACTCGGACCAATCACTGTTTAACGACTATTTCTGATTCCAACACGGCAACTTCCGCAAAAAAATGGTGACTGAATTGACTTTATTTTGTCATTTTCTATGCATGACTCACTTGATCCAGTTCTCTTATACAGTCAATGGTCTAGCTACACCAATCAGTCAAAATTGATCATGGCTGTTCTCCAAGCTCACCTTTTTTTCTGTTCAGAGTCTACATAGACAAGAGATCCTAAACGCATTTGGTTCACTCCCAATACATCAGGTTATGCTCTCTTTTTTATTGGTTTACTACCCACTAGGAAATTACCAACTTGAAAAAAGCTTTTTTGAACCGAAATGATTTTTTTCTACTATGGTCAGTATAGTTTATGGGTTTTGGCCGAGTCATTAGGAGGTATTGAAACATGACACAGGGTGTTATGTAACTGACGTCACAATGTCCTCTATCAAGTTTAGCGCTCACCCTGGCACACCTCTACAGCAAGCCAAGGACAGCAGCCGGATTTTTGGAACAAATAACTTTAGTGCAGTGAAAACGGAGTGCTGTGTAGACTGCTCCAAGCAGCTATTAGTAACAGTTAGTTAAGCCTATGTCAAGTTTCTGCCTTTCAGCTGTTACAATGCCTTTTAAAGTGCTGGCGCTCGTCACTCAACCTGTTGAGAATGGCTCATTTTGTTGCCACAAAGGTGACGTGTTGGTGTGTTGATAGCAAGCTCTGTGACTTCACACCAGCGGATCAACCAGCTTCTAAACCTGGTTTACCAGAGCAGGTTGTGCAGAGTCACAGGAGTTGCTGAAGTGTTCAAAACGACCTGTTGCTCCCAGCACGCCTGTAGAAATGAACATTTCCACTCTACAGGCTCACCAAACAGTCTACAATCCTGATGTTTGATGAGGGCCACCGCTGATGGTCCACGTCCACCTGTAAGGGCAGTTGTGACTAAGGTTTTAGTAGCCACGTCAGGTGTTGTTACAATAAATGTGACGCTGGGAAAACAGGAGCACATCCTAGAAAGAGGAAAATCTGTTTGCAATGACAGAACTGAACACCCCCACAGGCCTGAACCTCCAGCTGCAACATGACCTGCAAATGGGAGACCAGGGCCAAATCCAAACTGCATCCCTACCCATCTGGCCCCTCTCTATTGCTCCAATAGGGGCATTTGAAGCTTTCGTGGAGTCCGAAAGTTTCTTTTTAAGTAGGAGCCGTAGTGATTTAGGTCTGGCTATCCCTCTGCCAGTAGGTAGGGTGATCTGCGCAGTGGCACAGAGGAGAAATGCATTTCTTCATGTGGGTGTGCTCTGAAGCACAGAAATTTATATACAAGTAATGACTTTTTTTATTTTTTTAAGCATTTTCCAAGCGCTAGCAGCTATGTGCTAACACATAGAAGACTCAAGAAGACAAGAAGACACTATTTTATCCACATCTCTCCGCTTGGAGGGATGTGAGGAAAGGAAGAAGCCCTAGTGGTAGAGAAGCCGTTTGGATTCAGCCCAAGTTTGTGCTGGTGTTCTTATAAACCAGAACTGAACGTGAGACAATACAACGTTTTTCACAACAAAAATAGACATTTCAGTAGCCCCGTTCAAGTGGCCACTTCCAATGAAAATTCTATTTAAAGACGCGGAAATGACCGTTTCGGGCTCATGTTCACACGTCACTATGCAAGTTTTCAAGACCGTTTTTGTGCTCTATGCACAAAACACATGGCCACTGAACACGCATGGAAAGCTAAACCAGTTCAACTTTGACCAAAGTACTGACATTTGGTAGTGACTAGGGCTAGGCAATAGTGAATTTTTGATATCACAATATTTATCATGATATAAACCAAATAACTATCTATGTTAAATTAGAATGCTACGTGGCTCATTAGAGAAATGTTTAATTAAGTTTAATTTAAGCTTTCAAGTTTTAAAAGAGAACATAATTAAAACAGAACACTAAACTTCTTGATCAGATCCATTTAAAAACAAGGCATTAATTCTACAAATAAATTCTAATGTTTTCAGGTTTTACAGAACAAACATCAAACTAAAAAACATTTTTTGTCAACAACCTTTGAATAATCTAGGAACTGAAAGCAAATTCTGTGAATTTCTTCTCGTAGTTTAGACTGTTGCTGCTGTGAAGGTCTGAACTTTGTTGTTTTTGCTGAGAATTATTGTTCTTTATTATAATTAAGTTATAAAGGTTGCTGGTATTTCCAGTTTTAGAAGGAACATGTCTTCTGCACAATTTGCAGTGCACCACAATATGTTTTTGTCTGGATTTTAAACAAATAAACAAAATACCTCCACACAGGGCCCTAAAATACAATTTTTGAAACACTGGCCAAGTTGGCCTGCTGATTAAAAAAAATCTACTGGCCAAAACATATATTTTATCATTCAAGTTCAGATACTATTTTAAACAGAAATGCCTTTGGCATTTTACTTTTTTTTACATTCAAAAGTATTTTTTTAAATGGTATGAACACGTCTTTATTGTCATCTAACTGTAAACTCAAATTCAAACATGCTGAGAAAACAAGGACAGATTTAATAGAGATTTCCTAATTCTGCCTCCAGGTGATCACATTTTATATTAAATCATAACAAAAAAAACCCTGAATAACAGTTTAATTGTTCAGTTTAATGTTTTGGGTTATTGTCATTATATATCATTGTTGAAATTAAAGCTGCAGCTTTAAAGAGGATTGAGCACAACATCTGGCAGGTCAGTTTTCAAGGTGTAGCACAGACGCTGCTAAAACGGTGGATTCAATTCTCTTATTTTTTAGAAAATACAATTTTTATGAATGTCCGATGACTTGATCTTGTTGTTTTTATCCGCCGCGACTTACAGGCCGGTCTGTGAAAATACTGTCCAACTTTAAAACGTTCCGTGATCACACAGGACACACGGAACAGTTAGCATCATAGCATTAGCGGCTAACAAGCTAGCATCATAGCATCAGTGTCTAACAACAGCGCTGTCTCTAAATCAACACATTTTATGAATGTGTCTGTTGCTGCTTTAAGTGAAGCAGCTTTATCCTCCAGTTCTGGAGAGGAATAGAGGAAAAAATGCTCGCAACTGGCAAGTGTTAATTTGGGGCCCTTCAAAATAAAAAAAACTACCCTGATAGGCTCATTTTACTATCGAGAAAAAGTACTATCAAGGTATTAATAGCTATCTTTTTATCGCCCAGCCCTAGTAGTGACAAATGAATAATGTCTTTTTTATTTCTAATTCTATTTCTATTTTTACAAAAGTGCCAATCTTTTGAAAATAGATCATGGAGGACAAATTAATAATTGCGGTGCCCAACCAGAATTCTGACATAAATATTCATATTTCATACATTGGAATAGAGCTGTGAAAGAAAAACTCTGGAGCAGGATTAGCAGGATTTGCACCACTTTTGCACCAATCTTCTTGGCGGACATGCGCTAGTAAATAGCAGTTCAACTATGAGGGAAAAAAAGAAGCCTGTCCTTGCTCATCTTGTGTGAACACCATGGACTATTCCCCAGTTCCAAAATGCACGTTTGCATGTCCCATGCCCAGTGTAAACACAGCATCAGAGCTAGAACCGAAGGTAGTCTGTGACACAGTAAAGACAAGTCTTCAATATGACACAGCAGAAATACGCAACAATGTATTTTTCTGTGAATACTTCATCATCTGTGTCATCCCTGGTTTTTTGAGCAATTCCAGAGAAGTGTTTCCTTTGTCTATAAAAAAAAAAACCAAGCTGCCCTTCATCAGCATAATGAGCAAACATCTAGTTTTTTGCCTCGAGTTTCAAGTCTGTCCACTGTTTTTATGTTCTGCAGCTGCTCCTGCAAAACGAATACTTCTTTTTAAGTTACTTTTCTTATGTGAGCTGATGTTCCTTCTCCTTTAGCATCACCTCTGTGAAGTATGTAGACGTGGTAACGAATGCTTACTAATGTCCATATGCATGTCTCATTACCGTGACCTTTTAAAGGGTCAGTGAAGGCAGAGAACACACACGCGCTTGCTTATAATAAGATAAACGTGCTGACATTTAAATCTGAACATTCATCACCGGAGAGTCATTCATTCAAATCCAGTATTATGGACCCAGGACAGCCCCCACAATAACACAGACCGGTTAAGGGCCCCTTAATCCTGGAGAGACCACTTTCCTGGGGGCTCTTCATTCCCTCAGCACCCCCTGCTATAGCGCCCCTGGAAGCTGCAGCCTGGACTGGTTCCAGTCCCACTAACCCGCGCAGACCAAAGCCGGTGAACTCCCGGTTAGTTACCCGTCTCCAGGTGGTCAGCTGTCAGCATCTGTCGGGTCGGCCACGAGGACACTCCAAAGTTCCCGGAGAGGACGCGGGTCGTGGAGATGACGTCAGCGATTCGACGGCACAAACGCCACTCTGGAGGAACACTCGCACGCACGCATTCTCAGCCCTGTGCGCGCGCACACACGCGCGCTCCTCTCTGCGTCACGGGGCTTTCGGTAGCGTGGATGTCGGCGAGATTGCGGTGAACTCCCGTCGGCCCCTCTGAGCGGCCCCGGCTCGCTGTCCACCCAGGGGTCGATGTGTCCCCCCCGGCTCGCTGACTGTCCCCGCAAACGGCCTCTGAGCTTCAGGAGAGGCTGCAGCTGAAAGGCGGGAGCTTCAACACCTCCATGTTGACAGTCTCTAACCCCTCCTCCGCACTCGCGCACTCTACCGACAACAACACTACCGATGTCATCCTGCCACGTGACCAGTCTGCTGGGCTAAAAATAGAGAGAGAGAGAGAGAGAGAGAGAGAGAGAGAGTCAGGCAGACAGACCCGCCTTTCTTCCTCTCTGTGTGGCGTTTAAGGACCGCGCCGAATGCGGGAATTCTGGAAGAGCAGCTTCCTGACAAACTTTAAAAAATGTCTGCAGTCATTTAATTCAATTATATAAAGTGAAATAGCATTATGTATAATAATTATTTACACTCATTTTAACCAATATGCTAAGTTCCTGTGTTAATTTTTGCAATAATTAATTGTATTTCAGCAAAAAATACTAATTACAGGTAGATAACTTTATTATATCTTTTAATAGAAATTCTTCGTGTCAGAAGAAATAGTTTTTTTTTCCTCACACAGAATAAGCACTGGCAACAAGTTTCATTTAGGTTCAGGGTTCTAAACCACTAAAGAGGTAAACATTATTATTAGCGTGAACATTTGTCTGGTTTAAAATTTAAAAAACTGAAATTTTGTCTTGAATAGGCTCAGCAAAAAACTAACAAATGTAACACACCAGTAGTTTTATTGCACCTTCATCTTCTGTAGAACCCATTCTAATGTGATCAACAGATTTTGCCTTAACTCTTCAACTTTTACATCTTGAACAACCTCATCCTTGTAAAGGTCAGTCCATGACATTATAATCTGACATTTACTGTAAAGACAGCCATGAAAATTGTGTTTACATGTTAAGTTGAAACAGGGGAGTTTAAAGGCCATCACCATCTTATAAAATAGATCAAAAGAATATTGGAGTTTGGACTTTAAACTGGTCAGTGGTGCAAAACGATCTGCCACCACTATTCTACATTACAGCTGTTGAATAATTCTTGTAGGGATCAAATCCTATTTTACAAAGTATTCACAATGTTTGGGTACAGGAACCAGGATTGAAAAAAATGGTTTTATTGGCACATACAATACAAATGTGCTTTATTGACATTTTTTGATATTTGGTAAAAACAGAAACCCCAGGTCAGTATGAACGGTATGAACAATGTTTTAAAAGAACTGAGCTCACCATGAGTTTAGATGGCTTAGCCATTCTTTGTAGGCCCACTTGTCTCCATCAGAGATGAAGATTGTGTGGGTGGTTTCTCCTGCAAACTTCAGGTGTTTGACAGCCTGCTGTCCAGATATAAGGCTGCTGGTGAACAGTGAGAATATAAGCAGTGAGAGGTCGAAGCCTCGTGGAAATCCTGACCATCCAGGAGCCACAAACATGCTTTCACAACTTCATGAACTCTCTGTCAGGAAGTATGGGATCCATCTGTACATGGGTCAGTCACATAAAACAATGGAGACCTGGATTGGGAGAAGGGCTAGTAATATGGCATTAAAGGCAAAAATCCATCAACAGTCTTGTGTAGGAGATGATGATAAAATATGAAGTGAAGGATCATGTTAACAGCATAATCAATAGATCTGTTGGATTCATTATATAACTTCAATGCATTCAAAAGGGCATATGTGTCTTAAGGTGAGACAAGACAAAGAGTACAAAAGACTTCATCGCCCTAGATGTTTAGCAAATTGGTCGTCTTGTTGGGGAAAAAGACAAAGGCTATGGTCTCAAAAAACACTATACATGGCAGGTCTCCAGCAGGGTGTTAAAAATGTCAGTAAATTCTGGAGGCAGTTGATGGGCCTGCAGCTTTGCAGGAGTTTATTCACTTAAACCATCTACAGAGGTGAGAGTTAGGTATGTGGCGCTGAAAATCCTGTTTACCAGTCCACAAAAATTGGGCCTTTTACCTGCAGCTTCAGGTCTGATTTCCCTGAAAATAATTCTAACAAGTGCAATTTAAGCCAGAATCAAAGAAAAAAAATGTTCTTCTATATATGGCTCACAAATGGAAAGAGGCTTAAGCAGTCAAGGCAGAGGATATAAATATCTTTCCTCTTCACACAGAATGACTGAAATACAGATCTGTGTGGAGGAGGAGGAGCAGAAGCAGGAGGACGGGAGAAAAAGAAGAGAGTGACAATGTGAAGGCTGGAGAGAGATGATGGGAAAAAAAAACAGCACAGAGGAGGCTTGAGTGGATGAGAGGAATGTAAAAATGAAAAAAATGAAAGCTTTTCTGGCAAGGATGCTGTTGCCATGGAAACCAGCCCTAGTCAGGCCTCTCATCATCAGGTGCCCCTGGGCTCTGCAGATTGGTGCAGATCTTCAAAACAAAGAGCTGCTGATTGACTAAAACAGAGACAATAATCACTTGTTGGCATAAATAATATATAAACATTATTTTAAAATGGCAATAGTGGGTAAAGTAAGATAGAATGACAATAACAATTTAAAAAAAGAGGTAGCAGATCTGGAAGTGTTTGTTCTTTCCCCTCCCTCATGTGACAGTTTAAGTATCTGCATGGTAGCATTTTAAAGTGATTAAATAAGGGGTTCCATCATTTATAAAATTGTTTTGAGCCTTTCAGTGAGAATTTTGTTTTTTTCCAATTTAAAAAAGGATATGGTGTCATGGAGCCAAGACATTGAGGATGGTGACGTAGCCTTCTTCCAATGTAGTAGTATTTGTCATCGTGCAATGACTGAGGTAATGAAATAATATTTTTTGGTTTAGCTGACAGCTTTGTCTTGAGGTCAAGGATGCCAAATATTCCTATGTGGGCACAGGGCTCAATTTGATGTCCAAGTATGTTTGAAGTTGCCCCAAAATATGACTTCCAGAACTCCTCAAGGTTTGGGCACAACCAAAACATGTGGGCGGGGATACAGGGGGTTTGTGAGCATCGTTCATGGTTAGCTCTCTTGCCTCACAGCAAGAAGGTTCCTGGTTCAAGTCCTGGCTGGGGGACTTGAAACAGTGTCACCAATGAGGGACATTTCTGTGTGGAGTTTGCATGTTCTCCCCATGCATGTGTGGGTTTTCTCCGGGGACTCCGGCTTTCTCCCACCGTCCAAAAACATGCTTCATAGGTTAATTGGTCATTCTAAATTATCCCTAGGTGTGGATGTGAGTGTGCATGGGTGTGTGATTGTGGCTCCTGCGAAAAAACTGGCGACCTGTCCAGGGGTGTCTCCTGCCTTCGCCCATGAGTGGCCGAGTTAGACTTCGACAGCACTGTGACTCCAAAAGGGATAAAACGGTTCAGTAAATGAATGGATGTTTTGACTGACATAAAGCAAGAGGTCATCTACATATAATGAAACTTTATGTTCAACTCCTCCCCTCTTTACACCAAAAATAAGGGGATCCCGTTTGAGCACAATTGCTAGAGGTTCTATGGCAAGGGCAAAAAGAAGGGATGATAGAGGGCAGCCTTGATGAGTTCCTCGAGTTAAAGGAAAGAAATGGAACATCTGGGAATTAGTGCACACATATGCCTGAGGTGAAGAATAAAGTAGTCGAATCCAGGAAATAAGATGATCACTAAAGCCAAATTTTTTGAGAGCAAAGAATAAGTAGGGCAATTCTACATGGTCAAAGGCCCTTTTAGCATTTAATGAGACAACAGCCTCTGGAGTATGTGAGGTGGATGGAGAAAACATGTTAAGTAGTCGAAGCACATTTATGAATGAATGGCAGTTTCTTATGAAACCTGTTTGATCTTCTGAAATTACACTATGCATAACAGATTCAAGTCGGCTTGCCAAAATGTTGGCTAGTATTTTCAAATCTACATTAAGAAGTGAGATTGGTCGGTAAGATGAACAACATTCCGGATCTTTGCCTGGTTTGTGTATCAATGAAATAGCTGCTTGTCTTAGACTGGGAGGCAAAATCAAACATATTTTTCAAAAATGCATTGACTGAATAGCATGACAGACCTCAGTCAGAGTAATAGGAGTATCCAAGAAGGTTCTCTTGTCCTCCGACAGCTAGGAAAAGTTTAAGCCAGAAAAGAAGTTCTGCATTGGTGAGCTGTCTGGTGGACAATTTGACCTGTATAACTGGGAGTTAATATACTATTCATTTTGTAGGGATCGGACTCAGTTTGACCAGTAACATTTTTGATTTGAGTTATCATTTGTGCAGCTCTTCTGCCCCTCAAGTGACTGGCAAGTAAACAACCTGCCTTTTCACCATGCTCATAGAGAATACCTCTTGCCACATGCCACATTTTCTCTGCCTCAGCGGTTAAGATAAGATCAAACTCTGTCTGTGCTTCCATTATTTGTAAGTATGTAGTTTAGGGATTGAGGATGCTAGTTTCTTGATAAAGGCTTCATCATCATAACTGGGCGCATAGACGTTGACCAATACCACTGGCTGCTGGCAAAGAGTTCCTACAACAAAGACCTACCTGCTGTTTTTGTCAAAAATGGTTTCGGATGCTCTGAAGAGGACATTTTTCCAAATTTTTTCTCTTGTTTGTTGCTAAATCTAGAGTAAAAGACTGAACTTATCCAAGGCCAACTAAGTTGCTAGTGATCAGCAGTACACAAATGTATTTCTTGTAGAAAAACGTTACAATTTTCTTATTTAGTAGATATTCTTGTTAAAAGCAGATATTCAAAACCCAGATTTAAGATGTTAACGATACAAATGCAGTTTTTAGATGTGGACATTTCAGATGCAGGTGTTTTCAAGCAGCAGATATGTCAGGACAAGAGTTTCAGATGCATATATTGCAGGTGTGAACAATTCATATTCAGAATTGTAAATGTATTTAATGCAGATGTTTTAGATGTTTGGATGTTTTAGAGCAGCAGGTGTTTCAGACCCAGTTGTACCAAAAGCTCAGTTTTCAAAGGGAAGAATTACATCTTTCAGACAGCTGATGTTTATTGGTCCACATCTTTTCCTACTGCAGTAACTGTGTTTTTGGCACATATGTTTCTGAGGCGTCTGAATGTCAAAGAAGCTGGTTTCCTTCTATGAAGACTTCACCCACTTGAGTATTAAGTCACTGAAAATTGTAAGTTCTTGTTTGTTCTGTAGCATTACTAACATTAAGTTTTACTAACATCCATTCAGTACGGTCATTTGTCTGATTAGCTAGCAGTCTTTATGTGGTGCATTTGCAGTAACATTAACAGTCTTCTATTGTGTGTTTACTGTATGTCCTAAAGTCCCTGTAATGTCATTTCAGACAGTAGATACCATTTAGTCCCCATCCATCCATCTTCTTCCGCTCATCCGGGACCAGGTCACGGGAGCAGCAGGCTAAGCAAAGATACCCAGACTTCTTTCTCCCTGGTCACTTTCTCCAGTTCCTCTGGGAGGACCCAAACGTTCCCAGGCCAGCCGAGAGGCGAAGTCTCTCCAGAGTGTCATGGCCCAGTGGGAAATACCTGAAACACCTCCTCAGGGACGCGTCCAGAAGGCATCCGAACCAGATCTCGAACCACCCCAACTGGCTCCTCTCAATCCCTGTCCATTTAACATTTTTATTGTTAAGGCTGTGTTATTCTTTTTAGGGTAAGTGTTAATATGATCTATAATTGATGTGTTTTAGTTATACTTGCACGTCCTGTTGCTGTTTTTATGAGCAGTTTCTACCGTGGCCCAGAGTATAAATCCCACCAACAACTCACTCAACACAAAAACTTCTTAAAGACCATCTGCAACAAAAATTGTGTTTCTGGTGTTTTAAACAAGCTGTTGTAGCATTTTTCTCATGATGGAAGACACATTAGGCCCTTTTAAGACCCAAGCTATTTGAGCTAACCCTCTACAAATGTAGTCACAGGGCTTCAGTTAAGCAGAATTAACTAGTACCCAGCCAGCAAAGCCAAGTGGGCCCCATATGTTTTAATAGTGGTCTGAATATGTGGGCCCCAATTGGGTTTATCCGCAGTTTCTGTGATGGCCTCACAGTGTTTGCCGACGTTGGCTCTGCTAGCTCTACTGCAGGGGTCACCAACCCTGGTCCTCAAAGGCTACCACCCTGCTTGTTTTGCAGCTAACCCGGCTTCAGTAATGGCTGCTCATCTGGATCAGGTGTGTTCAGTCAATCAGAAACTGGGCTGATGCAATCCAGCTAACCATCATCTATTGAAGCAAGGTAGCCCTCGTGGAACAGGGTTGGTGACCCCTGTTCTACCGGCTCCTGGACGGAGGCACTTGCTTGCTCACTGTCATTTTCTCTGGTCCCCTCCTGAACCTAGTCAGTGATAAAATGTACAGCCACTTTTAATCATTTAACTGCTGGTTAGTTAGATGGTGCCCAGAAAACGGCGTTGGCTTTGTTGACAATTGGAGCGCGTTTTGGGGAAAGCCCGGTCTCATGCAGAGACACAGCATCCATCCCACTTTGGACGGCGCCGCTCTTCTTTCTAAGAACATTTCTGCTAGCATTAGTCACGGAACTTGACAACCCAGGGACAGGTTCTGGGCACAGAGCAGCAGTTTAAAAGTCTCCTCTGAGGTCCCTTTGGCGCTGGTGCAAATCCCGGCACAGAGTTAGTCCAGCAGCTGCTAGCTTTAGATTATGTACTGAAAGGCAAGTGAAAGGAGCAAAACACAGAAACCTAAAAGTGAAAGCTACTAGTACTCTCAATCACAACAAGCAAAATCATGACGTTAAATGTGGGTTACTAAACATTAGATCCATTTCCTCTAAGTCCCTTTTGGTCAATAGTTAATCAATGATAACAAACTTAGCCTGCTAGCCCTAACAGAAACCTGGCTTCAACAGGATGACTATGATAGGTTGAATGAAGCAACCCCCCCTAATTATAATAACTATCAGAAAACCAGGATTTCTAGGAAAGGAGGTGAGTTAGCAGTAATATCACAGTCTAGCTTACTTCCTAACACTAAAGCCAAACACATTTCTAGTTTCTTTGAAAACATCATTGTCTATAAATCACTCAAACAGGAAGACCCTAAAAACTGTTCTATTTAAAATTATTTATTGTCCTCCTGGCCCGTACTCTGAATTTGTAACTGAGTTTGCAGAATTTATATCAACTATTGCTTTAGATTCTGATAAAATAATAATAGTAGGGGATTTTAATATTCATGTTGATGACTCCAGTGACTGTCTAGGAAATGCTTTCTCAGCTTTATTAGATAATGCTGGTTTCACACAAAATGTAAAGGAACCCACTCACTGTCACAAGCACACCCTGGACCTTGTTTTAACTCATGGTGTAGAGATCAGCTGAGTGTGTTCCCTCATAACCCCACACTCTCAGATCACTTTCTAATCACCTTCAGTTTGTTCTAGAGAATTCCACCGCTCCAAAAAATAAAGAAAAGCTCAGAAGAACATTGACTGATCATTCTGTATCTGAATTTAAACTTACAGTCCAACCAAACATTTAGTAACATGCTGAGCAAACACTCTGAGAGCAGCTCCCACAGTTTCAGTCCCAATAAAATGATTACTTTGTTAATGACTCAAGAGGCCCTCAGGAGAACACTTGATGTTGTTGCTCCTTTGAAACCAAAACTATTTAGACAAAACCGAGTATCACCGTGGTTTAACACTGAAACACGTTCCCTTAAACAAGTAACCGTAAGTTAGAAAGAGAATGGCGCCGATCCGGCTCAGAGCAGTCCCTGAATAGCTGGAAATATTTCTGCGTAAAGCCAGAACCCAATACTATTCAGATTTAATAGCAGAGAATGGAAATAATCCGAAATTTCTTTTTAGTAAAATAGCCAGGCTGACTAGCAGTCACAGCTTAGTGGAACCACATATTCCTGCGACTCTCAGCTCTGAGGAATTTCTTACATTTTTTATAGTAAAATCTCAAATATTAGACATAAGCTGAACAAAGTTATCCCTACTATCAGCCAAGAGCAGGCTGAAAAGGTAGAAACAAAGGCATCTATAGAAACCTCTGTAACATTAGACTGCTGTATAACAGCTATTCTGCTTAGATCTTAGCGCAGTCTTTGACACTATAGACCACTGCATCTTAATCCAGAGACTAAAGCAGGGGTCTCAAACTCAATTTTCCTTGGGACCACTGAAGGCACAACCTCATCGTGCATGCACAAGGGGGCAGCTCCCACTCCCCAACGGGGGACCGGGAGAGATTCCTGATTCTAGGTGGATCGTCTGTGTTCCTGTCTTTGGCCGTGACCTCGCCTCTGGCTCTTCCAAAAACAACTATTCTAACATGTTGTTTATTTAAATATTTAGCTGTTATTTTAACTTGTAGCTGTTTATCTAGATGTGTTTGTTTATTAGACATATACTTGTTATTCAACCATGTAGTTGTAGAATTCATTAAGATCATTTTCCTTTAATAGTTCTAGAGCATCACCTGTCCGTCCGGGGTTGAGGATCTCTCCTTTATGTGGGAAACCCTGAGGTTTCTCATTTTATTTCCAAAATAGGGGTTTTTAAATTACTTTCTCCTCACCAAGAAGGAGTGTGTAAGGGCAGAGATGTTTGTTCAGCTTAGTCTGTTTAGCAACCAGCTATTGTTTACATTTCTATGACTGACATTACGTTCTTCGTAAATACCGGTGTAAGCCCAATGAGACGGCTATGGCTGTGATTTTGGTCTATAGAAATAAAATTGACTTGAACTGAATCAGGATCAAGTAACTAGTTGTTACGTATAAATTGCATTCGGCAAGCCAAGTCTTTGGGAACTGCTCCACTTCTTGGTCTGTCACAAACTCTAGCAGTTGTTCTGTGTCTTGATGAAAGTCTGACGGTGACACTTTGAGACTCACCACATTCACCTGCAACACCTGCCTGTCTTCTACAAACATGAAGTCACACTGTGGCCAGGTGGCGCTTTTCATCCTTTAAATGAAATTGTGTGTTCATGACTGCTTTAATGATGAACTTGGAATCCCTTATGACAAAATTTGTTTTTTTACACCCACAGAATGTTGAAAAAATAGAAAAGGTTTATCCTTATCTATTGTATTTTTTGTTTTGGCTCCAATAAATAAGACACACTGAACACACTCAGACCATTATGTGTCTATCACTACAATACAATTACCTCCCTATCCTGAAAATCTGTGAAGTGAAACAAACTGTGTTTACGACACCCACTGAGTTTTTCACAATATCCCGAACTTATTATGAGTAGTGTACTTTATCTCTGAAATATCAACAGAGCAGAAGTCTTGTCTCTTCCTGCACCTCTGGTGTTCTGACCACCAGACCTTCTTGCCTGTGGATGCTTTAGCTGCACACATTTCCAAAAAAATATTTTAGATACAGATGTTTCAGAATGTAGTTTTCAGGAAGAAACCTTCACATCTTCAACTGAAGGAAAACCAGAAGAAATGTTTTGTTCTGAAGAGAAGAACTCAGGAGTCCCAATAAGAAGGCTGCAGAGGTGGAGGCTGCAGAGGTGGAGGCTGCAGTGCAGTCGAAGGACAGAGATAATGTGTTAAAGAGCGAGGGGGGTGAGGAGAAACATCACGCACACACAGCAGCAGTGGTGAGTCATCCACCTGTGAGTCATCTCAGAGTTTGTCTGGCCTTTTAGATTATTTTAATCAATGAACACACAACACATCCTCCTTTCCTTTAAAGCAAAAACATGTTTCATGCCACACAAGTCTTCATCAGACCTCCATCCTGTGGACCCATAACCCTCTCTATATGCTCATCCCTTCCCCAGAGTGTGTGACAGCATCACACCTATGGAAACAGAGTGATTCTGTTCTTTCTCACAAGAAAGGACTTCTGTTAGACAGCAGCGCTTTCAGGAGGACAAAAAGTGTAGTGCAGCAGGAATCTCCTTCCAGCTCAACAAAAAAATTGTTGCACGGTTGCACTTCTACAGGACTTTGCATATAAACACATACAACACAAAGTGCTTTACATGCAGCAAGTACAACATTCAAACACACACGACTTAAAAATAAAAACATTAATATGGAGGTTCAGAAGAGACAGTATTAAATAAATATATAAGTCATGAAATCATTGAATAAAAGTTTAGAAATTATTTTAAATTGGCATTAAATATTTTAAAATTGGAAATCAAATTAAATTGGAAGACCATAAATAAATTTTTAAAGATATGTGGCATTAAAATATTAAAAATGCCATTAAAAAAGCATATCTAAACATTTAGTGAAATATTTGATTATTTCATTGTCCAATGTGGGCTAAAAGAGACAAATTGAAATAAATATTTTTATTATAAAATAAATGAAGTGTCATTAATAACATATTTATTTCATGGTTCCAGTGCGGGCTGGAAGAGATATTAAATATATATATATATATATTCATTCATTTTCTGAACCGCTTAATCCCTTTCAGGGTCACAGGGCTGCCGGTTACTCATGGGCGAAGGCAGGGGACACCCCTGGACTATATATATATATATATATATATATATATATATATATATATATATATATATATATATATTAATGAAATAAAATATATATATATCTATATACATATAGATATATAGATATATATGCGCCTTGGTTTAGATCCCTGTCCCTCTGATATTTCTGCAGTTTCTGGCCTCTGACCTCTGACCTCTGTCTGTTGATGTTTGTTTGTCCCCACAAGTGTGCTGACTGGTGGGGAGTCTTGCTGCACCTGCAACCCTGCACGTTTTTAAGACTTGTACAGCGCAAAGTGAGCGACGCAACACAAATTTTTTAAAATACGTATTTTTTTAAAAATCTGAATTTTGGGATAGAGGATAACATTTTCCCGGGATTCCTGTGGGTTTGGAGTCATCGCTGTCACTCATCACGGGACTGGAAGAGGACGGGAGCAGGTTCTTATGGGAGCGGGACCCAACCAATTCCGTCTTGAATGAAACGGTTTTCAGGTTTTTTCTTCAGAGTGAACAACAACCGCAGCTCCTTCCTATGAGCAATAAAAAAAGTCAACCTCTTGCTTTATTTTTTTAAGTTTTATTTTAAGAAAATAAACTAAAAATGTGTATAGTTGACTTGTAAATACTTGTTTTTGTTTGTCATTTATTTTGTTCATTTTATCTGGAAGAAGTAAAAAACAGCAGACATATATGTTACTCTTATATTAATATAAAAACACCTTTTTTACATTAGTTATTCATTTTGTGCATAATTCTATATAGTTGTTAGTAATAAATTAAATAAAGCAACAAAGAAACCTAAAGAGCTGTTTGGAAGCCAAAAGAGCCGTTCCCAAAGAGCCGGTTAATAATATGCCTACAATGTCACTCATTTGAAAATATAACATTACCCACAAGCCATCAGTGTTTCTAGTCAGACAGCGGGACGGGACAGAAGTGAAAATCCACTCCTGTGTCATCCTCTACTCTGGGGCAGCAGCTGCTTCTCCTTAACCAATCAGGGACTCAACTACAGGCATGTGACATTTTCAGCGACAGCGGGGAGAAAACATCCAACATGGTGGACGGATCCTTAGTTCTCCTGAAAATCCATTCATTTTCATATTCCCTTTCTGGCCAGCAGGGTTTCCAGATCCCGTCCCGGTTACTGTTGGGCGAAGGCGGTACACTCTAGAGAGTTTGTCGCAGGACCTATGGAGCTGTAGTGGACAGTCTCTCTATGCCGGCTCCTGGGAGAGGAGCTCACGGCCAGACAGAGGGCCGCAGCCGGATAGGAAAGAGGCACATGCCCCCAAAGTGCTTTACAGTCACAATCCGGTTCACCCACATTCACACACTGCCTTACACCGGTGCCAACCTATAACCATGACCAGCAGCAATATGGGGTTTAGTGTCTTGCTCAAGAACACTTCAACTCATGGATAGGCAGAGCGGGAACTGAACCTGCAATATTACAATCAAGGTTGACCGCTGCACCACGAGTTCCATGACATTAATTTATGACATTATAAACTGACATGACATTACATTGCTGATTCCCAGAATTTTGATCTCTTTAAGCAATCTTGGACTTATTTAATATTCTATGTAATTCCATGCAGTTTATTTATAAAGCTTCAATTTAAAGAAGGCTCGGAACCCAAAAGCAAGTAAAAATACAATAATTGTGAATTTTATTCATATCAGTTCATAGCATCCAAATACATCCAGATCATTTTAATGGTTTCCTTATCGTCATTATTTCTAAGTATCCAACAGAAAGCCTGAAGAGCTTTCTGTGAACATTAGTGAAGGAAAATGGAGGAAGACCCACTTTAAGATGAAGGAGCCTCCATCAGGACCAGACTCAGTCAGGGGGGTATCTGACCCCCCACCTCAAAGCAGCAGCAGCATCACATCAGAAGTGATTCAGATGAGTCCTGACATTGGAGTCAATGACTCATCAGAGCAAACAGAGGACAGGTGTGCAACGAGGGAGGTGGGAAACAGTTTCATCCCCCTCCTCCCGTCCGGACCGGTCCCGACCGCTTCAGCCCCATAAAACAGTGACGTACACTCTCCGCGGCCCCTCCCGTCATCCTGTGCTCCGGTCACGTGGTGTCCGCTCGCTGATCAGACCCAACATAAACCCAGCCGCGGGCGTGCGTGCGTGCGTGCGTGCGCTCTTCGGGTGGTGGTCTTCCTAGTTCTTCGGCGGAGCAACAGGTGGGTCTTCTTCAGTGATGCAGATCTGATCCAGATCAAGCTGAGGCTCGGGGAACCGCGCACCATCCGCGCCGCTCGTTTCCTGACGTACCTGCTGATGTGGCCGTGCGCGTGCACGGCAGTGGCAGGTGTACTCAGAGCCGTGAGCGCGGGAGTTCCTGCCTATGAGCCGCAGCGGGAGTGACCCAAACTGTGCTCTCTGATCGGATGAGGTTTGGTCTGTAACTGTCGTTCTGTCTGCAGAATATGGAGGATTCGGGCCCGGATCGCAGAGGTTCGGTGTTTGCTGGGCTGGTGGGGGCTTCGCAGGTTCTGGGTCTGGTGTCGGTGGTTCTCACTGGCGTGTGGATGGGTCATTACCGCGGAGGCTTCGCCTGGGATGGCTCAGCCAGGGAGTTCAACCTGCACCCTCTGTGCATGGTGTTGGGGCTTATCCTGCTGCACGGTGACGGTGAGTCAACACGGTGAGGGTGGTGTCGGGGGCGGAGGGGGGCAGGAAAGCAGGTTTAACAAGTTATTCCCAGCTGTGCACATTATGGAAAATATTTTTTGAACGTTTTTTAACTTTGTTTAAATTGAAACAAAAACTGTCCTTTGGAGGACAGCAAACCTTCCCTTCACTTTTCTGCTGGATCTGACCTTTGACCTCAGGAGGACGGTTGTGTTCCTCCGATTAGATTGCTTCTCTTGATAAAAGATCAGCAGAAGGGAAAATAGACATCTCTTCGTGGCCTTCTCACATCCTTGTAGACTTCCTGCTCTTTAGTGCTCAGCCTTATTTAAATATATTTCGTTTCATTGTTGCTCAGTGTGAGAAATTGGAACCAATTTCCATTCAAAAACCATCTTTAACAACTCTGACTTTTCATTATTTCTTATGGATTCTAGGAGTTCTGAAGGAATAATTTCACTCATTTACATGATCTAATATTTATCAACTTTGTTTATTTTGTGCACATTCTTCGATGTCAAATAATTAGTATAATTATAAGTATTAGTATAATTAGGCTAGGATTGTTGCTGTGTTAAACTGCCATAACCCAGCTAAAGTATCATTGTGATATGAATATGATTGTAAATTATCTGATGGTTAAAACTCCTTGGCTCTGTGACTGAAGTGAGTGTGCTCATTTCACTTTTTTCTACATCTTCAGTTGTGTGTTTTAGTTTTATGACAGAAAAACTATCAAAGCTGAGGAATTTGTGGCTTAAGTTTCAGTATAAAAAATATCACGTCTTCAAGTGTGGATCGTCTATGGTTTTGTCCTCATCACATGACTTGACAAGGATTGCAGGCGGTTTTAAATGCCCTGATAAGTGAGGCATCTGGTCTGTCAGAGGATGGGCTCCTCTCGGCCACAGGACTGATGCAGTTAGGGCAGCCTGTTTCCGTGGTTACCAGCAGGAGTAAGCAGGCACATCTTTTGTGCGTGTTCGCCTAAAGCTACAGCGCTGCTGAGCTGTAGCAGTAAGATAACAACGACCAGATGTTCCTTGTGGTACCACCTCCTCATCCTCCCAGCACAGACTTGACAAAAAGATTGAACATTGTTGGAACTAAAAGATGATTTTGTGTAAATTGGTTACTGAATTGCTCCAATCAGCTGTGATATTCACTTGGTATAGTTCTGTCACTCTGATAGATCAAACTCTTCTTCTGTGCACCAGAGGCGCTGAAGCGTGTGCTATAAGGCAAGAACGACGAGTTAATCACAGAAAAGAGCTATCTTTATTTAAATCGTAGGTAAGGCTGTGCTGAGAACATTTGTAGTCTCTCTTAACTTCACAGAGCTTTAGGTTCCTTTTTCAGCCAAGAAAGTCACAGTGTGACGTGCAGTGCAGGATACATGCCTTTGATAGGTTTATTTGGACAGTGAGAGATTAAAAAATCAAAGTAAGAAATCAACTTGAAAGAATGTTTTTACATTTATTTGGATTTTATTGAAGGAAAAGAGTATTTGACAGAAATTTAGCTACAACAGGATAGCTGTGTTAGGTTGAGTGAAGCAATCACCCAAAACGCCAATCACTTGGAAGTATAAAGCAGCCCTTAAAATATGTTCCTGGCAGTGCAGCAACGTGCATCTTCATGAGGATGAATTTCCATCAGTTTTTGAGCTGGTTGCCCTTAAATACCAGCCTTATGATCCCAGGTATGTGTGACGCTTTTCCGATCTTCAATGAACAGCGCCGTTCTTTTACTGACCACAGTTTGAATTCTACTATAAAAATACAGAAAGGAGTGACTGGCTACTCTAAAATAACTTGTGAGTTAACATGTTTGAAAAGTATTAAGAAGGACAAAATCCAAAAAATGGTTAATGATTTTGGTTTCTCCCTTACTTACTTGGCAATTTAAAGAGCCAACTAAAGAAAAAAACATTCAGCACAAATTCAAAAAATGGAGCGCATGCTTGTGCCAAAACCTCTTCTCCACATTGAACTTCAATAAGTCCAAGTACAGGTCCAGACTTACTGACAAACATCTTGAAGTCAAACTGAGGACCTCAGCTGCTTACTCCCTCAAATCAAATGTGGCTCAACTATGGAGAGAAAGCTCTGCCAAGTGTTCAGTAAGAAGTAGACAAGAGAAGCCATGTTCAGAAGAACCAATTGATTGAGGTTAAAAAACTGTAAAGTTTAAGCCTTTTTTGTATTTAACAGTTAAAATGTAACTGTTGGTTGAACTGTGTTAATAAGGACGTTTAAATCTGAATACAGCAGATCTACACGACTGAAGAAACAGAAAACTGACATTTGTTACTGATTTATGTGTTTTTCTAAATTCTTTTCTTTTCTAAATGTCTAAATCAAATTAGCATTGGCCTCCAGACACTCACGAGCTGCTCGCTAGTGCATGCACAATGAGGTTGCGCCTTTAGTAGCCCCAAGGTAAATTGAGTTTGAGACCCCTGGTGTAAATGGAGAGTCCTCTCATTGCAGTCGTGTTAGCCACAGAGTCCCACAGGGCTCAGTTTTAGGACCCATCCTGTTTATGCTTTACATGCTGCCTCTAGGGAACATGATCAGGAAACATGGTATTAATTTTCACTGTTATGCAGATGATACACAGTTGTATTTATCCATTACGCCCGACCAGAATGACCGCTTAGAGAAACTTAATGCCTGCATTAGTGACATCAAGATTTGGATGGCAGTTAATGACCTCCTCCTAAACCCAGAAAAAACCATGGTCATTATACTAGGTCCAAAATACCTCAGAGATTCCCTACCTGTTCAGATGGTCTCCCTGGATGGTGTAAATATAGCCTCCAATCCCACAGTTAGAAACCTGGGGGTTTTATTTGACCAGGATTTATCATTTAAGGCTCACATATCACAGGCTTGTAAAACTGCATTTTTTTCATCTACGCAGTATATCTAGGATCAGAAACATATTGTCTAGAAGTGATGCTGAAAAACTCATCCATGCATTTGTTACATCTTGGCTGGATTACTGTAACTCTTTGCTAGCAGCGTGTCCTAAAAGTTCTTTAAAAAGTCTTCAGCTTGTTCAAAATGCAGCAGCTAGATTGTTAGCAGGAACCAGCAGAAGAGAACACATTACTCCTGTGTTAGCTTCACTTCACTGGCTCCCAGTTGAATCTAGAATCCAGTTCAAAATCCTCCTGCTAACCTATAAGGCCTTGAATGGTTTGGCCCAATCCCATATTAAAGATCTCATAGAGCCTTACCAACCAAACAGAACACTTTGCTCACTAGATGCAGGACTGCTTGTGGTTCCTAGAATCTCTAAAAGTACAGTTGGAGGCAGAGCCTTTACCAATGAACACCTTCATGATTTAAAGTGTGATTGCAAGAAGGTGCTGTGGTCAGATGAGACAAACATGGAGCTCTTTGGCATCAACTCAGCTGACTCCCAAGAGGGCCGTGTGTGGATGTAATCAAAGCCCCCCCCGCCGCTGCTGCTAGACTTGCTAAAGAAGATGATGTGGGATTTCCTCATTACTTTCAGTTCAGGGTACTTTGGTTAGCACGAGTAATCCCATTAGCTCAACTGCTTCACTGCAAGATTACATTACAGCAATGAAGTTAAAGGTCGGCTCCACAATAAATGGAGAATGAGGAGGCAGAAGATGGAAACACCCCTGGGGGGAGTTCACACAGGCAGAACACGCTGCCACTGTAATGTGATTACTTTAGACTGCATGCTTTTTTCTTTGTTGATCAGCCTTTTTGTCCTCAGATTTAAGTAAAAATGAAAAGTAAGAATTCCCAGGATCAATTCAGCTTTACTACACAGGTTTAAGTAGTTTTAGAGATTTTTTTTTGCAGATCAAGTGTCAGAAATATTGTGTGTGTGTGTGTGTGTGTGTGTGTGTGTTCGTGCTCAGACCTTTTTGTTTCAAGTAACAATCAGAACCAGGAAAACTTTCTGGAGTTTGCTGCATGACCGTGTGACTTCCTCAAATTCAAAGTTCTTAATCAGATCAGATCAGACCAGAGCAGTCATTTCCTTTCTAACTGATGTCCGACAAAGGCCTGACTGTGTGTGTTTGCCCGTTCAGCTATCCTGGTCTACAGAGTGTTTTCAAATGAGGCAAAGAAGAAGGTGAAGCTGCTTCACGGCACAATTCACCTGCTGGCCCTCATCACCAGCATCATAGGTGAGTCGGTTATGAACACAAACATCAGAGACAGAGATGGCAAACAGGTCTGTAATGTGTGTGTGTCTGTACAGGGGTTGCTGCTGTGTTTGACTTCCACTCAGCTTCACTCATTCCACACCTGTACTCTCTGCACAGCTGGGGGGCCTTACCACCTTAATTCTCTTCAGCCTGCAGGTATTCACCCACTAACCAATTGAGAACTGGAGCTCCATTTAAGGTGGACGGGAACACTGACCATCTCCGTTTCTTCTAGTGGGTGATGGGTTTGGCCTTCTTCCTGTTTCCCGAGGCCTCGTCATGGTTGCGAGCCACATACCTGCCAATCCACGTGTTTTGCGGGCTGACCCTGTTGGTTATGGCCATAGGGACGAGTTTGCTTGGCATCACTGAGAAGCTCCTCTTCACCATTGAGTACGTCTGCAGGATGGCCTCTCACTCACCTGTTCATTGCTGTGGTGTGATGTGGTTTCTGTTTAGATCCCAAACTGCTGGTGAAATGCATGCTGGAATGACTCTGTAAAACTGAGGTCTGCAAACTGGTTTAAACATTTCAAGGAGCAGCCAGTCAAGCAGCTATGGTCCTGTTCTAGTCAGATCTGATTTCTCCTGATGGTCCTCTTGGCTCGGCAGGTGTAAAGCTCACCTGAACCCTGGAGAATGAGGGTCTCAGTTCTGATGCAGTTCACTTCAGTGTGAATGCAGATGGACCAAAGAGGAGAAGAGGAGAACCACATGAAGACGATAGAAAACTGCATGCGTTTGGAGGAGAACAAAACGGCTACAGAGGGAACCTGAAGAAGCAGGAATAATGTAAATGATGGGTAAATGAGGTGTTGTGTGGAGCTGCAGGAACTTCTTCATGCGTGACAGTCAGAGGACTTGCAGGACTCGCTGCTTTTGTTCTTGCTGCTTTTTTCCATCCTGGTCATTTCTTGTTTTAGACATCAGTTCCCCCAAATGAGGAGCTCTTGGAACTCCAGGAGGTTTGGTCCGTTTCGGTCTTTGGTTCTTTCTTGAGAGCGTTGTTTGTGAAGATTCCAGTGAAGTGTTCCCGGAAGAGAAATAAAAAATTCTTTGTTTTTATTTTTTTCTGATGAATGTCTGAAAAAGAGATTTTTTTCTTTAGAAGAGTTTCTGCTCCCCCAAGAGGCTACCTCACTCCCACAGCCGCATCCTCTACTGGTTCATGCTTCATTTAACATTTCACTCAGATTTTCCTATTAAGACCCCCCTCCCCCCGACAGACACACATACTCACACACACGTGCAAAGCCATGGATCACACATGGATCACACATGGATCACACATGGATCACACATGGATCACACATAAAAAAATCACAGTGTACACCATTTTGAAGTCTTTCTAGCTGCTTGCACTGCCCGTCATTTATTTCAGCTTAAATCCACGTCCTCAATCCCTCCCTTTTTGACCAGTTGCATCATAGTCCCATTACAACCAGACCGGAGCCCAATGACGGCCAAGAACAAGACCAATGTGATTCTGCTGTTGTGTCGCAGTCATTCCCGCAGAATGAACCAACCTGGTCCAGAAGACCCGCACAGGTCCTGCTGCTGCTGCAGAGGACATGCATTCCAGCCAGTGGACTGTTGTTCTGTTATTTCTAGGGCTTCCTAATGACAAACCTCACTGCTGTGGAAAAAAACTAAATGTTTCTTTTTTTCTGCTTTAGGTCTTTATACCCTCAGTTTACCCCAGAGGGGGTGCTGGCTAACATCCTGGGGGTCTTACTGGTGCTCTTTGGGGTGCTTCTTTGCTACTTGGTAACCAGAGAGGAGTATAGACGCCCACCAAACCCAGAGGAAGAGGCTCTGTCTGTACACTTCAAGACCCTGACTGAGGGGGGGGCTCCAGCCACACCTTGACTTCTTTCCAGTGCCACCTGTTGCCAACCAGAGAGAGTTCATGAAGAGCTGTGAGAAGCTAATGGTATCCTGGAGTCAAGAACGCCATCTCTGCCGTGTTCCTGTGTCTTATGTTCGTTTACAATGCTTTCATCTCACTTTTTGGGGCTTTAATCTCCAGTGAGAGATGTACTTCTGCAAGCTTAAACGTGCACAATAGCAAAGCTCAGAGTCCTCATGCTGACATTTTTGGTGTTTTCTCTGCAGATGACTCATACAGGCTTCCTGGGGTACAAACACACAGCTGATGGAAGCTGAAGCTTTAGAGCACAGCCCTACAATGTTCACACTGTCTGAAAGACATCAAGAACATTTGGTTCCAAAGTAGCCCTACTTTGTGCTCCCAGCCGTCATCTGAGTCTCTGCAGCTCACATGTGCGTTGTATGTAACTGAAGTGATTTAATGTTGAACCTGAGTTTACACCCATCAATGAGTAGCTTTGCCAAATGTATAGAGCTCCAAATCTCCAAATGTATGGAGATTGTTTGTGGTGTCCTTAATGTTCTCAAAATAAAGTCTGAGTAAAACAGCTACAGTGTCAGGATTTGACTGGGCTGAAAATATCAGAGTCGTTCCTCAGAATCGTGCAGAGGTGCTGGGATCCAGCCCCTCATGGACCTTCAGCATCCTTTCTGCAGAGCTGCATCCTGAGGGGATGAAGGGATTTCTGCACCTACATGATGAGGTCAAATTTACCCGTGTTTCCACGAGATTTTCCAAAGCTCTGTAGATTAGACTATTTGATATTTTTTTAAAAGGAAAGCAGCTGTTCAAGAAAATGAAATAATCAAAAAGTTAAATCACTTGTTTTGATTATTGAATTTGTTGTAAATATTATACATAACACATATTTTAGAATTTATTGCTCGTTTACCAACTTCACCAAATGAAAAAATTCAATTATAATTTTCGTCACTTGTGATCTAGATGCAAATGTCACGTTTAATTTATTCAAAATTTACATATTTATGAAATAAAAATATATATTTTGAAATTAAATATAAAAATTATGAAATAGACCATTTAAAACTTTTTCAAGCTTTTTTAAACAGTAAAAAATGTATTTTTTTGTTCCTCTATTATCTTTTTTTGCCCTTATTTCTACTGGAGTTAAACAAATGAATTTATGCAAAATCTAAAAGTTGTAAAAACAGCATTGTGTGTTTTTTTTCATTCAACAAATAAATCAAAATAGACCAGCATGTATTTATTTTTTTACTAAAAAAAAAAAATTTACATGTAATCATCACAACTAACAAACCTAAAAAGACACAACTGAAGAGAAAAACTTGTAACTATTGTAAAATATAAAAATATATGTAGAAGTTTAAATGTATTGTTGGTGATATTTATAATAATTTGGCAATTTCTAACAATGTTCAATGATTACCGTTTTTAAAAATTGATCAAACCATGTTTTGCAGCAGTTATCCAATATGGGAATTCATAGTAATAAATTATATATATGAAATGTTTAATATAAGAAACAAAACAAAAAAATCTATCATACAAAGTAATATAAGATAATTTTGATGACCTACAGTCTACATGAAATTCCTTTTTTCACAAACTTTAATTTTAAACATTAAGCTAATTTTATTTTAGCTGAATGTTAACTTTGTTGATTTCCACACTAATGTTTTAAATGTGTTAAAGCAGGAACCCAAAGCTGCTGATCAGAAAAGCAGAGCTAAGCTTTTGTGGGCCGGTTGCAGGTTCACTCCTCAGAGGAGGCTGAGCATGTGGAACTCCCAGGAGGGAACCAAAGGGAGCCGGCCCACTTAGCTCAGACCAGCAAGAATGTGAACGCAGGATGTTCTCGCTGTACCCTGGAGGTACAGGGGTGAACAAACCAAGTGAGAGATTATACTGGCATTGTGATGAAATTAGTCCTATTATTTGTATATTCAAACATTTTTAAAAATAACTAAATTTCAGGACACCGTAGATGAAACCAACAACATGAACACTATGTTGTATATGAATATTCTGTGTTCCTTAATGTTTGGATCTTGCACAATCATTCACACACACAGCAGTGGGCCTTCACTTGAGCACCAATCAACTTTATTCACCTTTGTGAAAGTAACAGCAGTCAGTCGTTTCACAGCAGTTCAAGGCTTAAAGAGCAAGGCTGTCCTGGATCCAGGTTTAAGTACGAGAGCTCCTGTGAGAAAGCCCCACCCAGGTCCTGGTCCTGCAGCAGCACCTCCCTGCAGACGACCGTCACTCTTAGAAAAAACAATGTCCAACATCAGCAGACCTGAATCTGCCAGAGCACCAAGAAACCAGGGCGATGTCAGAGACTGTGGCAGACAATTCAGAACCAAAAAGAACCTGAAGCTCCTCAACTCGAAGACCCACATCTACCCAGAAGTGGATGTTTGGAACAGTTTATAACAGCTACAATCTGACATTCGTGTGGATGTCTCAGGAAAAACAGTGAGCCCTTTCCCATATGTAATCGTCATGTTAAAGGGTGTCCAGTTCAAAGGTCACCCTTTACCTAGCACACAGAAAACTGAGGTACACCTCAGGTCTCTGAGGAACCCAGCATTTTATAAATAAAGCCCAAGCTGGTTCAGAAAGCAGCGCTGAAGAGCTCAGCTTTGTTTGAGAAGTGGCTTTACACAAAGACGTAACTTTAGCGAAAGGCGCCCCAGGATGAACTAGATCCATATGGTGTCACCATCTTCTGAATAGTGCTGTGGTGGGCCGCGGCACAGCTCAGGTCATCGCGTCTGAGGATGGAACAAGGTGATTTAACCAGCCACAAACACAGACCTTCAACGGCACACGTGAAACAGAGGAGAGATGACGTTACACAGCAGGGAGGAAAAGAAGAATTACAGCGGCACAACGGCGTGAAAGGCCATGGACATCAGGAGTGGGTCTGACAGCAGCGAAGGTGTTAACATTCAGAGTCTGACGGGCTCTTCGGTTTCCTTACCCACGAACCACGATGATTAGGGCTGATGATTTAAAAAAACGTTCCATTTATAACATAATATATGATAACCATTCACAAAATGCAGCAATTTTACTTTCAAGCACTTCTACTTTTTTAGACAAAAAAATGTTGATTCAATGCAGGAATTCTTCATTTTTAAAGTTAAGTCGAACCTCTCTTTTGTTAAAATAGACAGAAATGTTTTCATTGCCATAAACAGGAGTTTTTAATGGAAACGGAACAAATGGACCAGTATTATACTGAATGAATGATATTTGCATTCTTCATGGCTGATGATGTTTGGCAGACCTAATGTGGGACAAACCCGCAGACAGGAGCGTTTTAGTTGCTGTAGGAACATCAGCTGGCTTGGATCAGAACTTTAGCTGCTCCGCAGTCACATTTTCCAGGCAGATTCCTGAGCTGCTCCAGTTCTTTACAGAACTGGTTTAGACTCAGATAGTTTATGACTATAAATTCTGCTTAGTCATTTTTTACATTTCTTTGACTACTTTTAGTCCTTTCCTAAAATCTGGGTAAATATTTTTACAAAGAAGAGGTGGGTCTGTCGGTAAGTGGCTCAGATGGTTCTGGATCAACCCAGTCTGATCCGGTTTGACTGCAATATCTTAGAATTCTTCCAAGAATAGTTGTCTAGATTGCAGTCACGTTGTTTATTACACCAGTTTACAGGCGACCGACTCTGAATGACCTGCTTTAGAAAATATGTATTAAATATAGCAAATTATTTGTGCATATTTTGGGTATAAAACTGGACAAATTCTTAACGCAGTCATTTGTTTATGAAATGTGAGCTGTTTGGTTTTATGTAGAAATGTCCTTGGTCCTGCGATAACTCGCAGTTTGAAAAAAAGCAATATCATTGAAAGAAGGCAAATGTAAGTCTGTGCATTTGATGCTTTAGTGTTTGGTCATGCTTCTGTGTGCTTTGTTTAAAATAAGTCGAGGTAAAAAAGACAGGACAGATGAGATCTGAGGACAAACGGAGGCTGAAATCATGTTCGTAGTCTTTCAAAGATAAATATAGCAGATGTGGATGTCTGCTCCGTGAGAGGCTGCTGCTTCATCCCAAAGTTCTGTGCAGCCCGTTGAGGGGGTTCCATTTCAGAGCATTTGCTTCTAATTAAAGTCAGCGATCAGAACCCCCCCCTTATCAACTTGCCCTGTGTTTGACTAAGTCCTGTTTTTTTCATTGCTCAAGCTCATCCACCAGATCCCTGAAACTGCACCCACCCCTGCAAGTCAAGTTCCACTTGGATGTGTGCTGATCCAAACCGGTTCTGTGGTCATTCTCTACACATTTGACTCTACAAAGGGGCGCTTGGGTTTGACGGGGGAGGTGGGGCAACCCCGCCTGTCTGCAGGTCTGCCAGCGCAGATGGCTGGCAGTGCTCCAGCCAGCCTCATGGCCTGCTGGGCCTTAACCAAACCCGCCTCGCAGGAGTCAGACTGGCTTTGGAGAAGGAGGCGGCCATTGTTGTTGCTGCGGTTATAGTAGGCAATGTACGAAGGGGGGGCCAAGCTGGCCGGGTTCTTGCTAGGCGAGGAGACAATGGTGTCCACACAGGACACGGCCCAGGAGCGGGATGGGCTGAGGCAGGACGCTGAGCTGGACGTGATCTGCTGTTGCTGCACCCTGAAAGTCTTTTCAGTCAAACCCATTGAAGGGGTGTTCCTGGCAGAGCGCCCCGCCTCTCCAGGATATGTCCCGCCCCCAACCACACACATCTCTGACTGAGAGGACGACATCTGGAAAAAGTCGTCATAAGTGCCGACCCCTCCCACATGGTCCGAGGGTGGATCTACTTGCTGCGCAGAGGAAGAGGTTCTAAAGCCGGGGGCCTGTCCTGGTGGGGGCCCACCTGCAAGGCTGCAACTGCTGGAGGAGAACTGGCCAGCAGAGCCCTCCGGGTGCATGAGAGGCCTCTGAGGAGGAGCACTGGAGGAGTGTGCACTAAAGGGCCGACGGACCGCCCCTGGGTGGTGGTACTGGTAATCATGTGATGCCTGCCAGCCATCAGATGGGCCTTTAGCAGTTTCAGTCACCTCCATTGGGTAGTAGGCAGCTTTGGATTGGTTGCGGTTAAACTGCCGGGACTGGTCAAAACGATTTACAGCCACCCTCTCTGACTCTGCAACCCTACCATAGACAGGAGCATTTCTCACCTGGCGAGCAATGTCAGCGTTCAACTCATCTAATGCATGCGAAGCTGAGGAGGTGAGGCTGGGAGCGACCTGGGGGTTGGGCCCACCATCTGTACCGCCCTTCCCCAGATCTGCCAGCTCCTTCAGCAGATGGGTGTACTGAGGGTAGGCAGAATGACGAAAAACCATACAGGACTGAGCTGACGGGGCAGGCAGACCGGACGTGGGTGCTGGCCCCAGGCCTGGGTGGGGGCTCTGGTTGTTCATTGGGTTCTGCAGGGACCTCTGGGTGGACAAAGAGAAGTTCTGTTGAGTCCCTTGGGCTATGTGACCTGGGGAATGAGGAGGGCTGAAATGAGAATATAAGGGGGAAGCGGGGTGAGGTGCAGAGTGAGAGGGGGGTGACAGGCCAGCTGAGTGGGTGGGGCTGGGCAGGTGGTGTTGCAGGGGGGAGGGTGATAGTGCCCGTGCATGGCAGCGGGTGTCCAGATTCTGTGGGTGAAGAGCAGGCTCATCTTCTTCATTTGATTTCTCCTCTTCATCTCTGAGGGCCTCTGTGTCCTGCACAGACCTCAAATCCAGGCCCTGAGCCACGCCGGTGGGCGGGCCGCATCATAAATGTGCTGGGATGGAGGAGGGCAGTCGTGCAGCTGGGCAGCCTGCCGGCACTCTTCTTTGACCCTGGACAGCAGCCGCTGGATCTCCCGGTTATTCGGACAAAGACGGCTAGCCTCTGTGAGGTCCTCCAGGGCGGCGTGGAACTGTCTGCATCGAGACAAACATATGGTTTCAGAAAACCAGAAGGTCTTTTTACATACATCTGTCAAGGTGCACAGTGCTGTCGTGGAAGCTTTACCATTGATCATGAAAACTGAAAAGCTATTTTTGTTATTAGCAGCAACAGTAATATTTTGTATGCTAACTAATCTTACAACTACTTTGGGATTTTTAATCAAAAGAGGATTTTTGAAAATTTATTTTTCAACAGAAAAGTACAAAACACCAACAATTCAACCATGCATGACGAATTAGACAACTTAACTTCATCTGAATCCTTGCAGGATTCTGCTCAGAATGTGAAAATTCAATGGAATCACCACTGAAACCCTGGAGGACAGTTTCTGCATTAAACGATTTGGACTCTGCTAACCATTTTTTTAAAAAACAGTTTTCATCTACTGGATCAAATCTTACTCTTATCAAGTATTTTTTCACAGTCCCCTCAAACTGCAGCCGTTAAACCACTTCTAAACAAAAGTAATCTGTGTTATTTCAGGTTTTACAGTTGCAATATTTTTTAACCAGCTGGACGACTTTTTAAGCTTTAACAGGCAAGCTTTAGTCAAGCTTTCAACAATGACAAAGCTGTTTTTAAAGTGCTAAACCACATTCACATTAACACCGTCTGAGCAGAAACTTCAGTTTTTGTTCTGCATTTAGAGTCTTTGACACCACGGATCAATAAATCTTTCCTAATAGGCAGCAGATGAATTGAGATGGGTCGGATTTTATCTTTAATCTGAGTCTCCATGTCATGTGGAGTTCCTCAGGGTTTGAATCTTGGACCTCTGGTGTTTAATCTGTACGCGCTTCCTTTTGGTCAAAAGAAAATCACTTTTGTTTTCAATGGAAGTAACTTCATACAAATCAGAAATATACTCGATACATTATTTATACATTAACAATATATATATATATATATATATATATATATATATATATTTATACGATACATTATACATTACTCTATACATTAACAATTCAAACTGCAAATGTCTGTGTTTTGGTGCATTATCAACACAGCTGACTAGAGGCCTGGAGGTCTCAGGGGCCTCAGATGCCCCTGCTGCAGAGTGGCAGAGATAAAGCCGCATCTGGGACTGGTTATCCAAAGAAAAAGATCAATAAGGGCAAAAGAACACAGACATCGGACAGAGGAAGATTGGAAATAATTGTTGCATTAATGAATCCAAGTATTAGTTGTTTGGATCCCACAGAAGAACATTTGTGAGACGCAGAACAACTGAAAAGATGCTGGAACAGTGCCTGAAACCATCTGTTGGTGGTGAGAACGTGATGGTCTGGGGTTTGGTGCTGGTAAGGTAGGAGATTTGTTCAGAGTAAAGCGGGTTTAGGAAACGGATGGATGTGCAGATCATTTGTTGAACCTCTGAAACCTAGGGCCTAAAACTCTGTTTTGTCTACTTTTGAATTTCCCTCTGTATTTTCAATTTGAAAGGCTTGGCAGTTGCCCTTTTGGTATCATTTTAATCAGCACAACCTCATCTATGTGACATTACCTTTATTTTGTCATTTTTCCATGTTGTTTTCACACTGGACATAAAATCATGCATCGTGTCTGGACAAAAGTGACTCATTTTGCTGTAGAAACCCCAACATGTTTAATGAATCATTTTTGCAACATAGAATGAAAGTTTTAGGTGTAATTTTATAAAAACAAGAACAACCAATTTTGTCAATCATCTAATCAACATGTTTTTGAATGAAAAACATTCCAGGCAAAATGGAAAGATTTCTTTGGGTTATATACTGTATATTCAATTCACAACACAATATCACAACACAGTTGTCTCAATGAGCTTCACACCAGTATTTGTACAAAAACAGAAAGTCAGTCATAAAATATAAACAACAGCTGCTTGCTAAAGTAAACGAAACAGACTAAGATAAACTTGGGATCTCTGCCCTTTGACCCTCCTTCTCAGTATATGCACACTTCCTGTTGATAGAGGAACTTCATAGACCTCATGTGCTCGATGATGTGACCTTTTTTGTGCTGTTATACAGACACTGGCTGCACTTCAGTCTGCCTGTGTGGCTTCGGCTACCAGGCAGCTCGAAAAATACGAATTTCTCTGTAATAAGAGCACTGCTGTCCATTTGTCATTTTCCTGGAATTCCGTTTTTTCCACAGCTTCTTTTTCTTATAAGTTGTGCTTATTGTGTTTGTGAGAAATAATAAAAGTGGGGTCTTTTCTGTTTTTGGAGGAGTTTGTTCGTTGGATTTCAGGTGCTCTGCTTGGCTGAAAGCTGCTCACAGGTGGAGGCGTGTCTGTCTACTCTGAACCGCTCGCCTCTCATAACGGTGGCGGGTGGGACTTTCACGGGGGACCATAGAGATTCACTGTTCTAGAAAATTCCCGTTGGTCCCTGTCCCAAAATAAAATATCGATCAGTTTCTTCGTTGTTGGATTTTGAAATGGCAGACAGCTCTGTTCAGTTCTACCCCCCACAGTGGGTCCTCCCATCTCCCATCACATTCATCTTCTGCCTTTTTAATAAAAACAATAACTTTTGTTTAAAAATGTTTAATAAATGCAATTTTCTCTATTTAATTGAATAAAATGTCAATCCTTGAGTATTGAAATAAGTTGAAGTTTATTTTAGACTGAGTTTTATTACACTGATCTCACAGGACACCTGAGGGCGTCCTCAGAGAGTTAATAAACGGGACTTTTCATGGAAAACATGAAATTGTCAGGGTGACTCCAGATTTGTAACGGTAGTTGTAGCTCTGTGGTTGTTTAGAACCTAACCTCTGCTAGAACCAAGTGTTAAACTCCTGGTTAAACAGGCAGAACTAACCTGTAATCATGTTCTTCTGAAACCAATCATGAACAGCTTGTTTTCAGTCACTGAAACTTACAGTGACTAAACTAACAACAGTCCTGCAGGAGCTGGTTCATACCTGCGGCTCCTCTTGGCGCGGGCTCGGGCATAGAAAGCTTCGTAGGATTTAGCCTTCAGCTCCAGAGCTTTGGTAGCAAACTCCTCAGCCAGGCTGAAATCCTGCATGTAGAAAAGATTCTGAGTTCAAAGCTGAAGACAGAACAGAATCAAACCAGGAAGCTTTTGGATGGGGGGGGGCAAAGACTCACGTTCATTTTGCGGCGGCAGCGGGACAGGTTGAGCAGAACGCACACCCTCAGCTGCTTGAAGGTCTTGAGCTCATCACCTGGAAACTTCTGCAGGGCTGACTGGTAGGAGCGGGCAGCTTCCCTCACTTTGCCTTGCTGGAGATAGACATATGACTGGCATGGTCAGCTTGTTCCCACTCACAGGAGAATGTTCTGAAGCTCTGTCTGGTACCTTGTACAGACTGTCCCCTTCCTGGATCATTTTACTCAGCAGAACCATCAAAATATCAGGTTTTGACGTTGCCATGGCCCAGGTGGCTGGTCCTAAAAACAGGTTATTGAACACTGATTAATTTCATTTCTGGTCCCTCGTTAATCGCAGATGTTAAGTTCTCAGAATAACCCGCAATAGATGAAATCCCTTCTTCATTTTTATTTTTTTACAATCATTCTAGATGTTTTAAGGCTGTAAAACTCCTCATTCAGACAGACATGAAACATTTTCACTCTTTTCTCTCGTTTACACTCTCAGAGCTCAAACCTTCACAGAAAAGTAAGTCTAGTGTTATATGATGAAAGCAAAGCTCTGATCACAATCAAAGATTTGGTGAGCTGAATGCACTCCTTACAGCAGAGGAGATTGATTGACAATAGTTTACAGTCAATCAGGACGCAGAACACAGTGAGCTGTTGTTTTTTTTTTTTTTTAAAGCATGCAAAGTTGCACTAAAAAGGAAATTTGCGCACAGTGAGATCGCAAAAGATGAATGGCGATATGGCGAGGGGCCTCTGTACATTCATTCACAGTGGTTTCTGTTCTGTAAACTCTCATGGTGCTTACACACCAAACGGGATTTGCGCAGTGGAAGCTGCGAGTTTCAATGTTAGGTCAATGGTACAGATGCGACCCGAGGTTATGCGGTGTGAATTGAGTGGCAGGTGACGAGGCAGCGGGTTTTCTGAACCTGGGGTGGTCACGCTCCTTGAAACCACAAAGCTATAGCCCAAGAGCTAGACTTTTTTCCACACCTTTAATTTGTAAGGTGGTCATTTACTAACTGTTTACCCGTCTGACAGAGGCAGTGAATGAGAAAGGTCAGTGATATTCTTCAGCATCACAGTGACAGCTTGATGCTTCTTACCGATTTTGGCTCCTTTTTTGAGAAGAGCGATGACAGCTGAGGTGTTCCTGCAGCCGACTGCTCGGTCCAGAGGACGCATCCCGCTGGAGTCAACGTGCTCCACAGAAGCACCGTGATCCACCAGAAGCTGCACCTGATGCACACAAACCCCAGCTACTGTTAGCCTTCATCAACGCCTGATTAAAGCTGCATATCTGCTCTCCTCGCTCACAGGGAACATCTTTCTGCTGCAGCTTTGGATAAAGGATCGACCCCCCCAGCTCATGGAGCATCATCACGGTGAAGACGTAAGAAGCTACAAAAACCAAGACTGTGTGAGCATAAAAAACGTAAAAATAAAAAACAATTCAGATTTGAATTTGACTTTAAGGAACATCTTGGGTTGTTCTCTCACACTGATTGATGGAACCAGTCTGTGGTGGATCAGGGATCGGTTCTCTCTGTGCAGTGCTCTAGATCGCAGAATGCCCTTTCTTTACTAGTTTAAACAAACAATAAGAAAAAATTCTCTTGGCACATATAAAAAAGACGTTTCTAGAGCTAAAGGGGAATTTTATCATGTCAGTTCGCCTTCGCCCATGAGTAGCCGGGTTAGGCTCCGGCAGCCCCGTGACCCCCAAAGGGATAAAGCGGTTCAGAAAAAAATGAGTTATAGAGAACAAAGTTGTTAAGAGTTTGATCTCTGTTGTTTTACACTTAAAGGGTCAGCGCCATTTACAATAAACACATAATTAATGCCATAGTTTTGGGAAGTTGTGTTGTGACGTTTAGGGTCCATAGCTGATCGCGGCTCTGAACCCCCTCTACCAGCTGAACATGTCGATGATCACAGCTGCAAAACCAGTCAGACCCTACAGGCACACAGACTGTGATGGAAGGGTTGCCTGGTGTTAGTAAAGCCTAAAGTATTTTTGTTCTTCTTTGATAGAAGAGTCAATGAGACTTTTTGTCAAATCCAACATGTCATCTAAAGGTCTACTGGAGAGAACCATTAAAAAAAAAAACAGATACTTTAGTACCCATAAATATTGTACAAACCACTTCTGGATCCCCACAGAAAGCTGCCAGATCCAGTGGCGTGCGGCCGCTGCGGTCAGCATGGCTCGTGGCTGCGCCTCTCTCCACCAGCACTCTGACCAACACCAACTGACCCTTCAGACAGGCCCAGCTCAGCGCCGTCAGGCCCTCCCTGTCCATCTGGTCAAGAGAGGCTCCTGAAATGACAGACAGGCATGTTAGAGGTTGGAGAATTTTAAAGTTACATTTACACCGCCTTCGGCAACGTGAGTTCAAGCGACTCAAATCTAGGCACATTTATAAGACCGCTATGTACAAAACACACGGCCACTGATTGCACTTTAAAAGTTAAACCGTTTGAACTTTAAGCAACCAGATACTCAGGTTTGGTAGTGATGTTTGGATGGCGTCCCTTTCAATTCATGGAAGTGCCAACCGTTTGAAAATTGATCATGAAGGACAAATTGACATTTCACACAAAGCGACTCCAACTGTATTTACATACACTAGTACTGGACAGCGACAGTCCAGTGCGAACAGCACGGGCTAAATGCACGTTCAAGAGTGCACGTTTAGCCGGTGTGAACATGGTTTTAGAGTGAGGAAATCCAAAAGAAGGTAATGTTTGGATCATCATGTCTGCTTGACCTTCTGTAGACTTCAAATGACTTCGTGTCAAGCAGAAAGCAAACATGGTGACGAAAAGCAGGTGGGAAAGAGGAAGTTCAGCAGTAAATAAGGTAAGATGTAGTATGAGGTCAGACGTGTAGACCGAGGAGCCCTCAGGTGGATCTCAGAGGTGGGCGTTTACCGTGGTCCAGCAGCAGCTGGGCGCTGGTCATGTGCCCCTCTGAGGCTGCCGTCATTAAAGCGGTCCTGCCCTGTTGGTCGGCGTGGTTAACATCCACCCCGTGGTTCAGCAAGAGCTCCACCACCTGGAGGAGGACACGGCAATATAATAGTGTGAAACCCAGATCAGCCAGTTGTTCACTAAGTGAGCCTGTTTGCTTCAGTACCTGCCAGTGATCACGCCGGGTAGCGGCAGACAGAGGAGCGACCCCCTGCTTGTTGCAGTGCTCCGGAGCAGCTCCCTGATCCAGCAGCAGCCTGCAGATGGACAGTCTACCGTGTCCTGCCGCCACTGTCAGAGCTGGTCCACCGGAGCGGAGTTAGTGTACAGGAGCAGGCCAAGGTGGGTAGACGTTAATGAACATTAATCCATCGACTGCTTTATCAAGATATTGTTTGCTTTAGCGCTTATATCACTAAACTGTAATTTGTTGTACCTGTCTCTCCCCACAGACTGTCAAAGACATTAATCTGAGGTCTCTGCTCCTCTTCCTCATCTTCTTCAGGAAGATCCAATAAGTACGACACCATCTACAAACAAACACATCTCGCCCTTTACGCCCACATGTTAAGCAGATGTTTGTAGTGTTGTCACTAGTCCTCACACTGGTGCTGACCTCTGTGTGACCCATGCTGGCTGCAGCTATAAGAGCCTGCTGCACCGCCTGGCTTCTGCTCACGGCCCTCTGGATGCAGCAGGTAGTGCAGCTCCAGTCAGCACTCTTCAACAGAAAGCGTAACACCTCCAGGTGACCATGTTGGGCTGCCAGAACCAGTACTGAGCGACCCGAGTTGTCCACGTGTCCAGCCTGAGTGCACAAGGAGATACTGCCTTCAGAGGAGGAATAGCGGTGAGAGGGGTCAAAGTGAACGATTTCAAACCTGAAATCTACAAATTCTGAAAGGAGCTATATTCTGGATCCAGAAACTTCCTTCAGGACTGACTTTCATAAAATGCTCCCAGTAGAGACGGCCAAAGCAACGCCTTATGAAAGAACTGACCAACTTCGACTCAACTGGGCAGAGATCGACACTCTGCTCGAATCATTTCAGTTAGAAACAGTGCCATCTGCTGGTTAAGACATCCAAGCACACGTAAAAACTCATGACTTCAAGAAGAATTTTAAGCTCTGTCGATGTCTTTTTATGAAAGGTTTGATCTGAATAACGGTTTGACAACTATTTGATGTGACAAATATGTTGGATAGTAACATTGTAAAATAATGTGGTAATAATAAGAATGTAATATAACGATCATCTTCACTAGTGATGTGTCGGTCGCGAATGAAACGGGGGCGAGGGATGCTTGTGCTGAGGGGATGGGGGTTTGTTACAAGCATAGCAGCTCATGAACTGACTCTAAAGGTGTTTACACACCGGCTGTGTCGTTCGAGCAGCCACTTTCAATGAAAAGTTAATGAAAACACGTCCGAAATTCTGCTCTACGCTTTGCGTGCTTGTTTGATTTTGCTTGTTTACTGGTAGGACTCCTCTCCCACTCTAATCACTGCTGAGTGACACTTCTGGGTAAAAACGATCGGTATGGTGTCAAGAAGGAGGTGTCAAGCTGGACATCTCCAGCTAAAAGTCCTGCTGATCAGAAAAAAAGAATCCTGTGAGATCATGACCTGATCACTGAGAATGTTCTCTGACAACCGTTTGGATTGGATGAAAATGTCACAGGACTGCAGACACTCAGGAAGACGATGACAGACAGCTACCTTGGCTCCATGCTGGCTCAGAACGGTAACAATGTTCAGGTGACCAGCGGCTGCAGCAAATCCCAGAGCAGTTAAACCATCCTGTGAGCGAGCGTTCACCTATAGGCAACAACAGCAGTTACAGTTTGATTGACCTCACAAGTGTGAAAGGAAGACGATAATATCGATCACCTTTGCTCCATGGTCCAGCAGCAGTGCAACAGCATCAGCGTGTCCCAGGTGAGCATGGACACACAGCAGGGGGGCCTTATTGAGAACATCACTCTGGTATTCCACTTCAGCCCCTGCCATGATCAGCAGTCTGCTCACCTGCACTCATTGGAAATGTCAGTTACTTATTTATTTTGAGGGGGTGGGGGTGTTAGTGGATTGTGGTGAGGCCGTCAATTGTGATGGTTACAATCACAGAAGGGCCAGGAAATGCATTCTGACAATACTGACAAAACTCTCATAAAGATGGCATGATCATTAGGTGTGTGAGGGTGTCTCTGCAAGTGTGTGCCTGTATGGATGTGTGCTTGTGAGAGTGCACGTGTGTAGGTGTGAATGTTACCTTGATGTTGGGGGTGTAAAGGTTGCGCAGCGATGATAGAACCAGGCTCAGATTTCCTGTACTGTATGACATCCAAAGCCCCTGAAGAATGGAGGAGGAAACCCCAAGCTTTTTGCTCAAGCCCTGCAGAAATAGAACCAGGCGCAACTTCAACAGACGCAACATAAAAAAATCAACAAACATGAAACCAAGCTGGACCCATTATGTGGTCAATCTACTCTGGATCAAGTAGGGCTGGGCGAAAGTGAGTTTTTTATGTCACAATAGTGTCTTTTTCATATCAGACGAACACGATAAATATCACAATATAAACCAAATAACTATATCTGTCAAATGTGAACGCTCTGTAGCTCATTAGAGAAATGTGTCATCATCAGCAGGTTGTTTAGATTGAAATAATCTTACTTTAAACATAACAGATGCACTGAAGGACCATGATGCAACAGTTTTTCCCCAGGAAACTAAGATAAGGCATAAATATTACAAACTAAACAGAAAATTAAAGCAAAAGTTTTCAAGTTTCAAAAGAGAACATCAATAAAACAGAACACTAAACTGATTGACCATTCCCATTTAAACTTAAAGCACTAATTCTACAAAAAAAACAAATGTTTTCAAGTTTTCCAGAACAAACATCAAATTAAACATTTTAGTCAACATCCTGTGAATAATCTAGAAACTAAAAGCAAATTCTCTGAATTTCTTCTGGAAGTTTAGACTGTTGCTGCTGTGAAGGTCTTAACGTTGTTGTTTTTGTTGGAGTTAAGTTTGAATTCTGGTTTATTTCAGTCTGAGATTGAACATGTTTGGTGGAACTGCTTCATAGGTTGGTGGTATTTCCAGTTTCAGAAGGAACATGTCTTCTGCACAGTTTGCAGTGCACGTTACTCTGTTTTTGGTCAGATTTTAAATAATTAAAATACCTCCACACACGGGGCAAAAGACACTGGCCAAGTTGGCCAGTTGATAAGAAAATAAGAAAACATATTTTATCAGCCAAATTCTTATACTATTTTATACAGAAATACCTTAGAGTTTTTATTTTTTTGAAATTTTTCAGATTTTTTTTTTAGGAAAATGAAATAGCAAAAAAGTAATTTATAAATGGTATGAACACGACTTTACTGTCATCTACCTGTAAACTCAAATTCAAACATGCAAACATGCCAGTCACAAGCATTTTCTCCTCTTTGGCGAGTAAAAGCAAAACAAGTAGAGCAGCAGGCATCCTTAACAGCTGAACCGGTCAGAAGACCACAGGCTTATGTGCTTCACCCCAGGCAGCTCAAAAGTGTGAAATGAGCGATGGTTCACCATCATTCAGAGGCTGCTTTGTGATTGGCTCAGGTGTCATGTTAATCTCAATGCAAAGAACTAGTGGCAGAACAAAATACATGCTTTTTAACTCCAGAACCCACATTTTAGACCCATATAACTCTGCAGGTTTTTGTTGTTTGTTCTTGTCAGTCACTGTAAAATTTAAACAGAATTTAATGTGTTTACCAGTGAATAAAGCTCAAAAATTCACCCCAAACGTGATTGCAGCGTCAAGCATGGCACCATTGCGTCAACCAATCAGGAACTCAGCTTTGGCCCGAGATATGTTGATGACGTGATTGGTGGGTGGAGTCCAAAACCAACATGGAGGAGAATCTGATCCTTCTCTTGAACTTTAAGATATTTTCTTTTTTTATGGAGACAATAATAAAAAGTTCCTCTAATTTTATTCTTAATTGTATTTTTCCCTCCTCAGACTAATGCAGTACAGCAAAGCATCAAACTGGGTCACAGAGAGAGATGGAAGTACCGCTGAAGGTGTCCATCATTTAGACACAAATCCTGCAGTAAACAGTGACGTCACCATACTGTGAGAGTCTCTGACGGACCTCATGAACCCAGACAGAGGCAAGGTTACAGATGGTTTTGTAAAACTCTTCAAAATAACTAAACCCGGTCTCTCAGCATCATCCATGTCTTCCACACATTGTAAATGAGATATACAGTCAATGCTTCCATGTAGTGATGAGGCTGAAAACTTTGTACAGTAGCTCTTCACACAGGTCTGGAGCCTCGTGTTTATGAACACATTTATGGAAAAGTGTTGAACAGTAAATTTGATACCCTGAAAAGAGGTATCAAACAAATCACGTTTGGTGTGAACGCAGCATTAGACCACTGTCCCTTTAAAGTCCTGCTGATCTAAAGAAAACATGACACATTTTTGGAGAAGTGTGAAGCCGCTAATTTAATACGCATTGAAAGAGGCGGCTAATTTGAGGTTCAAATTTCTACGTTAGATTTAGATTACTTTAAACCAACAACAGAAACCAGGATTCCTGCTTTGAAATAATGAACCTTTCTCATCTATTACACATGTATGTTTCCAAACATTTATGGGGTGTCTATGACTATAATCGCTGTAGAACTTTGGCTCTATGGCAAACCAAACGTAACACCTTAACTCGATGCTGGGCTGGAGTTTAGGTTAAAAGTTTAAGGCGGATTCACCTTGTAGATGTGAGCTTTGAGGATGTGATGGCCCAGGTCCAGCGTCTGCTGCCGGTTCAGCTTTCCCTCCATCCTGCAGAGCCAGAAGGCCAGCAGAGTGTGGCCGTTCCTGCACACAACACAACGTCCATCAGTACAACATGAACATCTGTCCTCCGTCTTCAGCCCAGGCTGTGTGGCTGGTTTACCTGGGGTCACAGAGGAACCGCTCATCTTGCCCCTCCTCCCTCCACATCAACCACTCCCTGAAGGAGGCGTGGTTCAACATGCAGCAGCCATCCCTGCGCCACAGCAGGAAGAAAGACAGCTGTTCCAGGCGCTGCTCAAACTCCGCCCACTGCATGCTTCCTCCTTCAAGGGCGCCGGCATTCACCACCTCAAACAGCTGGAGGACAGGAACACAAAAACCTAAACACAAAAACTACCCCCGTCTACCGTTGTTTGCCTTTCAGCTGTTCCTTCGTGATGCTGATCTGGATCAGATGATTCCAGCTCCTGATCCAGGTCAGCAGGCAGGCAGTAGAAACAGAAGCGCTGTTGCCCTGGAGGCCCAGAGCTGCTCATCCTCCCCCTCAATGAAGGACAGCATTGTTCAGTGTGGTTGCAGTTACCTGTTGCTCGCTCAGTGGATGGAGAGAAGCCACAGTGACATTCAGCAGAGGCAGAACTCTCTGGAATGAGGACTGGGTGGGAAACCTCATGTTGAGCTGGAGCAGGTACACCTCCGCCAGGCTCACAGGAACCACCTACAACCACAGGACAGAGCTCTCCTGCTGACTTCCAGCTTTTCATTCCACCCATCCCTCCATGGATCTAAAGCTTACCTTGAAACTGGAGCTCTTCAGGACCAGGTATCCTCTCTCTATCAGATCCAGAGTCAGTTTCAGGTACAGGTATGAGCCCCTGCTTAGGCTCTTCAAGTGGATGCTGAGTTTGGTGAGCGCTGCGTTGTCGAGGCGCCCATTGCTGAGCGACACATTGTTTTGAATTTCAGAGCTGCTATGAATGCGCTGCATCAGGTAACACTGAAAGAACCAAAGGAGCAGCCTTAGCGAGGGGAAGGAGCCGGAATGGCGAACAAAAAGAGGTTAAATCTCACCTGCAGGTCTCGATCTATGGCGCAGTTCTCCTCAATGAGGTCTAAAGAGATTTGGTGAAAACGCAGGGAGGAAGTGATGTCCTGGAAACAAACACGTCACACTGGTTCAGTAAGCAGAGCCCGTCTGTGTTTAGGTGGACACGGGTTCTGAGTCAAACTATGTCTGTGTCTCTGAGCAGACCTGCACAGGTGCCAGTCAATGGATGTCAGTCCTGTTTCAGAGTCTGACCTTCAGGAGTTTCCCAGTTTAACCACAGATCAGCCTGTGGGGTCTTCCATCCAAGGTGTGTTCGTGTATTTGTTTAACTGTGTGTCTTTTTGTGTGTAGCTGTAGAGGGACGTGTGTATCATTTACAGTTTAATTCAGTTGTCTACTTGAAATGTAGAAATTTTTTTTATTTTTGTCAAAATACAATCACATTGTTCAAAACAACACAGTTAGTTTGCACAATTCTCTGTTTTCAAAATGACACACGTCAGTCAAAGGGTTTATACATATTTGTGAAAATGCTTTTAGTTTCATTTAACCAACACAGTCTACAATGATCAGACACTTTTCCAGCCATCACTGCAGTGATAAATAAAAACATTTGAAACAAAAAAAAAAAAAAAAAATATATATATATATATATATATATATATATATATATATATATATATATATATATATATATATATATATATATTGAAGAATGTTTTAGATTTTTGACCAAACAATTTTATAGAAAGGTTCATTCAGATGGAAAAAAAGCGAAAATCTCACAATATTCTTCCTGAGTTTGAGCTACAGGGAGAATGAACCCATCAGGCCTACTATAGTTTTACTGAGAACTGCACAGTTCCTTTGACCTCATGATTCTCATTTACTCTGACATGCACTGTGAGCTGGAAGGTCTTATATAGACAGGTGTGTAGCTTTCCTAGTCAAGTCCAGTCAGTAGAATCAAGCACAGCTGGACTCAAATGAAGGTGTAGAACCATCTCAAGGATGGTCAGAAGAAATGGACAGAACCTGAGTTAAATATATGAGTGTCACAGCAAAAGGGTCTGAATACTTAGAACCATGTGAAATTTTTCTTTTTTAATAAATCTGCATAAATCTGTGTTTTTTGTTAATATGGGTGCTGTGTGAACATTAATGAGGAAAAAAATGAACTTAAATGATTTTAGCAAATGGCTGGAATATAACAAAGAATGAAAAATGTAAAAGCGTCTGAATACTTTACGTACCCACTGTATGACCCTCCCATACATGCGTCATGCATGCGTTTGAGTGTGTATTTCCAGTGAAAATGTTCCTGCACAGTTTTGTCTTTGGCCAGGTCATATGGAACACTTACACAGCGTTTGGGGATAAGTAAGGCTGAAGTAGGTGAGATGCAGGCATGTTGTGTGGTTTTTAAAAAAACATTTTGACAACCCCAAATCATCTGGACTGCACAAAGAGCTCTTTAGTGCTGATTGCTCCTTGTGTGCACCCTGGCCTTTAGACAATCAGAGCGTACTGTGTGTGGTACAGGTGTGTTACAGGTACCGCAATTATACATTCCCTCAAGGGAAACGGTAAGACACGCCTGTACTCCCTTTATCTGAAAACCCCACGGCACCCGTACGGGTCAACTCCCTGCAGAGCTTTGATTGTGTGTGTAACTGTTAGAGTTCAAGTGTGTGTTTACCTGCTGAGCGGTACGGACAGTACAGATGACCTTCAGCCACGGAGGAAACTTCTGCACGCTGCGAGACAGGAATGAAGTGAGTGTGTCTCCATAGTCAGGCCGGTGAAACTCTGCCTCATTCAGGCTGTCAATAAGAATAATTAGCCCCGCCCCCTCCACATGGACCTTTCTCTCTGTACGGAAAGCAAACACAGACATGGAGTATTATGACAGTTCCTTCATAATGCTCAGAGCAGTCACAGCATGCTTGTACCTCTGTGAAGAGCTTCCAGAGGGTCCAGAATTCCTCTTTGCAAAGCGGAGCTCGGATCCTGAACACAGGAGCGCATGCTGAGCACGCTTTGGAGATGCGGCGACCGATGAAGCAGGTCTCTGTAAGCAGCAAGCTGAGGGGCATCAATCATCATGGCGGCCATGTTGTGCACAAACTCAGGGACCAGACAGGTGGGACAGTTATCCGCCTGACAGAAGTGAAAGGACACCACCTGCAAAGGCAACAGGTTTCTTCTAGCTTGTTGGAGGAGGGGAAGTTATCTGCATCCACTACCAGAACTCAGTCCATCCATGACCTCTTGGTCTGTTTAACATAAAGCTTCATGCTGAATATCTCCCTAAAAATCACATTTAAGTAAGTAAAAAAATCTCAGCAACTTCAGGTCAGGGTTTGAAAAAACAACTGAAGTAAGAGGGGTGACGGGTGCTGGGTTACAGCCTGTATGCTTCCAGAGAAGAGTCCATATAAATGCAGGAAAGGACAAATACAATCCTGAAAACGTTGAAGTAAAGTGTGAATATCTGACACCATTCATGAAACAACCAAATAACTGTTTCATTAAGTCACTTCCTGTAAGTATCAAAATAAATGTCTCTGGTTTAAGGATCAAACTTGGTTTCTTGAATTCACCAAACTACAACATTTTAAAGTTTGAACTTAGGTGTCAGCTGAAGTCTTTGTTCTTCAAATCTGTATTTGAATGCAGCGGTTGTTCTTTTTAATGGTAAGATGGTGCCCCCCTCCCTGCTGTGTCATCCCACTACTCTGACATACTCAAGTCTTCTTTGAAGTTTTCCATAACCTTCCCTAGCAACAACAGATTAGATGAAGTGAACAGTAGAAATGAAACTCTGAACAATAGGAGTGATTGCAACCTTTAGTTGATTTCAAACATCCTATTCTTAATTAATCCTGTTCTTGGTTGGGATGTAACGATTAATCCATGTCTATTCCTATGATCCAACTAGATTAATCTGAGGCAAGCTGTTAATCAAATTGACCTATGTCGTTAAAAAATGCTTCAAAATGAACTAATATTGACTATGAATCACATCAGCAACCACAAATGATGACATAAATCAAATCGTTATTAAAATATTATAAATTATAATTGAATAAAACTGGACTTATTTTTCAATGAAGGTTTGAACTTTGAGAGTTTAAACAAGAGAGAAAAGTGTTAAAATTGTTTGTGTTTGTCTGACAAAACTGATAAATGTGTAGTGAGGGGTTTATAGCCAATAAAACATCTGTAATCTTACTTTGTTGATTTCACTTGGGTCATTTTCAAATGTGACACTGTACCTATAAATGAATCATGCAGTTACTAAAATGGAAGTATCTCTTAAAGATAATCTTTAACTTGGACTGTCTCCTTCCCACTGTGTTCAATAGCAGATGTGTATTTGTTGCCATTTAGCAAATGTTCCAGTGATTTCATTATTGCTTCATTTTTTTCTGCCTTCGGTTTTGGGGAATATTTAAGTTGTTCTGTCTTCATCCTGTTCTCTTCTTGTTAAAGTTACTAACATATCAGTTTTGTCCTTTAACAGATGGTCACTAATGGATTGTCCATCTGCTCCTTCTTCTTTCCCTGCTGCAACTCTTAACTCTTTTTCAACAACAGATTTTCTAGTGTTTTGTGTCTGTTTCCTTTCCTCTCACTAGAGAGGTTACTGTTTTGTTTTACTACAGATGTTCCAGTTTTTATCGCTTGTTTGCTTGTCTCTTTCCTGTGCATTCAGATCCCAAACAGTGGCAGCAGATGGTCATTTTTCTGGAGGTTTTTTTTTCAAATCCATTGAGAAGAGCTTCCCCTTTTCCCTTTGTCCACTGCTGGCTCAAAAAACCAAAACACCCTTTGATTTATTCTTTTAGTCACATTTGTGAACTGTTATTGAAATAGTAGAACTACAGGGGCATAGATTGTGACTGCTTTCAGAGGTTTGCAACATCATAACTTAGTTAGAAAAAACAGGACTGACTTTTCCTAAACGGTGTAAATTTTATTCAAACATTGTTTTATCATCAAAACTTTAAACAGAAAAGTCATCTATGTTTTACTACCTGGAATGACCATAGCAGTCAACTAAACTCCATGCTTCGCACAGAGGGGTGTCATAGTTCACCGTTTGCTTCATTTTCCTGATCTTGATCCTGCTTTATTTTCTTTTTGTTTTTATGTGGTCGCTGGTGACTATCATGATGTGTTTTTACCTGTTCTCATATACACTCTTCGATCATCTCAATATAATACAAATGATATGCAAATAATGTCAGAGCGGTCAAGATGACTGCCATGAAATTCACATACCGGTCGTTAGTAAATTCTAGTAGACCGAGTGACTGATAAGACAATGGGGCTTTTTAGAGAGATCTGAGCTGCATTTGATAATTAGAACTGTAATAATTTTAGTTTGGATGGATGCTGCTTTTTACTTTTTTGTAATTCTTGAAACAAAGTCTGTTGGTTTTCTGCGTTGCAGGTCTGTTTTTTACTGCATCCTATAAAAATGTTCCTTTTCTACAGAATGTTGATCCACAATCAAACCCAGCAAATGTGTGAATGAGCAGGAAATCTTGCTTGTTGTTGTTTTCTTTATGTTTTGTTTTTTTTTTTCTGTGTGTTTTGTTTCCTTGAGAATCTTTGGTTTCTCTTCACTGCCCCCCAGGATTTGTTGCACAGTGAAAGTTTTGTTGCATCTGCAGACATCCGACTCTCTTCTGCTTCTCTCTAAGTTCAACAGACGTGAGTATCAATCTGAAAACAGTCGTAGAAACTTGGGAAAGATTGACATGAATGTGAGAGTTTTGAACACGGAAGCCTGAAACGTATGTTTAGACTTTATGTTAAATGTGGTCACTTGAACATGTGTTGCCCAGAGCGGTGTGAAGGAAGCTTTAGAGTCCTGCGGGTTACCTGTCCTGCAAGCAACCTCAGAGCCTCCTCCTGCTTCCTCCTCATTTGTGGAGTTCCTGGACAGCTTCCTCCGCCTCCTTCATCTTCTCCCCCTTTTCCCATGGAATCATGGGAAAGAGGAACAGCCTCTACGCCTTCAAAAAGATTTAGAACACAAACATGCTTAGCATCTGCGCTTGTCCTGTTGATTCAATGTGACCTCGCATGTCAGAAAAGAAGAACCTCAAAACATCATCAATGATAATAAAATAGGTTTGGAATTGAACTCCCTCAGAACAAACTCACATCTTGGCATTGTCTGGTTGCTACTGTTTGGCCATATGCGGTTTCTATGACAACTGAGTGCTACCAGGCGGGCTATGATAGCAGATTTTCCAAAGCCCATGTTTCCGACGATCACCACGCCTTTGCTGCTCGCAGGGTCGCTGCTGCGAAGACAGCTGTCCACTTCCTGAAAAAGCCATTCTCTGCCGGTGAACAGCCAGTCAGAGGAGAGACCCGGAACTTCAAAGTGGAGGGCCTTCAGGCTGAGGGAGGGGGTGAAGCGAACTGCAGGCAGAGTAAGACGCTCTGTCACAAAACCTGGATTCATTTCAGTCTAAGCATCTGCAAATACTAACCTCTGGAATCCTGCTGACTATAACTCCCAGAATTCTGTCTGGGCAGCCTGAGCGGCGTCCTTAAAGGCAAGTGTCTCTGCTGCTGATCAAGATACGCCAGATCTTCAAGGTGGGCTGAACTAGTGGCTGCAGAGAGAATGGGGAGATGAGGGGGTTACAGAAGCCTTTCCTGTGGATCAAAAGAGCACGCTGCCAAAACCCTCAGTCAGAAAAGAAGAAAAGTGGAATAATGGAACGATCACATTCATAGAAGATTCAGACAGAAAGAGTGTCAAAAGATTTCAAGACCTTGAAGGCGAGTTCTTAAAAGTGTTGGAGTTTCATTAAAACATCTTTTCTTAGAGTCAGACTGGGAATTAATGCTTGTAGAAAACCATTACAGAGAGGAATTTCTGTAACTGCAGCTGTGGAACAGTATTACTCCTCTTTCACCAAGCCTGAAGGCTGGAATAAGGTAATTGTGCTGAGATCCTGGTTTGTGCAAATTTCAAGCCTAGTAATCGATCATTTGGGTTTATGTATTCAAATAAAACTTCTTCCAAAGTTTTGCTTTTTCATCTGGAAAGATGGTGAGCAGTTTCCTGTTCTGCAGGTGAGACTCTGAACCCACCAGAGAAGCTTTGAAAGCTAGAAACTTTCTAGGGTCTGAGCTGCAGCTTCAGAGTCCATCATGAACCATGTCTTGTGTACCAGATTTTCCGCACTATAGCGCCTCAAAGCCTCGATTTGATATAGAAATCAACATTGTGCCTTATATTACCGAGCGCCTTACACATGCATTCATTCTGGTTGTGTTTACTGATATTGAAGCGATTTCGAGAGATACACGGCGATCTGCCAAAAACCTTTTTGTAAAAGTTCAAACAAGGTTGGGCGTTATTGTGAATACGCTTATTATGCTAACATATAGCAATGTCGCACTGTTTTTTTTTTTTTTACGTGTTCCTAACATGATGTGTTGGGAGTTAGCGTAGTCATATTTACACTTGTCTAAGTGGTATCAGTCTGTTTATTTATATGTTGTAATCAGGGTAGGGTGTTGTTGTGAATATGCTAACTACGCAGCTAACTACGCAGCTAACTACGGAGCTAACTACGCAGCTAGCTACGCAGCTAACTACGGAGCTAACTACGGCGCTAACTACGCAGCTAACTACGGAGCTAACTACGCAGCTAGCTACGCAGCTAACTACGGAGCTAACTACGCAGCTAACGTGTTTCATTTTACAAAACGAGTTCTCGACTTACTGTGAACGTCTGTAACAAAGTCTGGCTGACTGATGGACTTTGACTCTTTCGTCTCACTTATTGTGTCTTACAGTTCGGTGCCACTTCTACAGTATATGACATACTTTCAAAAGTAAACCATTCAAAGATGTTCTGCCTAATAATCCATTGAACCCTAAAGAGCGAAAAATATAGTTATCTGTGAAAAATGTTTTTCAGTATTTTAGTACAATTAACATAATTGAAGAAAAATAATAAAGTAACACTTCCTTAAGACAGAAAGATTTGTTTCCTTTATAGAACATTTACTTCAGAAATCCTTTTTTAGTTCTTCTTACGACAAATTTTCTTTGGGTTTTGCAAAGAAATTCTTTATGTTTTGTTGTAGTTTTTCAAACACAGATCTTTGTATCTCAGCAAAATTACACAAGTATAATAGATTACTTTTACTAGAAATGAGACCAGAATTCTTGTTGATATTCAAATTTTTACTGTGTGCTTGTCTAAGTTCATCACTAACGCTGTGTCACAAACCTCAGCCTCTGCAGAGGTGCTCAGATGATAACATTTATAAATCGGAAATCTGAATGGGCAGAAAAGAACATGACCCTGCTGCTTCTGGGGGAGTTTCTGTCATGTGTCCACCTGCAATCACAGCGCTCACAGAAACCTGGCCACTTCCTACCTGCCACCGAATTTGGACGAGGAATCGGGTTGAGAGTGACAGAGTGGGATGAAGCAGAGGAATTGGAGGACCCAGGTCCACGGTCCGGGTGGAGTTTGTTCAGGCTGTAGGTCGAGGCGGACAGGCCGTCATCCCCCTGGTACATCAAATAGTCCCTTACGCTGCCCCCTGCCAGCACGCATGACGAGGAAGTGGAGGGCGCCACCAGCCGGCTGCCCTGCTGCCTGAGGCTGCTGCCATGGTAACCGTCACCAACGTACTTTGAACCATCCTCCCGCTCTGCAGCCGAGTCAGCAGAATAACTGGTCAGGGTGGCTGGGAGGAGCAGAAAGGGGGAGATGTTTGGCGTGCTGATCTCCAGGATGGACTTTTGTTAAATATGTAAAACCCTCCCTGATCTCGCTCACAAGACCTTCACCTCACCTATGATGCCACTGTCTCTGCTCTCCAGCGTGGAGGTGGGGGAGGTAAAGGCGTGCTGGCAGGAGAGGGGCTTGCTGTTGGTGCTTCCCTCCCCCCCAGCAGGAGGCTGCAGTGTGGAGCAGGGGGAGGTGTTGCTGCTGGCCAGACTGGAGGAGGGAGAAATTCTCTGCAGGGAAGACGAGACAGAAATCCACATTTAACAAGAAGACTTGACAGTTCAAGTCAGTTCTGTTCATTTTCACTAAATGAGCAGAAATAAGTCTGTTAACAAAACGATAAAAAACACAAAGATTTTCTGAAAAAGCTTCTTCTGTCTCTGAAAAATGCTCCTGTTCACTCATTGTGTCCTAAATAAAGAATATTAACTGGAAATTGAACCAAACTGGATGAATGACTTGGTAAATGATTACTGTTTGCCAAAATGAACCAGCAGGTGCAGCTTCTCCACTTGTAGGTTTAAATCAAAGACAAAGCAGTACCACAAATAAAATAAATGCAGCCTTTTGCTTTCTGCTTCACTCACTCCAATGAAAACAATGTTTTTAACATGTTCTTGTAGCATCGGGTTCTCTGTTAGATCCCATCCCTCCTAAGCTTTCATCGAGGTTTCCCTATTGTAGCTCTGACTGTCCTCGCCATTTTCAACAGCAGTCTGGCTACTGGTGTTGTCCCTGCAAATTTTAAACATGCATTTGTTCTGCTTAAAAAAGCCCATCATGGAGTGATGGTGGAGGACCCAAGATGCAGGAGACCAGGCTTGTGATAGAAACTTAAAACATTTAATAAATAAACTGAAACATGACAAAACCATGGAAAAACAAAGCAGATGACCTGACAATGATCACCAGAAAACCACACACTTATATAAACTGAGGTAGATGAACTAAATGAAGTCAGCTGTGGAGGATTAACCTAAAACTAGTAAGTCTGACTTGGAAAACAGAACATGACAAAAGCATCTCAAACCCAGTCTAGACAGTTCTGTGCTGGCTAACTTCAGACCCATCCCCACTTTTATATCAACATGTGTAGAGAGAAAGTGGACTACCTGCAGCTGGAGACATTTTTGAGATCTCATAACATCTTTGAAGTCTTCCAGTCTGGTTTTAGAGCCTGGCACAGTACAGAGTCGGCTTTACTGAAAGTTAGTAACAACATCCTCTTGGCTTCTGATGCTGGAGATCATGCAGTTCTGGTTCTGCTGGATCTATCATTTGGCAGAGTTGATCATCGTATTTTAATATTGTCGTGCTGTGCTTCCCCGGTGATGGCAATTGCGCAACTCTTCACAACGTGCGTGGGGAGGGAAATCACTTGACACGACAAGCACTCTGAGCTGATAGATCTTTACTCGTCTTGAGCAGGTGAATACAGGTAGCGCTTTCAACAGCCACAGGGTTAATATCTGCTCGGGCTCTAGCTCGGGCACAGAACAGCAGAGAGTCCTGTCCATGCGATGAGCGCGAGCACCGTTTCTTCTCTCTTTTTCTCTACACCCCTTGTCTCATCTTCAAGTCTCGCGTCACTTCACATAATCAATAACAAAAGGGCCGCCAGGGGTTGATGTTATGTTGCAGTTACTACCTTACACTACCCCCCCTTTGGAGTACTGAGTCCCTTCAGTACTATGGCCCCAAAAATAATGAACAAAATAGAACTGAATTACTCTTGGTCTGATATAAGCTGAAATTACTGAACACATAAACAACTTTAACATTAAGTTTACCCAAAAACTTAAGTGGTTACTGAACATCAACAAACTCTATCCTTTAACTATTCTCTAAACCTTTCTGGGCGATTCACTATACGACCCCTGGAAGTCTTTGTTGTCTTTTCTTGGGTCTTCTGTTCTCCACGACAAGTTTCTTTCTTCTCTTTGTCCAACATGCACTGTGGTTCCCCTTTAGCTTGATCCTCTTCATAGTGTCCTGTTAGAAATTTCTCTGGTACCAATGACACCTCTTCTTCATTCGTTTGTAATCCTGCAGCTGTTTCACACTGCAGTACTTGGCTTCGTCTGCGCTTAACCCATGCTGGCATGATATCACTGTCATATGGCTTTAGACGATCATGATGCATTATCTTGCTGCGTTTTAACCCCTGAATCTCATAAAGAACAGGGCCACGGCATGCAGATACAATCATTGGTCCCTTCCATGGTGCTTGAAGCTTTGGGCTCAGACCTTTCTTTTTGGTGTCATCCTTTACATAAACCAGGTCTCCAACTTGGAATGCGTGTTCTCTGGCCCGAACATCATGCAGCTTCTTCTGACGTTCCTGTGTCATTCGTAGATGTCTTCTTGCATGGTCATGGGCATTTTTCATTTCTTCACTGAGATTTTGGAGGTACTCCAGAGTTTCTATACGGTCAGAATTGAGCCCTGCAATGCCAGTTTGTACATCTTGAGGCTGATGAACTTCTCTGCCAAGCATGAGTCTATTAGGTGTAAACCCTGTGGCAGCATGTTGAGAGCTGCGGTAGGCCGAAGTGAGCAGTGGTAAGTGCTCGTCCCAATTCTTCTGATTCTGATCTATATAACACCTAATCATCTGGAGCAGTGTTCGATGGAACCGTTCTACTTGGCCATTGGATGCAGGATGGTAAGGAGTTGTCCTCGTTTTGGTAATTTGCAGAAGCTTGCAAACATTCTGGAACAGCAAACTCTCAAAATTACGGCCTTGATCTGTATGTAATTCCAGAGGTGCTCCAAAACGAGCAATGAAGTCATACACCAGTTTCTTTGCTGTAGTTTCAGCGCCTTGGTCTGGTACAGGAAACGCCTCAACCCACCGTGTGAATTGGTCGATAATCGTTAAAATGTACTTGTTTCCAGAGCTAGAGACTGGAAATGGTCCAAGGATGTCTAAATGCAGCCGATCGAGAGGTGCTCCTGCTTGGTAATTTTGCAGCTTGGCCTTTATTGTGGAACTGGTTGACTTGCATGCATTGCAATACTGACATTTCTTCACAAATAGGCGGACATCTCCCCCCATTCCATACCAGTGATAACTCTGGCGCACACGTTCCAGAGTTTTTGCTTCACCTAAGTGACCAGAATGAGGAGGATTATGACAAGCCTGCAAAATGTCTCTCTGCATGGAAGCTGGAGCAAGTAAAAGAAAAGCTGGCTTCATGGTTCCTGTTTTTTCCCAAACATAGTGCAGGACACCCTTGCGCAACACAACTTGAGGCCAGCAGAGCCAAAACTTCCTCACAGCAGGGCTTTCGATCATCACTTCTTCTTTAGTAGGTAGTGTCGCTGACCCTTTCCACTTATGGAGAAGGTAGAGAATGGGATCAGCCTTTTGAAGTGCAGTGAGCTGTTCAGGTGTGACCGATTGTAGCCAGTTAACTGTTGGAACTTCCAACCCTGTGCTGGCTTGGCTTGTTTTAACTGGCTGCTCATGTTTACTGCCATTAGACTTGACACACCTCACTGCTAAAGGTAGAATGTCATCAACATCATCTTCAAATCTTGCCCACTGCTCCTGCAGTCTTTTGCAGTATCTACATCCATGACATGGCAAGTCAGACACATTCCTCCCAGCTTGATAACAATCACACCTGTTGAAGATTTCGCTGACCTGTCTTGACATAGCATCCGCGTTGGAATGACGGTGTCCGGGTCTGTGTTCAATGTCGAAGTCATACTGGCTCATTTCCTCCAGCCAACGAGCCAGCTGGCCTTCGGGGTGCTTGAAACGGAAGAGCCAGGCAAGGCTGCTGTGGTCTGTTCGCAAAAGAAACTTCTTGCCTAGTAAGTAGTGGCGAAACTGCCGTGTGTAACGAACAATAGCAAGCAGCTCCCTTCTGGTGACACAATATCTCTGTTGGGCTGGTGTGAGATGGTTGCTGGCGTATGTCAAGACACGTTCTTCTCCCCACTGGAGCTGTGACAGTACAGCTCCAATGCTGTGATTTGAGGCATCTGTATCCAGAATAAAATTGCCGTCAGGAATGGGGTAACAAAGCACTGGTGCAGTGGTCAACTTCTCTTTCAACTGTGCAAAGGCATCTTGATGCTCTTCAGTCCAAAGAAAAGGAACCCCTTTTTTTAGAAGGCAGTGAAGGGGGTTGGCTAACTCTGCAAAGGCTGGAACAAACTTGCGATAATAGTTACACAACCCAAGTAAAGCTTGCAGGTCCTTTTGGTTCTGGGGTGGCTCCCAGAGCTGTACATCACTAACCAGCGCGGGGTTGGGCTGAATTCCTTGACCATTCACTATGTGGCCCAGGAAAAGCACTTCATCCTGAAGTAAATGGCACTTAGATGGTTTTAACTTAAGTCCATAGGTATGCAGACGTTTAAACACCTGCGCGAGCTTGTCCAGACTTTCATCAACACCCCTACCCAGGACAATAATATCATCCAGGTAGATCAGCAGCGTTTCCCACTGGAGTCCACGGAGCACTAACTCCATTGCCCTCTGAAAAGTGCTTGGGGCATTACAAAGGCCAAATGGCATTCGTGTATACTCATATAGACCCCATCTAGTGATGAAAGCTGTCTTCTGATGGTCTTTGTCATTCATGGCTATCTGCCAGTATCCGGACTGAAGATCAAGCGTTGAAAACACAGTGGCTCCTCCAAGCACATCCAGACACTCTTCAATCTTGGGTAGAGGGTATGCATCTTTGGCAGTCAGGTTGTTGAGACAGCGGTAATCCACACACCACCGCACTCCTCCATCTTTCTTCCGTACTAAGACCACAGGGGAGGCCCATTCAGATGATGATGGTGTTATAACTCCAGCTTTGAGCATGGCTTGGAGGTGTACCTCCTCTTCGCCTTGAAATCCAAGAGGTGTGCGCCTCACTCTTTGACGGACAGGCTTGGCTGATCCTGTATCAATTCTGTGTGTCACAGCAGACAGATAACCCAAGTCTGAGTCATTCTTGGCAAACAGAGACTGATACGTCAACAGTAGCTGGATGAACCGCTGTTGTTGTTCTTCATTTAGGGTTTCACTGACAGCAGCTGCCAGGCCATGAAGATGCTCTGGGAGGTCAGAAGAGGTGACTACTCTCCCCACTACAAGTGACGGGCTCTTTCTTTCCACGTTTAAGTCAGGTTCTGCTTGATGTTCCCCTGCACATTCTAGCTCAGTAGGATCCGCTTCAACTAGTAGCCCAAGACAAGCTCCTTTTGGTAGTGCTGATTTACTAGTTGAAAAGTTGCACAGCCTGACCGGTACTCTCTTTTCCATAGTTGTAATTACACTTCCTGAAGCTATAGCTTCGGTGATGCTCATAGGTTCCAATACAGCTGGCATTCCTGGCCTTGGGTCGTCAACATCACCCCAAACTACACACTCAGATGATGCTGGTATGGTCGTAGTCTGTCCTAGCATCACTTTGGTAACATAATAGTCTGTTCCATCACCTCTCACAACCTTGGAGGGCACAAGCTCATTGTCAATAAAGACTTTGCCTCGTGCATGAATGACAACATCATGACACTTCATTAGATCCAATCCCAGAAGAACAGGGTCACGTATCGGGGCCACATGCACATCCCAGTCAATGGATTTGGATGCAATTTTGAAGTTGACATTTAAACCATGCTTCGCAACCATACTGTCTCCAACTCCTGCATTTAGAAGGTAAGTTTTAGATAGTTCCTTCTCATTTTCTTCGGAAAACTGTTGGAAAAGTTCCTCTGAAATTATAGTAGTTTGAGCTCCTGTATCCACCACAGCTTGTGTTGGGATACCATTTACTTTTACTGGAATCTGTAGGCTCTCCCCTTGGTTTTTGGTGCAGCCAATCTGTAGTCCCTGTTGCCGTTGACTTGTGTCGGTTGTAATTTCTAACCGTAAATTTTTGTCAGAGTTCCTCTCACCTGGGCCACGTGAAGCAGGCGGGCTCTTTGACCTGATGCATTCTCTTCTCAAGTGTCCGGACTCACCACATCTGAAACACGGACCAGCAAGTCCACGCGTGGGACTGGGGGATTGAGACCGTACTCGGCCAGGCTGCACTTGGTGAAGACTCAGTGGTATTTCAAACTGAAATGGGGGTTGAGTTGGTGTTCTGACTCTTTGATTTTCAGATTGAGTGGACTGGAGACGTTCAAGCTGTAGTTGCAGGTTTCCTACAATGCGAACCAAGTTCTCAACTTGATCTGTCAATGTTGCAAATTGAGCAGTAGTCACATACTGAGGGGACTGCACTCTGCGAGAAGTTGCAGGCAAGTCTTCACAGGTGTCTCCATCTTCAGCCCAAGAGACTCGCCTTGTCCTGTTCCTTGTATCAGCCTCCCGTCCAACAGTCGCTCGAAAATTATGCTCATGGGCCTCCACACATTTCTGAGCTTCTGAAAGAGAGCAAGGGTCTCGATTCATTACTTCATATGCCACCTTTTGGTTTCTCAGTCCTTTGAGAAAAGCATCAGTTGCCATCTGATCTTGAAGATCAAGGTCCACCCCTGGATAAGCCAAAGTAACCAAACGTCGGACTTCTTCTGCAAATTCAGCGGATGATTCTCTGCATTGACGAAGCTCTCCTAACTTTCTCCTCACGGTAGTGGGGGGGTCTCTTTTTCCAAAACGTTGGGTAAGCTGTTCCACCAGGAGAATATAATCCTCTCTTGTTCTCTCAGGAAGTGAACAAACATATCGTATTGCAGTCCCTCTTAAACATTCATGCAGCCGGTCCACTCTTTCCGCAGCACTCCATCCACATTTACGAGCTTGTCGTTCAAATGGGAGCAGGAACGAGTCCCAATCTTCATTTCCATCAAAGGTGGCGATCTTAGGTCTATACATTTCTTGTGAAGCGTGACGACTGTTGTGGCTAGTGCTACTGGATCTTTGCTCATCACGGCTGAGAAATGAAGGATCAGCCCTATGCTCCAACTCCCTAGCATCTTGTCGTCTGTTGTGATGCTCTTGCCTTGAGATTATTCTAGCAGGGCCAGAACTGGAAGCACGTTGATTGATGACATCCAGTTCTGCTGTAAAGGGACTGCAGAGTCGCTCTTTCTGTCTCGCAGAGGGCTCTGAAGCCAAGGGTGCAACAACAGGTTCTGGTGGTTGCCTACTTAAAAGGGGCCAACCTTCACCATATCTATTCAAAATGGCAGGGGATGCCAAATTTTGCTGTGCATGAGGTATTCCTCCAGTAATGTGTGTTAAAACAGGGGCCAGCATCATCTGTAGGTTTTTCGTCTGCTGGTTTTGATTCTCTAAAAATGCTTGTAACCATTTTGGGGCGCTTTCAGACTCAGGTGGGCTTGCTGTAGCTCCATGTTCTTCTTCTTCCATCTTGGAGGACTTTTAACTAAGTAATTTATTTATTTTTTTTATGTGAATATGTTCATTTGGAAATCTCCACACGCATCTGTTTAGTAATTCTTCAGCGTTTCCTCACATGCACAACAAAGTATGTAGGTTCCAAGGAGTGCTTTTTCCTGGTGTAATTTAGCCTCCAACCAAAAGGTGGCGCTAACGACTGCGGTGCAGGACGGACTCCGTGGTTAGCTTTTAGCAGGTATGTTTTAAGCAGATGTTTTCTGATTTTTGGACAGTTGTGGCAGTCTGCTTTACTTTTTCTTTGGTGAGGTAGATTTACTCACAACCGAAAGCTTTGAAGATCCCACTTCTGACACCATTTGTCGTGCTGTGCTTCCCCGGTGATGGCAATTGCGCAACTCTTCACAACGTGCGTGGGGAGGGAAATCACTTGACACGACAAGCACTCTGAGCTGATAGATCTTTACTCGTCTTGAGCAGGTGAATACAGGTAGCGCTTTCAACAGCCACAGGGTTAATATCTGCTCGGGCTCTAGCTCGGGCACAGAACAGCAGAGAGTCCTGTCCATGCGATGAGCGCGAGCACCGTTTCTTCTCTCTTTTTCTCTACACCCCTTGTCTCATCTTCAAGTCTCGCGTCACTTCACATAATCAATAACAAAAGGGCCGCCAGGGGTTGATGTTATGTTGCAGTTACTACCTTACAATATCTAGGCTCCAGAACCTGGTGGGTACTGCACTGGATTGTTCAGCTCATACTACACAGGATGGACTTTGTGTCTTAATCTTGATGGTTATAAATCTAGAACAGCTTGGGTGTCTTTTGGAGTTCCACAAGGTTTAGTTTTAGGTTTCTCTACGAACTGGCTTGTATCATTTTTGCATGATATTAAGGATTGGTTGGCCCCAAGTGTTTGGATCAAATCCCTTTAGAGAACCGAAACCCGGTTGATCTGGCTTTTTTTTTAACTAACTTTTTAAAGTCAACCGTTTCTAACTTGGGTTTTAAATGGGACAGTCTTTTTAAACTTGATCACCAGATCAACTTAGTGGTTAAACTGAGCTTCTCTAATCTTTGGCAACTTTCAGAGATTAAACCATTTTTATCACCTGCACATTGTGAGACAGTAATCCAGGCTTTCATGACATCTCGTCTGAATTACTGCAACTCTCTGTATTTTTAATCACGTCTATAACAGGACACCATCTCACATCTCGCAGCTTCCCGTCTCCTGGTTGGAGGACGTAAAAGAGACCACATTACGCCTGTCATGGATCTGTCAGCTGCTCCCACCTCCAGCCACCAGAGGGAGCCCTCACCTGAGTATTGAGCGCCCAGCTCCTAACTTCAACTCCCATCAGCCATTGCCTCAGTTTACTTCCTGCTCAGCTGTTTTCCATTGCTGTCATTATCCACTAGTGTATATACTAGCTCCAGCCTTCACTTCTTTGTGAAGTCTTGTTTTTGTCCAGCAGACAGTCTGAGCGTTTTCTCCTGGTTTGTCGTCCTGGTTCTCTAATCCTTTTTGTGTTTCATTGTTCGCCTGCCTCACTATTGTGTTTTGACCCTCGCTTGGACTCGGACTCGCGTATGTCTTATTCCTGCTCTCCTCCCTTAAAACATTTGCGTATGGATCCAAACATCTCAGCGTCCTCATTATGACGCTGATTTTAGCACTGCTCCACAGGCTGCCTGTGCATTTTAGAGGTCATTTTAAGATTCTTCTATTTGTTTCTAAGTCTTTACATAATCTTGCTCCACTGTACCTCTGAACTGCTTTCAGTATTCGCCGGCCTGGTGCACAGCTCTAGAGTGAGACCAATTTGGTCTGGATTTTTTAGTAGTGCGCCTAAAAGAAATCCATTGTTGCTCGGTGTTCCCAGCCTTTCTGTGGGGAAAAAAAAGAATCTCCATAACCTTGAAAGTCTCCTTCCTGTATGTGTGTGCAGATATAACACACCTCAAATAAGACTTATTGTTTCTTTTAATTTTTTTTATTTTATTAGTATGCATATCTAAATAGTTCAGTTTGGGTCCGTGTGCACGCACTCTGTGCGCACGCGCCTGATGCTGGCGACAGTTTGAGTGAATGAAAAAAGATCTGTTAAATCCTTAAACACTGGAGCTACATTCTTTCGTCTACCATTACTGTAACCGTTAATGCAATTAACGTAACTCCAGCAGATTCTGAAGCAAAGTAATCTTGCAGCACTGTGCAGTTGTGAAGTGTTTGTGTAATCCATGTTTGTCAGCAGATACTGCTGGGGAGAGAAGCAGCTTTGCACGCAGCACTCCATGTTAGTAATATGTTGCATATCGGTGGAAAGCCAGAAACGTCTCCACATCAGAATCAGGTGATTGTTTCACTGTAATCGTGTGAACGGTTAAGGATTTACGCCAAGTCAAAAAGCCAGTTATTCAGGTGTCACTGCGACCTTATTGGTGTAAAGGGTTACCTACAGTGGCCCTGAAGGTTAAATCACATAAACAAATCAACGCAAAACATTATAAAGATCACAATGACATTAAATAAATAAATAAAATAAAGCACATTGATAACTTGTGTGTAGAAGTCTTCCTTTTCTTTCTTCAGTTTTTAAAGTCTTTCTGTCTCAGTGAAGATCACTACCAGAAACAAATTCTTAAACTTAGGGGTTTAAAAATGCAATTCTCCATTCAGAAAATGATTCTAAATATATGAAAGAGTAACTGGATGGCTGCACTTGACATGCTACTGCTAACGGCAGTTTCACACTGGATGCGGCGCTGAACGGAATGCGCGTGGTCTCCGCCTTCACTTGAAAATCACACCAGATGAGTATTTGCCACATGGCAAAATTGCTGCTTGAGAATAAAAAAGCTGAATTTTTGATGGCCAAAATGCCGTTCTTTATGCCCCATTTCCTGGTGATTTATGATACTTTCGCTTGACGCCTGTCCAAAAAAGTGTTCATTAGCTTGACAATGAAAACTTTTGGCAAAAGTTCCCACATGCGGCTGGCGTGTGGGAAATTTTGCCCACTAATAAAAAAGCTTTTAGTTACTTAGTAGAAGCAACAGTTGGCAGGCCACAAGCTCCCTGCTCCGCTTCATTCTGATCCATCCACTTGCACACAAATAAATCCATGAATGTCTTTGTTTTTTTTCGTCTGAGCTGGTTTGTGGCTTAGAACTGTACGGCTGGACAGCTCCAACAGATTACTGCTTTTCATTTTGTTTTTCCAGTAATGTTATGTTGGGTTTGTGAGGGGCTGTAAGCTAGCAGGAGACAGTGGAACAAAAGATGTGAAGTGTTGACAGACTTACACCGCGCCTGCAGTCCTGCCCACAACTCAGAGGTGAGCTTCTAATGAACTCCTGCCGTTCTGCAGAAACTATGTCCTACAAAACAACTCGTTTTTTGTTTTTATCTACAAATGGCATAATTATAATTTAAAGACCACTGGGAATGTTTTTTACAGTAAATCTAAAGATGATCAGAAAGGGACGTGAACAAAAGGAGTTGAACGGGGGGGGGGGGGGGGTGTTGTTGTTCATCTACGAGATGGTTATGGGGCGCAGCTAAAGAAAATGAAATTGTACTCCTAGATGTGTGACAGTTGGTGATAGATTAATCGTTTTCTTTGTTTCTTTGTTCAAGAATACTAATAACACTTTACAGATGAAAAGAAGAGTCAAAATGATTAATTCTAGTAAGAAAGATTATCATTGTCCTGTGGTGAATGCTTAGCTGGAAATTACGCAGTGCACATTATTGCAAATACACACACTTATTTCTGTTTATCTTAGCTACAGGAACATGATCACTAAGCTCTCTCAGTACTGTTTAATTATATATATTAATATTCTTCTTAGTCTTTTCTGTAGCTGGATGTGATAATCTGGTAGTGGGAAGAGGGGCAGCCTTGGGTAAGACAAGTCTGCATAAATTCTCTGAGTGCTGAACAATCAAAACTCAAGCTAGTTACTACACGTGTGTTTGCACATGTGTGTGTTTGCACATGTGTGTGTGTGTGTCCATGAATCTCACTGAACTGTGTAGTAAGCAAGTATTCCACTGGTGTCAGAAGTGGGATTCTTTCTCATTGATTATTGCTTTGTGAATCCCCATTAGCTGCACATAACATTTGCAGCTGTTCTTCCAGAATTCTACAAAATAACCCATTAATTTCTTGCATTACCCACAAGGTTTATTAATCCACAAAAAAGTTGTAAAACTGTCTTTCCTGTGGGCTTTAGTTTCAATGAGTGGAGATTCTTCATTGTGATGACTTTGAAGCAATACACTGCTTTTATCCTGGATTTGTTCAATAACACAACCACAGAGCAGACATTTTCGTTGTTTGGGTAAAAAAATGTTTCAAGCCAACCTTGTATTTTTCTATACAGCAAGAGTTTTGTTTTCATGTTTTTCACACTCAAACTCAAACTTCTCTCATCTTTTTTGTTTAGAGCATGGAAAATATTTTCATCTGGTCAAACGGGTGAGCAGTAACTAAGGTGAGATAAAATCCTTGAGTGTATATGAGAAGGCGTTGTGGCGTTCAGAACAGGAAGTAGCCACTGGCTGTAACGGCTGAACGCTAGGAAAATGGACAACCTAGAGACAACTCAGAACAAGGCAGTTTGCTGCTGCAGTTTTATTTATAGCTTTGGATGGTGGTAGAGGAATCTTTATCTTCCTGAAGGGGGCAGTAGAGGAAAGCAGGCAGTAAGAAGCATCTCTCATCTCAGCAGGAATTGATTTTGACTTGTAGTTCAGATCCCGGTATTGGACCGGCAACCCTTCCTCTACACCCATTGCACCACAGTCTGTGAGAGTGGTGACTGATGGTGTCAACCTACTAAAAGCCTGAAGACAGTTTTGCTGGCAATGAACAGAAGTGAACTGGAGTTTGTGTTTAGACCCGTTTATTACAGGGTTGTGTTTCTCAAGCCAAGGTAGCCTGAGGATGACAGGAGAACTAGGAGACTCAATGGCAAAATTGCGGAGGGTCTCATGATGGTGACTGAAGTGCCCTGGGTCAGGAACCGGATCTGACCTGACCCCAGGGGTCTTCAACACCAACGAGACCTTGGTGTCATCTGACAGATATAAGATTGGTTGTTGCTGTAGAAACAGAACGCACTGCATGAGGAACCCCACGCACTGCTCGGGATCCCTGTTTTACTTTTCCGGAAGCGCCATCTGCGGTCCCAATGTGTGAGCAGGCCTCAGATCGAAGGGCGCTGCCGATGGCGGCGGCGGGACTGAAGAGGTCGCAGACGAGACACTGCTGACAGGTGGGTTGAGCCACAGGCGTGACATTACAGAGGTCAGTTGTCAGATGAATTTTTTAGGCTTCTGGGGCTTCATTTAAGATGATTTGAAAGCAGTAGAGAAGAGGGATGTAGGACTGAACTGGTCCTCTATGACTGTTGACAACTGTGATTTCCTCCAACAGGTTTTCCTGGGACGACTTACGACACAACTTCCAAAACTTTTGTGGAGGAACCCTGTTTGTATGTAAACTTACTTGTAACTGTCACAGAAACGGGGAGACAGCTGGTTCCACTTGCAGCAGGTTTATTTAGCAAAGTCAGGCAGGAAGCAGCCAGGCTACACTATAAGTCCACAGAGCTAAGTCAAAGTTCAGGATCAGGCAGAAGGTCAGGGCAGGCGGCAAGGAGCAGGGTCGGGAACGAAGCGGGGTCGGGAACGAAGCGGGTTCGGGAACGAAGCGGGGTCGGGAACGAAGCGGGGTCGGGAACGAAGCGGGGTCAGAACAGATAGAATGCTTGGTATGCTGGCAGAATGACACAGGCATTACTTCACACTGAGTGTGTGTCTGAGCTGTGCTTAAATGGCTTGGAGGCTGATGACATGAGGAGGATCAGGTGTGGAAATGGCTGCAGTCAGTACTCAGGTGATGGTTCTCGCTGATGACCAGAGGGGGAGACAGAACGTTGCCTCCTGACAGTAACATTCAAGTAAGTTTACTTGAACTTGTTTGAATTTTTTAGAAAAAAATTAAAAAATATTTGATCAAACTGACAACACTTCAAGTTGCAGAGAACAGAGAGGAAGTCGCCACTCATTTAAAACATAAAATAAAAAACAACAATTTTTTTATCCATGACCGGGATTTAGGCCGCCAAGGCACTCGCCCTCGACTGCCACCCAAACCACATTGCACCAGCCCCTTCACAGCTCTCCTGCAGGTGGTGGGCCCACTGGGGAGTGATCCCACGTCGATCCTTCGGGTTTTACCCAACCGGGGCCCGTGGGAGGAGCCCCGGCCACCAGGCTATTGCCTGCGAGCCCCAACCCCAGGCCGGGCTCCAGGGTGAGGCCCCGATAACGCCAATCTCGGCCACATAACATAATCTATGTTGTTTCTTATCATGAAGGAGTTTGTGAACCGCTCTTTGTCTGGCTCGTCACCCAAGACCTGTCTGCCATGGGAGACCCTACCCGCCGTTCGGATGCCCTGGACGCCTCCCTAGGGAGGGGTTCTGGGCATGTACCACTGGGAGGAGGCCCCGGGGAAGACCCAGGACACGTTGGAGAGACTATGTCTCTCGGCTGGCCTGGGAACGATCGCGGTCCCCCAGAGGAGCTGGAGGAAGTGGCCGGAGAGCGGGAAGTCTGGGCATCTTTACTGAGACTGCTGCCCCCGCGACCCGGTCCCGGATAAGCGGAAGAAAATGGATGGATGGACAACCATTTTTTAAAGAAACTTTTTCTAAGTAACTCTTTTATTGATTTTGTTCTCTACTTTTGGTGTTTTCACACCATCAATGAAGTGTTTTATTTTCTTTCATAGATAAGTTGTTTTTCTTTAGAACAGCAGCACAACGCTGTCGTGAAAAAGCTCCCTGCAGCTCCATAAGAAGAGCTGTCCGTCAGTCCCATGTAGTCTAAACCAGCTCAACATTATCACGTTTTTAAAGATAATAAAGTTGCAAAAATGTGATTCATAAATGTTCTAAACATTGTTTTTGTGTCATATTTTCCTAATTCTGCCAGCAGATGATTATTTTTTTAATGAAATTAAATGTTTGTATGTTTTGGATTGTAGTCATGATAGTAAAAAATGCAGCAGTCTCACGGGTGGAAGGGGAGTTCAGCCCGACACCGGCTCCGTAACGTGTATTATTGTGTATTTATGTTGTATTTCCGGTAAGTCCGGTCGGTGAAAAGCGGGTGCGAGTGTGTGCTCTCCCTGTGTGTGTGTGTGTGTGTGTAGGAGTGCTTGTATTGTGGACAGCAGAGGAGCATGAAAACGATTCACCAAAAGAAGTGGAATGTTCGTCAAAGTGAACATGAATTCATGATTACATCACACACGGATTCTTTCCTGCGAGGTACTAAATGAAACTTTACTTCGTCATCAGAAAGTAGGCGGCGATTGCTTCACTTGTAGGCGGTGAATTTTCACCGCTATAAACTACTTTTGAGGGCCCTGATTACACATTAATTTTATACAGGAATATCCAGAATTATAAGAGCTCCATTAGCTGGAATAAATTTTAATATGCAGGATTCCTGCAGCAAAATTCAGGCCGTGCCCTATGACCAGTTTTATGAGCTCCAAAATTTCAGGGTTTCCACAGTTTGTTGGGACAAGACCAGATAAGATTTTACAGATGTACTATACTTATTCTGGTTATATGACCCTTTATCTTGATTTTGAAACAGGCTTTAATTTCAAATCTCCAGTAACTTGGGTGTGTTTGTGACTCTGTCAATTTTTTTCTGAAAATAACTGGAACCAAAACACTGAGACGAGCCCACCGATAGCCATCAGCAGAACCACTCAGTGTGTAAAGGTGAGATGCATACCTGTTCGTCATCTTGAGTTTGACGTGAAGAAATGGGTTCTTCACTGACCACCCGCTCCCCTAGTAAGAAGCCCAGCCTGGTCATGAGGGCGTCTGCCGCCTCGTCCACCGAAGGGGGCGGTCCTAGCTCCTCTGGAGCTTCTGGGCAGGCAGAGAAGAGAAAGAAATGACGTCATATTTGGTTTCTGCCTCTGGGCTCAGGCTTTTAAAATCAGAAGCTTTGTGACTTAAACCAGAACAGTTTCATGACACAGAGGTTCCAATGGAACATCTGCACTCAGTCTGTTCCCATCATCAGTCCAGCTCAAGTCCCTTTAATTATCTGTCTCTGTCCAGCATACAGGAAGCAGTGGTAGATGTTTACTGAGTGATGATCTCTGCAGAGCGCACAGGTTCCACTGCAGGCAGCTTTCATTTCAGCTAAACAGATGTTATTTAAGCATTTCAGAACAATGTGAATATTTTACTCAAAGCTACAGGTTGAATGAAGTTTGAGAGTTCATTTTATTGCACGAAGAACTATAACAAGAACAGCCTTTATGCTTAAATATATTTTAACTTGTTTATAATAAAACATGTAAAGTGAGAAAGGTTTTTGATTGAGCTTTAGGTCATGAGATCCAAAATCTTTAAGTTTGGCTTCTTTTATAGCTGCCTGTTTATTGTACGACCATATAAAGCTTTAAATGTTCAAGATTCAGCATTTTTTAAGAGTAAATATTTCTAATTTTACAAACAAAACCTATTTTTTCAGTTAAACAACGACAAGGAAACATGGAAACATCCTAGTTTGTGTCAGGAGGCACATCAGGCATAAAACCAAAGACAAATCAATCAATGAGAATCACAAACAGGACGGGCACCTTCATGTCGGTTAGATTCAGTTGACATTTATACAAATACAAACAAACACAAACATACACACACACGCACACACATACATTACACAAGGAAGGTGGGACTACTGATCTTCTGTCCCCTACCCCATCCCTGATGGAGGGAACAGGGCCTTCAGCAGTGGCGGCCTTGTCTCTTGGGTGTCGGCCTCCAGGGCCCCACGACCCCCTCTCCACACAGAGAGAGGGATCCCTTAGTTCTCTGGCAAGTCCATCAGATGGGATCACATTCCATCTGAGTCTGGACGGTGTCTGTGTTTTTATGGTGCGGGTTCTGGTCCTTGCCCTCGAGTGCTGGCCCCCTTCTAAATTCCAACATAAAGAGATCCTGGTCGAGCTATGTTCTCAGCACCTTTCGGGGACCCCCACTTCTCTTGGCCCTCCTCTAGGTGAGGGTGGCTGACCCCTGCCATGTTTTCTCCTATATATATATATATATATATATATATATATATATATATATATATAGTTAATGTTGTCTCTTCTGGACCTCCATATAAGACAACTCCTGCCTGATGATGTGTTGTTTATCTTCATTAAAAAAGAAGAATTCCACTCAGGGGTGCAGGGGTGATTTTTCAACATGCAACCTCGTTTGCAGTGCATTGTGGGATTTGTAGGTTTTGGGAGAGCATCCAGGTCAATCAGATATTATCAACTGGGCCAAACATAATTACAGTTATATCTGACTTGCGGGCCCTCAGTTTGACATATGTGCCTCCAGATTATTCTGGTAGTTGGTGCTTTAGGACATAATCTCTCCTAAAACTAAAACCATAATCTCTAATTTTCAGAACATTAAGTTTCTGTGCAGCTGTAAAGCTCTCACTTCCAGGCACCAAGATCTGATGGAGGCATGTTTCATGTTCCAGCATTGGGACCTCCATCTGCTGAACCGTCACATCAATGACTATGAAGCTGAATGCCTTTAAAGAAACACAAATACACAGGGAGTGTTGGAGTGTACACATGCAGATCATGAATTATTCCCAAACAGAAGTCTTCACTCCCCTGACCCAGAAACCCGTTCATGAGGCCGCAGGGTCCGCCTGCTGCTCGCTCTGACAGCCTATAATTACAGAAACTGCTGACTGCTGGACATCGTTCACTCTAGGCTCTGCACACACAACCACATACAAACACGTGCACGTCTCTGTGGTTAGTCAATGACAGGGTGGCTGTGTCATTTTTAGAGAGAAGTCAATAGCTAAGATCCCGCTCTGATTCTTTTCTGTCCAAGTTGCAGATTTCCCATCAGTCCTTTTGTGTTATTTTCCATTCCTTACTTTCTGCCAGTCTTCCATCATTTCTGATCTCTGTTCCCATTCTCTCTGAAATGCACTGCAGTCTTTCTTCAGTTCTTCTGTCTTCTCATCTGTATATATGAAACAGCAGTTGTCCTCTGTTTTTCCTTTCCTCTTTGTTAAATACATTTTTCCTCATTTTTTTTTCCATTTCAGAGCAGCTCATTGGTGTCAGGACTCTGCCTCCAGTCTCCTGTTCCTGTGATGTCATTTCCGGGTGAGCGTAACCAGTGTTTGGTCTTTGTCTTAGTTGCTCCTGTCATTGAGCGCCCATTTTGCAGATAACTTAGTGTTATCTGGTTTTGTTTTCACACTGGCACACACTGTGAAGCCTCAACACAGAGCGTCACATCAGGAAATAAACCTGCGGCTTTATATCCATAACATATCTATAATTACAAGTATTCTAAAAAAAAGAAGATCAATATTTCTGCGATATTGTCAATCATTGGTTTTCTTTAGGATGCAACTCCTATGATAATTGAAGGCCTGCTGTGGATAATGATTGCGCTTTTGTAACACTGAGATCCGGCCAGTGATTATTGTTTATGAGACACACTGGTGTAATTTAATTAAAAACAATAGTTTTCCATAAATCTCCTATGAGTCTCTCTGTATGGAGCCTGCAGGATTCATGCCGCTGTAAAGACTCGCAGCACAGTTTGAACCACTTCATGAATCAGTCCGGCGGCACAGCCAGGCAGCAAGGCTTCCTTTGCCTCGACCCACAACGTCACATCACTACTCTTAGCTGAGCTTTGCTCCTGTCTGCCTGTCTGTACCAATAAACCTGCTGCAGGTGGAACCAGCTGTCTGCCCGTTTGTGACACATAGATTCAGGAGCCATTATTTCATTTGTGTCCACCGGGGTTTTTATTATGTATTTTTGCAGATTATAAGCAGTAAAGAGATTTTTTACATGATCTGAGACTCTGAATGAAACATGATGCAGTAACAAAATGGTAGCCAGTTTCGCATTGAGGAAATGGATTGATTCCTTGTGATTTTGCTCTAGATCAGTGGGTTCAGCAAGTCTGTCTGCACATTATTTGTCATATGTCTGTAAAAACAATAAACTACAGTGGATGAAAACATTTGTTTAATGTCTATTTTAACATTTGCACACAAAGACTAGAAGCATCTGCAACTTAAATCAAAAGTCTATCCAAAACCTATCATGAACAACAAAACCTAATCAAGCATCAGATACACAAGCCCAAGGATGTTCTCAGACTGGAAAAGTTTGTTGGTTCGGACAGATTCCGCTTAATTTGGTCCAGATTGAGTCCTAAACCTTGCATTTGGTCTGTGTTCAGACTGCCTTTCAACAGGACATTTCTGTTTTGAACTAAAGCCTATAAACAAAATCACATGACTAAAGATCCCTGCAGTCATTGGCCAGGAATTGTGAGGACAAAGCAACAAGAGAAAGAATAATGGAAGTGCTGCGTTTTGTAATCCTTGTCGGGATAGTTCACTGATTCAAACTTTATATTTAAGTGACGAATTTTGAATGTCTGTATCAGCGTCATGTTAAAAACTTTTCTCTGCTACTTTGGTACAGTGGAGGCACGCTGTAAGGCAATTACTGAGGAGATGATTGCTAAGAAGGTACGCTTATAGGGTTACTGTGATAGATTGTAGGGAAAACAGTGTGAGGCAACTTGTATCACATTAAAAGTTCTTTTAAATGAGCCTGATTTTGTCTTATCACATTTCATTGAGTTCTGAAAAATCAAACTCTGGTTTGCTTTAAGCAAATCAAATATGTCCTGTCTGAGTACACCCTAAAGCATATTAAAGGGTTAAATAAGTATCTGATCTCACAGATGTGATGTGCTAATCTGCAGAGGCGCTACAAACCACCGCTAAACATGTCGAAGGTTGTGAGCCAGCAGAACGCTGGAAAGGGTACAAGAACATTAAAAAGAAGCTTTGTGAGGAGGAGACGATCATTCAAGATTATAAAAAAAAAACTATTTGCTAGCCTGACTTCATAAACAACTTGACTTGACAACAATGATGCTGTTGTAAAATGATATTGTTTTTAATACCAAGAGATTTTTAATTTGACTCTAACTGAAGCTGTTTCATGAGTAGCATCAGTTTTTTGTGTTGTTTTAACTTTTTTTTTGGTCATTTTAATCTATTTTCAAAGTGTTTTTAGTGGTATTCTAATTATGATCATGCCATTTTTAAACAAAATTTAAATTAAAAAAAACTGTGTTATTTTCTAGGACATAGTTTCTGCAGAGCGATAGTAGTTCATTAGAAATTCACATCTAAGTTTCATCTGTTCCAAGTATCCATCTGTTTACACGTGCTCCTGTTAACTTACAGCTTCTTACAACCCCAGGCTAACAATACCAGTGCAACAGAAATGATGAGCAATATTGGAGTTATCCAGCTGTACAGTTTTGATCAAGATTCCAACTCAGACAAGGAAAACAAAGATAGACATGGATCTATTTATCTGCAAGAGGACGCATCAGAATGGAGTGGAGCAGGGACCTCAGCATATTATCTACGTAATAAATAAGCTTGTTTTCTCTCCTTTTTTTTAATCTTCTCTTGACTAACAATTATTTAAATAAAGAAACAATCTGAATTACAATTTATTTATTTTTTAAATTAGAAAATTAAAAGCATGTCTCAACTACTTATTAATGTAGTTAATTAAATGTAGTTTTAATGTAAAAATGTAAAAAATGTATATATTAATACAAAATAAGTTTTATGTTATTAATAAAGTTAATAAAAATTGTCTTATATCATCAGAAAAATACCGTAACACGATAAAACTACCAAAAACACTATTTTCATTGGAGTCGGTCTTTAAGTCTTGATTTTTATGAGTTTGACTGCAATGTAGAAATTATGTAATTTCATGTTTTCTCTTGTCATCTTAAATATAAAAATGAAGCTGTAATTAGAATGAAAAAAGTGTGCTGCAAGTTGCTAGTTGCAAAGCTTGCAAGTTTTGCAAGCTGCAAAAAAAGGACACATACATGATAATTTCTAGAAAAAATGAAGCATTTTTAAAACGGATTCATGTAAAGTCATGCAAAATTACTGATAACTGATTTAATTTCACTCTTTAAAAAAAACTAGAAGTGAGAGAGAAAAAAGTAGGTCCTAGTGAAATTATCTACAGTCTTAAGGAAAAAATGTTATAGAAGTGTAAAAATTCAGCACGTTGTAAATAAACTTTTATTTATTTTTCTTTGGAAGTACATTGGGTACGGAAAGTATTCAGACCCTCATAAATTTTCATTGTTATATTGCAGCCATTTGCTAAAATCATTAAAGTTATTTTTTTTTAAATGTACACACAGCACCCTGTATTGACAAAAAACAGACTTTTGACATTTTTGCAGATTTATTAAAAAAGAAAAAGTGAAATATCACATGGTCCTAAGTATTCAGACCCTTTTGCTTTGACACTCATATATTTAACTCAGGTTCTGTCCATTTCTTCTGACCATCCTTGAGATGGTTCTACACCTTCATTTGAGTCCAGCTGTGTTTGATTCTACTGACTGGACTTGATTAGGAAAGCCACACACCTGTCTATATAAGACCTTCCAGTGATGTCAGAGCAAATGAGAATCATGAGGTCAAAGGAACTGCCTGAAGAGCTCAGAGACAGAATTGTGGCAAAACACAGATCTGGACAAAGTTACAAAGAAATATCTGCTACACTTAAGGTTCCTAAGAGCACAGTGACCTCCATAATCCTTAAATGGAAGATGTTCAGGACGACCAGAACTCTTCCTAGAGCTGGCCATCTGGCCAAACTGAGCTATCGGGGGAGAGGAGCCTTGGTGAGAAGTAAAGAAGAACCCAAAGATCACTGTGGCTGAGCTCCAGAGATGCAGTCGGGAGAAAGTTGTAGAAAGTCAACCATCACTGCAGCCCTCCACCAGTCGGGGCTTTATGGCAGAGTGACCTCGATGGAAGCCTCTCCTCAGTGCAAAACACATGAAAGCCTGAATGGAGTTTACTAAAAAACACCTGAAGGACTCCAAGATGGTGAGAAATAAGATTCTCTGGTCTGATGAGACCAAGATAGAACTTTTTGGCCTTAATTCTAAGCAGTATGTGTGGAGAAATGCAAGTACAGCTCATCACCTGTCCAATACAGTTCCAACAGTGAAGCATGGTGGTGGCAGCATCATGCTGTGGGGGTGTTTTTCAGCTGCAGGATGACTAGTTGCAATGGAGGGAAAGATAAATGCGGCCAAGTACAGGGATATCCTGGACCAAAACCTTCTCCAGAGTGTTCAGGACCTCAGACTGAACCAAAGGTTCACCTTCCAGCAAGACAATGACCCTAAACACACAGCTAAAATAACCAAGGAGTGACTTCACAACAACTCTGTGACTGTTCTTGAATGGTCCAGCCAGAGCCCTGACTTAAACCCAATTGAGTATCTCTGGAGAGACCTGAAAATGACTGTTCACCAACGTTTACCATCCAACCTGACAGAACTGGAGAGGATCTGCAAGGAGGAATGGCAGAGGATTCCCAAATCCAGGAGTGAAAAACTTGTTGCATCTTTCCCAAAAAGAATCATGACTGTATTAGATCAAAAGGTGCTGCTACTAAATACTGAGCAAAGGGTCTGAATACTTAGAACCATATGATATATCAGTTTTTCTTTTTTCATAAATCTGCAAAAATGTCTAAAATTCTTAGTTGTTTTTTTTTTGTGGTCAATATGGGGTGCTGTGTGAACATTAATGAGGGAAAAAGTGAACCTAAATGATTTTGGCAAATGGCTGCATTATAACAGAGTTCAAAATTTCAGGGGTCTGAATACTTTCCGTACGCACTATAAAATCTGTCTGTTTCCAAAGCATCAGAGAATATCACTGTATACAATCTCTGCAAAAAAAAAAAAAGATTTTAAATTTTTTTTTTTTTTTTTAACTTGGAGAAACGTATTTAACTAGTTATCCTGAATCTGCTTAAAACCTTTATTGAAACTTCAAAATAAAGAACAAATAAAATCCTCTGAGGATGTGATTCTGTTTATTTATATTAACTGGGAACAAAAGGTTAAGCTTTTCAACATTTATAGAAACTGTGTTAATAATTTTCTTCAGCTAAAACAAAGACATCCGACTGTACTGCTGCCTCCGTTATTATTTGTTTCTAGCTTGTGGGTTTTTTCTCTTCTGTTTTCACCTCTGAAGCTTTTTTCTTATGCTATTTCCTTTTAAAGTTTCTGTCTTTTGTTTTCTTTTATTTGTGAATCACCTTGTGACTTCTGTCTGTAAAAAGTGTTATATAAATAAAACGTAGTTACTTACTAAAAAACAACACAGAGGCGTTTTGTTTTGATCAAGTTCTGGATGGAAAGGCTCGATTGCAGTTCTGGGGAAGCGACTGTTTAAATTCACTGGTTCTGACTGCTTCATCGGAACCTCTCAGACTCTTTCAAATCAACTGGTGATTGACAGAAGAAACTTTACATCTAAGCCCCCACTCTCACCTTCAGCCTCCTCCCCTCTTCCTCCTCTTTGCTCTCCTTCAACCGGGTCATCCCCCCAGCCCCGGCACAGCTGAGAGCTCCCTTGGTGGGCCCGACAGCAGCACAAGCCAAGCAGTGAGCGCCGCAGCAGAAACATGGCACGGGCGACTCCATTGGCGCCACAGCCGTTTGCCGGCATCCACGCTGACTGGCGGGGGGACAGCTGCCGCTCTCCCCCACTAGTCCTGGGGAGGGCACAAGTTTTTAACACACCCGCTGCGCACTCCATGACAGGCGAGACGTCCTGATTGGCTCAGCGTGTTTCCATGCACAGTAAACAAAATCAGTTCCAGTTGTGCTTGTCCAAGTCAAAGTTTCAGACATCGCTTTGTTCCTGTGTTGCTACGGAGCTCCTCCTTCAGCAGAACACACAAAGGAGAGGTAGAGGAGGCAGAAGAGGAAGCATGAGGACACCCAGACGCTGAGGGAAGCCAAAAACACGCTCTAAGTTTGCAGAGCAGAGCATTTCCTACATGCTCAGCAGAGCCTCTTTGTTGAATCTCAGAGAAGAGACGCAAGTAAGCTGGGAAACCTGATCCAGCAGAGTTCCACCAGGCATTCCCCCACACTCCTCCACTCCCCAGAAAACAGCAAAGCTGCACTCAGTTAGAAAACTTTGGTCAAGTTTCAAGCCTTTAAGGAGTCAGAGAGCAGAGGGTCCATATCTGCTCTATAAGGCAGCCTGCTTCCTCTGAGGGCACTGAGAGTCACAACCTCCCCCTCCGAGCCAAACAGGAAAAAAGGAAGAAAAAGAAGAAAAAGGACACACACACATGCATGGAGGAGGTCTGCAGGAGGAGCCAGAGGAGCACACTGAGGGGAGAGGGACGTCCACGCAGACAATCCAGCCTTGTTTCTCCAACAGAAGAAAATTCATGAAGCACAGAAATGCTGCCGTCCAGAGGAGCGTAGATGACAGAGGAATGTAATCCACTTATCCAGAATATGTCAAACATGTGCTGCTCAGACCTGATAACAGAAAACTGCCACCACCAGCACGGGTCAGAATGACCCCAGCACAGGATGTGCTTCCTGTGTTAGCAGGTCCAGAACTGCAGATCAGAATCAGAAACACTCCCGTATACACAGGTTACAGGGGTGCATGTGACCCTTTAAACAGAAAATGAGATGTTATCCCATTTTATACAACATCTGTCAGACAGAAATGCACCAACTCCAGTTATCTCTGCTTATCCCACGGTACGGGTGTTCCAGTCACGTAGCCTAAATGTTCTATGTTATTGGGCTGGATTAAATGCCAGTTGGTTACAGGAGCAAGAGAAACTTGATCGAGAAGTTTCTAAATAATTTTATTATTAACAATGAAAGAAATGATTGATGATTAATACATTTAATGATCAGAGTTCAATGTGGATATTTGTCAATAATTTGTACAATTTTATATTTTTATCTGGGAAACTACTTGTGGACTTTTTTCTTAAAACAAAATTGTGCTTAATCCTCTGGACAACATTTCCTCTAAAATGATAGAACATGACGTTCAACATAGATACCACTTTCCTCCGCTGCTGCAGAGTGAGGTCAGTGCAGGCTCTGTTGCCACGACCATGACAACGTTAAAACGGTGAAAAATGTAAACCTAGAAAATAACAATATTAAAGTACTAACAATTGTTTTAATATTTCTTCCTTTCATAAGTGATCATGGTATGAGTGGGATGGTGCCTTTTAAATAATGATCAGAAAAAACATATGTTGCTTCCGCAAAGTCCAATCATTTCTGATACTGACACCTTTTCAGGCATTTTCCACAACTTATATAATCATGTGAAACATCACTGCATACACAAAGATCCGCTTTTTCATTACTTTATGTATTATTAAGATAACAAGCAGTGCAAGAAAACATGTATTGCTGGTGTGAAAAAATGCTTAAAGTTTGCAAAAAGCCAAAAATTTGTGAGTTAGTTGGTTTCTAGTCAGCTGTTTTTTGATTTTTTTTAACAAATATGTGCACATTCTGGTGACTTCATCATCTGTCCTAAAACTGTATTTAAACTGCCAGCAGATGATGAAAGGCTCAACACTGAGGTCTGATTGAGAAGAGACAGCCGGGGGAAATTCCTTCTGATCTCAGGCAGCTTTAATGAAGAATCTGTGGTTTTTAACAACCGGATGAGGTGTTACACAACTTTTTCCTCGCTGAACGATGAACAAAGCATCTAATTTGATGCTTTAAGTCATGTAAAAAAACATGGAAAAAGCATATGATGGGAAAACTCATAGATCTGAAAGTAAACTGATCTGGACCTCATGGGTCTCCTGTGAGAAAGGTGTGGCTGTCACTGCTTTAGGACAAGTCCTCATACCTGTTCTCTTGGCTGTGCGGTAGTTAAGGTGGGGGGAGGAAGGAAGAGAACGGGTGAGTCCCTCTGTGGTCCGCACATCCGAACCCTCAGAGTCTGTGCTGCTGCCCCCTCCTGGAAAACAGAAGGATTACAGAGAAGTGGCTGGTGTTCAAGGCTGGACAGCCTGACTCAGCAGAGACTCACCACTGGTGATTGCCTTTCGGTTCTTGCCCCCCAGGAGCATCTTCAGGCTGTTTCGGAACATGGCAACTCACACTGGCGAGTTGTGACCTCCACTTCCTGTCAAAAGCATAGAGAACAGACAAAGTGTACATCAGAGGAATGGTCATTGGGGTGACATGGCCCTCCCAGCTCAGGCAGCAGAGAAAATGTCATTTCTATAAGAAGCTAGGCAAAAACCTGTGAAGTTCTGAAGCCTCACGACCTCTAAAGCTGATCATTTTCATCCAGCAGGTTTCTTTAGCCATGTTTACGTTGATCCAGTAACTGTTTCTAGACAAACCTGCTTGTTAACAAGGTTCCTGTCATTGGTTTGAATCAGTTTTGGCATATTAGTTGATTGTTCCTGAGCACCTTGAAGGCACTGCCACCCCATAATAGTTCCTCTGAAATCCCATAATAATTGTTTCTCATGGGGTGGGGTGGGGGTGGGGGTGGGGGTGAACTCCATCTTTCCACCAATTAGACTTCACCCTTTACCAGAGCAGCACCTGTTCGTTTCAGTCTTCAGACAGCCTTTGTTGAGGACACAGGCTTTGTGATTCATCCTGGAGTTCTCCTCTTTTCAATTTCCTGAAAAATCATAGTCATGCATCCTTTAGAATGTAAATTTACCTCTTCATGTGTTTATTTAGTTTATGGTAATATGTAAGCTGTTCTGTTCAAATGCCACTCAAAGTTCATCTCCATAAGAAATTGTTACAACTGAGAGGAATTTTGAGTTTCATTAGATTTATGTTCGGGTTTGTATATGCCCCGTTTTATGGTGTTGTGCGGTCCGCCACAGATGCATCACCACGTTGCCCTTCGTACATTATAGTTATAATTTTGATATTTAGACGAGAAAACAGCAGGTCTTCATTGTATCACGTTAACATGTATGTTTATATTTGACAATATCGATCCTGTTTTTTTATTATTATAATCACTTATAATTTTTTCTTCTGATAAATAGAAACCGTGAATACCATGAATAATATGGAACCTAAGAACAACTTTAAACAAATAAGTGGCAGGAGTGTGAATTGACGTCTCATCATTTGTTCTGGCTGGACAGCCTAGGGAGATTGAGGATTTGAATCATCACTTAGGCAAACCGCCTGTGATCCGGCATACAGTTTGGGCCAAAAATGCTGCCTGACAGCACTGATGCTGCACGTCCCAACCCGGAAGCAGCGGGTCTGAGGCTGATTCTAACCAGGACAGAGAGGGAAGGGCTTTTAACAGCCCTCTGCAATTGAAGCAGATGGTGCAAGCAGGGGATATTAACTGTCCATCTACCTGCCAATGTTACATAAATATTCATATGATTAAATTCTTCTTTTCATTCTAATACTGGACTTATTTTCTATGAGGAAATGTCCAAGTAGCCAATAAGCTAAAAGCTCCACCCCCACGTAAAAAAGATGATCAGCTCTACAGCGAAAACATGAAAACGGAATTGAAACTGAAAACTGAGAACTAAAAGGAAACAACAAACAAATAAAAAAGTGGAAAATACAAATGTATTTCTTAACATTTTGTAACAGTTTTAGGTTTAAATATTTATTTTTATTCAAGTTGTAAAATTGAAATAATTTTTCAATTTTTCAATATTTCTTTCAAATTTACATAATTCTTCTTTTCAAATATTACACGGTTTACAGCACAGCCTGAAACTCGAGCCTTTCTCTTTACATGTTAAAATGTCAGACATGTTCTAAATGCTTTGAGAATGGAAATGTAACATAAAAAAACTATTCCCTATCAAAAATATTTGTACTTGAGTGGCATATTTGTTCTATATGTCAGCTGAATAGTCAAATTCATAGTGAATTCACAGTTACACTTTCATATGTAAGATTTTTATTTTATATGGCAACTTTGCTGCGTAATTCCAGGCCTTGAATAGTATGTCCATAAATAGTTTTTATGTTTCCTCTATTCAAACAGAAATGCCTTAGACACTTTACTTTTTTGAAAATTTTCCGATTACATTTTTTTTAGAAAAATGCAATTGCATCAAAGTAATTTATTAATGGTCTGAACACGTCTTTACTGTCATCTAACTGTAAACTGAAATTCAAACATGCTGAGAAAACTAGGACAGATTTAGTAAAGATTTCCTAATTCTGTCTCCAGATTATCATATTTTATATTCAATCAAAACAAAAAACGCCTGAAAACAGTAAAATGTTTCAGGTTATTGTCATTATATATTATTATTGAAATTAAAGCTGCAGCTTTAAGGAGGATTGAGCACAACATCTGACAGGTCAGTTTTCAGTGTAACACGGACTCTGTTATTCTATACAGACGCTGCTAAACCAGTGGATTCAATTCTATTATTTAAAAAATACAGTTTTTATGAATGTCCTATGAGTTGATATTGTTGCAGGTCTCTAAAAAATACTGTTCGACTTTAACACGGTCCTGATCACACAGGACACACAGAACAGCGAGTTAGCACCATAGCATTAGCGACTAACAAGCTAGCATCATAGTCTTAGTGTCCTGCTGTTTTGTTTACCTCGTGTGTAGACGGTAGAGAAAAAGAGGACAAAAGAAATTCAGACGAAGAGCTATTAAACATAACTAAGTTTACACAAACATTTACTCTCTGTGTGGTGACTAACCCTCTAACTTTTACTCGCCAAAGAGGAGAAAATGCTCACGACTAGCGAATGTTACTTTTGGGATAGGCTCATTTTACTTTTGAGATAAAGTACTATTGCGATAATGATAGCTATCGTTTTATCCCTCAGCCAGAGTTTGACTCCAGCACAGCAGATCTGTGTCACCCCTTAGGGACAAACAACAGCAACAAAGCTCAAACCATTCACTTACTCCTTACAGCTCCCCAAGTAGCAGAGTATGTGATATCATGCAGAATCCTCCGGATGCTGAGCCCTGCCCCCCGCAGCGACAGCCCTGGTCAGGTACAGTATCTGCTTCCTCCCTCGTGTGTGAGCACGCTCTGTTCTGCAGCCTGAGGGGTGACCTGCTGTAAAATCAATGCTCTCACAAAGGCTCCTCCTCCCTCTAATTTTAGCACACAGAGATTTTGCACACACCCAAGTATCTGTCTGATATTATTGTTGTTAAGAAGCCATCATCAATGCTTAGTAGTCCTTTGATGTGTCTGTCTGTTACCGTTCGTCTCATGCTGGTGTATGAGCGTGTGGATGAACCGCCAGGTTTGCATGCCCACATCAGCATAAAGCGAGATTTTTACTCTGTACAACCAACCAAAACCTGAGTAGACACACAAGGGATGGAGGACCCTTCAAAGAGCAGTCCTTCCCTGATTGGACCAGAACATCTATACTGAATCATTAACACGGGGGTCTGTAGAACACTGGCTTAAGCCAGTCTGTTGTTCTTCACAGCCAACAAATGAGCACTGGTGCCTGAGACCTGACATTGGCTGTCCATGGTGTGTTGTCCAGTCATCCACTGTTTTAATGCTTCATACAACAGTATCAAAAGGTTTAATTTCTGAATGAAACGCTGCTTTCCTACTCTTCATCTTTATTAATTGAGTTTAAGAAGCAGATAAAAGTCAAGATTCTTTCATAAGAAAATGTACCCCAAACCCTGTTCTCAGAGGTTCCTCCCCCAAGGAAACGGGAACAGGAAACACTGTCAACTCTTCCTGGGGTTCTGGCACCACAACAAGAAAAGAGAACCCAGAGGCCGGCTTGCAAATGATCTGCAGTGATCAATAAACATGCGGTAACATCAATGACATAGCGACTCATCAATCACACAAGCGACTGGGGGTTAGACCACAACGTAAACCAAACCAGAGAAAAAACATAGTGGAAAATACACTTATTTTTCTATGTGCTTACAAACCCGTCTTCTTTTTGGTGATGTATGGTTAACCAATGAAAAAGAATACTGCCACCAATTGTTTGAGGGTGAAACCCCCATGCTCATGCTTATGATCAATATGGACACAGTGAGCACTCGACAGGAAGGAGTTGGATTGGGAGATCCACCAGGATCTAGCAGGGACAGGTATTAACTGACGGTGTAACTAGAATGATTCTGTTTAAGTACATGAGTCCTCTGGTTTTTGGGTGTTCTCCAAAAGCTTTGACTTCACCTGAATATTAAACCTAAAAAATAAAAGACTGAGTGTCAGAAAACTCTGAGCTCATATGAGGAGAAGGTTGAAGTAATGCTCTTTGACTTAGCAGACTGTGGTGCCCTCTCTGAGGAATCTGCTTTCATGTTCCAGATCAGAAACCTGTAGTCAGGTGTAAAGATTGATCCTGATTTCCACCTTCACAGAAAAAAACAAAGTTGTAGAAAATGAATTTTTCAGCATAGAAATAAAATGAAGTATCTTCTGGCCAGACGGATCTTAAAGACATACGAAATAAAAAGTAGTAAAACATAATAAATCCAAGTATTAAAGAATGCTTAACCTTTGTTGATAATGACTTTTTGTCTGACATATATCCTTCTCATGGCTACAGCTGAGAAAATTAGTTTAAAGATTCCTTTATTTGTGTAAAGAACCCTATGGTCTGGACCTGCTGTGTGTTTGATCAACTCCAGCCCTTCTCCATCCCTGCTCGATCACTAAGAATCAATAACCAGTGTTTTTAGATAAACAAAGATCCATCGCAGATGTAAAGATGATCCTGCATTTCCTGCTCTTGGTCTTAAACTTTTAAAATGGACAATAAATATCAGACAAATCCCATGGCTTTGAGTGTTTTCATTGTCTATCAAACCTTCTTTATTGTTTTATTGTCGCAAAATGTTGAAATCAGTCTATCCACATGTTAAAATCTACAAACACAGAGCCGAACTTAAATATCCATTTATGAAAAACAAAAACAGCTGGAGAAGATGATGTTTCCCATGAACTCTTCCATTAGGAAAGTTTCTGATGCCTCCACTGCTGCCCGCCTTCATTTTATTTGAGCTTATTTTATTGGCTTTCATGGAAACCCTTTGAATTAATGGCTGATTTAAAAAAAAAAATCTGAAGTCTATTGTAAAACATAAATTAGGTTAACAAGTGAGCATTTTTGCTCAATCAAACCATGAAACGTACAAGCATGTAAAACTGTTAAGAGAATTATGGGAAATGAAGAGTTGCTGCCATCATCCTGTAGTGAGGAAACATGAGTCAGCACCAATGTGACACACACTCACCCCCCACACACACCATCTGTCATCAGTAGCTTCATCTGACCTGAAACCCTTGAGTGTCAGGTTTTTCTGTAGTTTGTGTGTATGGATTTAGGATGAAATCATAACCCCAGATTTCCATATCAATCAAAGTGCAAATTCACACATCTATCCTCCAACCTGAGTAGACTCTTGAGCAGAACTTTAGGTATAACAAACCCTCCAATCAGGAGGAGCGGCTGGTTCAGTGGAGCAATAGCATACGGGTGAACGGCACAGATGGCCGACCCACTTACAGCCAAACTTGCTTTTTCTATTGTGTCTTTCATAAATGCATGCAGACAGATGCCTTCTTAAACTGAAGCAGGTTTCAACGTTCCTCTGAACAAACACAGTTTCACAGCAGACAGTTACTTTCATGACTTATTTCATTTTGTTGATACCTATATGTGAAGATTACTTTAAAAGAAGTAAAATCTTGAGAAGTACGATCACTAAGATTGTCTTATTGTTCCATATCTAACACCTGAAAGAGTATAGTGTAGCACTATCAAGTGCCCTGGATTTTAACGCAGTTTGTTCACGTGCTCAGTACTTTTTTTAATCCCCAAGATTACATCACCCATTTACCAAAACAAAAACCCAATGAATATGAACATTTACAAAGACTATTAATGAATCCACTGCGTTATGAAGTTAAAAACTGCATTTTTAGCATTGAAGAACTGGTTTTTGGCAGATACTTCTGGGAAATTTCCAAGGCACTGGATTTTTGGAATAGTAAGTTAAAACACTCTGAAAAATGGTAAAAAAATCAAGGACAGTCTATGACAACTGGACACAGTATCCCCTCCCGCCTCTCATTCTAAATAAAGATGCATTCGCATCGAACGCGATTTCGGGTGGCCCACCCCTTTCTCGCCCCGCTTGTGTGCCCTAAACTCGCCGCCTCATTCGCGTGTGGGAGGAGTTAGCAGCTAATGTTTGTATCCAAATTGCTACATAAAGCTAGCAGCTAATGTTTTGTTTGTCTGATTGTAACATGAAGCTAGCAGCTAATGGTTTTAGCCTGATTGCTACATGAAGCTAGCAGCTAATGTTTGTAGCCTGATTGCTACATGAAGCTAGCAGCTAATGTTTCGTTTGCCTGATTGCTACATGAAGCTAGCAGCTAATGTTTTGTTTGCCTGATTGCTACATGAAGCTAGCAGCTAATGTTTTGTTTGTCTGATTGCTACATGAAGCTTGCAGCTAATGTTTTTAGCCTGATTGCTACATGAAGCTAGCAGCTAATGTTTTTTTTTTTTGCCTGATTGCTACATGAAGCTAGCAGCTAATGTTTTGTTTGCCTGATTGCTACATGAAGCTAGCAGCTAATGTTTTGTTTGTCTGATTGCTACATGAAGCTAGCAGCTAATGTTTTGTTTGCCTGATTGCTACATGAAGCTTGCAGCTAATGTTTTTAGCCTGATTGCTACATGAAGCTAGCAGCTAATGTTTTGTTTGCTTGATTGCTACATGAAGCTAGCAGCTAATGTTTTGTTTGTCTGATTGCTACATGAAGCTAGCAGCTAATGTTTTTAGCCTGATTGCTACATGAAGCTAGCAGCTAATGTTTTTTTGCCTGATTGCTACATGAAGCTAGCAGCTAATGTTGTGTTTGCCTGATTGCTACATGAAGCTAGCAGCTAATGTTTTGTTTGTCTGATTGCTACATGAAGCTTGCAGCTAATGTTTTTAGCCTGATTGCTACATGAAGCTAGCAGCTAATGTTTGTAGCCTGATTGCTACATTAAGCTAGCAGCTAATGTTTGTAGCCTGATTATCTCATTTACAATGCATGGGATACACAGATGATGTTTAGAGATCAGGTTTATTTATTTCAAAGAGCTCTACAAAAACATCAGTGATCATGTCTCCATGTTTGGGTTCATAAGAACATTCAGTCTCCCTTTAGCTCCAGTGAGTTTCTCTCCTGCTGCTTTGTCTGACTGACGGTCGCTTCTGCGGTGTTTCCGTCTCTCTCTGACCGAGCTCAAATGCTTACTGTCGCGCATTAACATGAGAGAGCAAAAATACATTTCAGAGTTCAGATTTCTTTTTAACTCTGACCAGCTGCCACAGCCACTCAATTCACGCCACGTCGCTCAATTCGCACTATTTCCAGACTTTTGCACCGCGTCAGCCGCACAATTTGCACCACAGACCCTCAATTCACATCTAAAACATTAACTTTACATTGAAACTGGCCGCCTCTGCCGTGTTCAGTGTTCAGTGTGTAGACACTATTAAAAGAACCAACTGGTCCCAGAAAGTCTCAAAGTCCCAAAATCAGAAAAACTTCTGTAGAGAAATAGACAGTTATTTCAGTCATTTTATTCGTCAGAATAACCTTTCTTGTTCTGATACATTTTTAACATGCTCTTGCTAAACACAATTTTTTTCAAGATATTGTTTTTTTTTATTGCAAGTTATAAATTGACCAATCAGATGCCTCGATAAAAGCATGTAATGCCCGTTGGCCACACCTCAAATTCTTTGGAAGGGATAGGGTTTTCCAACAAGCTCACTCCTGATTAGCAAGAGTGGTTACCATAAAAATGGTCAATCCCCACTTACTAACATCGTCTGGTACCAACACGGCAACATCCGTATCGCGGAAAAATTGTGACAGAATTGACTTAATTAAGGTGAGACATTTGCTACTGGTGATGTCACAGCCGCTTTGTCCTCTATATGTCAATGTGGAAATGTAAAAAAAACTCAGTCCTGTCTGTTTCCTGACCATTGACTGTATAAAAGAACTAGACTGAGTGACCCCGCCCCCCTGGCATTCCAAAAGGAAGTACCAGCCAGTTCGAACAAGCCAAAATCCCATAGATTCTATAGAGAAATAAACAGCAATTACTCAGTCATTCGATACGTCAGAATAACCATTCTTGTTCTGACACAATGTTTTTGTTTACTCTAATTTTCTTTTCATGTTTGTTTTTCTTTAGTGCAAACATTTAAAGTTATAAACTGATCAATCAGATGCCTCAATAAAATGCTTGACAGATACTCAAACCTTCAGGTGGTAGGGATTTGAATTTCCAACAAGCTCCCTCCAGATTGTCCAGAGTATTTGCCATAGAAATGATGACTCAGATTGACTTGGACCAATCACCGCTTACTGTCATCTGGTTCCAATGTGGTGACGTCCGTTTTGAAAAAAAATGGTGACTAAATTGACTTCATTTGGTTGGAGCTGGAAGTAACTCATTTTCTTTGGATGACGTCACACTTACTGGCTCCAGTTCTCACATACAGTCAATGCCAGAGTCCAATGAAATATCTGAGAGGTCCCAAAGCATGCTGGGAATGCAGTCACCCAGACTTTCTTTTGATGTTTGACTGGAAAACCTCTTTTATCAGACACCTCTCACTGTTCACTGTTACCAGGCTGCCCACTTTGCCAGTGAGCCCCAAAGCCAGCAGCAACATCGCAACAAACTGGGTAAAGAGACACTTTCAGACACAGTAAATCCAGAGCACAAAGGGAACTTTATTTCCTGCTCTCTTGTGCGTGCCTGCGGTGCTGTGAGTCATTAGCAGCAGCTGAGTACAGATGCTGTTCTGATTGTACACACACAAACACATTGTGCTCTTATCTTAGTTCCTCAGAAAAGCCCATGCTGCTTCCTGAAACCGGTGAGGGCTGCTTCAGGAAGGCACTGAGTGTGTGTGGCCTCTAAACAGCTTCCTACACTCTCACCTCCCTCTCTTCCATCTGACTGGGAACGCTGCTCTGCTGAGCCGATGCCTCCAACACAAGAAGACCTGACACAGATTCTCACACAACGTTGAGCCTCAAAGACTGCCGCTAAAGGTACAAATCAAAACCTAAAATCTGGAGCTGAATGAGTTCAATTTCAGATAAGTCAAGCTTGTTTGTGTGGAGCTCCATAGGTATTTGCTTAAGTGTAAACAAAAGACTGCCATCCACACAAACCTGGATGGGATTCAAGATTGACAACTTGTACTGGATGAACTCAGCTTTTACCATTAAACCTTTAGACAGCCGGGACAGAAACCCCCTATGATCTAATGACGAAGGATGGATGGAACCTAAACCAACATCTCTGCTGTCTTCTAGAGGAGGCATGTGGGTGCAGATGTTGTTTTTGACCATGCAGGGTTGAGACTGGCTCGATGATGCATGAAGGACTCCTTGCAGGCATTTTATGACCCCTTTGATGTAGTGCTGATGCAGCAGGCTGCTGAAAGACAAATTCATCAGATCATACTCTCCTGTCAGGCAGAGAGAACAACAGCAGACCATTAAATTCCACCACGCCCATTCCAGAGAAGGTTCCCTCCACAGGAAGTGAGGGATGAACGCGCTCAGATCTGACACTGATCCCACAGAGGGCTCCTTTGTTAGATACCGTGCTGTCAAGACAAATATAGCTTCTTCTGTTCGTGTTCTGAGCTCAGAATAGGAAAAAATCCAGTTGATTGGAAAACTGGTTTAATGTATTCCAAGAGTGTGTTGAGAATAAAGAATGTCTCTTCAAAGGAACACATTCTGTCTTTCTCCTACAGCAGATTTGGTGTCCTCAGTACGGTGTGCTCGGGTCAAGCAGAACGGTGTGCCTTGCTGTCTTCTCCTCAATGCAGTCCTGACTTACACACGTTCAGTCTGCTCTGGTATTCTGGTGATTAAATGTCATCTGTAGGAGCCAAAATGACGTTCATTCCCACATTTCTTTGTCTACTTTGAAGTTCGTTTTTGATTTGTTAATTCTCCACACCTGGGTAAAAGGTTAGATAAGCACACATTCACTTGCACTCTGTAAGAAGGAAGAGGAGAGAGCTTGAGATGTTTATTTATGTTAACAGCTATTATTTGCTTTATTTCTGCCAGCAGTTTATTTTGCAATCACGTTTTTCTCAATTCATTCAAAGTCCTCTGATTGATTTCTATAAAGGAAAACTACAGAATGGACTGTGGCGTATTTTTAAGACAAGTGCTTCAGACATTAAACTTAACCCATCTGCTCCTCAGGACGCTTCAACAGAAAGCGCCATCCATCCATCCATCCGTCCATCCAACCATCTATCCATCCATCCATCCATCCATCCATCCTTTGAACCTCCTGAATTCCTATGAGGTCGTGGGTCTGTTGGAAACAACCCAGCTACTGTTGGGCAAAGCCGGGGTTGAACCAGAACCTTTTTGCTACAAGGTGAAAGCGGTAAGCACTACACCACAGCTCATGTGAATGCATGCTCCACCTCGTTTTTCCCTCATACACCTGTGCCTGGACCACTGACTGTATGAGAACTGGACTGAGTGCGTGAGATGTGATGAGACATGGAAAATGCCTTACTTCCAGCAAAAGGAAATACATTCAGTCTGCCTTTTTTGCGATACGGACGCCGCCATGATGAAACCGGATTTTTGTCAGGTAGCAGTGATTGGTCTGAATTAGTCTGAGTTATTGTGTCAACGACATCCGCTCTCGTCAATCAGGAGTAAGCTGGTTGGAAAGCCACACCCCTACCACTTCAAGTGGGATCAGGAGAATCTGTCAATCAAACGTTTTGACTTGGAGGTGGGGCCAACTGGCACCACCTACTTTTATTAAGGCATTTCAGCATAAAAAAGCGGATTATCAAAAACATTTTATGAAGGTCTCAGAGTTTGTTCTGACCAATAGAATGACTGAGTAATAACTGTTTATTTCTCTATAATAGCATATAGAATTTTAGCTTCTTGCAACCTGTGGGTACTTCCTGTTTGGAACGCCAGGTGGGAGGGGTCACTCAGTCCAAATCTCTTACAGTTAATGTCCCAAAGACTTTCTCACAAACAGATCAGAAGTGGTAAAAATGGGAACATGAACTCCTCCACATCAGCACTGCATACTGACTGTACTCCTGTGCTGCTCCCGGAGCAGAAGGAGCTTCGGTGAAAGGGTGGAGAGGGTCAGCCCTTCCTGGTCCCACTGTCTCCCAGAACTTCATAGGGACTGAAAACGCCAGAGCTGGGGTGGAAAAGTCATAGAGGAGGCTGCACTTCATGCTGCTTGACCCTGCAGAGACGACCACAATCGTGACTGAAGAGGAAAATCCTGTGGTCTCGTGGCAGAACAGAACCTGGAGGTTTGGTTAAAGTCTAATTCTCTCCCCCCTTCGTACCTCAAAAGCTTCTGGATTTGAATTTAAGAAACTGGACTGATCCAAACATGCCCAGAACCTCAGAATAAAAAGTTTGTTCTAAACAAATTCAGTCAACATCCAGACAGCAGAGACAACATCTAGCAGTGAGCCTCATGGTCCAGTTCTGCCTCCCTGCAGTCCAGTGATGTGCAAGTCAACTAATAAACTAATGAAGGATGTGGTGATGGGGGGTTTAATCAGAGAGGGATAAAACCTCCACAAAGACACGCAGGGAAGGGCAGATTACTGAGGGATTACACCCAACAAAGAAAAAGAAGTGCCAGAGGCGAAGAACAAAAACATGACTGCAGCTCCAGGTTTATCTGGAGGCTTTCATCTCCCACAGAGACAGAGGAGTCCTCAGAACCGGTCCAACAGAACCACCAGACATGGTTCCTGAAGGATGGCTGATGGATACCGTCCCAGTGGGAGCCAGCAGGTCCGCCAATCACAGATTTATGGCTCTTATACAACCTCAAGCCCGCATGGTCCAGGTTTACTGGACCAGAACCTCTGAGGTTCTGAAGGCAAATTTTTCTTTGGATCTGCTCTGAACGCGTTAACTGAAACCTGTGAGGAGACCAGGTGAACACTCCTGCGCTGCTGCGCGTGACTGATGTCTGCCGAGAGGATGGGCGCGCACGCGCGCACGCAAGGCGAAGGTTAAAGTCACGCCGCGACATCAAGAAGAATCTCCTCCCACGGGCACATCCGCATCCTTCACGCATCGTCAGATACACGCGCACACGTGCGTGGGGAGTACCTCAGCGGCGGAGAGCGGCTCCCTCGCGGTTAGGTTCGAGTCCAGCCGAAGGCGTCATCCCAGAAGCACCGACAGGAGACATTTCCGATCATTCCCAACCATCCCGGTTATTCCCGGTCATCAGCGAGCGTCTCCTTTGACGGTTCCACCCTCCTGCTGTTCACGGAGGGGCGTGAAAGGCACTCGTGCGCGCGCTCAAAGGACAGCAGCGGGGGTCCCGGTCGCACCACAGACAGAGCTGCGCACGAGGTCACCTGGTGGCCGGTGGGAAACCTGCAACCGCTGTGACAGCGCGCGCGCCGCGTGGGAGAACAATGACGTTTGTTTGCGCGAGCGCTCACAGGCACTGAGACCACGCCCACCCCGGGGAACACGAGCATCTGCTGTTCTGAGAGAAGCTGGGTTTGTTTTCAGCCTTTTGTTGTAGAGAACGCTGCTTTATGATTAAACAAAGAACTGTTTATGTTTTCTACACACACCGCAAACAGAATGTTGCAATTTAACACTAGAAAAACAAGCTTGGCTCATGTTAAACTTTTGAACATCACTGCTTTGAGCAACTATAGTGACATCAGCTATGCTATGGAGAGAATTGAGAATCACTCCGATTTGTGTGCGCGTAATCCTTGATTTGTGCGTAAGTTTGGATTTGTGCGTGCGTAATTCTTGACTTACAATACATTTTGTGCATGAGTACAAAAATGACAACATTTAAAAAATACAAAATATCATTTACACAGGCAAAACCTAAAATGACAACAGCTTGAAACCAACTGAGGCGCTGTCGGGGCAGGGGCTGCAGAGAGGAAATGTTCAGTTCTGGATAATATTTGTATTTTTAATAGACAAGTGCTTTAAAAATCATTAATTAGACTTTTTTTGTATTTATTAGCCAGCATATCTGTTTAGGAAAGTTGGAAAAAGTCAAGTTGCACCAGATATTATTCACAATCTCAGTTCAGAGCGGCTGATGATCCAGCAGCATTTAAACGCATCACTTACGCCCGAATCTGAGACGTGAAGAGTCTCACATGAGATTTGTGTGTAAATGCAGTTTTGTGTGTGTGTAACAAGCGATGTGTGCATGAATCTCTTCATGTAAAGTGACTGACATCACACAGGGGATCCAGATTTTTAAAGTTAAACTATGAAGATATTTAAAAAACTTTCAGTCTACTACAACAGGAACATTTCATTTCGTTTAAACATGAAATTTTAACAAAGTTGAACATGTTTAATTGTTTGCTTATTGCACTTTACGGTCTTTTAATTTGAGCGTTTGTCTTGTATATGTTCCTCTCAGTTCTGCTTCTTGTCGTGGTGAGTGGATTGATAAACCAAGACAATCCAACATTTAAAATTCTAAGGTAGAAAAATGTTTCAATGTGAGATTTGTAGATGACTTCTGCTGAAGTGTGATTCAAGAAGTTTGGCAGCTGACCTCCTTCCTCATCTGACCACTTATTAGAGTGAAAGGGGGGGTCGGCTTGCGAAATACCTTGAGGGGCCGAGACACTTGCAGTGGTCCCCCTCCCATGGTTTCCACACAGTTTTGCCAGAGTTGATTGACAGCATCCATGATCTACCACCCTCAGTACTTCCAGCTCCACTCTGTCTTTCTTTTTTTGCTTTGTCTCAGTTTGGTTACTTTAATCTAAACTTCTTGTTACATGTTCATTGTCGTGATCATGCTATCAGTTAAAGGCTAGTAATTAAGACATGATCACACTTATTCATATTCATAAAAAGTTGATCAAATCCATATTCAATTTTAAAATCTGATCCTTTTGCTTTTAGCCAGCATCTTTTTAAATGGAAAAATTAATTACAGTCCGTCTCTTTATTGTTTCACAGACTGAAAGTTTTTTTTTTCCTTTTACAGAAAAAATGCTCAAACTTGTTTTTTTTTTCCTGGAAAGTTCAGTGTGGTTTTTCGTAGAGTACCGCTGGGTTTTCTCCGCCAGGATTCCACTGATGAAGCCAAACGGATCAAGGACAACCCATCTCTCCAGGACAAATTTCCTCCTGTTAAAGAAGAGCTGGTCAGGGAAAATGCCTCACCGTTGTCCGGCAGAGAAGAGGAGATTCTCTGACCAAGTGGAGCTCCTGGGAGAATACACACTTCAATTTGACAAGTTCAAGGGCAAATGTTTTCGTTGGCTTCTTGAAAATGATGTGGGCTATGCAGTTTACATAATCAAGAGCCAACAAAGAGACGAAGCAAAGGGACAAGTCCAGTTCCAAGGACAGTCTGATGTCCTTTGTCAAATACACTCTCAGCTTCAGTGAGATCCAGTCTCTCATTGACTTTGAGTCAAGACGGGTAGGCAGAGATGGTTCAGCCGCTGCACTGGAGGACGAGCTGCTGGTTGGCTTTGGCTCTCGAGCCAGCAGCACTTGGAGAGACATCTGGGAGAGCAGGAGTGATGGCTACGCAGCTTCATCCTGAAGAGAAGAAGTGCTGCAGGAACAAGGATGCACACGTTTGCAAAAACATCTGCAGAAGACGCAGCAGCAGGACTCTGCATCTCCCAAGGAATCATGCCAGAGTTTGGGTTAGTCCTCTCTGTTTTCTATTGAAATGATGATCACCCCAGTCTAGGATTTATTCTCATTAATGAAAAATAAAAGCTATAACTATATCTAATCACTGTGACACACATTCTTTGCATGACGGTAATGGATGAAGACACTGAGCTTGAGAAGGTTGTGCTGAACATCTCCCCCACAAAGCCCATCATACACGACTGTGAGAAAAACAGTTCTTTTTCCTTAAATCTCTTAGAACCAATTTTCATGTTTTTCACACTCTTTGTCTTACAGCTGCTGCATCACCACCACCATTATCATCTATTTCCAGTCCAGAAGTGTCCGCAACACATAGGTTTTTGGTCTAAACCGTTGGAGGACTGTGACCTGTTTTCTGAAGTTCCAACATGAGTTTCTTTTGTGCATTGACCACATTCTGGTCCTGTTCTGATGTTCCTCATGTTTTACTGACACTGAAAATGCTCGTGGAGAGGGTACGTTTTGTATTTTTTTCTCTCATTTGTATGAGAGGAAACAGATGCATGGATGACTAAACAAATGCATGTGTTTGCAGTGTGAGGTGGTAATTCTCCTGCTCTACAAACAAATAACTAGTTAACTAATCACACCAAGTTATGAATGTTAGAATGAAGACTAATGTTGGTGGTAATTCTTGTTGATTTATTGTTTTTAACAAATTCAACAACAGCAGCAGGTGAATTATCAACACTGTGTGAATATTAACATGTTTTAAACTTTGTACTAGAGAGAGGATGACTTTTTTTTCCTTCTTTTTCTGCAGTCCTGCCTGCAACTCTTTCCGTCCCTGTGAGATCGGATGTGCAGCCCAAAGGTTCGCTGACCCTGAAAACACAAACATTTCTGCAGTTTCTTTGTCTGGTTCTTAAAGTAGCCAACATTGACCTCTCTCCTCCCAGCCCTAAAGAAAGCTGTCCCTGTGCCCCCTGAACTGATGTTCCTTCTTCCACAGACAGAAACACCCCCACCCACAACTGCAGCCACCGTGTCAGGTGAAAACCAGCACATCTTCAGTCTCATCTGCTGCTTCTAATCACGTGAGCTGTGCAGAGAGATTTGACGGAAAGCTGAACACTGTCTGCTTTTATTTTAGAACCAGCTGGCTCTGATTCGCTTGCTGTGAGCAGCCAATCACAGCAGGAGATGACACCTGCTCTGAAAACACAAAGTTAGTGATGCAGTAGGAAAAATGCAGAAAGTCCAAAAGTGAACATCTTTCAAATCTACACTCTCTCCTTCCAGGTGAGCCGCCAGCTAACATCCACCACAATCCGCCCCCAGTACTTCCTGCATATGAAGACCACATCCGTCACTGGGACAGCAGAGGGTATGGATGAAGACAGAGCTGGAGTCCATGGGTCTTTGGCCAGCTTCTGTGCCTGTCAGGAACCCCATGAGGATGCGGTCATTGTGGCGTCAGCCACCACAACTAGAGCTGATTGACAGCATCCATGATCTACCATCCCCAAAGTACTTCCAGCTCCACTCATTCTTCATCTGGAAGCCAGACATGACCAAATGATGGGCAGGCTGAGGAACAATGACTGTTTTTCATGTCTTAGCACTTGTATTAGACCTCAGGTTGTGTCAGCAGGTAGACCAGGTGTGATAGTTGGGATCACTGGGCAGAACTATCTGCTGTCCTCCAGACTGTACTGCAGAGTTTGCCATAATAGGAGGTTCGCAGACAATCCTTTATGTCTGGAAAAACTTCCAAAGAGGTTTAGGAACCTGCTTCCAGCCACGCTGACTTACAAGAAAGCAATCTGTAAGTCTGTCTTGGATGAGTTCAGGAGGTCGGGCAACTCCCCTACAGAAATAGCAAACCAAATAAACAAAATAATGCGGCTGAAATATGAGCATGAAAACCTGGCCCATCTTCTTAGCTGCCAAAATGTAATGGATGGCGAGGCGGGGGCGTATGGGCAAAGGACAAAATCAGGCTTTGTTAGGCAGGAAACATAAATGACATTCCCTCCGGATTAATTCAGCCTCCTCGTCTACGGGATCCTCCATGAATGGACATGCCATTTTGGGTTCAGAAACGTGCAGTCTCTAATGTGAATGTTCTCAAAATTTAAATGAGGAAATCCTATTTGAACAATCTTCACTTTAAAAAGGGACGGAGACCACAGGAAACTCTGAGTTTCCGTCAGGAAACCTGCTCCGAACCATGTTAGGTTCACAGAGTCAGTTGCCATAGTGATTAACTCTGAGTTCAGCTTACCCCGCTTCGTGAAACTGGCTTGGTTTAACCTACTTTCACGGGTTTAAGTTACCTCTGATTCTGAAACTGGAAACGGAGTTTTTCAATTTCATTTAGACCCTTTTTTTGAAATGACTATTTAAAGAAATGAAAATGTAACTGTAGAGTAAAAGTTCCAATTTCTTTGTCACATCCTGTCCCTGGGGGCTGTGTGTGTTTCCCTTCTGTGGTGCAGACTCCAGTGGAGGCTGAGCTTACACCTGCTGAGCAGACTTGTTCTTCAGAGGGTATAAAAGCTGCTGGAGACATTTAGAACTCTCTTCTACTGATTGATGCTGTCTGAGCCAAGGCCATCCCTTCATTACCACCACAACACTTCCAGTCCTCAAACTTACACCTGCAGATTATTCTGACACAAGCAGGTAAGATTAAGGGGCGGTGATCTTTTTTTTTTTTGTATTGCTGGATACATTATTGATGTATTTATTTTGGGGAGTTTTTATTCCGTGTTCTGTACATGGCTGATCAGAATTGGTAATCTTTCCTCAGTGGACACTGTGCTGGACTTTGATGGTGTGGTGTCAAGCCCCAGAATAATTTTGATATATTTGGAACCTGAAGTTGTTGTTTAATGGGAAAATGCTGGTGGCATTGAAGCACATGAAGTGACACTGCACGAGTGTCAGGATGAAAGTAAAAGCCTCAGTCTAAAAAGAATACAAGCTGGCTCCTGGTGTTTAGATCTTGGCAAAGACAGGAAAAGCAAACCACATTGGAGTTTGCCTTGGATTCATTTGCTCACTTTATGCTTTATTCATCTGCAAGCGGACATCTTTGAAAAGCTGTGAGCCTATAGTCCTGGAGCAGTTTAAGAAACGGGTTATGGAAACAATAGGCACGACTTTCAACACTCGACGAGTAACTATGCTACTGATATAGACCGTATATTATCACTGGACAAAGCGAAGTGCTGACATCACCCTTAGAAAACGCCTTACCTTCGGCTCTCGCGAAATGTGGCTAAATCCATCTCCATTGCTTCCTCATATGTTGAGTGCGCCACCATTTTGAATCCAGTCAACAGTGATTGGTCTGAGTTGGTCGAGTCACCAGCAGGTAATTCCTATTTGGGAACAGGAGAGAGGAGGCGCTGTCCAGTGTTCTATGTCAATGGCTATTCATGCTGCCTCGTTAGTTAGCCAATGATCATGACCTTGGGTCCAAGCCTAGCTTTGGTTGGGATTGCTCTCACTTTTAGACTGAAAGCCAATTCATGTAGCCCCATGGGGGTTGGTTAGGAATGAAGTTCATGTTCAGGATTGGTTTCATCCTGTGGCATTGCCAGTTTTTGTAAATTAATGCTATACTCTATTATGTACCTGTATTATGGTTGTGCTGTGCTGACCCTAATCCCAGCAGCTTCACACTCGGCTGCAACCTCCTCCAATGCATGCTGGAGGTTCTGGCTCTAGATAACATGACAACATCATCTGCAAAGAGCAGAGAGGAAATCCTGTGGTCACCAAACCAGATCCCCTCCGAACTCTTGTGGCACCTAGAAATTCTGTCCATAAAGATTATGAACAGAACCAATGATAAAGTGCAGCCCTGCCAGAGTCCAACATGCACCGGAAACAGATCTGACTTACTGCCCGGTTATGCAAACCAAGCTCCTGCCATAAAGAGACCGAATATCCCTGAGAAAGGCTCCCCTGCTTTCGTCTCCTGAGGCACCTAATGGTTAACCAGACCCTGCTTGAGGCCACTGATTGTTCTTCTCCATGGCCTCACTGAAATCCTCTTAGGACCGAACTTTTGCTTCCACAGCTTGCCGGTACATATCAGCTGCCTCTGGAGTCCCACAAGCCAGCCAGGCTTGATAAGACTCCTCCTTCAGCTTGATGATATCCCTTAAGTATGGTGTCCACCACCAGGTTTGGGAATTGCTGCCACTACAGGCACCAGATACCTTGCGACCGCAGCTCCGGAAAGCAGCAGAAACAATGGAGGTGGGAAACATGGTCCACTCTGACCATATTTAGATCTTGGCAAAGAGATCTACTCTGACCATTAGGACCAAAAATCCTAATTAAATGGAAGATAATATGGACGAAGAAAAAAACGTAAAGATATAAACCTAATCAGTTTGTTTGTCAAATAAAATAGATTTGCACAAACAACTTGAAAACATTGAGACATCTGCCTACTAAAGGCAGCGACGAGCTTCATGACTCCTCCTGATGAAGAAGACCAATCAGACAGCAACACCTCCCAGGATTTTATATCATTCTGTATTCTTTTGGGGTTCTGCTCTTGTAGAGTGATTTTTTTTAACCCACTGACATAAAAAACAAAATACATTGTTTTGTTAACAAAGGTGACTTATATGAAGCTGGAAGCAGCAAAGATTATTATAGATACAGTGAGGAAGACAAAGAAAAGGATGAAGAATGGATGAAGAAAAGGGGTAAGAATGCCCATTGTAGACCAACACTCACTATTGCAATGGGTATAAGATCCAGCATTTTGTTGCCAGTAGATTAACAACTCTACCTTCCCTTCCCAGCAGTCCTTCTCTATCTTCTATAACCCATTATCTATTCCCCCCCCCCCACTCTCTCCTTTTCCCCCTTTCCTTTTCCGTCCGGTCCAACAAAAAGAACACAAAAAAATAAATAAATCAAGATTAATAAAGTATCGTTTAGATTACAAAAGGGGCTTATACAAACATACATTTTGTGTTCGCTATGATTTATAACCCCCGATTGTAAGAGTAAAATCTGTCGAACACAAGAGGCTCTCAGCTCATATCTGTTTGCTCAGCTGTTGGGCAGGACAAGTAAAAAAAAAAAAAAAAAATAAAGGATGAAGAATGGAAAGACAGTTTGTCCTGAAAACATACTTGAGGAGGTATAAAAACGTTGTGGAGAGGTGGCAGTAGAGTTTCTGACTGAGCTATTTAACATGATCTTGGAGAGTGAGAAAATGCCGAAAGAATAGAGGAGAAATGTTCTGGTGTCCTTTTTTAAGAAAAAGGAGAAGGGAGATGTGTAGGGTTGTGCATACTACAAAGCAATAAAGCGGATGAGTCACATTGAAGTTATGGGAATGAGGAGTAGAAACTAGTTTCAGGTCAGAGGGGAACTTTTATGAGCAACAGTACGGTTTCATGCAGAGGAGAACCACAGATTTAATATTTACTTTGATATTGAGAAGAACGGAGAAGGTCAGAAGGGGCTGCATTGTGTCTTTAGAGAAACAGGATAAAGAGAGAGGAGCTGTGGTTTGGTTGAGGAAGTCTGGAGTGGCAGAGAAGTTGGAGTTGTTCAGAACATGTATGAGTGCTGGAAGACAGTGGTGAGATGTTCTGTGGGTAAAGCAGAGCAGTTCAAGGTGGAGGTGGAGGTGGGAGTGCACCAAGGATCAGCTTTGAGTTCCGTCTTGTTTGTTGTGATGGACAGACTAACAGATGAGGTTACACAGGAATCTCTGTGGATCGTGATGTTTGCAGATGACATTGAAGATCAGCTGCTGCAAAACAAAGTATGTGTGCAGATCTAATCTGCACAGATGAATCATTTTACCAGAGAATCTTAGTTGTGTGAGTCAGATTGGAACTAATATAACTGACACATAGAGGAACATTTCCCAGAAACCTTGATCACTTAATCAAATTTAGCTGTTTTCAACAAAGTGCCAGTAAAGTTTCTTTTTAAAAAAACTTTATCTCCATGATTATTTGCTTTGCTTGGGTGTTGTAATGAAGATGTGCTTCTTCACTACAACATGAACTGCAACTCAGAAAAAAAGTTCACATTTGTTACTAATAATTATCAGTAACAAAAATATTGAATGTATTCACACAGATATTATATAGATTTACATATATATACAGTTCCCTTCTCACCCTCCCCAGGTGTTTCTCCTCCAAGCTGGGGTCCTCTACCAGAGACCTGGGAGTTTGAGGGTCCTGCAGTATCTCAGTTGTTCTTAGCACTGCTCTTTTCTGGACTCAGATGTCTAAGGTCTTTCCATGGATTTGCTGTAGCCTCTCCTCCAGTTTGGGGGTTACAGCCCTGAGTGCTCTAGTTACCACGAGCACCAGTGAAGACGGTCATCTTCACTTTTCAGTCCTTTTCCAGCTCTTACCTGGATCCTTTTATTTCTGTTTTCTCATGTTCCTTATTCCAGATTTTTCCATCACTTGTTACTGCATCATCCACCACAATGGGTTTCCTCTGTTCTTTATCCACCACTATAATGTGTGATTGGTTCACCATTAACATCCTGGGGTTAAACCACCAAATGGTTTCCGAGCGCGGCTGTCTCTGCAGCTCACCGCTCCCCCAGGGGGAGAACAAATTTCACACACCAAGGTGCGTGACGAGTGATGGGACTTTAACGGTAACTGCAGGCCTGGAGTTGCCTATCCCTGATGTAGGAAATGAAAGAAGTTGAGGCCATGATGAATTGAGATGAAGAATAAAAAGTTGCAGTGTTGTGTCCCCATTATATCTATTTACATTTACACCATGTTAATCCGATTTTATGTTATTTTCTTTAGTGGAGTAAGAAACTGGATGGATACTTTAGAGACAGACCTGTGTTTAAAAACATATTAAATGCTTTAAAAATATTGTTTGAGCAAAGAACAAGCACAAAAAAGGTTCAACCAGGTTAGTTAGTTAAAAACTCTATTTATTTATTTATTTTTATATGTACGCGAGAGCGGAGGTATGTACTGCCAATTTTTACTTTTAGTGCCTCTACAGCGAGGGAACTACTGTAATGCTCCCATGTATATTTTGTATATATAGTTTAGAATCTTGCGCATCCCTAGAGACAATCACTTTGGATCGCAAATAAACTTTAGCAAAAATGATTTTCTTTGTGGAACAACTTGCCTCCGGCATGGCCTGAGTTGTGCCATTAGAGAAAATACACTGGGGTAAATTTTACCAATAATATTTGAAACTTTTTTCTAAACCTCACAAATAATAATGTTGTACATAAGCAGGGGGAAAAAATCAATAGGAAATGTACAGCGGGGCAAAAAAAAAAGTCTTTAGCTACCCACCACTTGTGCAGGTTCTCCCGCTTAAAAAGATGAGAGGCCTGTGACTTTAAACATAGATAAACCTCAAATACGAGAGACAAAATGAGGGGTAAAAATCCAGAAAATCATGATGTCTGATTTTAAAAGAATTTATTCACAAAATATGGTGGAAAATTGTACTAGTGTTTAGCATTTGGCGAATGGTATTTGGTCACCTACAAGCGTGATTTCTGGCTCTCACAGACCTGTAACTTCATAATTAAGAGGATCCTCTGTTCTCTACTCGTTACCTGGATCAATGGCACCATTTTAAACTTGTTCTCTATACAAACAAACCTGTCCAGAACCTCTAACAGTCTGGCAGAACTGATGGCAACATTACTGGCCCTGACTTGGATTGGTGACTCTAGACCACTCAAAACATGAATGTACTCTGATTCAAGTTCCTCTTTTCACAGCATTAGGAACAGTCACTCAGACTGTAGACCAGATATTTTGGAAATCCAGCAAACGTTGTTTCAAACAAAATGACTCAGAGGTGCATGTAGTATTGTTGCGGGTACCAGCTCACGTAGGGATTCCTGGAAATGAATCTGCGGACAAACGTGCTAAACTAACTTCAGTCTAAAGTCTGCTAGAGAGTTGTGCCAGTGGCACAAGTTACCCCAAGCCCCCCTTTTGGAAAAGATGCCCCCATCTGCTGTTTTAAGCAGAGAGGGGCATGATGTTTAAAGCATCAAGCTAAATGCATACTCTCACGTTGCTTACTAAAGCACTAAAACGTGTGTGAACTCTTTTCTATAATTATTTAAACTCTTCAATAAAAAAGTCCCTGATCATACAGTTTACTTTTGGGGGCAAACATTCGTTTTTCTGGGTCATCATGTGCTCACCTCTCAAACCACGTGTCTGCTTTCCTTGGAGGATGACTGAAATGGGCGCCTCTTCAAAGTTCTTAGGTCAAATCGCACTATTCTTCTCTGTGTGTTTTTAATAACTAACTACTTGCCCCACTTTCCCCAACAATGTGAAGTTGAAACCAGTCATGCTGCTCTTCAACAGAGCCGATTATCGGCCGCGCCGGCAGGGGCGCTGCTGCTCCTGCTGCGGTAACATCCTCTCCGCTGACCTGCTTTCACCCGAGCGGCACCGACATGGAGGAGGAGGGCCGCGGGAGCGCGCCCCGGTAGACCGACGTCCCTCGTGTTTTGGGGGCCTGACAGCGGCCTGAGACAGCGCTGAGTCCGGGCAGAGGCGCTCCCAGCCCGGCGGTGCTCACCGGGAACATGTCTCCATTCCCGCTGCTTCGCTTAGCTGTCCGGCTGCGGGTGTCAGCCCCTCTGCCGCCGCCGACGTCCTTCGCGTAGCGGGAGGCGCTTCCACGGTGCTCCCGGTGAGTGTGACGGTTTGCCCTGACGGGTCTGCGGGGGCGGCGGGGTGAATCGAGCGCTGTCCCGCTGTCGCTGCACGCCCGGCCGGGGTTCCTGTCGACAGAGTGACGAACTTGTCGCTGTTTGTGTTCAGATGTTTGGAGGAAAAGCGAACCTGAAGTGGAGGCTTGCCTTTAACTTTGGCTGGTGTCCCTTCATGTATAGAAGAATGTGAAATCCAGGAGGATTCAGGACATCAGACCGCTGCAGATCTGTGCTGTCATTTCCTGCTACACTACACCAGAGGTCTGCAACCTTCAGCATGGACGTTTGTTTTAAAGTCATCATTCAAAGTGATGTGCAATTCTTTATTGACAGTTCAATTTGCAATTTGTTCATGCAATTTAGCAACTGAAAAATCAATATGCAATTCAGGCTTGGGATATGAAAATACCTTTTGAAATTTAGAATGCAATATTAACAATTACAATGCAATATGACAGTTTAAAAAATAAAGCATTAAATAAAAACAGAATCAATCGGTTTGCATTTCAATTTGATTGTTGACACAAATGAAGCGCAGTGGGATGCAAGTACAAATACATTATACTAGGGGGCGCTGTTTTGCAACCTTATTTGAATTTTGACACATAACACCATGACATCTTACAATGCAATCGATTTTAAGTTGCTTTAAAATGAAAATAAAACAAACCAATATGTCGAAATATCATTTTTAAAATATTGTATAGGAAACTGCAAAATGCATTTTCAACATGAATGGTCAAATTGGATATTGAATTGTAAATTTCAAAATGCATATTAATTTGAATAATTCCATAAATGACAGAGTCAACTGGTGTGGATGTACTTGACCGGCCTCCGCAGAGTCCTGACCTGAACCCCATAGAACACCTTTAGAATGACCTTTAGAAAGAATTAGAGCAGAGACTGAGATCCAGGCCTTCTCCACCAACATCAGTGTGTGACCTCATCAATGCGCTTCAGGAAGAATGGTCAAACATTCCTAGAAACACTCCTCAACCTTGTGGACAGCCTTCCCAGAAGAGTTGAAGCTGTAAGAGCTGCAAAAGGTGGACCAATATCATATTGAACTGGATGGGTTAGGAATGGGATGGCACCTCAGTTTGTATGGGAGTCAAGGCAGTTAAAACCAATACTTTTGATACTATACTGTATGTTATGACAGGCTCTGGACTGTAACAAATAAGAGGGAAGATGAAGCCAATTTTAGCACTTGAAGTACTTTTAATATGTGTATGTTAATAAATGTGTATGTTAGTAAATGGAGCAGATGAACAGAACCAAACAGAGGAGTGTGCAGAGGAGTGAGTGAGAAACTTGATGAATGGAACAGTGCTGCAGCAAAGACCTGGACACAATGGGGAGACCAGAGTGACAGCCTCTGGAAGAGGCTCTACAGCAGATCTTTTATCTCTGAATTGTCAAACATCTGCAGCTGTGCAGGAAGAGGAGAAAAAGGGAACCAGCATCCCACCCACTCAGCCTCGGGCTGCCACAGACTACCACAGTAGATATGTACTGTCCCTTAACTGATAAGTTTCAGTTACTGTATATCTTCCAGTGATGGCCGGTCTCTAATACATGCGGATCTCCAATAAAAGCCTGGTCTATCAGACGCCGGTCTCTAACAGTGACCGGGCTCCTTTAAGTTTTCTGTCATCTGTTGTGTCCCCCAAAAGTTCAGTTTTTTCTGTTTTGAGTTTGTCTTTTCGGGCGTGTTTCAGCACAACTCTAATGTTCCAGACGTCTTCAGCGCTGTTCCTTGTGAACTACTGCCCTGTTTGTATTGCCGCTAACCTGCTTTAGTATTTGCTGCTCACCTGGATTAGTCCATCAGAAACTGGGCTCACACAGTCCAGCTAATCAGCAATTCCTGAAGCAGGGTTAGCTGCAAAACAAGCACGGCAGTAGCTCATGAGGAACAGGGTTGGAGACGCCTGGTAGACGCGCGTTTAAACATTCGTTTTCAGATATTCTAGTCAGATCTGTTTTGAGAGGTTCACAGAATGCTCAAATCCAGGGATTTCTTAATACCTTTGATGAAATTGCCCCAAAAATATTTGTTTTTTTTCCCCGAACAATATGAATCTGGTAATAGAAGTTGAACTCGTACAATTTCAATTCAAGCGTAAAAATGTACCTCAGCAGGTTTTCCTTCGTTTGTTATTGTGTTTTAGTAAAAAAGTAAAAGATATCCCTTAAGATTAAAACAATGACTAATATTTACTTCCTGGCATCCATGAAATAAAGTTAGATCAAACTTTTAGAGTATAGAGCGGATAAAAGATGTTTGTGTTTGCATATGTGTTTTTAAAATGAAAACTAAGCTGTTTGGTCCTGGTCATGTCTGCGTCCAGACAAGCTGGTGTGAAGATGAGTCTGAGAGTTCTGCAGAGAACAAAAGCAAAGCAGCCGGATGATGACGGGACACACAACTGCTGTAGCTGGGAAAAATTATGGTTTTTTTAACCTCTTGTTAAAGGATATAAATGTTACTGGAGTGAAGGTATGAGGAAAAGAGGACAGAGGCCTTGTTTGTGTGTAAGCATTAAATCTGTGGTTGAAACCATAAATGACGCCTGTTGGGTTCAAATCCCTACGGTTTATTTGGAAGTATAAATCCTTGTTTAAACCAGGGAGGAAAAGGTGAAGGAGTTGGAAGGTTAGAGGAGAGAGAACCCTTCCCCTTGTGTCTGTGTGCGTTACATAAAGATGGTTGTGCAAAGGCAGCGGTTGTTTCCGTCGCCTGAGGCGCTGCTGTCACACGAATGGAGTCGGACACAGAGGAGGAGTGATCTGATGAGCTGGTTCTCATGGACTCAAATGTTTTATCTGCATTTAAAACAAAGTAGAATTTAAGAAATGTTTGCACATTTTTGTCACTAAATCATTAATATCTTACAAGAAAAAAAATTCAAATGATTACGTCAGAATGAGCTTAATGTCATCATGCTCATGTCTTAGTCACATGCACTCACAAGTACAGGGGTTGACCCCTACACTTGTGCTATGGGTTTTTGGGTTGCCTGGGATCGTGGAGGGTCGTAGTCGGGTGCAGCCACATCTTAAAGCGAACGCAGGTGTATCTTGTAGTTTCCTTGAGCCTTGTTTATTTATTTTGAAGAGCTCTACATAAACAACGGTGATGACGTCTCCATGTTTGGGTTCATGAGAACTTTTAGAGTCTCCCGCTAGCTACAGTGAGCTTTAGTCCCGCTGTGTCTGAATGATGGCCGCTTCCGTGGTGTTTCCTTCTCTCTGTGATTGAGTTTGAAGGCTAGTTGACAACAGACTGAGCTGGAAGACCAACAGTACAGCTGTGTACTAGAAGACCTGCAGCAGACTCTACTTCCTGAGGAAACTTAAGTCCTTCAACGTGTGCAGCAGGATGCTGGAAATCTTCTACCGGTCTGTTGTTGCCGCACATTATTCTTCTCGGTGGTCTGCTGGGTGGGCAGTATAGGGCCTAATGACAAAGACGCTGAACAAACTGATCAGAAAGGCTGCCTCTGTAATCGGGTGCAAAGCCGACACTTTTGAAGCAGTGATGAAGAGGAGGACTTTGAATAAACTCGTATCCATCATGAACAATACTCAGCATGCTCTCCATCCTGTACTTGACGGTCAGCAGAGAGCTTTTTCCAGGAGGCTAAGGCAACTTCGCTGCCACACCAACCTCTACAGGAGATCATTCCTGCCTCACTCTATTAGATGATATAATTCCTCATCCTTGTGCCACAGATAGACTCACTTGATATCGATTTTTCCCGTAATATGTTACTTGTCATATTGCCTCTGTACACTGCTGCTGCAACATACACATTTCCCAAGCTGGGATCAATAAAGTATCTTTATCTTAATCCTTATCTTATCTTATCTAGTTGTTCTGCATTAACCCAAGAAGGCAAAAATAAAAACAAGAATAAACTGAGGGGGACCTATTTTTTTTTATCATTGTCTCAATGAAACTAAGAAAAATATTATAAAGTTCCAGCTCCATGGGCCCTGCGACAGACTGTCTAGAGCAGCTGTCTCCAACCCTACTGAATCTACTGAAGCAAGGTTAGCTGCAAAACAAGCAGAACGGTAGCCCTCGAGGAATAGGGTTGGAGACACCTGCTCTAGAGTGTACTCGTCTTCACCCAACAATACCCGGGATGGGCTCCAGAAACCCCACTGCCCCGAAAGGGATACTATGGGTTAAGAAAATGAATGGAAGTTCTGGAGAACTATAGATCTGTCCACCATATTGGATGTGTATTTTATCCGCTGTAACTGAAATGTCACGTCCCCGAAGTTGGTAGTTCGACGTCACGTGGCGACCTCCCCAGAGTTTTGGTTTTATTTTACTCTGACCCGCCGCGGCTGCCGCTCAAACCGCACTGTTGCCAGACTCTTCAAGCTCGCCCGCCGCTCAAATTGCTCAGCAGGACCTCAGATCTGTGTCTGAAGGACGGCCACTTCCATGGTGTTTCCGTCTCAGACCTCAGATTGACTTAAAATTGAAACTCGTTGCCTCCGCCGTGCGAATCGTGTTTGTGTGAACCCAATATAACATTCAAGCAAGGGACCCGCAAGAAGCATTTTTCACATGACCAGCAGTCACGGGCCTCTTGTGCAGTGCACAGGTTTCAGGGGGGGTTAAATCCAAAAAAGGCTCCTGTGTTTAACTACTTCACCCTTACTGTCCCCATTATGTGTTGAATAAGTTTTCTCTCTGGTCTTGGTGACCAGTCAGTCACAGCACGCATAAAACAAATCTGCATCAACATTCTCGTGAAGACAACATTAGATTTAGAGCTTCCTGGTGTTTTTGAACTCAAGTTCCAGTCCTTTGCTGCCTGACAGATGTGCGTGTCCATTGTTGACCTCCTGAGCCCAACACTTGTTGGCAGCTATCCATCTCTGAGCTAAAACTCATCATCTCAGTTTGGCTTAAATTGGGTGATGCAGAGCTCAAATATCCTGATGCAGCACTGCGTCACTGCTTTTCACTCAAGATTGTCTTCCAGAGTCTGTCCTGTGTTCAACTTCAGCTGCTTGCATGAAGCCGATTCTGTTTCCTCAAGTGAAGTTAAAACAGCTTAACTTATGAAGTGTCTCTGAGATAAAATGACTCATGTTTGCTGTTGTGTTGGAGTTGTTCCCAGTGTGTTAAGAAAGCTCTGTTACTCTGAGATGTTATTTGGCTAAGAACCTTTTGTTTCTTTTCTGTACTGAGGACACGTTTGTCTAAAGAGAAATGAGTGACGTCAGAAGATCTTCAGGTTTTGTTGGGTTCCACTGGACATTGAGTTGTTAGCAGACTAAAGCCTATGAGATGTATTTGGCTCACTGAGGAGAACAGACAGAGGTTAAGAGATTACACCAGACAAACAGTACGACAGATTTGTTTCTCAACTGAGAATTAGGATATTCCACTAAACCATGCAGTACTTCTTCTGCTTTTGCTTTGGTGCTTATGTTTTTCTAAATAGACAAGGGTATATTTATATTGTAAATTATTTTCTTACAGGTTTCTCATTCAGTAATATTTGTCTTTTGTTATGTCGCAGTAAGTCACTGAAAATTATTGATGTTATTGGCATTTTTTCCACGTTTTTGTTACTTTTTACAACTTATATTTAAAATCTGTCTAGCATGTGTATTTTGTATATTTTTCTGAAAAAGTTATAGATGTATTTTATCTAAAAGTCATACAATTTATAATCCTTTCATTGAAGTAATTTTAATGAAAAGGATATCAGCTGCCTTTCCTGTTTGTCTGGAGTCCAAACTGATGATTTGGCTGAAATTTTAATGCTGGATTCTATTTCAGATGTATCGCTCCGCAGTTGAAGGTTAAATCAGATATTGGACAAGTAAAAGAACCATCATGTTAAACTGTGAACCTGAAAACAATGTGTCAGAGACCTTTCTGATTGCCACAGGTGTTGTACTGATATTTGCTCCTCAAGCATTTCTGTTCCTCTCGACTTTTTGTTCACTTTCATCTATATCTTATCACTATTATTGTGTTTGCTCTCTTACCTTACCAGGGGAATTTAAATGCTAATTTTTAGATAGCGTTCCATTCCTTTCTATTCTTTAGTCCGAAGGTGTCGAACTGTTTCCCAGAGACCAGATGTAGTGAGACCAAGATGTCTAGGAATGGTTATCTAGCTTTATATTTTAAACCATTATCATTATATACAATTTTTAAAAGTTGTTACAAAATGTTGATTCGTCTTTGCACATGGATTTAAAGCTAAAAAAAATAGTAGAAACTTCAAGCAGTTTAGTTTCAAAAATAAATGTAAATATTGTAATCAAAAGCTTAATTAGGTTTTAATTTAAAAACATTAGAAAGATTAAAAAATACCAACTGTTATTCAGAGTAACAAGTATTAATGGTCATGTAGTGATAATATTTCTATAAAAAAATGTTTAACAGCGTTTCACTCTGAACTTTTAACGCCTGTGTGGTTTAGAGCTGGAATAATCTTTATACAAGGACTCATTTTCAATGTTTGCCATTGTTTCTGAATGTTGGGTAGTTGAGCAGAACCAAGTTGCTCTGGCAGACCTTCCTAATCAGGGTCAAACAGCATTCAAGTACTTTAAAGTATCTTCACATACTGTGGCTTTGGAGTCTACAGCCCTGCTGCTGTAGACATAACCATAACCGCACCTCCTCCACAGGCCAGACTTTGGACATGCATTTTTCATGTTTTTCATCTAAAATGACAGCAGCTCTGTTTTTATTTATTTGTGCATTAGTAAATGGGTAGAAATTCTGTGTTTCTTGGCGTATTCAGACGACACATTTGGTTAAATTAAAGTGAACCAAAGTTTGTTACCCGCAGTAATCTGGAACAGATTTTTCTGTCTGGACTGAGCTTCGGTTTGCTCTGACTTTCCTCAGTCTGAATAGGCTCTGTACTCTGAGCGGAACACCTATACCAAAACGGCCACCCTAGCCAACCATTACAAGATATACATGAAGTAGGAATGTAGCAGCCGTCAACCACAGGAAAACATGAAGCAACAGTGAGACACAGCAACTCATTGAAACTCATTGTTGGATGAATGCAGGCTCATAAAACCAGATTTTATGGTGATACACACTATATCCATCGTATCACAGTAGCATTAAAAAGTGTAGCTGACGTTGATACAGACTTTCTAAATTAACCAGTGAATTATAAAGTTTGTATAAGTGAACTATCCTGAAAAGGATTACAAAGCGCAGCACTTTCATTATTCTTTCTTTCTTTGCTTCTACACCCTCAAAATTCCTGGCCAATGACTGAAGAGATTGTTAGTCACATGGTTTTGTTCACAGGCCTTGTTCAGAAATGTTCTGTTGAAAGGCAGTCTGAATACAGACCAAGTGCAGGACTCAATCCGGACCAAATTAAGAGGACTTGGTCTGAACGAACAGACTTTTCCAGTCTGAATACAACCTCTGTCTAAGGACATGTTGCTCATGGGTTGTTGCTGTGCAAGAGTGCCCCACTGTTGATGAATCTGTGGAGACTGTGAAGCTGATGGTTTTTATTCTATTTTTTTTTTGTTTTAAAATTACGAAGTCTTTTTTTTTATCCCTTTGCCCCTGAAGGAGAGGAGGAACAAAGGGGAGCCCATGTACTTCTCATTCAAATGGTATTTCTACAACAACAGCATTCACAAGTTAGAAACTGTGAAACAAATGTGACGACTGTTGGGAAAACCGTCCGGGTTCGTCGCTCTGTGCTACTAAATTCTGCCCCTGTATCCATCAATGACTGCTTATTGGTACAACTGTCATGTAATGACACTGGTAGGGCTGCAATGAGTATCCAAATACTTGGATCTCTTTGATTTCTTCCACAAAAAACAAGTAGTGACTGTAGTGAAGTAGTAACTACAAGTGACTGAAGTTCACTTTAGTGATATTACTCAGGAAAACTATTTCAAGCGATCAATAATTTAGGTAAGAAGTAATATAAATTTCAAGTTAAGTAACCTCATGATTAATTATGTGACGTTATATGACTGTCTGCTAGAGTCCATACAAAAATGTGTCTGTAAAATGTTCATCTCAACTGTTTTTTTTTTTGTAATTCCAGTAAAGATAAAAAAAAAAAGTTGTCTGTTGAAAAAACTGTAAAGGCCAATTAAAAATGTGTTTTTAACATGTTCCTTTAGCATTTTTCTGACTATATATAAAAATATGTAAAAAATTGAGCTTAAAATGGTGTTGCTGAGTTTTTCTTCATTCAAATCCTTGCGAATCAGGAACCAACAAAAGAGGCCGTTGGAAAATCGCATTGATGAGACGTAGGACTTACATCAGCAGGCCACAAGCTCCCTGCTTCGTTCCATTCTGATGCATCTACTTGCAGACTAGTTACTTGCAGACCAGCTATCAAAACAGATGCCAGAGCTGGCATCTAGGGAGGGGGGTGGGGGTCTTAAAGAAGCCCGGCCACTATTAGGGACCGGCGTTTATTACAACTAACACCTGTTAGACCCGCCCTTTTATTGGAGACCAGCATCTATTAGAGAGCGGCCATTATTAGAAGGTATACGGTAGTAAGAACTGTATTATCGAACAGTCCACAGCCTTACTTGAATACGATCACGCCATTCCAATTCTGCATGCTGGCGTGTTCTAGCTGAGACGTGGCAAAGCGCTGCAGTTGTTTGTTGACCTGCTGCCTGAGTTTCCTTGCACCCACATAAGGAGAACCATGATGCTGTGTGGGCTGAGACCTGGATCCTCTCACCTGACAGCTGAATGAGCTGAATGCAGAGCTGCAGAGCAAAGACAACGATGTGATACGTGCTTCCTGTGCTTTTTAACTGCATGTGTGGATGCAGAAATGGACAAATCACACAATTCCCAAAGATGGAGAGACTTTCAAGAAATGCCTCGAATTTGCTTCTTGTCTAATTCTGTCCATCTGGATGTGAGAACAGAATTTGACAGGTGTTTTCATGAGATCCTATAATGAGACACCCATTCATGCTATCTGACAAAGAGGTTGTGGCTGTTGAGTTCCAGACGGCTGTGTCTTTGCCCAACAGTGTGGACATGGACATTAATGAAGCTCAAAATAAGGTAGTGTCAACCACAGTGACTTTTGAGGTCTTGTGAGGTTTCCCCGGCTGCAAAGATCTTTCTTTGGCTCCACAAATCCCTGTGAGCAGAAGACTTCACAGATAAAAACAGTCGAATCAAAGCACAGGATGAGTCTGACAGACAAACTGTGAGATACGTCTCCAGCAGATGCACTGACTGATGAGCTGTAGGCACCACACTGACCTGACCTGTACTTACATTTTCTCTATGATCAAAGTTTATAAATTCAAATTGCTTTATTTTATTTATTTTTTGTTCTCAGTAATTCAAAAGTAATTTCAAAGAGTCATTTTGGGCCAGTGTGTAGGGCTGGGCGATGGTGAATTTTTTATATCACAATATTGTTTTTTCATATCAGGTGATAATGATATGTATCACAATGTAACCCAAATAAATATATCTATCAAATGTGACATATTGTGGCTCATTACAGAAATGTGTCATCATCAGCAGGTTGTTTAGATTAAAATATTTATTTCCTTTCATACTTTAAACATTACAGATGCACTGAAGGACCATGATGCAACATGTTTTTCCCCAGAAAACTAAAAAAGGCAAAAATATTACAAACTAAACTGAAAATTAAAGCAAAAGCTTTCAAGTTTCAAAAGAGAACAAATAAAACAGAACACTGAACTGCTTGATCAGTTCCATTTAGAGACATTAAAGCGTTCATTCTACAAATAAATTCTAATGTTTTCAAGTTTTCCAGAACAAACATCAAATTAACAAACATTTTTGTCAATCCCCTGTGAATAATCTAGGAACTAAAAGCAAATTCTCTGAATTTGCTTTTGTACTTTAGACTGTTACTGCTGTGAAGGTCTGAACTTTGTTGTTTTTGCTGAAGAATTATTGTTTATTTCAGGCTTAAATTGAACATGTTTGGTTGCACCGCTTCAGGTGATTAAAAAAAAGGTTTGTGGTATTTCCATTTTTAGAAAGAAGATGTCTTCTGCACAATTTACAGTGAATGTTACTCTGTTTTTTGTCTGATTTAAAGTAACAAAAATACCTCCTTGCGGGGTGAAAATAATTTTTTTAGACACTGGCCAAGTTGGCCGGTTGATTAAAAAGAAATCTACCGGCCAAACATATATTTTATCGGCCAATTTCGAACACTAGTTTACGCAGAAATGCTTTATTTCACTTTTTTTTTTTGTTATTTTAGAAAAATTATTTTTTTATTTTTTAATTGATTGTATAAACACATCTTTACTGTCATCTACAGTGGTTACGGAAAGTATTCAGATCTCATTAAGTTTTCACTCTGTTATATTCCAGCTATTTGCTAAAATCAATTAAATTTATTTTTTCCTTATTAATGTACACACAGCACCCCATATTAACAGAAAACATAATTTTTGCAGATTTATTAAAAAAACTGAAATATCACATGGTTCTAAGTATTCAGATCCTTTGCTGTGACACTAACTTAACTCAGGTTCTGTCCATTTCTTCTGACCATCAAATGACCAGCAAATGAGAATTATGAGGTCAAAGGAACTGCCTGAAGAGCTCAGAGACAGAATTGTGGTAAGGCTCAGATCTGGACAAAGTTACAAAGAAATATCTGCTGCACTTAAGGTTCCTTAGAGCAGAGTGGCCTCCATAATCCTTAAATGGAAGATGTTCAGTCGAGTCTTTAGTTTCATGACTCGACTTTTCGAGTTGGGGCTTTATGGCAGAGAGATATGCAATGTTCACATGTTTCTCTTTATTCTAAAAGAATAATAAAAACCACAGGGCAGTAATTATCAACAGTAAAAGCACACTGGGACTGAAAGGGTTAAACTAAACTAAAGATCCAGCCAATAGGACCATTGTTTTTTTGCAAAATCATCCATCCTTGAATGAGCGTAAAATCATCAGCGCCTACATGTCAGAATGTGTCAGACAAATCAAAAGGTCATACAGTAAGACTCAGTGACCCAACCAAAGCACAATAAGGAAAAACATGTAAATAAAAGGGGCTGTGCTCTAGTATTTGACATGAGTGTTTAACACATATGTTATTTTAAATTTAAGCCAGTGGGACCTTAGTTTTTGACAAGTCAGAGCTTCACAGATGTGTTTCTAATCTGCAGGAGGACACACCGGATCTTTTTAATTCCTGTTCTGTGACAGAACAATGTATCCCTGAACATCTTAAACAAGACACTGAATCCGAATTCTTCCTCTGTCCCTATGGCTTCTCCCGACCATAACTGACAGTTGTGGAAAAATAGTGACTTCGACACATGGGCGGGCAATTGAACCTGCAATCTTCCACTACACCATGGAAGCCCGTAAGATGTCACCAACAGTCGCTAATCAGCTACATTAGCGCCGAGCTGTCAGCACTTGGAAATGCATAACATCGGCTTTATAACTTTACAAAGGTCATGCTAAAACAAAAAGTTATTAGTCACATTTAAATGTAAACTTGAGCTTGAGAGCACACCCATGGAAAGAAATGAGCGTTTCCTCCGCGAAACAGCGCAACGCGGTTTTACTTCATGGTGGAGGGATACAGAGCACTCTGCCACAAGGGTTAGCCCTCAAAAAACAATTAGGAGGCCCCTCTCCCTTCAAATGCCCCAACAATTGGAGGGGTAGGGGAAAAAAATCAGATTTGGCCTTGGATTCTATTCTTACTGTAGTTATATTAGTAATCTTTTCTGTATGTCCTTTTGTCCTCAGGTGGAGAGCTTGATCCAATCGACCCGTTAAAGACAAAGTCAAGAATCATCTGTTTTCCACGAGGACCCTTGCAGATTAATGAAAAATTCTACAAGCGTGTTTGTACCCTACGGATCTCTCAAAGATTTCTACATAATCCTTAACTCGGCTAACCATTTTCCAGAGAAACAGAACAGGCAGAAGTTTACTTGTTAGCTACTCTTCTTTTTCTATTCTTGGAGCATCCTTTCTCTCTCGTTGCCTCAGGGATTTCCTCCTCATGTCTACCTCTTCCGTCAATCACCCAAACACATCTTGCATCCATAACAAAAGCACGCTCAACCTTTTGCTCTCGTTTCCATAGCAACCAGCATTACATGTCAAGCTCTTCTTAGTGATGACCAGCACTAACCTTGGACCTCAAACCACCTGCCGGCTCTCACTTGCGTGCTTCATAAATAATACTGATCCGCATTGGCCTTAACAACAGACTGGTGCTTCCCCAGGAAGGAGGAAAGCAGCTCCTCAGGTTTCTTTACCTCAGTTTTACCAACATTTACACAGACAACCTACAGCAACCTACAAGCAACAGCATTCATTCTGAGTTAGCGTTAAATTTCCCATCTGCAGACAGATTCTAATAAGCTGGGTGTTGCTCTCCACCTGATGTCTGATCAAGACTCATCTTTTGTCCGCATCTACAGCTACGGTCGTTGGGGAGGCCACTTTAGAGGCAGAGATCAAGATCAAGACTCTGGCATGACTGGATTATCACTGGGCAGGAAACATCAACTTTTTGGTTCCACAGTCATGACTGATCAATCCCAAGCTTCAGTTTGGCAGTTTAGCAGGATTTTGTTTCTCATGCCATAAAACTTCTACGGACTAAAGAACTTAAAACATGCAAGAAACATCTTTCTGAAAGAGAATCACGCAAGGCTCTCTTTGACAAAGAAGAACAAAGGGTCTGGAAAGAAGAATGCAGTGGTGAGTTTTCTGTATGTTTATAAAAAAAAAGAAATCTTCCTCTCACCTGTACACCTTCTAAAAACTACTGTGAATATAACACACAGCTGATACCTTTTTCTCTTTTTTTATTTCTTTATTTTTTTCAGTGTGACCTTTCAGTGACATTTTATTCACAATTATAAGACTGCGAGCTCAGACAGAGATTAGGGGGAGATGAAAGGCCCAATGGAGCAAATGTCATTGAATGAAACTTCCTTGAATCAGACGGGAAACTTCACTAGAAAATATCAAAGACTCATCAGAGGTTATTGTTGAAGCTGTGCTGAATGTATTGAAAGATCAAAATTTGAAATTGTCTTTAGGTTTTTTGAATCTGTGTTGAAAGTCTTGGCCTTTTGAGGGGATATGAGCTAGCTAAATTAAAAAAAAATCTAAATTCCACATGATGAACATCCAGTCATTTACCAACTGCAGTGATTTACAAGAACATTCTCTTTGTCAGACAAATGTTGGTTAAAAATGTTACTGACCTTGACATGTTCCAAGTGCAAGACAGCAGCCCTCCAAGAAATGTTTGGCTCCTGCTGTGGGACAAAATAGCATGAAAGAATATGGCAGACAAAAGTTGATCTATTGCAAGTTAAAAATGGTTTGTGCCAATTGTTTATTCCTTTTTAAGTTGCATTGTTTACGTAATATAATGAGTTTTTTCCCCAAAAGGTTCCGATCATGGAGGTTTGCTTCATGTATGGTACCACTAGTACTCAGCATTTGCTGCATTCACAGAAATTGAAAATATACATGTAAAGTACATGAATTTCAATTTCACTTTATGAAATATAAAAAGCCTACGCTCCAAGGTAAGCTGTAAGCTAGAACAAAAAAAAGTCATAATTGGCTCTCAAGTGAAAGGGTTCCTGATCCCTGCACTTAATCATGTTTAAACTTCCCATACAAGTAGTCAGCAAAAATATTTGTATGAAAATTGGTTTTACTTTACTTCAATTAGTCAACACTAAAATATTCAAAAATAATTTTTCCTCCATTAGTTTGCAAAAGTGACTTAGGTGGTATCCAGGGTGCAGCTCCCCAATCATGTCTTTAAATCCATCCTCTTCAGCCATTGACAGAGGTCTCATTTGTTTCTTTAAAAACACATTTACGATGTTCTGTGTAAGTGTTGCAGCCTCTGAAAGAACTATTTGGTCCAGTTTCTCACTGTCAAAAGAGAGCCGCAAAATCTTACCATCAATAAAATATGCTTTTTTTTTTGCAGCCATTAGGCCATTTATTTATAACGTAACTTTTAAATAGTCATGATAACTAGCAGTGTTATATTTTTCAATAGAGCTTATAATAATTTTCATTTATTTTAATCTAACAGCAGCACCTACAAGTTCCTTTCAAAATAAAATTAAGTGTCAATAAAGATCCTCCTAAAGCAGCAAATTTACTTGCACTTATTATTCTACAATTCTTTCACTGAAGAACTTTGCTTCTGAACAGAAATTGTAGGTACTGCTGTGCAGCAGAAGAGATCAACATGTGCTTTAATTAATGTTTTTCAACCATTTTTGAGCCAAGGCACATTTCTTTCATTAAAAAAATCCCGCGGCACTCCACCAGCTAAATGTGGAAAAAAAGTTTACATTAACAATTTAAGTGTTATATTGTTAATGTAAGCTTTTTTTTAACATTGACGAATGGTGGTACAGTGGTTGAAAAACACTGCTTTAAACTTAATCCAATAATAAACAGTTCTGACAATGAATGTAATAATTTTACTCAGTCATCTGACTTGCAGAATGCACGATTGATAAAACACACAAGGCCTCTTAATTTAGTGTCATGTCAGGAGTGGTTAAAAACAAATATATTTTTCTATTATATGATCATCCCATAAGAAAGATCAAATTAAATATAGAAACAAAATGTAACCAAGAAAACCCATTATTGAAACACAAAAAGACTCAACTCCGGCTTCTGTGAAGCTCCATGCAAAAGCTTCTAGTGAAACATTTTAACCAAAGAACAATTTTACAATCAGAACAAGTCAAATTTTATAAACTGCAGAGCGACTGAGTAACCCTTTCCCCGAGCACATGCAAAAAGACCACCCCCCCAGCCAAGCCAGACCCTCACCCAATGCACCATCCACACCCCCCTTGCCCCGGCCCGGGAGACCGTGCAGCCCCCGCACTTGCCCCGCCCAGGCGCCGGACCAGACCCCCCTGACCGGCAGTTGTTTTTTATCCATCTTAAGATGTACTGCAGTCTGTTGGCAAGAAAGTAATTATGAAAGTTAGGTCATTCTAAGCCTCCACTGCTTTTTCTAGATTTTAAAGTTTTTAGACTAATTCTTGCAGGTTTATTGTTCCATAAGAAGCTGGATATGGCTGAATCTAATGTTTTGAACCATTTTAGTGGTGTGGGGATCATTGAGAACAGATAATTAACTTTGGGTAAAATGTTCATTTTTACTGTTGCTATCTTACCCATGAGTGACAGAGGCAGGTTGACCCAACGGGTTAGATCATCCTGTGTACTTTTCAGTAATGGGGTGTAGTTTAGTTGCACCAGTTCTGATAGTTTCGGGGAGAAATAAATACCTAGATATTTGATATTTCCTGATTTGACTGGGATTGAGGTAGTTTGCTCAGCATTACCATTCAGTGACAATAAAACTGATTTGTTCCAGTTAATTGAGTAATCTGAGATGGAGGAAAATTCATTAATAATTGTTGTTGTTTCACTAATGGAATGTGGATTGTTTAGATAAAGTAATATGTCATCAGCATAAAGACTAATTTTATGATTACTGTATTTTGTTGTAATTCCTTTAATGCTCTCACGCTGTCTTATTGCTGCAGCCAAAGATTCAATAAATATAGCAAACAGAGAGGGGGAGAGTGGACAACCCTGTCTGGTCCCTCTACCAAGAAAAAACCTGTCAGAAGTCTGTTTGTTGGTTCTCACTGATGCATTTGGGTTGTGATATAATATTTTAATCCAATCAATGAAGGCTTCCCCAAACCCAAACTTATGGAGGGCAGCAATGAGGAACTTCCAGTTTACTCTGTCAAATGCTTTTTCAGCATCCAACGAGAGTATGGTCATTTCCTGGTTTTTATTAGTGGCAAAATCTATTATGTTTACAAGTCTGCGGACATTATCACTTGAGTGTCTACCTTTAATGAATCCAGTTTGATCATGGTGAATTATATGAGGAGTGATTTTTTCTATTCTCTGCGCGAGTGCTTTGCAAATAATTTTTACGTCTGCATTGATGAGAGAAATGGGGCGATAGCTAGAAGGAATTGTGGGATCTTTTTCTGGTTTGAGAAGGAGGATTATGTTAGCTGAATTCATGTGAGGTGACAGTGATTGGCTTTCCTTGATAAAAGTAACCATTTTATAGAAAGTTTGTGCCAGCTGTTCCCAGAATTCCTTATAAAATTCAGCAGGAAAGCCATCAGGCCCTGGAGCTTTGTTGTTGGGCATCAGCAACAGAGCTTCATGAAGTTCAGCCAATGAAAGTGGAGAGTCTAAGTTTGATCCTCATTTAATCTGGGTAGAGTTACGTTATTAAGAAATGAGTTCATACTTTGCTCTGATGGATTGACCTGTGATGTGTACAAGTTTTTATAAAAATCTTTAAACGTTTTATTGATTTTAACTGGGTCGTGAGTGACATTTCCCGTGTGGTCTATAATAGATGTAATTGTTGATTTTTTTCTTTATTAATTTTAAGCTGATTAGCTAAAAAAGTTTTCAAAATTTTCAATTCGTAGTTTTTGTATTTGGAATTGTGTTTGTTTATTGATGATGTCATTTAACTGAAGCTTTAAGGTTTTCAGTTCTCCCAGAATGTGTTCTTGTGCAGAAGCAACATAAGCAGCCTCCAGATCTTTGATTTTATTTTCTATTTCTAATAAATCTGCTTTTCTCTTTGTTTGTTGAATAAGAAATAATTTTTCCTCTCATCACTGCTTTTGCTGTTTCCCAAAGAACACATGGTGAAATATCAGGAGTATCATTAAATTCCAAGAAGGTTGCCCACTCTTTTTTAAAGAACTGAATGAACTCTTGATCTTTTAACAGAGAAGTGTTAAACCTCCAGGTTAAGCCTGAAGGTTTGGGTATATCTCTAGAAATATTTACAGAAACTGGTGCATGATCACTAATGATAATTGGATGAATGTTGGAATCCTTGATATCTTTTAAAAGAGAATTACTGACTAATAAGTAGTCTAAGCGAGACTGTGAGTGGTGAACTGGAGAAAAGAAAGTAAACCCTTTAGCGCCTGGGTGACATGAGCGCCAAGCGTCGCAGAGACCCAACTCATCCATGTACTGCTTCAAAATACTTGCAGACCGCCATGTGCGCTGGTGTCCTGCTGTGCTCAGTCTGTCAAGTTCAGCATCAAGGACCAAGTTGAGGTCTCCTCCTATAATTATTGTGGAGTCAGCGTGAACCGAGAGTGAAGTGAAGAATCTGTGAAAGGAGGATTCATCAGCATTGGGACCATAGATGCTGGCTATACAGAAATCTTTATTCTGAACAGATATGTTAATAATTACAAATCTGCCTTCTGGATCAACAATTGTGTTCTTATGGGTAAATGTCATATTTTTATTAATCAAAATAGCAACTCCTCTTTGTTTGGAGTTGTAACTTGCTGAGTAGATGGACGGGAATTGTGAGCAGCACAGGAGATGATCAGCTGATTTAGATAAGTGGGTCTCCTGCAGTAAAACTAGATCTGCTTTTAGATCATTCAGATGGTTGAAAACTTTCAGCCTCTTTGGCCCAGAGCCAAGTCCACGCACATTCCAGCTAAAGATGTTCAGACTGGACATGACTACACTGACTGAGAGAGTGTTATACTAAGTAATACGCGTGCGTCTGTGATTCCTGTGCGCGTGCCCGCTGACAGTGCGCAGAGAAGCGCTGTGCGTTTGTGCGCGTGAATGTTTCCTGGCTGTGTGAGTTACTTGTTGTATGTGTCCTATATGAGCCTATGTGAGGTGTTTGCGGTATGTCGGCGAGTGCGTGCGGGATCACGTGTGCGTGCGCGTGCATGTCTCGTGCATGAGTAAATGTTTACTTACCGGGAACGTGTTGCCCTTAGTTGATTTAAATATGAGTAGGAGGGGGAAGAGGTGGGGAATAAAAAGAGGAAAAAAGAAAAGAAAAACAAGAAAAAACAAACACAACAAAACAACGTAAACATGAGAGGGGAGAGAAATAAACCGCTTTGACGAGATGGAGGTGTGGATGATTGATGAGCGGATTTTCCTTTAGTTTAAATCAGTTTAGTTGGTTTCATCAGCGCATTATGGAGGTTCTGATCGCAGCATCTGCGGGTCTTCAGCGCAGCCACGGGGTGATCTCGGGGTCCAGAAAGAGCCGTCCATCCACGTAGAGTCTGTCCACTCAAACTACAGCTCGAGACCCGGCGGTGAGGTGCTTCCTCCTCAGCGGGAAAAGAATCTTCCTGCGCCGGAGGATCTCCGCCGGGAACTGGTCGTTGACGCTGAAGTGCGTTCCCTTCAGCTCCCGGCCGCGGCTCCTCACCAGCTCCTTCTGTTTGTGGTGCTCGAATTTAGCCACTATGGGTCTCGGACGCTGGTTATCAGACCTCCTTCCTCCGAGTCGGTGAACTCTGTGGAAGGAGATCTTCTGGACTTCCTCCTTGGGGAGCTTCAGGTGGACCTCCATGAAGGACTTCACCGTGGCCTCCGGGTCTTCTCCCGCCTCCTCTGGAATCCCAGAGATGACCAGGTTGTCCCTCATGCTCCGCGCCTGAAGGTCCAGGAGGGTTTCTTTGATGGAGCGGTTCTCCTCAGAGAGACGAGCGGTGTCGCTGCTCAGAGTCTGGACGGTCTCTCTGAGGGCCTGGTTCTCCGCTGCGAGCTCCTGTACCTGCTGCTGGCTGAACTCCAGGGACTCTCGCCGGCCTTGGAATTCTTTATGAAGAATCTCCAGCAGGTTCAGGCGGCAATCAAGGCTGGAGAGCTTCTTATCAATTGACTCCAGGATCTCGCTGATGCCGCTGCCTGGAGAAGAGGCGGCCCCGGGAGAGTCTTCAGGGCGGCCGCGTTTGGAGGAAGGGGTGGTGGTGACGAAGGTATTAAAACACTCGTCTATGAAGCTCTCCAGGTCCTCCAGGCTGTCAAGAACATATAAATCTTTTTAGAGGTCTAGTGGATATAGTTATAATTATGACTTATATGGCGGAATAAGAAAAGCAGACGGAAATGTTTGTTCAACCACTTTTCGCGCCGCCAAATTGACTCACCACACACGTCTCGTCGATTCTCGCGATACTCACAGCATCTCACGCCCCTCCCTTCTGTACTTCTTTCTTGTACTTTACTGAAAATACCTTTCAATATAAATCTTTCCATGTTCCTGTTGACAATAAATAAACTGTTTTTAGTCCAATCAAACTGAAAATGATCTGAAATAAAGTACAGAAGCAAGTTGTAGAGACGTCTCAGATTACTCAGGGTTACACCATCTGCTGGGCAAGAGTTTAAGCATCGTTTCCAACATTATGATTTGATTCTGGTTATTATATTTTATAATTACATGTAACACTCTAGTGAGTTCAGAGAAAGTATAGGTTTTTTCTTTCTAGTCAAACCATATCAGCCTTCAACACAAAGTGTTTTTTCAGTTGTTGAAAAACATATTCCTGTAATTTTGTAATAAATATACTGCTCTGCCATGAAACCATGTTGTTTATTTTTATAACACTCATGTCAGCATTCAGTTTTACCAGCAAGAAGAGACATTTCTAAACAGCTTTGAAAATGTCAACATTAACTATTTTAATAAAGCTTTAAACTTCAAGTGGTAAACATGGAGCCAGTAAACACCAATTCCTAAATAAAACAAGTCCAATATGATGCAGTCCTTTTGGATGTTGTTTTCCAGCACATCAGCCCGACACTTTCAGCAGGAATCACGGCTCCTCTTCCCCAAGACATCCTTAACAACCAACCAGACTCATGTAGCAGGTCAAGAAAAATGGCTTTTCCAATGACCTGCAGTTTAAAAAAATTTAAAGATTAGAGTCGAGTAATTAATGATTGAACTGCATATAAATCAGTGAAATCCGTCATAGTGATTTGTCTGTATGCTATATAACATGGTGAAATTACTTTAGTCTTCTTTTTTATTCCCTTGTAGAGCTGTCCTCTGTTCTTCTGTCTCTGCACAAACTTTTCTGGAACTTTGCTTCTAGAAACTTGACCTGCAGAAATCACACATTTTAACTCAACATCGTATTTTATTTTTTATTGGAGTTTACTGTAGGTGTCAGTTTATGTAGATGTTCTAATGTCATTTACTATGTATTTTTATGTTTTTTCACTTTAACTTGTTTACTGATTTAAATGTTAAATTTAAATTTAGCAACACTGATCCCATATAATTACTGTATGAATAACAGAATCATCCAGGCTGGCTGGGGCCGTTTCTAGTCTTATGGGGGCCCTAGAGTAGATGCTGGTTAAGGTCTTCCATTTTGTAAACTGTGGTGAAGAGATTCCTAACCCCTTTGGTCTACTAAGACAGCTCTATGTAAGAAAAAAAAACACTATTGTAAGGTAGTTACTGCAACATAACATAACCCCCTGGCGGCCCTTTTGTTATTGATTATGTGAAGTAACGCGATTCTTGAAGATGAGACGAGGGGTGGAGAGAAAAGAGGATGTAGAAGGTGCTCACGCTCATCGCATGGACAGGACTCTCTGCTGTTCTGTGCCCGAGCTAGAGCCCGAGCAGATATTGACCCTGTTGCTGTTGAAAGCGGTACCTGTACTCACCTGCTCAAGACGAGTAAAAGTCTCTCAGCTCAGAGTGCTTGTCGTGTCAAGTGATTTCCCTCCCCACGCACGTTGTGAAGAGTTGCGCAATTGCCATCACCGGGAAGCACAGCACGACACTATAAATGACTACGGGGGGGGCATCCTCTTTATCTTAATAAATAGAAGAGATTCAATAAACTAACAATTGTAATTAAAACAACAAATGTACACTTAAAATAGTGCTTGACTATCGAAGTCTCATACTTATAATACCTAATAATAACAGTATTTATTGTAACAGTCATGGTGCTTTGTCCGCAAAACGTCTGCTTTCTGGCTTGTTTTTATTGGCAAAGTCATCAGCCTAAGTCTGTTTTATCTTTTCCTCACTAGTTCTTTAAAGAAAGTGATGCTAAAAGCTTTTAAAATCTCAATTTTTGGAGGAAGGGAAATAATCTGAATTGACGCTCTGCCTACTACATCAGTCCTGAATAAATGAGAGAATAAATTGGCCAGTCATTGCATCTACAGGTTTAGTAAAAACAGGCCAGTATTCATGTACATGTGCAGATGATACCTTTATGTCAGAGAGGTCCTCAGAAACCTGATGGTCCTGGAGCTTCTTGGTCAGGATGTTCCTCGGATCCCTCTGGTTCAATGTCTTATCTCCAAATATTTTAGAATTGCTCCTGAAGGGACACAGCTCATTAGATTATTGGAAAAAAAGACATAATGAGTGCATATTCCTATTTTATTATTGATGATGTTGCAGTAATGCAGAAAAATTATTTAGTTTTAATCTATTTTAGGAGTTTTTTTAAACGCAAGTTTACACACAGTACCGATTACAATCAAAATAATTAAGATAAATGATCCACTGCAACAAACAAAAAACATTATTAGAATATTTCCAGAATAATTCTGTGAATTTTTAAAATAAGAATAAAACTTTCACTGAGTCAATGCGCTGTCATTGCTAAATATAACAACAACATGTCATGTTAGAATCTAAAGAAATGGCTGTGGATACTTCCTGGATTATCTCTGCTGCAGCTGTTATGAAAAAATAGTTTCCCCAGACCTAATTTATATCCATATTTCTGACAATAATTATTACTTGTCGGTTGACAAATCCCTGGAACTACACCGGTGTCTGACGCTAGCCCTAGCTAGCTAGCAGCACATTCCACACTTTGGAGACGCTGCAGCTACGTTAACTTGTGTGGTTCAAAAAAGATGAGACAGCTGATTATTGCATTGTATTGTATTTACAGTCAATATTTTTTCATATATAATTACATAAGGGGTTTCATAAACTCCAGAAATAGCTACATGTAATATCGGACATTTTAATTCTCTTTATGAGGAAGTTGATGAACATGTAACTTTAATGCCTCCTTGTTGCGTGGTGGCCCTTTACACCGTTATTACCGACAACAGGAACAGTTTTTTGGGTTCCTTTTGTGCATCCCAGAGTTTCAATTCACAACAGTTGTCAAAGCAAAACTTCTAACAAAATAACATTGTCAAAGACATGTGACGGAAAAAAAGATCATTAAACTGATTCTTACCTGGAAAGTGACTGAAGTATTTTCGGTTACCGTATCCTTGGGTCTCTGGGTTTCCTCTTACGATCTCAAAACAACAATATAAGATATTTTCCCTTTGTTGAAATACATCTGACTGCACGAGCAGTGGGTCAACTTTCAAAATAAAACTCCATGCAAACTACTTCCGGTTGACCCAGACTTTCCAGACGAAATTGCAAAAAAGGAAACTGAACGCTTGTTTTTCCGTTTGTTCCATTTTCGATTCTTAGACACAAAACAATTCGTTTTTTTTCGTTTTTTCATTTTTGATTTTGAGACGAAAAAATGAAAAACTATCGGTTTTTCATCTTTTCTTTTTTGATTTTAAATTGAAAAAACAAATGAACAAACGATACATGGATTGGTTTTTAATACCTCCCCAATGTTTTGCTGTATAATTTTTGTAGACAAAGTTGGTGCTTTAAAGGAAGGTATATGAAAAAGTTCAAAGATCAGAATTGTTTTTTGCTAAAATAGGGTAATGTTATAAAACCTGACATAAGACTACACTTTCAATTAGTATTACTGCTTTGTTTTTGCAAGACAATAATCATTAACTGAAACTTTATTAATAAAAGGAATAAGTTTTACTTTGAAATAAAAAATGACAAAAAAAAGTTCATTTAGAGTGCTGAATATACATATAAATAAATAAATAAATAAATAAATCTATCTATCTATCTATCTATCTATCTATCTATCTATCTATCTATCTATCTATCTATCTATCTATCTATCTATCTATCTATCTATCTATCTATCTATCTATCTATCTATCTATCTATCTATCTATCTATCTATTTCTCTCTCTCTCTCTCTTTATATATATATATATATATATATATATATATATATATATATATCACAACAGCAATTCAAGGTTTGAGGGCTTCTATGACCAACCTAGACCACCGCGCTACGCTGTAGAATGCTGGTCCCAATGCTGCTGGACCAAGCCCAGTCACAGCCAGCAACCTGAGAATGGATCTAACAAACCCAGTTGCAACATCTCGTCGACAGCATCCAGTAGCACCTGAGGAGGACTCTAGTTGGTCAGACCACTCTCAGGGCAGAGCCAGTCTACAGCTGCCTGATTGGAGGTCTTACATGGAGTCAAAGATTCTTCCAAATTAAGCAGACAAGGACATTGAAAATTACCCGTTGTGCTTTGAGTGAATGCCCAAAACATGGAGATGGCCAGAGACTAGTAGGCATATCGCCTTGTCCCACTACTATCTGGGAAGGCATTGGAGGCCTACATGGCAATAGACGAGAAGCAAGCCCATTGCTACAAGGACCTGAAAGACGCACTCCTGCTGAAGTTTGGCATCTCGCCTGGGACGTAGCGACAGCAGTTCCAGTCTGTTGTTGTACCATCCAGGGAGAATCCAATTGAGACTTACCACCGACTGTATGATCTCTGCCATTGTTGGATCTGACCGTAGCAACACACCAAGGAGCAGATCAGGGAGATCGTCATCCTGGAGCAGTCGCTGTGGGTATTTCCATCGGTTGTGGGTGAAGGAGCAAGAACCGGAGGATGGCCTCACTGCTGCCCAGCTTGCACTGCAGTATCTGAACGCGCTGTATACATGCCCCTCTGAGGGTAATCAGCATCATTCCGTTCAAGCCACCCCACTGAGACCCACACGGAGAGACTTCAACCAGGCACTTCAAGGTACCAATTTGGCTCCCAACCAGCGAATGGCCACTTTGCCACAAAGACCTTGTGTGTTTCTTTTCTCAGCAGCCTGGTCATAAAGCCTCCGTATGCCAGATTTGCAGGGCTAAATTCACAGGTGCTTGCTATGCACCCAGGTCAAAGACTGACTCAAGTACAGGGCCTGCCATCACTACTAAAGATACATTTCAACCTCTCAAATCTGTGACTGTGAATGAACAGCAAGTTGCTGCTATGTTTGAGACCGGTAGTTTTACATCACTGGTTAAACTGAGTTTAATTCCTATTGGTAGTCTGGACTATGGTAGGCAAACAAGTGTGTTGTGCTTACATGGTGACAGACATTTGTACCCAAAAGCGGATGTAACCCTAACAGTAAATGGACAGTCCTATCTTCTGACTGTTGGAGTGGTAGAGAATCTACCTGTTGATTTAATTTTGGGATGTGATTTATCTGTGTTAAAAGGTTTACTAAATGAGGATGTTGAGATAACCAATGCCAATGCAGAACCTAGTGCGGAAGCTAATGTTAACGTCTCTGTACCCGTGCCAGAGCGCAGGCCAAAGGGGTTCAAGGTCTTCCACCCTTTGATGATGGTTTCTTGGAGCGTGTGTTACGGCCCCAGCCACATTTAGTTTTGTTTTCTTTTCTTTATATCTGGTGTTTTGTGTATTTAATTATTTTTTTGTCAGAGTGGGACCTCTTTTTGTCTTGTGGATCTTTGTTTGTCTGTCTAATCAGTTTCAGTGCTGAAGGCGGGCTCCTATTGGACCAAAGCTGGTGAGGCAGCTTTGGTCTGTGTGGACTGTGTGGACCTCCAGCCTGTGAGAAGGGAGCTCTAATGCATCCTGTCTTCAATCCATCTTGGCGCTCTGCTCCCTGTTCTGATCTGTGATTAGATACTGTGCCTTGTTGTGGTTTGGTGTTGGGGTTGTGCAGAGGTTCACTTTGTGTGGATTTTGTATTTCTGATAAGTGACATTAAGTGAAGCTGTAAGGTGAACTGCCATTTTCTTTCACATCTTTTCTCCTTTTTCTGTTAGTTTTGGGAGGTTACCATTTGTCATTGTTTTTTCTTCTTTTTTTTGGCAGGTAAGATTTCTGTGATTAGAGGGTTTTGTTTGTTATTTTGGCCTTTGGTTCACCCTGAAGCCTTTTGCTTCACCTTTTAGTTGTTGTGGATGATTGACTTTAGTTATTTTGTAAATAAATCTGTAACCTTTTGTTGGAGACAAGTCTTTTGGTGTTTTTATTTTCTTTTTTAAATTTTGTTTACCTTTGTTATGGTCAACTCCCCTTAGATAGAAAGGGGTGTAACAGCATGGCAAAGAAATAAAAAAAAAAAAAAATCAATTTGCCAGAGACAGTTTGAGTAAAAACTTAAGTTACCTGATCCTGTGATTCTGACAGCTGACACATTTCACATACCCGATTACGTTTCAGCTTTGTAAAAAGAAGAGGAAACCATTGTTTACCAAAGGAACAATTAAAAGTGACTAATGTTTGGGTGGTGTGCAATACATTGTTGTTGATGATATTCTACATGCCACTGAGGGTGACGACCAACAGTTAGTTGTTCCAACCAGCTGCAGGCCACTCATTATGAACCTAGCTCACACACTTTCATCTGCAGGTCACCTAGGTTGTAACAAAACATATTGTCATATTAATTCACATTTCTTTTGACTATCCATGGATTTTGAAATACAGAAGTACTGTGCAGAAGGCCTCGATGGTCAGAAATGTGACGGCCGAAGAAGAAGTGACCTTGAAGAACTGACACATTAAACCTCTCTGTCTGTCTCAAGACCACACAGTTGCCTGACCTGCTTTAGGAAGTTCCGTCTCTCTTTTCTGCAGAGCCAGGGAAAATCACACTTGTTGGCTCAAAAATGGACAACCCATCCGGCAATGACCTTATCGAGTACCACAGAGATTGGTGGGACTGTTGAATGATGAGGTCACAAAGATGCTGTTGCTGGGAGTCATCGAGCCTTCCAACTCAGAATGGTGCAGTCCAGTCGTGAAAGAAAGACAGCTTACTGCAGATATGCATAGACTTCAGGAAGCTGAACGCCATCTCTGAGTATTATGCAGATCCAGTGCCTAGAATTGAAGACCAGCTGGAGAGATCTGATATGCCAATTGCATCACCACCCTCGACCTATGCAAGGGTTACGGGCAAGTACCTCTCAGCAACTCATTTGGACAAAATACAGCATGAGAACACCTGCTGGGCTATTTCAGTTTACACTAATGCCCTTCTGTCTATATAGTGCACCAGCCACGTTCCAAAAGATGATGGATAAGATGCTGCAGGGATGTGACCACTGCAGTGTAGCCTATCCGGATGACGTGGTGATCTTCAGTCACACTTGGGAGCAACACCTTCAACGCCTGTCTCTTGTCTTTAGAAAAATCCCAAAAGCCGGTCTGACCTTAAATGTTGCCAAATGTGAGTAGGCCCGGCGAGAAGCATTAAAAGCTAAGTTATGTTCTTCTCCTTTGCTTAAGAGTCCTGACTTCACCCAAAGATTCCTGGTCCAAATAAACACATCTGCGGTTGGTGCAATTCTGGCAGAGGGACATTTTTGGAGAAGAGCAACCAGTCCTGTAACTTAGTCGAAAACTGCAGCCGAGAGAAACTCGGTACTCCACAGTCAAAAAAGAAGGGCTTTCCATTAAGTGGGCACTCGACAGGCTGAGGTACTACTTACTTAGCAGGGAGTTTGACCTCAAGACAGATCACAGAGAACTCACATGGATAAACACGAAGAATTAACATACCCGGCTCAAAGAACCCACAACAGCGTGTCTCCAAGAAAACGAACAGCATGAAAGCGAAGAGGATTTTTGACATGGCAACTGATGATGCTTCAAAGAGAAAAGAAACATTCACAGCCAGTGATAATCAGAACAGAATACAAAGTTGTCATTATTTCAGTAAATCCTTAAACACTGTACAAAATAATACAGTGGCGGTTTTTGACATGGGCAACATGCTCAATTTTTTTACTTTGCTTTAAACTTTTCTAAATTTGCTATTAGATTATCTCAAAATGTAGGTGTTTCAAAGCAAATAGTGGGTTTGATTAAGAATAGATTTATTAGATTAATGAATTTCTGGTCGCAATTATTTATTCACACAAAAACACAGCAACATGGCGCCACTGCTAGAGGTGAGTGTGAATGGGGGGATTCCAAATCTCACAAGATTGTGTTCAAGAGAACAGAACTACTGGCTCAGAAGAAAAACAAAAATGGAATAAGGCATGTCATTCCCAAAAGTTAAGAAGGAAATACAGAGGGACCTGTGCCAACGCAAAGTTAAAAGCAAAGGCCCTTCGTTGCCAAAAAGGAACGCAGCCGGAAATACAAGCCACTAGTTCCCTCTGTGATTATGGGCAATGTGAACACATTGACAAATAAGGCATATGAGCTTTTTGCGCTGGTTGGAAGTCAAAGGAACTACAGAGAGTGCTTTCTTATTTATGCTGACAGAGACTTGGCTAATGGCTAACACACTTGAGATCGACGTAGAGCTGCCTGGTTTATCGATGGTACGAGCTGACAGAAACATCACAACGTGCGGGAAAAGTAAAAGAGGTGGCCTCATATTGTACATCAATAATCGGTGGTGTAACCCTGGACACTTGACCATGACCTTTCATGCAGCCTGCCTGTCTGAGAGGCTGGCTGGCTGACTGCCTGGCAGAAGGGAGAGTGCTGGTGGCAGGGAGGCATTGAGAACTCTACCCACCCCCACCACTACCTGTTCTGACTCTCTACAGGGGGGCGGACCTTGCAGTTGAGCAGCAGCAGCACAGCGCAGGCACACAGCCCGGCCAAATCACTGGTTTGTGGGCAGGGATTGAGAGTTGCATGCTTCCAGTCGAGACTGCTGTCCAAGGGGTTCAGACCCCTTGGGGGGAAGCCACGGACCCTGGTCAAACAGGGCCTGCTCCTGGAACACCTCCCTAGGGAGGCGTCCAGGGGGCATCCAAACCAAATGCCCGAGCCACCTCAACTGGCTCGTCTCGATGTGGAGGAGAAGCGACACGGGATCCAAGCTCCTCCCAGGTGACTGAGCTTCTAACCCTATCTCTAAGTGGGTGCCCAGCCACCATACGAAGGAAGCTCATTTCAGCCGTTTGGATCTAGGACCTTGCTCTTTTGGTCATGACTTTCCCAGGGAGGCTGAGGAGTGTGATTCCTCGGTAGTCGGAACACACCCTCCGGTCCCCCTTCTTGAAAAGGGGAACCACCACCCCTGTCTGCCAATCCAGTGGTAGTGTTTCCAACCGCCACGCGATGCTGCAGAGACGGGTCAGCCAAGAGACTCCCACAGCATCCAGAGACTTGAGGTACTCAGGGCGGACCTCGTACACTCCTGGTGCCTTGCCACAGAGGAGCGTGTTGACTACCTCGGTGACTTCAGCTTGGGTAAAGGACAGCCCCACCCCAAGGCTCTCAGCCTCTGCTTCCTCAAGAGAAAGCGTGTCAGCAGGATTAAGGAAATCCTCGAAGTATTCCTTCCACCGCCCAACAATGTCCCAAGTCGAAGTCAGCAGCTCCCCACCTGAACTAAAAACGGTGCCTGCAGAAAACTGCTTCCCCCTCCTGAGGCGCCAGACGGTTTGCCAGAACCTCTTCAAGGCCAGTCGATAGTCCTTCTACATGGCCTCACCGAACTCCTCCCAGGACAGAGTTTTTGCCTCTACTACAGCCTGAGCCGCAGCTCGCTCAGACTGCCAGCTGCCTCTGGAGTCCCACAAGCCAACCAGACCTGAAAGGACTCCTTCTTCAGCTTGACGGCATCCCTTACTTCCGGTGTCCACAAACGGGTTCTGGGGTTGCCGCAACGACAGGCACCAGAGACCTTGCGACCACAGCTCCGAACAGCAGCAGAGAAAATAGAGGTGGAGAACATGGTCCATTGAGACACAATGATACCAGCCTTCATCTGTACCTTTTTGACACTCTCCCAGATGTGGGAGTGAAAGACTTCCCTGATGGAGTGCTCACCCAGACGTTCCCAGAAGACCCTCACAGTACGTTTGGGTCTGCCAAGTCTTTCCGTCCTCACTCAACTCACCACCAGGCAGTGATTAGTGGACAGTTCTGCCCCTCTCTTTACCTAAGTTTCCAAGACACACTGTTGTGCTCAAACATGGTGTTTGTTATGGATAAACTATGACGAGCACAGAAGTCCAACAACAAAACACCGTTCGGGTTCAGATCAGGGAAGCCGTTTTTCACCCAGCTGCAACTGTTGTTGCCCACGTGGGCATTGAAGTCAACCAGAAGGACAATGGAGTCCCCCGTTGGGGCGCTTTACAGTACCCCTCCGAGAGACAACAAGAAAGCTGGGTACTCCGAACTGCTGTTGGGCCCATAAGCGGACACCACAGTCAGAGAACTGTCCCCCACCCGAAGGCCGAGGGACGCAACTCTCTCGTCCACCGGTGTGAACTCCAACACTTGGCAGCTAAGCTGGGGGCTCACGAGTAAGCCCACGCCAGCTCACTGCCTCTCACCATGTGCAACTCCAGAATGGTAGAGAGTTCAACCCCTTTCAATAGACTGAGTTTCAGAGCACAGATTGTGCGTAAAAGTGAGCCCAACTATATCTTGCCGGTACCTCTCACACAAGCTCAGGCTCCTTCCCTCCCAGAGAGGGGACGTTCCATGTCCCATAAGCCAAGTTCCATGACCAGGGTTTAGGCCACCGAGGCACTCGCCCTTGACTGCCACCCAAACCACATTTCACTGGCCCCTCCTGAGCTCTCCTGAAGGTGGTGGGCCCACTGGGGAGTGATCCCACGTCAATCGTTCGGGTTTTACCTGACTGGGGCCCTTGGGAGGAGCCCCGGCCACCAGGCACTTGCCTGCGAGGCCCTGGTAACGGCAATCCGGGCGACACGACTGGATCTATGGTATGTCTTTTCATGGTGGAGTTTGTGAACCGCTCTTTGTCTGGCTCGTCATCCAGGTCCTGTCTGTCATGGGAGACCCTACCAGGAGCTGAAGCCCCAGACAGCATAGCTCATGGGATCACTCGAGCACTCAAACCCCTCCACCACGTTAAGGTGGCGGTTCATGGAGGGGACCAATCTTGACCGATTACCGTGGAAAAGACCGATCTACAACTAAACTTAACCTAAAACTAAACTTAACCTACAACTTAACTTTACCTACAGCTAAACTTAACCTACAAGTAAACTTAACCTACAGTTAAACTTAACCTACAGTTAAACTTAACCTACAACTAAACTTAACCTGCAGCTAAACTTAACCTGCAGCTAAACTTAACCTGCAGCTAAACTTAACCTGCAGCTAAACTTAACCTACAGCTAAACTTAACTTACAACTAAACATAACCTGCAGCTAAGCATTACCTAAACTTAACCTACAACTAAAACCAAAAACTGCAGTTCAATTTAACCTACTAGTAAACCTTTACCTACAACTTAACTTAACCTGCAGCTAAACTTAAATTGCATTTAAATTTAACCTACAACTAAACTTAACCTGCAGTTAAATGTAGCCTACCACTAAACTTAACGTACAGTTAAACTTAACCTACAACTAAACTTAACCTACAGCTAAACCTAAACTGCAATTCAATTTAACCCACAAGTAAACTTGACCTACTAGTAAACTTTAACGTACAGCTAAACTTAATCTGCAGTTAAATTTAATCTACTACTAAATTTAACCTACAACTAAACTTAACCTACAGTTAAACTTAGATTTAATGTAATTTTGATCACCCCTTTGATCTAGTCCAGTTCTACTTGTCCCTAATTGAACCACCTATTTTTTAATCTAGCAAAAAATCCTCTAATTCTCTTTAGATATGTCTGGTTTGATTTTACTTCAATCAGAGAGGGTTTCTCCTCATTTTTCGAAGTATTTTTCAATTCCATTTTTGGTGTTCTTTTCTCAGCTTTCTCACTACCAGTTGCAGGCATATTCTCTTTTTTTCTTGAGTTTTCTTTTGTTACATTTACTCGTGTTGTAGAATTTTCAACAGTTGTATGAGGTGGAATTTCTTCAACAAAGACAGGTTTGTTTTGTTTTTTCAAGACTCTTGAGTTGACTCTACTTCTGTTGACCCTACTAGACGTTGGTAATCTTTCAGCTACACCTTTTGGGGCCCCATTTTTGGTCTTTACCTCCATGCTTGGTGATCTTTTGTCAGTTTTCCCATTAACTGAATAATCCGGCTTCAGATCAAAAACAGTTACAGGTGTTTTCTGTTGTCGTTTTGAGGCATTTTTAGGTGACTCCTTTTGCTTCTTGGACCTTTCTACAGATTCACAAGTCATGTCTTTTGTTATTAAGTTACGTTCATGCTTTTCAGCAGGATTACTACATGTAAACCTTTTAGCAAAAACAGTTTTAATTCTGTCAGACCATGTCTTCTTTTCCACGTGTCCACATGTATTCTGATTTTTAATAGAATTTTTTACAGAAGTACATACAGGACGCACTTTAATTTTCCTTTTAAAGAAAGATTTACGTGCAACAGGTGAAATGGTAATGGGCTCACAAACGTTCATGAATTGCTGTGCTGAGATCACATAAGGGTCTTTTGCTCTTTCCAAAAGGTGCTTCATAGTAATGAAGTTATGGTTGAGAGCTTCCTTAGGCGTGATCCTGTTCTTCTGATCAACATTCAGCATCTGCTTTATTAGAGATTTAAACTCTTCTGAATCTGATTTATCCTCATGTATATCTTGATCTCCTTCCCGCATGTTTAGCAGATCGTCCAGTGTGAACTTGAGGTCAAAAAAAGCATCTTTTATCTTACTATTACATGTATCGTTTGGATTGCCCTCATATTCACTAGGTCTTCTGAATGTATATATACTGCCATTTTTAGCACTTGAAAACTTAAAAAAATTATATACCTGTATACCTTGTTGTAAAATCTTGTCTGGAGGCTGACCTTGTAAATGCACAATAGTTGCAATGTAGTCATACAAGCAAGTTCTAGGATAGAAGTGCCTGCCCCTATACATGCCAGCCAAAACACATCCAACACTCCACATATCAATGCCTTCATCCAATGGACAACCAAAGACTACCTCAGGAGCCCTGTAGCCCAATATCTGAACTTGACTAAAGCATTTTAAACAAGATTTTTCTCTGGCCAAACCAAAATCAATTAGTTTGACCTTATAAGGACAAGTATCTTGATTTACAAGCATTATGTTATTTAATTTAATGTCACAATGAACGAGACCCATCATCTTTAGAGCTCTTAAAGCAACCAGCAGCTGCTGAGCAATTGGCCTGAGTTCACAGACTTCGAATGGCTTTCGGTTTCTGTCCAAAAAATACTCTGCCATAGTTTGGTCGAGTTTTTCGGACACAATACAGATTTCTGAATGGTATTCGAAGTGATCCATTATCTTCAAAAGAGAATTTTTATCAGCATCAAAGGCCTTAAGTTTTTTTAGCATCTTTAATTCTTCCAGTCCTTCATATCTTTCCAAAAATTTCACAGCCACATCTTGAGATGTATTCTGCATTTTATAGTGAATCACTTTCCCATAGGACCCTTCTCCTATTTTTTCTTGTTTTAGGTAAGTATTTTCACCAACTTCCAGAATTTCAGGATAACTACCATTGGATCCCTCACTATCCATTTCAATTTTTGACATCTTTATATTTTTATCACTCTTTAGCAATTCTGCAAAGCCTTTGCCGTGTCTTTATTTCCACTTGTTTCAAAACTTCAGGTTTGGCTTGGTTGAAAATGGCATCTAAAAAACTATGTGGTGACTATTTCACTTTTTTATGAGATTATTGCAGATGTGTAATGTGTCACCATATGACAACACACAACATCATAGGACATCACAGCCAATGTGCTGTGCAAAATGTGATGAGATCACACTTCTTGATGACATCATAGCTATAAATGAAAAGTAGCTGACCTCTGATCCTAATTAGAGGTTTGGTTTCGTGTTTATGACATTTGTTTTCTTAGCTAAAAAAAAAAAAACAACAGGTAATATCATTATTAAAAAACAGATAATAAAAAGCTCTAAAATAAAATAAAAAAAACACAAAGAAATGTCTAGTAATAATATGACATATGACAACACAGCCAAAATGTTAAATTAATGACATCACATGGATGATGACATCATAGCTTTGTTGGACAATGGTGCAGAGGAAGACAGAGAACTTTAATTGATCCCACAATGGGAAAATTGATGCCTCAAAAAAAACAACAGATAACAATACAAATAACACACGGCATATTGTACATTTCACAAATACAATAAATAACACAATGCAGTGTCCAGTGTCCATGAGGTGTTGTAGAGTCTATTAGCTGACAGCAGGAAAGATCTGTGAACTGACTAAATGACTAAAGGAGTTAGGAGTTTCTGTTGCATCCTCCTCATACTAAACACGATTTGTCTAGTTTCGTCTAGTAGAGATGTGTTTAGAGATCAGAGGTCCTACATCGAGCGCAGCGCGTTGGCCTGGCAACAGCATGTATCCTAACATTTGCAAAAACACATATCACATCAGCCAATCAGGGAGTCTGCTTGGGCATATGACATGTTGATAGGCTGATCAACAGGTAGAGTCCAAAATCAACATGGAGGAGAAGTGGATTGTTCTCCTTTTGAACTTTGTAATATTTTAATTTTTTCTGTCAACTCTGGCACTTCTGACCCAGGGATTTATAAAAGTCTACTGTATCAAGGTCTTTTCTCTGGATGTACACGGTAAAAAATGAGGTGACTTTCTTCTGAAGTTTTCCTTTCCTTTGTCAAACTGGCGTTAATCTGGAGTGCAATGTTTTCACACCAGCAGACAAAACCCCTCCAGTACTCCTCGTCATCTTCATCTGTCACACATCCAACGTTGGCAGTGTCTTTCGAATACCTCTGCTGTTGGCAACTCTAATAAGTCATTAATAATGTACTGAGTTTACTACATTTAATTTAGAAAAAGTTGACAAAGTAATTAGTTACCTTTTCAAAAAGAACCCGCTCACTTTTCGTAATTCACCTGCATAATAAGCTTACTGTTAGGCAATACATAGCTTCAAGCAGTTCCTCCACAATCTCCAGCATTTTCTGAAATTGCTGCCAGCTTTTATAATTGATTGATTTCTAAAACTTTTTGTTAAAATAAACGAATTAAACTCTAGAGCAAAGGTCACTAACAGTCAGACCAAGATCCAGGTTAGAATCACAATGCTGTTCACTATAAACCATAACAAAGATCTGAACAACAAAGTGCCAGATAAATCTAGAGATCCATTTATCCCATTCCCTGAATTGGTTTTCACTCACCTCTATAGGTAAGTATTTGAAAAGGTAAAGTAATCTTGGTAATATTTTCAGTTTTATGATACCAAGGAAATCTCAATTTAGGGATCAGGCTCCATCTATGTAAATCTGCCTTTATAATGAGGATACTGGCTCAAAACTGTGCTCAGTATAGTTCAGAAAGGTCTTTGGTTAGGTGTTTCCCAAATATTTAATATTTTCATTTTCCCAATTTAACTAATTTTGTTCGAAAGGTTAGAGAAGCTGTATAGTTTAGGGTCATCACCTGAGTCTTTTTAATGTTCACTTTGTAAACCGAGACTTCCCCAAACTCAGACAAAATAGACATTTGTTCTTTAAATGAGCTTTCTGGATTCCCTAAACACACCAACACATCATCAGCAAACATTGTTACCTTGTGTTCAACTCCTAACACAAAAAAAACCTTAATATCTAAATTCTGCCTCATTGCCTGACCCTGTGTTTCAATGAATAAATCAAACTAAAGTGGTGAGACAGCACAACCCTGTCTACACCAACGTTCCAAACCAAATATTTCATATAAATTCCCACTGATCTTGATACGGGCTGTGGGTTTATCATAAAAAGCTTGAATGACTTTGATAAATGTTTCCTGAAAAACAAAATTTGCAAAGAACTTATAAAAATGTCCATCTAACAGAATCAAAAGCCTTTTCAGCATCTAAACTAACTAATATTGATTGAGTCTGAGTTATCTGTATATGATTTAAGATATACAGTATTTTCCTAATGTTGTCAGTTGTTTGTCTATTTTGAATGAAACCGTTTTGATCTAAATGAATGAGATTAGAAAGTAATTTATCCAATCCCCTTGCCAGAATGGAGGTAAACGATTTATAATCTGTTTTAAGGACACTGATTGACCTGTAATTCCCACATTCCTGTCTATTTTTCCCCTCTTATGGAATGACTGAAACTGTTGCTTCCCTCCAAGAGGGTGGGATTTTCCAATCTGGTTAATATGATTAAATGTTTTCAGTAAAAGGGGTAATAACTCTTTGTTCATTCAGCGATACCACTTGGCATTAGACCCATCTAAGCCGACTGGTTTTTGTGGTCTTAGCTTATTGAGAGATACTTTGATTTCTTCTTTTGAAATTGGTTGTATTAAATTCAAATTTTGCATATCTGATACTGACGGTAGATTCAGCGAGCCAAGGAAAGTATGAACATCAGCAGCATTAGATTTTGAATACAACTCTCTAAAGAATGTCTTAAAGCTTTCCTGAATTCCTTCCTGTGTGGTTTCCAAAGTATTTGTTTCATGATTCCTAATCTTAATAATTGTATTTACCTGCTATTGATTGTGTAGCTTATTTGCAAAATATTTAACTGATTTTCCTTCTATCTCATAGTATTTCTGTCTCAAAAAGATTAAGTCTCTCTGGGCTTCCTCTGTATAAAAGTCATTAGTTTTACCTTGAATTTTCCTAATTTCTTGTTTTATACTGGGGGTTGGATTGTTTACATCCTCCCCTTCTTTCAATTTTATTTTATTTTTTTTAAGTGTTACCAATTTAGATTCTCTGATTTTCTTTAAATGTGAGGCAATAGATATTGATTTAATTCACATTACCGCTTTCAGTGAGTTCCACAAGATAAAGGGATACCTCATCAGTTTCATTTATTTCAAGAAATTCTTTAATATCTTATTTTATTTTAGCCACAATGACAGAGTTATTGAGTTGTTGTGAATTTTGTTCCCACAATGTGTTTCATTTCTTCATAGATAGTTGAATGGACAGGGACACAGGACTATGGTCAGACAGGTCCCTGGTTAGAATTCTGCATTCTTTGATCTTAAATATATCCATCTTAAATGTAAAGAAATAATCTAACTCAGCATAGACTTTAAAAGATGCTCAGTAATATGTAAAATCTTTAGTAGTTGGATAAAATTCTCTGCATACATCAGTCACCCCCAATTCTTCCATCTAAGATTCAACTTCTCTATTTATTGGGTTAATCTGATTATTTGGTTTAGAGGAATCCATGTTGGGATCAATCTTAAAATTAAAATCCCCCCCACATATAACAGTCCCCTCAGCCTTTTGATGCCATTCCACAAAAAACCCTTTGTTCTGCTAAGCAAGCCTGATAACTCTTTTGAGTGTGAAATTTGAAAATGTGACCAGAATGGACCGAGGTTGTGAGTCTTTTAGTTGGAGTGATGCTGTCTCTCTGTGTGCCCTCTGGATCTGCAAGGGCATCGTGGGAGGGGGGTTGAGATTCTCCACAAAGTGATTCATAGATGGTGACCTCCTTTATGCTCCCTCTGGAACACCATATATTCTTACTGATTCCCTCCTTGATTATGCCTCCATCGAGATCAACTTCATTAGGAGCTTTTCCTGTGTTATAATCATCTCACTTGTTACGACCCCAACATGGCTCAGGTCTAGGGGTAGACAAGATGGGGTCGCAAAATAAGAAAATGCTTGGACACGAGAATTAAAACGAACACAGTTTATTAAATAAACAAAACTCTGTGTCCTGGAAAGATAAAACAAAATAATTCAAGTGCTGGTTTAAAACAAAATGACGAACCAAAGGGAAATGGAACCTTGGCCAAACATAACAAAAGGTCAGGGAGACAGCTGACCCAGCCAGCAGCTCCCTGCTAGGGGCTGCCTAATCAAAACTACCTAAAACAAAAACAGAAACAAAGCCCGCAAACTAAGACTACCAAGGTCCCAAACCCAAATTAAAATAACAAAACCCAACAGTATAGGACTGTTGAGGAACCAAAGGAAACACAAACCAGCACAAACCAAACCCACTGCTCTCAGCCTCCTGCTCTGCCTCTGCCTTTTGCCCACTTTGGTGTGGCCTTCTTGGTCTGAAATACCCGGCAGGTGCTGATTAGGACGAATGGCTTCACCTGCCGGGTGAGGCAGCATGACAGGATGTGGGGGCAGCAGCAGGGGGACGTTGGTGGGCGGCTAGCAAATTTTGTTGGTGGGCGGCTAGCAAATTTCGTTTTGAGGGCGGCAAGCGCACTTTCGTTTTGAGGGCGGCAAGCGCACTTTCCTTTTGAGTGCGGCAAGCGCTCTTTCGTTTTGAGGGCGGCAAGCGCACTTTCGTTTTGAGGGTGGCTAGCACGGTGGCTAGCGCACCCTCGTCCTGTGTGTGGTGGCTAGCGCGCCCTGTCCTGTGTGTGGTGGCTAACCCGTCCTGTGTGTGGTGGCTAGCGCGTCCTGTGGTGTGGTGGCTAGCGCGTCCTGTGTGTGGTAGCTAACCCGTCCTGTGTGTGGTGGCTAGCGCGTCCTGTGGTGTGGTGGCTAGCGCATCCTGTGGTGTGGTGGCTAGCGCATCCTGTGGTGTGGTGGCTAGCGCGCCCTGTGGTGTGGTGGCTAGCGCGCCCTGTGGTGTGGTGGCTAGCGCGTCCTGTGTGTGGTAGCTAACCCGTCCTGTGTGTGGTGGCTAGCGCATCCTGTGGTGTGGTGGCTAGCGCGCCCTGTGGTGTGGTGGCTAGCGCGCCCTGTGGTGTGGTGGCTAGCGCGTTCTGTGGTGTGGTGGCTAGCTCGTCCTTTCTGTGAGAACACCCCTATTAAAATAAATACTTCTTTGGGGAAAGAAGATTTATCTTGGGTAGGGGGTGTTCCGGCCCCAGCCGTATTTGGATTTGTTTTCTTTACTTGTCTACTTTTTGTTTCTGTCAGAGTGGGACCGCTTTATTTTTTGTGGATCTTTGTGGGTTTGTGTGTCTCTTCTTTAATTTGTTTCAGGTGTGGTGCTGGAAGGTGTGGCCTCCATTGGACCCAAGCTGGTGGAGGCAGCTATAAAAGCACTGTGTGGACCTTCGGCTGGCGAGAAGGGAGCCTGGCTGCAGTCAGTCTCCACTGCAGCTTGGTGCTCTTCTCCATTCATTATGTTTGTTGCACTTTATTGTTTAGTGATCAGGTCCACTCTGTCTTTGGTTTTGTTAGTTATGTTGTAAAGTGAAGCTGTAGGGGTGAACTGCCATTTTCTTTAGTGCACATTTTCTCCTGTTTATGTTAGACTAGGGAGGTTAGTGTTTTGTCATTGTTTTCCCTTTTCTTTCATAAGCAAGTAAGATGTTTTTGTGTTCAGTTAGGTTGGGGTTTTGTTTGTTGTTTTGGCCTTGGTTCACCCTGAAGCCTTTTTGCTTCACTTTTTGCAGTTATCGATGTAAATAAATTTGTTATCATTTTATGGAGATGTATTTCTGGTGTTCTTTTGTTTTAATATTTATTATTTTACCTTTATGTTATGCCCCGCTCCCCCTAGACATAAAGGGGCGTAACATCTCATCAGAGTTTTGAATCTTTTCTTCATATTCGACAATTTTGCCTTCAGCTGAATAGAGGCGATCATTCGTTTTATCCAAGTCATTTAAATATCTCGCAATTGCACCTCTGTGTCTTTTTGAAATTCTTTCACTTGTCTCCCAGCATCTTTCAGTTCTTTAAATATCAGCTTTAAGCTCACCGGGTCGTCCTCACTGTCTGTCACAACGTTGTCACTGCTGCGAGAGGGGGAGGTAGTTAATTCAGCACCGGCAGGGTTAGCATTAGCTTCTTCAGTTAGCTGCAACTTGCCGTCTCCGACACATTCAAAAGTTGACTCTTTAATTCTCTTGTGGGTTTTTTTGGACACCATTTATGCCCCGTATCTTATAAGCCATAAACTTAACTTCTTGTTTCACTTTGGGGGTTGTTTTATTAGTCCTCTCTAACCCATAACCGAAGTCACTAAAAGCAGGTTTCTCTGAAATTAATTCACCCAGAGGAATCAAAATTTGTCTGGAGTTTCCTATTTGGGGTCCAAAAGTTGATATTGACAAAAGCAGTTTTATGTACAACATTTGTGACTTAACATGCTTTCAGAAATACACCTTTGAAGGTGAAAAATGTAACCAGGAGTGGTAAATGTACACATCATTAAGGGACTTAGTTCAACATCTTTTGCAGTTTTAGAAGAAGAGAATTCAATTTGAATATACTCATAGATAGCATAGAGGTGCAATGTGTAGCATTGTGGCTTCACAACAAGAAGATCACAAGTTCAACTAGAAAGGTTGCATTATATCAAACAATAATAGTGTAAATACTGTTTGTTGAATATGGTCTTTTGAAATGATAAAAGTTATTTGCATAATGCTGAAGTAGCTTAAGGACTTAAAGTTGCAGAAATTGCAGAAAGTCCACATTGAACTCCAAATTAGCCCAAAAAACCTTAGTAGATGCCAAAATAACCAAAAAAGCGAGCACATTGCTAAAATACTTGCTCAACTCCAAAGTAGCCGAAATAAAAACCTTAGTAGATGATAAATTAGCCAAAAAAGCTAGCATGTTGCTACACAACTTGCTTAATGCCAAATTAGCCCAAAAACCTGAGTAGAAGCTAAATTAGCCCAAAAAAGCTAGAATGTTGCTACACAACTTGCTTAATGCCAAATTAGCTCAAAATGGCTGAATAGATGCTAAATTAGCCCAAAAAAGCTAGCACGTAAAATAAAAAAAAACATAAAAGGTATGAATACCGAAAGTAAAAGCATGGAAGTCATCAATGTGCTGCACGTTTTGATATTAATATTGCATACGTTTCAAAAGTGCACAAATAATTTGAAGCATTTTTTGGAAGAAAAAAAAAACCTGTAAAAATTCTGTAAATTGTTCAAATGCATAAACGGTATGCATACCAACACTATAAGCATGAATGTCCTTAAAGTGCTTTAAATTTTGATGCCGAGAAGAAATATGTTTCAAAAGTGCACAGAGGTTTATAAAGGACTTGAAAATTTTTCCATTCATTTTCAATGTTGCTAAAATATCACATAAATTGCGTAAAATCTTAAAAACCGTAAAATGTACAAAAACAAAAGTACAAGCAGGAATGTCTTGAACGAGCTTAATGTTTTAATACCAAGCTTGGTGAATTAGCTGAAAGTATGAAGACATTTTTACGTACCGAAAAATGTACAGAAGAAAGTATCTAAAAAAAAAAAAAAAAAAACGTGACCATGAGCGTGAAAAAAATAAGAAAGAAAAGCTAGTTGAATGTATCCATACATTTAAGAACTACACTTGCATCCCCACTTAAGGGACAATTTAGAGTGACCAATTCACCTATGAAGCATCTGTTTGGATGGTGGGAGGAAGCCAGAATCCCTGGAGAAACCCCACGCATGAACGGGAAGAACATGCATACTCCACACAAAGGTCACCTTTTGGTGACACTGTTTCAAGTCCCCCAGCCGAGACTTGAACCAGGGGCCTTCTTGCTGTGAGGCAAGACAGCTAATCACTGCTCCACAGCCCTGAAAATGTTGAACTCTTCCTTTTGGAGTTTTAATTTGTAAATCAATTTCTACTGTAATTTTTAATTACTGTACATGTTGCATATCACATTTAACTCTCATACATTTTTTTAAATTCTGTCTGACTTTCCTACCAGTTTTTCTGTCATCAAACTCGCCATGATTGTACAATTGTTACACTTTAGATAAAAGCAGGAAACCGTGACTAGAAACACTGATGGTTTCTGGATAATGTTATATTTTCAAATTATTTACATTGTAGGCATATTATTAGAAAACTATAAAATGGCTTATGCTTTGCTTTTTTGTTCTCATTGGTTGTAGTGATTCTGTCTCTTGTTAGAGAACCTGAACTTCTTTCATTTTCTTACCCTGCTAGATCCCTTTTCGAGGCGGAGAGGAGTCCGTCCAGTCCGGCTATGGCGGGTACACTTTAGAGCTGGAGCTCGCTATGCGGCTAGAGGAGCTGGCAGCCAGACAGAGAGCCGGTGTGGCATGGGAAAGCAGTCTGCATGACCTCCTGAACTTTATTTTCATTGTCACCTCAAAAAAGGTACCCTCATTTTATTGTTTTTGCCCTTTCAGGTTAATTCAGCAAAGAGAGCCTTCAAACTCTGTAAAAGAGAGACGGAAGCACCGGAAGCAGCCGTTCAGACACAGTGGAGAGAAGCTCTGTGTAGCTTGTGGGAGATTCTAAATGTTTTCATGAACCCAAATATGTAGACGTGATCACTGATGTTTTGTAAAGCTTTTCAAAATAAATCAACCTGATCTCTTAACATCATCCATGTCATTAATGCATAGTAAATGAGATAAACACAGTGATCGCTCCATGTAGCTAACGGCTTAAAACATTAGCTGCAAGCTCTGTGTAGCTAACAGGCTAAAAACACTAGCTGCTAGCTCAGTGTAGCTAACATGGTAAAAACATTAGCTGCTAGCTCCAAGTAGCTAACAGGCAAAAAACATTTGCTGCTAGCTCCATGTATCTTACAGGTTAAAAACATTAGCTGCTAGCTTAGTGTAGCTAACATGGTAAAAACATTAGCTGCTAGCTTCATGTAGCTAACATGGGAAAAACATTAGCTGCCAGCTCCATGTAGCTAACAGGCTAAAAACATTAGCTGCTAGCTCAGTGTAGCTAACATGGCAAAAAAAGTAGTTGCTAGCTCTAGGTAGCTAACAGGCTAAACAAATACCTGCTAGCTCAGTGTAGCTAACAGGCTAAAAACATTAGCTGCTAGCTCCATGTAGCTAACATGGCAAAAAAAGTAGTTGCTAGCTCTAGGTAGCTAACAGGCTAAACAAATACCTGCTAGCTCAGTGTAGCTAACATGGTAAAAACATTAGCTGCTAGCTCCATGTAGCTAACAGGCTAAAAACATTAGCTGCGAGCTCAGTGCAGCTAACATGGTAAAAACATTAGCTGCTAGATCAGTCTAGCTAACATGGTGAAAAAAAATTATCTGCTAGCTCCATGTATCAATTCTGGGGGGAATCTTAAACACCAGAGATACAGCAGAAAGAAAGAAAAGGAGCAAACCTGGTTTCCTGGTGAGCAGAGAAAGCAGCAACAAAGTAGAAGAACTGATTTGAACATGGATTACTGAGCAAAGGGAAAGGTGCTCCTGTCTCCAGGAAAATGATCGACATGAAAGGGAAGGGAATTTTTGATGCGATATTGCTGACTCAAAGTAAAAAGAAACTTTCACAGTCAGTGCTAATCAAAACAGAATAACATGGTCTCATCATTTCAATGAATCCTGAAATGTTCATCTGTTGTTTTCTGCATTTGTGACTGAATTTCACCGCAGAGTGAACCCATTAACCATCACTAGTCTGTCTGTGATGGAATAAACGCCGGTCTCCAAAAGACGCTGGTCTTTAAAAAACGCCATCTCAACACACACACAAATACATTACACAAGGAAGGTGGGACTGCTGATGTTCTGTCCCCTATCTCATCTCCAGTGGAGGGAACAGGGCCTTCAGCAGCGGCGGCCTTGTCTCTTGGGTGTCGGCCTCCCGGGCCTGGCGGCCCTCTCCTCATGCAGAGAGAAGGATCCCTTAGTCCTCTGGCAAGTGGGGGATCATATTCCATCTGAGCCTGGAGGGTGTCTGTGTCCTTACCTTCGGGTGCCGGGCGCCTTCTAAGTCACAAAATTAGGAGAGCCTGGTCAGGCTATGTACTCCTTCGGGGACCCCCACTTCTCTTGGTCATACCTCCTCTAGGTGGGGGTAGCTGACCCCCGCCGTGCTCTCTTGTGGATCTCCGCAACTGCCTAGAGCTTTGGAGCGGGTCTCCCTTGGGGGGCCATGGCTCATACCCAGGGCTGGGGTGGGGGGATGCTCAGAACTCTTGGGTGGTGGGGCTCTCGAGGGTGGGGCCCCGTGCTGGGCCGCCTGGCGCGGTGGGTGGGCTGTTCTCCTGGCTGGGCTGGGCCTTGCGCTCTGCGCTTCCGTACCTCACTACGCTCAGGTGTTGGGGGCCCATGTGGTGGTCCTGCGGGCCCTGGTCTAAAAACTCCTGACATGACACTAAATTAAGAAGTCTTGTATGTTTTATCAATCCTCGAAAATGCACGTCAGATGACTGAGTAAAATGATGATTAAATTTGTTTATTATTAAATTAAGTTTAAAGCTCACATTCTTATCTCCTGCTGCACAGCAGTACCTATAGTTTCTGTTCAGAAGCAAAGTTCCTAAATGACAGAATTGCATAACAATTAACACAACCTGATTACAGTAGCACTGCTTGTCTTGCAGTTTAAGGTGGACCGAGGGCCACCCTACAGAACACCGTTTGTTTAATGCCTGAGTATGTTCAACAACAATGTCTAGTTCATCTGATTTCTGTGATTGCTCCTCTGTTCTTGAGTCGTATGGCCTTTTAAGGACCATACAGCACTACACTTAAACTGTTAGTGTCAAATGGGACACAATGCGCAATGATAATGTTTCATGGCAGCGCTTCCTGTTATTATTTTTCTTTATATCATACTCTTCTTTATTGGCGGGTAGAACAATCATGTAGTTATGTCCTGCAAATAAGTCCTGCATTCTTCTATTATGTGGAATAACCATATGCACTGTTGTAAAATCAGAAAGGAAGTGCCCAGGAATATCTTCCACACTCTCGCTGTCTGTTCTTTTTGAGTGTTGGCCACCAGGGGGTGCAACTCCTGGAGGACTGCAGTCTCCCTCATAATTAGCACCAACAGAGAACAGAGAGATGAGGACAAAACCGGTCATTCTAACATAGAAGTGAGAGAAGGGGCTAAAGGAAGGTCAGTCATGGCAAAGTTGGATTCTGTCCTGGCCTGGCAGTGGCTGATCATTAGAGATAGAATGGAGAAAGGAACATAAAAAAGTGATCGGATGACAGCCAGCAGAAACATGCAGAGTTTTAGTGCTGTAATTAGAGGTCAGAGATGAATGTTATGTTGCTTTTGTCATGAAAAAGCTTCCCTTATGTTTCAAATGAAAACAAAGTTGGTGTTTCCTATATTTGTGTAGCTTTCTTTTACTTTATGCACATAAGTTATAGCAAGCTTTGTATTTTTTCCTTGTCAAGAAGTAGCCCAAATGACTGAATCACAGTTAATTGAAAAAAAATGTCTTTAATCCCTTCTGTTTTATTTTACTTATGGTGGTGCCAGACTTTTCAAAATCCCAGTGTTATCATCAATGTCATCTCTGCACATGAAGAAGTTCTTTTTATCAATCAATCAATCAATCTTTATTTGTATAGCACTTTTCATATAAAACATAACACAAAGTGCTTTACACAAAATAAAAATAAATAAAACAAAATAATGGTACTAAATGAGCAAATAAAAACAAACAATAATATAAAAATAAGTATAAATTAACATAAAGTCCCCTCCCTCAGATCTGTACACAACCCCCACCCCTTTCAGTCCTCCTACCCCCTAACTGATGGAGATTGGCAATGAGAAACAGGCTGAGCATGACAGTTTGTTTTTAGAAACGCAAATAGTTGGGACCTCTCTCTCTGTGAGTAGCGGCACAGCCAACCAAATGCAGCGACACAAGCAGGGACCCGCCTCACCACAGCTAGGAAGCGATGCAGTTCCCCATCCAGGGCCGCCGCAGCTGAACGGCAGCCGACCCATAGAGAGAGAGAACCCAACTGAGGAAGCACTGGAAACAAAATAAAATAAAATTAAAAACTAAACATTGCTAAAAGCTAAAAAACCAACAATAAAACATTATAATGAGGAATTTAAAATAAATTAATAGTTTATTGTAAATTTATAAAACATTATAAAATAGATAATAGATAAATAGGTAAAAGATACAAAGTAAAAATTATTTAAACGCCAGGTTAAAAAGGTGGGTCTTGAGCCTTTTCTTAAAAACATCTATGCTCTCTGCAGCTCTTAGATCCTCTGGCAGACCGTTCCACAAACGAGGGCCATAATACTGAAAGGATGCCTCTCCATAAGTTTTGGTTTTTACTGCTGGAATGGTTAGAAGACGAGTGCCAGAGGATCTCAGGGTCCGCGAGGGACCATATTTAACTAAAAGGTCAGACAGATAAGAAGGCGCAAGACCGTTAAGACATTTAAAAACCATTAAAAGTATCTTAAAATCAATCCTGAAGCTTATGGGGAGCCAATGCAGGGATTTTAAAATTGGAGTGATATGGGCCTGTCGCCTGGTGGTTAGTAAGAAGTCTTGCAGCAGAATTTTGGAGAAGCTGAAGATTCTTAAGGTTAGTCTTTGGAAGACCGGCAAGCAGGGCATTACAATAATCAATTCTACTTGTGATAAAAGCATGCATCAGCATCTCCATGTTAGCGAGAGAGAGTAGTGGGCGGACTCTAGCCAAGTTTCTAAGATGATAAAAACACGTTTTAACCACATGTTTAATATGTGGGATGAAAGTTAGCTTAGAGTCAAAAATAACGCCAAGGTTTCTTACCGTTTCTGAATAATCTAATGAAAGTTCTTTTAACTTCAAAAACTGTTTCTCTCTCTTAGCTTCAGGACCAATAATTAAAATTTCAGTTTTCTCCTGGTTGAGCTGCAGAAAATTATTTGCCATCCATGATTTTACCTCTAAAATACAGTTAAAAAGTGCTTCTATTGGCCCTGTGTCATCAGGAGACATAGCTATGTACAGCTGGGTATCATCAGCATAGCTATGAAAGCTGATGTTGTGCCTCCTGATGACATTCCCTAGAGGAAGCATATAGATGTTAAAAAGTAAGGGGCCAAGTATGGAGCCTTGAGGCACACCACATTTAATTTTGTGGATCCTAGAAAAGTAAGTGTCCTTATGCCACTGCCCAGATAAGTTTTCCCTCTTGTACTTCTTAAATATTTCTTTATAACTCTGTATATCTGACATAAATAGCTAGCTAGTCACCCCGCCGTTTTTTCTCTATTAAAGCAGATTTTTAAAAAATGAAAGCCCCGCCCCGTTGCTTCGCGGGTTCAACCAGAAATTTCGGCCAATCAGATCAACCAGAAAGGTTACCGCCCCCTGAGTGACAAAAACGCCCCCCCGGTGCAAATAATAGCTGTGCGCGCGCTCAGTTAGGGCTAAAAAAAGACTGAGCACATGCGCGGTGAGAGCTTTGCGCGCTCAACCAAATACGTTATCAAATACGCGCCCTTCGATTAATGGCAGAGATGTGACGCCAAAGTCACTAAAGCTGGAATTTTTGAAATGCAATAATACTCATGTATGCAAGGTTTAAGCCACTTCATTAGCAGCATCCTTGTAACATGAATATTAAAGTCTGTGGGAACTGTAAAAATCCAACAAAAGACTCTTGGTTTTTGTCTGTTGAATGAAGTTTTCTTTGAAGTTTAAGGCTCTTCTTCTGTTCCTCACTGAATATTTTCTGCCAAAAGAAACTTTCCAAATGTACATTTGTTTTTTGGGAATTTATCGGTCAAAGCAGCTTTGAGAAAGTAGCAGACGTATTTTTGACACGTGACTGAGTGACTTGACATCTGTCAAGATTGAGTTGGATGTGATGAGGAGAATCATTTGAATATGTAAGACAACTGGACTGAGCAGCTCCTCCCCACTTGCATTCCAAATAAGAAGTGCCAGCTAGTTCCAAAAAAGCCAAAAGTCTTATAAATAAGCAGCAGGAAATAAGCAGCTATTACTCAGTCGTTCTTTTTGTCAGAATAACATATTCTTTCTCTGATGCCTTTTTTTTAACGTGTTCTTGATAATCGTAATTTTTATTTTCATGATATTTTGCTGTTGCGCATAGTCTTTAAGTTATAAACTGGCCAATCAGATGCCTTAATAAAGTAGGTGATGTCATGCCAAATGTTCAATGCATTTGCTTGTCAGAATCTTCTGAGGATGCTTTCAGTGAAAGGGGTATGGTATGGTCTTCTAACAAGCTCACCCCTGATTGGAGAGACAGGTTGCCATAGAAACAAAGACTCCGACTGATATGGATCAATAACTGCTTACTGACAATTTCTGATTCCAACATGGCGACAGGCCATATCATAGAAAAATGTCGACTGAATTGACTTTATCTGGTTAAAATCAGAAGTCAATGTCTACAGGTGACATCAGACTCACTCTGTCCAGTTCTCTTTTACAATCCTTGAGGGAATCCTATAATTTTTCAAAATAAAAGTTTCTTCAGAATCAGTTTATAAAAAAAATGGAAAAAAGGTTGTACAGGTTGTTTTTTGCTTTCTCTGCAGCACAGTAAGACTTTCAAAGTGACAGAGATGCTTTTTTTTATACTTCGACCACTTTGGCCCTGAATACTGTGTTTTGCAAAATTGGATCAATCTAGCCGTACATATTTGAGCCAGAACCACACAGAGAAAAATAAAAGCGCTCAGGAGGTAGAGGAACGGAAAGTCAGGTCCAGCTTTTTCTAGCATCCGGTTGCTGATCCAACATTTGAATTAAGAAATACTCACAAACACAGTTTTAATCATTTTTTTAATCAATCAATTATTTTATATATATGTCGTTTATAATGAGAAAAATGCTACAAGAAAAAAAAAGTCCTTTTTCATCAGAGTTGATATTTGAACAGCATGCCACATTGTAGTCAATTAATCAACAAAATAAATGTGTAAATACTCAAAAGGGAGCAAATGTGTGATTTAGATATTCATTCTCAACCCATCTAGTGGGAAAAAATATATTTTATTAATGCTTTGATCATCCTGCCTAAGCCCTTCTACTGTCTCAAAGTGTAGTGGAAGAGATTTGTGCACCAGCTTGCACAGATATGTATGATATTTGCAGATGTTGATCATATCTAATATCTGAAAATTATGAAATCTGTCCACTGACCTGGTCAGTCATGCATATTAGTTTGTGTGCTACATTTTTATCCAGAAAAACCGTTGTCTGTTTTGTACCGTGGCTGCAGAATGGAACTAAAAGTTTTCTCTTTTTTTTTTTTTTTTTTTTTTTTTTTTTTTTTTTTTTTTTTTTTTTTTTTTTTTAGCAAAACTCAATTATATTAAGGACTCTTGCAGACACACAAACACACACCCACATGCACAACACTCCCTGAAGCAGGTGTACAGATGCAAACCAAGTTGATGTAATCAGAACTAAGGCATTGACAACTGTGAAGACACGTGGACATTTATGCACAAACACACACCCAGTCCTATGCAGGCAGAGAAACTGCAGACATACATAGTAAATGAGTTCAGGAACAGCATTAAACACAGACGATGGCTGTGAAAAGATGAGCAAAAGTGGATCAAGGGTTGAGAGGAGGGGACGGAAAACCAAAGAGAGGAAGAGTCTGTAAAACCAGGGCATTGACCAAAAAAAAGGAAGAGGTTGAGAAGCGGGTGAAAAGATGGAACATTCACTTCGAATTAGGCGTGCTTTTTTTACTTCTGTCAGACACTTTCCAAGAATTGTCCCAATGTGGAGAAAAATATATACTGAAGGTGACAACATTTTGGAAGCCATGTCGTCCGCTTTCAAAGGATTCGAAGAAAATTAATGAACGTCTCCCATGAAAGCTTGGTCTCAGTCGCAGGTCATAGGTCTTCCAACAGGACAACGATCCAAAACACACAGCCAAAAACCCCCAAGAATGGCTGAGAGAAAAGCGTTGGACTATTCTAAAGTGGCCTTCCATGAGCCCAGATCTGAATCCCATTGAACATCTGTGGAAGGAGCTGAAACATGCCATTTGGAGAAGACACCCATCAAACCTGAGACAACTGGAGCAGTTTGCTCATGAGGAGTGGGCCAAAATACCTGTTGACAGCTGCAGAACGCTCATTGACAAATACAGAAATCGCTTCATTGCAGTGATTGCCTCAAAAGGTTGTGCAACAAAATATTAAGTTATGGGTACCATCATTTTTGTCCAGGCCTGTTTCATTAGTTTGTTTTTTTAAATAAGTATGTTAATCAGCAATTCAAAAGTGATGGCTGATTTTGATTATTTAATTTTCAATTTTTATTTATTGTTACTTTTGTAAGTTTCAAGTGATTTCAGTGAGAATTGTGGGTTTTTCCTTCTTTAACTGAGGGGTACCAACAATTTTGTCCACGTGTGTATTCAAGAGGAACTACTAAAGGGGTTTATTCAGCCTTTCATGTCACCCGCTTTTGCGAGTTTCTTCTTCATCAAAAAAAAAGGACGGAGGACTCTGTCCCTGCATTGACTATCGCAGTCTAAATGAATGCACTGTCAAATACCGCTATCCACCACCACTGGTCCCATCAGCCCTGGAACAACTGCTCCAGGCCCCATTCTTCACCAAGTTGGACCTGCGCAGTGCATACAACCTGTTACGCATCCGTGAGGGCAATGAGTGGAACACTGCGTTCCTAACCTCTTCTGGACACTATGAATATTTGGTCATGCCTTTCTGTCCTTGCAACGCTCCTTACGTGTTCCAAGCCTTCGTGAATGACGTCTTCCGAGACACGCTGCAGCACTTCGTCATAGTCTACATTGATGACATCCTCGTCTACCGTGTTCTATTTGAGGAACATGTTTCGCACATCCCACAGGTCCTCCAGAGGCTCATCAACCACAAACTGTATGCAAAGAGAGAGAAGTCTGAATTCCACCTGAACCTCAATATCCTTCCTAGGCTACATCATAAGCACTCAATGTGGGGTTTTTACCCCGCTTTAGTTTGAGTTGTGTTTTGGTCTCCACTTCCGGTTTTATTTTGTTATGGGTCGTACTTCCTGTGTTCTCTCCCCAGTGTGTGTGTATTCCCTCTTGATAGTCACACCTGTTTCCAGTTACCTCATCCCTTCCTCCTTGTTATAAGTCTTCGTCTCCCCTGCATTAGTTGTCGGATCGTTTTGTTGCTTCTCGTGTTTATTGAGAGTTTCTTGTTTGCAATAAATACGAGATTTTTGCATTTCCGATCCCTGTCTGCATTTGTGTCCGCCCGACAAACCTTGACATTACGATCCGACCTTTAACATGGACACAGCAGACACGGAGACGTTACGGGCACTACTCCGTCAGCGGGAGAAGCTGACGTCTTGTCTTCGCCAAGGGTTACTGGAGATGTCCAGCCGTCACGAGCGACAACTTGCCGCGTTGGGAGAGCGTTTTGAGCAACTGGCAGAGCGGGTCCAACATCCACCGTCTGTTCCTTCGCCACGCCCATCGTCTTCCACGCTGGTCCAGGGGATCCTGGATGGAGTTCCTGTCGCTCCGACTGCACAGCTGGCCCGTCCAGAAAGGTTTTCCGGAGACTCCGGGGACTGCCGGGCTTTCATTACCCAGTGTGAGCTTCACTTCCAGTTGCAGGCTCCCCACTATCCTACAGACCAAGCCAAGGTGGCCTTCATTATTTCTCACCTCACCGGCAGAGCCGGAGCGTGGGCTACCGCCGAGTGGCAGCGTGGAGCCTCAACCTGCACATCCCTCTCGGCCTTCTTGGAGGCTTTCCAGCAGATATTCCATCACACCAAGCCAGGCCGGGAGGCAGCTCGTGCGCTTTTGAAGTTGAGGCAGGGCGACCGACGGGCAGCCGACTACGCCATAGAGTTCCGGACTTTGGCCTCCACTAGTGGTTGGGACACTACTGCGCTCATGGACGCTTTCGTGGAGGGGCTGTCCGAGGAATTAAAGGACAGACTGATCGCACTCGAACTACCATTAACTTTGGACCCCCTCATCGCTCTGGTTATCCGTGTTGATAACCGGTTGCAGGACCTTAAGGGGGAGCATGGCAGGGTAGTACCCCGCCCTCATCGTCGGTCCACAAATTCACCTGTTCGTGTTGTTTCTCCCGCAGAATCCCCGTTGTTAGCTCAAGATGAACCCATGCAGCTCGGTCGGGGCAAACTATCTGCTTCCGAGAGACGGCGACGGATGGCGGCAGGTGAGTGCCTTTACTGTGGTAGGCGGGGTCATTTCTGCAAGGAGTGCCCAAAACTTCTCTGCTCGTCAGTAAGAGTGGGCGCGATGACGAGCGGTGATAAGACGCTCACTAATGCTAAACCTGCTGCCTGCCTATTTCAAGTTCGGGTCATGTTTCATGGGAAGGGTTTTCCGGTTAAGGCTTTAGTAGACTCTGGAGCAGAGCAGAACCTTATGGATGCCGAGCTAGCGAGACAGGTCGGTCTTAAATGTGAACTACTGCCCCGTCCGTTACAAGTGGTCTCCCTAAATGGCCAAGAGGTGGCTACCATTTCTTACATAACCGAACCCATTCACCTTATTATTTCTGGCAATCACCATGAGGAGACCCGTTTTTTCGTTTTTTCCTCCGCCCAGAACCCACTGGTCCTGGGGTTTCCCTGGCTTATGGCTCATAACCCAGTCATCGACTGGCCCTCCAGTCGGGTTTCTGGCTGGAGTGATAAATGTCACACCACTTGTTTACGCTCAGCTCGGCCTCCTGGGGAAGACCCCGCTGTCCCGGTAGGGCGGCCGCCCTCACCTGACCTATCCGGGGTACCGCCGGAGTACCACGACCTTGCTGAGGTATTCTCAAAGTCACGAGCCCTCTCCTTACCCCCTCACAGACCATATGACTGCGCTATCGATCTCCAACCTGGCGCTACCTTGCCCAAGAGCAGGTTATATGGCCTGTCTAAACCCGAGAGGGAGGTAATGGAGCGATATATTGCTGAGTCTCTGAATTCTGGTATCATCAGGCCGTCATCATCACCAGTGGGGTCAGGTTTCTTTTTCGTCGGTAAGAAGGACGGGTCTCTCCGACCATGCATTGATTATCGGGGCCTGAATGAAATCACTGTTAAGAACAGTTACCCCCTGCCTTTGATGAACTCAGCTTTTGAAGCGTTGCAGGAGGCCAGGATCTACACCAAACTGGACCTTCGCAACGCTTACCACCTCGTGCGCATCAGAGCCGGTGATGAATGGAAGACCGCCTTCACCACTCCCCTGGGACATTTTGAGTATCTGGTGATGCCTTTTGGTCTCTGTAATGCCCCTGCTGTGTTCCAGGCTATGATAAATGATGTGTTACGGGACTTCCTTCATCGTTTTGTTTTTGTTTATTTAGATGACATTTTGGTTTTTTCCAGGGACGCCAGTGAACATCGGCGGCATGTTCGTCTGGTGCTCCAGCGGCTACTGGAGAACAAATTGTTTGTAAAGGCGGAGAAGTGTGAGTTCCATTCTCCGTCTGTTTCGTTTTTGGGTTTTGTTGTAGCGGAGGGTGAGGTGAGACCCGATCCCGCTAAGGTGAGAGCGGTGGTGGAATGGCCTACCCCTACCAACAGGAAACAATTACAACGGTTTCTGGGGTTTGCCAACTTCCTCCGCCGTTTCATCCGTGGCTACAGCTCGGTGGCTGCGCCTCTCACGGCTCTCACCTCTACCTCCGCTCCGTTCGCCTGGACGGAGGCGGCGGAGGCCGCTTTTAGCCGATTAAAGCATCTGTTTACGTCTGCACCTGTTCTGGCACAACCTGACCCTTCCAGACAATTTATTGTCGAGGTGGACGCCTCAGATACCGGGGTGGGTGCAGTATTGTCTCAGCGGGGGGAATCGGACAGTAGGTTGCGCCCTTGCGCTTTTTTCTCCCGCCGGCTTTCCCCGGCGGAGCACAATTACGATGTGGGTGATAAAGAATTGCTAGCGATCAAGCTAGCCCTTGAAGAGTGGAGACACTGGTTGGAGGGGTCAGCTATGCCGTTCTTGGTTTGGACAGATCACAAGAATCTGTCCTATCTATGAACTGCCAAACGGTTGAACTCCAGGCAGGCACGGTGGTCTCTATTCTTTAACCGTTTTGATTTTGTGGTCTCCTATCGACCGGGATCCAAGAATGTTAAGCCGGATGCCCTCTCCCGACAACAGGACTCGGCTGTCCATGACTGTCAACCAGCCACAGTACTTCCTCCCCCCGTGTGCTGGGCGCCCTCTCCTGGCAGCTGGAGAGAGACATTAGGGCGGCCCAGGTTCAGGAGCCCGACCCGGGTGGAGGTCCTGCTAACAAACTGTTCGTTCCAGACTCTCTCAGGTCCCAGGTCCTCCAGTGGGCTCATGACACGCGACTCACCTGCCACCCAGGAATCCAGGACTGACTCCTTCCTGCGTCGCCGCTTCTGGTGGCCTAGTATGACCAAGGACGTCCGGGACTATGTTTCAGGTTGTCTGGTTTGTGCTCAGAATAAGGCCAGTACACAACCGCCTGCTGGACTATTGCACCCACTCTCCATCCCGGGTCGGCCTTGGTCACACATTGCCCTGGATTTTGTGACTGGCCTGCCTCCTTCTGCCGGGAGGACCGTTATTCTGACTATTGTGGACCGGTTTTCTAAGGCCGCTCATTTTGTGGCTCTGACCAAACTCCCCTCTGCTCCAGAGACTGCAAGACTGGTCATAAAACATGTCTTCAGGCTGCATGGAATTCCCACAGACATGGTGTCGGATCGTGGCCCACAATTCATCTCACAGGTCTGGAAGGCGTTCTGTGGTGCTTTCGGGACTACTGCCAGCCTGTCTTCTGGTTTCCATCCACAGACCAACGGCCAGGCAGAGCGGACTAACCAGGACTTGGAGGCCGCTCTACGGTGCGTCTGTTCACGGAGCCAGACCTCCTGGAGTTCCTTGTTGCCATGGGTGGAGTATGCTCACAACTCCCTCACCTCATCTGCCTCTGGTATGTCCCCGTTTGAGTGCTCTCTGGGGTGCCAGCCCCCCTGTTTCCCGAGCAGGAGACGGAGGTGGCCGTTCCGTCGGTTCAGCACCTGTATCGTCGCTGTCGGCGTGTCTGGCGGGAGGCTCGGGCGGCCCTGTTGCGTTCAGGGGCTACCAACAAGAGGCTGGCAGATCGTCGACGCACTCCAGCACCTGCCTACCTACCAGGCCAGTACGTCATGCTGTCCACTTCACACATCAAGCTTCGGACGGAATCCAAGAAGCTGTCCCCCAAGTACATCGGTCCGTTCGAAATCCTGAAGGTCATCAACCCTGTGGCGGTCAGGCTGCGCTTACCCAGGTCCTTGCGCATCCATCCGGTCTTCCATGTCTCTCAGCTGAAGCCGCATGTTACCAGTCCCCTGCAGCGGTCTTCCTCTCCGCCACCCCCTCCCCGCATCATTGATGGCCAACCGGCCTACACTGTCCGTCGCCTGCTGGACGTTCGGCGGCGGGGACGTGGCCTCCAGTATCTGGTGGACTGGCAGGGGTACGGGCCTGAGGAGAGGTCCTGGGAGCCTGCATCACGGATTCTGGACCCTGAGCTCATCCGGGACTTCAATCGCCGGCACCGGGGGGGGCTTCCCTCTGCGCCAGGCGGCGCACCTTGAGGGGGGAGTACTGTGGGGTTTTTACCCCGCTTTAGTTTGAGTTGTGTTTTGGTCTCCACTTCCGGTTTTATTTTGTTATGGGTCGTACTTCCTGTGTTCTCTCCCCAGTGTGTGTGTATTCCCTCTTGATAGTCACACCTGTTTCCACTTACCTCATCCCTTCCTCCTTGTTATAAGTCTTCGTCTCCCCTGCATTAGTTGTCGGATCGTTTTGTTGCTTCTCGTGTTTATTGAGAGTTTCTTGTTTGCAATAAATACGAGATTTTTGCATTTCCGATCCCTGTCTGCATTTGTGTCCGCCCGACAAACCTTGACACTCAAGGGGTGACCACGGATCAAGGCAAGGTGGATTCCGTGTTGCAGTGGTCTCAACCCAACACTATAAAGGAGCTACAATGTTTCCTTGGTTTCGCCAATTTTTGCAGTCGCTTCATACTTCACTCCACTCACTTCTCTCCTGAAGAAAACATCCAAATGTCTCATCTGGACCCCGGAGGCCACTTTGGCCTTTCAGTCCCTCAAGCAATGCTTTGCTCAATCTCCCATCCTTCATCATCTGAATCCATCGGTTCAGTTCATTGTGGAGGTGGATGCTTCTAACACATGGGTGGGAGCCATGCTATCACAGTGCCACGGCCAACCACCTAAAATGTACCCCTGCACATAGTATTCTAGGAAACTGACTGACTGGGGGACCAGGAGCTGCTAGTCATGAAGGATGCGTTTACTGAGTGGAGGCACTGGTTCGAGGGGGCAGCTAAATCATTCCTGGTTCTAACTGATCACAAAAACCGGGAGTACATCAGGTCAGCCAAATGTCTAAATCCTCAACAGGCATGATGGTCTCTGTTTTTCTCTTGCTTCCAGTTTCATATTACCTATTGACCAGGTTTCAAGAACTGAAAGGCTGATGCGCTTTCTCGCCTCCATGAAACTCCTGCTGAAGAACCAGCCCTCCCAGAGTCCATCGTGGCCGCCTCTTATATCCTGGACCCAGTGCAGTTGGAAATTATGACCAAGCTGGCAGACAGCAACGCTGCGGATCCACCTCCGCCTCACTGTCCATTCGATCGAGTATATGTTCCAGCTTCTCATCTGCAATGGGTTCGCCACCTGATGCACGACACACCTGCGGCTGGACATCCAGGTCCCAGGTCAGTGGCTTTGGCTCTCTACCCAGGATCTCCGGCTAAGACTTCCTTGCAAGAATCTGAGTCCAAGGTCCGTGGGTCCGTTGCAAATAATTGAACAAATCACCCCGTCTCTTTCTATTCTAAAATGAACCGGGCTTTATTGTATAGAAAGCAGCATGTGGACCGCGGTGCAGCGCTCCTCCTGAGGACAATGTCAGATGTCCTCAGGAGAATCCAGTTGGTGCTGAAGAATCCCCTCCTGGACCAACTGGTGATTACAAAATCCTGTGCAGAGTTTCAGTTTGTTTGTGATCTTTATGAATGTAACTGTGTAATCACATTGTAAATACTGCTCTTTTTGAAATTGATTTTATATTCTAAACTAGGTGATGAAATCAGCAGCAGTGAGGTGGCAGATAATAGGAGCAGCAGTGATGAAGATTCTGATTAGACACATCATGTACATTATAAACCTCTAGTGCTGAAGCTGCAGGAGAGATGCCAGCAGCTCCTCTTATCTGCTAAACGGCGGTTTGAGAGCAAGAACTGCTGAGGTCCATACAAAGTATTCCTTCACAAGAAGTCCCTACAGATGCTGAGGCCCTCTAACCAGTGTTGGTAGATGAGCGTCAACGCTAAAGATTTTCACAATAAAAGAGCCATACTCAAGGCAAGGCAAGTTTATTTGTATAGCACAGTTTATGTACAAAGACAATTCAAAGTGCTTTACATAAAACATGAAAGAAAGAAAACAATCAAAATGTCAAAGGTGTGATCATTAAAATAAGATTTAAAGAAAGTTCAAAATAAGTGAATTTAAAATAAGCATAGATAAACACTGCAGATTTAAACGTTTGAATCCAAATGAATCAAATGCAGCTGAGAACAGGTGGGTCTTTAATCTGGATTTAAATACACTGAGTGTTTCAGCTGATCTAAGGCTTTCTGGAAGTCTGTTCCAGATCTGTGGAGTATAGAAGCTGAATGCAGATTCTCCATGTTTAGTTTGGACTCTAGGAACTGACAACAGACTGGATCCAGATGAGCGGAGAGGTCTGGCTGGTATATACTGGGTCAGGAGGTCAGTCATGTACTTTGGTGATAAACCATTCAAAGCTTTATAAACCAGTAGCATAACCTTAAAGTCTATTCTCTGGCAGCCAGTGTAAAGACCTTAGTACTGGACTGATGTGACCTTTGTGTAAGTATTGATACATGCTCTTCAAGAATCCATCAAAAAAGTTGTGGGGTTCCCCAAGGGTCTTATACATGTTGCCACTTGGGGATGTCATCAGGAGACACGGTGTTGACTGTCAGAGCTACACTGATGATACACAGCTTTACATCACCGTGTCATTTGTGTTTTGTCCAAACTGTCCTTTTTTAGGAGGGGTTTGATTACAGCTGTTTTCAGTGTTCTGGGAAAACACCAGATGTTAAAGATAAGTTTGCATTGGGTGGGGGTCTGGCTTGGCTCTGGGGGTGGTCCTTTTGCATGCTCTGGGGGGGCTTGCGTGGGGCCCTGGTCCTGGGGGGTCTGCCTGCGCTGGCTGGGCGGCCCGTCTGCACCCGGGGGCTGGGATCACTCCTTCTCCGGCCCTGGGACGGGGTGGGACAACCCTCTTGGGACCTGCATTTGCTCCAGGAAAAGCCTACCATGGCAGGGGAGGGGATGTTCATGGGTAGGAGGGGGGGTCCACCACCAGTATGGTGTGATTCAACAGAAACACAACAGGCATTTAGAACTACAAAAACAGTTGCATTCCAGTGTTTGCACAAGCATCTTTGATGTGGACCAATCAATGTTTATTTTCAGAGGCCTTAATCATCTTTTCTTAAGCCTTTTAGAGAAAAGAGCCAATTATTTATGAAGTATGAGTTATTTCTGTGAGCTGTTTTCCTACCTGGAAGCAAGAGGCCTTGATCTCTGACCCACCGCCTTTTGTTGCTTGTGCGTGCCGCCCATTTTATGACGTCCTCCTCGAGCCGGCCTCGGCAGCAAGCCTGCGTTTCTCCCACCAAAACAAACATCTTCAAACTATTGCAAAAATGGATGTGCATATTATGTGTCTTCTAATAGTAGTCCCAGCCTCTATCCCAAAACTTTGTCAGTCGTTCCGACATTTATTAGAGACGGTTGTCTATTGGAGATCTGCATTTGTTCCATCACAGACAGAATGGTGATGTGTAATGGGTGCATTTTACGGTGAAATTTGGTCACATAATGCAGACAACATCACATGAACATTTCAGGACTGACTGAAATAATGAGAACATGCTATTCTGTTCTGACTAGCACTGGCTGTGAACGTTTCTTTTCTCTTTGAAGCATCATCAAGTTCCGTATCAAAAATCCTCTTCACTTGAATGCTGATCATTTTCCTGGAAACACGTGCACCTTTCCATCTTTGCTCAATATTCCATGTTCAAACTAGTTCTTCTAATCTGTCACTTGCTTTCTTTGCACCTCCACCAAGAACTGTTTGCTTGTTGGTCGTTTTTTCTGCAGCCGTTTTCTCCATACCACCATCTGCTTGCACCCTTCTTGGATACCTTTAGGATCCATCCCAAAAATGTGGTGCCGATTCTTCACCAGGATGTTCTTTATAGGCCATCACACAAAGTTTAAACATTAAATGAGCATTTCTTGTCCATCATTACAAATACCCACAACCCAAATACTACAGACACCAGGCATACTGAAACAATACTGTGCATATTCAATGAAAACCTTTTGCCGATCACCGCTAGCATTTCTGGAGAAAGTGTGTGTGTATGTAAGTGCGTTAGTCTGGTGGTGGAGCTGGTAGCATAGACTCTTCCTGGAAAGGAAGGGGCTGTTCTCCAGGTTTTTAGAGCACTACTGGTACTTTGAAATGCGTAAACGGATCAAAATATAACTTTGGGGTTGTTTATAGTGAGGAATGATCATTATAATACACTTACAAGTCAATATTGTATGACATAAGCCCTTTAAATGCAAAATTCTTTACAGTTAATCAACTGAATTTATTTTAGTCAGTCAATCTGTTAATTTTAATTAGTTCATTTGAAACATCTATCTATTCTCTGAACCACGCTGAATCCTTTTGAGGTCGCAGTTGCTGGAGCCTATCCCAACTAAACCCTCAAATCCTTAAGGACAACATGCAAACTCCAGGATCCAGCTGGGATTTCAACCAGGACCTTTTTGCTGAAAGGTGAGAGTGCTAACCTTTGAGCCACCATGCACTCCTCATTTGAAAACAAGCTGAGTTTATTAAAGGGCCGCACAGACTGAGAACCATCCATTCAAAACTTGTGTAAAACAGACAAAATCACACCAGACCACAGCAGCAAACTGTAAAAATATGACGTGTAAATTATGTTATTTTCTAAATGATTCTGAACCTTGAATCAAAAGTAAAGCTCCCATTTAGATTTGGATTTGTAGTAATTTTGTGCAATTCATCATTACAGTAAAACAGGCGTCTGCACAGAAATGATCCCTCGATGCTGCTGATTTTGGTTTCTCTTTTTTTATGTCTCTGGTTTTGCAGTAAACAATAGTTTTAAAATATATCTCACATTTGATTGTATTTTATTTTTTATTTATTTATTTATTTTTTAAAAAGCCAAATACAATTTGTTACAAACTTCCCTTTAGGTTGAACCTTAAGCTAGTTGTAGCTGCTTGAACAGATGGGGGTGCTCTATTTTTGTTAGCTAGTTCAAATGAACAAAAACACAATTTTTGAGGTAAAAATCCTTTTCATAATTGCAGCTACATTTTATAGAGACAAATAAAATGATTTTTTAAATGTTGGAGCTTGATTGAGGTATTAATATATTCTCTATACTGTTTTGTCCCTTTTGGGGTCACAGGGATGCTGGAGCCTAACCTGGCTACTCATGGGTGAAGGCAGGGGACACCCCTGGACTGGTCATCAGTCTGTTGCAGGGGCCACAGTCACACACACCTAGGGACAATTTAGAGTGACCAATTAACCCATGAAGCATGTTTTTGGATGGTGGGCGGAAGCCGGAGTCCCCTGAGAAAACCCACGCATGTACGGAGAGAACATGCAAACTCCACACAGAAATGTCCCCCATTGGTTACTGTTTCAAGTCCCCCAGCCAGGACTTGAACCAGAAACGCTAACCACTGCACCACCGTGCAGCCCATTGATTGAGGTATATTTAGAGAAATGTTTTTTAGGGTTTCAATGTGATTCAGTTTATTTTCACATTTCTCTCCACCAGAAATCAAAATTTAGAGCAGATCCAAACATGTAACATCGTCAACAAAGCTCCCATTGTTGTAGCTGACAGTAAACAAAGCTGCAGAAAATGTTCGGCATTCTACGGTTGTCTTTGCTCTCTGCTGGGTTTTTCAGGGAGCTGTCTTTGTGATCTCATTTGCACTTGTTATGAGAATGACCTCTGCAGACCTGGCCCTGCAGCAGAGAGGTCAGCTGAGGACGTTTCACATCCTCTGGTTCTGAGCTGGCACCAGCACCCTCCTGTGGTCGTGAAAAATCTGTTTTCCACATTGGATGACAGCAGACAGCAGGACTTTAGTCAGCTGTTTTTATGTATTCATGTGAGATGTGAGATTAAAACTCATTAGTAATTGGATAATCTGCTCCTATAAATCTTTTTTTTGTCATTGGGCAAAGTATTCAAAACCAACTAATTGAAAAATGTCTTTTCATGATGCTGCTGGTAGAGCTGAGTTTTGTTTCTTAAATATTAAATCAATATGAAATTCAATTTTGATGAAATCTTTTTTAAACACAGTTCTGACTAGTAGATGTTTTCATTTCTTCTCTCAACAGGCCTTCACAACTGTGTTTACATTGCTTTCTGAACACAACAAAGTCAGAGTTTCTTCATTTTTTCATCTGCACTGGTATAATGTTTCTTGAGCCTTAAAAGAGGAAAAACAGGAAAAGAAAACAAGAAATTATTGGCAGAAAATGTTTCAAATTCCTTTCAGGGCATTTCTAAGTAGCTTACAGAAAATAAGATTTAGCGGGATACTGTTTCCTTTAATAGAGGAAGGGCAACAGCAAAAACACAAAGGTCTCATTGTGAAAGTCAGTCTTCTTTTTTCCATGTAAAAGACAATTCATGAGTCTAGAGAGTCAGGTATGGTCAAAGGTCACTCTGAAATGACAAACGTTGGATTTTTTTCGTGGTTGACCCAGAGGTCTGCATTTGTTAACACGTTTACAACTGAGCCTTTGATCATGCTGCGTGCTGTGAGCGTACCTAATACTCTGTTGAGCTCTACAGCGTTCTCTGTCGCTCATTTCACTTTCCAAACGCTGTGATTTGTTAAAAAGATTAAATTAAAGTTCAGTGATGAACGCTGTGCGTCTTATGCACTTGTCTCAACTGCTCCGCTGTGGGTAAAGTCACTTTTGAACTTTCTGCAGAAAGAAGACGTAGAATCATTCTATCACTAACAGCCCTCTGGCTCTGGACCCAGGCTTTCTAAACTAGTTTGTGGAATTAATTCTATTTGTTTGCTGACATTATCTGTGAGCCACAAAGATTTTACATGAAAATGTGATTATGGGCCACAGAAGTTCACAGTGTTAGTCCTTGTGGAGTTATTTGGGTTTTTGTAAAGAGTTGCTGGTTCTGCTTTACAGGTTGGTTGAAACAGCTTGAATAGTTTTCCCTTCTGGACATCGTTCCAAATAGTGGATCTTAGTAAAATTCAAGCCACATCTACAGGTTGATACAGGTTGTCTGCAGGGAAAAGTGGGAAAACCTGTATGTGGCACACAGGTGGTCCACAAAAATGTTGGGATTGTTGACCCTCATTGAGTCTGTGTAGCAAAATGTTCATACACAGTTATTGTACGGGCATGCTGAGAGCGACAAGTTGTAGTGAACTCGTTACAGCACGTAAGATGAGTAAGGGGAAGTAAACAAGACGCCGGCATGTTGAACAGATATTTCATTTATTCAAACCCCCAAAACTCTGCACACTTTGGAATGGACCTGTTAGTGCTGGTCTTGTGACAAGTTTGTGCACTTGGTAAGACTCGGACAAAATAATGGATGTGTAGGAGTCCTACGAGCACTTACGTATCACATGCACACCTTGCTGTCAGTAAGGGGCCAGTACACGCACTCCACAAACTACTAGAGCGCTGCAAGAACACCGTACGACAGCATCACTCATACATCAGAAGTGTGTTCTTCGTTAGCCTTACAAATACTTCACATTACACTTACACAGGTGCTCTGAGTTGCAGTCTAAAGGCATCTGTCCTTCACGTCATGCTTGTATTTTTGCATCTATCCAAAGTCTGATGCTCATATCATGTGGTTCATAGGAAATATAATGGAGCAATATTTGTTCCAGATCATACAGTCTTCTTTGCTCATGGCATAACTGTTTATCAGTAGTTTAACCTTAACCTCAATGTTTCACATTGTTCTTAAATTTTCAGTCCACTCCAACTTATGGCTTTTTTTTAACCTTGAGCTTATATTTTGGCCACTGCTTTTACTTAAAAATGTATTAAGTAAATTTAGAGCTTATGCTGCATTTGACCAATGACAACCTGAAATTATTATTTTTATTTTAGAAAATGATTGGTTTTCTAGCTGGTAGTAGTGTCCATTTTTGCCAATTACATGAACAAGAAACTATGAGGTCAGCTTGTTGTTTGGTTGTTGAAGTCTCTGCTTGTCCTCTCGCCATGCAGCTCGCCGTCCTCACCAACATGCTCCTTTCATTCAGGTCAAGCACACCCCCTGATGATTGGCTGCTGAAGATGCCGCCTGCAGATGCTGAGCCGGCTGGCGTATCAGGGACCGCCTTCTTTCCTGAGACTGGCTGCTGGACAGGACTGAGGCTAAATGGAGCCCAATGTTCAACAAGCAGGACAGCTGCTCATCCGAGGAGATGAAAAGGGTGAGAAGACAGACGCGCTTTTGTGTTTGTGTGTCCAACTTTGATGTGAGTACGAAGCGAGAAATGACACATGGATAAGGTGAGGCATGAACGGATAGATGCCCTGTGCCTCTGAAGGACTTTATGAAGTAAACATTGAAAAGTGAAGTGATGCATTCTGTTGGATTGCAAAAGTGTCACTTTAAAAGAATCAGGAGAATACAAACACTCAAACACACACAACCTTGTCCTCTCATTATTCTTCAAAGAAAAAAATGACAAATTGAAAGTCTTTGAGGAGATGAGAGGAAACACCATTTTCATTAGTTGATATTTATTACCCCCAAAAATTAAGTCAATGACAAAAGGTTGCCCCAAATAATAAAACATTGACCATATCAATAGCAGGTATTTCCACCATTTCACGAGGCGTTCTGCTCTTCCTCAGTGCTACATGTAGTTCACTGCAGGTCACTTGGGGGTTGGGTACATCATCCAGTCTCTGCTTCAGACGTGCTCTAAGGGGTTCAGCTCAGAGGTCACTGTGGTCCCTCGTTATGGTAGAGTTACATTCTAAAATGACCACCCAAATAGGAAGTGTGCAAGGCATATCCAGTAGGTTCTAAGACTGGATCCAGTGCAGTGATCCTCCAATAGGAAGGCAGGCGTGCTGGTGAAAGCCTGCTTCAGGTAACAGATGCTCTGAGTTGCAGTCTAAAGGCCTCAGTGGTTTGTCAAGTTTCCGTTTATTCATTAAATGGTTTACTTTTCTGCCACCACTACTGGTCTCCTTTGGTTCTCCACCACCACTCCATGACAGTCATCGTCTGTCAGCTGGGATTTATCTGTACTGATGCTTGTTTTATGACCAGTCTGTCTGGTTTCTACTTTGGTTGTGGCAGTCCACAGTAGCATTGGAGTCATTTCTTCTTCTTCTTCTTTTGCAGGGTGATGTGGGAAATGACTCAGGTTTTCTTCATTCTCTTTTAAAGAGGTTTCTTCAGGTGACAAAAAGAAATCCTGTTCAATATTCTAGAGACATTTAAGTTCTGCTTCTGCTTTGAGAACCAAAGCTTCAGCACGGACAGCTTCAGCTTCTCCTTCAGATTAATACTATCAGGTCTGACTTCTAGCATGACCTTTTCAGTTTGAGTTCACTGTTTTCCTGTAAATGTCAGCTTGCTTTGGTTGTCTCTGCTTTGGAGCTCCTGCTACCTTAGCTTAGTTCTTGAGAAGTTCCACCCGGGAAAACAATGACAATCAAGCTTCAGTCCATCATGAACAAGCTTTTCTTTGTCTTATTCTCCTTTGTTTAGTGAAGAATTTCTTATGAAAACACGTCCTGCTTTGATTTTCTAAAAATGTTTGCCACATTTCTTTCAAAGCTGTTCTTGCTTGTTGCAAGTAACATGTCCTTGGCTCTTTCAAGTCCCGTTCAAACATCTTTAGATCTATTGTAAAAGCTTTCCAGTGGGCTTTTATTATAATTATTATTATATTATATATATAGATATATATATATATATCTATATATATAAATGAAATAACTGGTTTACTTTGAAAGACACAAATTATTTTTCCTGAGAAATGTTTGGCGGCAGAGTCCAGATTGGCAGGTGGGCTTTGGATGTTACCGGCCACCCCAGCTAGTAACCAAAAAGTTAGTTTAGTGCCCTGTCTAAATGGCTCCTTGAGTGTTAAAGGTTGCCGACCCTGCTCTAGATGTTCCTCCACCATTCTTACCACAGATCACACTTTCATCTGCAAACATCACGGTCCATAATTTACTGTGTTTCATTGTACAACTGAGACAGCTCTTCACTTTTCTTGTTTTCTGGATATTTAAACCCACAAAGAAAAATTCAGTCCCTTCATTTTAATGGTCAGTGATTTTACTTGCATTTTGTCGTGGCATTTTCCATATTTATGTAAAGAAAGGATAAGAGAGTTTAAAATTGATGACTTTCTTGCTGGCTCTCGGTGTCCTGACGTCAAGCACACTCCAACTCAGTGAAATGGTGTAAATGAAGGGCACAGTTTGTACTGACTGCAGGTTAAGTACACCACTCAAAATCATGCATCATCTGTCTCACAATGCTGCAGTTTTCAACATATTACTTTAGATCAGGCAGGTAGCGCTGTGATTGCAGCTCCAAGGAGATTATATCAATACTAAAATCCTATTTACCTCCTGTGATCATTTATTGGGCAATGACACCAGTCAGAATAGATGGCTATTTAGTGAGAACTGAAGCCTGCCAAACGACTCAAAGACTTTCCCCTGACAGAACACAAATAAACACATCAACTACCATTTTTGTATAAAGATCAGTGCTGATTTTTTGTATAAAACATCTTGAGGCTCAGATTTTAATATTTTTGATGATTGATTTTACCTCACAGGAACTCACTCTGGAGCAAAAACAACAAGCATAAGGTTATGTTCACCTTTCAGAAACCACTTTCCTTTTTTTAATGATATCCATAAAATTGAAGGGGACTAGAACTGTACTCCATTTTTAGACTTAGACACTCAACATGTCACAAAGAGTTTACCTCTACGGTTTTCCCTGAACAGCAGGTCTGCATTGCTAAGAAGAGTGACTGAAACTTTGAGATGCCCCAGAGGACAGCGCTGCAGAAAGTCGCAGTGCTACTGACCCAAACTAAGCTTGTGGATGTTCTACCCAACAAGGGACTAAGACAGTTTCTGTGCCCTGAGATCTCAAAGAACTTTCCCTCTGACTTTATTCCAACCCAACCTTAAGTTAAAGCCTGAGCGTTTATCAACTTCTGCAGATTTCTTCATTTCTGCTCTGCAGCATTATCTAGCTGTGAAAGAGGGGGCAGTATAACCTGATTCAGATGTGAAAGAGAAACTGTCAGGGATTAGGAGGTCCTGTTTTTTATTTTACAAGGCCATGAGTTTGTGTCCACATTAAAGTGTCCTGTTTGTGCTTATCCTTGATAGTTCTGTTTGTCAGGCACCAGGATGCAGTAAGACCAGGGCAGAAATCGTGTGGGTGTGACTGGCAACTAGCTGAGTTGCAATACCCTGTAACAATGCAAGTGTGAATGCATAAAGCTGAACGCTGTCACTGAAGATGCTGAAACACCATAAACTGTTGCAAGTGCTGCATCTTCAGAAGAAAGAAAACTTCAACTTTTGAATCCATTCCCAATTCAGTCCCAACATCTTTGCTACCAAATGTTCTTGTGAGCGAATGCAAGGCTTCACCGCATGGGGGTGGGGGTGGACATCATTGGAATTGTGTAATATTTACCAGTCAAGTGACTCTACCAGCTTTGAACATCTACAGACTGAAATCTCTGTTCATTCTTCCTTATAAAACAATTCAAGCTGAGTCAGATTAGATGGAGAGCGTTTGTGAACAGCAGTTTTCAGATCTTCTTACAGATTCTGGATTGGATTTAGGTCTGGACTTTGACTGATCATTCCAACACATGAATCCGTTTCATTTTTATCATTCCATTCTAGCTTTGGCTTTATGTTTAGGGTGATTGTCCTGTGGAAGGTGAATCTCCGCTCCAGTCTTAAGTGTTGTTCAGACTTCAACAGGTTTTCCTCCAATATTGCTCTGGATTTGGCTCCATCCATCTTGTGGGAGGTGGGCGGGGTCATATGAATGTCTGTGGTTGTGAGGGTGTTTGGAGCTTCAGTCCAAAAGAGAGAAGCAAAGGAAAGCGAGGATGAAACAGGTGTTTACTTCAGCTTGTATAAAGACAGAGATGCAGAGCTGCAGTGACTGTCAAAAAGATGGAAATCAAACATCTTCAGCACATTCATGTGCTCTCCTTCACGCTGTGACAGTACTTTGTCACGTTTATATGCTTTTGGGAAAACAGGCTCTTTATTCATTTATTTAATCTTTGAAGCAGCTGTTCCACCTTAAGAGACCAGAACAGTTTTAGTCAACATTAGGGATGTAACGATGCAATCAAGCCACGATTCGATTCGCGGTTTTAAAGTCACGATTTCGACTTTTTTTTTTCTCAACTCAATGAATTAAAGGTATTTTGCCCCTTACATCAAACTGTCTGTTTTCCCACTAACAGCAAAGGATTCAATATGAGTAAACTATTATACATAAATTATACAATTATACGTCAATTATGCATGACGTTTGGTGAAAGCGTGTCACGCTGCGTGATGTAGTCTACTTCTGCATTTCTAAATGTAAGCACAGGCTGTGACAAATCAGTTTTTAATTTTCTCTTCAATTAACATATTAACAGGTTTGAGTCGATTTTCAACTATTTCAGGAAGTATTGTTACATCCTTAGTCAACATCAATATTCATTTATAGAACTTTTCATAACTTCATTACAGCAAGAAACTTACACCAACCAAATGAGTTAAAAAGTTCAGTTGTGAACAGACTGGCGACCTGTCCAGGGGTGTCCACTGCCTTCGCCCATGAGTGGCCAGGTTAGGGTCCAGCAGCCCCGTGACCCCAAAAGGGACAAAAAGGGTAAAGAAAATGAATGTTCAATGTTTGTCTCATCTGATAAGAACATCTTCTCCACACGTTTGCTGGGTCACTCACATGGTTTATAGCAAACTGCAAACAGGACTTCTTGTGGTTTTCTTTTAACAATGGTTTTCTTCTTGCTGCTCTTCCATAAAGTCCAGATGTGTTCAGTTCACGACTGATGGTTGTTCTATGGACAGATTCCTCCACCTGAGCTGTAGATCTCTGCAGTTCATCCCACTGTACCATGTGAACAGCTCTAACGAGCCCTTCTGCACTGTGCAAGGTGTCCCCCACAGGGGGGTGCAAAATGAAAAACCCATTCCCCTTGAGTCTCACCAACTTTACCTTTCCTTTCGATTGCTTGTTGTTTAAGTGTAAGGAACACACCAGACAGGTTAAAGCAGGTTTAGGCTAGATTAAGATTTCTCAAGCCTTGAACATCCCATGAACCACTGTTCAGTCAATCATCCACAAATGGAAAGAGCATGACACAACTGCAAACCTACTTAGACAATTGGCACAGAACTGTTGGTATTACCATAAAAAAGGCTAAACAGGAATATTGGAATATCAGGGGTTGCTTGGCAGTCATGTCACTGCCTAAATATTTTGTTCATGCAATTTTAATATTATTTTCCAAGCAGTGATTTTTCCAAACATGTCATGAAAAATGTCAATGTAACCAAGAACGCGTTGGATGAGGACGAGGCTTGTCATGTTGTTGAGGAAATGTTGAAAAGAGTTTTAAAGAAACAGATGTGGGCTCATTTCACTCCTGTTTGTAGCATCAACCAAGACTTATTTGCTAGTCCTCTATATTGAAGAACTGACTTCCCTTTTTCTTAGTACGCATTCTTTTTTCTGTATCAAACCTCCGTGCAGCAGGGCATGAATAGCAACATCTTGAATAGCACCAAAGATAAACAGAAGACATTTTCCTAACAGCAAGACATAGAACAAATGCAGCATTTTCAGGGTTTCCACTACATGTTGCACTCAAGCAATGTGCACAGAAATTGAGATTTCCTGCCAGTAATCTCATTACTTCAGCACATGTGCTCAGTGTTAAAATGCCAGGGGAACAAATAATTGTATGATTGTGTTTGTCCTATTTCACATTTCCTGATGGAAGCTTGAAATCGTTGTGGTGATAAAACTACTGCCTTCAGACTCTGGTTGTTTTATCAGACTTTGAAGGCAGTAGTTTAAAGTTTTACAAGATTTAAAAAAAAACAGAAATCCAGTGCCTTCATCTGCAACATAAAACGAAACCCTTGAAAGCCCCACTCTGGTATCTTTTGGTATATTTTCAAAGTGTTCCCAGTGGTTAATTATGATTATGCCGTTTTAGCCATTGAATTAAAGAAATGCTCAAAATTCATATTTGAGCTTCATTTCCTTTATATATGTCCTCCATCTTCAGAAAAATGCCTGAAGAACATGTTAAAAAACACCAAAAGCACACGTTTTCTCAGAGTGAAACTTAAAGCTGTCCAGTGTTTACACATTTGTGCACGCGCACATCAGTGTGGCAAATCTTCTATTTAAATGTTCAGTAAGTTTCATTGAAAGCTGAACTGAGATGTTCAGGCTGCACAGCTGAAAAGGACAAACACACAGCAACAACAACTCCAGGCTGCCTGAGTGCCTGCCTGAGTGCCTGCCTGCGCATCGGTAGCTGCATTAGGGATGCTGTCAGACACAGAAATCACAGCGGGGGGGGTCAAAGCATGAGGCAGCTTTCACCAGAACACGTGCATGCTCACTGACACTATGTGGGAACCTTCACATGTGCTCTATCTCGCAGCTAAAATCCCTTGCTGATGTCACTCATTGAGGCGTCCTGAGCTGTCCTTTGCTGTTTTCTGGCGCCATCTGTGCCCACTGCTCCTAATCCGGCTCCCTCCACACCACAGATACGTATGTGTGAATGCACACATTTAAACAGACACATGCAGACACAAAGCAAATTAAAACAGCAGCCAACGCCCCCAATTTACTAGTTATTGCAAAAATGACACATTTTATGTTTAAAAAGTTCAAACATCAACTAATTTCTGTCTTAAACATTTATTTTTTAAAGGTTTCATTAATTTAATAAAAAAATCTGTATTCTATGATAACCACAGAATGAAGATGATTAAGCCCCTGAACATAATCTCCATAAATCCACCCCACTCACTTGCATTAAAATAGAATAAACTCTGGGACAGGATGGGTTTGTTGTTGATGTTTTGTTTCATGTTATTTGTTTTACACAAGTCAGCTTTATGTTAAAAAAGGCCATAACGCAACTTCATTGCACAAAATCTGATTTCTATTGCCCGAGAAAAGAAAGAAGTTCATTAAAACATATCTGAGGTGCCAAAATCTTACATTAGCTGGAAAAAACTTTCAAGATTTCACTTCAGTAGACATCAAAAGGTGGATTTGTAGCATAGGAGAGTAGCTTTACTTGCTTTGGTTGTTGTTCCAATAATTATACATTTTCCTTTCTTTTACATATGCTTCATTTAAGACACCAAACTGACAGTTTAGTACAATAACTCAAAAATGTAAACTTAAAATCTTTAATTTGGATTCGTGAGCATCTCTGTTTTTCCTCTAACCTGCGTCTTTTGGAACAGCTAAGGGCTCAATGAACTTAACTGTGGAATCAGAACAACAATTACAAGTAGTTCTGAAAATACAACAGATAAGAGTCTGCAGCATTTCTATCAGAACCCCTTCCTTGTTTTTCCTAACTTCATTCTATATGGGGTCATTGGGCGACGCAGCTACTGTTGGACAAAGGCCTGGTGTCCTCTATGGTGGCCACCAGTCCATCACAGGCCCACACATTCACATTCACATCTAGAGACCATTTAGAGAAAAAATTAAGCACGTTTTTGGACTGTGGGAGGAAGCTGGACACCAGACAAAACTCATGCATACACTAGGAAAAACATCCCTGCTGGGATTAGAACCAGGGACCTGAGAGTGCTAACCACTACAACTCTATCAAAACCACCTAAGTTTGGAATTCCATTAAAAACGGAGAAAAGCTTAAGGATTTCAGGCTTTTTTACAACATGAACATTCCTGAGAAGTCAAAGTTATGAAATGTTTGTGCTGCAGTTAATAATAGTAAAGAATGAGCTTTGAAGGTACTAAAACTATCGTCATTGTTGAAGTTTAAGAGTTAAATTCATATTTTCAGTTATCTAAAACTGTGATGACAGTTTTAGGATGAATGCCACAAACATTTAGACTTAAAAGATAAACAACCCACCCAGAGTAACCGGTCAACTGGGAATGACAAGTAAAGACATTATGGTTATGAATACATATGAGTTCGCCATAGCTGTCAATTAAAGAAACATAAATAAAACATAAATATGAACACATATGAGTTCTAATTAAATAAAAATGGTTTGTTGGATGGAGGGAGGAACAGAGGGATGGATGGATGGATGGATGGATGGATGGATGGATGGAAGCATGGATGGATGGAGGGATAGAGGGATGGAAGGATGTGTGGCTCTTTATGGAGTATGGATGGTTGGATGGATGGATGGATGGAGGGATAGATAGATGCATGGATGGAGGGATGTAGGGATGGCGGAATGGATGGATTGATTGATTGATGGATGGCTCATTATGGAGGTATGGATGGTTGGATGGATGGATGGATGGCTCTTTATTTGTCATTGCCACTTTATTTATTTATTTACTACTAAAATAATAAATAGTGCATAAAATACATAAAATCTGCTTATCTGGTAACTAAAACCATTTTTTTTTCATTCATTTTCTGAACCACTTAATCCCCGGTCACGGGCTGCTGGAGCCTAACCTGGCTACTCATGGGCAAAGGTAGGGGATGCCCCTGGACTGGTCGCCAGTCTGTTGCAGGGGCCACAGTCACACATTCTCGCACACTAGCACAGTAGCCAATGAACCTATGAAGCATGTTTTGGACGGTGGAGGAAGCCGGAGTCCCCGAAGAAAACCCACGCATGCACGGGGAGAACATGCAAACTCCACACAGAAAGGCCCCCCATTGGTGACACTGTTTTAAGACCCCCCCAGCCAGGACTTGAACTGGGAACCTTATTGCTGTGAGGCAAGAGCGCTAACCACTGCACCACCATGCAGCCTAGCAGCCCAGTAACAAAAACTAGGAAATGAAATCAATTTTTGCTAAATAAAAACAAGAATAACTCAATATGTGTTAAAGTGGTTAAAAAACAGAGAAAAATAATGATAAAAATGAATAAATATGAAGAAAGCATCCACTGTGTCACCGTTTACAGGAGGAGGTCCAGGTTTAACACGTTTATTGCAGTGGGATACAGTTGTTCTGAAGTCTTTTGTCTTTACCCTGCTTGACCTCTAGCGTTTGCCTTAAGGCAACAGGAAGCGTCCGTGGTGGGAAGTGTCTTTGATGAGATTCTGCGCTCTGTTGAAGCAGCGGGAGCTGTGGGGGTTTTCAGGGTGAGAAGAGGGCAGCCAACAATCTTTTGGGCGGCGTTGATGACCTGCTGGAGCGCTTTCTTCTGAGCCACTGTACAGCTGCTGAACCACGTCTTTGGTTAATGTAATTCAGCCTCTGCTGAGTTTTCTCAGCAGCTCAGATACTCCGGATTAGGCTTTCCTCACTTGCTAGTATAGTATGGTGGATATGTTGAATTTTGAGGTCAAATTTGACCTTTTAACTAAGGAATCAAAGGAAAGTAGCTGCCTCATGTAACCTTCCCCCGATGGTCTTTTGAGGAACTGCAACATGTGTGTTTGAACCTGAATCCAGCTGCTGTAGGTGTAGTCTTCTCAGACAGCAATAATAGTAAAGTCAACAGCATTCATACGGACCCTCAAGCACTTCTTGAATTGTTTCCTTGTGTGGAAACAACAACTTACAGTATGTAGCATGAAGGGACTTACTGCCAGAAGTGTTCCCTCTAAGGCTGTGTTTGTGCTGCTGTGTTGCAGCGGCTTGACCATAGGACACTCCTGTCATCAGGCTGTTTGCAGCGATCTTGAGCTTATCTGAGGGCAACATGAAGTTTGGAGGTCTGTAGTGACAAACTGCAGAAAGTTGGTGACCTCTGCATTTTATGAACCTCAGCATCCCCTGACCTGCACTGTCAGTTTACGTGACCCACCACTTTACAGCAAAATTGCTGTCATTTCTAATCACTGTCACTTTGTTTTTAGCCACTAACAGCTGTGGACATTTTAATGGGTGGACTATTAGACTTGCATCCTATCAAAGAACCACACTGGTAGGAATATATTTGAGCCCATTCTTTCACAAATGTTTGAAGATGTAGTCTGCATGATTGTTGACATGTGGACATGGAAGGGACTGGAAGTCAATTATTAAGGTGTGTGAAAGAATTCAGCTGTGAAAAATGTTCACCACTAGGTGGCACAAGCAGTTGGTTGTGAGGTTGTTGTATCTGAATTGGCATGAATTAAAGAAGAAGTTAGAGCTACTACACATAACCAACCATACACCAACATAACAAATACCTTTGTGACCGCAGCAAATAGTGGGCCAGAGCTGCCAAATCCTGGTCCTCGAGATCTACCCCCCAGCCTGTTCCAGCTCCGCCATGAATCAGGTCTTCTGTTAATCAGAATTGAAGAGACATCTGAGTTGGCAAATCAGCAGTATATAAAGAGCCGGGTAGTAGATCTTGAAGATCAAGATTGGAGAACGCTGAGTTAAATGCACTTTTATCTGAGATCTTGTTGTCACTGCCCACCCTCCCCTGTTCGTTTTCTCTCCCCTGTGTTAAGGGAACCATGACAAAGAAATTCATCAGCCTGCAAGAAATAGTGTTCAGAAAATGCTTCTCTATGATTTGACATATTAACACTTGTTGCCAGTGTCTCACTTTATTGCATCAAAGTTAAGAAGTATTTTTCCTATCAACTATCCTAATGCAAGGGGTTCAAAATGTGTCCAAATGAGCCCGTTATAACTCATTGAATGCTCATTTAAAGGATCTATCTCTATCCTTTCTGCCCTCTGTTTTTTACTGAATTTCTCTCTGTAAAAACAAGCTTGGTGTTGGATTATCTTGAGCATTTCCAGTTCAATCAGTGGTTCGGTAGTGTGTTTCTATTTAACTAAAGCTTGATTATAGCAGGTTTAGTATTCAGTGTGTCCGATTAAAATTGTGTGTTTAACATTTTCTTGTGGCATTTTTCTGATAATGGAGGAAGAAAAATAAGCTTAAAATTTGCTTTTCTGCGTAGTTATTTATTCATATTATTGTGACTCAGGAGCAGACAAACAATGCTGCTTGAAAAGGGTTGTATTTGTGAGTTAGAAACTACAATCGACCGGCTATAAGCTCCATGTTCTGCTCCATTCTGATGCATCCACTTGCAGACAAATAGACCCATGAACGTCTATGTTTTCCTTGTCTGAGCTGGAATCTGGATCAAACTGTACGGCTGGATAGCTCCCATATTTCCCAACGTTTTTTTGTAGAACTGCTAATGTCAGCTTGCTGATGTGATGGGCTGTAAACCAGCTGAAGAGAGTGTAAACAAAGCGATACTGGGAAATAAGGGCAGACTTACTCTGCACTAACAGTCCCGCTTACAACTCAGAGGTGAATTTCTAATGAACTCCTTCCGCTCTGCAGAAACTATGTCCTAGAAAACAACACAGTTTTTTTTTTTACATTTTGGCTATAAACAGCATAATCATAATTAAAAGACCACTGGGAACACTGAAACTAGATCAAAAATGATTCAAAGGTCTGCCTAACATGAATAAACACATTTTCACATCTTCTAATTTGACTAAGAACATGTTCCAAACTTACCAAAGCCTTTTTTCCTTTTTCTGCTTGACCAGGCATGACAGGACAGATTAAAGTCTCACATCACCCTGGATGCTACTGTGTTTAACAGCAGCATTGAGATCTAAAAACGACACTGAACACTGAACTGCTGCAGCAGTTAGAGGATGAGCACACTTGTTTTTAGTGACAAAAAGACTTTTCATGGCTGCTTCCTGCTCTTCAGTCAAAGAAACATCTGACGTGGCACTGCAGCTGTGGAATTTACCTTGAGGTGCTGCTAAAACTGTTGTAACATGACCAGAGCCTGACAAAGGGGTGACATTGTCACTGAAATGAAACAGGAGTGTGGGCTACGGGCGAGAGGAAGTCCAAGGACAAATGACAAAGAAGCAAAGATGATTATGAATATTCTTCTGTAAAACAATATTCCGTTTCTGTCACATTTTTTGCAGCACTTTCATCAAGGATGTTGATTGCTGGTGCTTTGTGTAGCACTGATGATCTCGTGTCCCTTCAGTTCCACCACAAACACATTTTCAAGTAAACTATCATCCAAATTCATCAGAGGCAGTGCATAATTTCATTTGTTATCCAAATAAAATGCACGGTATTTTTCCTGGCTCTGAAACTATCCGTCATTGTTAAAGTTTGTTTGTTCTTTGGAAAACAAAGCTGCAGGGAAAAGTCAGTAGAAGTCGCTTTTGCAGTCAACAACTGCAAAGCTAACAGCACTTGGTTAAGAGTAAACATTTGTGGTCTTTAAATGTCATTTTGGTTGGAGTTTTGCTGTCATGGCCTGATCTGCGCAGTGTTTATGTCCAGCTCCAGTTGCTGCCCTTTCGCAGCTAAAACGAGATCATAGAGCGGTCTAATTCAATTAATGGGATATGCAGGCTCCCCGTGTCCTCAGAAGACTCCGCTTGGCTTTGCTGGGCAGTCTGCACCACTCTGCTGTTACGTAATGAAGTCAACATTAAAGCTTAAGTGAGTTTAGATGGAGAGAAGGTCTTCTTTTTTGCCCTGGGGGAGGAGAGGAAAAGAGAGCTAAACACATGAAAGAGAAGCGTGAATAGAAACATGGAGAAAGACTGAACATTTCAACTGGAGAAGAAAACAAATGGAGATTAAAAAAAAAGAGCAGAAGAGGTGGTACAAGGTGGAACACATTTGACGAAGGTGTGATGAGAGTGTTACCGAGTGAAAGACTAAACATGAAGGGAAGAAGAGGCTGGACCAAAGCAGCTGAAAGGGAGGGAGAGAGGCCAATAAACAGAACAGCAGCTCCTCCCGGCAGCCAGTCTGCTGTCGCCACTCGTGCTCAGCAGCTCATCTCGCTTGAGCTTCACTCAGTCTGAGAAAGAATGCCTTCATAGGAAACAAAAAACAAATCTGGATTATAATTTGTGCTCTGAAAAAAGCTTCTAGAATCCTGGATTTCTCTGCTTTGATCTTGCAAAAGGAACAGCATGCATATCCTCCAGTCATTCTGCATCAACAGGTGAGTGTCAGCTTGTTTGGGCCACTATTTGCAGCTGAATGAACATTTTCAGTTTCAGGATTTTTGCTCATTTTAGTCTTGAGGTTGTCAAGTGGTGCAAAAATGAAGTTTGCAGTGGTATTAGATGACTTTTACCCTATCAGATGTTTAGAATTTTAATTAAAACTTGTCATTGGCAAAGGATTCCTGAGTCTTGATAAACCAATTGGTGCCTTTGTAAAGAATAAAACAATTGTGGAGGCTTTCTGCAATCCGCTGCTTTTAATGTGCATTTCACTTCTCTGTGTGGATGAGATGATGTCAAATGAGACTCCAGAAAGCTGCTACATTAATATTCAGCCGAGGTGAACACTTTCTAAATATTTGAACTTTTTAGCAAGAGAAACATGTTTTTCTAATTTTATATGGTTTGCTATAAAAACTTGAACAACATTCTGTTCTAAGATAGTTCCATAGTTAGAAAATGTTTTTGAGACATTAAAACAAAAATAAATTATTTTATGTTTGTCTTTATAATAAATTCCCTCAAAGGTCATTCCTTAAACAGAATACTATAATCTAGAGAGAGAGAATGGTGACACTCCTGTAAATAAAGGTGTTTACAAATAAACAAAAAACCACATCCTGTGACTGCTGTGTTTTTGGGTTCTTCTGCCCACTGTTGGTCAGAGAGAGGACGTGCACCCTTATGTAATGCTGTGAGTGTTTCTCACAGTGTAAATGTGTCAATGGACATCAGTGACCCGCTCACCTTCAGTGGTTCTGTTTTCAGTGTTATGGAAACATTCAGCAGACAAAGAGCTGTCACACAAACTGGTTGGAATGAATACAATCATGGTGTTTATTCACGAAAAAGAGAAACTATTGACAAACATGAAAGCAGAAGTTTTTTTCTCTTTCTGTCTTTCTTTGTTGGAAAGCAAAAAACTATTTTTGTGGCTCATATCTGGCTTGAAAAGAAAGGAAATGAATTAATATGAGTGAATATGAATGTTCAAATACAGGTCTAATAAGGCAGAGCCTGTTTTTATCTGGTCTGAAACACTGATCATTGCATTATCATTAGACATGCAATAAACCTGATCTTTGAAACCACTGAAATACTGTTGGCTTGAAAACTGCAGTTGAATACTCAGGAGATCTGTTTGACTCTGTTACCAGCCCATCTCAGCACTCCCTTCCACATTCAGCCTTGAGGCAGATGGCAGTTTTAGAATATCAGTGTCTTGAAAATCTGGGATGTTCTGTTTCACAGAGAGGAATAATCCAAACACCTGACAGCATAAAGTCTGCAGAGCTGTACTGACACCTGAGAAGCTCCAAACTCTGTACTTCACAGCCTCACCTTGGTGGCTGAGTTCGGTTGTTCTTCACTCAGTTTGGAGACTCCTGCACAGCAGTGTTGGCTTCACTTCGTGACTGGATTTCAGCCTATGTGTGACAGTGATGATCATCAGCACGTGTTTAATGTCACTGGTTGATCAAACATCTGATTATCTCCAGCGGTGTACTATCAGTGCCTGAAAAGCCTAAAATGATCTGAAAAGAAGTATCAAAATCACAGACAAATTATTTTTAAACATAAATTTGTCCAAAAAATACATTTTAGACAATGAAACTGCTCTGTCAGCTTCTCTCACTGCCCTGCACTTCGGCAGCGCTGCTGTCAGACTGGTTTTGACATGAAAGTGTCTAACCAATCAGATTTCAGCCTCACTTGTTGCCAGGTTCATAAAAATCTGCCTTATACTGATCCTCATACAGTCAGTGCTTCTGCCCTCACTTCTGGTTTGCAGGCGACTTTCCATAAAACACTGCTGATAAAACCAAAGCCATATATGGATTAAACACATTGACACTGATTTGACCAATCAGAATTTGAGTTAGAGTCTCTGTAGGTTCATGAAGGCTTATGACGACATAATCGCCCCTGATTGGATGGTCAAAGTTTGCGGTGCCAAAAGCTAACTTCTTCTGTAATCTACTTTGTTTCAGGTCGTAGGCAGTAGCTGTACTTGAATTTTATTTTTGAAGTACTTTCTGTTTTGCAGCAAAGAAGGGGAGAAGATCATTTAGTTGTGGATTTATTGCATAAGCCATTCTTAAGACTGAGTTTTGCGGAAAGATTGGATTTAAAAAAGAACTTCTTAAGGTGCATTTACACCAAACACAATTCGCGCTGCCAATCCCGCCCATTCTTTGCCGCACAGGGAATTCGCTGCTCGCCGCATGACCAAAAGTGTGTTCCCTAAGCTCGCTGCCTCGGCCACATGTGGGAGAAGCTAGCAGCTAATGTTTTTAGCCTTATTGCTACATGGAGCTGCGTCTGTTTATCTCATTTACAATCATCATCAGTGATCACGTCTCCATGTTTGGGTTCATAAGAACATTTAGTTTCCCTTTAGCTCCAGTGAGATTCTCTCCTGCTGCTGTGTCTGATTGACGGCCTCTTCTGTGGTGTTTCCGTCTCTCTCTGATCGAGTTCAAATGCTTACTGTTACGCACTAACATAAGAGGCCAAAAATAAAATAAGAATAAATGAGGGTACCTTTTTTATTGTATTCTTAGTGACAATAAGTGAAACATCATAAAGTTCAGGAGGTCTGAGCAGACTGTTTTCCATCTAGCAGTGGCCCTCTGTCTGGCTGTAAGCTCCTCTCCGGGGAGCCGGCATAGTGAGGGTGTTCACTACAGCTCCATAGATTCTGCGACAGACTCATCTGGTTCTGCGGCATCTGGAAACCCCGCTGCCCAGAAAGGGATAAAGCGGGTTAGGAAAATGAATGGAAGTTCAGGAGAACTATGGATCCATGCACCATATTGGATGTTATCTCCCCGCTGTCACTGAAAATGTCACATGCCCAAACTTGGGTCCCTGATTGGTTGAGGAGACGCAGCCTCCTCCCCAAAGTTCAGATTGTTTTTTAACTCTTCCCAGCTGCTGCGGTCACTTAATTCGCGCCACAGAACCACACTTCACGTCTAAACCATTGAGTTCACATTGAAATTGGCCGCTTCCGCCGGGGGCATCACTTTCGGTGTGAGTGCACCTGAAGGATGAAGACCAAATGTGAGATAACGGACATATTGAGGAATGGGTGTATAAAGTTAATCTTTAGTTTTTGAGGAAAGCAGTGATGATTAGAAAAGGTTGAGAGAGAGAACTGATGATGGGGATAGAGGAATAAAGTTGAAAGTAGAAGATGGGCATACACTACAAATAAATAGGTAAGAATTAGACTCTTAATCCACATTCCATAGCAATGTACCTAAATAAATTGACACTGGTTTGACAGCAAAATGTAGTACAGCAACACCCAATGATCATTGAATTTAAATATTATATTTGATCATTTCTGTAAATTGGTAAAAAGATAACAATCTATATTTACACTTTTGAAAGCCTAAAACTTTAGCACAGACATGTAAGAATAAAGGAGGGTTTGTTGGTCACTGACTCTGGCTTCCATTACAATAGTTTAGCTTATTTGATATTATTAGAATTATCTGGAAGAAATTATACAATCACAATCATAAATGTTGTCTTTTAGTTGTCGCTTTCTTTATGTGGCACTTGGATAAATGTTCAGTTGTGAAGTGCAACTTCATGAATGAACTGAAATGATGTGACTCACCGCAAAACACAAAAATAAAAGTAAAAACCCAAATTCAACCAACTCCAGGCTGGAAAAGAAGACATCTCCTGATGGACTTCACTCAACCCCTGAAATACTCAGTTCAACAGCACCTCTTACCTCACAGAAAGGTTAAGTATTTGTTTGTGCAACGTTCTCATCCAAACTTAGATCTTACAAAGGTCATGGCTTCCTGGTTGACTTGGCCTCCAGCCAACATTTTAAACAAACGTCTTTGCTTCTTAAAAAGATTGAAATATGTGTTTTCTTTGGATTTAGGATGTGGAGGAGACTGAATAACCTGCCTGCTCTCTGTTTTAAAGAAATCAGTGTATAATATGGTGGTGTTGTGAATAGAATCTAAGAAATGAACTTTTGAATTAATGTCTGATTAGATTTTCAAGGTTTAGGACCTGGATAAAACGTTTGATGGAGTCTGGGTGCTGCGCTTGTTTTATGCTCAAAAATAGAGGCGACTAGAAATGTATTTTAAAAAGAAGTCAAGCGTCTTTCTAAAGCTGCACTGCAGAACAATGTTAGCCGGGTGTGTGTGTGTGTGTGTGTGTGTGTGCGTGTGTGTGTGGGTGTGTGTGTGTGTGTGTGTTAATGAAGCCAATTTAAACAGTAGGTCGTATTGATACAGAAATTTTACGTTCTTTTTCCGCAAGAAAAAGAACAAAAGATCTTCAGGCCACTGAAAACCATGTGCACCTCCCCTCAATCCATTCATTCAGCAACTCTCAGTCCAAAAACATGGCCTTGGCGTTTGCTGCTCTGCTGGAGTGCCGTTTGACATGCAGGAGGGGTGACATCCCCTCAAAAAGAGGGGATGACCATTGGAACAGTGGTCTGAACACTTTGCAGTCTGCTTTTTATGGGAAGCAGCTTCTGATCTGATGTTTAATCTGACTTTGACGTCTTCCTGTCTGCAGAAATAGCTCATCAAAAAGTCAGAATAATTGCATCTATGTTGCAAGCTGAAGCTGCCTAAACTATGTGATACAGCCCCTGTGTGCATCATTTCTGTTTTAATGTCACATGCAAAGTTTATTTAAAAATAGTTGTAAAGTGTAAGTTATGAAAAATGGCCTAAAGGTTTCTCAGTGTCAAACATAGCCAAAAGCAGTTGCAGAACGTAATCTTGTTCTAAAAATGATGGATTTTTTTATGTTAATAAAAATAAGGCCAGAAAAACTTTAAGAAATCCAGTTTTTGTAGTCATGAAGTGGAACTTCATTTAGGAAAATTCTAATCCATTTGTGAGATGATTTCCATTTTCATCCGTTGTTTTTTTTTAAGTAATTTGGATATTTTCTTCGCACTAAACTCTGGAACCGTTTCACATTCCCATGTCTGGTCTCTGTTGATGCTCACAGGTGGCCAGATGTGCCAAAGAGAAAGAGGAAGAACAGCCAGTGTTCTGTGAAGAGCATGTCTGGTAAGAATCCTTCATCCCAGCCCAACATTCCTCATTCTGTCTCCAAACAAAACTGAAAGGCAGGTTTGAATGGACCTGATGATTTAGCTCATGGTCACTCCACCGCACTGAGAACTGTGTTTTTTTTGTAATTGTCACTAACCTCTTCATTTTCCTATCGAAGCTTTTCTGAACATACGTTCACTCATCAAGGTGGTTGCTGTGGACATCACATGCTGAGGATCAAACAAAATCACTGGACCTCCTGTTATGTAGTTCTGTGATTTCCAAACGCCCTCCTGTCTAATTAAATAAAAATATCAGTCTAATCATAAAAGGTCTCTAAAAACAACCTATGGAGGCTGGTGCATTTGAAGACCTTTTTGTTTTTAAAGGTTGATGACAGAGTCTGGAGAATTTGGGAATGATATAATGAAGCTTTATGTGAGCAGGATCAAAACTAACAGCTTTTGTCATAATGATGTTTTTAGATTTTTGTAATGCTGTACTGAGAAATGTGGATGTTTCTCTTTTCACCTGATTCATTTCTGTTAAAAAAAAGGAAATAAATAAAAATACATTTGTTGGCAATTCAATAGACAATAAAAATATGAAAACGGTTTGACCAAACCAAACAGCAACAAAAGTCATAAAAATGTTGGCACATCACTTTATTTAGAGGATTCTGAACGAGTTTTGTTTGTTAATAAAAACTCACATTGTCTGCGGACCTTTTCCATGTCGTGATGCTTTACATTATTACCTACAAAATGGATAAGATCCGGTTTATGCTCCATCTGGACCGCTGTGAGCTCCAAAAGAAATATGTCTGATTTCCCGTCATGTTAAAAACCTAAAGAAAAGCTGGTCTTTCTGTTTCCACATTTGAGTTTTTTTTGAAGATCCATCCCTTTGGAAAGCACACGTATTTAACACTTCTTCCTTCAAATGCTACTTTTTTCGTTGGTTTTGTAATAATGATTGATTTTTGTGTAATATACTAAAGGGTGTGGGACTTGAAAGCTCTCTGGCAGTGGCTGAAATAAAGGAGAACTTCTCAGTTTGGTGGACGCGGTTTGATGATGTCAGCATGTTTGCTGTGCAGAAAAGCTGCTTGTCTTGTTTGTTTTCCATTCTTTGTCACAGTCTGTTGGCGCTCTGCGTGCAGGTGCTTCAATCAGGCGCCTGTGGTAACACTCAGCCTCCCTCCTCCCCCCTTTCCCCTCATCTTGCTCTCTTCCTTTCCAACATTTTTTATCTCACACTCATCGCCTGCTCATCACACTCCTTATCTACTCCTCCTCCTACAATCCTGTCTTCCCCTTCAACATCCTCCTCCTGTCCTATAGCTCTTAGCATCTCTGTTCCAGGATACATCCCCAGTTACCTGGAGAAAGATGAGCCATGTGTTGTGTGTGGAGACAAGGCCACCGGGTACCACTACCGCTGCATCACCTGCGAAGGTTGCAAGGTACGGTGACTTTTATGGCGTAAAGAGCTTTGGAGTAAAGACTTTGCCCATAATCTGCATCCATTTACTAGATTTTACAATCTTAGCACATCCTTAGAGTTTCAAAATGCCCGATGCCATGTTAGTAAATCAGAACAAATGTTACACTTATCGCTTTCTTACACTAAAATTTGCAAAGAATATAATATCCCATGCACATGTATGTTAAAGTTAGTTTTGTCTTTTGTGTGTCCTTGTTTAAAGATGACCTTTTCTATCAATGAAGCAACTGACTCCTTCACTCTGCCAGATTTTTCTACCAAACATTTTCTACCAACAGAGTTTACAGTAAACATCTTGTTTAAAAGATCTCATTATGACATATTTTTGGTAAGCGAGGCACTTAAGCACCCTCACCATGTGACTCTGCCCATAAAATGTGCGTATTCAATCCTCATCATGGTAAAAGAACATTGATTGATTTAATTACATGCTTAGAATATTTGGTCTTCTTGCATTCTGCTTTGAATTCTCTGAATTTCTGCAGATATTTTGCACATGGTTTATTTTTTCTTTTTATGCCCACCATCTCCTTGTTGTTTGTTTTTTTTTTTTGGCTTTTTGTTGCATCTCTACAGGGCTTTTTCCGTCGGACAATCCAGAAGAATCTCCACCCGTCTTACTCCTGTAAATACGAAGGTTGCTGCATCATTGACAAGATCACTCGCAACCAATGCCAACTGTGCAGATTTAAGAAGTGCATCAATGTGGGCATGGCCATGGACTGTGAGTCATTATCACTGCTGGCTTTCAAGATTAGGGAGATCAAATGGTAAAACTGTAATTTTTACAAGAAATGTATTATTTTGCACATCATTGGAGAGTCAAACATGTCAGCTTTTAAAATGCTTTAAAGAACCTCGACCCTTCTGTGAACGACCTGACGCAGAACTCTCGCTCTTCACCTTTCCTGGCAGTGGTGTTAGATGAGACCAAGCGCGTGGCCAAGCGACGCCTGATAGAGGAGAACCGAGAGCGCCGGAAGAGGGAGGAAATGGTGCGGACGCTGCAGATGAGGCCAGAACCGGACAGTGCAGAGTGGGAGCTCATCAGGATGGTGACCGAGGCACACCGGCACACCAACGCCCAAGGGTCCTGCTGGAAACAGAAGCGCAAGTTCCTGGTGAGCACTCGGCCAGCGATTAAAGCATTATGGATTTGGAATGTAAAATGATTTGATATGGATCAGCAGCAGGCACATTCTGAGTTCAGTGTGCGTAACTTTAAACAGACGTTGGTTTTTAAACAGAAAATGTGGCATTAAAAGTTAACAACAAAGTCATCTTCCTTTTTGCAGCCAACAACAGCAAAGTCTTTCAGAAAAATGTTGACACCTTTTTCTTTGGCCTGCATGGTGGGATCTTCTCACTGCCACCCCTGCAGCTAGGGGTGGAAGTGGGAAGAACCTGGTGATACTATACTTATCACAACACACGTGTCATGAAATGTCAATTGTTATCATTTTTTTTCAAATTATGACTTAGAAAATGTTTGATTATAGGGAGACTTGAGCACTGCAACTGTAGCTCATATACAAGTTGCTTTTACCCAACCAAATGTATGGAGCTTGTCTTTTGATAATTTAAGATATTTTATCAATAGTGCTTTAAGTGGACCGGTACTCTCTGGCCGCCACTTCTCCACGCCATAAGTACAGCCGCTACTGCCTGTACTCAGTACACCAGAGATGTAACGTTCATTTTTTCCTCCCCTGAGTTTTAGACATTCCCATAAAAGCTCAAACAAGTTCTTCCCTTTAACGTCAGATGCAAATATTACAGGAGTTGTGAACACCGATTCACGGGAGAACCTCCACGAAAAAAGACAAAAGGAGAGAGAGTCTCTCGCACCAAGCACTGCCGGGAGCCTTGTGAAGCCGTGTGTGTTTTATCAATCCTCCAAAATGCAGACATCAGATGACTGAGTAAAATGATGATCAAATCTATTGTAGGAACTGTTTACTATTAGATTAAGTTTAAAGCTCACATATTTATCTTCTGCTGCACAGCAATATCTATAGTTTCTGTTCAGAAGAAAAGTTCCTCAATGACAGAATTGCAGAACAATAAGTGGAAGTAAATTTACTGCTTTAGGAGGATCTTTATTGACAGAATTTTATCTTGAAAGGAACTTGAATGTGTTGCTGTCAGATTAAAATACAACACAATTGTTATATAGCCTATAGAAAATATAACACTGTTATTGTTTAATTATTGTAAATATTCAAAAGTTAAAGGGCCTAATGGCTGCAAAAGAAGTGTTTGTTTTATACAAGAATTGTGGTGAGATTTTGCGGCTCTACCTCAATTTGTTTCTGTAAGAAACCGGACCAAATGGTTCTGCTAGAGGTTGCAGATCCTGGTTTAGCTGTTCCATTAATAACAACATTCAAAGCACACACACACACTCTTTATGCGTATACATGCAACAAATACTAGCAGAGGAATATTTAGAATTTGATCCATATCAGATTTTAACATGTCAGATGAAGCTTGAATTCGGATTTTTACAAAGAATTCAAACTCAGGGAGACTCTCTGTGGGAGATTTCTGTTTCGGACCAAAGCTTGTAAACAAAACCATGTGACTAAAGATCAACAACAATTTTTTACGCTTTACTTTGGTACGGCGGAGAAATGCTGCAAGACGGTTACTGGCAAGAACCATGACGTGTGTGCTATAACTCAGAGATGTTAGCAACTGCAGTACTGAGGAGACGTTGGCTAATGTAGGATGATAAGTGTTTATGATGAATAGATTGTGGGGAAAATGGTGAGAAACAATGTGTTTCACATTAAAAGTTGTTTTAACCAGCCTGCATTCACCCGACCGCATTTCAATGAGTTGCTGTGTCTCATTGTTGAACCACAAGCTACAAGCTAGCTTTTAGGATGACGTCACTGCAGCATGTGCGGCATAACGGTGTGATGTAAAGTTGTAATTGTACTCCCATTAAAATAATGTTATGTACACAGTTGACGTGTGACTACATTTATTTATAGACTTGACCTGAGCTTCCTATGTCTTATGTCATATTATGACAAATAGAAAAAAATGACATTTTTTTATTGATCAAATTTTACATTCAAGATTCTCTGTATTTTATGTTTCGACTTCCATAAAAGAGAGTACCGCCACTTCTTGTTGTCCTCTTGAAGCACTGATCAACACTTAACATTGTAAGACTTTCACAACAAAATGTTTTTCAGCCCCCCACCCCCTGAAAAAAAAAGCTTGTTGTTGAGATTGGATTGGTGAGAGTGTTTGGATGTGGGGTTGAGAAAATAAAGTGCTATTAACTTCAAATACTGCTAACTATAGCAGAACCTGCAGTTTTAAAGCACTTCAGGGGCATAAACGGTACATTCTAGAGACAGTTAAGTGTGATGAAGCAGCGTGACAGGTTCAAGGAGTGCACTTGAACGTGGTCAAGATGATTTTATTCTGTCTGACAGTCTGCACTCCGTTTTCTCACACGCTTACGTAAACCCGTATTTCATCGCCACAACGTTGGTCTTTTTCAGAGCATTTTACACATAACTCTGATCCATCAAGTTGCTGAATGAGAATCTTTAGCAGTGAAGTTTAGCAGAACTTTGGTCCGCTTCGTCTTCAGCATTTTAACTGAAGCTCTGCACAGTGTGCGCTGTGCTTCCAGTCTTACTTGTTATTACACGAGCCACTAAGCACCGAGATGTTCACCATTAGCATAATCTCAGAGGATTCTGAAGCTGAGAAAAGCATCTGCTTCAGAATCCTCTGTAAATATGTTGATTCCTTAAACAGTAGAAGAGTTACGGTTTTACAAAAAACGTCAACACTAGAGCCAAAGCTCTGGTGTTAAGGGGTTAACCCTTGTTAGCCATGCTAAGTCATTCAGAACATTCTTTTTGCATAAATCCTGTGTGTTTGGTACTAATGCTTTAGATAAAAAAAGTAAAAAAAAAAGTCTGAAATTATGTCAGAAACCCGAGAAGACCTGAATGATGCTGTGAACAAAAAGACACAACCTGCGTGTAACCAGTGAAGAAGTGTTTCTTCTTACCTCCTGGTTTCAGCCGGACGACATTGGTCAGGGTCCAATGGCACACACCGCAGATGAAGATAAGGTTGACCTTGAGGCCTTCAGCGAATTCACCAAGATCATGACCCCTGCCATCACTCGAGTTGTTGACTTTGCCAAGAAACTGCCCATGTTTTCAGGGGTAAGTAATGCCGCCTTTCTGTTTTGACACATTGGAGCAGGAGAGATGTATGTTTCCATGGTTTTTAAGTGGAGGCTATATCTCAGATAAAGTCTTAAAAGAAAGAAACAGCAAACAGAAAAAAAATTGATTTTATTTCTTAACATTTAACTCTTAAGATTTTTTCATTTTATTTTAACAGGAACAAAAATTCTACAGAGAAGTTTTTTTAAATTTCCATTTTTAGCCAACAATTATAGCTGGACGGTTCCTTCTTGCATGTACTATATTCTTTTTTAAACTTCAGAAACTTCTGTCAGGTGAACATAGAGTAAAATGTTGCTGTTGTGTGCCAGCTGCCTTGTGAAGATCAGATCATCCTGCTGAAAGGCTGCTGCATGGAGATCATGTCTCTGCGCGCTGCTGTTCGCTACGATCCGGAAAGTGAGACACTGACCCTCAGCGGCGAGATGGCTGTAAAGCGCGAGCAGCTAAAAAATGGAGGCCTGGGTGTTGTGTCAGATGCCATCTTTGATTTGGGCAAGAGTCTGGCTCAGTTCAACCTGGACGACTCGGAGGTGGCGCTGATGCAGGCTGTGCTGCTCATGAGTTCAGGTGAGGAAACAGAAATGTTACCAAACACAGTTCAGAGGTTTTATTCCAATAGTTTAGAATGTGATCATGTTTGTGTCTATACTTTTTATTGCTTGCATCACGTTTCCTTTCATCTTTTTTCTTTTTTGCAAATCCTCCTGGTTAAGTGTGCTGTGATTGGTCGATTGTCATATGATGTCGTAAAGAAAAATTGGCAATTTAAAGACTTTGAAGCCACATGGGCCTACATAGATGTATATATATATATCAGTCAGACCTGTTCCTGGTGCATATTGGACTGGGGCAGGTGCTGCCTTTTGTAACTGTTCATAATCTTAGTTAGAATTTGAGGTGCAGCCAGGGGTCTGGAGGGGGGTTCTTCAGGATTTCTTCTTTTCTCTCTGCTGATGATGTTGTCCTGTTGGCTTCATCGAGCCAGGACCTACAGTTTGCATTGGAACGGTTTGCTGCCAGGTGTGAAACAGCTGGGATGAGGATCAGAACCACTTAGTCTGAGCTGTGGTTCTTGACCAGAGAAAAGTAGCTTGTCCACTTTGGGTGGGTGGATTGCTCCTGCCCCAGGTGGAGGATTTTAAATATCTTGGGATTGTTGTCTTGTTCACGGGTGAGGGAAGGTCTGAGCGTGAGATCAACAGGCGGAGATCCTGGTGCAGATCCTGCAGAGTCAGAGAGCACAGCTCTCGATTTACCGGTCGATCGTTGTTCCAGTTCTCACCTATGGTCATGACCAAAAGGATGATAGGAAAGAAGCTCGGTCACCCGGAAAGAGCTTAGAGTAGAGCTGCTGCTCCTCCACGTTGAGAGGAGCCAGTTAAAGTGGCTCAGGGATCTGGTCCAGACGCCTCCCTGGGGAGATGTTCTGGGCATGTCCCATGGAACAGAGGGTCCAGGGAATACGCAGGACACACTGGAGAGACTTAGGCCCAATCCGTATTCTTCCCTTTGCCCTGGAGAGTTATGGAAAAAAAGTGAACATTAGCGCAAAGCTTCCAACGCTTGATTATCCATGACAATAGCGGTTTTCTAACTTTAAAAGGGGCAAAAACAAAAAGTCATTACTTACATTTAAATGTAAACTTCTGTGCTTTAGAGAGCTTCTACATGAAGAAAAGCGCTTCTCCTCCACAGCATAGCGTGACAAAGAACTTCCTCACGGCGGGTTTGTATCCCTCCGCCTTGAAGGTAGCTCTTAAAAAACTATTTTCAGGCACAACTTTCACTACAAAAGCGCTAAAAAATGGAGCGGTGGGGAGAAGTGGTAGGGTGAAGGGAAGAATTCGGATTTGGCCTAATTCTCCCTGCTGCCCTGGGATCGTCTCTGGGTCCCCCCAGAAGAGCTGGAGGAAGTGGCCGGGGAGAAGGAAGACTGTTGCCCCATGATCCAGTACCAGATGAGCGAAAGAGGATGGATGGATGGAAGAATGGATGGATGGAGGAATGGATGGATAAATGAAGGGAGGGATGGATGGATGGATGGATGGATGGATGGATGGATGGATGGATGGATGGATGGATGGAGGGATGGATGGATGGATGAATCCTGACTCTTTTCTCTGCTTCTATGTATCTCAGACCGTTCAGGGCTCACCAGTGTGGAGAAAATTGAACATTGCCAAGAGGCGTACCTGCTGGCGTTTGAGCACTACATTAACTACCGTAAGCACAACATTCCCCACTTCTGGCCCAAACTGCTGATGAAGGTGACGGACCTGCGTATGATCGGGGCTTGCCACGCCAGCCGCTTCCTCCACATGAAGGTGGAGTGCCCCAATGAACTCTTTCCTCCGCTCTTCTTAGAAGTATTTGAAGACCAGGAAGTGTAACAAACGCCTTCTGGGACCACAGGGGAATTCCAGATGATGGACAACAAAGTTTGACTTTTGTTAGCATTAGTAGGAACCCCCCCTTCAAACTTTTGATTTGACCAATTGCCCACCACCAGCGAACGCTCGTCCTTGTGCTGCAACAGAAACAAAAGCTAATTCAAAACCATTCACAGGTACAGTATGTCTATATGCAAAACACAAATTGGAGTTCTGTGATCATCTCCACTGCAAATGGAAGGAGTTCCTTCTGAGTAGCTGCTCATCCGCCTGCGACCACAGAAAGCTCACTTGCTGTTGTTTTTGTCTTCTTTCTTTGGTCGTTGCTGTGTTTGTTTGAGCCATCTTTCCAGATGTTTCACCTCCCCAGTTTCTCATTACACATTAGCACACAAAAGCCTTCCTTCAGCTTGTTTGTGGTGCACACACGCACCAATCCACACACAGCACTGTTACCTCGGGCCTCCTTGGAAATCTTTCCATATTTATTTCTTGGGTTTTTAGGAGAAGATGGAGACTATTGTTTGCAAATACATGTTTTATAGTGTCAATGATAGGACAACATCGCTGGCTTTTGTCTTACTAAGGGGAACAAGGTTTCATGAACATCAAAGTGCGTTCTACAGTGACTGAATGAAGAGAGTTGTTGCAGAAGAACAAAACATTTGAATCACACATTCGCATATTTATAAGCATAGTTAGGTATAGTTTTCAGTTAACAAATATTTTCATTTAAACTGACTTCAAAAATAAATCAATAGTAAACTGTCAAACAAAAAGAAATGCTCACTAGTTTTCAATTATTTTTGTTTTTAATGTTTAGAGTTTTTCCAAACAGGAAACATGTTAACTTGGTGATGCTTTACCAGCACCTTTAAAAGATATAGATGTGTTTAAGAAAAAAAGTTTTTGTTGTAATGATGTTTTGCTTTGTAAGCTTAAACTCAACACTGTAAAAAAATATCTCTGCGGTTTATGCCACTGTGAGGTCAGATCCTAATTTGAAAGCAAAGGATTTGCTGTTGTTGTTCACCAGGAGTTCCTCAGGGTTCGATTTTTGGACTTCTGCTGTTCCGTCTGGATCAGGTCCTAAAAGCTACATAAGTTTCATATCACACTTATGCAGAAACTAAACTTTATTTAACTCTGTCACCAAACAACAGTGGGTCCCCCAGGCACTGATGCTGCAAACTGAAAAACAGCAAAAACCTTTTTTTTTGTTGTTCTTGTCCATCTGTTTCCTGTTTACAACAGAGGCTGCAATAAAATTCCCTTTGTGTTGATGAGCCCCACAGGGTGACCTGTTGATCAGGAACCTGATCATTTCCCTCATTTCTTTGGAAGCTTAGCATAGACATGCCTTCAGGGAGCTCACCTCTCAGCCTCTATTCAGCATTAGGGAGGTGCATTTAAAGATTATTTCTCATGTTGCTGTGCTGTAGCTGCAGGTCAGATGCGCTCTCTAAATAGAAGGACCCCTATTTGGGACATGGCTTACTGTGAAGCGCAGGCACTAATGTAAGAGCTGAAACTAAACCATGACGCTTGTTTTTATTGAAATTCTAACTTTTTTTCTTTTTACTATTTGCTTGATGATGTCATCCTCTTACTCTAGTGATATCTGATGCAGCTTGAGGGGTCTGAAATAGCTCTTGGGTAACAGTGCTAGTGTTTTTTGGGGATAAAACAGCAAAATTGCAGCTATAAAATCAAAGGATGCTGCTCCCCGTAAGTCTCAGTTAGTGGTGATTACCCTAAAAGCTCTGTGCTCCCTTCTCCTCCTTCAGTATTTTTACAGAAAGCACTTTTGTGTCCATAACAAACACCACCCCTTAACAGCTGAACAGAACACCTGTGTACACGTAGCTGGAATACCTCTCCAACACATACCTCCTGCTCCATTACCTCATACAAACCCATGCACCACCCATGCGGTTGTTCTCCTGTGTTTTCCTGGTTCTGGTTCCAGTTGGATCCCTCCCTGCCTGTTCATCTCTCAGTTCCGTCAGCTGTCTGGCTGAGAGATGTGTCACTTACCTCTGGACGAACCTTCAACAGATTCTACCTCACGTCTTGTCTTTGTGCAGCTGCCCCTCTGTCTGCAACATTCTATTTTGACTGCACACAAATGGATCATTATGGACCTGTTCCGTGTGCTGCTCCACCAACAGCGTCCAGCACATCAGCCTGCACTTTGATTTCTGCTTTTCCCTAAGAACCAGAGCTCTGAGCACCGTCAGGCAGAGACATTTCATGCTGAACGAGCTTGAAACCTTTGTGAGGAAAGATCCAGCGGGCAGCAGTGTATGGTCTGGACAAAGCCATGGCAGGCGATTGAGCCAAAACTCTTATAGGTGGGTGGTGGGCATTTACAAAAACCAGTAAGTAAGTAAGCAGTGTTTGTCTGTTAATGTGCTGTTACCCGGCGGGGATGAGGGAAGTGGCAGGCATGTGACTGTGGCGGCATGACTCAGGACTTACCGCCACAAAAACAAATGGACCCATTCTTCCCTCGTTTCTGCAGAAAACACAGACGAGCATCGCAAAGCTGTTGTCCAACTGAACGCCAAATATCTCCACCAGCCATATCTCCATGCCATTCTGTAGGAAGTGGATCCGGTTTTGTTTCTTTGCACTGAAACCACGATGTCTGTATTGCTCCAACCTCTCCCAGTTTGTCTGCACCTGCACAGAGTGAAGACACAGTCCGTTAGCTCAACTATTGATTCTTTCCTCAAAGCAACCAGGACTGCAACATGGCCTTCAGGCATCACCGCTTTTAGTGTTACTAATCTATACCGATGATTAAACAGGGACGCAAACACACACGAGGATTGAACTGTGTGGGTTCACAGCTTCTGTCTGTCTGCACTCTTTCAATATCACTGTGAATGAAAGCCCCGCCATGATTCAGATGCCAAACAAACGTTTGTTTACCTTTCCCCCCTCAGAGTTTAGGCAGTGCTTCTGGACATGGAGACATGCATTTGGCTCAAGACAATCTCTTGAAGTTCAAGCCTTAGAAATGGGAAGATGTTTTACCTTTGAACACGACTCTTTGAGTACAGCAGAGGATTTGCTGAGCTGACCCCACCAGCAGAGACCTGTCTCAGGTTGTTGTTTTGTATCTGCAAACAAATTTGAGGGCCTAAAATTTAAATCATTTTTAGATCAATCACCCTGTGAGGTTACCAGTCCTGTTAAAAACCCACTCTGATGGAAAATTGTGTTTTCAACCTGTACTTGTGGGATTTTCTGATGATGGAGGACATCTATAAAGAAAATCAAGCTTCAAATTGCATTTCTGAGTATTTCCTTATTCAGATCAAATACCCATTAAAAACGTAGAGTGCTTTAAAAACAAATACACTCAAAGAAAACAGAAAATTTACAAAAAACAAGCACCCCTCTCCCCCGCGGTTCCTCCCTCCATCCACCCAGTTCCCAATTTAACCTTAAACAGTAAAACTGAACGGAGACTAGAACACAGCTCTAAGGAACAGTCTGGCTCGGTGCTGCTGTGCAGAAACGGTATTATGGGGATCCATTTATTGCAGGGACTAGTTCGACCACAGCGGTCGAAACTCAGAAAAAAGACAGATTAAAAAGGTGGGTCTTGAGACTTTTCTTAAACCGCTACGGTCTCTGCGGCCCTGAGGCTCTCCGGCAGGCTGTTCCACAGGCGAGAACCGTAATGATGGAACGAGTCTTCGCCGTGAGTTTTGGTCGTCACCTTGGGAACAACTAAGCGGCCGGTACCATAGGACCTTAGGGTCTGTGAGGGTTCATATCCTAAATGCAAGTCACCTAAATAGGACGGCCCAACACCATAATAGCATTTGTAAACCATTAATAGAACCTCGTCAGAACCCGCGCCGCAGAGATCTGTAACGATTGCAAATTTGATAGAAACTTTTTGGGTAAACCAGAGAGCAGGGCATTGCAATAACCTAAACGACTAAAAAAAAAAGCATGCATCAGCACCTCTGTGCTGGTAAGAGGCAGGAATGGACGGACTCTGGCAATAGTTTGAGATGATAAAATCCTGTCTTCACAACATTTCTGATGTGTGGGATAAAATTCAGCTCAGAGTCAAAAAGTACGCCCAGGTTTCTCACACAGTGAGAAGGTTTAAAATTCCTGAGTTCAGGTAGAATCATCTCTCTCTGGTCTTCTCCTGTCAACAGACAAATAGATCCGTCAACGTCTTTATTTTCCTCGTCTAAGCTGGAATCTGGATCAAAACTGTACGGCTGGATAGCTCTGATATTGCTCACCAAATTCACCTCGAAGTTGTGAACGGAACCGTTAGTGCAGAGAGACCCCGGGCTCACAACCATGCGGTCTGGCTGCAGTCTTTACGTAACATGAAGAGTGCGAGAGGCACTCTGCGGTCCGGCCTCTGGGGGTCCGGCCTCTGCGGTCCGGCCTCTGCGGTCCGGCCTCTGGGGGTCCGGCCTCTGCGGTCCGGCCTCTGCGGTCCGGCCTCTGCGGTCCGGCCTCTGCGGGTCCGGCCTCTGCGGTCCGGCCTCTGCGGTCCGGCCTCTGGGGGTCCGGCCTCTGCGGGTCCGGCCTCTGCGGTCCGGCCTCTGGGGGTCCGGCCTCTGCGGTCCGGCCTCTGGGGGTCCGGCCTCTGCGGGTCCGGCCTCTGCGGTCCGGCCTCTGGGGGTCCGGCCTCTGGGGGTCCGGCCTCTGCGGTCCGGCCTCTGGGGGTCCGGCCTCTGCGGGTCCGGCCTCTGCGGGTCCGGCCTCTGCGGTCCGGCCTCTGCGGTCCGGCCTCTGCGGTCCGGCCTCTGCGGGTCCGGCCTCTGCGGTCCGGCCTCTGCGGTCCGGCCTCTGCGGGTCCGGCCTCTGCGGTCCGGCCTCTGCGGTCCGGCCTCTGCAGTGATCCGGATGTGTTTAGATGATTTCAAATTACCGGAGCTTATATGTAGCACTTTATTGGGAAGTTGGAGCAATTAATGCCATAAACCGGAAACCATGAGAGTGATGTGAAGTCCACCCAGTACATTTTTCACAATAAAACCTACTGAAGCTATAAAAACGTCATTTTTTGCTATGATGTCATATTTAAATGGCGGATTCTCGGGTGAACCTACGTGAGTTCAGAGGTCCACGAGGTTTGCTGCAGAGGCTGTCTGCAGGAATGACTGCAAGCAAACCGTAGTCAGTGTGAGTTACCGACCGGGGCTGGACCGCTCCGGCGTCCGCTCTGGAGCCAGACTGCATGCGGTGTGAGCCCGGGGTAAGTCTGCCCTCAAAAGGTTTTTTTTTTTTATTTGATTTTGGCTTGAAACGGCATGATCAAAAGGATGTGATGATGATTTGAAAACAGATTCATAGATAATCAGAGTGGGTCTTTAACCATTGCACAAATGAATCCAGCACTTCCTGTCTGGAGTCTTTCCATCACCTCTCCTCTCATTCTGATGATTATCTGAAATTTAGCTGATTGGCCTTGTTATCAAGTAGTGAGCTGCTGTCACGTGAAAAACTGATTTTGTTATTTGTCCCAGTGAGCAGTTAAATAGATGTTTCAGATGCGACAAAGACACCTGTATCTGTTTTCTGTGTCCGTATGCGTGTTTGTCTGAATATACAGTAAGTCTGAGCTGGAGAGCTATAACTATAGATGTTTAAATGTTACACAATTGTGTGGGATCAAAGCCAAAAATCCTCAGCAGTTGTTACATGAAAAGCTTCTGTGTTATGAAGTTGTCATTTTATTCTCCTTTTCTATCTGTGTTTATGCAGTCAACATGATGCATTTCAGTGCCGCGTCACCAACAAAACGCTCCTCTCTTCTGTTGGTTACAAAATGTTTTTCAGTTCCCTTGTACCTGTCTTTCTTTCTCTTCTTTGAGGTCCATTTAATGATAATTTAGAGTAATTCTTATTTTTATCATTCAAAGCATCGCCTAAGCAATCTCCAAGGAAATCACACCAGCAGCTCAGAACACACTGCCTTCATGCATCAACCTCCCCACACGCCACCTTAGCTCGCTCAGTTTTCTTCTTTGAATCAGTTTTATTGTAAATATTGTTTTCTGTATTTGCCCTTTTGCTTTGTGTCACCGCTGTCTCTTTTGTCTGTAGCCAAACAGACGAAGAAACTGCACTTTCTCCGTCTTTTCTTCTCTGTAAACACACCACTGTGTTCTCTGTCGATCTCTAATTTCTGTTTACAAAAAGATAATGTGAACTTACACTGCTGCACAGCTCTGTCAGAAAGAAATTCTGTGTTGTTTGCGGTTGTCAGCATCCGTTCTCCTCGCCTCCCCTCTTCAGTTGTTTCCCTTTCCTCTTTTGCACGGTGAACTTCTTCCCCTGAACTCTGACCTCAGCCCTGTTTGGTGGAGAAACGTGACAATCCCTGCTGAATGTAATATACTGAAAATGTATGAATAAAGACACAAGATGAAATCCAACACCCCATCGCTCCAAGACTTCTTATGTGTCTGGTGTTTCTAAACAGGCAGAAAAAAGGGGGAAAAGTGTTTTTGATTGATGTGTGTCCGTGTGTGTAGATGCTTTGTGTGAGGACAGCTGGTGTGTGGAGGCTCCTATGGCTCACAGTGGTTATGCACTGTAACCATATACAATCCAACCTAATTCAGAAAATATTCTCTCCTTTTTTCAACCTAATATGTTAGCATAATATAATAGAATAATTGCTCGTTTGCATGTTTGTATTATATCACTACTAAAGCAGTAACTCTAGTGAAATATTCAATATTTAATAAACAAAAACAATGTGTTGCTTTTACTCACCTGAATTGTCAGAGGTGTTCCAACCTTTCTTGTCATACAGAAGTTAAGAGGTCAAAGGTCAGGAATTGACCCCTGCTGCCCTTGTGACCTTCTGCCTCCTCAAAACAGAGCATTGATGTTGAGAAGAGGATCAGAAAGATCAGACGACCAGCAAATATCAAGGAAATAAATCTCTCATTTGGAAAAGGTCACAGTACATTAGCCCAACTAAAGACAGAAGATGAGTTCCATGAGTACAAGCAGGAGATGTCCTCTCAGTGCTCTACCCTCCAATTTAACTGCACCACAGACATTTAGGGCCCTTTGGTGAGAGTGTCTAACCAACAGTGGAACAGAGAAGAATGTATGTAGTCTTCTTATCTCAATGTTTTCTGCCATCTCCAGTATCTACTTTGAGAATGATTTTTTTATAGAAAGATGCTTTACTGCATGACACCATAAAGGCGGCCAAATGGTGCAGAAAAGGAAGATATTCCCTTCCCGATGTTGTAGGGACAGAAGACGAGGAACAAAAGAAAGGACTGAAAAGAACTCCAAAACTGGACTTCATGAGTGAAGGGGAAGAGAGTCATGGAGCTGAGGGAGCCTTTCATGTTCTCCTGTCAGTTCAGAAGTGAGTGAAACGTTTTGTGCAGAAATGATGGATACAAAGAACTTGAAGGTGTGTGTGTGTTTTGAGGAGCAATAAACCCAGAGTTTGCTGTTTGTTTCTTGAAAAAAATGTTTAGTCTGTGTGTTGCATCAGAATATACAGTCATTTTAGTCTCTCTGAGCCTTTCAAATGTCCCTGGTCAGATGTCTGTGCATGGTCAGATGTCTATCTAGACATGGTTAGATAGCTAGCATGGGGATTTGTTTTCCAATTTTAACTGACCTGAAACAATGCACTGCTTGAGTTTGTACTGAACTGAGATACAGTTTGAAGGCCACAGCAATTACAGACACAATATCTTGGTGGAACCTGGTGTAACATAGGATACCGTATATTTTATATGATAATATAATTTAACATCTAATACCAGTAAAGCATTGATCCATAAATAACAGGTACATTTGATAAGGTGAACTTTATTTCCAAGAAACAACTAATGTTACAGTCAGTAGTTCTGTTCAGTCTGCCTTTCTTATTCCTGTAGCCATATATAAAAGGGAACCTTTTTCTAAAAAAATCAAATAAAATCTTAAAGCAGGAGTGTTGTGCATGTAGAAACCCCCTGGTATCACATTCCTCATGATCACATGTCAGAGCTTCAACAGCATTAACACTCTGCAGTCACACAGTGTCACTTTTCACCACGAGCGATGTATTTTTCTTCTTAGCTGATTCCTCCTCAGTGCCTCTTGATTCACTCGTATTCTTTGTCTGATGATCAAACATATACAATATTTTTAGTTTTGCAACAAATAATGCATCTATAAGAAATATATGTGCAGCCTGTGCAAATGATTACATTGACCATGTATCAAGCTTTATGTTTCTTCTTCTGTGGTCCCTGCTGCAGTGGACTTGTTGAAGAACCTGGAGTTCTAATGGAAACAGGACTTGTGATATCAGACTTTGACAGCTGTTCAATCTTTATCTTTAATGTGCAAAAGAGTCCCAGAGTCTTCCTTCATCTCAGCAGCTTGAATGAAAATAACAACACTGTCTGTCTGTAAACGTATAGAACGCATATTTCTTATAGAGACAAGTCCAAACACAGTTTCTGTGGTGAATCGCAGTTTATTAATGTTTCTCATCGCTTGGTCATAAAATCCTGAATTTTTTCTCCTTTGATAGACAAAATGAGCGTACAGCACCTTTTATAACGCTTTATTTTACGTTTCAGAGTCTTTTCCTCCTGCATCTATGACTTCGCCGCCAAATTGGAAAATGCCGCTCTCCTATTGGACCAGCAGCTTATACTTGACCCAAACTGTTGTGAGTAGGTAAACATGCTCAAGCAACGTAAATGACCGACTTTAAACAAAGATTAAAAAAGACTGCTGGATAACACATGGAGAACGATTATACTGGAGTTTGGCAACAATATACACACGTGAACAAAATTGTTGGTACCCCTCAGTTAAAGAAGGAAAAACCCACAATTCTCACTGAAATCACTTGAAACTTACAAAAGTAACAATAAATACAAATTTTGTGAAAATTAAAGAATCAAAATCAGCCATCACTTTTGAATTGCTGATTAACATAATTATTTAAAAAAACAAACTAATGAAACAGGCCTGGACAAAAATGATGGTACCCATAACTTAATATTTTGTTGCACAACCTTTGGAGGCAATCACTGCAATGAAGCGATTTCTGTATTTGTCAATGAGCGTTCTGCAGCTGTCAACAGGTATTTTGGCCCACTCCTCATGAGCAAACTGCTCCAGTTGTCTCAGGTTTGATGGGTGTCTTCTCCAAATGGCATGTTTCAGCTCCTTCCACAGATGTTCAATGGGATTCAGATCTGGGCTCATGGAAGGCCACTTTAGAATAGTCCAACGCTTTTCTCTCAGCCATTCTTGGGTGTTTTTGGCTGTGTGTTTTGGATCGTTGTCCTGTTGGAAGACCCATGACCTGCGACTGAGACCAAGCTTTCTGACACAAGGCAGCACATTTCTCTCCAGAATGCCTTGATAGTCTTCAGATTTCATTGTACCTTGCACACATTCAAGACACCCTGTGCCAGATGCAGCAAAGCAGCCCCAAAACATGACTGAGCCTCCTCCATGTTTCACCGTAGGGACAGTGTTCTTTTCTTCGTATGCTTGGTTTTTGAGTCTATGAACATAGAGTTGATGTGCCTTACCAAAAAGCTCCAGTTTGGTCTCATCTGTCCAAAGGACATTCTCTCAGAAGCTTTGGGGCTTGTTAACATGCATTTTTGCAAATTCCAGTCTGGCTTTTTTAGGATTGTTTTTCAGCAGTGGTGTCCTCCTTGGTCGTCTCCCATGAAGTCCACTTTGGCTCAAACAATGACGAATGGTGCGATCTGACACTGATGTACCTTGGCCTTGGAGTTCACCTTTAATTTCTTTGGAGGTTGTTCTGGGCTCTTTGGATACAATTCCAACGATCCGTCTCTTCAATTTATCATCAATTTTCCTCTTGCGGCCACGTCCAGAGAGGTTGGCTACTGTCCCGTGGGTCTTGAACTTCTGAATAATATGAGCCACTGTTGTCACAGGAAGTTCAAGCTGTTTAGAGATGGTCTTATAGCCTTTACCTTTAAGATGTTTATCATTTTTTTCAGATGTCCTGGGACAATTCTCTCCTTGGCTTTCTGTTGTCCATGTTCAGTGTGGTTCACACCTTTTCACCAAACAGCAGAGTGACTACTTGTCTCCCTTTAAATAGGCAGACTGACTGATTATGAGTTTGGTAACACCTGTGATGTCAATTAAAGGACACACCTGAGTTAATCATGTCAGTCTGGTCAAATAGTTTTCAATCTTTTATAGAGGTACCATCATTTTTGTCCAGGCCTGTTTCATTAGTTTTTTTTTTTTTTATAATTATGTTAATCAGCAATTCAGAAGTGATGGCTGATTTTGATTATTTAATTTTCAATAAATTTTTATTTATTGTTACTTTTGTAAGTTTCAAGTGATTTCAGTGAGAATTGTTGGTTTTTCCTTCTTTAACTGAGGGGTACCAACAATTTTGTCCACGTGTGTATGTTTGTAACTGTGGAAAAAGTTTAGTGCCCTGATGTCTGGGCATGAGCCGATACAGCTTCACTTTCCGGCCTAGCGACACTCCGGACAGAAGAAGAAGAAGAAATAACGCCATCGTGGTGCGCTTCCTTTGAAAATGCAAAGTGAAACTGGTTTTTGAGACACATTTTACTTGGCGAGATTTGAAAACAAAAAAGCAATCTTCATTGTCTTTGTCACTTTAATTTTTTCACAGAATGAGCGGAGTTGACGCAGAAAACAGTTTTTAGGTTTTTTATTTAAGAGACATGTAATGCAGTTACATTGTGAAAATGAAAAAGCATGTCTGTTAATTCATTTTAATGTTCAAATTTGAAATTTTTTATTGAATTTTGGTACAAACTTACTGGAGAACCTTTTGAAAATGAAATGTCAAATGCCATTTTCTTTCTCATTTTGATTATCATAAGTTACAGAATGAGTGGTGTTGAAGAAGAATAAGAAAAGGCCATTCAGACGTTTGAGGTTTCAGTTTATTTTTTAGTCAACTGATGCATCTATATTGATGAAGACAAAAAAGCATTTCCGGTATTGACTTTTATTTTGAAATATGAGTCACATTTGCTTCCTTACCTGTGAAGGAGGGGGTCTCTTATGCAGTCGATAAAAATTAAAAATTAAAAAAATTAAAATAAAAAATTCATCGCTCATTCATCACGTTTTCTTTACTCATTTATTCCTTTCCATCACTCATACATCTGTGTCTTTCCCTGTGAGGAAATAGGAAGACAGATCTAACAGCCGGATTTAGCAACCTCGTCTAATCTAAATTCCATTCTCTTGGCCCCGCCTCTCTGCCTTTTGGCTCCACCTCTGTCTCTGTGAGTGACCCTGAGCCTCCCCTTGAATTATGCAGCTATAACATCAGACATCTGGAGCTTAAATTTTTGATGCATTAGGAGTTTTCCTCCCCAAAAACCTCTAGCTCTACCTTTTTCTTGGGCGTCATGGTTACTAACCATGTCTTAATTGTCTCACACAGATGTTCCAGTGATCATGTGCTTTGTCCTCTTGCTCAAACTTACATACACAATAACTTATTCACAAAAAGCTGCATTTGGACCTGCTCCTTATTAAGTATGACTTTGAAAGTGACTCAGACAGAGGGGCTGGGCAAAAGGAGATGCCAAAACATCAAAGAGAAATGGTCCACAGAGGACAGGATCATTGGGCCTGACGGCGCTTCAGATGATGCTAAACACCAAACTGGAGCTGTGCAACCATTGCACGAAACACAGGAGCAATGTTAGCGCCGAGTTTAAGGGCAGAGGGTCTGTTTACATGATTTTAGTTTAAAGGATTCTCAACATGCCTGAGCTGTTTGAAACGTTTGATTTCTAACTTCTATTGTTTGTGTCATTTGCAGCATATTTAATTCTCTCAGGTAACTTTGTTCGCAAATTTGTTTCTTTATCAAGCAGATCGTTACACAGTAGAAATATGTAAATTCATACATAGTATTTACAATTAAACACAACATCATAAATGTACTCAACAAACCATTGAGAGGCTGCAAAACATTTGTTTGTTCAGAGAACAGTTTGTGGTTTATGGTAAGGTTGACAGAAACAAATCAATTTATGAAGGATTTCTGCTGACATTTACGGGGTTTTTATTTTCCTTCTTTCCATAAATTGCTTTTGGGAACTTAGTCTGCTCAAAGATGACCTTCATCTATTGCTCCAAAAGTTCAGATGCAGTTTTACAGCCTTACCTGTTTCTGTTATACTTTGAAAGTTAGAAAATGTTGCATCAATGTTTGCTCAACTTTCCTCTTCTATTTGGGTTATGCTGTTTTTGTTCTTATCTGAAAGAATTTTTTAGCTCAAAATAGTCACAAAATGACCATCAACCCTTTAAAAACCCCACCAAGGAAAACAACAACCAATAAAAAAGGATTTTCTGAATGCTTTCAAAAATATGCTCTAACATTTGGTTGCGCTGGCTGTTTCAATGGATGTTCAGCAACTTTTTCGATATCGTTGTTGTTGTTGTCTCGGCATTGAGATGACTCTGAATGTTCCAGAACAGCAAACATCTAAGCTAAAAGATCCACCATCAGTACTTGTTTGTTTCTGGTTCTCTGATACACAACTTTTTCTTAACTGAGGCTTGAATGTGTGTTTTTCCCTGAATCTGAGGCCGCAGTTTTTGAGGTCTGAGTCCGATCTGCTCTGACAGAGGCGTCACATCAGTCAGCTGACATCTGAGCTGACTGTCTATCTGCTGAAACGACAATCGGCCCACTGGTGTCCGCGTTTCATTGGTCCATTTAGAACCTCAACAGATGTTTTCAGTGTTGAACAATCAAACACTTCAGCTGCTAAACGACAGTAAAGCATTACGTGTTCAATAAAGATCTTTCGCAGCAAATTTAGAAGTCTCTTTTTCAGCTCACGTCTGACTGATGAAAGGCGCGCACGTCAACTTTTAATGAGCCATCCAGGGAGAGCAGGACGTGGAAACAGGCCAATAAATTATTTCTGAAACTCACAAAAACCACAGAAACAGTTTCATCCCAGACGCGATGTGGAGGAGATGATGTAACCGTTAGCAGTTTACCAGATACCCATCCAGATCTCCCTCAACCCAGACAGACAGTGTGTGTGTGCGTGCGTGTGTGTGTGCGTGCGTGTGTCTGTGTGCGTGCAGAACATGAGAGAGACACACTCATAGCCCCTGTACAGGCAGATTGACAGGCCAGGACATCCATTACAGATTTTTCCCCTCAACCAAAGGAAAAGTGCTGGAAGGGAGTCCCTAAAAATAGAAGAGTGTACTGGGATGCTGCTCATGTTCTCTGGCAACATCATCAAAAGCATCATCTTTTTCTGGATCACAAGAAAAGCACATGCTCAGAGTTTTATAAATGTACCATTGTTCTCCTTTTTCCTCAGAAAGACATGCAGTCCAGGGTTTGATAAGATTTTCTTTAAAAAAAAAAAAAGCTCTGAAACTTCACATTTGAAAATGTGTCTTCAGTTTTGATCAACTGTCGGTTTGTTGAACTCATATTCCCTTTCAAAATAAGACAGCTAAGGCAAGAAAAAAAAAAGATAATAAACAACTTTATGTATTCTCAGAAACAGTTGGAAAATGCATCCCCCCCCCCCCCCCCTTTTACCCATTCCCACTGTTATGTAAGAGACCCCCCCCCTCCCCTTTTAGACATGTACTTGCGTCACTTCAGGAGGAAAGATATCACAAGAGAGCTGCATCATTTAAAACCTGTGGGATTTTCAAAAGCCTGGTTCCTACGATGCTTAAATTATAAAAATAAAATACCCCCAAAAAAGGATTACTAAAATTTTATGAGAATAAATCAATAAAAATGTATATAAATAAGCAAAAATGTTTATTAAAGCTGTGTTTATTGGTGCATAAAATAATAATGATTTGAGACTTAAGTAGATTTGAAATTTAAAGTGCAAATGTGTCCTCTTGTGGTGCCTTTGAGGGCGTACTATAAATATTAGAGGTAAATCATTGCTTTGAATAAAGTTATAATTATTATGTTAAAATAATATTGTAGATAAAGTTTATTATATCTGACCTTTAATTGACAAGAAAAATTCAGTTTAAAATAAAAAAAAGATGTAATTCTAGGTTTATATAAGCTTTTGAAAAAAAATGAACAATAAAGAAAAATCAAGCATTTAGAAAATGGAAAAATGTTGCCATTTAAACCAAGTCTGTTCCAGGAAGTGTGGATTCCAACAGCTCCCTCTGCTGGATGCATAGAGGAAAAGCAGGACAAGTTTCCAGTTCCACATAATTGATCAAAAACTGGGGAGAATTCTCTGTTGACTCACTGCTTCAAGGGTAAATGTAACAAAAACACAGTTTAACATTTTTATATACTTTATTATTGAATGTCTGAAAGAGTCACAATCACAAGTTTAGTTAGAGAAAGTGCACTTTAATACAGCAGTGTTGTGCTCACTGAGACTCTGTGAAAGACATGACCTCACAGTCAACATCACAGCTTATTTAGAGATGCGCACGACAAGTTGCAGGCTCACGAATGCACCCTGAAGACTGCACATACTGCAGCTGTGTGCACACAAAGCAACACTTCGGCTCATAGATAGGAAATGCATGCAATACAAAAGCAGCATTAACAGTGATAAAAATACATTCATGTAAACACAAGCATGTGTGCAAAACAAACACAGATGTTTGTTACTCCTGGCAGTGTTAAGATTCCAAATCCTACATGTTTCCATAAGATTTAAAGCTAAAAGGTCTTGCCTCTTTACACAAGAGTGTTATTATTAGTTACAGGTACATTCTTGCAAAATCCTTTTCACACATAAAGATTAAATATGATTTTTTTTTGTACAATACATCTAAAGACCCACTCCGATGAAAATGTGTTTTTGGTGTTTTAACATGTTCTTGTGTCATTTTCTGATGATGATGGATACAGATAAAGAAGATGAGTCTTACAATTGCATTTCTGAGTATTTCTTTATTCAAATTGTTGTGAATCAGGAGCAGTTTGAAAAAGATCATATGTATGATGTAGAAAATACACTGGGTGGGCTGCGTTAGATTGTAGGTGTGAGGGGCTGTAAGCTAGCAGGAGAGCTTGTAAACAGAGAGCTCTCAGTTATGGGTGATGGAAAGTGGAGGCAGGGTTGCTCTGCCCCAACAGCCCCGCACACAATTCAGAGATGACTTTCTAATGAACACCTGCCGCTCAGCAGAAACTATGTCCTAGAAAACAGCCCAGATTTTTGGCTAAAAACTGCGTCATAATAACGAAAAGATTACTGGGAACGCTTGGAAAATAGAAGATGATCAGAGTGGGACTTTAAATGATGGAAACGTTTGAGCTAAGATGTACGTAGTAATACATAGATGTACATACATACATAATAATAGATGTATGTAATAATACATAGATGTACATACATACATAATAATAGATGTATGTAATAATACATAGATGTACATACATACATAATAATAGATGTATGTAATAATACATAGATGTACATACATACATAATAATAGATGTATGTAATAATACATAGATGTACATACATACATAATAATAGATGTATGTAATAATACATAGATGTACATACATACATAATAATAGATGTATGTAATAATACATAGATGTACATACATACATAATAATAGATGTATGTAATAACATTGCACATTGCACTAGTACAGAGGAAATGTTATTAGTGGCATTTAATTCTAAACATATCACAGTTATAACTAACTACCGACTTAGTCGGTTTTAAATGAGCTTTGACACAATCTTTATTCATCATGTAAGGCATATTCAGCTATTAAAGTACAAATGACACTTAACTTCAGACAGAAATGTGAGCAGCACAGGTCAAATACTGTCAGGTTAAAATACAGGTAAAATATATAACAGCATCCTTAAATATTCCACTTATAAAAATCCCATCATCCGGATGAATGTCCTTTAGAGATGTTTGGCAGTGTTTTCAGGACAGAAACATACTGGAATTTCTGCAACAACCTTTCTTCACTATGAATGTTTATGTTAACACTTCCTTTCTGCTCACTGCGACTCCTCAGATTAAAACCTGATTTGTGCAAAACTTTCAGCAACTGGTGTCATGTTTTCATTCCTGTGTTTTAAAGTTCTTATAAAAGGCTACAGCTCAGACACCTGATTTCTGATAAAACATCTCTGGAGTTACCTGGAGGTTCTTACAAAATCGTTTTAGGACAAGTGGAGAAAATAGAGATGAATTATAGAGATAGAGATACTTCAGGAAAAATCTGATTGTTTAGAGCCAAAATGTCTGTCCTTAATCCGACTGATCTCCTTTCTTTAAGGTCGTTCAGGTGAGAAGACAGTGGAATGAAGAATTTATTCACAGATTTTAATCATTTCTGAGCTAAAATACATGTTTGGTGTACTTTACTCTGTAAAGGGAAATGGTTTTTTCCACTCTCTGATTTCCAGGATTGTTCCTTCACTTTAATCTGAATAACTGAGTTTACCTTCACTTCAGATTTCCTTTTCTTCTACCCAGGTCACCTGATTCTCCGTGGCCTTCACTTGTCCCACAGCTTCCCCTCGGCTGCCAGCCTCTGGTTCAGCTGGCAAAGCTGACGGAGGAATCCGTCGTTGGGTCCGATCTCCCTCTTCTGCCGCACAGTAGCCAGAGCGCTGTACACGTCCATCTTTTTGTAAAGCATCAAGTAGGCGATGACTAAAGTCGGCGAGCGGCTGTAGCCTTCCCTGCAGTGAACATAGACTCTGCCTGCAGGGAAAGAAACATGCAGTTGAATAAAGAGCTCAACGTTACACGTATTGTTGCTTTTGTAAATGTTCACATAAAAGTGCTCCTCTAAACAGTCATTCAAAGCTTCAGTTCAGAAAACAATTATAGATCTTTGTTTTTTTCTTCTTTCCATAAAGTAGCTTGTTTCAAAAAATAACCAATAAGACAATAGATTTCCTGATCAGGTAAGAAATTGATTTGTTCTTAATATTATTTTGAAGGAGCAGGAGTAATTAAAGGCAGTTTACGTCAATCTGTGTTGGTCTTTCACATAAAATTCCAATCAAATAAATGTATGTTTGTGGTCATAATGTGAAAAAAATTGGAGAAGTTCAAGGGGTGTGAATACTTTTCTAAGCCGCTGTACCTGCAACTGCTGACTGTTGTCTTTGTTCAATTTGTTCAATGCTCTTCTAAATGTAAAGGTCTATTTAATTCTGTCGAACATGTAAGCTGTCTCAGCTGTGAAGGTTTGTTTTCTGATTCCTTTCATTATTGATGTATGTGAACTGTTAGGACCTCTGTTTTGTCTGTGACCTCTGAGAGCCATTACTTTGAAAGGGAAGTTAACTATTTACACCAGTGCAGCAGCGGCCCTCGTCATGAAGGCCACAGCAACAGCACAAAAGGAATATTTCAGTGGGAAAAACTCTTCTGAGTTATTCATTAACAGGATAAAATATGCTTTTAGGTTATCTTTGGAGTCTTTTGCAGCAAACTCCATCCCTGCAGAACCTCCAGAGTAGCGTTACAATACTGTTCTATCTATTCTACAGATACAGTTTCACTGATGCATTGAGTCATAATCCAGAATTTCAATTTTCATCATTCATGGACAAGTTCAGACAACAGAACTGTCTTCACCTCCAATACCAGAATTTCCTCTTTGCACGTTTTCTTTTTGAGTCAAAGCTGCTTTCTGCTACTTAACCTTGATATTAACCACTGAAGGCATGAAAGAAACAGAGAAACATGTCATCAATCAGTCTAGAAATGGAGGTTTGCATTTGTGTCCAGCAGGAAACCCCATCAAAGAAACTTTTCCAAACTTTGCTGCTGAGAGGTGACTTTCCTCTGACCTTTGCCGTTCTTGAACGCCAGCGCCTTCTCGATGAACTCTGCAGCTTCTTCAAAGTAAATGCTGATGTCAAAGTGGTCGGTGTCACTGGCCGGCACGCCGTGGTACACGATGCCCGTGCCGGCATAGAACTGGGAGCTGGTGTTGACGTGCATGAAAGAGTTTCCTTCAGCCGCGTTCAGGATGTGGGTGATGCCGATGCGCTTCAGGCGTATCACGTTTGTGGCCACAAACCTGATTCAGACAAAGAGGGGGCAAAGGTCACGTGGTCGAACGTGACCAGGTCAGATGAAGCTTTTCAAATGGATGCAAGTTTGGGTTAAACCACTGGACTGATAAGCTTTGTGCAGCAGGAATTTTGCAGCTTTAAAATGAATTGTGATGACATAAATACTCATTCGTGCCCTCATAACACATTTGTGGATAGATTTTACAGCACATTCATGAGTCAGGAGTTAATCTGAGCTAGCATTAGTCAGTCAAGCTCCACATCTTCTTTGTGGATGTTAACAGGACAGGACGAACTGCGGAGGAAGGTGGTCAAAGAGAAGGAAGTCAGACATTTGTAGCACAGCGACTGACGCTGAGAAGGTTCCTATCAATCAGGGACAATCATCTGCACGTCATGAAGCTGAAGAGCAGCTCTGGTGGAGGAAAGCTGTCCTGTTTCACACCAGGAAGTCCTTCCTTCTGCACCAGGCAGCGCAAGAAATGGGCCCATGAGGGAGAATAGCTCATGCTGACACGATTTTGTCTATTATATACTGGTATATATACATATAAATATATATATAGACTGTATTTTAAAAAAAGTATCACAAAATATCCCTGTTACACCGCTTAATAAGAGGTTTGCTCTTGAACGTTCGAAGAGAAAAAAATATAATTTTTCTTGTTTGTCGTCAATTAAAACCATAATGATTAGATTATTTACTGTCATATAAAAGGTAAACATCCATGACATTAAATCTTTATCACATGTTCCCTTTTTCTCCCATCATAAATCCTCTGTTCATGAGGATTAACTCTATTCTTCAAGGTCTTTCTGCAGAAAGCTGTAGAAAGACCCAGTTCTTTTCACTTTCCTGCAAGAATCTGGGGCTGCTGCAGCACCGACAACCTTTGAAACCAAACGAGCTAAAAATAGCTGCAAACATCAAGAGCAACGCAGTGAAGGGAGCATGAAAGAGTGCAGAAAGCAGTCAGAAACAGTCGGGCAGCGGTGTAAGTCTGTGGGCTCCATCCTTCACATGAACATCTACCAGAAAAACAAAAAAAAATCTTTGAAACGCAGCAGTTAATGTCGTAAGGAGCAGGAAAACACTGGAGCAGCTTCCTCATCCTGAATTATGCATCTGACTTTCACAGGGCTCAAACCAGATGTTTCTTCTCTAACTTTGGAGGGCAGCAACAACAAACTGGAACACATTATAGAGTCTAGAAAATTCTCCGACAAAGGTTTGGTCTGAGGATCATAGAAAGAACTCGTGCAGTTGTGATGATGAAATCCATTTATTTAGGATCAGAATTTCAAACAGGAGATAGAAAACATATCATTAGGAGGGCAGCTTTTTAAATGCGCTTCTTACTTTGATCTAAAATGCTCAAAAGTTTAAATATTTACCACAAACTCATGAAGTATTCCCTCTGAACGGTTTGGTTATTAAGGGCAACACCATTGCCTGCAGAATAATTACATGAGTTTCACTGCTAAAACACAGAATCAGTTCATTTAAGATTTACAATTTAGCTTATAAATGGACACAGTTTGAAAAAATAATGATTATTGTCACATTTCTGTCAAAAATGAATTGGCCTTTGGCTCATAAAACATGTTCTAAGAAGATCTTAGAACAAAGCTGGAACTTTTAACACTAACATTATGAATAACTAAAATGATAAAAGAAAATCCAACAAAACTACCAGGAAGAGTGTTAAAGAAAACAACGTTCTTTATGGTATTATCCAAATTAACTGATTGGTTAAACCTCCATTCTAAGTAATTAAAACTATTACATTTGCTGAAAAACAGGTTTTTATTGGTTGAAGAGTATTCATGTCGCTGCTGCCCTCATCTTCTTCTCTGTCTTTAAAACACACAAACACACAAACAGTTGCGGCAACATTGAAAGTAAAAGCAATCTTTGGAACAGAAACTGAGCAGAAGATCCAGCGCGTTTGTGGACTGAATGAAGACCATCAGCTTCAACGGTTCACAAGTTCACTATTTACTTTATAACAGGACATTTACAGGACAAATGTTGTCAAATAATCTGCACGCTCACAGAGTGCACATACTGGGATCTGCAGATGATCAACTAAAACCTTTTAACAAAGTGAACAAACCCGAGTTTTAAAAAAAAAGTCTTATTTTCTGTCTTGCAAACAATATCCTTTTTGAGAAAGTATTTCAACGGCAACATCATTTAGTTTGACAAAACATTTCTTGGTGAATGGAATTTTTTTTCTTATAATCAGAATCCTTTTTGTTTTTTTCACCCCATTAGCAATTTTTTTTTTTCTTTTTGTCTAAAATAAATCTTCCAATGGGCTTAGAATGTTTGACTTGTTTCTAACCACAGGCCTGTTTTTCACTGTAAACTAGCGGTAAACTGCGGTCAGGTTAATACGACAGTTCTGGTAGAACTTCTTTATCCATAAATCAACATCACAGTCTCTCTACAGCAGCAACAACCTGACAGCAGGAGTTTCCGTTCTGTCAAACACAGACTGGTTAGTAGTGTTGGCCAAGTTTCAGAGTTTTCAACAAAAAGACAGGATGTTCTTTCTCGCTCTCCGATCAAAGACTTTTAAGGGTTACGTTTATGCCGTCTTTTGGATAAAGACACACTTTTACCAATGTTCCAAACGTCTAAATCTTACTGGAACAACCTTCACTCAGACAGAAGCTGAAATAAGAAGTGAAAGAGGGAAGGCCTCCTTTTTACCATGCTGCCCTTTCATGAGTCCCAAAGAAGACCAAACTCCAGGGACCATGTGATGGGATTACAGAGGAGGGGTCCATACTCTGCTTTCTCTTCTTAGTTTCCCCTGAATGGGTCACCCAGTTGAAGGAATGAGGTGACCCACCTGAGGAAACAAACATGGACTGAGTCCTCGGATGAGCAGTGAAACGTTTTCCAGCTGCTGCTTTGACTCAACCTCTGGATTTGTGTGGATCACAACAAACCAAACCCAAAAGAGACCAAGGTTTGACTGAATGATGGAGGTTATTGTTGGGCCGCTTTCATTTTGGCAACATGTTTTCAGCTGCTGACTTCCAAAGGACACCAGCATCTTCTAGAACATGACAGCAGCTCCTAAATCAAACTGATGCATTCAGGAAAGCAGGAATTGCTGTATTTTTGGAAAATTCTGTTGCATTGATTGGATGATGATACGTGAGTGGTCTAAAGGCTTTGAAAACAGATGATGGACTCACGCATTCCCGATGTAGATCCTTGGATACACCTCATGGAAGTGTTTGGTGGGCCAGCTGTAAAAGCCGCCGTCGTCCGTCAGTAAATCATTCAGCTGCTGCACCGACACCTCGAAGCTGTGCGGCTCCGCCCGACGGGGCTCCTCCGCCGGCTTGGATTTGTTCTTCATTCCCGAAGAGGAGTGAAGGATCACCTCCAGCAGACGCATTTAGCAGGGCGAGAGGGCGGACGTGGCGGACAGGTGTCAGTTTACCGAAGCTGAAGTCTCGACTGAGGCGCTCTGAGCGCTGAGCAAGAAGCACCACGTCCACGGCCGGAGCGAAGCTTTCTGCGGCCCGGATCGGGGTTCCCCAGAAGCAGGACACGATCAGGAGCTGGTCAAATAATCCTAATGAAAGAAACTCGTTTGGCTTATTCATTGTAGGCCATAATTCAGTCCCTCTTTTATTGTGGTGTTACATTCTAAAAATACCAAGATCCACAAAGTAGGATTACAGATGGTTGAAGGCAGTAAAACTACAAACTTTATAGACTTTTCTCAGACAGAGATGAGAGCAGCATGTGGCACAGAGGAGGTAGATTGAAAATGAATCCAGTCAATCAGAACACGGTGTGCTGTAAAATAAAGAAAAGCAAGAAAAATTGCACTAAAAAAAATCTACAACAAGACCTTGAAAGGTGAACCATGTTATAACAAAGGAACGCTTTCTGCATTGCTTATCAATTAATGCATAACTTATACACTATCATCACTTATTGTTTTATTAAGTAAATACCTTGCAAAGACATGTGGTTTATGAGAACTTTGCTGAGAAACAGCTTAAAATCTTTTGGCCTTTGGAGATTTGTGCAGCAAATATAACTCAGCCGCCTTTATTTGGATACGAATTCGCTGATTGACGCTTTTCCTATTATGTCAGACACATCTGGGAGGTCCTACCGTCAAATGTTTTTAACATGATCAGCATGTTTCATTTGGAAGACATGGATGATATTGAGAGATCAGGTTTATTAATTTTGAAGAGTTCTACAATAACATAGGTAATCACATCTCCATGTCTGGGTTCATGAGATCATTCAGAGATACTCCCAGTAGGCCGAGCTTCATTCTGCAGGAGCTGCGCCTGAATAACGGCAGTTTGCTGCGGTGTTTCCATGTCTCTGTGACCCAGTTTGATGACTTGCCCGCGTTAGTCCGAGGTGGGAAAAAAAATAGAGGAAAATTTTTTTTATTGTTTGAGGCAAATAGGAAAAATGTCAAGTTCAGGAGGAGAATGATCAGATCCTCCTCCATGTTGGATTTAGACTCCACTTGCTGATTGAGTTATGTGCCCAAAGCTGAGTCCCTGATTGGCTCAGATTTTTTACTCTGGTCGCACCACCAAAATCATGTCCCGACACTCAAATCGTGCTGCAGGAGTTCTGATTGCAACTGTACATTAACGTGACATTGAAACATTGAAATGCTCAAAACACATTCTGTGTGAACGGAGCTTCAAATTAGCCTAAAGCGACGAAATTAACATGTTGAGAAACAAACAAGCAAACACAGCTTCTGTGTGACAGATGCTCACTTCCTTGGTGAATTCATCCTTGATATATCAAAGGTGTTCACATTATGCTGCTTTTGCTGTCAGTGGACAACAAAACAAATGAAGAGGACCTGGAATGTTTGAAGGAAGACATTTTGGTGCAGAATGCCAAACTTTCAGGAAGCTCTGTTTGTTCACAACCTCCTCAGCAACCATGAAAGGGATTCTTGCTGTCCTGTCTAGCACTGAATTATTTTATTACTTTTAAATGGTAAATGCTTGTAAAGCGCTTTTCTATCATCATTGAAGGCACAAAGCGCTTTACAGTCACGGTCCCATTCACTCATTCACACACACATTCACACACTGATGGAGGCTCCACTGCCAAACACTGGTTCAGTGTCTCACACAAGAAAACTTTGACACATGGGCAGGCAAGGTGGGAATCGAACCTGCAATCTTCCGATCAGAGGACGACCACCCTACCGCTGCAGAACAGCCGCCCTTTTGTATATTAATATTATGTATTAAAATACATCCGTCCAACCAACCAACAGTTTCAGTCATTCTATTCACGTGGAATGAAGTCAAGAAATTGCAAGAAATTCTTTTTTTTTTATTGATAAACAGGTTTAAAGGAAACATTTTCACTGAAAGGCATTTAAGGTGTTTTGAAGATATAAAGTGCAAATGCTGCAGTGGGTCTTGGATCAAGCATGTTGGGAAGAAGAAGAAGAAGAAGAAGAAGAAGAAGAAGAAGAAGCCCTACATCCCTGCTTGCTGCTGCAATGCGTCTTTGGCCACTTAACTGTGGGAGAATGATGTTCAAAGGAGGGACAAAAGGAGGAGAGGTGACTCCGGTCATACAGATATCTACAGCTGATGAATACACTGAGGCTAGGTCACACTTTTAAACCAGCTGGAAACATTTGGATCAGTAAAAGTGCTTCATTAAGGAAGGTTAGGATCCAAAATGTCCCTTCATCTCTTTCAGTCCATTCCCTTTTATCATGCTTTTCATTGCTTAAAAATATTAGGAGCAGTAGTTGTATTGTTATTAGTAACTGTTTTTTTTTTCTAAAACTACACTAATACAGATGAGCTTTTATTTCCTCCTTTTTCCCCTCCTCTGAACGCGTATAATGCCTTCCAGTTGGCTTTAGAATAAAACCCCATTTAAGGCCTCAGAGGTGATGTTCTAATCTATTTCTGGAAGGCAGAATAAGAAAATCCTCCCAGGGAGTCTTGCAGGTCGCCTGGACTTTAGCACAGATTGGGCTGCATGTTTGCTGCACGACAACGCAGGACTTTCAGGAAACTGTCGATCTTGTGGGAATCCCGGCGAAGACAAGACAGCAGGAAATTAAAGTTAAACAATTTGGACATCTTGTCCTGACCTAGATCAGAGCCTCCTCTGTAGGGTGGGGTGGAGAGGATCTGCGCTGCAGGACCCATCTTAGTTAAAAATGGAGCAGAAGAAGACAGTGTTAGACTATAAGATCAAACTTTTGAGCAATGATGAAACCTCTGATTTTTGCACCTTGCCAGATAGTATATCAAGACCATCCTCCAGGTTCCTGGAATGCTCCTGCAGCTCCTGGAGCTTGTTGGAAAGGCTGCCCTCGAGGTGAGGTGCCGAGTTAGCAGAATTGGACAGGAATTTCATGGGATCCTGCCAGGATTTGAGCAGCGAGCGAGCCAAGGATATCAAGGTTGACTCCTGAACGACAGGAACAAAATCAGATCCTCAACCTGCAGACACTCCCCCCCGGCATTGGGACAAAAAGAAAACAAGCGTCACTCACTGATACTTGTAGAGCCTGCTCTTTGTCGTTAGGCGTCGATAGAGAGGAGGTGTGGCACATGGCCGGACGGGGCATCGTCACCCGGACTATGGTTGGGAAGCCAGACTCCTGGGGACAAACGACAAATTTGACAAAGTTTGTTGGTTTTTTATGTGTGGAAACACACACACACACACGGGTACAGGTACTGACCAGCTCTTTGGCCAGCATGTTGCTGAGTGAGTGCAGCTTGTCAGAGCGCTGGGAGGCCCGGTCCAGCAGGTCAGGGATGTCCACGGCTTTACACATCAGCGCCGAGCACAGAACTTTAGCAAAAAGAACAACAAAAAGCTGCTTTGATTCAGGAAGGCTTAACTTTCATGGTTTTCATTAACACACCTTGTTAAAAAGATTGTATTATTGAATAAAAACATACATAGACGTGTATAGAAGAACAGAAACCTCCCAAAAAAACCAACAACCTGAATTGCATTTTCTCTTAGAAACTTGGTTGTTAGAAAAATCGAGGAATTTTCCAGTCTTTGCCACATTCAGTTTGGTTTTTTTTTACATAAATCAGAGTATAAGATCAGGTTTAAGAACATAACAGTGAACCATAGTCACCTGTCAAGAAAATGAGAAGTTGTCCTCTGGTTCCCATCTGTGCCATCTCTTTCTGCGTGTTCCTCCTCTGAGTTTTACTCACCGACGTTTTGGTGTTTTTGCTCCATTTTGCCATCATTTTATAGTCCCTGGGCTCCACGGTTTTGGTTATGCAGTAGAAGGGTGGCCGCGTGTTAATTGGCTAGAACTCGCCTGGACCAGTTTATAATGAGAAACATGGTGGAGAAGGTTTGCATGGATGCAGGAGGATGTGCTGCATGTTGATGTCTGCGCGCATGTGAAGCATGTCATTGGAAAATGTTCCTTCCTAATCTAAATTGAATGCATAAATAAAGACAGACGTCTTCGTCAAAGGCTGAGACCCTTCAGGGCTCAGTTTGATGGACATCAGGTGATGTCCATACAAGTGAGCCAGCACAGCATCAGCTGCAACTTTTACATTTCTTACACTGGTAAACTTTAAAGACCATTCAGATTTTTTTATAATTTGCATAAAATCTCAGTTTGAAGAATGTTTCAGTTGAATCATAGTGTTTTGGTGGGAATATTTGATTCTGCCCATCTTTGACAGCTACCTGCCAAAAAGAAATGGCGTGTTGGGCGCGTCTGCATGTTTTTTTGGATTCATGAAGAAAAAGCCACATTTGCAGAGTGGCTGACAAGTCAAGCAAAAACCTTAACCAGAGTCAGGACTCACTGCTCCAAACTGGATCATTCCAACCCAAACTGAATCCCACAGCTAAGTGCAGACCCAGCTTAACACAACACTGCATAAACATTAAGAGCTTACTGAAGCTGTTCTCATCAAGAACCCATTGTAGCATCAGTCTGAAAGCCCTGCAGGATTCAGTAGACAGGATGTGATCTGAGTGTCTGACAATTTCACTTCCTGCCTTCTCAGGTACCTGATTCTAAATATAATAATTAAATACAATATTGTAGTAAATTTTGAAGAAAACAGATTAAAACACCAAGCTAAAAAACAACAGTCAAAACAAATCTAAATCTGTAGTGTGCAATGACATCAAAGTTAAAAAAGAATAGAGGTCTTACATTTAGGGAACCTTGATTCTATCAGAGTCTATACGTTTGTTTTTAGGTCCTAAAGAGTCTAAAATGCTTTAAAGAAAATGTTCTCAAAGAGTTTTGAGTTTGTTCACAGCTACAGTAAAGGTTGTCTGTGATGATCTCGTTAATCCAATAATGGAGGATTGTGAATCCGAGCCTGCATTTATTCAAATTGAAACAATTATTTAAGAGCTTACTGACTCAGAGTGGTCATTTGACAGAATGCCATCTTGAAAGCTCTGAAAGCTTCAACCTTGTGTGTGGTTCTGTTGGAGGCCCGTCATTTCCATCCAAACGTTGACCAGTGTTAACCCTGTAAACACAAACACTTTCAACTAAGCTGGAAAATATTATGTTATCCTAGAAAAAAACATTAATGATTCCAAAACTGCACATTGTTCTTCAAAGAAAAGAAGACCAGTGCTGTGAAAGTTGCTTCCAAACCGGAATTCATCACAGATTACCTGTGATTTATAAATAATCCCATACCTAGGAGAGTTGTAATCCATTACCACTGCGTTACTTGTAAGTTACTTTCTTAGTTTAACCTGCAGAAGAACACAAAATGACAAATGTGTTTCATGTTTAGATGAGGGAGAGTTTCACGTAAAACTTCCTGTCAAAGCAACAGACAAACCTTTGAAGGATCAAACCTTAATGTCAGTCACTTCCCTTCAGAGAAGCAGAGGTCAAAAGGCTCACATCTAACTAAAACAAAGACACCCAAAAGATGAGTGCACCTCGTCTACAACAACAGGACAGACAACAGCTCTGGAATAAAATGACTATTTACTTATAAAGATCAAAATCAAAGTGTTTGGGTCTATGAAGTAAATTTTGCTCATTAGTTTAATTTAAAATTATATTAAAATGTTAACATGAGTGTTAGCAAACAGAAAAAAAATGTAGTTTGTAACGTTTTTTTCATTTGTTAAAGTCTCATCTCACTTTGAAAAAGTTTCTCTAGTAAAACACAACTAATCTGCTTTGATTTTACCATTAAAACTATTTAAATTAAAAAAAAAAAACAAATGAACATATTTTATGTCTTTTGCAAAAGCAAGTTTTTGTGAACAAATTTCCATCGTACTTGTAACTTAGTAAAAACTGTTATAAGACGACTTTTCAGACATCATTCTTTCAAATCTGTGGAAGGCCTCTTTACCGGATGGAGGGGCTGGTTTCAGGACTTGGTGGTGGAGATGTTCTCAGGATGAAGTGGAACAGAGGCGATGTCCAACATCAGGGCCTGTTTGCAGGCCAGGAGGAAAAAGGAATCAGGACCTTCTGCTCTCCTGTGTGTATAAAGTTATTTGGTTTAAATGAGATCTGTTTTCTTTAGCTTTTGTCAGTGAAATGTCTTTTCATTTTCTTTAAAGGTCAGACACATATATGTGATGGCCAGGATTTAATTTCAATGCACATCACTTTGTTTTATTATTTGCACAAAAATAGATTTCACAAATAACATCCCAGGTAGGGATAGTCGTTTAGTTACAAAATTAATAAACACAAAAAGATTTTGTTCCTCAAGATTTTTGTAAAAGCATTGAAGTGGATGATTAGCTTAACACTGACAGGAGCTCAGTGTTGGTATATTGACTTCTTTTACATGTAAAGTCAAAAAGGAATGCAATCATTTTCTCAGATTTTGATGTTATAGTATGTGTATCAAATGTGAGACAGTGGGCAAACAAGGTGCTTTTTTCCCTGAACATTCATGTCAATATTTTTGCAACTTAAACTAACATAATTGTGATTAAAAACTTCAACAAATCACCCAACAGATCATAATGAATGCTATCTATATCTCACATCCATAAAAGGGTTTAAATAGCATCTAAATAAACTAAATAAAGGATTCTCATCAATTTCTTTGATGTAGATGATTTACAGGTTTAAAATTGAACTAAATACATTCACTAAAATTTGTGCATGACTTGCTTTTGAGAGAAAACATGTCTTGATGCTTTACAATGTATATTTATGAATGGTTTCCATTGTTAAATGTAAGAAATGGCCTTCATTCAGACTTTAAACATTTAAAGGTTTACGATTGACCTAATGTTGAAGCTGCCCTCTGCTGGTGAATCGACTGCTCAACACTTCAATGGTTTCAGAGACCTTAAATGGACCTGAATTTCAGCACTGACTTGCATTCTAACTGCACTATGAGGAGAAGAAATAGAAACGCCAAAAGATCCATGAGGAGCAAAACTAAATCAGAGATGAGAACTGAAGAATTAGAAATAAATCAGTTTGAAAAAGCCACTAACATCACAGATTAATTTCAGTCTTAGCTGCTGAAAACAATGAAGAGGCCACAGAAACACCCTCCAGCCTGTGAATGTGAACAGATTTCAGCTTTGTTTTTGCACAAGACTCAACAGGGTATAAATATTTTCTTGAGGTAAGACTTAAGAGTTGTGCTTTCATCTCCCAGCATGTTGGCAGCTTTTGTTGCTCAGCCTGATCAAGTCTCTGCTCAACACAGCATCAGCTCATGTGGAAAAAACAGACTTACAAGCAGCAGGTTTGCCCTGTTTGGGATTGATGACTGAATCGATCAATCGTCTTTGACATGAGGTCAGCATGTTTACGTGAATGAACGTACACTTTTAACTGGACTGAACAGCTGATACCTTCGTGCTTTTAGACATCTGCTCTGAAACTGATGCTGTAAACTGATCTGTATAAGTCAGCTCAGCTGATTCAGTCACCATGGTAACAGTAATGCTCGTTAGACATTGCGTGCTGAGATTTTACCTTAATAGGACTTGGGATTCAAGCTTTTCCAACACAATCTGTTGTACTCTTAGGTGCATACTCCTAATGGAAATAAAGCGATATTGAACAAACACAAGAACACAAATGGCATTGTACATAAATCATATTTCATTCATTTATCTTGAGTTTGTTTGATGGTTCTAATAACCAGTTTAAAGATTTCCCCGTTCTCTGCTTGAGCATATGCTTAACCGCTGCAGTGCCTTCAGGCTTCCCCTCTGAACAAGTCCAACAAGCCTCTCAAACTCTGTGTCAGCATGATCCGATGGAAATGCCTCTGCTTGTCTTTACACGTGCTGTGTTCACTTTTTACTTTCAAGCTCAAACTTCTGAGTGTCACAATAAAAAATTATGGAAGAACATTTCCTGAAGACAATTTTTTGCCAGAGCATTAAAAAACTCCAAATTTGACTCGATGGAGAAACATCTAGAGAGGTGGAGGTTTGCTCTGAAAAGGAGAGGAATGAAGGTCAGCAGCAGCAAGACATCGTTTCTGTATTTAAATGAAAGGAGCTCCACAGGAATGATGGATTACAGGGAGCATATGTGAAGAAGATAGAGGGCTTTAAGTTCTTACGGTGCACTCACACCGAACGCGATTAGCACGGCAGAGGCGGCCAGTTTCAATGTAAACTCAATGAGACGTGAATTGAGGTTCTGCGGTGCGAATTGAGCGGCCGACACGGCTGGCCATAGTTAAACAAAATCTGAACTCTGGGGAGGTGGCTGAGTCTCCTCAACCAATCAGGGACTTAACTTTAGGCACATGACGAAACATCCAATATGGTGGATGGATCCATAGTTCTCCTGTTCTTCCATTCAGTTTCTTAACCCGCTGTATGCCTTTCTGGGCACAGGGTTTCCAGATCCCGTCCCAGTTACTGTTGGGTGAAGGTGGGTTCACTCTAGAGAGTCTGTCGTAGGACCAATGGAGCTGTAGTGGACACGCTCACTATGCCGGCTCCCGGGAGAGGAGCTCACGCCCAGACAGAGGGCCGCTGCTGGATGAGAAAGCAGTCTGCTCAGGCCTCCTGAACTTTATGATGTTTTTCTTATTTTCATTGGGCCAATAATGAAAAAAAGGTCCCCTTATTTTATTTTTGTTTTTATTTTTGTCCTCTCATGTTAATGCGTGACAGTAAGCATTTGAACTCGGTCAAAGAGACAGAAACACCACAGAAGAGGCCATCAATGAGACACAGCAGCAGGAGAGAAACTCACTGGAGCTAAAGGGAGACTAAATGTTCCTATGAACCCAAATATGGAGACATGATCACCAATGTTTCTGTAGAGCTCTTCGAAATAAATAAACCCGATCTCTAAACATCATCTGTGTCTCCCAAGCATTGTAAATGAGATAAACAGATGCCGCTCTATGTAGCAATCAGGCGACAAACGTTAACTGCAAACTTCATGTGGAAATCAGACTACAAACATTAGCTGCAAGATTCGTGTAGTAATCAAGCAACAAACATTAGCTGCTAGCCCTATGAAGCAATCAAGCTACAAACATTAGCTGCTAGCTTCATGTAGCAATCAAGCAACATACATTAGCTGCTAGCCCTATGAAGCAACCAAGCTACAAACATTAGCTGCTAGCTCCATGTATCAATCAGACTACAAACATTAGCTGCTAGCTACATGTATCAATCAGACTACAAACATTAGCTGCTAGCTTCATGTAGCAATCAGACTACAAACATTAGCTGCTAGCTTCATGTAGCAATCAAGCAACAAACATTAGCTGCTAGCCCTATGAAGCAACCAAGCTACAAACATTAGCTGCTAGCTCCATGTATCAATCAGACTACAAACATTAGCTGCTAGCTTCATGTAGCAATCAGACTACAAACATTAGCTGCTAGCGCCATGTATCAATCAGACTACAAACATTAGCTGCTAGCTACATGTAGCAATCAGACTACAAACATTAGCTGCTAATTTCATGTAGCAATCAAGCCACAAACATTAGCTGCTGGTGAACGAGGTGGCGAGCTAAGGGAACACATTGTTTTCCTGAATCATTATCAGGTAAAGAAAATATTTTATAGGATTCAAAAATCACATCTTTTAAAAAAGTTGTTCTATATGAGAGTTCCCACAAACCTTTGTGAACAAAGCTTTATTTCAGAGAAGAACAGAGCGGACACAGTTAATGTTTAATGTTCTGGACGACCTTCAAGGACATTTTTTTTTTCTGAGGAGTCATGGGATATGTGTGCAACCTAATATTCTGAAACTTTGCTTTCAACACCTCTGCCATATAGAGGCAGCTTGCAACTCCGCCCATTTGGGCTGCAGGTCATGCATTTTGCTGAGGCCCTCCAGGTCTGACCTTCGGGCCGACTTAGAGCGCTCTCCATCGAGCGCCGTTGGAGAGACAAACTTTTGAATTTGGATCCACAACATCCTCAAGCAAATCTGTTTTTGGCAAAACAGATGAATGCTGTTGGTTTAGTGCTGTGGAGCAACACTGTGGGGGTGTTTTAAATATGTGCACACTGCTCCCTCATGCAAAGTCATCGTGCACCCAAAAAACAAAAGGAAAAAAAGAAATCTTTTTAAGCTTCCGGCACATTTACCCAGTGACTTCACACACGTAGCTGCACGCATGCCGACATTCAGTTCTAGAGCTGAACACACCCCTCCTCCCTAGTGCACGGCGGCACGTTAAACCCCTCCTTCTGGCATTCCTCAATGATCCCTCACCACAGACACACTTTTCCAGCTGTCACACTCTGGACCAAGCCATCTCTTCTGTAGGTAGGATTTTACAACCGGCTTATTGGCATCATGACACCATTGGTACACTTTGTTCCTTCATGTCCTGTAACAGCATGCAAATGATGAAGACGAGTAACAGGAGGATTTTAGGAATCTTTTTAGATCAGACACCCATTTAATTGTTTTTACCATACTCTGGTGTCTTTTGAATACATTTGCTGCTATAATTTAAGGACCTTTTTTTAGGACTTTTTGGCTTAGTTGAGGACTTTGTCGGCGAGCAGCAGAAACCAGTTTCTGCTCGCTGTAACTTTTGCATGACTGAGCACAAAAGTGAACAAAATGAAAAAAGATGTGTGCATTTCCTTTCTGACTATGAAGGGGAAGCAGTTGAAGGAAATAAAAGCAAGCTCAGGGTAATTTTGTTTGCAAAACAACATTCAAAGTTTTGCTCCAGTTACATTTCCACAAGCACAGTTTTATGAGTTTAGGTCTGTGTGTTTTAAGGAGGGAGGGGTTTCAGGCTCTAGCTGTGGTCTGCAGGCGTATGTCAACTTTTTTAAAATGGGGTTTTAAATCCAAAAGTGATCATTTGTAAGGTGTTATAACAGGATTATTATTCATTTGCTGATTGTAAAAAACCCTCACAATGATGCAACTTTTGAACAAAAATGCTCAAAAGCATGTAAAGAGTAAAATGTACGACGAGTATTTGACCTCTAGTTTCTGTGGTGAAACTGCAGGTTTAAAGTTCTATTGTCAAACCTAAACATTTTAATTATCTGAAGATTCTCTTGTCATTGAAAAACTTTGAAAAAGTGACTAATCTAAGATGATAAAATAGGATTCTCCTCAGCCATGGCCAAAGTCATTCTTGACCTTTGATGACTGACAGCCATGTGATGAAGACTGCAGTGACAGCCAGCTGTCTTCAGAAAGCAGCCATTAGATGGCAGAGCCTCTTCAGCTGGTTGCAGAATTGGCTTCTGCTCTGACCCAAAGAATTCACTGCCTTTCCAGGTGTGCATGATAGGAGTCTGGTAAATTGCTGCTCTTCTCATTCAGCTCAGAACTAGTTTTACATCCAGGTTGCTCCAGTTTTCTGTAGTTGGAGGCTGACAGTGGAGCTCATCTTAAACAAGGTACCCCAACTGGCTCCAGGCTCAAACGCTCGTCTTTGTTTCCCAGTCCTGGTCTTGACATGGCTGTGGGTCAGTGGCGTGCACCCCTCTCCTCCTAACCTTACTGCAGTGCCTTCCAGCCTCACGTTTAATCTCCTCCCACCTCCTCCTCTTCTCCCCTCCCCTTTCACCCACTCACTCTCACTTCCACTGCCTGTCTCTCTCTCTGTGTGACCGTGGAACTGGGATCCAAAGGCGTCCGTAGAACAGCAACAGGACAGGACACAGGACCGGGACATCCCACAGCACCACCACAGACATGTCAGACTCAGAGACTGGTGCTGCCCCCGCCGAGGCCCCCGTCCCCGCCGCTTGTACCAACATCAAGGCAGACCTGGACAAATGGTAGGTACAAGAGCCATTCTTCATCACGCCACCAAACTTATCAACCGTTGAGTCCTGCTCAATCTGTCGTCTGGCAGTTTCAGGCATTCAGAAACGTGACAGAACAGATTTAAATGAGATGTCTTCAGAAAAAAAAAATCTTTTTCAAAGTCTTGAGTGTCTTCCATCAAAATGCATGGAATAAACCATCCACTCACAGCTAACATCGCAAATCGATTAGGGGCTAAAACAACCGAGAGATGGGTAGTTCGCTGCACAGCCCAAAATGCGCCATTGTGAAATGGAGTCTCATCAGCGAACGCTGAAAACCAGCACGGCTTGCTGAGATGTAACAGCAGTCGGCATCTTTGCCGAGTTTTTCACAAAAGGCTGATTAAAACTTGGGGGTCCCCGTGTATGGGAGGATGAGTCTGGGGTTAACGATGTGTGGCGGCGGGGTGATGCTTGATGACTGTCCATGCGCATGGATGAAGCCTGGGAATCTGCTTGCGTCATCAGCCTCTCTTTTCCCCAGAATACTTTGCGGGAGCTCGACCCATTTGCTCCTGCTGGCTTCCTCCTCTGCCTCTTGCTGTGAACGGATCAAGGTCACGGACACCTGTGAAGCGACATTAGCAGCATGGGCTTTCTTGAACAAAAGAAAACTAGCCAACATTTACATTATTGCTCCATTGTTTATGGAATTTTCTGTTTTTTCAATCGAATGGGAGGTTTTTCGTTTGTAATGAGTGTCTAGGGTGACCACTTTTAACTGGCATCACCCAGAATGTTGGGAGCTGATAAAGCGGCTGTGGGTGTGTGAAGCCCTCAGATAAGACAGCAGGTAGAGGCGGGGCGTGGAAGACTAACTGTGGCAAAACTTCAGGAGGACTTTGGCTTTTGACTCAGTTCAGTGTTTGGGTTTGAGGCTGCAGACCGTCTCTGCTTGTTTTGGGTTAGTTGTAGAAACTTTGCTCCGTATCACACGGTGTTACAGGAAAAAAGCGTTTTATGGGGATAAATGCTTTTCAAACGTCAAATGTTGTTACGGTTAGAAGTGTATGAAGTGCATTAAAACAAACCAGTGCTAATGAACAGCTCCTGCTAATGTTAATCTCAGGGTCCAGGGTGGCCCCTCTCATCAAACAACACAGCTTCTTTGCACTTGCCCAGGGATGGGCAGATCCAGGCCTCGAGGGCCGTATTCCTGCATGTTTCCCAACATACCATGCTCTGGCATGTTCTAATTGGCTGGACACACCTGAAGCAGGTCATGGATATCTGGAAATCATGCAGACACTGTGGCCGTCGAGGCCTGGAGTTGCCCGTCCCTGCACTAGAGTTTTGTCCTTTGACCCTCAGTAAAAACAAATATTTAACCACATTTTTGCAGAAAGACATTGCATCAGTCCTTCAGTTTTCAAGTAAATTTAAATGGGTCATTACCCCTCAGTGGTGTGAATCCCTGTTGTCTTTATTGATGTAGAAATGTCCCCAAACCCACCATTACTATAGCTTCCATTCAAAATGTAACGTTTTAGGTTTAAAAAAGGTATTTAGCTTTGAAAAAGTTGTAAAAATTGAAAAATTGTAAAAATAGGATTGAAGTAAAAAGGATTAAAAAAATCCTTTATGGAGATTTGTCTGTGTTTTTAAAAACTTTTTTTACTTTGCTTTGACCCTATATTTGCTTCCTTATTGAAATACACAGTTTTATTTTGTCTGTAAACTTTTGATTTTTGTTGTAAAACATGAAAACAAATAGATCTCAATTTATGTAATTTTTGAGTAAGAGAAAATGCCTGAATTTTCTTCTTAGAATTTAGTTTTTTTAGATAGTTTGAGGTATATGGAATCATTGTAAAATATTCATTCATTCCTTCATTCATTCATTCATTGCTGGGGTTGTCTAAGCAATGAATGTCAAGCATAGAGAAAAGAACTGATTTTAAACATAAATTATCAGAACTAATTGTAAATTAATAAAAGAATAAAAACTCAAAAAGGCCCCAGACCATTAAGGGTTAATCCCCAACTGTGTGAAGTTGCTTAAAACTTGAGTCTGCAGACAGATCTGCACCTTTGATTAACTTAGAAAGTGGTTCTTCCTGAAATTTTACAATGATTTCCAAAATAAGTTTATCCAGTCACTCCTTCCTTAATTGTAACACCTGATATTGTATAAGTTTAAAAAGTTCAGAAGAACAAAATGCCCTAGTGACATTTTTTCCTGCAATCTTTATCCCTTAAATAGTTAATTATTAGCAAATACATATATTTCAGGTGGTAAATTTTCGTTTAGACAGCAGCTATTGATGCTAATGCACCTTTTTCCATGTTAATAACAGGGGAAGTGGATTACCAACCAGTGGTTACAGAGTTGTCAGGCCTTCTCTGCTGGACTAAACTTGCTTAGAAAAGTACAGTCAGTTTTTCCGTTTTTTTATTTGTACTTTATTCCACTATACATAGGAAAACAAATAAAAATGTCATCCACTGGGTTCAGCTGCTGAAAGTGCTGAACGGTGGGGTGTTTGTCCAATCATGTTTCCGCTTGTGTTGTTAGGTTCAATGAAATCTGCCTGGGGCCTTCAGAATCCCCCAAAAAGCTGGTCATGTACTATAAGCAGCACACATGTCAATCAGATTTTAAGTCTGCATGAAAGCTTCACACCATATGTCTATCCTTGACACGTACACATCCTATGGTAGAGTACCGGTACTTACGTTAGCAGGAGTACACCAAACTGTATGCTATCTTAACGGATTACCTATGAGCATCCGTGAGTTCAGTGCTTCTGGGGCTCTTTACAAAAGGAAACAAAATACAACAATAGCCTGTAAATGGACAAACACAGTTGTTAGCACTAGCCTCCAGTACCATCAGCCTCATACAAGGGAAAAAGAAAGGAGGAGGGATTTTATTTTCAAATAACAGAATGTTGTGAAGGTGACCTTGACATTTCTTTTTACTTTTTTAATCACTTTGCCCGCTGCAAGTTGAGCCGACAGTAAGGTGCATTGTGACAGCTTATATTTTTAGTAGTTTTTTAATATTTTGGTCATCGGTAGGTAACTTTTTATTATTTTGCTGAGTTTAAAAGGTGATGCTACTCTGATGTTGATACAGAACTTTGCACAAAGAAGTGACATCTGAGACCTTCTGTTTCTGTGAAAAAGAGTTTCTCATTTATCCTTCCAATCAAAACCCGATCTTTAAATAAATGACGTTGATACACATCTGTTGCTTGATAACGAGCTGCGTTTCAGGAGGTCAAAGGAGTTTGCAGGAAAAGTTCCAACCTTTTCGGTCTTGTCAAAGAGCTGTCCTTCAGCCCCTTAACAGATCTGGGTGTGTTTTACTGGTTGTACCGTACAGAGACTTGAGCTGCCTGCAGGCTTCGCTGCCATTCAAACAAGTATTTGGTGAAAGATCAAGGTGACAGATTTACATGCTTCTATACGAGGAGCCGGAGCTCTGTGATCTTTACTGCAATGATTTTTCTGAATGACTTTATGTTCACGTTTAGCTCTGATTCAGGTTTTTCTTGTTTGACGTTCTCTCTTCAGAACTTGTTTAAACTCCAACTAAAAAAATTCTAAAAGAAATACTTTGGCGAGGACTCTGTCCTTAACTTAATTTATTTTTAACAACTTTGAGCTATCTATAGTTTTATTTATGGTCCCGGCAGTTTTCCTGCATTTTAGAGGTGGGTTCGTATTAATAACTTGTGGAAGTCAGTATGTGTGGAAATGCATGATCAGGACACCATGACAAGTTCCCAGCAGCAGATCGAGTTCATGCTCCATTTGATACCTGCTTCTTTTAACTCAGAACAGGTTAAGGAGAGATGGCCTCACATTCACTCGCAGCCAAACACTTGCAGCCTGACTGCAGGTCCCCATGGCGACAGGACAAGTGTTCTTCATCTTCTCAGGACTGATCTCTTTCCTTCCGAGTGGTTGTAATATATACAAGTGAAAATGGTTGTTTTTTTCACATAACTTCATGGATTAAAAAATGTTACACACATTAGTTGAGTTAAACTGTTACATTGGTCTTTTTGTTACATTAGTCCATGATATACATTAAAAAAGAGAAGCATTGAGATCAACAATGTTGCTGCCGTCTGCAGGAGCTCTGAGCTGCAATGATCTCTGAAGTTCTTCACACAGTTTTGAAGGATTCCTACAGAAGCATCTTGCCAGTTTCCTCTCTACCTAACTGCAAAAGCATGGACTCTGCCCCTTGTGGCTGCCTGCAGTTGTGTGTGCAGACATGCCCGTACATTCTTGCTGGTGAAAACCATCCCGGCCAGGAATTTGGTGACTTGGCAGAGGTCAGTAATCTGAGGGCTGCGTTGCTGTTGTCAGACTGTCAGCAGCCTCCGTGCTGTCAGCCGTTCCAAATGGCAGCCACAGATCTCAAATGTTGCTCCTTTTATATCCCCAGCAGGCCGACTCTAAGGGTCACATCAGACCTGATCTACAAGAATCTGTACAAAACACAAAACAGGTCTTCTTACTCCTGCTTTCTAATTTGTATTTTCTTACAAAGATAATATATTAATAGAGTACTTGTTTAATGTAAATGGCGTTTTCTTGGCCTGAACAAGCTTGAATTACTCTAAAAATGTAAACAAATTTTGTTCATCTTCACAAAAAAGTAGGATCATGAACAAAAGAAAATGACAGTTTTCCAGAAAGATTAGCAAAAGTGGTGGTTTCCAAAAGACTAAGATTATTTTAACTTATTGGTTTTAATTAATAAAAAAAGAAAACATTCAAAATAACCCTGTTGCTTTAAAAGGCTTTAAATACCTCAGACACCCTATGGTTTAAAGGAGTCAAAGCTTTCATTCTCAGCACCACCTGCACACAAACCAGGTGATGTCGAGCCCCTTTAATGCCTCTTTCAGCTGCACCTGCTCAGTGATGTTTCTCTTATGCATGATGACCCACTTCCTGATGACGAGTGTTAGTTTGTTCAGGTAGTGCGGACATTACATTAACAAAATCTTTTTTTTAACTTGTTTTTTAACAAAAAATCTTTTCATGACCTTTTTGTAATCAGCGGGTCCATGTTTTCATGAGGACTTTTCCTCCTAAGCAGACACCCTCATGAGATTGCATAATGTTGTCTATGTGACCATCCTGTTGGGATCCTTTAAACCTTCATTTAATATGCATACATGGCAAAATAAAAATATAAAAAGATACCACATTTGTATTGTTTTATTGAAATACGATCAATTTTTCACTGTCTTTAATTTGTAAATAAAAACTTGTGCAAATGTGTGCTGTGGATGGACACTGCTGTCCCAGGATAATCTCTCACAGCGTCCAGGTTAGTCGCTGCTTTGCTTGATGCTCAGTCATCAAGCATTAACACTCTGACTGTCCAGACACATCCACATGTATGATCTGTTTTTATTCCCCTCACACACACCACAAACAAAGTGTCTGCTTTGGCCGACTAAAGGAAAAGGAGCTGAATGAGAATCTGTGGCACCCAGCTGTGTGTTCCATCACTACAGGGCATGTAGCCTCTAGGAACAGACACAATATGACCCAACGTATGGTTAGAAATGTTTCAGACAAATGGTCTGGTGCTTTAGTAACTTTTGTGAAGATGATGTCATTAAAAGCTCAAAATGAAAGGGTTTCTTCTTGGTTTTGGTCTTCCCAGGAGCTAGCTTAGCTTGCAGCAAGGACATTTTTGTTGTGGGATCCCAGGGATTAAGGATGCACTGACTTTTCAATGAGTTCTGGGCATTTTCTGCTCAGACCAGGAACGGGCTCCAATCCTCCTGGTGACAGGTCAGTAGGTCCTGAGAAATCGCGGGATCTCCTGATTTAGGCGCTCCACTTGGCCGTTGGACTGGGGGGATAACAGGAGGTGGGGCTCACATTGATGCCCAGACACTCGCACATTTCCCGCCACACTCGCAAGGTAAACTGGAGTCCAATATAACCATTATCAGCCCAAATGAGATGCCTCAGGTTGGAGAAATGCAGCAGTCAGGCTTTGAAAGCACCACCACTATGATGGGCCCTCTTTGAGTTAAGCAGGAGACTGGCAGCTCGGCAGTGACTTTGCTGCTTTTACACAAATTTTCAGCAGAAGCTTAGAGGAGAATTTGTTTCCTCATCACATTGGCTGTTACTGGGTTTTCATCATTGATCTCCACTTCAGGATGAGCAACAGCTGTCCTGGACTGTCATCCACATAAATATGTGCAAAAACAATATATTTGATTGAACATAATGTTATGAAGGTATAAAGTAAATCATATATCCCAACAGAATAAAAGAAAAAGCCTGTTTAACAGGAAACTCCCCCTCACGTCTCACCTCTGTGCTTCCTCATCTCCTCCTCATCCCCCTGCCTCCACCCCGTCCTGTCAAACAGATGGCTCCATCCATGTGGCCTTTTCTCTTCCCTCCTGCTCCTTTTGCCTCCCGTCCTCCCACCATTTTGCTCCATCACCCTGTGGCAGAACTCGCTGCTCTCTTTGCTCCTGAATGACCACCGGTTCTTTTTTTCCCTCATGAACAGAATTGGATTTGTCCACCATTATCCTCTGGGTGCTGCTGTCTTTGCATTGATTTCAGTTGGTCTTTTGTTTTGTAGGTACGCATCATAATTCAAAGTCGTCTTTGGAAACCAACCAGTTTGGAAACGTTATCATTTAAATTGAAGACTGACTCTTTTTTTCAGTGTGGCAGAGAAGGGAGCTGAGGGCTGCAAAGATCTAATGGAGGCCTTTGCTGCATGTGTGAAGAATGCAGCTGAAGGAACGTCATGAGGAGTCGCCCTCCGGCCATAAATGTAAGCTGCTGCAGAACTGCTCCTTTCAGGTTGAAGCTACAGGTTTCTTTGTAACCTTTATTTTAACGATCTGCCAACTTTTTCCTGTTATTCTGCTCCTTTGCTTCTTACTTTTCAGGCTCTATTTTTAACCCTGACTTTGATTTTATTGCCTGCCAGATATCTATGGAGGAGAATTAGGAGAATAAAAGGAGAGGGCGATGAGAAATTCTGACTTTGATCTCAGAAAGACATCAGACAGCTACTAAAATTGTTGTAAATGTTATAAATGTGCTGAATAATCACACGTAGGTGTTTAAAACTAACAATCAGTAAGTAAATACGTGTAATGATGAATATCTATGACTCAATACAATACTCGATGCAAAAAGACCGAACATTAAAAAAATGGTTTAAACTAAAGAATATGACAGCTGTTAGCATGTTTTTATTTTTATTATGGTAGTGAAGCTACCAGAGTTCAGACTGGGGTCCTTTCGGGTCACAATTTGCTGACCTGGATAAAGGAGTTTAGATGGAACATGTTGTCGAGGGGGCGCCTCTACAGGAGAGTGCTCGCCCCACAACCCAAGCATGGATTCAGTTAGGATGAACCTGAATGAGAAACCCCCTCAGATAAAACCTGAGAGTTTGATTAGTAATGTCCTAATGGGATTCTAGGAGGAACAGAAGAACTTTAGAGTAGAAACGTGAGCTTTTATGGAGAGTCTTAGCCAGTAAAGACAGCATACCAAACCATCTGTCCTCCAAGGTCCGATCCCAGCTGTTTAAAACGCAACACAAGTCCTTCATTACTCAACCAAAGATGAGATCGTTTATGATTTGATCTAGAAATCTTTACAATTTCAAACCTGTTTGTTGGATGTTCTTTCCAAGTGCTTACCCTTCATGGAATGATACAAAAAATGTATTAAAAAATGTCATTTATCTGGGGTTTAAAATGACTGAAGTTATTAGCCGTAGAAATTTGGGGAGATTTGTAATTTAATAGCCCTATCTAACCCTTTGTATCATGTCTGACCCAAACTCATTGTATACAGCCTTAGGCCATGTTTTCTGTCCTGTAGTTCATCAACATTCCACTAGAGGCAGCAGAGGGGCTTTTCCTGCTCTTCTTAAAATGGCCGCTTCTTTCAAATGAAAAGTTAATTGATTTTCTAAACTTTCTGATGAGAATAACACATCTTTTGTTGTTCATTTTTTCTGAATAACTCATTGCTGGATTTAAAGAATGAAAATGTATCGATAATGAATTTGTTCTAATACAGTTACACCATGTTAAAACGTGTGGCTCAAATTTGAGACGGTGGTCATATAAGATACTTTGTTCTTGAACACTTATGTCAATTAGTTTGCCTCTTAAACTAACATTACTGAGTAAAAGCTTAAGTCATCCAATGGATCAAAATTGATTCTATCTCTAGCTATTAAAATGATGTTTTTTCTTTGTGGATTTCATTAAAGGGTTTAACAAACATTATATCTGAAAAAAGAAAATCTTTTGTCTTCCAGGTCCACTTCCAGTCCTATGTTCCCAGCATTCCCTTCAGCACAGCAGCACTGGATGCAACAACAATGACGATGAAGAAGATGATGATGATGGTAGCAGGACACATGCTGCCTTGACTGGTCTGAGTTTGGGATGTGGCTGCAGTGACCAGTGTTCCCTCCCCTGTTCGTCCGCGTTTAGGCCTCTTTTCCATCATTCCCCTCCTCCCTCTGCGGTCTGCTCGGAGTTCCAGAGAACCGACGGGCTGTGATCTAACATGTCAACTTGATACGTAAACCTATAAATGGAAATAAAAGTACAAAGAATTACTACAAAAACTCCTGGTGAATCACTCATGTGTTTTGCATCTCCATCAAAAACCCAAAACAGTCCAACTCGACACCTACATTAGAAAAAAGCAGAATTCTGCTAAGAATTCCACATAACCCTACATTTATGAAACTCCTTCTAAGCAAAGATCACCATTGCTTAGTTCATTCATTTAAATGTCCTAAATGTCTTGTATGTGTGGAGGTGAATGTCATCAGGCTTCTTGCTTTGCACTCCAGTACGTCTGTTTGTCACATTTTGATGATATGTTTCCTTCCAACGCAGAATTGGGACATCTGTTGAACATTTATGAAATTAAATTTAGATGAAAAGTTGAGGGACAGTCAGACGAATCAGTTCTTAAATGGGTCCCATCAGCACATCGCAGTCGTATCATCTAATCACATCAAAATGTGCAAACCTGCACAGGTTAGAATTTTAAGCTAGTCGACCGCTCAGCCCACATAGAACCAAACTGTTCATGGACATTTTAAACGACCAGCATGCTGCAGGTGACAGGTTGTAGTGAACACTTCAACAACACTTAGGGGTGAAGGAGGTGAGATGCAGGTGCCGGTTTTGGGGTTGTTTGATAATTGTGCGCTCCAGTCTGGCTGTTAGAAATTATGAAATTAAACAGTCAGAGTGTTTGTGAGGACATCCTAGGAGTCCTACAGGCTCTTTTGTAACCCGTGCACACCCTGTGCAGAGCCAGTATGCACACTTTACTAAGAGTGTGGTGCAAAGGTATGGAGAGAAATTAGTATCAGTCCGATTTGTGCGTGCGTGATTTTGATTCGTGCATAACTTTAGATTTGTGCGTGCATAATTCTTGATTCATGCACAAAATGTATTTTATGAGTTACAAATCAAGAATTAAGCACAAACAATTCCAAAGTTACGCACAAATCAAGGGTTATGCATGCACAAATCTAAAATTATGCACGCACAAATGGGACTGATACTAATTTCTCTCCATACAAAGGCACCGTATGACAGCATCATCCGTATGTCACAAGTGTGTATTACTTATATAATCCTTACAAATACTTCACGGTACTCTTGACACACACACATTTTACACATTCATGGTGTCCCTTAGGAGAGCCGCACAAGCCTCAAAGGAACTAGAAGACACACCTGTGCTCCCATTAAGCTCCTTTCTACAAACCTTCACGGGTCCAGACAACCTAAAAACCCATTCACTCCTACGGGTCAGTCCTCATGTGGGTGCATTTGACTTTGGTCTAACACAGATAAAGGACCGTCTGAAGACAGGCTTTAACCATTGGCTGTATGTGAGAACTGGACTGAGTGAGCCCTCCCCCCTGGTGTTCCAAACAGGAAGTACCTGCTTGTTCCAAGGAGACAAAGTCCCATGAACTTCTATAGATAAATGAACAGCTATTACTCGTTATTCTATTTGTCAGAATAACCGTTCTTGCTCTGCAACCTTTTTTTGAACGTGTTCTTCATCCAATTTTTTTCATTATATTTTGGTTTAGCAACTGACCAATCAGATGCCTCAGTGAAAGTAGGTGGTCTCACGTTGAAGCATTTGTTTGACAGATTCTCCTGAGCCTGCTTTCAATGGAAGGGGTGTGTTCTTCTCACACGCTCACTACTGGAGGTATGTAAAGCCTGAGTGCCCTCCATACAATGGAGATATTGCAGAAAAATGGCGACTGATTTGACTTCATTAGGTTGGAACTAGGAGAATACATTACAAGTATTTCTGAAGCAGTAAAAAAAGTAATTTTCCTTAACAATTGTCAGATATTTTTGTGCACCAGTTGTCATCAGGTTTGTCGATGAAGTTTCTTAGCAGGAGCTGAGTAAGTAATCTTTGTCTTATAAATCAAAGTTTTCACCTTGAGGAAAAGTGGCTAAAAGTTGTTCCTTAGCAAAGTAAAACCGGCCACAAACAGACGGGTAAAGCGTCAGCTGTCTGAAACCTCCTAATCCAGCCACAGGACTGCCGGTCAGATTAGGCTTTCCCCTTCTTTTACACGCAGCTTCGCTGCTGGAGATAAAGATTTAAAGCATGTGTGTGAGTTTATTATACACATGCAGATGCAGAAAGAATCTCCCTGTATTGTGACACCCAAAGGTCAAAGGTCACTCCAGTACACAATAAAAGTGTGTTCAATCAAAAAAGCTTTGAGACAATACTACATCTCTGTATAAATGTAATTTGATTATTATATGTTTGTTTATTCATTTTTGATCCTATCTTCATTACAAGAGTGAGTTAAAGCAGAATCCTCTCACACTCCTCATTTCTACATGACTTCTTCTTTACCTCGTCATCCTGCAGACCTGCATGGAAGTCATGTTGGACCCAACAGCTGACATAAATCCAGACCCATGTGGACTGTTTTAAAATTCAAACTGCAGAATCTGTTCCTTCCCCGGGGTAACACCATATCCTGATAATCTGCTGATAGGTGGGGCAGGTCCTACAGTCTGACTCTACACATTGAAAAGCAGTTTGTTTGTCACATGACAGAAAACAAATAGAATTTCAATCTTCACAAATGTATGTATTATGTCAGTTAAAGACTAAAAAAAAAGAAAATCTTGAAATCGAGTTTATCTTACAGTACATGAACTACAAAGAATCCCAAAAAATATTTAAAAAACAATAAAAAAAACTTTGTTACAAACTCAGTTCAGAGAATTTGTACAGAAATTTTGTTTTTGCATTTTATAAAAAAAACACACTTACAAAATATTTAGAAAAGTATTCATTCACACATCCAAATGAATACATTTAAGTATTCTGAACACATTTTTGTCCACTAGTGTGTAAAATATTAGTGCTGTAAATTGATTAAAAAAATAATCAGATTAATCACAATGTTTTACCGGTTAAATTTTATACGACAATATGAGGCTTTTGAACATAAAAAAGGCCAGAGAGAACATTTTCCTTCATTTTTACTGTTTTAATTTGATAAATGTTAACTCAGACATCCCAAAAATTTAAGATGTGTGCACAAAACACAGACACTAAGATAAGCAGAACTGCATAGACTTTAATGTCTGCAGTTTTACTCCAAGAAAACAAAGATGCTGATAAACAGCCATAAGAAACAAACGTTGTGTTTCTGCACTTTAAATGGTCTGGGTGAATACTCAAAAAAACATTTGTTGGGTGAACATGATACAATTGTGAAAAGAATTTCCACTTAAACCAAATGTGTTAATATAGATATAAACATGTGTGTTGGGAGATCTGAATGCAATTATGTTGGCGCAACATCATGTATTAATGTTGCTGTAACATGATGATTGCAGCAGTTGACCTGACCCTGCTGCTAGTGTCAGGAAATGGTGGCGAATCACCTGAAATGCAGCAAACCAGGCTTGGTGGCAGAAACTACGATATTTAAGAAGAAAAATTTAAAAACTGAGACATGACAAAATCAATCATTTATTTATTTTCTATACCCGGTTTGTCTCTCTTGTGCTTCACAGGGGTGACGGAGCCTTAAACCAGCCACTTATGTACTGGGAGAACATGCAAACTCCACACAGAAAGGTCCCCCTTTGGTGACAGAGTTTTAAGTCCCCCAGCTGGGACTTGAACCAGGGGCTGTCTTACTGTAAGGCAGGAGTGCTAACCACTGCGCCATTGTGCAGTCTATGACAAAACTCGTGGAGAACCAAAAACATGGCAGGGGAGAGCAATGAACCAAAAAAAAACAGACACTTAAATTCACTGAGGTTGATCAACTATACTTGATGAATTTAAGTGTCTTCAATTGTGAATTTAAGTCTGTTTTTTACAAGAGTAAAGTAGGCTGCTAAAAATTGATTGAATATTTATTTCTTTTGTAAGTGACCACAGTATAAATGGAATAATGCTCCACGCAAAGTGGAAGACTGTCGCTTCAGACGTGTAATAAATCCACGTTGAGAAATAATCAACAATATATTTCTTTTCATTAATAGTGGGTTAATGTTGCCGTTAATGTTAATGTTGACGGCCCTAAAAGGTTTGCACATTTATTCTGTAAAAATCAGCTTTTCAAAGGTCAGTGAATCATTGTCTGCTTCTGTGATTTCTCTGCACAAGTCCAACCCTAATTATTCCTCCTTCGTAAATGTTCCATTGTAAGTAGTCAGCAGTATGAATCAGCTGCAGACTTACTCCAGAACTCTCTGAATCCCTTTCAGGGTCACAGTGCTGCTGGAGCCTATCCCAGCTACGGTTGGCCAAAGGCAGGGTACACCCTGAACGGATCGCCAGTCTGTCACAGAGTCTCTTTTGCACGCACGCACACACAACAAGAGTTGCAGATACCAGTGAACCTATGAAACATGTTTTTAGACGGTAGGATGAAGCCTGAATGCCCAGAGAAAACCCACATGCACGAGGAGAACATGCAAACTCCACACAGAAAGCTCCCAGCTGGGATTTGAACACCATTTTCTCACCGTGAGCTGAGAGTGCTAACCATCCCCAGGCAACATATCTCTTTTAGCACTGTGATCTTCACTGGATCAGAGGGGTCAGGTCATGGGGGATGCTTCATTTCCTCTCCTGCATCACCCATATGATCACACAGGAAGGACGCTCCTCTTGTCCAAGCCTGGACCTCTCTCACTGTTCCGTCCACTAGACATTTAAGGTCCTACCGTGTCGACTTCAGTCAATGACCAGAGCTAAAGCCGGGTGGCAAAGACTGGTCCATTGTCACTGTAGAGCAGAACTGCAGCCCTTTGTAGCTCTCTCAATTCCTGTTCTTTCCTCAATACTAACAGAGTTCTGCTGATTTGTTTCACATTTCCAAAATTAAAAGCATATCGCAAAAAAACAAGAAAATGACCACACACAAACACCACAGGTGAAACACACAAGCACTGAGCTTTGGTTGGATCAGTGGAGCACGTAGACTACTAAATGTGTGCTGTGCCTTTTCTACCACCAGTCAGAGGTCACGTTCAGTCTAACAAGCAAAGCCGAGAAATGAATGTAACAATGAGAAAACAAACTAAATATATTTACACAATGTAATCACAGACATGGTGCATGTACAGTTCTTAGCACTCAGTATTTCCCTGTTTCGTACTTTCAAACACAAATGATGGCGTTTGTGTTTCTGAGAGATGGCAGGTATTTTCTCTCTGCTGATAACAAATTAGAATTTACCTGTGAGGACACAAACAATCTGCTGCTTTGACCTTTTGCAGAATACATTTCTACCAAACTGCTTTCAAATGATTCACAAAGACGTTTTATTTTGGAGCACACACCTCTTCATTTTTCACGAGAAAAAGGTCACAAGATTCTTATTGACTTTACAATTATGCCGTCAAGAATGATTTCTCCAGTACAGATGAATTCGTTGGCTGAGTTTTTATAGAAGCACTCTGTTGCCATTACAGTTTTTCTCTGTTGGTTTGGCTCATTTTTTGTAACTGAAATGACTTTCTCAAAACTAAAAGGTAAATTGGCCAAACACACAACAGAAGTGCTCATCTTACTAGAAAAAACAAATTTCTTTCCCAAAACTCATCAGAAAAGCTTCAAAGCAGATTTTTTTTGCAAGTGAAGAGTCAATGCCATCAAAACTGCATAGATCCTTCTCAGTTACTTTGACTGCTTCTCATCCACTTGGTCCTTTTCTCAAAATAACTCTTCAGCACAACGCTATGGTCACTTGCAGACTCAGATCTATCCACAAACAGTTTAGCTGTGGGTCAGATGAACAGTCAGTGCCTCAAAGAGCATCGTCCCTTTGGCAGTGTGTGACCACTGCAGCTCAGAATGCTTAGAAGTTTTCTCACTATTGAAGAGGTCAAGCTAACAGAACACATTTGTGTAAAAGTAAAAAAAACAAACAATATTACAGTCATCTCTGCCTCAGGATTTGGACATCAGCCAACAGTGACAGTAAAGTTAACTTCACTGGTCATTGTCTCCATCCTCCTGACCATCCATCCTCACTCCTCCTGCTCCTCTTCTTCTTATTCCAGCCGCCTCTCTTCTCCCTCTTTCAGCAGGAAGTTGGGTTTGCTCATTTTGTTGGTGATGTACCTCCATGTTCATACCACAGATGGTCCTGGGCCTGTGGGGGTCTTTAACCCTCACAGCAGAGGAAACAGAACTAACTGGATGATCGAGCATATGAGATGTGCAAAACTTTCCAATAAATGACATTTTCATTTTATCTGAGCGTCAATATTTGTCTTGAATCAATAAATGTTCCAAAAAAATTCCCGTATGCTGTTCATAGCATTTTCTTGACTAATTTAGAAAATTGAACTAACGATTGTGTGTATGACGGCTCCCACACTGAAATCTTACTAACGTGTTTACAGGTGAAGGACCATTAGACTGAGTAATGGCTGATCAGGTTAGATCTACAAGATCGAAGTAGTTGTAAAATGTGCTAAACATGGGTTAACTGTGCTCACTCTGTGCTATTTGTCCAAAACCCTTTGCAAATTTCACTGACAGACTGGAGACATGCATGAAGACGATTGAGATTGGATGAGAGCAATGAGAAATGACATTCTGTTGAGAACAAGGACAAGCTAGTTTGGAGATTTGTCCATGTAGTTTTGAGAATGTCATTTCAGTTTCAAGAAATGAGCCAAACCAACAGAGAAAAACTGTAAGCTATTTGGTGAATACAACCATTACATCAACAATCTATTCATTCTTCCCTTGAATGTAACTGATGGATAAATCTCGTTTTATTTACTTGAGGTTGATGACGTTTTTGTTTGTTTAGAGAACATTTTAGACCAGACTTTCTATCACAGGAAAGTGTGGGTTCTAAGCGGCGACTCACTTTTGTCCCCTTGTGGAAGCTTTTGTGAACTACGTCATCTTAAAATCTAACCCCAAAAACTCAGTGAGTTTTGTGTCATTTAAGGCTTTTTTATACAGAAAGGCATCAAATATTACACTACTGACATAAATGAAATAAATCCAAAGCTTTTTTCTATTGTTTTGTATTTTTAAACACACAAAACATTTTCATTTTTTTCTTGATAAGATTCCAAATAATTTCTGATAACCATCTGTTCAAGCTTTTGATTTGAATTCAGATTTTCTACTGTTTGTTTTAGTCAAAACAAACAAACAAAGATTTTTTTTAAAAAGACAATTGAAATTTAAAACATGTCATGAGAAAAGTGTAAGCAGTGCAGGAGAAAAACAGAATAATTATTAACATATTATTAACATATTAGTAACAATAAAAAAATAACAAAGGCACACATTACTTCACATATCACATATCACTTTTTTAAAAAATCATTCATTCATTCATTTTTTCATTCAATCATGAATGAATGAATAAAATCCTCAAATAAGAAAACATCCATAAAAATAGATAGATAGATAGATAGATAGATAGATAGATAGATAGATAGATAGATAGATAGATAGATAGATAGATAGATAGATAGATAGATAGATAGATAGATAGATAGATAGATAGATAGATAGATAGATAGATAGATAGATAAAAACGTAAAAAAAGGAAAAACATTTACATACCGTAAATAAATATAAATATTGTCATCAAAGTAATCTTTAAAGCAATGCTGCCATACAGATTTGGCCCTACAGTATTTATAGTCACAAATATGTCCAAGCTGATGTCTTTAGCCTCAAACATTTAGGACTAATTATGACAGACTAAATTCCCATCAGGACTTTGAACGTCTCCACGGTTCCTCCTTGTGGTCAGAAATGACAATTACAAACGTGACAAAACAAAACAGAGTGACAACAACACCTCCTGGTTGGAGACTGCAGGTGGATGAACATGAAAAAAGGATTTAATGGGTAGAAAAATCATTAGATGAGTATTTTTTGTAATTTCTCACAAAAAAATCAAATCTGCACCAATGGAAGGTCTTGACGCATCAGAAATAATCTGACTGTGGTTGACTTACATACTCACACAAGGCATTGTTAGATAATCTGAGCTGCACCAACCTGACTGATGAAGAGATTAAGATTAAAAGGGGATTAAGATCAGGGACTCAGCATCACTCAGATATCTCAATGTGAACCTTAATCACATGCAGTGATGGAGGCTGTAGTGGTTTTGTACATTATGACCCCTCTGAGCTGTCAGTGTCCTCATCACCTTATTGTCTTTTTCGTCACAGTGCTAAAGACCAACGTCGCATGGAAGTCGTGTCCAAAACAAAGCAAAAAACAACTTAATCATGTTAAAAACCCAAAGCAGAAATATACATATTCATTTTATACACAGGAAATGACATTGTAATGCACTTTCTTACATTTTGTTTTGAATGTCCTTTTACATTTTTCCCACAAAATTCCCTTTTTCACATGACACATAATAAAACTGTTATTTAAACACTATAATACTGGAACATCAAAAACCCACTTTGATAAATGGTTTTTTTTTTTTTTTTTTTTTTGGTGTTTTTAAAACGTTCTTGAGCAATTTTCCTGATGATGGAGTGCATACAGAAAATTAAACTTCAAATTGCATTGCTGAGTATTAATTATTCAAATCGTTGTAAATCAGGAGCAGATGAGGAAATGCAGTTTGTAAAAAATGTGATTTTATTATGTAGGATCTCCAACGGCAAGCCACAAGCTCCCTGCTTTGCTCCATTCTGATGCTCGCCATTTTTGTTTCACAGCTAATGTTAAGTTGGGGGTGTGAGGGTCTGCAAGCTAAAGCTCAGTAAACAGATGGGTAACAGGACTTGGGGACGGGCTTGCTCTGCGCCAATGACCCCACCCACAACTCAAAGGTGAATTACTGATGAACTCATACTGCTCAACAGAAACTATGTCCTAAAAAAACACAGTTGTTGTTTTTTTTGGGGGGGTTTTTTTGGGTGGTAGTGGTGTGTGTGTGTGGGGGGGGGGTGTTGGTTAAAAATGACAAAATCATGATGAAAGAGCACTGGGAATGCTTTGAAAATGAATCCAAAGATATCTGGAGTGGGACTTTAAATATTTTCAGTCTGACTCTTTCAACAAATTGAAACAAAACCCAAAATGGCTTCTTGAATTTAGTGATGCCGTTCAAAAAAGGCAATAATCGTTTTTAGAAATGATCTTTTTAGTGACTTTTAACACATTTTTCTATTGTGGCATAAATAACTAACACTTTCTTAATAATAGAAATGAATGAGAAGTGGCAAAATGAGCAAAAAAATGCAAGTGGTCTTCATACAGAGCTTTGAGGGATTCCTTCCATGATTCAATGACAGAATAAGAATTGACATAAATGAAACAGAAATGACAAGCTATATATTACAGTGGTTACAGAAAGTATTCAGACACTCTTAAATTTGTCACTCTTCGTTATATTGCAGCCATTTGCTAAAATAATTTCAGTTCATTTTTTTCCTCATTAATGTACACACAGCACCCTGTATTATAAAAAACTGAATTTTTGCAGATTTATTAAAAAAACTGAAATATCACATGGTCCTAAGTATTCAGACCCTTTTGCTATGACACTCATATATTTAACTCAGGTTCTGTCCATTTCTTCTGACCATCCTTGAGATGGTTCTACACCTTCATTTGAGTCCAGCTGTGTTTGATTCTACTGATTGGACTTGATTAGGAAAGCTGCACACCTGTCTATATAAGACCTTAAAGCTCACAGTGATGTCAGAGAAAATGAGAATCATGAGGTCAAAGGAACTGCCTGAAGAGCTCAGAGACAGAATTGTGGCAAAGCTCAGATCTGGACAAACTTACAAAGAAATATCTGCTGCACTTAAGGTTCCTAAGAGCACAGTGACCTCCATAATCCTTAAATGGAAGATGTTCAGGACGACCAGAACTCTTCCTAGAGCTGGTAGTCCGGCCAAACTGAGCTATCGGGGGAGAGGAGCCTTGATGAGAGAAGTAAAGAAGAACCCAAAGATCACAGTGGCTGAGCTCCAGAGATGCAGTCGGGAGAAAGTTGTAGAAAGTCAACCATCACTGCAGCCCTCCACCAGTCGGGGTTTTATGGCAGAGTGACCTCGATGGAAGCCTCTCCTCAGTACAAGACACGTGAAAGCCTGAATGGAGTTTACTGAAAAACACCTGAAGGACTCCAAGATGGGGAGAAATAAGATTCTCTGGTCTGATGAGACCAAGATAGAACTTTTTGGCCTTAATTCTAAGCTGTATGTGTGGAGAAATGCAAGTACAGCTCATCACCTGTCCAATACAGTCCCAACAGTGAAGCATGGTGGTGGCAGCATCATGCTGTGGGGGTGTTTTTCAGCTGCAGGATGACTAGTTGCAATGGAGGGAAAGATAAATGCGGCCAAGTACAGGGATATCCTGGACCAAAACCTTCTCCAGAGTGTTCAGGACCTCAGACTGAACCAAAGGTTCACCTTCCAGCAAGACTATGACCCTAAACACACAGCTAAAATAACCAAGGAGTGACTTCACAACAACTCTGTGACTGTTCTAGAATGGTCCAGCCAGAGCTCTGACTTAAACCCAATTGAGTATCTCTGGAGAGACCTGAAAATGGCTGTTCACCAACGTTTACCATCCAACCTGACAGAACTGGAGAGGATCTGCAAGGAGGAATGGCAGAGGATTCCCAAATCCAGGAGTGAAAAACTTGTTGCATCTTTCCCAAAAAGACTCATGGCTGTATTAGATCAAAAGGTGCTGCTACTAAATACTGAGCAAAGGGTCTGAATACTTGGAGGACCATGTGAGATTTCAGTTTTTCTTTTTGAATTAATCAGCAAAAATGTCAAAAAAATTCTGTGTTTTTTTGTGTCAATATGGGGTGCTGTGTGAACATTAATGAGGAAAAAAGAACTTAAATGATTTTAGTAAATGGCTGCAATATAACAATGAAAATTTTAAAAGGGTCTGAAAACTTTAAGTAAATCAGTGAAATAACGTGCACCCCCCCCCCCCTAAATAAATAAATAAATAAATAAAATTAATAAAATAAAATAAAAACAAATCTGTCAATAGCTCAGTATGGGATCAAACCAACGTCAGGGTGAAGCAGCGCCTTGGATAAGCAGGCGGCAGTGCAGAGTGGAGAAGGGTGGGGCCGGAGCAGCGGAACCCGGATGCTGATGCTGACCGATGGAGAGCAGGAAGCTCGGCTGAATGAGGAGGAGTGAGCAAGCGGGGATGCTGAGAGCAAAGTAGGGCATCCCGTCAGCGATCAGCCCCCCGTGAGTGTGGATTTGTGGCTATTTGGGAACGCAGTGACCGGTTTCTTATTTATTCTGTGTTTTGTTGTTTCCAGGAAGCCCCGCAGACGGAGGAGATGCTGTGATAACGTGAACCGGCCAAGAGAGAGAGGCGTAGAGGGAGGATGCTTGTTGTTCCTGGAAACAAGCGCTGAGCCCCCCACCCACCACCGCGGCTCACCGAGCAGCCCCCCGGTCCGCCGCCGCTGTCCCGGGCGCCGCGCGCTCCTCCTGCTCCGCCCGGAAGCTGTCGGCTCCTTCTCGCTTCTCCTCTGTTTCCTGATGCAGGGCCGGTGAGAAGGGAGGGGGGAGCCGGATATTGGAAAAGCCATTCTTCTGCTTGATGCTGCGGTGAAAGCAGACCTGAGACACGCGGATCCTGACCCGCGCAAGGCCCCGCGTCACGCTGGAACCGGAATGAGCGCGCTCTGCGGGACGGTGGGGGCTTTTCTGCAGGACGGGGGTCCCTGATATCGATCTGAGCCTGAAATCAGCGACGCCTCTCTGACTTGGGATATTTGAGACTATGCTTTTACGGAAATCAATCTCTGGCAAATGCAAGCTTCCTGTCCGGACCGGGAGCTGATTTTCTCCACTGCTCCTCTTTAGCTGCAGCTGAATCAACTGGCTTCAAACTACTGTTATTTATAGAAGGGAGGGAGGGGGGCAAATTCACTTTTGGGAAGCCGCCCCTTGTCCACCCCCCTGCGAGTTCTGCGCTCTGCGTAAAAACACCCAAATCCAATGGATAAAGGCATGAAAGGACAGAGAAAATAAGCACAGGAGTAGAAACGACTTAGCGTGGAGGGGAGGGGGGCTGACCGCATGACAAGTGTATGGGAGTAGCCTGCAGGGCCCGGCTTCACATCACGACAAGTCCTCCGCAGCCGCCGGGAATGCGCGGCGGCACGTTTTTACGCGCGGAGCTGCAGTCTTGATTTGCCTCATTTCAGAGGATCTGTCGTCTGTCGGGAAGAATGAGCAGCAAAGAAGTCACGACGGGCCAGTCCAGCCAGTACGTGGGGCCCTACCGGCTGGAGAAGACACTCGGGAAGGGGCAGACAGGTAGGAGCCCTCCCTGCTTGGTTTCAGAGCGCGACCGCCTGGCGGATTTCACACCCCTACACCCCAAAGCAAAAATCCCTCAGTTTAATATCCAGATTCCATGCTGTAATCCCTTTTCATTGTCTAAATCCTCCTGGTTTTAATCCCCACAGTCTTCTCACAGGGTCTCTAAGGAGATTCAAGGTTCAGTTTTGTATTTGGAGAGGAAGGAGGCCTCCCTGCTGCCTCCTAAAACGGAGCAGACTGTGTGACACTGTCAGTAAAGCTCCCTCAATTATTCATGACTGCTTTCTTCCGGTTTCCACCATGATTTATGATCATCAAAGGCTCGCCTCCCTCAGTCTGACTGTCTGTGTGCCTCCCAGGGCTGGTGAAGTTGGGTGTCCACTGCATCACGGGGCAGAAAGTGGCCATAAAGATCGTGAACAGGGAGAAGCTCTCCGAATCAGTTCTCACTAAGGTATGGCCCTCCTATCTGTCCATCTCCTGTGCCTGTTAGCCAGTAAGCATCTCATTATGAAGCTCAATGCATACAAGCCTCCACTCTGCAGAAACTGCCACAGGAAAGAAGCCTTTATTTTTGCCAAGAAAAGCCCGGCAGTGTGTTGGAAGTGGAGTGTGTGGGCACTGTGAATGCACTCAGAAGAATAGGAATGATTTCAGGCTGTTAATTAAGCCCTTTGATGTGAACTGAAACACAATCAACTGAAGGCAAACTTCTCTCACCCTTTTTTATTTGCAATGCTGCTGCAGAATTGGTCATGTGGTGCTTGAACTGCATTCTGGGTTTGCTGCTGCTGCTGCTGCTGCTGCTGTTGCGGCGGCGGCTGCTGCTGCTGCTGCTGCTGTGACACAACAAAATCTCCACCATATTTGTCTTTTGTGCGCCTCTTTTAGCCTTCACAAAATACTTTATCAAACCATTTACAGTGTGCTTCTGCCCAAAACAGCCTATTTAAAGAAGAGTACAAATGCAACATCAAAAAATCAATGTCCCCTCTCATCACCACCAATGTGGGGAGCAAATCAATGCTGTGCCGAGCTGCAGTAGAAGACGCTTTTAGGTCATGTTATGAACCGCACAGAGAGCTGAAATGAGACACGGGAGGGTTTAAAAAGTCCAACTTTGAGCACAAAGCTGGGAGCTGCACGTTTGCAGGATCTAAGCTTTAAGCGTTTGCACTTTTTGTTGAAGTCAGCAGTTAAAGCTGAAACGGGAATCTGTAGTTTTATTCTCCTCAAACTTTATCATGTCTGGTCAGACAGAAGCAAGCTGAGAGCATTGATCACGCAGACAGAGGAAGAGGTCCGGACGCCGGAACCAGATTCCGGGAAGCTAACGATCGCATCCCGGTAAAGAGGAAAGATGCAGGGATGGCGGGCTGCTTTCTGGACCGGGCTGGATCCTCCTCTGGATCTGAAGAAGAACCTGGTTTGAGTTTTCTCACTGCTGCGGAGAGAAACTTAGTGGAATTGACAATTACTTTGCTGTTGGTGAATTTCCACAGAATTTCAGAACAAATCGAGTGGATTTGTCACCTCCCAATAAACGTTTTCGTTTGTTCGTCCTTGATCTGGGTTGGATGTTGCAGATGAACTACAGCGTTAGCAGAGCCTCTCCTGAAGTTAACCACATGTGGCACAGCGAGCCCCCGTGTCATTGGTCTGCCACTGGGCATTTGCTTAACCTGAGTTAATGTAGGGGGGGGGCGCTGTGAAGCTACAAACTCTCAGGTCACATCTGACGTCTTTGTGATAAAAGCTTAAAGTCATCTCGGTCTTTAGATTCTTGATTGAATAACAAATAATAGTCTGTGAGAGACATTCTCAACATTTGACCTCACTCCTCTGCTTCTTCCTTCTCCTTCCATGCGGAGCGTCTTCTCCCTTCTGACATTTTCTTCTCCATGTTTCATAACCTTTTCTCTGCTCCTAACCTTTCTCTGCGTCCTCCTTCTGTCTGTGCAGGTGGAGAGAGAAATAGCTATTCTTAAACTAATAGAGCACCCTCATGTTCTGAAGCTGCACGATGTCTATGAAAATAACAAATACCTGTAAGTATGTTGGAATCATTCAAATCCACATCGATGACAGAATTAACAATCCACTTTCTCTGCATTAAAGCTGAAACTAAAAACTTTTCGGCTTCCTGCTTATCTTACTCCACCCCGACCCCCTGCCTTTCAGGTACCTGGTTTTGGAGCACGTGTCCGGTGGAGAACTTTTCGATTATCTGGTAAAGAAAGGCCGGCTGACCCCCAAAGAGGCCAGGAAGTTCTTCAGACAAATTATCTCCGCCCTGGACTTCTGCCACAGTCACTCCATTTGGTCAGTGAACCTTCTGCTTGCCCACAAGCTCGTCCTTCAAATAAATCTTTGTTTTTTTGGAGAACAAAGTCTTTTGGTGATAGATGCAGGTAAACTCACATAAAAAAGTGAAAGGAAGTCATGAATCAGCAGTCACATGAATATTGCTGCATCATGTCTAGACGTTGGCCCTCTGCTGCTGAAAAGCCCTGCTGTTCCTCCTCTTTGCTATCAAGAACATCGTCTCAGTTCCTCATCATTACAATGTCAACAAGTGTCAGAATTACTGCCTGAAACTCCTGAAACAACCGAGCGCCCAGTGCAAACAAACGCTGTAAAATGTGTGCTTTTGCAGCCAAAATCTGTTGAAGGAACGCACAGGGTCTGAGCGCAGCTCCAGGCCGCCGCTCCACGCCACTGTGGCGGCAGTCCCTCCAGAAACTCAGTGTGAGCGTTTACATGCCTTTGTGGACATCTTTGTGTTCAGCCACAGAGACCTGAAGCCAGAGAATCTCCTCCTGGATGAGAAGAACAACATAAGGATAGCAGATTTTGGCATGGCGTCGCTCCAAGTCGGGGACAGTCTTCTGGAAACCAGCTGCGGGTGCGTAACCTTACCTTCTTATGAAGTGTGGAGCCGTTTACAGACTGAACGTCCACCTATCTTCTCCCACAGATCTCCTCATTATGCCTGCCCAGAGGTCATAAGGGTACGTTTCTTCTCTCTGCACAAATGTGATTGTATAAGTGTGTCCGCAGTGTGTCTAATCTTGGCCCTTTTGTTTCTTCAGGGGGAGAAGTACGATGGACGCAGAGCCGATGTTTGGAGCTGTGGAGTCATCCTCTTCGCACTGCTTGTGGTAAAAAGCTATTTTCCCCTCCAAACGTTTTCTTCCTTTTCATTTTATTTTTATTTTTAAAGGAGGGTAAATTCTGCTGAAATGTACCTACACATATGTATACATATAGTTGATGGAATAGATTAGTAACGGGAAGCAAAGTGATGATTTTGCAGTAAAATCTAAAAAGTCGTCACAAAAAGTAAAAAGAAGCTAAAGGGGTTTAAATGAGAAAAGGTGAGAATCAATCATGCATTGAAATTACTTCCAAATGTATTCTTAATTAATAGTTAACAGAATATCAGATTAAAATACTTTTTATCCTCAATTACGTAGATTAACAGAAACAGTTTTCTGAGTTGTGTTTTTTTTTTGCGCAATTTTAAAAGAAAAGATAAAATATTTGCCTTTTGTGCAAAACGTTCAAAAGTAAATGCATTTCTCAGCTTTATGTTGGGGATAGGATGAAAACTACACATTATTTTACCCTATTCTCATTCATTATTTGGAAGAGTGTTTGTGTGGACTATTTTCTGTATAAGAGCGATCCCTTCTTGGCGTGCCAAACAGGAAGCGCCTGCTGACTCCAAGACGCTAAAGTCCCATAAACTTAGAGAAATAAACTGTTATTACTCTGTAAAGTGTTTGACAGAACAACCATTCTTGCTCTGATTTGACATGTTTTTGATTATCCTAATTTTTTTTCACAATGTCTTTCTGTAGTGCAAGTCATTCAAATGATAAACTAACCAATCAGATGCCTCAGTAAAAGTAGGTGGGCTAGCAGTCCAACATTCGAAGCGTTTCACAGATTTTATGTAGCCTGCTTTCAAGTCGTATGATTGTGGTCTGTCAACAAGATCACCTCCAAATGGCAAGAGTGGTTGCCATAGAAACGTTGACTCAGAACAATTCTGACCAATCACTGCTTCCTGGCTCAAACATGGTGGTGTCAGTATTGCAAAGAAAATGGCAACTGAAGCCAGAGTTAAAGGATTGTTAATGGGTGATGTCATACTCACTCTGTCCAGTTCTCATATGCAGTCAATAGTGTGAACCTTATAAAGAAGGTGAAAGGATCAGTGCTGGCAGCTCCTCTTCACTGAACATAAATGTGGATCAAATGTGAACTTAACATAAAGCCTCCTTTTTTGAAGTATCAAGTTCTAAAAATAAGCGATGAATTGTTTCTGGGTCAATACAAAACAACGAGCAAAAAAGAAGTTTCAGGTCAAAGAAGAGAGACTCAGATACAGTCTCTTAAGGTGCTTACACACAATGGTTTAGACGCGAATTAGGTTCTGCGGCACGAATTGAGCGATGCAGTGAAGGCAAGCTAGGGTAAAAAATCTAAACTCTTGGGAGGTCGCCACGTCTGAGTCAACCAATCAGGGACTCAACTTTGGGCGCCTCAGAGAGAGACGGAAACACAGCGGAAGCGGCCGTCATCCAGACACAGCGGGGCTGAAGCTCACTTTACCAAGAGAACCTTTAAATCGGAGGTGATCACACTTTTTTGGGATTTGAGCTGCTTAAAACTCATAAAATAATGTGAAGTTTTCATTTTTAAGATTCAAACATCCAACCAACATGCTGTTACAACAGAAACACATGATTCCTATTTAAAAACCATGAAAAATCCAAGAATGAACAAATCTTTTCGTGACAACCCGAGCGAGCCCTTCACTCAGCATTCTGTGGGTATCTGTCTTTATAAAGTGACAAACCCTCATAAGGAGTAGCTGCTCCCGTGGCGAATGTGGTCAGTCTCCAAGAGATTTAAATCTTGTTTTCAAAAGAACCCCGGGTTCAAATCCTGTATTCAGCTTTTTTAATTCATTTTTTTAATTCATTGAATTTTTTTATCCTTTTTTTCGCTAAATGACACAACACTATAAATATTATTTTAAAATATCAGGATAATTCTTTGGATTTTAAATGTCATTGCAATGTATTTTGTATAGCCATGAATTGTTTTAGTAATAAATAGTTAACACAAATACATGTAATCTATGAAACCTTGAGTTTAAAATTTATTGTTGGTTTTAAACATGTTCATAAAAATATATTTTTTAAAAAAACACTGAAATGGTTTGACCAATCACATCAGAGGAAATCTAAGGTAGAAACTAAAAGGACGCCAGTCATAGTCATAAAAAGTGAAACATTATGTTTCGCTAAATGTCTACCATCTCTCGCCAGGGTGCTTTGCCCTTTGATCACGACAACCTGCGGCAGCTTCTGGAGAAGGTGAAGAGCGGCGTTTTCCACATGCCTCATTTCATCCCTCCTGACTGCCAGGCTCTGCTCAAAGGAATGATACAGGTCGACCCCGACAAGAGACTCTCGGTGAGAACGTGCACGGCGTTCAGAAAAGTTCTGGGTTTTGTTACCATTAAGCAATAGACCTATGTGTTCCTGAAGTGTTGTGGTGGTTGTGTTGTGTATTTTGTTGATTCTCATGATTATTTTTAACAAAAGATTCCAAAAGACAGAAAACACAGCTTGGAGTTAAAATGGTTGTGAAGATTTTCATTTTTTTGATTTTGTTTCTTGGTTGAATCCAAGTTTCAACAAAACAAAAAAAAATCCAATATATTTTCCGACTTTAGTACACTAGTCAGTCATAGTTACCAAATATAATCTGGACAGCCTCTGTTTTTACTGTGAACAACAAAAGCATACCGTTTTTAATGGAGATAAATGTAATAAGTTTCTCCTTACTTTAAGTCCCACTCCGATCATCTTTTAATCTTTTTTCAAAGCGTTCCCAGTGGTCTTTTAATTATGATTATGCCGTTTTTAGCCAAAATGGAAAAACTTGTGCTGCTTTCTAGGACCGTTTCTGCAGAGTTGCAGGAGTTCATCAGAGTTTCACCTCTGAGTTGGAGGTGGGACCGTTGGCGTAGAGCAACCCCGCCCCCGCTTCTCGTCACCCATAACTTAGAGCTCTGCTGACATGCGCTCAAACAAACAATAATAAATAAATAATTATATTGAAGCTATCCAGTCGTACAGTTCTGACCCAGAGTTCAGCTCAGACGAGGAAAACAAAGACGTTCATGGATCAATGTGTCTGCAAGTGAATGCATCAGGATGGAGCGGAGCAGGAAGCTTGTGGCCCACTTAGTGTACTTTCTACGCCACAAATACAATCTTTTTCAAACGACATTTTTGCATCTTCGCCAGATTGACAAGAATTCGAATAAAGACAAACTCAAAATCGATATTAAGCTTTCTTTTCCTTAAATATGTTCTCCTTCATAACAAAAAGGACATGTAAATAACACCAAAAACACAATTTTCCACTTGCTTATTTCTGCCAGTTCTCACAAACATTTTGTTCTAAATATAATATTTCCTGGTGAAACACAGATCATCTGGTGCTCAGTCATTTTTGCCAAACTACCGCAAATTACATTTGGAACTTTACAACATACTTCAGGTTTTACCTTCAGATTAAAGATTACATAAATAAATAAAGGACCGTTCATGATGGAGGAAGAGAGATTTGGAGCAAATATTTTAGGTCTCTCCTGGACAAGCTGCTATGACAGTCCATTAACATGTGGGATGAAGAGGCAGAGAGGGGCAGCGTTGAAGAGCTTGTAAAAAACAGTCACAGGGGACGAAAGCTCAAATTTAATCAAAGCTGTAAGTTCGTTTGATGAGCTGTTGATTAATGGAGCCTGAAAGCAGGTCAGACTGTCTCTCTGCCTGTCTCTGCCTGCTACTTTCCTGCACAGATCTGCAAAAATAGAGACAGATTTCACACAGTTGTGTCTATATGCAGCTCTGGCATTAACCCACTTCTCCTCCACAGCAAATAATGACAATGGAAGCTTTTCTACTGTTTTATCAGCAAATGAACACAGATGAAGCCTCCACTTCACGCAGCTGCTTTCCCTTTCCCCTCAAGCAGACGCAGCTCATGTAGCAAGCCCAGTTTCACATACTTGCAGAAGTGCTGCTGCTCCATTATTCCAACCCCAGGAGACACGCTGATGCTAGTTTTAATGCAGGGTGGGTAATGCAAGAGGATGCAGGAAGAGACGAAGGGCAGCTGCAGGAAAACTTTCCTGGAGGTCATGAAAACAGGAGCTTACCAAGAGCAGCAACTGTAAAAAAACTGCTCATCTAAAAGGCTTCCAACTGAATTTTAGGGAACTTGTTTTGATTACAACTGTTGTTTTTAGATTAAATGACACGCCTTCACTTTTAATGGTTAGAAATGTCATTTAGGATCATCTCTGAGAGTCATTATCAATAAAAACTAGATTTGGCATTGCAAAGAAGTTTGGAAGTTTTTTTTCTTCTAGTATAGAAATACATTGTAGGGTAATATGAGACTGAGGTGCAGCGCTGCAGTGATGTGATCGTGTCCGATGTCTGTGTTACAGCTGGAGGCAATACAAAAGCACGCCTGGTACCTGTAAGTACATTTACCCTTTTCTATCTGTGTTAAAAGCCCCTTTTTATGACGCATGTGGATGTTTGTTTAGGATGCAAAATCCATCAGTTACCATGAGAAAGTCCATGTTTGTGCATATTGTTTGAAATGACCGTGAAAAGATAAAGAAAATCTGAAAAGTTTCTCACAATGATGTACTTGGGCTTTGGTGCAGCGTAGTCCTCAAAAGATGTGCTATGTTGTAAAACAACCTCAGGTGGGTGAACACTGTGATCTATTTTCTGCTGTTTCCCTCAGCCTGCTTACACAGACATGACAGAACAAAGATGAGGAAGAACAAAAAGTTACCCCTGCCTGAAAACATTCATTTAGCAAGAGAAAAACTTTTTTTTACTTTTTCACCTTCATTTTTACAACTTTTTTTTATTTATAAGATGTGATTTGATCTAAAATACGACTTTTTTCTAATTGTTAAAACATTTTGAGAACATTTTCTCTGAAGTTGTTCTGAGTTCATTATTGGGAGTGAATTTCAGAGTATTTCTAGATGGGGGGGGGGGGGGGGGGGGGATACGTCCCTACAACATTTTATTGATGTACTTTTATACAAAGGTTATTGTTAAGAAAAATAGAAATAAGAAAAAAAACATGATCAAAGGATCTACTGACGATCTGATGATGAACATGACTGAAAAACACATTAATAAAGTCTCTAGAATTGTCCGTCTCTTATGGCTCCTTGGAGCCAGAGGGTTCTTCCTTCTCTTGTTGGAACACCAGAGGGAGGGGTCACTCAGTCCAGTTCTCACACACCGTCAATAGTCTCAAATGATGGATTTCTAAATCCATAATCCAGTCTTTGCCTTTTTCCCTTTGCGACACCTTTGTTTTCAGTAAAATCAAACTTTCTCCTGTCAGGGGGGGTCGTAACGAGCCGTGCCCTGAGCAGCCTCCCCCTCGCCGGATGTGCGTGAAGAGGATCTTGTCCTTAACAGAACTGGACCCAGATGTCCTGGAGAGCATGTACTCACTGGGGTGCTTCAGGGACCGGGTCAAACTCACACAGGACCTCACCAGTGCGGAGTGAGTGAGCTTCCAGTGCAAACACTCACTCCAATGAAAGTTGTGTTATATAAAATACGAAAATTTAGCTCAAAATTCTGCGTTTCTTTGTTCCAATTGGTGGGAATCAGAAGTAGACAAAAATGCAGCTTGAAAAGGAGCCTTTGTGACGTAGGAAACACAATGAGCAAGCTCCCTGCTCTGAGCTTTCAGCAACGAATGAACTTTAACGTCACTGGTCCTTTATGATTTTCGCTGATTCAACAAAAAATACTGATGACTAATTTTAACAGCGTTCACTTGAATAACAATTAATAACCACAAAAATACCACATGGCTTTCTTAAGCGAATGTGTGTCATACATTCAATCAGGAAAGAAGTCTCATGAATAAATGATTAGCACTCAGACAAATAAGAGACAACAGCTCTCAAAAACCAAATGCAGTCTGTTGATTCTGACTAAAGTGACACGTCACCTTAAGCTCAAAGGTAAAATGTTCCACCTTATGACTCTATTAGGGAGAGATCTTAAGCATGCATGTAAATGCATAATTTGGCCGATGATGGCCAGCATGGTTGGTATGAACATGTATAAATCCAGAGCCAAGACGCTCATGGTGGTTAGAGGCCTGACCATGACAAGGTTAGAACACAGAGAGAGAGAGAAATTTAAAGGCAAAGATGTCATTGTGATTGACTGAGAAGAAGGCGAGCTATTTAGCTATTGGTGGCCTAAGTGATGATGGTGTGTAGAATGAAGTAGCGACCCACAGCGCCTTATTGAAATTGCAGCTAAGCTTCACTATGCCAGGCCTGCAGAGCTGACCTGATGGAGAACCTTTACCGTTCTGTGTGAAGCATCAAGTCCAGAAGAGTCCGGTCCAGCGGGTCTTTTAGTTTGGAGTCGCACGTTTAAGGAGGGTTTAGAAGCTGCTGCAGAACTGAACAAATGGCTTCTTTTGCTGTCCGGTTCAGTGACAAAAGCCTTTGAGGCTTTAAGAGTTTAAAATTCTGTTGTTCTCCTATAATGTTTATAAGGCTCAGCAGCAGTAACTGTGTGGAATATTTCAGTTCTATGACTCTCAGTGCAGTTTGACAGATTGCTTACCTCAGACTGGGATTTTTCTCCTTTTTCTCCGTTTTTCTCTTCACTTTTTGATGTCTCTTATCTTTCAGAACTTTTTATTCCTGTTTTGTGTCTGACTGTTTCCAGAGAAAACCAAGAAAAAATGATATACTACCTCCTGTTGGACAGGAAGGAACGATACCCCAGCTGTGAAGACGAGGACCTACCGGCCAGAAATGACATTGGTAAATGAAAAATAATGATTGGTTTAAATTTCACAGAAACATAGAACATGATTCTACATGCATTCATGTTTTTGGTCGTTGTTTTCTCTAAAGACCCCCCTCGGAAACGAGTGGACTCGCCCATGCTCACACGCCACAGTCGCTGCCGTCCAGAGCGGAAAAGTTTAGAAGTCCTCAGTGTCACTGATCAGGGGTCTCCCACCCCACCTCGCAGGGCCCTGGACACCAACGCACACAGTCAAAGGCACAAACTTACTTCACTGTTTCAACTGCTGACTGTATATGAAAACTGGATTGAGTGACTCAGTCCCCCCTCGCGTTCCAAACAGGAAGTACCTGCTGGCTCCAAGAAGCCAAAACCCCATAGACTTCTATAGCTAGAGAAATAACTTTACTCAGTCATTCTATTGGTCAGAATGACTAATCTTGTTGTTCGTGATATTTTTTCTCTATTGCAAGATATTCAAACTATAACCTGACCAATCAGATGCCTCAATAAAAGTAGGTGGTACCCACTGACTCCCTCGGTTAAATGTTCAAAATGGTCATTGACAGATTCTGTTTAGCACAGCTTCCAGTGGACGGGGTGTGGCCTTCCCTTAACCTCACATCTGATTGGCGAGAGTGGTTGCCATAGAAATGTTGATTCAGACCAACATGGACCAGTCATTGCTATCTGATGATTTCTGGTACCAATATGGCGATGTCGGTATCAGGACAAAAAAGTTGACTGAGTTGGCTGGAACCAGAAGTCAGTCATTTTCTATGGGTCCAGATGTCCAGTTCTCATATCCAGACAATTGTTTCAACACACCAACAAGCTTTATTTTCTGACAGGCATCAATGTCTTCTTAAAAGTCAAAGGAATCACAAATATTTTCCTCTGTCCTCTGAAGGTCTCGCTCAGTCAGTGGAGCGTCCACAGGTCTGTCGTCCAGTCCCCTCAGCAGTCCCAGAGTAAGGAACGCAGCTCTGTTTCATCCTTTCATCAACTTTTGTTTGATTTCTGTTCCCCACGGAACACCCTCTAACTAGATCTCAAAACCTGAACGTTCATACCAACACGAGTTCAAACAAATCAACTAATGAGACAATATTGTGAGGATGAAGAAGACTTTTTAAGCAAACACAGCTTTTGGAAGTGAGGCTTAAGAAAAATCCTCTGAAAGACTCAAAGTAAGTTAAGCAAAAATGTCCATTTTTACCACAAAACAAACAGAGACAGACGTGTTTAGCTGAAAAATGTCTCCCGACTTTGTTCTCTACACTGGTCATTGCAGTTGCAACCTGGTCCTAATGCAAAAAATCTGAGCTTTTCCTCCTTTAAAAAAAATAGAAAATCATGTCAGTTTTTAAAAAGATGATTTTAGAAGTGCTACGACATTTCCTTGTTTTTTTTTTTTTTTGTTTGGAGGAGTTTTTATTATATACAAATCTCAAACAAATCTCAGTCTCAAACCAACGGAGCCCAGTTGGTCAATAAACGTAAAATCGAAATGATTCAAAGATTCCTTGATGAGCTACAGATCTGACCTTTGTAATTGTTATTAAGCAGGAAGGACTCCAGCAATAAAACCTAAACGTCACTGACACCATCTCTTCATTTTTTATTTATGCATTTCTGTTAATGATTGATGTCATGAAGGTGGAAAAACCCATTTTATGCATAAAAAACAAGATGAACAACATCATCAACCCAAAACACCGCTTTTAAAAAGTGGACTTTTTTATATTACTTATTATTAAAACAAATGTGTTCTGTTTTAAAGTTTTTGTCATTCTTTGGTTTGTCAGTTTTAACCTTGGTTTAAGTGAAAGAGTTCCTGCAGATACTGGATTACAGGTTTTTAGGAATGTAAAGGATACAGATACGTATAAAAATATCAATCTAGTACTTTGAGTCAGAGCAGTATTGGTTGAAAACGAATGAAACGTACAAAATTATGTTTGTTAAAGAAAAAGTACAAAATAAATCAGGAAGGAAATAATTGATTTCTGTCAAACTTTGTCATTTTCTTTTCCTGTTGTTTCTATTGTCTTTGCTTTTTTAAAGTAAATGTAAAATAAACAAAAAGATGTATGGCTTCTACTATGTAGAAGCAAACGCTCACTATACATAGTGTTTACAACACAACAAAACATAAACATACGATACTAAACATACAATAAACCTTTTTTCAAACACTTCAAGAAGATCCCTGAATAAATTAACACAAAAAACAGAACTCTAAAAGGAAATCAGGTTTTTATATCTGAAGCTGTTACATCAAAGACCTTTATTTTGCCAGTTTGGAAAAAAAAATCTCTGTTATAGGGATTGTTATTTATGATTTTAAATTCAGTATCACCACAAGTTAGGTGAGTCTTTTCTGCATCGATTTGTGGATCATAGATCGAGGTCCATATCCAGTCGTGGGAAGGAAAGATAGATAATGCGGTTATCAAAGACAATTTTTCTGTCGTGCTCATAAGCTCGTCATGCTTCTCCATCCTGCATTACGTCCTCATGTAGACATCTGTGTCTGAATGTCTGACATGAGCAAAAGCAGCTGGAAGACGTCCAACTAGAGTTTGTTCAATCACCATAAATCACATTTCATGACCATTGCTTCTGTCTCATCTCTCCACATCCCTTTCCCTCCCTCTCTCCTTCCATCTTTTTCTGTCCATCTGTCAGAGTCCGGTCTTCACTTTCAGCCAATCAGAAGTCACCTCCTCCTCCGCTCCCTCCTCCAAAGACCCCAAACCAGGAAGTGCCACCACCACCACACGAGGCGCCCGTCCAACTCCCGACCCAAAAACCCAGACGTTGCCTTCAAAGGGTCCTGCTGAACGACCCCAACTCCACTCCATGAAGTCCCTCCCCCTCCAAAACCCCCGCTCTCCTTCCCCCTCTCCCTCTCCCATCCTCTCCCCCATCCCACGCTTCTTCAACTTCCCGTCTCCGTCTCTCTTCAAGTCCAAGAACTCATCCTCTAACTCGTCTGCCGCCCCTGTGTCGCAGGTCACACCGCAGGGCTCGCCGTTGCCCACCCCGCTGGGCACCCCTGTGCACCAAATCCAACACCCATCTTCCACCACCCCTCCCTCCTCTTCCTCCTCTTCTTCCAGAGTGGATGGAGGAAGTGGGGCCTCTCTGACACCAACTCCACCCCCCAGTCCCGGTGGGAGCGGCAGTTTGGCAGCCTCAGGCTCCGCCCACTGGAGGTCGCGACTCAACTCTTTCAAAAACAATCTGCTGGGGTCCCCACGCTTTCACCGCCGCAAACTGCAAGGTGAGTGCAATTCAAACAGTCCACCATCCCATCATTGATGAAGGCAGGTTGAGTTCCAGCAGTTATTTTGTCGAAGTTTCTGGATCCAGACTAGAGAAGTATCAGAAGGAGCTTTAGTTTGCAGATGACACCTGAATGCTGAGCACTGACCGCTGTCAGCAGGGCTTGAGGCTCATCATGGAAACTCACCGTCCTCTTTGCTCTCTGGTTTTGTTTGTCAGTCCCCACGTCCGAGGACATGTCCAGCTTGACCCCAGAGTCCAGTCCAGAGTGAGTACCTGAAGTTTCTTGTTGTGTTCATGCTGGTTACTATTTTTTTTCTTCAGTCAAGAGTTTTTAAGGTCTGATCCTTTCAACATCTCCATCCCCTAAAGTTATCTTAAAAATACACTTGTTGTCTAATTTTGGTGGTTTACCCCTTTGTTTCATTCATGGTCAAGCTTAGTTCCTTCTTGAGTGTTTCTTTCATTCTCATGTCTACCCAACAGCGGTCCTGGACGTGCTTTAACTTGAAAATTCAGATAAGAATGAAAAGGATTGATAAACATACAATTAAAAACACGTCCAGATCATTTGTGCAGAACTTACAAACCTGTGTTAAGGACATACGTTACGGTAGAGTTCATGTCAGCCACAGTGTTGTTAAAAAATGTGTCTTGACTAGAAAAACTGACAGCAACTTAGCATGTGACAAGTAGACCTATATCATATCAAAAAACACTGTCTTGATGACCTCAACATCTCTGGAAAAAAATACATACACTCTACTTATATACTACAACTCACACTTTCTGTTTGTTTTTGCCATCATATGCTCTTTGCATTACCACAGCTTGCTATTCATAGTAAACATGAAGTTTATTTTAGGAAGTATACTTGAGTTTAAGTATAGTGAGTGCACCAGACAATGTGTGTATAGTAAATATACCAGCTGAATACTTCTTCAGACTAAATTGGAACACTTTTAGTTTACAATAGTATATAAAAAGTAAACTTAAGAGTATTTTGACTTTTAGTATAGACAAAGTATACTTGTAGTACACTTAAATAGACTCTTACTTGACCGGAGACATGTGGTTTGCAGTCTCTGGGTGGGTGGAGGGCACCTTCCCCAGGTGGAGGGGTTTAAGTATCTTGGGGTCTTATTCACGAGTGAGAGAAGATCAGAGCGTGAGATCAACAGAGGGATTGGTGCGGCGTTCACCATCATGTGGTCACTGCATCGGTCTGTTGAGGTGAAGAGAGAGCTAAGCCAAAAAACAAAGCTCTCAATTTACTGTAGATCTACACTCCAATACTCATCTATGGTCATGAGCTCTGGGTCATGACTGAAAGAACGAGGTCCCAGATATAAGCAGCTGAAATCAGCTTCCTCTGTAGGGTGGCTGGGCGCTCACTTAGAGATAGGGTGAGACGCTCAGTCACCCAGAAGGAGCTCGGAGTAGAGCTGCTGCTCCTCCACATCCAGAGGAGCCAGTTGAGGTGGTTAAGGCATGTGGTTTGGATGTCTCCTGGACTCCTCCCTGGAGAGGTGTTCCGGGCATGTCCCATTGGGCGGAGGCCCCGAGGAAGACCCAGGACACGCTGGAGAGACTACGTCTCTCAGCTGGTCTGGGAACGACTCAGGGTCCCTTCAGAGGAGCTGGAGGAAGTGGACGGAGAGAGGGAAGTCTGGGCATCTTTGCTTAGACTGCTGCCCCGCAGCAGATCAAATTCTAACACAGAGCTTGTTGTAATTCTGACCTTTACTCAACGGAAGTTTTCTGTCTTACCTGCAGACTGGCTAAGAGGTCCTGGTTTGGTAACTTCATTAGCCTGGAGAAAGACGAGCAGATCTTCGTTTTGATCAGAGACAAGCCTCTCAGCTCCATCAAGGCAGACATCGTTCACGCCTTCCTGTCTGTACGTGCAGTCAGCTCTTACGGTACCGCTCAGTCAAGCCGTGGGTCCAGACCCTGACCTGACTCCTCTGCCGTCCCCACAGATCCCCTCCCTCAGCCACAGTGTGCTGTCTCAGAACAGTTTCCGGGCAGAGTACAAGTCATCCGGCGGCCCGTCTGTCTTCCAGAAGCCTGTCAAGTTCCAAGTACGACTATTCTTTTATTCATGCAAGTCAAGCTTCTCTGCACTGCAAACATCCACCAAAAAGGCACCAAAGAGAGCAGCAGAGCATTTCTATACTTAAGTAGATGCTGTTGTTTTGACTGTTCAGTTGGAGCTCAGCTTTTTAAAACAATCTCAAAGTGGAAATGTAATAAAGTAAAAGCAATTTAACTAAAGTTTGCCATAAAGCCACACTTTAAATGATCTTTATTTCCACCTTTGGATTTTTGTCTAACTGTTTGTGTTAATGAAAACGAAGATTAGCTTAGAAATAAAGGATATTATCATTGCACTGACCAGTGCTGCTTGTGCTTTTTCATCATGCACTCCAACCACTAGGTGGTGGTAGAGCTTTTCTACATGCAGGAAGTTTAAATTATTTAACACTGCTATCTGGGGTGCGTCCAAACTTCACTGGGCCTTTAATAACTGTATTTCTGAATCATGCATTTTCACACAAAAATCTAACCAGTTTTATCTCCACTATTATTACTATGAAAATCCACAGTTTATCAGACAGACTGCACTGTATTCACAGATGTTTACTTCCAATCCTAAAATAAAGTAATACAAGTTGTGTTTGCAAAAGAACTTTGTGCAGAAGGGGATTATTGTGTCCTATAAGAAAAAGCCTGGATGTTTTAAAGATGGCATCCATGACTGTTTCCTTCTTCTTGACCTACAGGTGGATATCGGTTTCTCTGAGGGGGAGAGAGAACGAGAGCGAGAACGAACAGAGAGAGAGGGCAGAAGAGAAATGGGCCTTTACAGCGTCACCTTCACGCTCCTGACAGGTACGACTCGGACAGAAACGCATCTCCAGCACAAAATCACAAAGACCTGTGTGGGTTTCTTCTGATCAGACCTCTGTGATGAACTCCTTAACCATTACACAACTAACCACTGATGCTGAAAGAGGATTCAAATTATTGACTGAATAATGGAAGAAGCCAAAATCCCATAGATTTATTTTGAGAAATAAACAGCTATCACTCAGTCGTTCTATTGGTCAGAATAACCATTCTTACTGATACCTTTTTCTAACATGTTTTTGATCATGTTTTTTCTTTTCATTTTGTTTTTCTGTAGTTTAAGTTATTAAAGTTATAAACTAACCAATGCCTCCATAAAAGTATGTGGTCAAGACAGATTTTGTGCTGCACCCTTTCAAGCTGTTAAATCAAGAAGAAGGAAGTTAAGTTAAATGACAACACTTACTCTACAACGCAGCAGTCAGTCTCCAGGCCTTGAGGGGCAGTAACCTACCACATGAGGCTGTAGTGCAGAGGTGGAGCGGCCGACCTCTGATTGAAAGATCACAGGTTCAGTCCCCTCCTTACCCAGCCAGATGTCGAGCTGTCCGAGAGCAAGACACTGAACCCCACATTGCTGCTGGTGGTAAGAAGTTGGTACCAGTGTTTGGCCGCAGAACCGCCATCGGCATGTGAACAAGGAAATTAGTAAAGCATATACACCATTTACCATTTCCCTGCCATTATAGCATCCTATGAGCAAAACACAACTGATACCAGTACCCTAATCAGCAACAGATAGGGGCGGGTTTCTGAAAAACCAGCAGGATATCGACCCACAAGGCCTGGAGTCTGACCCCTGACCCACAACAACCCAATAGGTGACACTAGCTCTGACAATAAACAGGACCTAAAAGATTTGTTAGAAAAACTGAAGTAAAAGTGTTTCTGTCAACCTGAGGAGCTTTAGCTCAACAGTTGAAGTCAAAACTGTTTTATTTCTTACTAAAATGCCAAGATGAACTCCTTATTATTTTATTTTGCAAATAGTAAAATGTTACCGTAAAAAACTACGTTTGCAGAGAGTTACTCCCAGCACTGTCCATGGCGTCTACCCTGCAAAAACAGGCTCCCTTACAAATAAATCAAAAATCCTTAAAATTTCCAATCTTTTCTTTTCTTAAACTAATGAGACCCTATAAGAATAAACAATTGGGTTCTCAGTGGAGTGTTTTCAGTGATCAATGAGGAGATTTTTGATTTATAGTCTGTTACTTCAAATTCATTAAAGCAACATTCACAAATGTCATTAATAGAAGTCCATCCATCCATCCATCCATCCATCCATCCATCCATCCATCCATCCATCCATTCGTTCGTCCGTCCGTCCGTCCGTCCGTCCGTCCATCCATCCGTCCATCCATCCATCCATCCGTCCATCCATCCGTCCATCCATCCATCCATCCATCTTCTGCTCCACTGGGACCGGGTCACGGTGGCAGCGGTCTAAGCAATAGAAGTCAGCATGAAAAGTTGACCTGAAATATTTCTGTTTACATTTTGCTTGATTTAAACAAAAGATGAACTTGATGTTGGTCTTTTTGAACTCAGATCAGGGTCAGCTTCTAGTGGCTCTCCGTCTACTCATCGTCTCTCCAGACTGAGGATTTGATCAACTCAGAGTTGATTTTATTTTTCTGTTGTACGTACGAGCTGAAAGGGTGTAAACTTAGTGTCATCGTTGCATTTTAATCCTAATTCTTTCAGGGCCGAGTCGCAGGTTCAAACGGGTTGTGGAAACCATTCAAGCTCAGCTCCTCAGCACCCATGATCAGCCCTCAGTGCAGGCACTGGCTGGTAGGGTTTCACACACACACACATGCACACGTGCACACACACACACCACCCAGCGCTACAGTCTTTGTCTGACATGGCCCCTCCGTTTTTTCTGCCATAGATGAGAAGAACGGTCAGCTTCCCCATCAGCCCAGCACTCCTTCGCGCCAGAACTCCCGGCGTTCGGAAAGTGGATCGGAGCGAGGAGAGGCGGAGCGTGCAGCTGATGGGGTGTGTAGCAGTGGCAGCGGAACCATCCTACAACGGCGAGAGTCGGGAAAAGACAAGACCAGACTCCTCTCATCCACCAATGGGACACCGTCTCTCTCCTGAAAAGAATGTCGCGGAAGAGAAGCTCAGACCTTTTCTCTTGCTCCCTCCCACAATCGTCCTTCCTTTCCCCTGATTCCACCACTCCTCCCAGCTTTGGAGCCCATTAACTTGGAAGAAAGATGGAGAATTTTCCCCATTCTGGTCTGGGACTGTGATGGACAGTCCCCTTGTGGTGACACATTGAACTGAAATCTTGTCAGCAAATGTGGCCCAGAAAAACTTCTTACACAGAGTCTACCTGTAGAAAGAAACCAAGAAAGCACACAACCTTTCACCAGATGGATCAGCGGGAGTGCTCCAACTGAACTTATCTCCATCAAGTGTTAGAGTGGTCTCTGAGGACAGTGACCAGGGAAAAAGACTTGGTCAGCATAATTTTCTGCTCATTCACGCTTCTCCGTCTGCACCACATCACCTAGAATCCTCTTCGTCTGTAGAACAAACGTGTGTCTGTAAAAGGCAGAAACCAAGTGGACAACATCCATAAACACTACAGGGACGTGTCAGGAATCATCTGAGAGCTGAAGAAGATAAAAAAGAAGAAGGAATCTGCTGGATAGCACAGTCGAGTGCATTTCAAAATAAGACAGGCCACAGTTTCAAGAATGCAAAAGCCCAGAAATATATCTGAACTACACTGATAAAGCTATAATACCATATTGCCTTTAAAGGAGGTGGAAAGGTGGATGTAGCCTCAATGTCCAAGGAAACGGTTGGAGGCATGTTGGAGGAGAGAGTAGAGAATGGATCAGACCGAGGGCTGCATCATTCCTAAGAAGGTGATGACCAGGAAAACAGAGATGAGTTTGCTTCAACTACAAATGTTTTCCACTTTATTTTACTTTCCTCAAACAAAAGCTGACATTGTCTCTGTAGTTTCTCTTTCTCTGCAGACTGGTTGTGCATCCTCACCTTCAGACTCCAAAGCTTTACTTTAACTGAAGGCTTCAGCTGCTGGATCATTCCACTCATGGCTGAGCAATCACTAAAGCTTTTGCATTGAAAACAATAATCCTCTATTGCAGATTTGACAAATCTGCTAAGATTCTTAGCTGTAGATTGGCTCTAGATTGGGTCTGGGAGAGGCATTCACTGTGGTTCAGGTCTGGTTTGAAATAAAGCACAGTCATCGCAGAGGAAACTTTGGTAACATTCTTACTTTTGCCTTTTCATTTGCATCAGTTTGTCAAAACGAACTCTAGACAGCAGCTTCTTCACTATAGCTGCTGCTGACACGGATGTGGGAAAGGTCAGAGGGCAACGACCTCCTCCTGATTCTCCTCTGGGTCAATCCTTATCCAGTTTCCACTAACATTTTAGCAAATCTGACGTGGTTTACTCAAGCGTTACAGTCTGAAGAGTTAGTGTAGTTGCCATTGACTGTAGAACTTGACTGAGTGACCCCTCCCCCCTGGCATTCCAAAGGGGAAGTACCCGCTGATCCCAAAAGGAAATCCCATAGATTTCTGTAGAGAAATAACTAGCTATTACTCAGTCATTCTATTGGTCACCATTGATACTTTTTTTAACATGATAATTCTCCTTTTTTTCCATGATATTTATTCTGTAGTGTAAGTTGTTCATGTTACAAACTGACCAATCAGATGCAACAGGAAAATTGTTGATCTCATGTCAAACATTTGAAATATTTGATTGGCAGATCAATTTTAATGTAGCCCATTTTGAAGTGATAGGGGTGGAAAGACAAGCTTACTCCTGTCTGGTGAGAATGGTTGCCATAGAAACGTTGACAGAAATCGACTCGGTCCAATTACTGCTTGTTGACGATGGCAGTATCCATATGGTGAAAATGGCAACTTAACTGACTTTATTTCACTGGAACTGGAAGTAAAGCATTTTCTTTTGGTTATGTCACACTCACTCTGTCCAGTTCTCATAGAATGTGTTGCAGCTAGTCTGAGGGGCATGAGTGATCATAAAAGAGCTCTGCATTCTTGAAATACCCATCATGCATCAGAACAAAAAAACAAAGTCCTTTGCAGACTGAACCATGAATGAATGAAGCGGAGTGAATGAAGTCGGATCATCCCAGCTCTTCCCAGCTCTTCTGCTTCATGTTTGTGCTTTAGATTAAAGGAGTCCCATCAGAAAAGTCCACTTGTAGAGATGGAATTAACATATTAGGGCTTTTTAAACACTTTTTCTTTGCTTGGATTATTTCACAAATGTCTGAAAAACGCTGTCAGTGATGTCATCCGAATGAATCATCTCCTTTGTCCTGTTTACTAAAGGAGACGAAAATAAAACTGTAGAGCTCCTCTTCTTCGAAATTAGGTTGAAAGCACAAATTAACAGTCTCTTATTTGTACCTCTGACTAATTAGCTAACAAGTGCACTTTAAAAAAAAACTGATATGCAACCTGAACCCAAACTAAAACCATTTCTGTCTTTTACGGATTAAATCTGAACAAACTGCAACAGGAATTTGTGAATCTAATCACACTTCCACACAGGAGTCTCCTGAATGAATGTTAACAAAGTGAAAATGTATATTGCCTCTGTTTGGAAAAGTTCTGATTCGATTTAAACATTTTTTACTGCTGAGTGGAGCTGGTTTTACCTCAGAGTTCTGCATCATCTCCAATCTTTATGTCAGCGGTCCTTTCATTAAATAGAAACACATTTTTTGAGAGCATCTTCTTCCATCCTCACAGTCTGCTTGAATGTTTTTCTACCTTCTTGCTCTCTAGGTGATTTTTTTCTCTTCATGAAATTGACTGGTTCAAGTTATAATTTGGTAAAGATTCGTGTTCATGGCTTTGCCACTCCCACAGTGTCAGAAAATGTCAAGAAAATGTTTAATTTCTGCAGATTCAAAGATTCTTTTCCTTCTGTTTCTTGAAACTTCCTCCTGTCCTCTTTTTGTTCAGCTAGGACTTGTCCTGAATGTAAAACGGACAGGAGGATGAGCGATTCAAAGCAGCAGAAAAGAAAAAACCAAAATGTTTTAAACCTTTTGTGCAGTTTAGATTGTCTTCAAATGTCCACTTAAAGGCACTCAGGTGACTGAACTCATGTCTGTAAGTTTATTTCCTTCTTTTTGTCACTACAAATGTCAGAGTAGCTTTTAGGCTCCTCACTTCAGATCAAACTAAAGATTAGCAGTGACTCTGTTCTCGTCCTCCATTGGACTGAATGTTATGGAACATTACAGGCGTGCTTGATCCATATGAGCAAACCTTTTAATCTGTTCTTTTCATCTACAACCAACAGCAGCTCCCATCTGTTCGTCCAATAAAATGGGCCCTTATGCAGAACAGGGATTGAAACAGATTTTCAGATTTTCAGCCTTTGCTCATCTGCAGGATTGCAAAAACACAAGAAAATGGGGAAGTAAAACCATCAAATTTACTAGGATGAATCTGCGTGTTTGATTGTAAAACAACTAGTTAGGAAAGTCTTAGCAATGACTTTTGATTCTTTGGGATCATGCTGGATTCAAGAACATTTGCAGACTTGCATTGAAAATTAAGTCCCTCACTTTGCACTTTATCACGTTTAGCTAAACCGAGAACAATGTAAGAGTCGTTCTTTCATGAACCTTCGTCACTAAACCCTACTGCTGTGGCTTAAAGTGACTTTACTTCAAAGGATAATTCATGTTTGGTCTGACCTGTCCTTCAGAATCTTCTGTCCATCATGAACCCTGTTGATGTTTTTTCTGTTTCAAAAGTATTCTTTTCAGTTTTTGTTGCATCTTTTGTGTTGTGATGGTCGATGTAAAAGTGACAAATAGTTTTTGCTGTTTGCAAATAGCAGTTTAAGTCAAACCTAAAACGCAACTCATCAAAGGCTGTGTTTTTTTTGTCTAGCTAAAACAGACAGCTATCTGTTTTGAGGCTGATCTCAATCTTTTTGCATCAAATGTTTGACAGAAAATAATCTTCCTAACATCAAAAATGAAAGCGAGAAGAGGAGGCAAACATTTTCTACTCCAGTTCATTTCACCTCTTTGTACTTCCATCCTTCACTCAAATGCACATATCTTACTCCCTTATGTAATCACCTCACTTGTATTCCTTTCTTACACTGCATACTTCCATGCAGATGTTGTATACATCTGTATATATGGTGTGCCTGTCTCTGTCTCCATTGTATGCCATTCATATCTATGTATCTTTATAGTCACCATAGAATCCTTCTATTCATTATTGCTCATTTCTCTGCAGTTATAAAGGTACAGGTGTAATCTCTACTGCCCATTTACACCCCCCCCAATCCATCCTCAGCCCTTCCATAAATGCCTGCCCCATTTTACAGTCCTCTCCTGCTTTTCACACAGAAGTCAGAGGTGTTTCCATGTCGAAACGGGGTAGGGAGGGTGGAGAAAACAGTGTCTGTATTATAACTGCTACAAAGGAAAAGTGCACTATTATGACTATGATTATTATTGCCTGTAAGAAATACTGACCAATAAAAAAAGGAAAGAAGTGAAGCTTTTGGTGGTGAAGTTCATTGTCTGATCTCAGATTTACAGATCATCATTTAGAGGACAAAAACTGTCCTCTAAAAGCAAATGTTCACATTTACTTCTTTCTCTACTAATACTTGCTTTTGACTTTTATTTCAAATAGAAATCTGTGAAAAATAAATGTAAACAAACCAGAATGATGGACATAGTTTATTTTCAACTACCAGTATTTAGAAATTAAACAAACGTTTTTACTTAAACATTCTGTAAATTTGAGGACATTATTTGGGAAAAAATGGAAACACAAAAAATAGTTAATTTTTGATCAGAATAGACAGAGATAAATGTTGGAAAGAGATTAAGATGATCTGGACATGTTGAGAGCAGGAGCAGTGATGATGTTGACAAAGAGATGCTGAGGTTGGAGAGACAGAAAAAGCTCAAGAAGAAGATGAAAGAGGAGGTTGATGGGTAGAGAAGGAGGACATGAGGATGATGTCACAGAAAGAAGTAGAAGGGGAAAAAAATCAACATATTTTTGCAAAACCAAATAAAAACTAAAACTAAAAACCAAATTGGTCAATTGAGTCCAAAAGAGTAAATGATGAAAAATCATTTCCAAGTTAAACTAAGGTTTTAACAATTAATCAACTTAATCAATGAATAAAACTTTTTTCCTACAATTTAACCAGAGCAATCTGTCTGAGCCAAGTTGGTAACTGAATAGACCTAGACCATTATTCAATTATTTCAAAAAGAAATACATTAATTATAATCAATAATTGAAAAATACTGTTTTGATTGAGACATGGTAGGATTATTTTACTATAACATAAAAATGACCAATTGCATCAAAGCAGACAACACACACACGATGCAACAAAAAATGCTCAACCATCATTCCAGTCCAAAGTGTGGAAACACTTTGAATTTAGCAAAGACGTAACCATACAGTGCAGTAGAATGTTCGAATGTCCTTCCCTTTGTAATATTACTATCATCTGTCAATAATTCTTGTTTGTTTGTACACATATTTCATTTACACTTTATTATTTTGCAAGAAATACAAAGAATCTGGAAAGGTTCAGCTGCACGGTTCTGTAGCAGGTATTTATCTGAGTCACATTTTTAAAGTTTTGGAGAAAGGTGTCCTGGATCCATTTAATGTCAGTGTACCGGATCCAATCAGATCGTTCAGAATTAGTCAAAAGTGGCTTTGAATCAGATCGGCAGGGGCGTCACTAGGTTTTCAGAATGGGGGGCTTATTAAGTTATAATGTGTGTAGCTCTTCAGCTTTACCTGTCTGGGCCTGTGTCTTTGTACCTTAAATCAAACCTTGTAGTGGAATGAGTTGCTGCAGCAGCTTCATCATATTGCTTCTCTTCACATGTTTGCCTTCCTTTCCCTGGAATACTCAGAGATCTTCCTCTGCCTCTTCATTCACCTGCTGCACCTCTTCTGTCTCTCCTTCTGTCTGACCCTTCAGGAGACATGAACACAGGCGGAATTAGCAGAAGCAGAAGTATTGCTTGTTTAGATATCAATTATGATATTGTACTCAGATCATACAGGAATAACCACCATCCTCTACATTATAAACAAGAGTAGCTTCAAACCCATTAAAACAATGTTTCTCCAGCGAGATGGCGTGGTGGGGGGAACGTGGGACAACCCGGGGGTCATGCAGTAATGGGTTGATGTCAGTTAAACAGTTGGACGGAAGACACTGTCAGTTATTTAGGCCTAAATAATCAGTCACTGAAAAAAGCAAAACCCGGGTCGCCGAGTGTCTCTGCCTGGTGCGATCACTGAACTCCGGAAATCCGCAGCAAAACAAAACCGTTTATCAGAGGAAATGTCAAACACCAGAACAACTGATCAATTATAATTGATTGTTTTAATAGTGTTGACACTTTTTCTGACTTTTTTTCTCACTTTCTGAGACAAAGAGGTGGGGACATGTGGATCCATGTGCAACCGGTTTAATGATTTAGAGCATGAGTGAGACATGGCGGAAGTCAAAAATCCAGGCAAGGGTCAAAAACACAAGGGTAGGCAGGATGGCGAGAGACAAGCAAGGTCAAGGCACAGGAGATCAAACCAGGAGCATAAACGCTCAGACTGTCTGCTAGGAAAACAAGACTTCGCAAAGGACAGAGTTGAAACAGGACCTATGGTACGGTGAGGCAGACGAGAAGACGAGACCCATCTGGTGGAGACGTGGGAGAGGGCTCCCCCTGATGGTCGGAGGTGGAGCCGGCTGGCAGAGGCCTGACACTTTCTCACTTTGTTTTGCAGTGGATTGTATAAAAATGAAAAAAAAAAAAAAATGTGTGGACCAAATTGGGCTTTTTGTTCATGCCAAGGTCCAGAGCTCAGTGAACGCACCAGGGCTCCGGGGTTCTGTCATTCAACCAGAGATTTTAAGGTAATAAAGGGAGCGGCTGGTGCATGAGATAGAATGAAGGCGTTTGAGGAGCATAGCTCCACTGATAGATGGAAAATAGAATAAAAAACATCTTTTGGTGAGCGTTTCTTTTGCTGTTGTTGTGAGTTGCCAGTGTAAACTGTAAGGTGTTGGTTATGGTCTAAAATAAAGAGACTTCTATCAGATCGACTCTCTGCGTCTCAGTGCAGGAAAGAGAGACCGGAATGAAACAGCATAATCTCGATATCTCTTTAGTCAGCGACCACAATACCCACATACGTGAAACCTCTAGGATCACAATGGAAAATAATTTGTTCATGAGTTAATCGTATTGTTGTCAAATTTGCAGAATTTAATGCAATTTTAATGTATTTACATTAATTTTAATGTTAGTATCAAATGATTCAATTAGTCAGCCAAAAATGAGTTTATACAGATATTACAATTTATTTTTGGAAATTACAGACAAGTGTCTTTTTCTCATATATATTCAAAAAAATTTCAATAAAGTTATTTGTTATTCATAAATTGATTTTTCCCCTTTTTGTATTCTTTAATGAAAAAAAGATAGCAGATGTTTGAGCAACTTGACAAAGAATAGTTGCAGTAGAAAGTTGTGTGTGTGTGGGAGGGGGTGTGTGTGACAGAATAAGTTCTTCAAAGGGGGGACATAATAGAAATTAATTGAGAAAATTTTTTGTAATTTAAAGTTATTAATTTTGATTGTAGAAAAAATATGATTAGTATGCTCTAAACATCCTACTTTGTGGATAATTCTGACTGCTCATTTTTGTGATATGTATAATTTCTTAATTCCCTCACTTTTTCATTGCAGTAATTAAGGAAAGAAAGCACCAAGCAGTTATATAATATACATAGTGAAATGTAATCAAGAATACTTTGCTTTATTTATTATTGAAAGATTTTTTTAAGATTAATATTTGTCTGCTGTGTGTTTTCCAAGACAGTTTAGCATCAATTATTAGTCCTAAAAACATATTCTCTTTTACTTTTTCAATTGGTGTTCTGTTTATGCTTAACTGCTGCTGAAAATTTTCTTCACCAAAAATGATGGCTTGGTTTTATTTACAGTTAATGATAATGTATGTATGTAAAAATAATATATAGTGCATTACTTCCAGTGCTAATAAGATTATTATAAGTATAATCACTGTTAAATATATCAGTGCCATCTGCAAATAATAGAAACTTAAAAATAATACATAAGATATGTTAAATATATAAATCACAATGTACATGTTAAACAATTTTGGTCCTAACACAGCGCCCTGAAGGACACCACAAGTCATTCCCATTTTTGTAGATTTATATTGCCTAATGTTAACACATTATTTTCTTTCTGTTTTTTTTTAATCCACTTCCACGCCATTCTTCTGATTCCATTCTGTTTACATTAATTGAGCATAATTTTATGGTTTATCTTATCAAATTCAAGTTAAATAACTCTTCATAATTCATATTTAATTCCTTTAAATTCTAATCAGACTTCTACATCACAAATGTTTATCCTCTGAAATCTTTGACTCACCTCTCAGGTGGAGCTCTCTCTCCTCTCACTGCCTGTGCCCCTCTGCTCTGACTTTTTTAATAGGGATGAAGGAGTCATTAATATTGAACAAGTATATTATTAGTTTCCACGGATTTGAACATGCCTTATGGAGTTCAGCTCGACTTTTCAAAGCTAAAATTAGAGAAATTACCATCATGTGAACAATTTCACTCAATGTGCTAGCCAGGTTTGTATTTATAAAAATGAGGAGCACCTGGTTCATTACTTACATGAAACTTTCTGCTCTATGAGTTATTGAATTGGTTTATTTCAAGCATAAATTGAACAGTACACGAAAATAATCACATAGAGTTATCAAACTCATCACTGAGAGAATGAAATGCATTGATTGAGAGAAAAGAAAGAAAAGAAAAAACAAGCAAACAATGAAAAACAAACAAATAAACAAGAACAACGCACTTAAGTCACATTTGTAACATTCGTTAAATAAAGTGATTAATAACAAAAGTCTAGTAGAGCTTGATTAATTGCTTGAAAAGGAGTGGGAAGAAGTGAACTTATATAATCCCACCCCTATATAGTTACTTAATTTCATAGTCTTGCATAGTTTTCATAATCCTGTTCTGATCAGATCTAGTGCAGATTTTTCATGTAACACAACTGAGTGTTCATTAATGATTCTCAAAAAACCTTATTTCATGATTTCAGGAAAACAGTAACATCACACATCATGTAACAGTTATACAATGCTCACTGATGATCATTAGAATAATATTTTATATTAATCCAGAAATCATCCTTACATATTGGAAATCAAGTTTTCAAGTAACAAAAAATTAGATTATCATCTGAGAGAAATCTAACACTTTCCATAAACATTATTGATTCACACTTTAGGTAACTAATATGTAATAATCATTGATTATCATTAGAACTCGTAATTACATTAATCTAGTAATCATTGGTACATATTTCAGATTAAGTAAAGAAAACCAATAGTGAATCAATAGATTGTAGTTGCGTTTGAAGTAACATTTCAGTGATCATTATTGCACATTCACCATTTAATACTCATTGGTTGTGTTTTTTTAAATGTTTTTTTCTATTATTTTAGCACATTCAAGTTCACATATTTAAATTAATTCAAACACCAGTTGATCTTTAACTCTTATCTTCATATTTTTTATACATTTTATTAAATGTTTTGGATGTTTGAACATTTCTGTTGAGTTCATTACTGAACTTGTTCCAAAGTTTAAATCCACACACAGAAACACAAAGACTTTTTTTTGTGGTTCTTATCTATTTGATCCTGAAGTTCCTACATCCCCTAAGTTGGTAGCCTTCATTTTCTAAGAGCTGTTTTTGGATATTCAATGGTAATGTTTTTCCACTAAGTCTGTCTAGAAGTTGGGCAGTGCAAAAATCAACAAGGTCATACAGTTTTTAAAGTCTGGATTGATATAATAAATTGTTTGTATGATCAAGATAACTGGCTTTATGTACAATCCTGATGACTCGTTCTTGAAGTAAAAGAAAGGATGTAGTGAACTTTTATAATTATTACTCCAAACTTCTATACAATAGGTGAAATATGGTCATATTGAGGAGGATTATAATAAGTATCTACAGGTGTATTCTAACATATATTTAGATTTCTTTGTGATTGAAATATTTTTTAAACTTTAGTTTACATGTGTCTAATGTGAAGTTTCCAGCTCAGTTTTTCATCAATGACGATCCCTAAGAATTTGATTTCTGTGACGTTTTGTATTAAGACGTTATTTATTGTAACTGAGAGCTCTGTATTGGCCTTGTAATTACCAAAAACGTCCCTTTGGTTTTTTCAAGGTTCAAAGATAGTCTGTTGTAATCCATCCATAATTTTTTATTTTATACAACTCTGTGTTCAACACATGGATAAGTTCGCTTTGATTGTCTGTAGAATAAAATATATTTGTGTCGTCAGCAAATAAAAAGAGCTTTAAAATTTTTAAATATTGAATATGTCATTTATGTAAATATTGAATAGCAGCAGTCCTGGAATTGATCCTTGTGGAACACCATAACTTATCTAATTTGGCCTTTGATGTACATTCATTAATCTGTAAAAATTGTTTTCTTCCCGTTAAAAAGCTTTTGAACCAACTTAGCGCTCGTCCTCTTATCCCATACTCTTCCAGTTTATCAAGTAGGATGTCATGACTGAGAGTCAAATGCTTTTTTTAACTCAATGAAAATTCCAGCTGCAGATTTCTTTTTGTCCAGAGCATTTGTGATTTCCTCAACAGCATCAATGATAGCCAATGAGGTTGATCTGTTTTCTCTAAAACCATATTGGTTTTCATTTATAATGTTATGTTTATCTTTAAATGTAGCTAATTTATCATTAAACATCTTTTCTAAAATTTTGGGGAATTGTGGAAGGAGAGAAACGGATCTATAGTTTGTAAAAAGGTGTTTGTCTCCGCTCTTATAAATAGGAATCACTTTTGTAATTTTCATTTGATTTGGAAATCTCCCAGTTTGTAGTGATAAGTTACATATGTGTGTTAGAGGCTTAGAGATTCTGTTAATTACCTTCTTCACTGCTGTCATATCATTACAATCTACTGAGTATGAGATCCTAGTGATGGAGGAATATTTTCTTTGCTGGTTTTGCATTTCGGAATGAACAGATATTTACACAGAGGTTACTTTTTTATTTTAAGTTTATAGTTTATGTGAAACAACGTTTTTCCTCGATTCTGTTATTTTCCAACATGATACTATTTTTTTCCACTCTATCCCAATGCAGTGCATAAAACTCCGCAGTCATTCTGGCTGTAAAATCATTTTGATGGTAACGTTAAAATTCAGTACTTTTTTTGTCAGAGCAGCTCTTCTTTTCGATTACACAATCTTTGTACTGGCTGCCCGTGATTGGTTGGCGGAAGCTCCAAACGCAGTGTAGGCACGTGAAGGGACAGCGTGCAAGCAAACATCTGCGTCTCTGAAATCAACCGTTCTCCCTCTAAACTTCACCTAAAGACACCGCAGGTAAACCGAAATCCACGGAACGACATTTTCCTTCCAGTTTGTGCTCAGTTCCACTAAATTGAAGTTGTTTCCGCCGGGTTTTGTTTTCTTTGTTGGGGTACGGGCATCTTGGGCGTATGCTGAATAAATGGCTTTCTGTTCGCGCCTTACTATTTAAGGTGTTCGTTTGCTCTCTATTTATATACAAGTGAATGCGGTGGTTATGCATCTATTCAGGGTGTGGGGCAAAAATAAAAAAGAAAGCCGCGATGTGTCCTTCCACCCTAAATGCTGATGATGAACGGCGGTGATGGAGAGCTGGACTGCTGAAGGCTGGAACTACTTTCTCTGAGGAAAGTAGTCCGGGCGTTCAGGAAACCGCTTTCTCGGTCAGTGTTTGCTGTGTTGAATCGGTTTACGGTTCCCTTTGATCGGTTTGTTGTGGGAAACAAGCGATTCGCCGAAGTAATGCCCCCCCCACTTTTAGACTGTAAATAAATACATAGCAGAAAGCAGGCTGTTCTGTCTTTGGCACTCGTTACTTTTACACGACGAGTCTTACAAATTAAATAAATAGTTTTGTTTTTTTACTTAAGCAAACAATATTTGGTGGGGGTTTCTCGCGTGACTAATTTAGGCCTGTGAGCTATATTGCCTGCGTGTTTTAAACCAAGGTGGTGCCTGTAAAACCGGTTCTGTCGTAGGTTTTCTTTTTCTTTTAGAGGTTTTTCAGTGAAATACCGGTTTGTAGCTTATCTGCACGTTGGCATGCTGGGTAAAAACCTGTTTTCTTAAAAATGCAGGAACTGTCAAGAAGCCACTGCAGCTGGAAACCGGAAATCAATAAACATTTGTAAAATGATGACAGTAATAGATCTGTAAAATGACAGAAATGGACTAAAAGTAAAATATGTAAGCAAGTAATTGTTTATTTCTGTCCCATCTTTCTCTGAGTAAAAATCATAAAGTGCTTCACACCAGTCAAACACGTGAAATTATAACCACACATCACAGACTAAACAAAGTAAAAAAAAAAAAAAAACGTAAAAGACAAGATTAGATCAACTAAAAGCTCTTCTAGTGACCTGGCCTTGAAATGCTCATGGAGTCAGTCTGTCAAGACAAAGGAGGGTGTTCCAAATACCAGGAGCGACAGCTTGGCAGCCAAGGTCTGCTTTTACAGTGGGTTTTTAGGATTCCTTTTTTGTTTTAAAGACCAAAAACTTTTACCGGGCCGTAGAGCTGTGGGTGAAAAGGTCAGCAATGTATGCAGGAGTTTGTCAGGACATAACGTTTTAAAAGAAACTCTAAATTTCATTGGGAGCCAATGTAAAGAGGACAGTAAATGAGTTATAAATGCTTGTTTATTGGTTGCTGTTGAAGGACTTATGTCATGCTATTGTTAAAAGAAAAAAAATCTTAATTCACAAACAGCAGCAAATAGCTTTTTAAAAAATATTTTGACATTAACTCAAAAAGTTCCTTCATTACAATATTGTAACATGCGTAACAGTGCATGGATCAGCCTTGCGTATTTCCCACTCGTGCACACGCTTACTTTCCATCCACAGACACGCACTCTTATAGCCCCACCTGTTAGGCTGTTTTTTGTGTGCATAATTCTTACATTTGTAACTCGTATAATACATTTTGTTGTAACTGTATTTGCAATTGTGTATTCGCATGTACTAAAATGACAAAATACTATTTACACATGCACAACTTTGAATTACAGCAGCATAAAACTAATTACACATGCAAATCTTTGAAAAAGGTTGCACAGATTGCCTGATACGCACACATAAAACCACATTTACGCAAATATCTGATTTCAGACTCTTTTCACGTCTCCAAGATTTGTGTGTAAATGATGCGTTTAAATGCTGCTAGAATGCTGGGTCATCAGAGTCTTCTTATCAGCTGCTTTGGGCGGAGAATGTGAATAATATCTGGTGAAAATGGAACATTTCCCACATTCTTAAGGCAGATAATTAAAATAGAAAGTTTAAATATGTGCTTTTTTAAAAAACACTTAACATAAAATGTTCTCTGTTCTCATCGCTCCCTCGCAGCTGTGCTTTTCCTGCCAGCACTTATGCGGCGGGGCTCTTCTGCGAGTCCTCTGTTGCAGCAATAGAGGGCGGCGCCGGGTCCTCCTCAGCACCTGGGGAGCGTAGTGGGTCAATCAGTCCTGCATCCCGCTTCGCTTCCTGGATGCCTCGCGCTGCCTGGTGGCTGTAGATGGGGGGTAGCGCTCCAGGGGGAGCTTCGTGCTTTCGCTGTATAGGAGGCCGAGTTGCTGCCGCGACGGAGCTGAGTTCTTGAGTATTTTAAAAATGGCAGGACTGTGTGAATGGACCCTTACCCTATGATGTCATAGGAGAAAAAAAGCTTATTGTGACAAAAGATTGTCACTGACATTTAATGAAAAAAAAAAATTCAAATCCGAAAAATACAGACGACAGATCAAGTGCTTATTGTTATCACCCCCATGTGAGCCGTTGTCTTTTGAAAATAGGGATTTGTTAAACATCCTTAGGTTTCTTACACTTGGCTGGACAGAGGAACTTAGGGAACAAAGGTGTTTTTTTGATGGAAATGAGTTTGTTTTCTGGGGCAAAAATCTGTGTTTCTCTCCTTTGAGCATTTAAGTGTAAATGGTTATTAAATAACCACGACTTAATGATTGGTTAGCAATTCAACAAGTTGGTCAAGATATTACAGTTTCTTTCAGGAAAGGAGCAATAAAGCTGAATGTCATCTGCATACAAATGATAGGAATGTGGCTAAATTTACTAATTAGTTTTCCAAGGGGAATGATCTAAAATGGGGCCCAGAACTTAACCCTGGGCAACGCCACAAGATATCTTTCTTCATTTCATAGGTTAATGAACCAACGACACTATCGTTCTCTCAGGTGAAGATTCTGGTCTGCTGTTTCTTGCAACCAATGACCTTATTCTTCTTATGCCCACAATTTTATAAAGTCACTGTCAAACTAACACACAAATAAACAACTTAAACACAAATTTCGACATAACAAATTACATGAACAAAACATGAAAACACATACCTCGCTAGCTTCATTCTCCAAAAAGAAAGCAAGAAAACTCCTGAATACAGCGTCATTACAGTTCACCTTTTTTCTTCTTAATCTTTCTGCCATATGGGTCTCCTTGAGTGGTGTTACAACAAAAAACAACTTTCTTTACACAACACAGTCCTAAACAAAGGTTCCGCCCCTCAGAAATACACAAAAACAAGATATATTAATGCATAAAATAAGAAATGTGCAAAACATATCAAACTAATAACAAATACTAACACTACTATTGATCCATTAAAGACATTAAAAGTTCTTCCAATGAGGTGTGAGATGAAGGAATCTAAAACCGACCCAGACAGACCATAATCGTGTCGAAGCCGTGCGATCAGAATGTTGTGAACAACACTATCAAATGAAGATTTCAAGTCCAGAACTGGCCAGAATCTGCTGTCATGAGCACATTATTAGAAACTCTTCAGTTAAGCTGTTTCAGTCAAATGATTCTTTTTAAAACCTGACTGAAAAACATGTCAGATATTATGTTGTTAAAATTACAAATGTAGTTAATCTGCAATTACCATCTCCAAAATTTCAGAGACAAAAGGAAACTTTAAAATATGTCTAAAATGTGTTGGATTTGTAGAAGCTTAACCCCTTTTTTGTGCAAACTGAGCTCTGCTGCAGAAGAGGCCGAGCTGTGATGAGAATGCATTGAAATGTTTCCATGACAACATTGTTCAAAAACTTGATCTCTCTCTAATCAGTCATGGAGAGACTACTGTTTCCTCACAGTTGTTGGCAGCCATGAGTTTTTTAAGTAGAAGTTGAGTTTAAGGTCAGGATTGCAAATGTAAATCATTTACAAGAATACAAGCTGACTTTTTGTTGTCAGGAGACATCTGTGCTCCTCTTCACACATTGACATTCCAGCTGGGCAGTATCTGTGGGAGCGGGCAATAGGAGGCGGTCAGCCACTTGGCTTAGTACAAAAGAAGAGAACAGATCCCCCATTTACCAAGTGAATTTAAGCGGCACGATCTGGAGCTGTCCTGTCCGTGTGACCACGGGGTACAGAACGTGACTCCAAGTTCCTTCATCATTTGTGGAGCCCACATTTTGAATCATTTGCACTATAGTTTGTTCTACAACACGTGCATGGGGAGGAAAATAATCAAAGTAGTGGTGATCAAACAAAAAACGAGTCAGTTATAATACAAAGACTGCCATAGGTGGGGTGTGTTCATGAAAGGTGAGTCATGAAGCAGGAATACACCCTGTGACAGCTTTAACCTGGGAGTAAACACGAATCGGATTTATGGTCTGGAGGATGGCTGATTTTCTGTGTGCTGTTCTGTGCAGTCATGCTGTTGGATAACAGGAACACAGTGTCAGTGTCTTCTGTCTGGTTCCTCTGATGCTGTTGTGTGTCTGTGTATCTGTTGTTGATGGCTGGTGTTTGCTAAAGGAAGAGTTCTGCCTCTTAGTCATATAAAATAATTTACTTAACATGCTTAGTACTGATTGAAATTCTTGACATGTTTCCATTAGATTTTAATAATAAATTTGGTATTTATTTGATTAAATTAACCTCCTTTTTTAACTTGTACTTAGGGCTGATTTTTTTATTTTAGAAGGAACATGCCTTCTTCACAGTTTGCAGTGCATGTTACTCTGTTTTTGGTCGGATTTTAAATAATTAAAATACCTCCACACAGGGAACGAAAAAGGATTTTTGAGACACTGGCAAAATTAGCCGGTTGATTAAAAAAATAGTATAATGTCTTTTATTGGCCAAATTCTAATGCTATTTTACACAGAAATGCCTTAGGCGTTTTACTTTTTGAAATTTTTCAGAATTTTGTATTTTAGGAATTGAAATTGCATAAAAGTAATTTAAAAATGGTATGAACATGATTTTACTGTGATCTCACTACATTCTCAAATTCAAACATGCTGAGAAAACAAGGACAGATTTAGTAGAGATTTCCTAATTCCGCCTCCAGGTGATCACAGTTTATATTAAATCATAACAAAAAACGCCTGAAAACTGTTTAATGTTTTGGGTTATTCTCATTATATTTCAATACTGAAATTAAAGCTGCAGCTTTAAGGAGGCGGAAGGATTGAGCACAACATCTGACAGGTCCCAGTTTTTTAGTGTAACACAGACTCTGTTATGCTACACAGACGCTGCTAAAAGAGTGGATTCAATTCTGTTATTTTTTAGAAAATACAGTTTTTATGAATGTCCTATGAGTATTTATCTGCCGCGTTTTAAAGGCCTGTCAGTGAAAATATTGTCCGACTTTAAAACGGTCCGTGATCACACAGGACACACGGAACAGATAGTTAGCATCATAGCATTAGCAGCTAACAAGCTAGCATCATAGCATCAGTGTCTCACAACAGCGCTGTCTCCAAATCAACACATTTTAATCTGTTTGTTGCTGCTTTAAGTGAAGCAGCTTTATCCTCCAGTTCTGACTGGATCCTGTTATAAATCGCAACATATTCTGCTGTTTCATCAGCCAAACTAAACGCTGCACAGATGAAGTGAACGCAGGGATGGATTGATGTCTTGCATAAAGTGTGTTTTGTTTACCTCCCCTGCAGACTAAAGAGAAAAAGAAGACAAAAGAAATTCACCAAAAGAAGAGCTAATAAACATGACTAAGTTTACACAAACTCTTCATTTGGCGACTAATTGTCTAACTTTTACCCATCAAGGAGGAGAAAATGCTCGCGACTGGCAAATGTTTATTTTGGACTCTTCAAAATCAAAGTCTATCACGATAGGCTCGTTTTACTATTGAGAAAAAGTACTATCGCAGTATCAATTAGCTATCGTTTTATCGCCCAGCCCTAGTTACAAGTAAGTTAACTGTATAAACAGTTTTGAAAGTTGTGTTATAAATAAGTAGTCACAGGAAAACAAGTTGGAGCAAATGATAGAAGTCAACAGTGGTAGAAAACAGGTTCAGTACTAAATCCGCCTCTTGCTGCTGTTTTCAAATCAGCTGAAATAATGTCTCAGATGCCTGGAAAATGCATATAAATAACCCTAATGTTCAATTCTAAATATCTGTTATTCTGTGGCATGAGTTGGGGGAAACATACGATCTGTACCCAAGTTAAGTGAATTTCAGGCCCTGCAGTGTTCAGAGCATTACTGTGGGGGCAGTGTCATGGTCAGGAAACTCGGCTGTACTTAGAAGTTAAGTAACTTAAATTTGTGGTTTTAAAAAAATGTTTTATCTCGTGCTTTGACAGTGATGGCAGAGGCTCACCAGGCAGTGGCGTTCCAGTTCACCATCACCCCTGAAGGCATCGACCTGCAGCTGTCCTATCAGGCTCTAAACCAGATTTACCTGTCCGGAGTGCGCTCCTGGAAAAAACGAGTCAGCCGCATGAGGGTAAGGATAGGGCGGGGTCGTTCTACATGACACTTCATGCACGTTTTCTCATGTAAAGTTCTATGTTTATAGGTCTCTGATGATGATTATGAACAGAACTTCTTTTTGAAGGATGGAGGGAGCATTTATCTGTCACAGATTCTGCAAGCTGTTTCACTTAAAAAGCTGAGTTAGGTCCGCAATGTTTATCATTGATTCACTTTAACTCTGAGAGACAGATTTCAAAGTATAACATTATTTGATTTTTGAAGTATTTGTTTAATGTTTAATGTGCTAATCCAGTGACAAAAAATGAGTATTTATCTCCAACAAACAAGAATTCTCTCTCTGACCTATAACGTCTTCTAAGAAGCTCTTCTATCCTCCACTGGTTACCTGTATTAATGTCACCTGTTTGAACTGGTTTTCAGTATAAAAGACCCCTGTCTACACCCTAAAACAGTCAGACTGCAACCTCTCCAATATGACCATGACCAAAGAGCTGTCCGAGGACTCCAGACTGAACCAATCTACCACAAGCAGCAGCTTGGAAAGATGAGATTAAATGTTGGATGAATTATTAAAAAATGAAAGAAACACAAGCTCACTGACAATTTTCCCCCACCTGGAGATCCATGCAAGATCTCACCTGGTGGAACGGTGAGGAAACAGTCCAGAACTACTTGTGGGAGCTGTTCAATGACCTGAAGAGGGCTGAGACCACAGTAACAAAGGTTACTATAGTAACACATTATGTCATCATGGATTCAAATCCTACAGAGCTCCAAAGGTCCCTTTGCTTTAACCAGCTCATAACCAGACCCATCTAAAGACAATCTGGATGATTCAGAGTAAGACTGGGCGAAGGTCAGGTGAAACCAAACTGGAATTCTTTGTTGTATGTTTAGAGGGGTAAGAGTTGCTGAGTTGTATCCTAGGAACACCAGACCCTCTGTGAATCATGGGGGTGGAAACATCACAGTTCTTGAGAAGATCCGCATGGAGGAATGGGCCAAAATAGCAGCTACGCCTTTTTAAAAATGTAAACAATGTGATTTCCTGCAATCTTTTTTGCATTTTGTTTCTCACAGTTGAAGTCTTTCTATGATGATTGTTACAGACCAAACTCAGCTTTTTAATTCAGATAAATTGCAGAGTTAATCACTTTTTTTGAATTTCTTTACAGTGTTTAACTTAATGTGAAAATAGCAGTGAAAGTGCATGCACGTTGTGCGTGCATGTTGTGGTCATAAATGGATAAATATACTCATTTTCATCCGAAAACATCAGTAATTATTAGAGGTTTTCTTCTGTGGTTACAGAACAGAGTCATCAAAGGCGTGTACCCCGCCAGCCCCTCCTCCTGGCTCTTTGTTGCCATAGGAATCCTGGCTACCATGTACATGCAGTCAGATCCCAGCATGGGGCTCATCGCTAAAATACAGCAGCATCTTCCACTGAGGTACGTTCAGACCTTTGTCCTAAAAGTGCTTTTGTTGTTGCTTTGGATGTAGTTCTCTCTGTTCTGACCATCAAAGATCAGCTGTTGACCAGAAGAACTGAATCTGGTGCAGTTCCTGTTCCTCTCTTGTTTCTTTATGTTTAAAGAAACAGGCTGGTTTCTTTATCTTCTTCAACAAAGGTTTGCTGAGATTGCAGCTTGTTGGAGGAACATGGGAAGAAACTTTCAGCAGAATCGGCTCTAGAAGGGTGACTCTACTGAAACCATAAGTCTGATGTCACAGGAAAGAAACAAACACTGAGTTGTGAAGCAGACCAGCAACGAATGAGAACTAAACTTCTAGTCACAGATCAAACTTCCAGTTTGAACTGAAATCCTGTTGACCTTCAGAACAAGCAGCTGTTCAGCTGCATCTCCACTCTGCGTTTGCAGTTTCAGTCATCACTACATGGAAGCATTGATTGTATATCTGTTAACAGTTCATGGAAGAACTGATGATGTTGAGAGATCAGGTTCATTCGAAGAGCTCTACCAAATCTCAGTAAACACGTCTCCATGTGTGGGTTCATGAGATTTTCAGAGACTCTCAGTTTAAAGGCTTTCTGTCCCACAATAGTCCCAGAAGGAAAAAAAATAAAAACAAAAAAAATTCAAGGATCTTTTTATTGAGAAAATAAGAAAAATACCATAAAGTTCAGGAGGAGAACAATCAGGTTTTTGACTCCATTGGCTGATTATATCATCAACACATCACGGGCCAAAGCTGAGTTCCTGAATGGTGGATGTGACACAAAGTCTTCAGCAAAGTTCAGATATTTGAGCTCTGGAAACATTGCGCCTGCTGGGTGTCAGAATATTCGCCCTGCTGCTCAAAAGCTGCTGTGCCACTTGACTGACGCTCAAATCACACAGTGGGACCTCTAGTTGCGTCTGCGCATTGACTTACCTTTGAAACTTGCTGCCCCTCCCATGAGAATCGTGTTCGGTGTGAATGTAGCTTTAGTCTCATGTGTTCGGACTAGGATTGACTCATACAGATGTTGTGGAGCGTCGTAGAGAGTAGCGGCTGCATCTTAAAGGGACTGCAGGTGTGTCTTTCAGTTCTCTTGAGGCTCAAACAGCCACCTGAAAGGACATTATGAAGATGAATCTTCCCACTGTTGTTTGTGCAGTAAGTGTATCGTGAAGTATTGGTAGGAGGATGTAAGTTACACGCACTAATAACATACAGGGGTTGTTGTTGAACGTTGCCTTACGCCACACTCCAGTAGTTAGAAAGGTGTGAGTAATCGTTCCTTACTGGCCAAACGCAAGTGCCACATGCACAGGCTGTGCATGTAATATGTTATGGCCCATAGGTCACCCTCACAAACTACACTCTACAGGTTTGCCATGTTTTATACCCGCAGACAGCACCTACCCGATGTAAGGCCTTATTACTAAGGTTCTCAGTAAACCGAACATGAACATTCAAATTATTCATTACCTGCTAATCATTTCTGTACCTGGATTTCCTTTTCTTATAGCAGTAATTCATTCTCTTTTAACATTAAGTTTGGCTGGTTGTGTTCTGCTCCATTGTTACTGCAGCAGGAACGTTGTCAGGTTTGCTTATTGCTGCAGCAGCTTAATAATAATAATGGATTGGATTTATCTGCGCTTTTCCAGTTGCTATAAGCAAACTGGATCAACCCAGAGTCACAGCGCTTATGATGTATATCCATTATTCATTCACACCTCGTTCATGCTTGGTGATGGTCAGCTACTGATGAAGCCACAGCTGCCCTGGGGCAGACTGACAGAGGCGTGGCCGCCATTACACGCCAAACGGCCCCTCTGACCATCACCGGTACATTCATATGCATTCACACACCAGTGCCTTGCGCAAGGACACAACAACAATTGCCTGGAGGGAGCGGGGATCGAACCGCCAATCGCCAAACCTGCTGCCGCGCTTAAAATAGAATCTGTTTATTTGAACAAAGCAGAGCAAAGTCTAGTGATCAACACAGTCAATTCAGTAATGAGGTCAGAACATCAGAAACGGGTCACTCACTAAACCAACAGAGGGATGCACGTCTATGAGGTTATGTAAACACATTCACGCTCGCTACCTGGATAAATAAAATCGTCAAAGTGACGGGTAATTATAAAGATTATTTTTGCAATAATGAGGATCAAATTTCTGTTTGTGGTGAACTATTTGATAGCAGATTTTATTGTCTGTGTGAAAGCTTTAGCCACTATCAGTTAAATCTTCAAAGCTGCTAATAAAACCACCCTGGACTGGTTCCTGAGTGGTTCCATATCAAGGCTACTTATTAAGTCCACAGGAGTGTTCTTTATATATTTGCCGTGAGGCTGGTTCAACCACATTAGCAGATCCACCTCAATATCTAGTCACACCACGCAATAGACAGGTCCAAATAAATGCAGTTAAATTCTCACCACTTAAAGCCAATGAGTCAGTTTCAGAGTCGTGTGGGCAGGTTTCTGCATGTGAACTGTCCCGTTTTCCAACAAGTTTCTTCCCCAACTGTTTTTTAAGGTTCAACTGATTGATGCATCACCTGCTTTATTTGACTCCACTCTAATAAGTTTACTCAGAAAGGAGGACTGGCCAAACGTATTTACTGTTAGCAAATGTATCCTTTCATATATTTAGTCCTAGAACACAAGCTAGTAAACATCCATTCAACTTTCAAATCTTGGTTTGCCCTCTGATCTATAAGACACACCAAGGACTAATACAGGTTTTCCCAGTGCTGGTCATGAGGACAATGACCTGCTTGTTGCATGTTTACAAGTCTATTCATCATCAGCTTATGCAGAGAAGATGGATCCAGATCATTATCAGCCTTTGTGGAGACCATAAGTCCAGTTCATCATGAACTCTGCAGGATTAGTGACAATCATTAAATCCAGGAGTGTTCAGGCGGGGCAGGATGAGAAGAATATTGCACTGTGTGCCCCGAGGACCCGGACTGGAAACATCGCTCACTACTCCATTCAGACTTTGTCTAAACTTGATCTATTTCCAATCAGGGTCACGGGGATGCTGAAGCCAACCCAGCTATTGAAGGAATCTTTTCACTCTTCATAGAAGAATTATGATTTTCATTCATTTTTCCCCGTTAGCTTACTACACCTTATACAGTGATTGTAGGTATATTCATTTTCAACTCAGTTTACAAACTTTTGTTAGCTTTGCAATTCCGATCAATTTGTCTGCTTGGAACCTCAGGGGAAAGCCCATGAGACGTTTTTTGAAGTTTTTTTTCTTTTAAATAAATAGTTTTACCCTGGACATAGTTCCATATTTGAGAGTGTGTTTTCTGTCTGTTTGCCTGTGTAGTCTCCACGTTTCCCTGAGTGCTCAGGGTCAAACCATGGTGTCTGCGCTGGTCTTCAGCACCCTTCTGTGGCTCTCCCTCATCCTGGCCCTGAGGTTCTGCCTGAAGCTTCTGCTGTCCTACCACCAGTGGATGTTCGAACAGCACGGCAGAGTTTCCAACACCACTAAAGTCTGGGTGGTAAGGCCTGTTTCTCTACAGCTCCCTCTGGTGGCCACTGTGTAGAACATCAGCTTTAATGACATGGATTAGAGTGATGACGAAAGGAAGGTCCAACATCAGCAAATATTTATTAACTAACTTGAAAGTTAAATCAATTTATTTTAAAAATGCTGTGCAGGTTCAATACATCCATATTATTGTTTTTATGTGCTTTTTTTTTACTTTTTCAACCAAAAAAATGCTGCGTGTTGCCTCAAGATTTCCTAAATGAATCAATAAAAGTCAATATTTGATCACTTTAAATCCAATTTTGTATTGCAAAACAGTTAGCATCTAACAGTCACCAGGTGTTCAGTACAGCGCCTCCATGTTTTTTGGCTTAGTAATGCAGGATCACACAACAGTAGGACTACACTGTGAGAACGTATCTAAAGTTCTGCTCTTTAGCTCCTTGTGATTTTAAAAAAGTTTTATTGTTGCTCTCCCTTCTCTGAATAAAAAGCAGCCTTCAGCCTTTGAAGGCTATAAACTTCCCTCCTACAGAAGGTTTTCTCCATTTCTGCAGAATCAAACGGGTCTTTATTGTGCAGGTGTTTGTGTCCCTCAGACTCTGCTGCGGCTGCTCTCTGGGAGGAAGCCTCTGCTGTACAGCTATCAGACCTCTCTGCCTCACCTTCCAGTTCCTGCAGTCAGAGACACATTGACCAGAGTGAGACACCTGATGTGGATTCTTCACGTCATACATAAACTGTTTACAAAATAATCATTGTTTTTGTTACCTTGTCCGTCTCTCTCAGTACTTGGAGTCAGTGCGCCCCCTGCTGACTGACCCAGAGTATAAGCGGATGACAAACTTGGCCAATGAGTTTGAATCCAGCCTCGGCAACCGTCTCCAGCGCTACTTGAAGCTTAAAGCTCTGTGGGCCACCAACTATGTAGGAGCATTCATTCACACACAACTTCAGTTTGTGTCAGTGTTTCATAATTACAAGTGACACACATCTGTATCTGTAAATGTTCTGGGGAGGGGGAGGCAGAAGCAAATTTCTGATGAACTCCTGTTGCTCCTCAGAAACTCTGTCCTCAATAAAAACACAGGTTTTTATTTCGGCTGAAAGCCGCATAATCATAATTAAAAGACCACTGCGAATATTTTGATAGTAGATCAGAAGATGATCGGAAAGGGACTTTAAAAAATGTTCTGCCCTTTCATTACTTTATTTGAAATGTTCATTTGCTTCCAGCTGTTATTTAATGTAAATCCGTATACAAACATTATTTCTTGAGTTTTTTCCTGTACGCTGTGCTGCTTTTGAGAGTTTTTCTGACTATTGTAGCTTTACTAGGTGATCTAAGGTTGAAATGAACCAAAATGAAAAGCTTCTGCTCTGTTTGTTTAGGTCAGTGACTGGTGGGAGGAATACATCTACCTGAGAAGCCGAGGCCCAATAATGGTCAACAGTAACTACTATGGCATGGTAACCAGCTTCTCTCTTTAACTGCTGCACATTTTAACATTTAAAAGATATAGTCTTCTTCCTAAATCCATTGTTGCTTCATTTTACTTACCAGTTTAAAATGTGATGTGTTGTCTCCTGTCAGGACTTTCTGTATGTGACGCCAACCTCACTGCAGGCAGCTAGAGCAGGCAACACCATCATAGCCCTGCTGCTCTATCGCAGGAAGGTGAACAGGGAGGAGCTCACGCCGGTGAGGTTTCATGAAGCTCTGTGCAGCATTTACAGATCTTTGTGCCAGTTCAAGAACTGACACAAATGTTTGTGTTCATCAGAGTCGCGTTCCAGGCACGGTCATCCCTCTGTGTGCGGCTCAGTGTGAGAGGATGTTTAACACCACCCGCACCCCTGGAGTGGAGACCGGTAAACGCATTCCCCTCATTCAAGCTTGTTCCTGTAAAGTCCACTGTGCCCCTACAGTGATCACTGAACATCAGGGAGAAAACAGATGTGTAGCCGGGTTTGAAACAGATGTTGATGGCTGAAGGAAAATCTAAATCAAGAGTGTGGATGAGGCTGGAAGGAAATGTTGTTCCTGTGTTTACATTTAGTGTCATCATAAAGATAAAAAGATACTTTGACTGTTTGAATAAAAACCACACGACTTTAAAGTTTCATGATGGTTTATTGAAAAAGTATTTTATTTTACAGGCTGTTTCCCCACTAACTGATCAAATGAAGGCAGATTATTATAAGAATAATCAGGAACAGAACACTGAGTCTTTACTGTACATTAGTCTGGGTGTCGTCTTTATCACATGTTCATGGTCATAGTCTGACAGCTGTAATTGCTTTCAAAGTTTTTTGTTTTTTTAAATAAAAACAAGCATTTAATTTAGCTGAATCATCCTGTTATCAGATAAGACCCCGCAGGAAAGAACATGTTCTGCTGTCTTTCACAGATGTGCTGCAGCACTGGCTGGACAGTGAGTTTGTGGCTGTGTACAACAGAGGGCGCTACTATCGCTTGTGGGTTTACAGAGCAGGCCGGCTGCTGTCTGCCAGAGAAATCGAACACCAGATCCAGTGGATCCTGGATGACCCTTCCCCCCCGCTTCCTGGAGAGGAGAAACTGGGAGCGCTCACCGCTGGAGACAGGTAACCATTTTCACGCCGTTTCTTTCTTTCTTCCTTCCTTTCTTTCTTCTTCTTTGTCTTCAACTTGTCCCTTCAGTCATCTCCATAGACAAACATCTGTCTCCATCTAACCAACCCCTCTGCATCCTTCTCACTAACATTCACATTTTTTTTATCTGATGAATAAAACCTGATCATAGTTTTAAAAAATTGGAGTTTGACAAATTCTTTTACCTTTTAACCTTTTTAATAGCAACAGTCACCTGGACCTTTTTTCTTTATTCATCTCATAACATCTCAAAATATATTTAATGAGTGAAATCTTTTGCCCCCTTTTCCAAAATACGTTTATTAGATGCTTGGATTTAAGCATCTAATAAATTAGATCCTTAAATTATGTGAAATAATAACAAAAGCAATTTGTAATTTTCTTATAAAAATTCTGGATAAACTGATCCAAAGGTTTTGAGATGACTAAAAAATCATTTTAAATATAATAAACAAGCACAAAAAGTTTAGTTTGCCTGGATGATTTTATTTTTTTCCAGAGTTTCTTGAAATGTAAAGATAAAAGGATTGTTTTTTTATCAGGTATAGATTTGGAAGCAGTTTCAGTCCAGAAGGAACAACCTAACTCCACATTATACACACATTCAATAGGTTCATCTTTAGTAGAAAGCTCACTCCTTTTCTTCATATGGCTGAGCAGGAGCTGATGAAGGTCCAGGCACGGTGTTTGAGGGCTCAATCTCTGACGTGGAGGATCACCCCGTTGTATCACATTTAAAGAAAATCTTTATCTTGACTTTATTCTTAAAATCTCACCTGGAAATGTAGTCCTCATCCATCGTCCTTCATTGAGAAAGCAGATAAATGTTTTCTTTTTACTGTTTTCCAGAAGACGTTTTTTTAAGTTTGTTGTGCTGCATCTTCCTGTTGTTCTTAACATGTGTATATTGTTTCCCATTGAGCCCAGTTTTGAATCATTTATTTATTTACTTTTCCTGCCAGGATTCCTTGGGCTCAGATTAGGAAGAAGCACTTTAGCTCTGGGGTCAACAAAAGGTCTCTGGATGTCATTGAGAAGGCCGCCTTCTTTGTCACTTTGGATGATGAAGCTCAAGGTATGAAGGGTGATGACCCAACAGGAAACCTGGACCGCTACGCCAAGTCTCTGCTGCACGGAAAATGCTACGACCGGTAAGGAGGGTTTGACTTACTTCCAAATGAGCTTAATTACAAATTATTTAAAAAATATATTTACATTCTTAGATTTCACAAATAAAATGATCAAATATGTTCTGATCAGGAAAAGGAGGTGAGATGCAGGTGTCTCGTGTGGATTTTCATATCTTGCGGCCTTTGCCAGCAGCCCACAAGTGCTGTTCACATGATAAGTGATAATGGTGAGAAACATTGGAGCTAGTCGTACAGTTTTGAACCAAATTTCACAAAAACAAACAAAAATATACATGGATCTTTTTTTCTGCAAGTGGATGCATTTAGCTCTCATTTAGTGGATGCAGAATGGTGCGGAGCAGAGAGTATGTGGCCCAACTACCATATTTTCTACGTCACATATGCTTTTTTTCTTCGTCGACTCCTGTTTCACAATGATTAAAGTGTGATTTTAAGCTAGATTTTCTTAATATTGCTCCTCCATTATGAGAAAATGTTGCAAGAACATTTAAAGACACCAAAAACATGATTTTAATCAGAAGGGGTCTTTAAGAGTTCCTTGCTGGTAACATCTGTAGCAACCTGTGTTTGTTTTCCTTTTTTTTTACATGTTCTGCAACACAAGCTAAAGGCCATGTTTTAGTGGATGTTGTTCCTCATAAAAAAAAAAAAAAAAATTCTTTCATTTTTTTTGTCCAGGTGGTTTGATAAATCATTTTCCATTGTGATCTACAAGAACGGGAAGAGCGGCCTCAACGCTGAGCACTCGTGGGCGGACGCGCCAACCGTGGCTCACCTCTGGGAGGTAAAGGCGTCTTCTATGCTTTCATTTGAAGGTTTTTGTGCGTCTCATCCTTTCCAACTGAAGCCATACTCCTTTTCGTGGAGGTGGGTCAAGAATAGAAATTACACTTGAAGCCCCAATTTTAACAAAGATGAAGAGCTTCTGCTTGAACAAAGGGGGGAGAACTTTTCTCTTGGTGAAAGGAAAGTTAAGCACCAGTCTCCACTCTTCATTCGTTAAGGAGAGTCTCTGTTATCAGAACATCCAGTCTTCAAAACAAACCATTCCCTGTCTGGACTTGATGCCAGAAGTAATTTTTTACCTGATCTGCTAACTATAATGTTGGACATGATTTTTGAAGGTAATCATGCACCAAAACACACAAGCTTAAATCCCACACACATGTAAAACTGAACGTGAAGTTGCAAGACTGTGTTGAAAAAAATGTTTATTTGTAGGCTCAATTTTCTTCTGTAGAAGAGTTTCGCTGTGGGAGTCTCAGCGTCATTCTGAGTTTTGGCACACTCCCTGAGAGATATTTGTGTATTAAACCTTGTGTTTGTGTATTTTTGTCATGCAAGTTCACACGTTATATTTCACAACTACACAATTTTCTCACAGGTTCTTCTTTTTCCTGCAACTTCACGTTCAGTTTTACATGTGTTTTTGTGATTCAAGCTTGTGTGTGTATTATTTAAGTTTGTGTGTTTTGGCACATATTTACCTTCATATGATTTGAATGTGTGATCAAGATTTTGTTAGAACAAATGTAAACATATTATTACCTCAATCAGAAAGATGAATTGAATTGAAATACATTGTGTGTAAATGAACTAAATAACCTAAAGTTTACATGACTTCAGGGTTTTTTGTGGTCTTTGATTTTATCCGTCTCCAAATGAATCTTCCTGTCATCATCACGCTCCAATATCCAGGTCGCTAACCTGTGCGTGTTCTGAAGCCCTCCCCGCTGTGGAGCTGTAGTATAGAATATAACTCACATTTTAAACCACGTGAGAAATCAAATCAACCTTTTTTTAAAAAGGGCTTTCCATACTGTAGAAAACACAAAGTGCTTTTTGGAATAAAAATATCTTTAATATTTAGAATCTAGGGCCTAAACCTCAATTTTTTTGTCTACTTTTGAATTTACTTCGGTATTTTCAATTTGAAAGACTACTTGGTTGCTTTCTTGCTTACCTGGTCTCATTTTAATTAGCACAACCTCTACTACGTGGCACTAACTTTATTTTGTAATTTTTCCATGTTGTATTCACAGACTAGACATACAATCATGCAATGAGAGAAAATACCAGCAGTAAAAATGTGCTTATTTTGCTGTGGAAACCCAAAATGTGTTAAACTAGTTTTACAACATAGAATGAAAGTTTTGTGCAACTTCAAAAAACAAAAATAAACAAAAAAAAAAAATTCTTTCAACAAACTCATCGACATGTTAAACGAAAATGTAGGAAAAAATTCCAGGGAAATTTACAGATTAATTTGTGCCACTTATTCTGTATTGTCCACGAACGACCTACTTTAGTAAGCATAAATAAGGTGCATTGAACTATGAAAGAGTCGGAGATTATTCCATCTGTCAGTCTTTATTTACTGCTATCACTGGAACTCTTGAACTTGTTGTTACATGCTACACGGTAGTCATATTAGCGTGTTGACCAGACAGTGGCTTGCAAAAGTATTCATACCCCTTGAACTTCTCCACATTTTCTCATAATGACCACAAACATAAATATATTTTATGGGAAAGACCAACACAAAGTGGCAAAGTGTAAAGAGTTTCAAGAGTTTTGGGCTGGGCGATTAAACGATAGCTATTGATGTAGGGAAATAACTTTTTCTTGACAGTAAAATGAACCTATCGCGATTGACTTTTATTTTGAAGGGTTCGAATTTAACACTTGCCTGTGCGAGCATTTTCTCTTCTTTCGTGTGTAAAGTTAGAAGATTAGTGATCACACGGAGAGTAAATGTTTGCGTTAACTTAGTCATGCTTATTCGCTCTTCGTTTTCGCCACGCCGCGATACAGCACTCGAGTCAGTCAAAGCGCTGATATGGCACTGGGGGGGTAATCCAAAGCTCGTTACTTTTCCACGCACACATGAAGAAGATGTAAACGAGGACGAGATGGAGATGCAAAAACAACAAACAACATCAACACAAAACGTAAAGAAATGAGTGGGACTGAAAAAAGGAGAAAATTCTGAAACCTTTTCACTGTTAATGAAAAGGTTAATGTTTGTTTTTTTTTTTTTTTTTTTTTTTTTTTTGACTTGTCCTGCCCAACAGCTGAGCAAACAGATATGAGCTGAGAGCATCTTGCATTAGACAGATTTTACTCTTACAATCGGGGGTTATAAATCATTGGGAACACAAAATGTATGTTGGTATAAGCCCCTTTTGTAATTTAAACGAAACTTTATTAATTTTTGTTTGTGTTCTTTTTATTGGACCGGACGGAAAGAGAAAGGGGGTGGGGGTGGGGGGTTATTGATTTTAGAGGATGAATAATGGAAGGAGAAAGTAGAATTGTAATTCTACAGGCAACAAAATGCTGGAGCTTATACCCATTACAATAGTGAGTGTTGGTCTAAAATGGGCGGGGCCTGTCCACACACTCAGCTGTTACAAACATACCTGCTAGCTCCAAGAGTGTTCACAAACTTGTCCACAACCAGTTCACACGCACACTTGTGCATACCAACCAACACATGTAGAGCATTACACTATGACATGCACACTATTTGAAGGTGCAAAGGTGAGCCGACGCCTGTGCTCAGGTGAATGTTATGTTAAGCTAAAGTGGATGAAGGAATGGAAAGAAAAAAAGGAGGGAGAGCTCCCAGACATCCCCACACCAAGACCCCCGCCGAGGCAGCAGCGCTGACCAGGGCCCGCCCCCGCACACATACTGTGGGTCAACGGAGGAGATCCGCCCGCCAGGTAGTCCGGCCAAGCACCCAGACCAGGGCCCGCAGGACCACCACATGGGCCCCCAACACCCGAGGGCAGTGAGGTACGGAAGCGCAGAGCGCAGGGCCCAGCCCAGTCAGGAGAGCAGCCCCCCCCACCGCGCCCGGCGGTCCAGCGCGGGGCCCCACCCCCGAGAGCCCCACCACCCCAGACAAGCCGCCCACCACCACCCAGGAGTTCTGAGCATCCCCCCACCCCAGCCCCAGGTACGAGCCAGGACCCCCCAAGGGAGACCCGCTCCGAAGCTCCAGGCAGTTGCGGAGATCCAGAAGAGAGCACAGCAGGGGTCAGCTACCTCCACCAGGTTAATGTTAATGTGTTAATGAGCAGACACCTGAGAACAATCTTCTCCAGAACAGGGCAGATCATTACTGATTGACGAAACCAGATCAGACTCACAAAGCTGAAACATTTGTTATTTCTAAATACCAACCTTTACCATCATGAAAAATATTCTTTTTTTTTCTCTATTTGTTTTGAACATTTTAATTAGTAATTTGGGTTGTTGTTGCAGTATTCTGTGTTGTTTTGTTTTAAAAGTTGAATAGTAAATAACAGTTTTTAGTATTCATCTGAAAAAAAGCATATATATTTATTACATTTAAAAAAGCCAGATGCCTATGAAGAGCCGTATTTCCCATCATTATTGTGCAGTTTGCACAAACTGTTAAATGTGTGAGGAGCTGCAGCCTCCAAAGTCTCAAAGGGTCGATGACGGGAGAGGACAGACTATTAGTCTAATATTTGAAATGTTTTAGTTGTAGTCTTTTTGTCAAGATTACACGAAGGGGTTTTTAAAATGTGATTATGTGTGGCTTTCTGGAAAAACATAAATGTTCACATTTAGGCACACATTGTAGTTGTTAAACTGTTTCTGTTAGCATACAAACCTACCTGGGCACCTCATCCGAGAAGAAAACAGAAAAAGTCTGGGGACCCCTGACCTAGCTTGAAAGCGCCTTTTCTCCTCACCAACATGTTTTTTCCTCGAAGGACCCTGCTCTGACTCTGTCTTCAAATCCCACTCATCCTCCCACTTTGACTCCATTTCTACTGCCGTTGTCACGGTCCTTCTTTTCTCTGCAGAGACAGTGACATAGAGGGAGTGACATAGAGGTGAAAACAATACACTGTACTATTGACACCTGAGTGTAATTATGGCCCGCAGCAGCAGGGGTCCTGTCTGCAAGGACCATATTGTTTTTGCTTGTACCAAAAAAACGAAAAAGCCCTTTAAAAGGCCTCAATCCAAGGGCCTAAGCTTAAACAGACCTGACCAGTGTGTAGTACAAGACAAGATAAACAAAAGGACGCACTAAATCCTAGACGCAAAAACTTCTATATTGTTTCTGCTTTGTTTATTATTATTCCGGGTTCTAACGACACCTGTTTGCCTAAATTTGACCCTCTGAACATACCCGAAAACTCACCAAAATTTCCACAAACCTGGTGAAAATTGTAAAATATATTTTTTTAAGTGAACCACCCCACCACCCCCCACCCCACCACCCCACACACAACGATGACATCATGGCGTGCGATACCGCGGAAAAAATGAATGGGCCAAAATTTGTTTAAGGAGCAAAAAAAAAAAAAAATTTGAAATACGCACACAAGACCAAAACACACATGTCGGGGGTATCCAGGAGAGCTTTTGTAATCATTATGGGGGGGGGGCGCACGTTTTTCCACAATATGGGAAAACAACACTTTGGTTGTTCCGATTTTTACGAAACTTCACACATATCCCGCCAGCCGGAGTCTACAACTACCACAGAAGTTTCATTGACCTTTGACCTTGGGAAGTGGCCGCCATCTTGACTTGTCAAAAAAAGCACGTTTAGCACAAGCTTCAAACAAAAACTCGTCCTAGGGATTTTCATCAATCGTCTTGTAACTTAACGAGCATCAATGGCCGGGACCTGTGGACAAAATGTTGGAATTAGAAGTTGTAGAATATGAATGGCGTGCGTGTGGCGAGCTCGCAACCGCCACGGTTTTGGTTAGCTTGCGCATGTTTTAGCTAAATATCACGAAATGCATATCCACGCGTGCGGTACGTCAAGCTGAATGTGGCGATGTAAGTTTTGAAACTCTACTGTAAAAGTTGAGCCCAGGGGAAGCGAAAAACCGACGCAAAAAAAAGTGCTGACTCAGCGAAAAACGATTTTTTCGGAATTTTTTTTTAGAATTAACGAACGAAATCAACGTAACTTTATCAGGGATATCCAAACAAAGTTTTGATATCATTACGTGATTGCCACATGACCAACGGTTTGGCGGCCATTTTGTTTGAAAATCAGAGATTCCGCAAAATTTACGTACGTGAAAACTAACCTTTTGTTGGCTCGATTTTAACGAAATTTCACACACATGCAGATAGCGCAAGTCTACAACGACCCAAAAAGTCTTGTTCGCGTTTGACCTTGGGAAGAGGCCGCCATGTTGAATTTTCAAAAAAATCGTTTTTACTCAGAGCTAAATGAAGAATTCAGCCCAAGGGTTTTCTTTTCCGATTGTCTTCAAACTTTAATAGCATCATCGGGAGGAAATTTGTGAAAATGTGGTACCAATAGTAATTCTGTAACTCAAACGGTGTGCGCGTAGCAAGCTCGCAAATGTGGCGCAGTCTTTATACTCGGCCATTTTTTGACAGATTCTTGTGAAAACTCAATATGCTGAGCCCAGACCAGAACTGCACATGATATAATAGGAGCGGATAGGAAGATACTAAAAATGTGGGCGTGGCTAGCTAATAACCATTGTTGCTTAGGGGATTTAAGGGTTAACGTTTTCCGATTTGTCTGAAACTGATGTCTATATGTTCGGTGTCATGGGGCGATCAAAACCTAAAATGGTTGCTATGGCGATTAAACCAACAGAAAAGCTGCCATTTTGAAAAAAGTGCTTTTTTTTCCATCAATTTCTTACATAGAGCATAATGGGCTTCTTTAAGGGCAGTTTCTGGGTTAAGGCAATGTATTAGCAACATGCTAACTTTTTCCCCTATATTGACGTATAATGGGGTTTTTTGGGCTATTTCTGAGTTAAGCTAGCATTTTAGCAATATGCTACCTTTTTTTGCTAATTTGGCTTATAATGGGTTTTTTTGGGCTAATTCTGAGTTAAGCTAACGTGTTAGCAATATGCTAACTTTTTTGCTAATTTGGCTTATAATGGTTTTTTTTGGGCTAATTCTGAGTTAAGCTAACAGTTTAGCAATATGCTAACTTTTTATTTCGCTAATTTGGCTTATAATAGGGCTTTTTGGGCTAATTCTGAGTTAAGCTAACGTGTTAGCATTATACAAACTTTTTTCGCTAATTTGGCTTATAATGGGGATTTTTGGGCTAATTCTGAGTTGAGCTAACATTTTAGCAATATGCTAACTTTTTTCGCTAATTTGGCTTATAATTGGGTTTTTTGGGATAATTCTGAGTTAAGCTAACATTTTAGCAAAACGCTAACATTTTTCACTAATTTCGCTTACAATGGGGTTTTTTGGGGCTAAGAGTGCGATAGGGTCAATGGTGCACTGTGGGAGCGGTTGGAGGGGGCTCAGAGGGGGGCGGGGAGGGTAACAGTGGTGCGTAGAGGAGGGCGGCGGGGGCGCGAAGAGGCCAAGGCTAGGGCGGCGGTGGCGTGTAGAGGCCAGGGCTAGGCATTTGAATTTCTTCTGGTAGTGTAGACTGTTGTTGCTGTGAAGGTCTGAACTTCGTTGTTTTTCTGGAGAATTCTGGTTTATTTCAGTCTGAGATTGAGCATGTTTGGTGGCACTGCTTCAAGTAATAAAAAGCTTGGTGGTCATTTTTAGAAGGAACATGTCTTCTGCACAATTTGCAGCGAATTTTGCTCTGTTTTTTGTTGGATTTGATATAAAATACCTCCACACATGACAGGACGAAAATCAATTTTTGAGACACTAGCCAAGTTGGCCAGTTGATTGGAAAAGAATTCACTGACCAAACATATAATTTATTGGCCAAATTCTAATACTAGTTGACACAGAAATACCCTAGGCATTTTACTTTATTGAAAATGTTCTGATTGTTTTTTTTTTCTTTAGGAAAATTGCGTTTGCAATTGCATAAAAGTAATTTTAAAAGTAATTTATAATTGGTATGAGCACGTATTTAACGTCATCTAACTGGAAACTACAATTCTAACATGCTGAGATAACAAGGACAGATTTATTAAGAGAATATGCCTGAAAACACTATGTTCTGGTTATAGTCATTGAATATCGCCGCTAAAAATGAAGCCCGGTACACTCCTCTTGGTCATGTTAACACCAAAATCCCCCTTAAAGTCTGAGGCAGGGCGGGATAGCAGGGAGCCACCTGCTCTTTGATTGGACGGTTTGAATTGTGGTCGTCCAATCAAAAAGAAGTGTACAGACAGGGACAGAATTTGCAACCACAACTTATTTTTTGCTTTGCATCTGCATAAGAAAATGCTTGAAAAAAAACTGGGAATTATTTCACAAATGCAGATCTTTTTTATGGGCACGCAGGTCCCTTTTTACACATTGCAAACCTACATTTTTTTGGGCGGATTTATTTTGCAGTATGATGAAACTTGATTTATGTGCAAACATGTAGCTAAAGTTTTGAATCTTTATGGCCTTATATTGAGCCCATATCGGGAGGATTGAGCACATCTGACATTCCTTTCCTCGGATATAAGCAGCAGCACCCTAACTACATTGATCCAAGTTGCTCCAGCATACGTGACGGCCAATGCATACCCCTCAACACAAGGTGGGAGTATGTACCACAACACAAAGAATTACAAATTATTTCTGTACTTGACAATTATAACCTTCTTGTCCTACGAAAACATAGATTATAGCAGAAATTCACTTAGTTGAATTTTGATGTTGTTTTATTATAATTGTGGATTGTATTTGATCAAAAATGCTCAATAGTTTTGAAGATATTGAATCTTCAGTCACCAAACTTTAAATACTGACTTACATAGTGTTTGGTGACTGCAGATTCAAAATTCTCATAGCTATTAAGCATTTTTGACCAAATATGATCCATATTTTTATGAAAAAATCCTAAATATAAACAAAGTGGCTTTTTCCGAAAATCTTTGCCGTAATACAATGACATGACTAAGATGAATCATATCTGAATGTATGGTCATTGTGACTGAGTATTTCACAGAGCTAATAAGCATTTTTGATTAATTAGGATTAAAATCTTTAAATAAAAAATAAATTAATAAAAAGTGACTTACTTTCAATACCTTTCTTGTAGTAGAAACGTACGCTGATGTATAATCACTGGAAGAGGGTTGGTGAAAGTAACTTTTCCTTTTGTATTTTCAGAGCCATTGAGCACCTTTATTATGATTTATATTTCTGTTAAAATGATTTTAAAAAACATGAATAAAAAGAAAATGTAGAATAACTTTCTCCCCAAATATTTATTTTAACATAAATATGGTGAAAAGTCTTTATTACAGTCTCGTATAAATGTAGACATTTGACATTTGAGAGATTTTTTATTTTTACAGAATAATCTTTTCTTGAAGCTTGCACTTTGTAGATCTTTCCTTGGCAGCCGTCTCGCTGCTGTGTTTCCATTTGCCGCTCGAAGAGAACGCTTCTCATTAAAAGGCAAAGAAGCCGATCTTTTTTAATTTGAAATGCACTTGTAGGTCACTCTCTGTGTTAATGCGAAAATGATTGAGATACTTTCTGTCACGTTTATCAGAGGAGTTATTGGGCCCAGAAGTCTGAATCTGTGAATATCTTTCTAACTTTACTGAACTATAGTTCCTGTGTGGTTCAGTCCACACGAACCCGGAGCTCAACTGCTCAGTTCGATTAAGTTTGACAGATATTCACAAATGGAGACGTGGATGTTGGCATCTTCTGTAATTATTAAGCCGCTTCAAAAATATCATCCAAACGACTCAGAAAAACATCTGGTGACAGATTGTCTCTATTTGATCAGCTACTGTCAGCAAACCTGCACGGATGCCGCAGAAATATGTCAGCTTTCTAACTGGAACACAGCAGAGCGGGTTTCTAGGAATGTGAGTCGAATACAAAGGATCAGCCACTGAGAGTTTTAGATCACACCCACTTTCACTGATTGACAGACAGCCTTATTCTGCTGAAAAAGCTCATAAAATAAATAAGTCATTCTGAAATACAGCAATATGAAATAAAAAAAAGCTACTTGGAAAAATATTAATTATGAAACCAGAGTTACTGAAAACAGTGTTGATATAGCTATAAACATTTGTGTTGTGAGACCTGAATGCATTCATGTTGGTGCAACATGAACCTGCTGCTAGTGTCAGGAAATGGTGGCGAAGGACGCAAAATACAGGGGGTCAGGCTTGGTGGCCAAAACTAAGACATTTATTAAAAAAAAAAAAAAACTGAAGTAAGACAAAACCATGAAGAAAGAAAAAGGTGGCAAGGCAGAGCAGATGACCTAAAAAAGATGAACTGAAAAGCAGACACTTAAATACACTGAGGTTGATGAACTAAATGAGGACAGCTGTGGATGATGAACCTGAAACTGACATGTGACTAACAAGAACAATTTAAAACATGACCAAAGATAACAAAGCTCAATCTAAACAACAGAATCCTTACAATTGTGCTTTAAAATAATTGCTTAAAGGAATCTTGATGTTATGATGTAGATCAGAATTGAAGGTTGAATCCTTTTGTAAACTTTCTGGCATGATTGTATTTTTAGTTTTCTCCAGAAAAGCTGTGGACGTATTTTCTAGAGAACATGTTTTGATGTGCAGTTAGAGGATAAGCCAGCGTGGGTGTGTCATTGACCTCCTCTGTCCGTCTGTGCAGTACACTCTGGCCACTGACGCCTTCCAGCTGGGATACATGGAGGATGGACACTGTAAAGGAGAGGTGGAGCGCTCACTGCCCCCCCCTCAGAGGCTGAGCTGGGAAATTCCATCTGAGGTATGGGACACACTTAGCACATGTGCGACTGAGGATGGCATGCAGTGAGGCTGTGAAGTTTCCCAAAGGACAATTACAAATTGATCAGGGGATGGGATTATATCTCCGCCCAGCAGGAGTTTCTGAGATACCAGGAGCAGAGATCTCGATGGGATAGAATCCGTGTTTTTCATGAGTCGAGCTGCTCAGGGACTCAGACCTCTAAAAGGATCTTTTTTGTTGCCTCCAGCAGGAAATGAGATGATTATGATGATGATGAGGAAGAGGAGGATACACAAATGAAAGAGATGCTTAGTGCAATTTGGGATGTGGTGTTTATGAACAGTATTCAAGCCCAGCTGCTTCATAGTGTTATTCTGTGACAGAACAATGTTCCCCAACAGTCTTTAAACTTTTTGTGAAGACATGCTGTTGCTTCATATCAGCCTTGAAAATGAAACAGATGCATTGTGGGTAACATGATTTTCATGTGGTTCCTATGCTGTTTTGACCACACAGTGTTTCTGCATGTAATCGTTACCATGCATGACTTTCACTTTGCACAGTACATGAACTCGACCCAAAAAAAAGCATACGAGTAGTGTAGACACCAGCATACCTGCACACACACATTCACACACCGGCATAACTTAACAAGAAGTGACCACCCACAAGCATCCTGAGGAGGAAAAGTACTTGCATAATTTGTCAAATTACAGAGTTAACTTGTTCTTTATTTTTCTAGTCTCTTTAAGTCCAAATTTAAGGGTTTCCTGTTTACTTCTGCCAGCGATCTGAACAATCTCCTGCGGTGCTGGTTTCTGAATCGGGATGAAAGTAGCTTTAAAACACAACTGCTGTGGTTTATAGATCCCAAACAGTGAAGATTAAAGTTCCTTCAGCTATCCCTAATCTCTTCAGTTCATTTCAGTTCAATTTATTTAAAGAGTAAAACTCTAAAATGTCATTGATGTAACTACAAAAATACAAATCTTAATTTGTTCTTAGACATTTTTTACGGTGGCATTTATGTTGAAAGTCTAGTTAGCAGAATGTCTTTGGTGAAAAAAACAAATGCATTAAAACACACCATCTTTGTCTGTTGAAAAAATCTAAAACCGTTTTTTGTTCTTCAGGCTTTAATACTTTCATACAACATGACGAATCCAAATGAAGAACTGGCATATACATAACAAGAAATCTGTCTGCATCAATTTAAGTTATTTTAGGGTTATGTAACCAGTGTTTTTTGGGTTTTTACAGCAGTGTTTAAAACAAACGAACCTACTCAGCCTTCGAAGCATTTAAATTCACACCGCATTCTTATCAGGCTTTTCACAATGAACTTTTTACAAATCCGATATTTTGACTTTTTGCTTAAAAACTGCTTTAATTTGGGTTGTGATCAAATTGAAATGGGTTTTGGTTGTTGGGTTGTTTAAAAAGGTAAAAAAAAAAAAAAGAAAAATATTTTACTCATGAGTAAAAATTAGCAAAGACTCATCTTCTACATAAAGAAAATAACTTTATAAAATATCTTATTAAAGGGGTTAGTAAAGTGAAAAGTAAACCCTAAATATCAGATCTTTTGTAGATGTGAAGGATTTTTGAAAGTAAAACTGAAACTCAGTTGGGTTTAAATTTTAAAAATTCCCAGCGGTCACAAAATAGACATGAATGAACTGAGGGAGGAACTGAAATTCCCTAAAATTACCAACCAATGAATGAAAACTAAACAAAAAGGGAAATTTCTGTACTCCTGGCCTGTTTTTCCCCTAAGTTTATCGCCGTGTGTGTACACCCACAGTTTGCTTTTATGGGCATGAAATACTTTAGCTTTGGTGTGGGTGCTGATAAGGATACAACCAAAATAAAATACCCCAAATAATAAAAGAAACATGAAGGCAGCATTGTTCAAACTTTTTATAAATATTGTAGGCAGGTATAGATTGATGTTGTTTAAGATGTTATCATTCTGGGATTGACTATTATATTTCTTCTGAAAGTATGTCAGGGTGCAGGAAATATGTTTCTGGCTGTCTACAAGTGGGAGAGTTTACCAAACTTTTAGTTGATTATTAAACTGAATTAATTTGAGGTTTGGCAGAGTTACAAAGTCTCCAACCTTCTTTGTTGTTATCACAGATATGAAGGCAGATCACAGCATTCTTCTTTTAAGGTTGAGTGGTTTCTGCAAGGGTTGTGTTTACGCTCAGTGCCTGCATGTGAGGAATTGTTTTTCTATGAAGAAATGCAGTTCGTGTGCTGGGGGTTCCTGTAAATAATGATAAATTAGGTGTTCAGGGGAACACCATTTGTCCTTCTGCAGGTTCTGCGTTCTGGATGAGGGCAACCAACCCCAGCTGATTGCATGTTTTGACCCTCCAGAAAGCCATGTTGAAAACATCGTGTTTGTCACTATCAAACAGCTGATGACTGAATTAAGACCAAAACACCAACAAATCCTCTATTAAGAATTGTTACAAATGTATTACCATTTCATGGAGGGAATAAAGTATTCAAATGCCCCTGCCTGAAAGACTTCTGCTGTGTTCACTCTGAATGGGATTTGCGCATCAGATTCCTGTCTGCTGCCTCTCTTTTAATGAGTGATAAATTATCTGCCTGACGCTTGTTCAAAAATTAGTTCATAAACTTGACTCTTCAGACACATGTGGGAGGACCTACTGTTAAAAGTTTGTTGCTTCATCTCTACATGGAAGCATCGACTGTATATCTCATACACAGTCAATGCATGGAGGACACAGAATATGTTGAGAGATCAAGTTTATCTATTTTGCAGAGCTCTGCAACATTCTCGATAATCACGTCTCCACGTCTGGATACATGAGATCATTCAGAGACCCTCCCAGTACAGTGAAGTTCTACTGCAGGAGCTGCTTCTGAATGACGGCAGCCTTCAGTGGTACTTCACTCTCTCTGTGACCCAGTTTGCTGTCCCATATTAATCTGAGGAGGAAAAAAATAAAAAAATGATTGTCTTGATGCAAACAAGAAAAATATAAATTCCGGAGAACAATCATACACCACAATATTGTCTTTGGACTCCACTTGTCACAGACCAAAGCTGAGTCCCTGGTTCTTTGACGCAATGCGTCTTCTTCACCAAAATTCAGATACTTAAGCCAAATTACGCCAGGATGCCTAAACTGCACTACTTCCAGACGGACAAACCGCTAGACCTATGTTTGCCTCTGTACATTGACTTAACATTGAATCTGGAGACCCCTGACAAAGAATCATGTTCAGTTTAAACAGCTTTTTTAACATTTATTTTATTTTACACTTTGTGTCAAAACTCAGCACAGAGGTCAGATGTTTCTTGGAAGTTGATTATCAAGTTTCTGCACATATCAGGAGTATTTTTGGTCCACTCTTCTTTACAAATGACTTCTAAATCTTTCAGATTTGGTGGCTGTTGCTTAGCAACTCTGAGCTTCTGCTCCACCCATTGGTCTTCTATGGGATTGCAGTCCAGAGACTGGCTGGACCCCTCCAGGACTTCTTCAGACAGTCCTATGTAATTGTCCTATAATATGTCTTATATATTAAGTCCAATAATTTCATGTTGGAAGATCCATCCATGAACCATTTGAAGTATCCTTGTGGAGGGAAGGAGGTTCTCACTCAGGATTTGAGGGGTACACGGCTCCATCCATCCTCCTATCCACACGGTGCAGAAAAACACTCCCAAAGCATAATGCTTCCACCTCCATGCTTGACAGTGGGGATGGTGTTCTTGGGGTCATAGACAGCATTTCTCTTCCTACAAACATGTCAGGTTGAGTTGATGCCAAAGAGCTCCATGTTGGTCTTATCTGACCACGGCACCTTTTCCCAACCACACTTCTAATCATGAAGGTGTTTATTAGTAAACTCTAGGCAGCCCTGCACGTGTCATATTAAGCTGGGGAACTTTTCCAGGATTGCAAGATGTTAAACCATTGCAGCGTTACGTATCACCAATGGCTTTCTTTGTGACTGTGGTTCCAGCTGCTTTTAGATCAATTCACTTCTGCCGTGTTGTTTTAGGCCGATTTCTCACTGTTCATTCTTATGGTCATGGAAACCCCACCAGGTCAGATCTGGTTTGGAGCCCCAGACCTATTGGTGGATTGATGGTCATATTCTTGTATTTTGCACCAACAGTTGTGACCTTAACGCCAGCTTGTTGGTGATGGTTTTGTGGTCCATTCTGGTCTTGTGCAGGTCTACAATCCTTCAATCCACTGAAAACTCTTCAGTCTTTCCATGTTGGAGTCTGACTGATGGACTCATTCTGTGGACAGGTGTCGTTTCTACAAGTGATCAGATCAAACAGGTGTCTGTAATTCAGATGGCAGGTTTATTAGGAGAGTCTAACTAGTCTATGTGAACCAGAAATCTAAATGGTTACCAGGGGATCAAATACTTATTTCTCTCAATGAAATGCAAATAAATGTGTAAACATTCTTTAAGGTGGATTTCTTGATTTTCTTTGTGATTTTCATGTCTCTGTTTAAATAACCTAACGTTAGGATTACAGATGGACAGTTTATTTGGTGGGCAAACCTACGAGATCAGCAAGGGATCAAGTCCACTGGGGTTGATAAAGTCTTGAATGACAAGCCGTCTCGATGCCACAGCTGATAATCACATTTGGTGACTCGTCAGAAAAGCAGGCTGGGTAACACTAGCAGATAACCTGGCTAGTGGCCAGCAGCAGGAATAACAGGCTGGTCTGTTAGACAGTTTTATTTTTAGAACCTTTGTATGGTAAACCAGACTTCCTTTGCTGCTCTGTTTCACTTGTTACTTGGATTACTCTGGTTCTGCCTGCAAAGTCTGACAGCAGGAAACCTAAAGCCTGTTCATTACAGCATCAGTGAGGATTCTTTTGTGTTAATCATTCAGCTGTGAGTGAAACCTGTCCACTAAGAGAGTGAGGAGGTCCAGCCGCTCATCATTGCACTCTGTTTTTGTCTTTCCCTCTCCTGCTCACACACTGATTCTAGAATAACCACTCTAGCAACTGTTGGAACAGTTGGGTTTTGGTTAATTCCTTAACCTAATGTTTTTGTCATGTACTTCAGTAGATGCAATATAACTCTCTCATTAGATTTTCTTAGCTCCATTGATGCTAAGTGTTTTAGTTTATACCCACAGGTCACAGGCTGATCCAGGAAGATTTGAAAACACATTCAAATTTATGGCTCTAATACAAATACAAAATACCGGATAACTTCCAATAGTAGCCCGGGAGTTGAATTTGTTGTTCGCTTTCTCTGCTCACCAGGAAATCGGTTGCTCCTTTTCTTTCTGCAGCCGTTTCCATCTGCTTGTGCCATTCTCTGAGACGTTTATGATTTACCCCAGAATTGCTACATAGGGCTAGCAGCTAATGTTTTTAGCCTTATTGCTACATAGAATAGTGTCTGTGTTTATCTTATTTAGAATACCTGAGCGACATGGATGATGTTAAGAGATTAGCTGGATTTATTTCAAAAAGCTATACAAAAACATCAGCGATCATATCTCTATGTTTGGGTTCATGAAAACGTTAAGAATCTCCCACAAGCTGCAGAGAGCTTCTTCTCCCACTGTGTCTGAGCGGCTGCTTCCGCATTGTTTCCGTCTCTCTGTACCGAGTTTGATGGCTCTTTCTCGCATAATGCAGAGAGGGCAAAAAAAATAAAAAAACAAGAATATAATGACGGTATCTTTTTTATAATTGTCTCAATGAAAATAAAGTTCAGGAGGCCCGAGCAGAATGTGCTAGTGGTGAAAAAAAAAAGCACATCGGTTTGGGGGTTTAAGGGATTGGATCACTCGCTGTACTGTGGATCCCCTACACTTACCCCCTGGTGCGCATCAATTTAAATCAATTTTCCATCAAACAGCACACAATTAGTGCATCAAATGTGCGTCCATCGTCAATAATTTGACGTGCGTCAAAGTCGCTGCCTGATGCTTGTTCAAAAATGTGTCTAAAAATCAGACACTCCTGCGCATGTGAGAGGAGTTTAACTCATTAAACGCAGATGATGAGAGGTCAGGTTTGTTCATTTGCAGAGTTCTGCATCATTGATAAAAGTGTTTCCATGTCCAAGTTTTTGATGCTATGCTAAGATTTTCCTGCCATGTCTCTGTATGTCTCTGTAATAGTGGCTGGGCTCCTTTAAGACCCCCCACCCCCTGCACGCGTACGCAGAATTACCACTATTGGAGACCGGTGTCTAAAGCAACTAACACTTGTTAGACCCGGTATTTATTGGAGACTGTCGTCTGTTAGAGACCGGCCATTACTGGAAGATATACAGTAGACTAGTTGCAGTAAAGAGTGGTTGACTTTTCATCTGTGTTTGGAGTTTTGGTTCACGTGTTTGCAGTTCCTGTAGAAGTTTCTTTTTGATTTCAGGTCCAAGATCAGATCTTCAGCTCCCTGACTGTTGCCAAAGCTCTTGCAGATGATGTGGACTGCCATGTGTTCCCCTTTAGAGACTTTGGAAAAGGAAAGATCAAGAAACTCAGAGTCAGCCCCGACGCCTTCATACAGATCAGCTTACAGCTGGCCTACTTCAGGGTAACGATCCAGCCACCTTTGAAAGTTGTCCGTCTGGGAGCTCTCCCTCCTTTTTTTTCTTTCCATTCCTTCGTCCACTTCAGCTTAACATAACATTCACCTGAGCACAGGCGTCAGCTCACATTTGCACCTTCAAATAGTGTGCGTGTCAGAATGTAATGCTTTACATGTGTGGGTTGGTATGCACAAGTGTGCGTGTAAACTGGTTGTGGACAAGTTTGTGAACACTCTTGGAGCCGGCAGGTATGTTTGTAACAGCTGAGTGTGTGGACAGGCCCCGCCCATTTTAGACCAACACTCACTATTGTAATGGGTATAAGCTTCAGCATTTTGTTGCCTGTAGACTTGCAATTCTACTTTCTCCTTCCATTGGTCATCCTCTGGAATCTATACCCCCCCCCCCCCCCCCTCTTTTCCCCCTTTCTTTTTCCGTCCGGTCCAACAAAAAGAACACAAACAAAATTAATATTAATAAAGTTTCGTTGAAATTACAAAAGGGGCTTATACCAACATACATTTTGTGTTCCCAATGATTTATAACCCCCGATTGTAAGAGTAAAATCTGTCTAATGCAAGAGGCTCTCAGCTCATATCTGTTTGCTCAGCTGTTGGACAGGACAAGTTTAAAAAAAAAAAAAAAAAAAAAAAAAAAAAAAAAAAAAAAAAAAAAAAAAGAAAGTTGTCCGCTGTTTGCTTTTGTTTTACAGGGAACTTCAACCTTTCTGGCTGTGCTTCATGAATTTATTTAGGATTGTACCCCCTGAAATTCAAAGAATGACCAAACATTCACTCTTACTAGCTGAAGATGTGACAAATGGAAGAAAAGTGTTAAAAGTTTCTCTGAAAAGTACTAAATGATAAGAAAACTTCAGCAAACACTAAATTGGCAAAAGGTCCAGTAAGTCTGTCAGACTGGTAGACCAGGGTCCAAACATGCAAAAACATCCAGACGATAATTAACGTGTTAATTACACGTTGTACACTCATACTGTCTCTTCAGTTTGTGCATTTTCCGTGCCCTCGTCACTGATTCTGGCAGATAATTTGTGTCAAACGTTTTGTGTCTTGTCTCGTACTCCTGCTTGATACTGATGCTTTTAACAAGAGCAACAGACTCCATGCATATAATACACACGGGTGTTGTAGAACTCAATGCTGGCAAAATAAAAGCATGAGCTTCGGTCCACTCATAGATTATAGAGTCCACTTTTCACATTTTAGACAGCGCAATTGTTCTCTCTATTACTCAATAACTTTATGTCCAAACCATGTAAGCAACAGCACACCGCTCTGAGCCTTTGCTGGTTAAAGAACCCTGGTTCACACATAGCTGTCCTCGCTCGCCTATTCAAAAATCGTTGTGGATAAACATAAACATAGTATCGTACTTTTTATTAAAAATGTTTGGCAGTCCGGATAAAACGGTCTTGGGGAACCCCTGGTGTTGGATTATACAGGGTTAAGATAGACATGAAACATTTCGTTGTTCAGTCATTAGGAATTAAGACTTGGGCTGGACGATATCTGTCAAATGAGAACGCTCTGTGGCTCATTAGAAAAATGGTTGTTTAAATTCAAATATTTATTTCCTATAATACTTTGAACATAACAGATATACTAAAGGACCATGATGCAACAGTTTTTCCCAGAAAACTAAAAAAATGCATAAATATTACAAAAGAAACTGAAAATTAAAGCTAAAGCTTTCACGTTTCAAAAGAAAATATCAAGAAAACAAAACACTAAACTGCTATATCAGTTCCATTTAAAAACAAAGCATTCAGTCTAATTGCATTTAATAATACATAAAATAGAAATTAAAGCTGCAGCTTCAAGGAGGATTGAACACAACATCTGAAAGGTCAGTTTTCAGTGTAACACAGAATCTGTTTTGCTACACAGACGCTGCTAAAAAAGGTGGATTCAATTCTGTTATTTTTTAGAAAATACTGTTTTTATGAATGTCCTATGAATTTATCTTGTTGTATTTATCCGCCACGTCTTACAGGCCGGTCTGTGAAAATACTGTCCGACTTTAAACCGCTCCATGATCACACAGGACACACGGAACAGTTAGCATCATAGCATTAGCGGCTAACAAGCTAGTATAATAGCATCAGTGTGTACCAACAGCGCTGTCTCCAAATCAACACATTTTATGAATGTGTCTGTTGTGAAGCAGCTTTATCCTCCAGTTCTGACTGGATTCTGTTAGAAATCGGGACATATTCTGCTGTTTCATCAGCCAAACTAAACGCGGGGACCGTGGGGGTTGGGGTTTTGTATTGCGAGTGTTTTGTTTACCTCGCGTGCAGATGGTAGAGAAGTAAAGAACAAAAGAAATTCACCAGAAGAAGAGCTAATAAACATGACTAAGTTTACAAAAACATTTACTCTCCATGTGGTGACCAACCCTCTTACTTTTACTTGCAAAAGAGGAGAAAATGGTCACAACTGGCAAGTGTTAATTTTGGACCCTTCAAAATAAAAGTCTATCGCGATAGGCTCATTTTACTATGAAACAATAGTTGTATCGCTATATTGAGTTATGGTTTTATCCAGCCCGAAACTTTCTTTCCACTTCACAAGTGTCTGCCACCTTGTGTTGGTCTTTCCCATAAAATTCTAATAAAATATATTTATGTTTGTGGTCATAATGCAAGTTTACACAAGCATATACTCTCCATTGGGTTACTAACTCTCTAAATTACTTGCCAAGGAGGAAAAAATCCCTGCGAGTGTTAATTTTGGACCCTTCAAAAAAAAAAAAAAAAAAAGTATTGTGAAAGGCTCATTTTACTACTGAGAAAAAGTACTATTGAGATATCGATGACTGTTGTTTTATCCCCAACCCTAATTAAGACTGTTAAATTGCGTTATTAACAGTCACAGGCTCCACTTAGGCAGGGTGATTTTTATACATATATTTTTATGTAAATCTTTCATAACTTTCTCTTTTTCTGGTTCTAGGACCGCGGCAGTTTCTGCCTGACCTATGAAGCTTCCATGACCCGCCTGTTCAGGGAGGGCCGCACTGAGACAGTCCGGTCCTGCTCCAACCAGAGCTGTGCTTTTGTCAAAGCTCTGGAGAGTGGAGAGGTAACGCTCCTTATGGACACCTGCTCACTGGAGCTTTTTAACAAAAAAATAATGAAACTTTAATCAAATGTTTATGCTTGCAGGGAAAATAAACCTTTTTAAAATTTCCCATCAACTGTCTGGAACATGAAGATTCTTTAGTCATTTACAGTTTTACTGGTGAAGAACCTTTTTCCCAATAAGGCTGTGGATTGTTACTGAGGTAGCGTATGAGGTGAATCTGATTTGATTCACAAATCAGATTCACCTCATACGGTTTAAAAATCAGATTCACAAGATCAATGATTTACAGATGGAAACCATTCTCAGTTTAACTGATTACATTTCCAGTAGATTGATGACAAGAAGATACTAAATGAAGCCACAGCAACACCTCCATTTAAATTGTACAACTAAAATAAACTCAGCCCACAGTTTTTCCAAAGGACAGGTTTTTAAAGTGACTTTTATCATTAGATGAAATTTAAAAAACTCACACAATTTAGATGAACATTTTACAGACACAATCTATTATGGCTTCTCCGCCATGCTAGCAGTCAGGCATATGACATCACAAAATTAATCAGATTTTCATGGTATTCCTAAATTCATTTTCTTTTTTTTCTTCTAATTGTCAACTATATTTAAATTATATTTGTTTTGTTTTTTCAGAACTTATTTCAGTAAGCTAAACTTCAGTCTCATAATTTATTTTATTTGTTTATTTTTTACCAAAAATACTTGATTGTTTTACTTTGAAAATGAACCTTCACTGACTCTTTACATTAAAGATTAAATTATGTTGTGTGACAGTATTGGATTTGTTTTTCTTTAGCTACCATCCAACGTTATTCTGCATTTTAAAGCAATAATTTCATTGCCTGAATTGTATTTTTTGGACCACTTTCTACTATATTTAAAAAAAAAAAATCCTGAATCAGCAATCTTGGAAGTTTCAATGTTTGTACTTTGAATTTACAGGAGCAGATTGTAAATATTTGAGCACTCAGAAACAGGTTATAGCCCTGCATGCTAAACACCACATACTCTTTGTTAAAGTCAAAGACATTCTCCAAATTATTGTTTCTAACTGATGTGATTCTGCAGGGAGTGGACCAGTGCAAACGTCTCTTCCGTCAGGCTTCTGAGAAGCACCAGAACCTTTATCGCATGGCCATGACTGGAGCAGGAATAGACAGACACCTTTTCTGCCTGTACGTTGTCTCCAAGTACCTGGGCGTGGATTCACCTTTCCTCAAAGAGGTTAGCACTACCTTACTGACAATTCCTGATGGTAATTCCCTTTCGCGTCTTCTGTTCTCTGTTTGGTGGCTCATGAGAATGTGAAGTTACTGTTTCATGGTAACTTCAACAACTGCTTTCGAGTAGAGCAGAAGTGCTGGGTAACACTGAGTTCAGAAGTTCAACGGTCCGCTCTCAATTCTGCCTGGTTCCTTTGTCTTTTCAGATTTTAGTTTCTTAAATGTTTGATATGAAAATTCACAGAGAGGAAGTTGGAACTGAGGCTACTTTCTTCCTCAATCCATGCCATAAGCATGGCCTGTTGACGTGTGGCACAGATGTTTGCCTGAATGAGATCAGCATGTCTTTTATTGTAACAACCTCAGAAGATGAGAAAGATTGAAGAGATTTCTGTAATAGCTTCGAAGAATAGCTGTTGTAAAAGTTCAGTGTTCGTTTGGGGGGCTGGACCCTGTGAAAGTACATTCTGAGGAAATATTCTAGTGTTTAAGTAAAAAACCTGCATTAAACTGTAATCTTACGATATCACTTTCAAGGGGTTCAAATGAGGCCTGGAAGGTGTTGAAAGTGTTAACAGAAATGGGAAGGTTACCATCACTACTTCCAGAGGACTTCAGAGCCTCAGTAATAAAACTGAAAATAGATTTCCTCCTAAACTAGCTTGTGCTTTAATCTGAAAGTCTTTTGTAGAATTCCTAAGAACTGTTTATTTTAAAATACCAACCCCCAATCTGATTATGGAGACAGCTGAACACAATAGTCCTCCTTGAGGCTTGGAGGAAGACTAGCTTCATGAAAATGATGAAGCAAAGATTTTACAGATGTTACACCTCTTTTATCTAGTGGCTCTTTGTTTTCTAAACACAAAACCCCCCTCTAATTCCTGCAGGCTTTAGTGAGATGACTAAAAGGTAGAATCTTTTTTTTTGTGTGTGACATAGTTAGAAACAAAGTTAGGACTGTTTCATTAGAATATGTGAAGTATTTGGTGTCAGAATCCTGATGTGAAATACTTCAGTTGGATGCACAAATATTTTAATGAATGTAAACCTGATCAAAAAAGGATCAAAATAAGGATTCATTATGTATGCATGACCAAAGATTAAACATTTCTTTTTTTAAGAATGTTGTCCTCTGAGGTAGATCCACAGTAATCCAAAAACACATAAATTAGCTTTTGAGTTTGTGTTCATCCCATTAACAATTTATGAGAACTGATCTGAGTGACGCCTCCCTCTGGCATTCCAGACAGAAAGTACCCATTCATTCCAAGAAGCCAAAATCAGTATAATCATTCTTGCTCTCTCCTGTGGGCCCATCATCTACAGAAGAGCTCAGAAGGGGCAATGTGGTTTGGGTGGCAGTCGAGGGGCAGTACCCTGGCTGCCTAAAACCCCGGTTATGGAACTCCTTTCCTTCTCTTTGAGAAGGAAAGGAGCCTGAACTTGTGCGAGAGGTCGAGACCGCCTAGATATAGTTGGGCTCACCTCTATGCACAGTCTGTGCTCTGAAACTCAGTCCCTCAAAGAGGGGTTGGACTCTCCACCATTCCGAAGTTGCACATGGTGGACGAGAGAGTCGTGTCCCTTCACCTTCTGGTGGGGGTCAGGTCTCTGACTGTGTTTTCGGCTTACAGGCCAACCAGCACTTCGAAGTACCCGGCTTTCTTGGTGTCTAGGGGACTCCATTGTCCTCCTGGGGAACTTCAATGCCCACGTGGGCAACAACAGTAGCACTTGAGGGGCGTGATTGATAGAAACTGCTCTTCTAAGCGGTGTTTTGTTGTTGGACTTCTGTGCTCATCATAGTTTGTCCATAACAAACACTATTTTTGAGCACAAGGGTGTCCATCAAAACATGTGACATCAGGACCCTCTGGTAGAAGATCTATTATCAACTTTGTAGTAGTTTCAGACAACCTTCGGCCGTGTGCCTTGAATACTCGAGTAAAGAGAGGGCAGAGCTGTCCACTGTTTGCTACCTGGTGGTGAGATAGATTCATTGGCAGGGAAGGAGGCTGGAAAGACTTGGCAGACCCAAACTGGGAACTGCTGGGTCTGCTGGGAACGTCTGGCTGAGCCCTCTGTCAGGGAAGTCCCACATCCAGGAGAGCTTCAAACAGGGACAGAGGGAGCCTGGTAACATTGAGTCTGAATGGACCATGTTCTCCATCTCCATTGTCTCTGCTGCTGTGCGGAGCTGTTGTCGCAAGATTTCTGGTGCCTGTCATGGCAGCAACCCCCGAACCCAGTGGTGGACACCAGAAGTAAGGGATGCCGTCAAGCTGAAGGAGGAGTCCTATCAGGTTTGGCTAACTTGTTGGACTCCAGAGGCAGCTGACGGGTATCAGCAGTCTAAGCGAGTTGTCGCCCAAGCTGTTGTGGAGGCAAAAACTCGGTCCTGGTAAGAGTTCGGGGAGGCCATAGAGAAGGAGTATTGGTTGGCCTCGAAAAGGTTCTGGCAAACCGTCCAGCGCCTTAGGAGACGAAAGTAGTTTTATGCGAGCACAGTTTTTAGTACAGGTGGGGAGCTGCTGACTTCGACTGGGGATATTGTCAGGCGGTGGAAAGAATACTTCAAGGATCTCCTCAATCCTCTTGACACGCCTTCTCTTGAGGAAGCAGAGGCTGATGACCTTGGTGTGGTGATGTCCATCACCCAAGCTGAAGGCACAGAGGTAGTCAACAATCTCCTCTGTGGCAAGGCATCAGGAGTGGACGAGGCCTGCTATGAGTACCTCAAGTCTCTGTATGCTGTGGGAGTGTCTTGGCTAGCACGTCTCTCCAGCATTGCGTGGCAGTCGGGAATTGTACCACAGGACTCTACACCATCTTTAGAGTGCTGGAGGGTTCCTTTCCATATGTCTTGTTGATTTGGAGAATGCGTTAGACTGTGTCCCTCGTAGTGTCCAGTGGGGGTTATAAAAGGGGTATGGTGTCCTGGGAGCCTTACTAAGGGGTGTCCAGTCTCTGTATGATCAGAGCAGAAGCTTGGTTTGCATAACCGGCAGTAAGTCAGACCTGTTCCCAGTGCATGTTGGAGTCTGGCAGGGCTGTCCTTATCACCGGTTCTGTTTATAGTATTTATGGACAGAATTTCTAGGAGCAGCCAGGGGCCAGAGGGGTCTGGTTTGGGAACCACAGGATTTCCTCGCTGCTCTTTGCAGGTTATGTTGTTCTGTTGGCTTCATCGAGCCAGGACCTCCAGCATGCATTGGAATGCTTTGCAGCTGAGTGTGAAGCGGCTGGGTTGAGGGTCAGCATTGCTAAGTCTGGGCCCATAGTTCTTGACCGAAGAAAGGTGGCCTGTCTCGGTGAGTGCAGTGCTCCTTCCAGAGGAAAGATTGGAGCGTGAGATCAACAGGCGGATTGGTGCAGCCTCCACTGTAATGCGGTCGTTGTATCGATCTGCTGTGCTGAAAAGAGAGCTGAGTTAGAAAGCAAAGCTCTCAATTTACCGGTTGGTCTATGTTCCAATACCCACCCATGGTCATGAGCTCTGGGTCATGTCGAACGAAGAAAGAGGTCCCGGATATAAGCAGGTGAAATGAGCTTCTTCTGTAGGGTGGCTGGGCGCTCCCCTAGAGATAGGGTGAGAAGCTCAATTGGAGTAGAGCTGCTACTCCTCCACATCAGGAGGAGCCAATTGAGGTGTCTCAGGCATCTGGTTCGGATGCCTCTTGGACAGCTCGCTGGAGAGGTGTTCCGGGCATGTCCCAATGAGCAGAGGCCCCAAGGAAGACGTCTTGGGGTCCCCTCAGAGGAGCTGGAGGAGGTGGCCGGAGAGAGGGAAGTCTGGGCATCTTTGCTTTGACTGCTGCCCCCGCAACCCGGTCCCGGATGAGCGGACGAAGTTGGATGGATGGATCATTCTTGATACCTTTTTTTCCCAACATATTCTTGATAATATCTTGATGATATCTTGATATTTTTCCTTATATTTCTTCCATGCTCCAATTATATATTACAATTTATAAACTGACTAATCAGATGCCTCAATTAAAGCACGCGGTGCCTGCTGGCCCGCCATGTCGATTTTTTGAAGCGTATGATTGACAGATTGTGTGTAGCCTGATTTTCAGTGGTAGGAGTTTAGACTTCCAAAAAGCTCAGTCCTGACTGCTGAGAGTGGTTGCCATGGAAACGATGACCCAGACCTAGTCGGACCAATCACTGTTTATTGATTTTGTCTGGCGTCAACATGGCATCGTTTGTACCATGAAAAAATGCCGTCTGAATTCATTAAATTTGGTTGGAATTGTAATTTTCTATGGATGAAGGCCCACTCACTCGCTCCAGTTGTCCTATATAGTCAAAGGTTTTTTCTGATAAATGCAGGTATTTGCATTGAGATTTGGATCCAGAACCTTTCTGAAGTTCCTTTCTTGCCTGTCTTCTTTCCCCTGAACCAAACATAGGTTCTGTCTGAACCTTGGCGACTCTCCACCAGTCAAACTCCGGTGCAGCAGATGGAGCTGTTCGACCTGAAGAACCACCCAGACTATATATCGCTCGGTGGAGGGTTTGGACCTGTAAGTACCATAACTTCAGAAGTCACTAACAATGAGAAAAAGGATCAGATTTTGGTCATCAGAAGGCAGTAATCTAGTTATTACATTGTGGAAGATTCTTTTTCTGTTTTGGGATTTTGCTCTTGGATTAAGCTAATTTAATTGAGTGATATGTCAAAAGTTATTTTAGTTTTTGACGCAGGTGCTAAAGCTCCAGTTTTTACATTCGTTTGACTATTGTAACTACTAAACTGATAATGCAATCAACATAATTCCAACAGATTCTGAAGCAGAGAAAAGCAGTCGTACATTGAAATGGAAAACTCTGCTTTAGTGAAGTGTTTATGCAATCAATTCAAATTGGCGCTGGTGTTTTTCTCTGCGACAAAATCAGTTTGTTCACAGTTATCCTATAAACGGTTGAAGGGTTGCAGTATTTCAAAGAGCTTATGTTATTTAGTTAACTTGTCAAAATGATTGAATTGGAGACAAGTCCAAATGTGTTGGTTCTGCAGCACCGAAGAGGAACTTGTGTGAGTGTTTTGTATTTGTCACCAGGTTGCTGACGATGGTTATGGTGTTTCATACATCATCGTTGGTGAAGATATGATCAACTTTCACGTGTCCTCTAAACACTCCTGCGGTGAAACGGTAAGTCTCCTTTTGTGGGGGCACATCTGAGTGTGTGATGGATTAGCTGCTCTTGGCCTCCCCCAATGCTTGGGGTCGAGCATAGAGGCATTGGGTCCGATTTCTAAAGTCTTAGGTGTGACCTGACTGTGGACTTAAATATACGATTTCCTAGTTATTTCATGATGGACACTCTACCACTAGGCCACTAAACTTAAAAGACATGTCTGCACTCTTATGAATCACATGAATCACTATAGTGTGAATGCTTTGCACAAGAGCTGGGCGACACACAAAAATTCGATTTTAATCGATTTTTTTTCCCTTTTAATTTCTTTTAAAAAATTACAAATGACAAAAATTAAATATATAACAAAAATAAAATAAAATAATTAAATATATTTAACAAAAACTATTTTATTTTAACATCTCCTTTGAAAATATCCTCAAACACGAAGTTTAACTAAATGCAAGTTGTAAGACATGTTTGTAGATCAATGCAGCAGATGTTTTGTGAGCTACCACTAGCTTAAGCATCTCCTAAAGAGAAACACTTCTCGCTCTTGACAGAGTGCCTCTTCCAGGTGTTGAAACATATTTGTCGTTCTCCCACTTTTGGCAGCTATGACCTTAAAGCAGGTTTTGCTGAGTGTGGTTTGATGCTTCAAGTTTGAAGTCACAACACCACTGGTCAACATTTCATTTCAGACTCACCAGCCAAGTTAGCTGGTGAGTCATAAGAAAACTGTTTTGAATGACTCAGATTTCTAATCTGTCTTTGCTCTCTGGATTTGGCAATTTTACACAGTTATGAAGTGTTTTATTTTCTATCACAAATGTGTTGTTTCTCTTTAGCACAGCTAACAAGTGTCCCTGTACCCCTATGAGGAGAACTGTCAGTCACCTTTAATCTGAACCATTGACCTATATATGTCAATGAGAGTGAAAATTATTTTTCCAAAATCTTTTAAGAAAATGAAACAACATAAATATAGAGTATTAACACATATTTAATGTCATCTAACTGTAAACTCAAATTAAAACATGCTGAGAAAACAAAAACAGATTTACTGCAGGAGAGCAGATGTTTGTATGAAATCATAACAAAAAACAGCCTAAAAGCATTATAATTTTTTGGATTCTTGTCATTATGTCATTCTCAGTAAAGATGCAGCGCTCTCACGTAGGGGGGCTTTTTTCAGCTCAACAAGGGCTGTGTAATGTTATTGATAACGTTATATTCAAAATGTCCCATGAATTAAGTTTGTTGTATTTATCCTTAACGTCTTAAAGTCCGCTCCGTGAAAATATTCAGACTGTAAACCAGTTTGTGGTGGCAAATTGTTGACAAGCAGCACAGCTCGTTAGCAGTAGCATATAGCGTCGTAGCATGCTAGCATCAGTGTGTAACAACCCTGCTGTCTCCTAATCAACACTGTTTAAAAATTAAACCCTGTTGCTGCTGTGAGTCCATGCGGTTTATCTTCAATTTCTGTTTAGATCCCGTTAGAAACCGCTACGTCCTGCTGCTCTATCAGTCTAAGCTAAACGCTACACAGAGAAGTGTACAGAAGGACTGGGGGTGGGGGGTGCTTTACATGTTGCGTTTGCTTTATTTATTTATTTTTTTCTTTCTTCTGGTCTATGGAAGAAGCTCCTCTGCTTGCTGCCACTTTCATGTCTGCTCGTTACAAAAGACAGACTGACTGACTTTACTCCGAACAACGGAAGCCCATGAATGCAGAGCTGGGGGAAAAATTCTGTTTTTCAAAAATAAATCGTCTAAAACATAAAATTTGAATTAATCGATTACGTCGATATATCGCCCAGCTCTACTTTGTACCACTGTAGTGATCCTCCTGCTCTCTTCTGTATGTTTTTCAACACGTAAAGACTCCATACTTAAAACGATTTCTACAATCTTAGTATCAAAACTTTCAGCTTGTTGAGGACATTACTGCTTGTACTTTTGGTACTCATATACTTTATAGTTTTTGAAGAGTTTAGCAAAATATGCCCTGTAAGAAATGAATGAGAAATTCTTCAGTTCTGTCAAAAACCTTGTGTACTTTGAAAGCTATGAACTTCTGCATATTTTTAGCTAGAGACACCATTCAAACTTTAAAATATTCAACAAAGATTGAGCAATTTAGCTCAATGGACCGAATGTTCAGAATCTAGAGTGGATGATCTCATAGCTAGAGTGGAGCAGTTCGATATTTTTAAATGAAAATTTTCCCTACAAATTGCCGTTACTCCAAAACCGTTTGTCACAAAGTCTCGATTTTTTTCAGCGAAACAGCCTCAAATTAAAAAAATATGACCCTCATACTTGCCCATATTTGCCCTTACAGCTCCTACTTTGCCACAGAATTCACTCAGTTTGCCTATTACTGGACACACGCCAAATCATGTTTTCAACTTGCGACTGTGAGAACATGCTGGACCTTACAGGCATGAAACTTTTACACTTTGCAGCCCAAAGGCTTGTGAGTTGAACAAGGGCTCAACTTTTTTCATATGTGAAAGAGTTTTTATGATAGAATAAATGCACATTATTTCGAAATAGCACATATACGGCGCCTTGCTAAAGTATTTGGCCCCCTTGAACTTTTCAACCTTTTGCCACATTTCAGGCTTCATAAAGATATAAAACTGTAATGTTTTGTGAAGAATCAACAACAAGTGGGACACAATCATGAAGTGGAACGAAATTTATTGGATATTTCAAACTTTTTCACAAATAAATAACGGAAAAATTGGACATGCAAAGTTATTCAGCCCCCTTAAGTTAATATTTTGTAGCGTCACCTTTTCCTGCGATTACAGTTGTAAGTCACTTGGGGTTTTTCTATTAGTTTTGCACATCGAGAGACTGAAATTTTTGCCCATTCCTCCTAGCAAAACAGCTGGAGCTCAGTGAGGTTGAATGGAGAGCGTTTGAACAGCAGTTTTTAGCTCTTTCCACAGATTCTACATTGGATTCAGGTCTGGACTTTGACTTGGCCATTCTGACACCTGGATAAGTTTATTTTTGAACCATTCCATTGTAGATTTTGCTTTGTTTTGGATGGTTGTCTTGTTGGAAGACAAATATCCGTCCCAGACTCAGGTCTTTTGCAGACTCCATCAGGTTTTCTTCCAGAATGGTCCTGTATTTGGCTCCATCCATCTTCCAATCATTTTTAACCATCTCCACTGTCCCTGCTACAGAAAAGCATGGCCAAACCATGATGCTGCCACCACCATGTTTGATAGTGGGGATGGTGTATTCAGGGTGATGAGCTGCATTGCTTTTACGCCAAACATAACGACCAGAGCAGCTTCTTCCACATGTTTGGTGTGTCTCTCAGGTGGCTTGTGGCAAACTTTAAACGGCTCTTTTTATGGATGCCTTTAAGAAATGGCTTTCTTCTTTCCACTCTTCCATAAAGGACTGATGGTTGTCCTATGGACAGACTCTCCCACCTCAGCTGTAGATCTCTGCAGTTCATCCAGAGTGATTATGGGCCTCTTGGCTGCATCTCTGATCAGTCTTCTCCTCGTTTAAGCTGAAGGTTTAGACGGATGGCTCGGTCTTTGTAGATTTGCAGTGGTCTGATACTCCTTCCATTTCAATATTATCGCTTGCACAGTGCTCCTTGGGATGATTGAAGTTTGGGAATCTTTTTGTATCCAAATCCATCTTTAAACTTCTCCACAACAGTATCTGGGACCTGCCTGGTGTGTTCCTTGTTCTTCATGATGCTCTCTGCGCTTTAAACGGACCTCTGAAACTATCACAGAGCAGGTGGATTCATACGGAGACTTGATTACACACAGGTGGATTCTATTTTTAATCATTAGTGATTTAGGTCAACATTAGATCATTTAGAGATCCTCACTGAACATCTGGAGAAAGTTTCTGCACTGAAAGTAAAGGGGGTGAATCATTTTGCATGTCCAATTTTTCCGTTTTTTATTTGTGAAAAAAATTCGAAATATCCAATAAATTTTGTTCTACTTCATTATTGTGTCCCACTTGTTGATTCTTCACAAAAAATTACAGTTTTATATCTTTATGTTTGAAGCCTGAAATGTGGCAAAAGGTTGAAAAGTAGAAGCCCTGCCGTTGGAAAACATGGCATTGTTAGGCCAGCAGAGACAAAAATTCTTACTTTTTCTGATCAAATTTACATAAAATTGTGATAATTGAGGCTAAAAATCAGTGTATTCCTCAACTTGTAAGCTTTTTAAAACTGGAATAATTATTTTGATCTGACCTATTGTTTAGACGCAGTGTCATTTTGTTTGGCACAAAGTCTGTCCTTCTCAGACTGGAGCAGTGACGTGGAGGCAGATGGGGCACAGCCTCACCTGCAAAATATAGCTTAAAATGCATAAATGCAATAAAATTTATATACTTTTTAACATTAAAAATAAAATACATTTTTTTAGACTCGTCTTTTCTATGATTACCTTTTTCTTTATGGGTTTTCAACGTTTCTTCAGCAAATTTACAGGTTTCCTGTTCAAATATGCCAGACAGCGGTGGGTGAGGCAGCAGTAACCCGCATCTCCCCAGCGCCGCACACACTGACTGGAGCTGCAGCTCATGCATGCGCTTTATTAATTTGGTCTTTTTACCAATATAAAAGATGCTTTATTTTAAAATTACCTAATTTGTTTATTTCTCGCAATCTGTCTGATTACATTGGTGCCAGTTTGGGACTCATTTGGTCTTTTTATCCGCTAAAAATGCGCTTTAGAAACACACTAGTTGAGGCAGTACGCTGGTGAGCGTGGAGAGTGTGACATTGCAGCTAAAGAATATTAAAATTAGAAATAGCACGGCAAGTTCAGCCATCCAGTTACTCGTTGTTATTGTTTAGCATCATTTTCTAAATTGCAAAATACTTTTTTAACCCCTAAGCTTAAGAATTTGTTTAGACACTGATTGTGATCTCCACTGAGATAGAACAACTTAAAACTGAAAAAAGATAAGGAAACCATATTCATATATATTAATATTTTACCTTAAGCAAAGTAAAGAACAAATTATTTATAAATGAGTATTTTTATGAGTTCTTTTCCTACACAGAAGCAAGACAACTTGATATCTGAGGCATCACCTTTCATTCCTTGTTGGTGCTTGCCATTTCATGACATCATCCTAGAGCCGGCCCCGGCAGCGTGTCTGCATTCCGTCCAAGAAAAACAAACAACTTTCAAACTTTTGCAAAGATGGATGTGCATATTGTGCATATCAAATGAAAGCATTTTGTCAATCACCGTTACCTTTTGGAGAAATTGGGTGAGTGTGTTAACCTGGGGGCAGTGCTGGCGGCACAGACTGTTCTCACTCGTCTACATCACGATGTGAGGACCCACTTGTTTTCATGGATTGGGAGGGGCTGGTGCTCAGAGCACAAAGTTTTAGAGGAATACACTTAAAAGCTCAAAAAGTTGATTTTGCATGATATAGGCCCTCCATGAAACTCCATGACATAAACTTTTGTGTCGACTCTTGGTGGGGATTATCAGCGACGCATCATTTGTACCTGTAAGTGACATGTTTAAAAATACAATCAAGCTGATTTCAAAGATGTGCTTTAATTTTTCCACCACAGAAAGAATTTCAGAATGAAGTTGAGCTCAAAGTGATGATGAAAGTGAAAGGAAATCAATATGCTGAACGACACACTGCAGGATTTATTGACACAACACGTTCATCCCTTATTTGTGCATAGAATTTTTACACTCAATATTAAGGAACTGAAAGGACACAATTCTTCAACTTTATTCCCAATTACAATTTAACTAAAAAGTAGATTTCTTTTGCCAGAACCTTACTTATTTTTAGGCGAAAACAGTTGAGATCAGAGTTCTTCTTCAGAGCTCCAGGACTTGATGACTTTATCTGCACCTCCTCCTTCAATGTGGTTGTATTTACTCAATGCCATCTTCCTGTTCTTCCTCGCAGGACTCACACAGGTTTGGAGCTCAGATTGCTAAAGCACTTCAAGAAATCATGGCAGTCCTCTCTGCTGATACTGCATCCTCCTCCAAAGGACCGGCTCAGGCACAGTCAAAGAAGCTCCTCTAAGAGCAGCCAAACCAGAGCTCCAGAGCCAGAACCCCAAACAAAGAACTCTGCATCCCAAAATTAACCACCGATTAGTCAAGAACTAATGATAACCAGATTCACATCCTCTTTTTGGTTTGAGTCTTAACTGCTCTTGGAACTGACTAATAACATCAGTTTTTACAGACTTCTGCAAACATTCTAGAAATCGTGACAAGGCAAACCTTAAAATAAAAGAATTTCTTCAGAAGGGAGTGTTAGGGGCAAATAAAGGAACAGTCTATCTCTGACAGAGAGCAGATGCTGTTAGAGGAGCCTGTTATCTTCCGTTAAAGTGAAGTTTTCACTGAAATTGAACAAAATTGAATGCAAAGGGATTTCCAGTGCCTCTCTGTGAGGAAAAGAGTTGTCATGTTTATGTGTATTCCAGTTCATCATTTAACCATTCAACACATTTGATACTGTAGTACAGGGCTGGCAAACCCTGGTCCTCAAGAACCTCAGCCTTTCCTGATTTCCAGCTCTCCATGGATGCTGACTAGCTAAATCAGGTGTGTTCAGTTAATCAAGATGTGGAATCAGTTTACTCTGCTAATCAGGAGAAAGCTGGTCAGGGAGAACAGGCAGGGTCGAGGCTCTGGAGGACCAGGTTTGCCAACCCTGCTGTCGTAGATCATCCTGAGCTGCTGATCCTGCTGTTGAAAAGAGGAGTAACTGAAGGAGTGGGGCTGTTGACCATGATGACAGCTGGAACTCCAGAACACGTTCTGACCACCTCAGACCCATCTGTTTACAGTTTCTTCTGAACTTTTGATTGAATTTGTAAAAGTGTCAGAAGATTTAGGTCAGAGGTATTTGTTTGTTGGAGGCGATGGGTTTATCTGCAGCGTAAAGTTCCTTTCCCGTTTTACGTATGATATCTGAAGAGGAACTGCCGGTGAACTAGGTCTTTGTGGGGATTTTCCTGTTGGACACTGTCAAACGCTGGAGTTTCCCACGTCTGGGTTTGATTTTTATCTGTAGGTGTATGACTTCTACTAAAGCAGACATTTAAAGTGCGAGAGTATTAAATGTAAAGACTTGTGAGCAGAGAACAGACTATTCCGGATAAGGTGAGAATTAAACTTGTTTGCAGAAAAATTTGGGGCAAAGAAGGGCAAAACAAGGTTTTACTTTTTTTAAAAAAAAATGTTATTGTTTTTAAGGTGTATATAACAGAAATTACAGTGGAAAATGAATAGTTTATCAAATGTTGTGAAATGAAACTCTAGATTAGGTCATATGTAGACATTTTGTTTTGTTTTTTTATCTTTTGAAAGCTTTTATTTTTCTTAAAAGACATGCTGAGTTGTACAAGTTCTCACACAGCAGGACTTGAGGCTTCAAAGCATCCGAATCTCATGTTTAAACTTAGTTTAATTTCCACAAACCAAATTGTAACAATTGTTGTTTGATCTTCATGAGCGGAAGAGAAATCTGACTCCATCCGAGTCCCACAGCTGTTCTGTGTTTCAGAGATTAGAGAGAGAAAGATCTCAAATGGCGAAACATAAACAAGAGTTAACTGTCCTCTACGTCCCGATGTCTAATGACCTTCTGGCTTACAGCAGCTTCTCCACACAAACGCCTGACTGAACCTCCGTGATGAGGGGGGTTTATACTGAAAATGGTTGAAAAGAAAAGTTTTGAAAGCTGAAGAGTTTTAGTATCTATATCAGCACTTCCCCTGCCGGCCTCATTGTGTCGCACTGGAAGTTTTTTCCTGTTTGTCCACACTTGAACTGCTTTCTATTATTCAATGCAAAGTAAACATCTGCCTTTAAAAGTGTGATGTTTGACTTCCTGTTGTGACTTCCAGCGATCATGTCTCTCTGGAACATTATTCTCTCTCTGTAGAAGTTTTCAGGATTGGCATGAACTGAGCACCACGTTACTTCTGTGAAAAATCCTCAGTTTCATCGAAATCAGATGAACAGCAGCCAAGTTTGTGCGTCTTATCTCCTCCTCCACCTTTGATCTCAAAATAATCAGAGGCTTGTTTCACATTACGCCTGCAGTCACTGCTGCTCCTTTGAGCATCAGTCAATGTCATTGTTGCATTGCAATGGATGTGTGTGTGTCTGTGTAATTAAATTTGCTCAGGGTATCTTTTGACAGTCATGGCCGTGACATACTCTGGAGCCAGAAAAAGACATTTGTTCCTGAGTTTCTCCTTCTGTGTGGATATGGAGCTCATGGAAGGACGTGCACAGTTTGCCTTATCCTCATGGCCTTCTTTCATTGGTGCATTACGGGCCAAACACTAAATGCAGTTATGTGCCTCAGCCGCCTCCACTGTTAAGCACACAGTCATGTGCTAACATGCTCGTATTGTGACGGGTAATACAAAGAGCTTCTCTGAACAACTGTAGATTGTAGCAACACTTCATTACACAAAACCTTTAAAATTTGTAGCATATTTTTACATGTGAGGCTGAGAAAAGCTTAATGTTTCCTGATATCATTTTTTAATTTCAAAACTTATTTAAATGTGGAGTTATGTTGGTGTGTTTTGGCAAATAAATATTTTTTTGTGGTTAAGCCATGTGTTTTGTCATTTTCTTAATTCTGGAAAAAATATTTGAAACAAAAAGTGTGATTTTCTTTTATCATAGTTTTCAGCTTTCTTTGTGCAGTGCTGCTGTAAATGATGTTTGAGTTGTTTTAAAAAAAAGTCTTGTTAAATATTGGGTGAATTGGGTACTGAAAGTTTTCAGACCCCTTTAAATGTTTCAGTGTTATATTGCATCCATTTGCTAAAATCATTTAAGTTCATTTTTTCCTCAATGTTTACCCCGTATTGACAAAAAACACAGAATTTTTGACATTTTCGCAGAAAAGAAAAACTGAAATATCACATGGTTCTAAGTATTCAGACCCTTTGCTCAGTATTTAGTAGCAGCACCCTTTTTTTTTTAATCTAACACAGCCACGAGTCTTTCTGGGAAAGATGCAACAAGTTTTTCACTCCTGGATTTGGGATCCTCTGCCATTCCTCCTTGCAGATCCTCTCCAGTTCTGCACAGGGGAAACTTCTAGATGTTTCACAACTTCATTGTGATCTAAATTTACAGAAATAAATTGAGCAGACCTTTGCTCCCAGCAATATCGTCCAGTTTTCTTCAGACATCCAGTATCTCCTCCACAAACCTCAGACTCAAGCTTACATGCATGCAGCACCACAGCCTTGACCTGCTCATAGTCCAGACTGTCAGTGGATAGCAAGGATGAATGTGCTTAATGTGCCTTCCCAGTGAGGACTCTGCAGCAAAAATGGCCAAACACTTTGAGGTCACTGCAACACATTGGTCACATGCTCAAACAAAGCTAAGATTATTCTCAAGGGCCCTGTAACCTAGTGGAGGTACAAACTTAACACATTTGTCTACTACAAAAAGGTGGTACATGGAAAGAAGAAGGTGCAACGGGTTTACGTTGTTGCAGTTCAAGCTCCTTTAAGCAGATCTGCCTGTTCGTTTCCTGCTTCATTTTTCTGAGCTCAAACTCAAAACTGGTTTGACTTGTTTGTGATGGCTGTTGTAGCTTTACCTTGTTTTATTCTGTTTACCTTGATTTGTACATTGCAAAAAATAAAGTTTTTAAAAATTTAAAACTGGTGCTTTCCTTAAGTTCCTAATGTTGTGTTGTGATGGAGTCATGAGGAAAACTTAATATCAATGACGCAGCAGGATGATTCTTGTGTTTTTTTAATATTCAGAGCTGCTAACTTTTCATACAAGCTTGAAGTGAGACTCAGTAAAAAAGAAAAGTCAAGGTATACACATCCGCCTTAGACAAGGTTTTTGAGAATCAAACCTCTCTTTATTACATTTCACAAGGAGATTTGCTTAGGTTTTACCTCATCTAAATTCATGAAAAGTAAAAATACAAGAACAATTTCCAATGTTATTCGTGATAGGCTAACAAAATTGACCAGAAACCTGTTTCTTTCCTCTTTCCTTCTTTTTATTTATATATTTAATGGTTTTAGGAAACAAAACACTTTGGGGTAGAAAGCTATGACGCTATCTGAGCTGTTTGCTCAGAGGGTCTGTTTATTCCAGAATAAACTCAGAAGATCTTCAGCATCTCACAACCCAATCATCGATCGAAGCCCCCGAAATTCTTTCTCGTCCCTTCTCTTATAGTTCAGAGGTGTCCCTCCCATTGCAATAGACACAACTGTGATTCTGGCAAATTCTACCGGAGGAGTCACTTAGCCCTGTTATTGGAACAACTTGTTATCGTTTTTTCCCGGAGTCTTTGTGAAAACACTTCTCAAGTAATCTGGTTACAATCCATTTTTTGAGGACATTCCGCAGACAGTTTTCAAGTAATCTGGACGACAATCTTGCGACATTTCCCATCCGACCCCAAGGACAGGAAGGAGCAAAATTATTCTCAACATAATCCCCCCTCAAGGTCGTGAAGCGACCTTCAACCAACCAGACCACCGCCAGTCGGGGAAACCCTGGACGGGTTCCAACCCCTCTTTCCACGCCACAGTCTAGGCCAGACCCCCCCAAAATTTGCCAAAATCAACACTAAGTGAAACAGTTAAACCAAGAGAAGTTAGACCAAGCAAGCGATATGGGGAGCTAACACTGACTCTATAAAAGTAATACTATAACCGAACAGTGCAACCTAAAGAGGCATGCAAGGATACATGAAGCAAGGACAAAAACGAAATGGATAAATGAAGAGTATACGAGGCAACAACCATAAAAATGCTTAATCAACGTAACAAAATGACTACTCTACGAGTGATCAACATTTGCGTATAACCCAGTCCCAGTGAAGTCGTTTACGACAGTTCATCACACTAACAGAATCCCATCGCACTCAGTAACCCAACCTAGGCATGCATCTGCGACACATATGTGCAATATTGAAAAACCCTCCGGCGAACAGACCCTTGACCTTTGTCATTGTCTATCATACACGGGAAAATTATATTGCTACTCTGGCGCCGTCCAGCAGCAACCCCGCAGGGTACATATGATCCCAGATGCATCACTTGTTCCAACAAAAAATGAGTAATGAATACACCATATCTGCAATTTGCATAATCAAACAACACGTAGTAAACATAGTGTGATGACAATCTGCAGCGCTGCTGTGTGAATGGTGAAGCGAGGAGCACAGGTGACAGCCATTCCCACGTAATGAGGGACTCATTAAAAGGAAGCAGGGAGACTCCTTGAGGAAGAGCATTCTGCCAGCGCTACCAGCCACTCGACCTTGTGGGGAGGGTGTTACCCGCTGCCGTTTAGGGCTGCCGGCGGTGAAGACAGGTAGAGAGGAGGAGCTGCTCCAGCGCAAGGAGGGGAGGCCTGCTGTCTCCTTTAGAAAGAACAGGGCCGGGCTAGGAGTGAGCTGGTTGCCAGTGCTCTGATCTCATCCATCAGCACCCTGTGTCACTGCAGCTGAGATTCCTCAGGTTATCACTGCCTCCCGGAGCAGTCAGACCCCAGGGAACCGGACGGCGTAGAAGCGTAGACCCCCGGTGGGGGCCCTCGTCAGCTGGACGAACTAAGTAGCGCACCGTCACACACGCTCCATTTTAAAGACTCTCGCTTTTTATATGGTGTCTAATGTTTTTATGGGAAGAGTTAGGAATCGCAGGAATCTTAGTTCCCCCCCTTTTTTAAGTGGGTTTTATGCATGCAGTTTGCGGTGCCCCAGACAGGGGGGTGTTTTATTGTTTGCTGTGAAGTCTGTTGTCACTGTTGGTTTTATGGAACTTATTTATTCTGCAGGTCCACCTCTTCCACTGTTTTATGAACCATTGTTTTATTGTGTTTAATAAAACCTAGTTTATTTTAAGAAGAGTCTCTTGTAATCCCTGGCTTCTGACTGACAGGATTAATCCTGTCTTGGAACCCCTGCAAACAAACATTACAAAAGCATCACACTCCATATATGTTATTTTTTCTTTTAAATCTAATTTTTATTATTTTTTTTCACAACTTTGTTTCAGACCCATAGTCTCAGATTGTTCCACCGCAGGACCACGCTCTTCTTGACTCTTAATCAGGTCAGCACTGGGAAACTCGTACTCCTAGGCTGCCAACTTCATTAGTGCTCGAAGGGAACTAGTTTTAATGGCATAGTCTTCAATCCACTCTGAATTAAAACTCTGAATTAAAATTAAAGTCATGTTTTTGCAACCTATTCTCTTTCAACATCTCTGCAGTTCCGGACCTGCAGAGTGATGTAGTGAGTTCCATCGCTTCCATCCATCAGAACAGAGCAAAATCGCTGATGCTCCTTGAGCTGCAGAAAACAGCTGTCCTCCAAAAACAAGAGAAAAATTTAACGATAATTCCACAACTCTCCATCAGACTCCTTGATCGTAGTTGCCTTTTCTCTCCCACATTGGGGTCACACACTTTGGGCTTCTGTAGCTGAACCACAGTGTCTCCTCCAATCATCCTGCCTCCAGCTGGAAAAACTGGAGTACCTGATGTCATCCGTACTGTTGCACCCTTCTGTCGTCAGTAGAGCAGCATTTTAAGTCTTTTAAGTCGTCCCCAAACAAGTCACGTCCAGTCCTTGCTCTCGACTTTTCTCCAGATCAGTCAGAAACCAAACAACAGTCTGAACATTGTCATGTCGTCTTTAGCATCAGTCTAAGAACCTCTTACCCTGCAAATTTTGTGTTATTGAAACTTGTATCTAAACACCCGAAGAACCACTTTACTCTAAGTGAACTTATATTTAATCCTTTATGAATACTTGTCTGTAATCTACCCAGTCTCTGTGAGTCTGTCATTTTGAATGTTTCCATTACGCTTTTACACTAGTTTAATTAATTCTGCATTAAGAAATACTTGTTAATGTTAAAACCATACAATTTCCTTAAAGTAGGCACTATAGCCACAAACCTGTCACAATTCGTTACTGTAACTTCCCACCTCCAGTAAACGCACCACTTGATTCTCGATCACCTTCACCTGGTCCCTCCTGCTCTTATACTGCTGACTCTCACCACACCACTGCCAGATCGTCATTTGTGCCAACAGTGATTTTCCAGCCCTCGCCAAGTGTTCCAAGTCTCCTGTGTATTTTGATCCTGCCTTGTTTTTGACCACGTCTCTGCCTGAACCCCTCTGGATATTCCTGTTTGATGCCTTTCTGCCTTTTTGGATTCTGGACTGTTTTGGATTACGCTACTTGTCACGCCCTTTTGGAGATTCCTGTTTGTGCTCGGACTGTCTGCTCGGTTACTGGATCTTGGACTTACTACGGACTTTGATTTATGCTGCTCTGGATATTACTTTAAGAACTGAACTTTGAATAAAACCCCTTTAAAGACTGTTCTGAGATTTTGGTCTTCTGTTGGATTTCTAAGGGTGCATGACACAAACCCAACCCTAACAAAATCCTGGGATTATTACTGTAACCACATAATTTTAAAGGTTCATGACCTCAAATCATGAAAAACAAAACACACTAAACACAGCTTTCTGTTTAGCTCTTACTAAGCAACATTATCTGAGGCACTAAACACAAAATTTGTCACCATGGAGAAAAACTTTGGCAAAAACTTGATTAACCTGAAAGTCTACTTTTCAACTTGAACTATAAGTTAAATGCACTATAAACCCTCTATATTATAAACCCTGTACTATCTGTGTCTAACCTAAAGCTCCCCCCTCTGATCATAACCATGATCAATAACTAATAACTAAACACGATCAATAATTAAAGAGGGACACATGCACACCTAAGCCGACAGTATGCCGATATATAATTCTACTCCAAAAATACCTGTGAAAATCAGCATTCATCAAACGAACACCCAAACGTTGTAATAGTCATAGTCATCCTCAGAGTCCTTTGTTATCCTGTCGTCACACAACCCTCCTTAGTCTGGAGTCATATAAAACAGTGGTCAGTCAAAACAAATCAAACGTCATCAAGTTGATGGTACATCACCCACAGTGACTTGGCAGATGTTGGTGACCTTCACTGAAATTCCAGGCTGCTCCGCTTCGGTGTTCACTGCCCCCCCTCAGAGGGGCTTGCTTCTCCGTCTGACTCTCTCCTCAGAGTTCCTGTCAGGATTTTTCTGCTCCGTGTTTCCTGTGAGCCGTTAAAATAGCATGAGCTTCATACAGTGTGTGACCCATTGAACAGCTGACCACTGTCTTAAACTCTTTGTATTGATTTGTCTCAGTCTCTGGGCCAGGACTTCTCAGGAGTAGAAGAAAACCAGGTTTATTAAAGCCTTTAACTCATGCTTCCCCTCAGGCCTTGGAGATAAATGGCAGATTGAGGTGAGGAGAGATGTCTGCAGGGAAGAGGAGGAGTGGAGTCCTCTGTACTGCAAGGAAGGCGTGGCTCCAGGTAGAGGCGATAGTGGAAGAAAACAGACTCTAAGAGGGCGTGGCAAAACAAAGGATCCTGGGGGAGGCTTTGGAAGAAATTGAGCAGGAGAGAGGCAGGGGCATTTAACGAGAGCTGAGCATGACCGCTGGAGGTTTCTCTGGAAGCCTGTAGTGCAACGATTCAGCAGAGAATGAAGGGCAGAGGGAGAAATATATAGGAGCAGGCACAGATGGAGGGAATCAGCTGATTGCCAGCAGGCAGGCTGCTGCTGTGACATAGTTCTGTTCACCATGTGTTCACAGGTGTTTGACACCCAATGGGACTTTAAGCTTTTTAATACGTGCAGCTGACAACAAAATCCAACCTTTTACCACTACAGATAAATAGACCCATGTACGTCTTTGTTTTCCTTGTCATAGGTTGCATTTGACTCAAACTGTATGCCTGTATAACTCTAATATTGTTCACCATTTTTGTTGCACCAGTAATGTTAGGTAAGCGGTGTGAGGGGCTGTAAACTAGCGGGAAAGCACATAAATAGATGGGTGTTGGGAAATACGCACAGGCTTAATCATTATTAAAAGACCACTGGGAACACTTTTACAACAGATCAAAAGATGATCGGACTGAAGATAATGGAGCTTTAAGCCTTAGTAACAACTGGACTTAAGGATGGATTTTGTAGGCTATAATTTTCCGATTATGCCTAGGTGCGTGTTCAAGAATCGAAGTCTGGAACAATTTTGAGGTTTTCCACCAAACGATTTGTTCGTAACACGTAAGTGCTAATGACAGAACTCTGGGTCTTCAAAATGTCCCTATGTCCCTATCAGGCACGATGAAGAAGACGCCCTCTGACCTTTGACCCAACAATTTAAACACAATGATTATGAATATGCAAACAGTAGGCTGGGTCTTCCTCTCTGATTGGTCCTTAGCGCCTCCTTCATCACTTGAAGTTTCTTGTGGATTCTGTCCCCAGATGAACAGTTTTTCTCCACTGGTCTTATGTTAAGATTATGTTTAGTTTTATTGAACTGGAAACTGCTTCTCTTCTTCAATATATGGTCTAGATATATATGGTCAGTGTGGAGCCACTGCGGGCACCTTACTAACAAATAAAATGATGTGTGATGCAGTACCACAGCATCTTTCATTGGTCATAAGTGTATGTAACTAACATTATCCTTACAAATACTTCGTGCTACACTTTCCAAGCACGCACAACAGTATGTTCTAATTTCCATGACATCCTTTAAGGTGGCTGTACAAGCCTCAAGACCTCTTAGACACATCTGTGCTCCTCTTAAGATACGGCCGCTCCTCTCTATGACCCTCCATGGCCCGGACAACCCAAAAACGCACAGCACCCACATGTGACTAAGGCAACTGTACTGGGGCTGACCCATAATCCCAAGGGGAGTGTAAATGTGTCTTGGAGTTCCCTTGTGGTTGGTGCATTCCCCTCAAGGAACGTTATGAAAATAGAACGTAGGCATGTATGGACCCTGCGCTAGGCCCCCCGACGTGGTGGGAGGGCTGTTCTTCTGGCTGGGCAAGGGCTTGCACTCTGTGCTCCCGTACCTCATCTTTCCCGGGTGTTAGGGGCCTATGTGGCGGTCCTGAGGGCCTTGGTCTTGGTGCTAACCCGCACTGCCAGATGGGCAGATCTCCTCCATCTGCCCTACAGTACGGGTGAGGGGGGCCCTAGTCTTGGTGTGGGGATGGCAAGGAATTCTTCCTCCTTATTTTTTTACATTCCATCATCCACCTCAGCTTAATATAAACATTCACCTTAACACAGGTGTCAGCTCAACTTTGAACAGTTAGTTTACATGACAGCCTTAGTTCTCCTGAACTTCCATTCATTTTCTTTACTCACTGTAACCCTTTCTGGGCAGCTGTCTTTCCAGAGCCCGTCCCAGTTACTGTTGGGAGACGTACACTCTAGAGAGTCTGTCGCAAGACCTATGGAGCTGTAGTGGACACGCTCAGTATGCCGGCTACCAGGAGAGGAGCTTCCAGCCAGACAGGGGCCACACTTGGGTTCAGGCCTCCTGAACCCTCCTGAGTTTTTCGAAATAAATAAACCTGATCTCTAAACATTATCTGTGTCCCCCATGCAATGTAAATGAGAGAAACAGATGCAATGTATGCAGCAATGTACGCAGATGTAGCAATAAGGCTAAAAGCATTAGCTGGTAGCTCTCTGTAATGGTCTGGAATCAATCATCAAGCCTCACCTCTGACCACCAGAGGGAGCCCTCTCCCAAGTATTCATTTCCGGTTCCGGTTCACGACTCGACACATGTAATCCTCGGCTCTCGATTCCTGACGTTTTTTGGAGCGTTTTTTTTTAATATGTTCTTTGTATAAGACGGCAGATATTCTGCAACAGAGAGAGCTGAACATGGCACCTAAGGCTGAACTGGCAGAACTTAAAGTGGTATTGGCAGATATCCTAGCCAAACAAGCGCACATCCAAGCCAAGCTAACTCCATTGTTGGCTATGGAGGCTAAGCTAACTCCATTGCTGGCTATGGAGGCCAAGCTAACACCTCTGCTGGCACTCATGCAGGAATTCCGACAAGAAAAAGTACGAAATGAACAACAGGATAATCGGCTTGACCTCATGGATAGAAGACAGAACGACATGGATCAACAACTAAGAATGAATAATATCATTCTTACGGGATTTCAACTCAAACCAAGAGCTAAGTCTGGTGCAGCTAACGTTAGCACGAATTCTAGCGGAGCCCCTATGGTAACAGCCGAAACCGTTGAAGCCCAAGTCGGATCATTCCTCACTTCCAAAGGGATTTCCTTGGATTTTAATGAAATCGAGATCTGCCACCCGCTTCCCAGGAGAAAGGAGTCAGATAAATTGCTCTTATGAAGCAAAGAAAACTGCTAAAAGGTTCGGAAATTTCATTAATGATCACTTATCGAAACATAACGCATTGTTGGCTAAGCATGCCCGACTCCTGAAGCGGAAAAAACAGATCCAGAGCACATGGGTGCTGAATTCCAGGATGTACGTAAAACCAATCGGTCCACCGGGCCTGGCCAAGGCTGTGGTCATCACCAACATGAGAGACTTTGAGAAGTATGTGGTCACGGACGTCTGAGCCTTTATTTGAAGCGAAAGAAGAATCAAATATGATTTCAAGAAAATATGGCGCCCGGGATTTACCACTGACTCTTAGATCAACTTTGACCTGATTTTCAGCAGTGATTTCTGCCCTGCAGACAACACAAAGTCTGTAGTCATAACAACAAGGAGAACTTTATAAACTCTGTTCTAACCTGAAGGACGGCTGTTAATCAGGCAGCTGAACACAGGAATACCATCTTGGCCAAAGTGCATGAATCATATCACTTGACATAGTTCCCTGAAATGTGATTAATGTCAAAGGATCTACTAATGAAACAACCTGCACTTATTGATTTTCTATATCTGATTAAAGTAAATGATCCTTCAGAAACATATGATTTATTGTTGCCTCTTTCTATATTTGATCTGAAGAAATGACTTATCTGATGAAGATAGCCAGCATCTGCAGGACTTGATATTTACTGATTTTGATTTTTTTGTTTTGTCTTTGTTTATTCCTTACTTTTTTATTTAATTACTATTATTGTTTTTATTATCATTTTTGATTTATTCACATCACTGATTTTTTTATGATGACACTATTCTTAAAAAGAAAAAAAAATGTTATTTTTTTTATCATTATTCTCTATTATTATTATTATTTTTGCATATGCTCCAATCGAGTCTAACATAGTGTTCTACTTACATGCAAAGACGTATGACTTGTTGTTACTCAAGGATGTTTAATTACCTGTATAATGTCAGTACAGTATAAGTACCTCATTATTAGTTACGAACCGGTTGATATCTAATGTAAAGTAAATGCTATGGTCGAGTCGGGGTGGGATTATATAAATTCGCTTCCTCCCACTCCATTTCAAGCAGTCAATTTTCTGATGTCTAGTTATCCTTTGTTTGACATGACTACTGTTGCAAATCTTTGTGGGGGTTGATTGTGTTACACATGCCTTGTATATCTTGTCTGCTTGAAATAAACCATTTTAAAATCAAATCAAGTATTGACTGCCTCTGCATTTTCCTTACTCGACTTCCCATCATGCTCCGCTCCATCACCTGACCTCACCAGTTGTTTCCTATTCCAGGTCATCAGTGTTTTGTTTATTGGCCTTCTCAACCCTGTTTAACCTGTTGAGCCATTGCCATCATGGAGTGACCGCTAGCTAATCTGGTAACACACTTAAAGCCTCCAGCGCCACCTCAACCTATGACACCAGTAAGATTAGGAGACTCTGTCACTTAATCAAGTTCTGGGTCCGGCCCACGTCTTTCGAAATCCATCATGCTAACCACGGAGGAGAGCAGTTTATGGACATCAAAGAGGGTAAAGAAACTGCTGCAGCCTATTCTTTGAGGTTTCGTACTGTGTCTGCTCAAACAGATGGTCTCCGATTCCTTTAAAAACGGTTTTCCGGTTGACCAACAAGAGATCCCCTGTTGTGACAAACACATGGATGTTGAACAATTAATCGCCATGACCGTTCACCTGGACAACCTCTTACGGACCCAGAAACCTAGAGACTTTAAATCAGAGCCATCTCCCATGTCATCCGAGCTTCTTTGTCATGAGCAAGCCGCTTTTGGTGTACCTCTGCAGACGGGTTCTACACGCATCATGCCAGAGGAGAGAGCAGATGCATGCGGGAAAACCTGTCTCTACTGTGGTTGACCTGGGCATCTGCAAGCATCCTGTTTCTACCGTCTGTCTAGACGGTTGGGCGAGCTGGTGAATGATTCTTTTCTTACTTTCCAAGTACACGTCACTCTCAGGTAGCAGATGGGTCTATAAACGGCACAGCCACGATAGATTCAGGAGCAGCAGGAAATTTCATTGATTTGGCATTTCCCCATGCTAATTTATTTTCTCAGCTTCCCTGTGGGTGGCGGTCTCTGCTCTAGATGGTTGTCCCCTGGGTCCAGGGCCGATCCAGTTCCTCACTTCAGCCCTCCAACTTAAAGTTCCACCACAACACCAGGTGGACATCCGTCTTTTCGGCTATAGACACCCTGTGCCATCATCTTGGGGCTGCCATTGCTCGAAACACATGATCCCACCATTGTTTGGTCATCCAGAAAGCTCAAGTTGGAGTCCACATCCTGCCTACAATGTCATCATGTCCAAAAGCGCCAGCAAGCTGCTACCTAGATCTCCTATCTCCATGAGACCACTGAGGAAGGACTGAGTGCTGCAAAGACCATGGTGCCTACCTCGCTAATCCTGGCTTCTGTACAGTGGGACGTTATGACAGAACTGGCCAAATCAAGTTTATGTTCCACCTCCTCATCGTCAGGGGCTCTTCATCTGGTGTGTGACACGCCGGCAGTGGAACATACAGGTATGGCGGGCACTCAAGCTCTTATGCAAAACTCTTTCTGGTGGCCCACTATGCACACTGATGTGGCTCAGTTTGTCAAAACTGCCAAAACTCCCCATTAGCTCCCAGCAATCATTACCTGTACCTCAATGTCCATGGTCCCACATAGTTGTGGACTTCATTTCAGACCTGCCCCGTTCCTGTGGTAGCACCACCATACTTTCCATTATAGATCGTTTCTCCAAGTCCTGTCATCTCATTCCTCTGCTCAAGTTGCCAACAGCCTGGGGGGGGCGCTAGTGAGATGGTGAAGGAGTAGGACGTGTTTTTTTGAGCTCCTCGTGGCGCGCTTTTATGTTCACATTATTACCACCTATTTGAACTTCCAACTCCTTTATTAAGTTGTTAGACTCCTTTTCATACCATCTTATTTCCCTCTTCAACTGACAACTGGAGGAAATATGTCAAACAAGAACCCACGAAGCGTAAAGGGAGCAACAGCGGCTAATGCTAGCTGCTCAAAACCTAGCAAGATGAGTCCGGCTTCAGTGTCCGACAGGCAAGTCGAGGATGAAGACGAGCTGCCACTCTTCTGGCAAAAAATGTCGAACAAACTTTTACAGTCCATCAACGAGCGGTTCGACAAGTTTGAGAACTTCGAGAGCCCGCTGAACGCCCAACGGGTGCTAGATGAATGGCTGTCCACCCCCGAGAGCCAAGCTACCGATCACGAGGTTCGCATCACTGCTTTGGAAAGTTCGGTAGCCGGCCTCCAGTTTGAAAATGCAAAAATGCGTGCTAAGCTGTTGGATCTCGAGGAAAGATCCAGAAGAAACAATATAAAAATTGTTGGTGTTCCGGAAGGTGAGGAGAAAGGGAGACCCACCGAGTTTGTTACAAACCTCATCCCTAACGACAACTTTGAGAAGCCAGTTGTTATAGACAGAGCGCACCGCATCCCGCAGCCCAGACCCGCTGACGGCGCCAGACCTCGAACCTTAATCGCCCGAGTGCACTTCTACCAAGATAAGGAAAAGATCCTGCGACTGGGGAGACAGACAAAGATGGATCTCGAAGGCCACCGGATTTTAATTTTCCCCGATTACACTGCGGAGGTAATGGAACAACGGCGCGGCTTCCGTGAGGTGCTGCAGCAGCTGAGGGAAAAAGAAATTCGGCACACACTGCGGTTCCCGGCGAGACTCCAGGTTCACCACCAAGGGCAAGTCAAATCATTTACTGATCCAGCCGAGGCGGAATCCTTCCTCACCCAAAACTTTTAATGGTGAGAGTTTCCCAACGCCAAAAAAGAGAAGGAGTTTAAAAGAAGAAAAGAAAAATGGCGAGAGTGTAATGACATTAATTCCGATTGTTGTGAAGGTGGTTTATTTTTAAATGTTATTCATTTGTTCTAACGAGGAGCTTGTTAGATAGCGGAGGGCGTTTACACTGTTCACACAGCAGCTCCACGTGCGGATGAGGGTAACCCGGCTTCGTTTGGGGAAGCAATGGGTGGGGTTTGTTTTGTGGAAGTGTTTTGTATGTGTGTTGTTGCATGTTTCTGTCAGATTACTTAGGTTTTTTTTTTCTTGCTGCTTTTCACTCGTTTTTGTTCATTTTCTGGTTTTGTTATTAGCTGCCAGACAAAATGTTCTGTATTTGTGTTGCTGCCAAACAGAAGATGCCCCATGGAAATAGCACCATGGAGTCCCTATCCTTAGTCTCTTGGAATGTCCGGGGCTTAGGGCACCCAATTAAGCGTGGAAAAGTATTTTCTTACTTGAAGTCACTAAAGCCTGACATTATATTTCTGCAAGAAACCCATGTCTCAGCCACCCAACAAAGAACTCTCAGGGTTAACTGGATTTCACAAGTCTATCAGTCACCTTTCACATCAAAAGCCAGAGGTGTCGCCATTCTCTTCCGTAAAACTGTACCTTTTGTTTTTCAGTCTTCCATAATTGATCCAAATGGCAGATTCATAATCCTATCCGGACATGTAAATTCGTTCCCCGTTACACTGGTTAATATTTATGGACCAAACGTTGATACAAGGTTTTTTCGCAAGGTATTTGACCTCATCCCAGATAATGACTCCAGCCACATCTTGATTGGGGGTGACTTCAACTGCTACCTGGATCCATATTTAGACAGGCAATCTTCAGCCCCCCCTCCAAGTATTTCTGCCGTGCAAACTGTTAACAGCTTGATGAAGTTTAAGAAAGTGGTGGATATTTGGAGACTGCAACATCCAAGTGATCGTGAGTATTCTTTCTACTCACATGTACACAACTCCTACACACGGATCGACTACTTCTCAGTTGACTCGGGACTAATCTCCGATATCAGCCACACTAAATACTATGGCATGATATTGTCTGACCATAGCCCTGTTAGTCTCAGTCTGAAGCTGCCCCTTCATAAGAGAGCTTTCAGCTGGCGCTTTAATCCTCTTTTACTAGAAAACCAGACATTTAAACAACGCCTAAAAACTGATATCCTGCAGTTCCTTGAGATAAACGACAATGGAGAGGTTAATGACTCAACCATTTGGGAAACACTTAAAGCATATATACGAGGATTAGTTATTTCATACGAAGCAACACATAACAAAGCTAAACATGGGAGACTAGAAGAAATTGAGAGGGAATTATCAGCTACAGATCAGATTTATCGAAGTTCACTGCTGCAATCAGATAACAATAAAATGATAAAGCTAAAATATGAATATAACACAATACTGGAGGAACAAATCAGCAAAACACTTCTGAAAATCAAAGGGAAATATTTTGAACTAGGGGACAAGTCACAAAAACTGTTGGCAAGACAGCTAAAGGGAGAACAAGCAAAACGAACCATCCATAAAATAAAATCAAAATGGGGCCCACTGCTCACAAATTTGAAGGACATCAATGAGGAATTTAGACAATTTAATACAGATCTCTACACCTCTAAGTCAACTACAACACAAGATGATTATGAACTTTTTTTTGATAAACTCAATTTCCCAAAACTAGATGCAACCATAACAGAACATTTAGATTCTGACTTTACATTGTCTGAGTTGCGAGAAGCTATTAAATCCTTCCCTAATAGCAAGGCACCGGGTCCAGATGGATTTGGTCCAGAATTTTATAGGACTTTTCAAGATGTTTTGACACCCCCTCTGCTTAAAATGATTCAAGATAGTTTTAAGAACAGAAGTCCTCCACCCTCTCTTAATGATGCCAGCCTTTGTATCCTATTAAAAAGAGACAAAGAAGAGACTGATCCGGGTAGCTATAGGCCCATTGCACTGTTAAACTGCTGAAAACCCAGAGATTTGAACTGCGAAGTGCCGGTAGACCTCTGGAATGAGGCACTGTCCAAAATCCACCACTGTTCCATTAATTCTCGACTTAGGTTGATTCAGTTTAAGGTTTTGCATAGACTACATTATTCCAAAACAAAGCTGAACAAAATATTTCCAGCTGTCTCAGTCAACTGTGATAGATGCAACACATCAGAAGGTACTCTGGGTCACTTATTCTGGTTCTGTCCATCGTTGCACAGTTTCTGGTGTAAAATCTTTAAATGCTTTTCAGAGGCGTACAATACAGATATTCAGCCGAATAGCCACCTGGCCATTTTCGGGTGTTCTTCACAAAGTTCCCAAACGCCATACCATATACAGACGGCGCTACGGTTGGGAATGGTGGTGGCTAAAAAGCTTATTCTGGTAAACTGGAAATCAAAAACTCCTCCCTCCTTTGAACATTGGCTGGCTGAGATCCTACTTGCCATCCAGCTGGACAAGATGCGGCTCTGCAGATCTGGCTCACAGAATAGATTTGACACTATTTGGAAACCTTTTCTGGCTCACCATACCATACCATAACACTGAATAACAGGACTCCAGGTGGGGAGGCGCTGGATCTGGGTCACTCACAAATGTAACTTTTACATTTCTTTCTATTTTTCAAGTTGTGTCTGGCTGCAACATTTATTTATGTATTCATTTTAAAATCAATATGGTAATCTGCCAATTTATTTTTTTTTGTTGTTGTTTGTTAGTTTTATTATCATTATTATTATTATTTATCTCTTACTATTAACAATTGTGTTTTTGTGGGTTGTCCCGCTGTTCTTTCCCCCTTTGTGTCTCTGTCACTGTTTGACACTGTCTGTACGCTTAAACTTAAACTGAAAATAAAATATTAAAAAAAAAAAAAAAAAAAGTTGCCAACAGTCTGGATACAGCTTAACATCTCATCACTCATGTCTTCTGGCACTATGGTCTCCCTGGGGGAATTGTTTCTGATTGTGGTCCTCAGTTCATTTAAGGGTTTGGTTGGAGCTGTGCATTGGACTGGGCATAAATGTAAAGTAAACCTCACATCCGGCAACCACCCTCAGTCCAACAGCCAAATAGAGAGTCTGAACCAAGAGATCACACAGTCCTCAGGGACCTACTTTTTGTTCTCAAGATAAGGCCAATTGGCACCATCGTGTGGGTCCCACATTTCTACCTGGTCAGTAGGTTTGGCTGTCCACTCGATACATCCGCCGAAGACTGCCATACGGGACACTCAGCCCCCGGTTTGTGGATTTCAAGATTATTAAACAAATCACACCTGTCTCGTTCCGTCTCGATTTGCCCTCAGAAAACTGGATCTTGCCCACATTCCATGCCTCTTTGTTGATGCCCCCCCGATGGGTTGTCACAGCCAGAGTCCATCCACACCAATGTACCCCGCCAATGGCGTCTGGTAAGGAGGCCTATATCATTAATGAGATCCTGGATCAAAAGGGGTGCCGGGGTGGTCAGCTTCAATATCCACTTCAGTGGTGAACCAGAAGAGGTACTATCTGAAAGAATGTTCATGGGTCAACTCAGACGACATCCTCAACCCCTCCCTAATCTTGGACTTCTGGACAGACCGGCTCTCCCACCTCGCGGCCAGTGGCCTTCTCTCTTCTTGAGCCGCTCCCAGGTTAGGGGACTTTGTCAGGAATTAATTGTCGCTCCACCTTCGGCCACCACAAGGAGCCCGCTCCTGAGTATTGACTGCCTCTGTATCTTCCTTACTCCACTTTCCATCATGTTGCACCACCTTACCGGACCCCACCAGCTGTTTTCCATCCCCAAAATATTTAGGCTCATCAGTGTTTTTGTTTATTAGCCAGCTCAACCCCGTGCTCCTTGCAGAGTCTTGTATTGTTTAGAAGACAAACTGAGCATTAACTCCTGGTTTAATTTCTCCGTGCCTCGACCTTTGCCTGTCTCTCATCATTCTGCCTTGTCCTTGTGTTTTTGTCTCTTGCCTGGACTCTGACCACATATATGTCTCGCCCCTGTGCTGTGTCATTAAAACATTTGCACATGGATCCATACACCTCTGGTTCTTTGTTGCAGTAGCCATCAGACTAAAAACAATAGCCGGTAGCTCTTCCCACACGTGGCAGAGGCGGCGAGCTTAGGGAACAATGTTTTGGCAATGTGGCGAGCAGCAAATTCTCTGCACGATGAAGGAGTGGAGAGACACGTGAATTAGCCACACAAATCGCGTTTGGTGTAGTGCACCTGTACACCACACACTTGTAACGAGTAAACTGTAAGCACTGACTGTAGGATGGCCACACATTTCTTAATTTCCAACAGTTAGGCTCCAGGCAAGGAGCACCTTATCACTTTAATCGCTTCAACCAAATCTTTTCCAACTTTAGGTGGTGAATATGCACTTGTAAGCATTAGAAAAAGAAAAAGAAGATGTTTGCCCTTCAAGCTGCTCTCTTCTTGTCCGGTGTGATCTCCGCATACTAAATGCTTGTTCACAAAACTGCAACACATAATGCCCGGTGTGTACATAGCGTCAGCGCAACCATGTACTGGGAAGTTCTCTACATTTCCTTCTGCCGAACAGGTTCATGCACATGCAGAACATGATTTAAGCATTCCTTTCTCAACTGGACTTTGCACCCACCAACACTGCTTAAAGGACCAACTCCTGGTTTAATGGTTAAATTCTTGTAATAAGCAACCCAACCAACCTGAACACCACACAGAGTCTTAATGGTATTCTGAAGATTGAGGGAAGAGGAAAGCCACCTATGAAGTTAGATTTGTTGCAAAGGAATAGTCTGCCTGTAAAAAAGGTTTTTTACTTGTGATAGATTTGTGTGTCTGAATGTTTCATATCTGTTAAAAAGAAATGTTCCCTTTTGTAAAAATATTGTGTGACTGAAATAAGAAATCTGTCCATATGTAAAACTATTTGATAACTATCGAAAAAAACTGTCTTTCTGCAAAAATGCTTTGTCCGTGTATGAAATGTCAGGCGCACGTACGAACGTGTGCATTACAGTGACAAATATCAAGTTTCAACTACAGTTCTTTTGCTTCTCAATAAATAAATCAAATGACAGTCTTTTATTGTCACCAAATCAGTGCGCTGGTTGGACCAGCTGATAGCATGCATGATATCCATGCCTGAAGAAAAAGTGTTTCTTCATTTTCAACAAAAAAGGCAAGATGCAATGGAGGATGTTATCATCCGACTTTTCTGAAACTAATAATGATAAACATTTTTGTTGCAATATTGTTATGAAATACAGCATTTACCATATTACAAGTATCTTTCACCATTTCATCATGTCTCTCTCATGTCTCTGCTTTTCTGGCCTGGATTTCATGCATCTGAAATCAAGCAGAGATCCAAGCAGCACACTGATTGGGTGACTGCAGTGGAAAATTCTGAGATCTGGATAAGAGGAAACAAAACTCGAACAGCGTTCAAAAGATTTATTAAACAAAAGACAAAAAAATCCATGTAACAAAGCAACAAGTCGAAGGAACCCGGGAAGCTTTGCTGTTTGTATGCTTGTACAAAAGTTTGTATGATGTTCCACACAAAAAAATGCGTAGTCATTTGAAAGTTAAACCAGGTTGAACATTGACCAGTCAGCAACTCAGATTTAGTGACGGATGGATGGTCTCCCTTTTTAGCCAACAGAAATGCCAACTGTTTTAAAATTGATCATGGAGGATAAATTAATAATTGTAGTTTGGCTTGGCTGGAATTGCATGACACAAAGTCTTTCATATACTGAAACAGAGCTGTGAATGAAAAAACCTGGAACAAGATTCACCAGATTTGCACCGCTTTGACATTTCACACCAAAACTCTTCCAGCTGTAGGTCGCAGACGTGCTAGTAAACAATAAAAAATATGAAATAAGAATTCCCTCCTGCTTGTTCAGTGTGAGCACAATGGACTAAAAGCATATCACATGCCCAGTGTGTCACAGCTTTAAAAAGGGTAGAGGAGATAAACGTTTTGATGTTTAAAAAAAAGAAAAAAAAGAAACAAACAATATGTTGTTGTTCACCTTTCAGCCTTTTCCACTAGGGGTTGCCACAGTGAATCAGTCTCACTGACTTGCATGTTTGGTTTGCCAGAGATTTTTACACCGGATGCCCCTGCTGACACAACCCTTCATTTTTTTTTTTTTTATCTTGGTGGGGGGCCATCACAGGGAGAATCAGAAGTAGGCTCCATTGTGACTGCACAGTAAGGCAGTTAGGTCATGCCTACACCGGAATCACTCCCCCTGGGAAACAAACACTGGTTTCCCATGTGCCAGCTCTGATCTACTTGTCCAAACATATTTTGGATCATTCTTCTGTCAGCTTCTCTCACAGCTGCGCTGCTTTCAGAGATTTTTTTCACATGAACATTTCTAACTAGCCAGACTTTAGTCCTCAGTTTTTGCTATTGAAACAAATGATTTGGTTCAGATAGTTTATTTCTTCCAAATTGTTTTTGTGAAATTCCTACCTGGGCGTTTATCTCTCTGAGGGTACTTGAACTCACCACAGTGACACAGCAGGTGCCAATTGCGCACTCAGACTGCGGTGGGCCGTGGAAGAGGTCAAATGTGCTTCTCTTTGTGTTCAAAAATGGGAATGTGCAACAGCATTTTCCATTGTTTGTGTTTTTTCTTTTTTTATTAGCTGCTCTAAAAAGACATCAGTGCGCTCTTTCTTTGGAATGCACTATTTTTAAGCATGTTTTAATAGAGGCTTGTTAATTTTTCTTTCTTTCTGTGCATTTTTCAGTTGCTGAGGGGAAACACAGAGGGACATTAAGGACAGGAGTGTAATTTTTCCTTTTCTGTTAAGATTAATGTTCAGATTAAAGTATCGATTGATTCATCATCCAAGCGTGATCTTTATTCACCGGAGCACACAACACAGATCAACAAGTTGAACTAGTCACGCTAGATTAACACAGTAAGTGCTTCCATCTTCACTACCGGATTTGAGGGGGCCTTTCCATAGAAAAACACTGCTGACTAAAATTATTGATGTAGATTCAACCAATCAGATTTGAGATAGAGACTCTGAGACTTCAAGAAGGCTTATGACTGCATAATCGCCTGTGATTGGAAGGTCAAAGCTTGCGCTACTAAAAGTGGGCTAATTTCTTCTGTGCTTTTACAGGCTGTAGGCAGTAGCTACTCTTGTTTTTTGTTTGAATCACTCACTGTTTTGCAATTAACAATGGAAGAAGTTCATTTAGTTGTAGATTAAGTGTGCAAGCCATTCTTAAGAGGACTTTTCCTGAAAAACTGGACATTGTCAAAGAACGTTGGCCAATTCTAGCTAGCAAGCTTGTCTCAGCGAAAAGGATTTCTTCGCCACTTTCAGCCTTATGGTAGTTTTGTCTGGCAAGGGTATTGGAATTTGGTGACAATGTTGAGCAACAAAGGGGCCAGTATGAGAACTTCTACGCTGGCACATTCTACATAAAGAACCCATTTGTGATGGAATTGCTCCATAAAATAATACAATACTATGTGTATACTATATAAACAATAAATTACGTTTTACAAGTTCCTATAAATACTCAAACAAGTTCTTCTTTTTAACTTCAGATGCAAATATCACACGAATTGAAAATATCACATGAAAAAAAGAGAGTCACTTATGGGGTAAGAAAACTGTCAAAAAGTTGGATTCATAAATGCAAAGTTGTGCACAAAATATGAATTTGTGCTTTGCAGAAAAAATATGAATACAACCTTTAGTTTTACGTTTCACGTCTGTTTGAATATGATTTGTCTTTGTTTTGAATACGACTTTTCCTTGTCTTGAATACGAATTTCTCCTGTTAAAGCACTGTCAAAAATACGTCACGGGGTCACAGGCTTAAACATCGAGATTCAACTGAATGAGCATGATAGAATCAAACTTTTTCAAATATTATTGATCCCTTGGCAGGAAAATTATCTTGCCCAATTATTAAATATTATAAAAAAGATATTAACAGCCATCAACCCTTTCTTTTTGACAGCTATCTTACTTCATAGTCGCTGCATGTGCACCGAGCGGTGCTTAGGGAAGGGGGAGGGAGACTGAGCCACAGACATTATATATGATTATCCAATTATCCAATCAGCTGCAGACATGCACTTCACTTTGATATCAGAGGAAGATGTCCCTTCCTCATTCGCATGTATTCCCGCATTCATGTGAACAGCTTCCTGCCCGCCTGCTTTGATGGTCTTGTAGACAATGTTCTGTCTACATTTCTGGATTTGTTGTAAGAAAATCCTTAAACTGTCCTGTGAAGTGTTCCTTCATCCTTGGATCAGAGCGACTATCTGCTTCACCTGAAGAACAATGGTGGGCTGGTGGTCCCTCAGAGGGACAGTGAAGGTGGTCAGAGCAGCAGAAGTCTTCAGAGAAAGGTGTCAGTGTGTCAATGAAAGTGCTTCAGAAGGTGTTTTTACTCAGGAGGCAGATCACAGAGTTCAGGATGAACAACCATAATGTTTATGTCTTATTGTTTCTGTGTTCTGTAAAAATGGCTGCAGCACATGGTAAAATAGACTACCCTGGAGGTTCAGAGTGCATCAGATGCAAGAGGCTCTTGGTTTTTAGGGTTTTAGTGGTATATTTTTTTCTTAACTCAATATTTCAGCTTAGTTAGATCTGTAAATGTCAGCCATGTCTTTTTTTTTTTTTTTTTACCTTGTTTTATGCTGGAGAACGTGCTCTTGTGGGAACAATAAAGTTATTCTATTCAGGGTTATTAGGCTATGTTTCAGTTATTATCAGGCCACGTTTTAAAATGTTATAGAGAAATTATTTTTGTTTGTTAAAATGAAAAATAATATTTGATTGCTTGTCGTCGTTTAATAATATTTTTTTACATAGTTCTCTCTGGTTAGTTAGATCTGTGAATGCTTTCAATGTATTTTAGTTAAAAAGTTTTGAGAAATTAAGATTTTATCAAAATGTATTTATTTACTTTATTAAGATGACATAGCACATGTCTGATTGTTGTTGGAGCTTTTGGGTCAGCACCACAGAAAAAGAGACAAAATAACGAATAATGAAAATTAAAATGAATTGTCAAACTTAATTTGCTTATCAAATTAATTCTTCTTTTATTAATATGCCAATACATATGTCAGATTATGTTAAAAAACATGAGAAAAGTTATTTTTCTAAGGTATCAATACCTTCCTCATTAGAAACAAAAGCACTTGGGACACACTTGGACCTCTTCAAGACGGTGACGCATTGAGACAACACCTCCAATAGGCAGCGACTGTCCATGAGGAGTCTACCTATATACATGTATGGCAATGACCGGAGCGAGCAGACAGCAGCTGCGTGCAGGGAGGCGGGGGCGCAGTTGTAGTCATAAGTTTTTTTTTTCTTTTTATAAAAATGTTTTTTTACTAAAATGTTTCAACAGAAGCTTTTGAATAGAGCTTCATAGAAACCTGATTTGTTTCTTATTGTGGATCAATAATTACATAAACTTGTTTTGAAATATTCCTGACATGACATTAAATTAAGAAGTCTTGTGTGTTTTATCAATCCTCCGAAATGCACACATCAGAATACTGAGTAAAATGATGTTCAAATCTATTGTAGGAACTGTTTACTATTAGATTAAGTTTAAAGCTCACATTCTTCTCTTCTGCTGCACAGCAGTATCTATAGTTTCTGTTCAGAAGAAAAGTTCCTCAAAGACAGAATTGCATAACAATAAGTGGAAGTAAATTTACTGCTTTAGGAGGATCTTTTTTGAGAGAATTTTATCTTAAAAGGAACTTGAATGTGTTGCTGTCAGATTAAAATACAACAAAATTGTTATATAGCCTATAGAAAATATAACACCGTTATTGTTTAATTATTGTAAATATTTAAAAGTTAAAGGGCCTAATGGCTGCAAAAGAAGTGTATTGGAATTGTAGTGAGATTTTGCGGCTCTAGCCGACTAACAGCATTGTTTTGTCCGGTCCGAGAACACAAATTTGTTTCAGAAATATTGAGTTTGGTCTGTATTCAGACTGCCGTCTGTGGGAGATTTCTGTTTCGGACCAAAGCTTGTAAACAAAACCATGTGACTAAAGATCTCTTCAGTCATTTGCCAGAAAAGTGTGAGGCGTAACGGTGTGATGTAAAGTTGTAATTGTACTCACATTAAAATAATGTTATGTACACATTTGACGTGTGACTACATTTATTTATAGACTTGACCTGAGTTTCCTATTTCTTATGTCATATTATGAAAACTAGAAAAAAAGACATTTTTTTTATTGATCAAATTTTACATTCAAGATTCTCTGTATTTTATATTTCGACTTCCATAAAAGAGAGTACCGCCACTTCTTGTTGTCCAATTAACTGATATCATACATTATATGGGCTATGCATCATTTATTGCTTATGTTGTTTCTTTAATGCTTATACAGTAATCCTATCTTATTTGCTGTTTATAACCATTTAGGCTTTTTATTTTTTATAGTAACTTGATTTTTTTTTTTGTTTTTATTTTAATTGGGATACTTTATTGTGTCTCTTTACTGTCATTCTTTCACTTTAACTGATTTTCATCTTAGAAATTGAGATGTGTTTTACGAAAGTATTTTACAACCTACAGAGTTTGTTGATTACCATCTTAAAATAATGATTCAGGGAATGGATTCAAGAGACTTTGGAAGCCGTGTCAAAATAGTGATAGCATGCAGTCATCCGGGAAAACCCACGAAGCACATGACCGGCTGGGGCGGGGAGTGGGAAGACTCACAAAAGGCTGAAAACGAAAGTAGATGTCATTAAGCCTCGAGCCCATGACCCCTAACTGGAGCCAGAGCAGAGTCACCGCCCGCACGCAGCACGGTAAGCCCGCGATACCGTCACTTCCCGCGGGGGGCGCCTGCGCTCTCCGCCGCGTGCATCAAAGCTCGCGTGCAGTGAGCGGCAGGACCGCTCCATTCAAACAGCTCACATCCGTCTGCTGCCCAGCCTCTTTGTCCGGCTGCCATGGGTTCTGGTAGCTGCTGCCATCGTGACGTTTCTTTATGCTGCGCGTGCATGAGAAAAGTCACTTTTAAAAAGTTTGGAGAGATTTTTGTGCCAACATATTTAGGTATGTGACTAACATTTTCAAATTCACTGGATCGCCCTGATCTTTATGTCATTGGACATAAAGAGACCATTGCAATGGTATTTCAGACAGGTCAAAGAATAAGTAAGTTACAGCACGTTAAGTGATGACAAGAAGGGCAATTTTTATTCCTGAATAAAAAGCAAAAATGAGACATTTTTGTGACCCGAAAAAAACCAAGGATGTCTTCAAAGTGTGATAACTTTCTTATTACTGGTCCGATCCAAGAAAGGGAGGTATCATTGCAAAGCTTGTCAAAAGAACCACAAGAAAAACATTATTGATTTTTTTATCTAACCAATATGTATTCCCATATAATCAAATAATCCTTAACTATCAATATAATTAAGAAAGTGGTACATGGTCATTTGAAGCAAAGCAGGTGTTGTCGGACAGAGTAAATCTTCAGCTTGACAGAAAATAACATGGTTTTAAAGATACATTTCAAATAAGACATTTTGTTTCCACAGAAGATTTTTTTTTCTTTTACATTTTCAGTCAACAATATAGAACGTTTTAGGACTTAAGCAGGAAAAAATTAGGTTTCCCGAGTTTTAACACAACAAATCAAATGGAAGTTCACTTGTTGAAACATTACCCATAAATGTAAAGCATGTACAGAAATATCAAAGTCGGCTGCATCCTCAGAGCTTTCATTTTCTCCCTAGTAGCCAATCACACATGTTCCACTAGCGTACTTCTTTAGTTTTTGTATTTTTACCATTATACAGTTTTCAATTCTTTTTCTTCATCATACCAAACACGACAAATTAAACACCCTACCACTTTTCCTGAAAGAACATCACGGACACCTTGGAGAGTAGCTTCTTCAACATGAGGAGACTCTTCTTCCAATTTTGGATTCTTTAGCATTTTCTCCACCTTTTTTCTTTCACAAGTAGCCTTGTTTGTGTCTTTACTGCAATTCTGTGTATAATTTAATCTAGGATTTCACTGCATTTCTTACGATTAGTACAATGCTGTTTTTGTGTGAGAAAATTGATGATTTCAGCAAATTTTCTTTGTTCTCAGCATCAAGGCTGACAAGGTAATCACAAGTTTTGTTTTTCAGAGCTCTTAGTTTAAAATTTTATACATTCAGTATAAGACATGCATACAGCAACTGTACGAATATTTTATTAAAAAGTAAGAAAAAGTAGTGGTTCTATCAGTGAATTGTTGAGCTTGATTCGTGAATCAAATCGGATCGCCACCTGAGTAACAATCCACAGCACTACTACAGTGTGCAAAAATGCTTAGTAAAAATACTGTAAAATATTAGCTAAAAGTTCTGATTAATCTTTATTTATGAAAACCAACTATTATGAAAAAATATATATAATATAACATTCTAAAAGTATTTCATTCAAGTATATCTGCTCTTGCATGTATGTAGACAATGGTTGCAGCTAATCAGCTCGCTAGAAACCGATCACGTGATCTCATGCTCTTTGTTGTAACCTCAGAAGAGCCTAAGGAAATCCTAAATCATCCAAGTAAATCAATGATCAAATAAAACATAACTATTGTCGATTCATAAAAAAACATTCTTAAATGTCATTTTAAGCTGCTATTACAAAAAAAAACATAGAAAATAACTGAGTTATGAAAGAAATTGCGAGCATCAAAAATCAGACTTTATCCATGATGGCGGACGATGCTGCTTGGACAACGCGGACTGCGAAGCAAAAGAAATAAGTGTCCTTTTTTAATGAAATTTGCAGGAGATGAAGAAAACAAATGTGAAAATCAACTAGTAGCATAATTAGAACAACAAACGTACCTTCAAAAACTGACGACTCGTTTTGTCAAGCAACATGTTTGGCAGGAAAATTTCAAACGTTGTACTGCACGAATTAAACAAAAAAGGGGGGGGGGTAAAGACACATTTTTGGACTATGTTATTACTAGATGTGCTCTACTTTATACTGCCTACCGATTGAGTAGTGCTTATTCAAAGAGAGAGTGAACACTGCAGCCTCTTGCACAGGTCTGATCAGTGGTCTGGCAGAAACTGTCGGTGGCGCTGCTCGTGCATGCCTAAAAGTCACAGTTTTGAGATCAAAATGTTCAAATTTACAAAACGTAAAGTTTTAAGAAAAAAAATCATATTTTGCAATTGAAAACATTTGATAATTGCTTTCAAAAACTTGCTTTAACTTTAAAAATTAGTTTTGCGCTTTCAAACTTCTTGTTTTTATAAAATATTTTTGCTTTTAGAAACTTTTTGCTTTCAAAAATTTTTTTGCATTTGGAACCTTTTTTCTGGTTTTCAAAAAATATTTTTTCGTGTGCAAACTTTTTTTTTGCTTTCAAAAATAATTTTGCGTTTGGAAACTATTTTTTTGTTTTAAAAATATGTTTGCAATTGAAAAAATTTGTGTTGGAAATGCCAAAATATTTCTTGAAATAGCAGTGGGACTAACAGTTTGTGATCTGTCTCCATGTGAAAATGTATTTCAATGAGAAACTCTTAAAACCTCTCACAATCCCACATTAAGGCTGACGTCTCCTTTTCAATCTGAGTGTAGCGCTGCTCCATTTCGCTCAAAGCTCTGGACGCACGAGCAACTGGTTTTAATCCACTATGGTTTTGTTTTTGGAGAACATCCCTTAGGAAGACGAATCTGCTGACACCAGCCTTTCAGCATTCGGGTTATACAGTGCGAGTCCTGATCCCCAGCTCCACATGTTGGACTTCTTCAGCAGGTCTCTCAGAGGACGTGTCTTTTCTGCCATGTGAGGCAAAAACTTTCCTAAGTGATTGGCCAATCAATTCAGTTCAATTTTATTTCTATAGCCCAATATCACAGCTATAGCCGTCTCATTGGACTGACAATTAATTTTAGAACTACATGGTTGAATAACAAGTATATGTCTAATAAACAAACACATGTCTAGATAAACAGCTACAAGTTAAGATATCAGCTTAATATTTAAATGAACAACTACATGTTTGAATAGTGTAGCAGATGGGCTTCATCCAATTTGAGTTGTGGAACAACTGGAGTTGCTGGAAGAGCCAGAGGCGAGAGCACGGCCAAAGACAGGAGCAAAGACGATCCGCCTGGAGACTATCCACCATTTCAAGAAATGTCTCACCTCACTCTTGAATCTACACATTTTTAAATTCTTCATATGCTCAAATTCAGCTCGGGATCCATTGGATGTTATGATAAATGTTGCCTGTCAAACCCATTACACATCTGTCTCTGACCATCTCACTGTGAAGAGCTATGTTGTGCCTAATTTCATTTCCCCTGACAAAATGTTCTTTCTCCCTTTTTTTTTTAACTTGTCCTGTCTAACAGCTGAGCAAACAGATATGAGCTGAGAGCCTCTTGCATTAGACAGATTTTACTCTTACCATCGGGGGTTATAAATCATTGGGAACACAAAATGTATGTTGGTATAAGCCCCTTTTGTAATTTAAACGAAACTTTATTAATATTTTGTTTGTGTTCACAAACTTATAAATATAATATATATATATATATATATATATATATATATATATATATATATATATATATATATATACACACACACACATACATTATATATATATATATATATATATATATATATATATATATATATATATATATAATGTATGTGTGTGTGTGTGTATATATATATATATGTATATATACATATATATACATATATATATATATACATACATATATATATATGTATATATATATATATGTATATATACATATATATACATATATATATATATACATACATATATATATATGTATATATATATATATGTATATATACATATATATACATATATATATATATACATACATATATATAGGTCACCGGTGGGAGCCGTCTCCAGAGCACTGGCAGAACTGCATCACCCATCAGCCCCAGCACACAGTGTCTGGGTGTCTCCCACTGACTCTCATCAGCTAATCAGACACTTGAGCTCTTGCCCAGGGCCACACTAAATGCAAAGTATTACTTGTGCCATTCAGCCTGCATATTGAGCGCTTTACCCTGATGTGTCCCGTGTGAGACACAAGCCCCCTTGTTTCTTCCTTAAACCTGGAATTTGTCAGCAATTTGATCAAATCACCACCCAAGTGTTTCTGTTTCATCAAGCTCCATGTTTTTTCCTTAAGACCCACTACGATCATCTTTTGATCTATTGTAAAGTGTTCCATCAGAAAAACGCCACAAGAGCATGTTGAAAACACCAAAACACGCTTTTCATTGTCATGGGTCTTTTTGGAACATGTTTCCACTTTTAGTAAAGCTCATATTTTTGACTTTTGAACATGTTGATCTGCTCAACGTTAAACCTTAATTGACACTTTTCTTTTGTTGCTAAGATTCTTTTGCTGTGATCTTTGACTCTGGTTGCAGAGCCTGTAGGAAACGGTGGCAGCATGAAGCGTGTTGGACACTTGTACCTGATTCTGCTGGTAAATAGTGTTTTTTTCCTGTTTTGAGACACTGGAGTTATAAAAGAGAGTTTGAAGCTGTAATTCAATCTTACAGAGGCAGCACAGATTTCCCAGTTCTGCTGTCTGATTTGCCTTTGTGATGTTACACTGCAGGGAACAATGATCAGTTCAGGCTTTGATGATCTCTGTCAGCCACTCTTGACAAACGCATTCATTTCAGTTAAATTTCTGTTTTCTAGGCTTTTCTGAGCATAATTTACCAGTCAAAAGCAGGATGCCACGATGGGCTGGACAATGGATCATGGGTATTTCTTCAGTTCATTGGTTCCTTTCAACATTTCCCAGAGGATTAACGTCAAACATTTTTAAATGACATAACCTCTTATAATATTGTAGCAAGGTCTGAAGAACATAATCACACCATCACCACAAAAAGATTTGAGCTGAAGTTATAAAAGTCATTAACCCTCTTTTTTTTCATTGTGCTTTTTCTCTTTTCTAGCTTATTTTCTTAAATGAAAGTATTACGCTTGTAGAGGCTGACAATTTTACGGTAAATTCTCAAAACATTTGGTTCTATTTAACCACACAGGGTTTTGCTGGGCTCTAAAACAGTCTGAATTTCTTCTTTCTCCAAAGACAAGTATATTGTGTACAGTGAAGTACAACAAAAATAACACGATATGGGAGAGGCACCTCCAAGATAACGCCAAGTGGAAGCTCTTATGGCAATCGGTTGAAGATTGCATTCAAGTGAGTAATTGTCCCAATTGTTGACATGTTTTTGTTTATTGAAAGAATGTCTGTGACCTAACCCTTCTTTTTTCAGAAACCTGATGAGAATAAGTGCATGCAGAGCCAAACGAGCCAAACGAAGGTCCCTCTTTTTTACTTCCTTTGTTTCCTGGCTGAATCAGTGGGATATTCATTCAAAGGTATGACTCAAACCAACGTTTCATGGAGCTTCTTTCGATGTGCAGCTCAGGCTCACTGCATTTTTGACACAGATCTGAACTCCAGGCCTCGAGGGCTGGTGTCCTACATGTTTTCCACCTCACCTGCCACTTATGCTGCTATTTGGCTGATCCAGGTAGTCAGCAGCAAATGGTGCTGGGTTTTTTTAAAGCCAGCAGGATGCTGGTCCTCGAGACCTGGAGTTTGACACCCCTGCTAGAACGAACGAACGAACGAACGAACGAACATCCATCCATCCCTCCATCCTCCCTCCCTCCGATCAGTTTGTGTTAAGCCCTCATTCCACAACACTTCTGGTTTGGTGCAGTGGTTAGCACTCTTGCCTCACAATGAAAGGTTTCTGGTTTAAATCCCAGCTGGGACCTTTCTGTGTGGAGTTTGCAGGTTGCTTCTGTGCATTTGTTAGTTTTTTTCGGGCTTTGTCCCACTGTCCAAAGACAGCTTTGTAGGTCAGTGGATCACCCTGAATTGGTGTGAATGTGTTTGTGTGCACCCTGCTTTTACGCTCCATAAACACAATTTTAAGAAAGTAAAAAAAGAGCCTTGTTTCAAGAAAAAAATGTTCTGTCTTCCTGTTTGCAAGAAAAATGATCTTATTAAGAACATTTTTTAATTGCAAAAATAGTCTTAGTTTAAGAAAACATGTCTTAGTGACTAGAAATGTTTTTTTTCATTAGAGTTTTTGGTAAGATTTTTTTTTTTTTTAGCTTATTTAAAGACAGTCTGCCAATAGGATAAAACTGTTTGACTTATTTCTAAGGGCCTGTTTTTATAGTACAACAGTGGCAGGGATTGGCTCTAGCAACACCATGGCCCTGGCAGGGAATTTCAGGCTTAGAACAGGGATGTATGGATGTTTGCATATTATTTCAAGTTTCTAAAATTCCTGAATACAACAGAGCTGTTGAAATGGGGGTGGGAGTTACAATGTAAAGTTGCCCATGTCTTTTGGAAACACAATGCTGTAAAAAAAAAGACATTTAAATCTGTCCTCATTTTGGTTTTCTGTTCTCCTGTGTTCCAGGCTGCGGCAATTACGGTGAGTCCAAAGCTGTGCTGTGTAAATGCTCGTGTCACTTCATCCGTCACAAAAGTTTTGGGAGATTTCAAGAAGAGCTCATAGATTTTTTAGAAACAGCAAAAAAAAGGAGCTTTAAATGTTTGTAATCAGAGATTATTAGCGTTTACTATTTATAGATTATAATTTAAATTAACTGCAAAAAAGGGTCTGAACGAACAAAACCATGTACCTGCAGAGGGTCAAGAACAGAATATCTGTGTTAAAAACGGTCAACAACAAAAAAGAAATGTTCATTTCTTTTCATCAATTTTGAGACTCAAGTATTAAGTGAAGCACTTATTACAAAATTTAAACATTGGTGGTCTTACACTCGATCATTTTAAATTAACATAAAGAATAGGTCAATTTTAAGGGCAGTAATGTTGACTGTATATAAAAGAACTGGACTGAGTGACCCCTCACGCTGGTGTTCCAAACAAGATATACTTGCTGGCTCTAATAAAACAAAATCCCATAGATTTCTATTGAGATATAAACAGCTATTACTCAGTCATTATATTAGTCAGAATAACCATTCTTGCTCTGATACCATTTTCTAACACGTTCTTACTAATCCAATTTTTTTTTCTATAGTGTAAGTTATTTAAATTACAGACTAGCCAATCATATGGCTCAATAAAAGTAGCTGGTCTTACTTAGCACATTTTAATGTTTGATTAAGTGATTGATTGTTTGGTTTATTTCAAGCGTGATTGTAGACAATACAACATAAAAAATCAGACATTATAAAAATACTGAAATACATTGATTAAAAAAACCTTTACATTACATTAAGAAAATGTAAAGTAAATGTAAGAAGAAAAAATCTGTAATTCCTCATAATCAATAGATATTTAGCAATGATGCATGCAATACACACCTATGTCATATTAGTTTCATTAAATATGTTTTTTAACTAAAGTCAAGAAGAGTTTGATTTACGGCTTGAAAAGGAGTGGCAGCAAGTGAGCTTGTATAATCCCAGCCCTACCTGATGTTATTTCATTTTATATTTATGTATAATTTTCATAATCCGGTTTTGATTGTAATTCTGATTTTGACAGATTCTCCTGAGCCCGCTTTCAAATGATTGAAGTGTGGACTTCCAAGCTCACTTTTAATTGGCCAGAGTGGTTGCTATAGAAACGATGACTTAGACCGACTCAGACTAATCACTGCTAACTGATGTTGTCTGGCTCCAACATGCAACATGCAATGTTGCAATGCAAAAATGACGACTGAACTGACTTTATTTCATAGGAACTGGAAGTCAACCATTGTCTATGGGTGATGTCACACTCACTTAGTCCAGTTCTCATAAACAGTCAATGATCAGCAAACAGACAAACAAAATTGTGACAACACACTTTTACAGATTGATGTGGTTTTGTAAGCTGCTCTTATCTAACTTCTTACATATTTCTTTACCTAAATGCTGGCTGCTCATGTCTGCATGGACGTTAATGTCTTATCTTTCTGGCATGGTATGATGAACTGATGCTCTGTCTTCTGTTGTAAGAAAATATCTACATTGCGTTCATGTTTTTTTTAAAGTATTTTCTGTCTTTCCTTTTTTTGCTTTTTAGAAATAAAAGAATGTATATATCGAGCAGTGCAGCCATCAAATCCAGGTAAGCTCAACCTGTGTCAACACATGTTGATGTTCAAACTCAAGCTTGCCTGCTGGAGCTTGACTTACATTTTTCGCTACTTTCTCACCTCTTTTTATCCAAACGTTTTACTCTTTAAAATGTATTCTTGTTTGGAATTCTTAAGATTAAAACAATACTAATTAATATAAAAACGATTGCTTACTTTGTTATTAGCATTGTTTATGAAGCTCACTTAGGAATGAATTCAAGTTTTTTGAATTTACTAAATAGAATTTAGCTATTGAAATAAGTAGATCTGTGGTTCCACAAGAACACTTGTGGATTTTGTTGTGTTTCTCCTTTAAAATAACTTCATAAAATAAAAAAATATGTAATTGAATGGACTAATTCTGTCTATTTGCATGTGAACAGTTTGACTTTCCATAATCAGAAAAAATGTTTGTTTCATGCTCCACAGAAGTTCTATATTATGATCAATATTCATTAAAAAAAAATGTGCTTGTTCTCTGTTAAACTCAATTTGTTTTCCACCTGTTTTCTAAGCACAGTGCGTGCATGTGGTTCCAGTTTAGATCTGGCAAAAATGGGTCGTACAACAGAGTCATGGTTCCTGTACCGCTCTCCAATATGCTGTTAACCAGTTTATTGAAACTCTTGATGATTTTTTTTGGTATTTCCTTTTTTAAATGTTTGCCCACAGAACCTACGCTGATCACAGAACCTACACTGATCACAGAATCTACACTGATCACAGAACCTACACTGAACACAGAACCTACACTGAACACAGAACCTAAAGCACCCCAGCCAGCCACAAATGCACGCAACATCACCAATGTGGATCAGACTGGACACGATGGCCATAAACATGGTAAGAGAAGTGTTGACTGAACAACAACATCTGGTCTCTTTACTTTGTTCAAACTTAATGCATAGAACTAAAAGCAGGACTAGAAACATACAAAATCCATTACAGGCTTTAGAAATCAATGAATTGAAATCAAATCAATATTTATTGGGAAAATACTCAATGATTAATGAAAATATGATGAAATATATTTAATAATTTTATAACTAATTTAATATAAATGTTCAGGTTTTTAACAAAGTAATGATATTTGAATAAATTCATGAGATATTTATTGGTTGAATGTCTGATTGGACAAGATCATCATAATTTATTTAATTATGAACAGTTTGGAGCTCTATAAGCTCTAACCACTGCGGCACCATTTGATTCTTAATTAGATCCATGGTAGGTTTTAATAGAGGTATCTCCAGTGGGAAAGGTTTAATGATTTTAGTTGTAAAAGGTTTAAAGAGATAAATACATAAATACATAAACAAATAAATAAATAAACAAATTAATAAATATAAAGGAGCGCCAGTTAATTTGTTTTTCGACCAAAAACGAGAGTATTTTTCGAGCAAAATGCAGGGGAGGGGGTGAATTTCCAAACAACAACTGCCCTTTTTTGGCCTTATGACTGTTCCTGAGGGCTTGTTTTGCTGCTTTTCATCCTTAAAGTTTTAAAGAAGCACCAACAGCAACACCCCCTCCCCTTGCTTAGACAGCGGCACTGTCATGAAAAGAGAGAATTTTTCTTTCACAGGTCTATCCTGATATCTGAATGACTTAGTGTCATAGAATTATGGCCAGGTATAAACTAATGATGAACATCATGATCAATTTTCAAATTGTTATTTTATGTTCCATTAGTTATTTCAAATTATTCACTAACAGTGTTATGTATTGCCATGGCTTAATGACTGACTGCAACAATAGCAGATGCAATTTCATAATGATTCAAAGTTTTAAACATCATATTAATCATTTATTTTACAGAAATGTATTTCAACAATAATGAGAATCCGTTTTTCAATATATTATCTTTTTTATTAATATTTCTTTGTGTAATAATTTACAACTAACATTTTTTTGTTTTGTTTCTTTTAATTGTTTTCCTTTATGTTAATCATATGTGAGATCTTTTATATTTCAAAAAACATCAGACAAAGCCCTCACAGATTAAGCAGTTTTATCTAAAAAAGAATCATGGCATACATGACCGATCAGAGGATCAAAAATGTTCATTAATGACTCCATAATGATCATTTATCATTAACACAATAATAAGAAAACATCCACGGTTAGGTAAAGAATTAGTTCATATTCTGAACTGAAAGCATGTCTGTTTTTTTCTGATTTCTTTAGAACAGGATGTTTTTGTCATGAAAAATCTTTTGGTGATTTCGGTGATCTTGAACATCTTGCTGCCAGCGCTGGTTTGGCTTTTCATGCGGCGGAATCGGACCCTGCACATGGAGCAGGTGAGTCCGAGCAACAGTTGGAAAAGTGTGGAGAAAACCCCCTCAGTTCCATCAGTTTAAGCTCCATGTTTCGTAGCATTCTACAGGTTTTACAGTCGAACAACTAACTGTCACCACTTGCCTCAGAGGCACGCACACATGCAGTCTACTTGTTCTCACACCTGTCCTGTCCGAGTCAAACGTGAGACATGTGGGGACAGCTGGAAGATAATGACTCCCTGCAGGGCATGTGAGGTTTGAACTTTAAAGGAAGGGCAGTTTCTTCTTCTATAATTCAGTAGCAAAATCTTTGATGAGAAATTGCTCAGACAGACGAACTAAAAGGGAATAGAAAAACAGCATTCAGAAAAACATGGTTTACACGTGTCATCGGGACAAGAACTGCATCATCAACAAGGTGACCAGGAACCGCTGTCAGTACTGCGGCCTGCAAAAGTGCTTTGCAGGGGGAATGTCCAAAGAGTCTGTTCGGAATGACCGCAATAAGAAGAAGAAGGATAGAAAAACCACTGACAAACTGTTACTGGTTTTAGATTCTCAGCCCAACACAGTCAAATGAAGCCAACATTTTAATCCATTATTTTAAGCTTTTTAAATATAAAATGCCAAAAAACAAGATTTTAAATCTTGGCAAGTTCCAAGTTCTTGCTTCAATTTGTCTTCAGCTCATTCATGGCTTTTCCCTGTCAGTGTTTGATTCTTTTAATCACAATTTGGTTTACTTCTGCATTAAACCTCATTTCAGAGGCTTCCTGTCAATGTTTAGTATTCAGTCTGTGTGTCTTTGCTTTGTCTCTTTCTTTAGGATCAGCCTAATGGCGTGCTGTGACACATCCTGGAGACATTCACCTTGATAGCTTGTTACAGGTAAATGAGGGTTTAAATCCTCTCTTGAAAAACTCGTCTTTTTGAGCCACATTAACAGAAAGAAAACATGTGTGTTTCACTGCATCACATCTTTTTCATTTGACTAAAGTAGATGCGACAGTTCAGGCAGAGAACTCTGTTGCCAGAATAGATTTTTGTTTTTTTTTAAATACAAAAATACTGTGGTTTTTAATCAATTTTTGTTTAAATAAAAAGAAATCATACTTTTCAGTAAGACATTAAAAAAAAAAAAAGATTGTTTGTTTTTGTCTGATCTAATAAGTTCTAAACAGTAAATCAAAGGTTACATTCCAACTTTTACAAGTTTTTTAAACCTGATATCTTTATAGCTACTTTAATTCATATTACTTGAGTACAGTAATACGTAAATTGGTCCCACATTTCTTACAGGAGTATTTTAAGATAGAACCCAAAATTTGTAAAAACCACAAAGTAGTCAGTTTATTATTATTTTTGCAATATTTACAGATCTTTTAAGACATTTTCACATTTTTCTCTTTTGTTTAAAACATAGAAAAATAAATCCATAATTCTATCATTAAAACAAAGACCTTCTAACAATCAAAGACCAACTCTGTGTTTTGGGTGTTTTTCACATGTTCATGCTATTTCCCCTGATGGAGGACATATATGCGGTATATCTTCTAATGTTAATCCCGGCGTTTATCCCAAAAATTGGGCAGGCGACCTGGTGGCTATCAGACATTTCAGGATTTATTGAAATGATGAGAACATGGTATGCTGTTCTGAATAGCACTGGCTCTTTGAAGTATCATCAATCTCTGTATCAAAAACTCTCTTCGCTTTCATGCTGAACATTTTCCTGAGGACACCCGCACCCTTCTGTCTTTGCTCAGTAATCCATGTTCAAACCAGTTCTATTATTGGGAGAAATACAGTAAAAAAATTAAGCTTAAAATTGCATTTCAGAGTATTTGCTTTTTAAAATAATTGTGAATCAGAAGCAGACAAAACAGTTTCAAGAAGAGCTTATTTGTGACGTAGAAAATATACTCACTGCTCCGAGCTCACAGCAAAGAGGAGGGGAAGGGAAGCGGGATGCTCCATATCAACAATTCTACCAACCACCTGTCTAATGAACTCCTGCTGCTCTGCAGAAACTATGTCCTAAAAATTGACACAGGTTCTTAGATTTGGCTAAAAATAGAACAATCAAATGTAAGACCACTGGGAATGCTTTTAAAATTGATGATCTGTGAAAAATTGCACGTAAAGACCACAACTTTTTTCACATATATTCATGTATGACCAGTTTTCATATGTGCAATATTGACAAATCATACGTAACGGCCAAGTGAGACACAGCCTTAAGTGCCCAGATGTTTCTCTCTGAGATGAATTTTAGGATTAAGACATCCTGGATCAATTTTATGTCAGTGAATCGTTCAAAATGAACCAATATTGACTATGAATTGTATTATCAACCACAATTATGATATGAGCCAAACCGTTAAAAGAAATTGTTGCACCCATATTTCCAACACATTTATGAGGCACAAAACAATACGTTCCATTTTCATGACGTCACATAAGGTGGCCAGACAAGCCTCAAGGGAACTATAAGACATAACTGCGCTCTCTTTAAGATGCAGCTGCTCCTCTCTGCGACCTTCTCCGGCCCCGGACAGACCAAAAGCCTGTGACACCCACACGGGTCAACCTCTTTACAGGTGCATGTGACCAAGACTCCATGTGGCAAAATGGAGTCTTAAATTTGACTAGAAAATATTCATCTTTTGGCATATCTCTTTAGGGGTCGCCACAGCGTATCAGCTTTTACTGATTTGCACAGGTGGTTTGGCAGAGGTTTTTATGCCAGATGTTCTTCCTGACACAACCGTATTTACCTAAAAAACAGAATAAACTGTGTAACTTTTTATCAGTGTAAACAATAGTGCCAAAGAATCTTCTTGTATTATAAAACATATTAAACATTTAGCAGACACCGGAAAAAGGGAGGAAAGAGAGAGCAGTCATCTCTGCTCACTGGTGCTTTCTAGATTCCTCTTTAAACAAATTCCCACAACTCCTCAGAAGCCTGATCTGATCTATCTGCCTTTTCTTAGAAGGTAATGACTCATCTCCCCGAAGCATTTAGAATTTCTGCCTATCAAACTAACAGGAAACCTCTGTCATGACATGAACTAAAGCAGTAGCTTTTCCAGAAAGGAATTGTATCCTCTATATGAGGTAGCTGCTGACTTCCACATTCATATGCCTCAGTATTAATAAATGTAAGCAAAATATGACATTCAGAACTGGAAGTCCTCGACCGGAACCGGAAGTACCCTCATATTGCTCGGGGAAAAAAAGTGTAACCCTAACAGTTATAGATTGTTTTAAGCTTTAATAAAAGTTTTTTTATAACAGTTCTGAACACTTTTGGGTTAGGGCAATAGTTAGGGTTAGGGTTACGGTAAGTTGTATAATTTCCGCTTCCGGAAGGTGATGTCAGGCGCCATCTTGTCTGCAGCCAGGTTCCTCTGAAAAAATTCAACCCAGGAAAAGTTTCACCTGCTGTGCTAAAGATAAGGCACTATAATACTTGTTGCTCTAAGCATAAGAGAAATAAATGTAAGTGTAGTGAAGCATTACCTTATCAAGATTGGCAGTTCAACTTCAATTAAATCAAAATGGTAATGTAAAAAAAAACTGTTTGACTTGTACGCAAATTTCAAACTAAAGCTTCTAAAGTTAAATCTGTTCATCATTTGAAGGGTCAACACTGTAAACATTCACAGCTATGGTCTGTAGATCTTCAAACAACATATTTACTTTGTAAAACCAGCCATTCTGTCACCCCGTGTCACAAGTGCATTGATGACCAGCAAAACTCAGTAATTATGACTTTTCTAAGAGTCCCGTGTCATTCAGTTGTAGGATTAGATTCACCTTCTATGAGTTATAATCTGTGCTCCTCTTTGTTTCAATTATTCTGCAATCAAGAGTAACCAAACATGCCTTCATAACCACAGCATTAAACGTGGAACTCTTGGAACAGGTCCAAGCAAAGGATTTGGGCCCCCCATTCTCATCTGCTTTCAATCAAATCAAGCTGAAGGTTGAACAGAGGACAACCAGCAAACTCTGCTCTCAGTTGTATTGACACAATATCAAATCCACACATTTGTATCTTCTTGTTGTTACTACCCACAGGTCAGCAGAGCTCGAATCACTCAGACCTGTAAATGATAGTTTAGTTTTAAAATTGAACTCTTCACACCCCCACCAGCCACACTGCATCAGCAAACATACTTTCACTTGCACTCAAAAAAGGATTTAACGCTACTGCTCCTGCTATGCATGCTGTGTGTGCATGTACCTACAACCAGAAGCAGTAATGACAGACAGTCACTTCACTCTCTCTTTCTCTGGCTCACATAAACAAATAGTTTTACTTACTTCTCAGGCGTTTCTCCTGAGCAGGACACAACATTTGCACACTGCAAAAACAGGCCCCATTAAAAAGTCAAGGGGTAAGAAAAACGATCTAACCAGGAATTCTTGCTTTCAGAAAATAATTCTAGCCACAATGACATGTTTTCTTGAAAAGTTCTCACAACAGCTGCAGCTTGCAAGCATTAGATGTCCTTTTTCTCCCAGAGTTTACAACTGTGAAACAGATCCAGCTTTCAGATTAGAGTTTGAGAAAAAAAGCCTTTAGGGTTTCTGTTCTTCATACTGACAAAACACTGTTCACATGAACTGCAGCAGAAGCTTTTCCAGACAGGAATCATAGCAGATTTTTATCCTCCTTACAGTTTTTGTGCATTAAATGGTTAAGAAAGTTCTTGAAACATGAACTGTGATTTGTGTTCTGAGGCTGTGCTGCATTCTATTGACATTCTTCCTGTTTTTTTTTCCTGCAGATTCAACAAGAATTGAAAATGTGGGCTGAAAGCAGCAGAACAAGAAGCTTTTTATGGTCTTTGGAGTTCTGTTTTGCATCATGATACAGCAAATACACTTTTGGGCACAGACTACCAAGGAAAAAAGGAAAAAGCAGAAGCTAGAAAAGCTCATACGAGTGAAGCAAATACTCAATGGGCACGCCAAACTCTCCTATCACGCTACTCTTCAACTCCCTTGTGCACAGTCATTTTCGTTGTTTGAGCTGGCCTCTGGCTCAGAACTGTAACTGGATTGATCTATAATTGCTCGCCATTAGCTTTGCGACATTAATACTAGCTTGAGGATGTAATCTCAAACAGTGCTCTCTCTCAGCGATGGGGAAGGGAAGTGAGCGGGGTTGCTCTGAGCCAATGTGTCTTAAAAACAACAAAATCTTTTTGATTTTTGCTACACTACACAATCACACTTGAAAAACTACTAGGAGTGATTGTGCAGAAGAAAAAAAATATGGTTGGAGTGGGACTTAAGCTGGCAAACTCTTGAAGTCCTGAAGTGTAATGACAGAAAGCATCACAGTTGGATATCACTCTGGGAGCAAAGATTTCCTTGGAAAGTATTTCAAACTGGGACTCATTTGTGAGAAGTTACAGCCACCTCCCACCTGTGGGAGGTTTTTACAGACTGTCTGTTCCAGACGGACTGTTTTATTTGTTTAATTTCTTTGGTTCTCTACCTCAAAAAACCCACAAAAACTTTATTATGTGTTTATTTTTAGCTTGTATAATGTTCTGATATGTGTCCCCTAGCCTGTAAATTAAATTGTATTTGCTGAGAAAGTTTTTGTGAAATTATTTTTTTTTTCCAAGCTGCAAGAACCAAACATAGAATGCTGAGCATCATATATGTGGATGTTACAAACAGAAGAAAAATTAGACAGGTTTCTATCTGATTTATAATGCCTTTTTTGGGTTACAGAATCACATGGACACAGGACAGTTCCAGATCAACTTCATGTATTTTTTCCCGCTTGCTGTCAGGTGTTACATCAACATAGTCCCCTCCGGAACCCCAACTATGATTCCATTTACATAACACCTCCCCTCTTAAGTAAGCTACTCCCTTCTTAAATTCTGTTCTCCTCAAACATCAACAGTGATACTAAATGATCTCAAACATTTCTTCTTTAACCTTTTTTTTCACAAGTCCAAACGCACAGGTGGCCATTATCCTCTCCCTGAAGCTGTCACATATACAGTGGGTACAGAAAGAATACAGATCCACTAAATTTTTCACTCTTTACTTTATTGCAGCCATTAGCTAAAATCATTTAAGTTCTTCTTTTTCCTCATTATTGTACACACAGCACCCTATATTGACAAAAAATACAGAACTGACATTCTGGCAGATTTATTAAAAAAGAAAAAGTGAAATATCACATGGTCCTAAGTATTCTGACCCTTTGCTGTGACACTCATATATTTAACTCAGGTTCTGTCCATTTCTTCTGACCATCCTTGAGATGGTTCTACACCTTCATTTGAGTCCAGCTGTGTTTGATTCTACTGATTGGACTTGATTAGGAAAGCTACACACCTGTCTATATAAGACCTTACAGCTCACAGTGATGTCAGAGCAAATGAGAATCATGAGGTCAAAGGAACTGCCTGAAGAGCTCAGAGACAGAATTGTGGCAAAGCACAGATCTGGACAAAGTTACAAAAAAATATCTGCTGCACTTAAAATTCCTAAGAGCACATCTCCTTTGTTTTAAGTGCACCTTAGACATGTAGGATTTTTGGTGGGGGTGTTTGGACATCACTGCCAGCAAGCAGGAGATGTCCTCTCAGTGCCCTACCCTCCAATTTTAACTGCACCTTTTATTACACACAGCCTTTAAACCCTAACAAACACAACCCAATACACACAAATACATTATAAAAGGAAGGTGGGACCTCTTATCTTCTGTCCCCTATCCCATCCCTGGCGGAGAGAACAGGGCCTTCAGCAGCGACGGCCTTGTCTCTTGGGTGTGGGCCTCCTGGGGCAGGCAGCCTCCTCCCCACACAGGGTGAGGGATCCCTCAGATCTCTGGCAAGACCATGAGCGGATAATCCCATTCCATCTGACCCTGGAGGGTGTCTGTGTTTCCGTGGCTTGTAACCTGGCCTGGAGTGGGGGTTTGCTCGGAACTCCTGGGTGGTAGCCGGCGACATGTCTCTGGTGGTGGGGCTCTCGGGGATGGGGCCTCGCTGGGCCCCCTAGGGCGGTGAGAGAACTGCTCTTCTTGGCCTCACCCTAAGAGTGTGAGGGGAGCCCTGGTCGCCGCTGCTTTATCGGTGTGTGCCTTTGTGTCGTGATGGCTGGGAACTCTCCCTCTTTTTTCTTTTTTACATTCTATCATCCACCTCAGATTAAAATAAACATTCTCCTGAGCGCAGGTGTCGGCTCACCTTTGCATAATTAGTTTGCATGACAGAAGAAACGCTTTGAATGTGTTGGTTTGTATGCATAAGTGTGTGTGTGAACTGAATGTTGACAAGTTTGTGAAGACTCTTGGAGCCAGCAGGTATGTCTGTAACAACTGAGTGTGCGGACAGGCCCCGCCCATTTTAGACTAACACTCATAGTTGACTGTAATTGTTATAAACTACTAGCATCGTGTTGCCTGCTGTGTTATAATTCTACCCTCCCTCCCCTGTAGTCAACCTCTAACTTCAGCACCCCCCACATCTCTATCTCTCTTCTCCCCCCCTTTTTTTTCTGTCCTATCCAACAAAAACAAGGTCACAAACATAATTAATACTACGTACTCAGTCAGGCAGAGGGTGGGGGCTATGGATGAAACCTAAACATATCCAAGAATGGCGCAAGCAGATGGGTGGAAGAGCAGAGAAAAGGAGCAAACTGATTTCCTGGTGTTTATAGTGGATCAATCCCTAGTTATCCTGAATTTCATTCATTTTCTTACCCCACTGGATCCCTTTCGGGGCAGCCCATTTGGTCTGCTGCTGTTGGACTGAGGCGGAACACTTTAGAGCTGGAGCTCGCTATGCAGCTACCAGGAGAGGAGCTCACAGCCAGACAGAGAGCCAGTGTGGGATGGGAAAGCAGTCTGCTCAGGCTTCCTGAACTTTATTTTCATTGATGCCTAAGAAAAGGTACCATCATTTTATTCTTGTTTTTATGTTTGCCCTTTCGGGTTAATGCGGGACAGAAAGCCGTCAAGCTTCTTAAGAGAGAGATGGAAACACAGCGGAAGCAGCACTTCAGACACAGTGAAGCTCCCTGTAGCTTGTGCTAAAAACATTAGCTGCTAGCTCTATGTAGCTAACATGCTAAAAACATTAGCTGCTAGCTCTACGTAGCTAACATGCTAAAAACATTAGCTGTTAGCTCCATGTATCAATTTTGGGGTAAATCCTAAACAGCAGAGAGGCTCCAGAAAGAAAGAAAGAGAGCAAACCTGGTTTCCTGGTGAGCAGAGAAAGCAGCAACAAATTAGAAGAACTGGTTTGAACATGGATTACTGAGCAAAGAAAAAGGTGCTCGTGTCTCCAGGACAACGATCGACATGAAAGGGAAGGGAATTTTTGACAATAATGAGTCTGAAGCTCGATATGCAAAATAAGCAAAATGCACTTTGTAATTACTTCTAAAAAGTCACAAAAAAGCCCAAATTTTGTTCAACTGTAAAACTAAAGTTAAATCGGTTGCGTTTAATTTTGTGCTTTGTCTTTAATTTTAAAATGCATTTCATTTGCTTTTCAGCGTTAAACATGATAATCAAAAACTTCAAATTTTCTGTCTTAAATAAAGAGTTTAAAAATACATTTGACTCTGACGTTTTAATGCAGCTTTTTAAATCCAGCTTTTTAAATCCAAAAAGGACCTTTTTCCTCTTCCAATACATAAAACAACAAATTCTACCAGACTTTCACTCTGTGTTTTTTACTTATTAACTATGCAAACATATGAAATAAAGAGTCCATCATGTTTAATCATAGGAGTCTGGAAGAAGTCTTTGTATAGCAACAGAAAAGACAGGCCTGTGCAGTAATAAGAATTTCACATGAAACTGGCCGTTCAGATCTTTGCACATCTTCCTCAACCGTTAAACAGATTAGGGGTTTGATCCAGTGGAACAAAGAGTGGTTGAAAGACTGTTAACAGAGATGCATTCATTCTATGAAGGACATCTTTTATTCTCCAAGGGTAAAACAACAAAACTTTCAGAGACCAAATCGCTAACAGGATTTTGAAAGCTGTAACCTCTAACAAAAGAGTCAGTCGTCTCTTAAGCTTTAATGAGAAGCAGGCAGAGTTCAGCCAACATTGACTCAGCACCAACACAGGCAACCGACCGTCAAATTCTATGAAACCATGCGCATATTACAGCGTAAAACATCAGAAGATATTCATATTCCCAAATCCATCTGTTACGGGTAGAGTTCAAACACCCAGAAGCAGAGAAGGCTTGGATGCAGACGGGTAAGGTTATCACTGGTTTATCTAAACGAACAAAAGATCACCTCACAAGAGGGGAAAAAAAAGGGCAAGTAACTCAAAAAACTAAAGCGCAACATAAGAGTATAATGCCAGGAACAGACCTAAAAGACACAAAACACTCCAATACAGGGAACTGAAACACACAAACTTAAACAGACAAACACACAATCAACTAAACAAGATGCAGCCGTGAACGCCTCCAGCAGGAGACACAGGTGAGTGGGAGGAGCTAGAGAAGGCCACAACAGACCTGCACAGAACAAGCAGTGAAAAACCAAAATCACAGAACAAGCAGAACGTGTCACCATCAACAGTAGGCTTTTGCACTCAAATGCATCACCTCTTTATTAAGATCATCCGACTCTGTGCCCCCTACCCTCTTGGTTTATGGGGAAGTGAAAGGAAAGAGGAACCATGAACATCTCTGCCAACACACAGGAAATGTCCTTACAGTGTCCAGTCCAGCAGTTTTACCCAAAGAGTTGTATATGACTAGAGATGGGACGCTAACTTGGACACCATATTGGCATGGTATATATTCCAGTTCACTGCTGTGCTACAATTGTACAAACAGAGCAGGTAAAATGAGGATGTGACTTTTTACAATAAATTATTACTGTCAGTCCGGCAATAAAGGAGTGCGTCTGGAATACTTTTAAGGAAGATCTGAGCGAGTTTAGGTTGATCTTGTAGCCTATTCGAAGGCAATGGTAGCTTTAGATGTCACACTATTTTCAAGTTTTCTGCAGGACCACCTATGTTTTGGGTTTTATGGAGGATGATCATGGTATTTGTATGAGTGTTTGACCTGAGATCAGACCAGAGGGGCCGCTGGTAAGCAGATTAATAAGCAGAGGAAAAGAAACTAACCAGGATTTTCTCAATAGAAGCGAGCGAAAAGTGAGCCCAGCGCTGGATCCCCATCCAGCAGGCGGACGAGGGACATTTGGAGTACAGAAAACTGCCTGCCCGGTGTCGCGTGGGTGCCTGAGTCCTGATAGAGGCTGGGTGGGATCCACTTGTAGAATAGGATCTCCCAGCCCAGCGCTGCCTCCCCCTGTAGGGTGAATTTGGCCCACGGTGGTGCTTCTCGACCGACTCCAGCGTGCTTTAAAGCCCAGACCTCACCGCTCTGGGACCTTGGATGAAGTGCTCCCTGTGCCCTCTCTCCCGCCCGCGGGCCCCCTGGACCAGCATATAGGTCAACCAGGCTGCACTGTTCTCAGTCCACTCCAACCATATCTGCTCCAGGCGGAGACTGGCTCATAGCCTTTACAACGGCCGCGAGCAGTTTGCAGCGATGCCGGACAGAAGAGTCTAACAGTTTGTGCAAATCTTAATCTGTGTGTAGATTTTAAATGATAAAACGTTTACTTATTTTTCTGTCCACTATTTAATTCTGGTGTTCATACATTATTGTGTTTTTACTTTTTTGAACATGTTTAAACATCCAAAACTGAGTCTCTAAAAGAGGGGATGTGCAGGTTGATGGTCTGTAATGGAAAAGCTTTTGTTTGTTGTTACTAAATGGAATTGTGTTATATTTGGCTTACCCTGCAGAGATTGGGGTTTGTTTGTGTCGCTGATGTTTAACTGCTCTTTTATACAATGCAGTGCAGTACAAACAACCTGAAAGAGATTGGAGGGAGACAGAAAAAATATAGTTAATCCTCCTGCCACACATTTCTGAGTTTTATTTAGGTTTATTTTCTATTTTACCTCTTACCACCTGGCATCCACATGCGTAGACATCACATTTTGGGTTCCCTCAGTAGTTAATTCTGCTTAACTGGAGCCCTGTCAAAAAGAAGTTTAAAAAGGGATACAAAACTTTGAGTCCCACTTCCTCTTTTGATCTATCCTAAAAGCGTTCCCAGTTGTCTTATAATTATGGTTTTGACGTTTTTTGGGACATAGATCCTGCAGAGCGGCAGTGGTTCATCAGAAACTTGCCTTTGAGTTGTGGGCAGAACTGTTGGCATAGAGTAAGCTAGGACGTATTTCCTGTGAGATTTTTGTATAGCTTACATCCCCTCATAACACCAAGCTAACATTAGCGGTGCAACAAAATAGGAAACGAATACTGGAGCTATCCAGCCTGACACTTTTGATCCAGATTCCAGCTCAGACAGAAAAGCAAAGACTGCACAAGCACACACCCGTGCAGCTGTGTTATGTTGCTAAAGAAAACATGCTTAATAAAAGTGTTTTATACAAAGGGCACACACACACACACACAAAAAACACAAAAAGAAAAAAAAAGTGCTACTCTCTGCAGAGAGAGTGAGAGCTTTTCAGGCTTGTCTCCTGCAGTTCCACAGAGGGACTCCAAGAGTTCAGACTCCAGTCTCCAGTTCAGACAGTGCCTCAGACTGCTGGGTCTCATGGCGTCTGTGTTAATAGTGGTCCCATTAGGCTGCTTATATATGCGGGAAGATTTTTATATATCCAGGAAGATTGTTACCATGGATGCCTCGTTGAAAGGCTGGGGAGAAACACACAAAGGCTTGACGGTGAACAGCTCTTGCAAGTCATTCATGCAGCCTGTCCACATAAACTGCCTGGAGCTTTTGACTGTCAACAAGTCACTTCGTCAGCACTGTTGGCCCACAGACCGGAAGTTTTGAACCGCTCTTGCGTGCTATCACTAAGAGTCATCCATGTCCTGGGCATAAGGGCATAATGAACCATGGGGCAGATCTACAGTCCAAAGGCAACCATCGCTAAAGGGAGTGGAAACTCCACAGTGGTGTGGTGGGTCAAATATGGACCACCTACGGTCAAGCAGAAATCAACCTCTTTGCATCAGTGGAGAATGCTCATTGTCCCAGGCTTTATTACCTGACCGATCAGGGACTGGATCAGGGACTGGGCTGGATGCGCTAGCACGCAAATGGCCTGCTGTACGCATTCCCACTGCTGGAGATGATTGCCCCAACCCTCGCCAGAGTGCAAGGAGGGAAGCACTCACGCATCTTGACATCTTGACCAGGAAAACTCTGGCTGGTGGAGATTTTTCAACTGCTGTACAGAGAATCATGGCCACTCCCCCTTTGCAAGAACCTGCTGTCTCAGGCACCCCAGGAAATCTTCCATCCTTATCCAGATCATGTGGCACTATAGGCTTGGCCTGTAAGAGGTTAAATCTGACTGCTACTGGTCTCCCAAAAATGTTGTTCAAACGATTCCAAACACCTGAGCTTCCTCTACGCATTTGCATATGATGTGAAATGGTGTTTGTTTGAGGACTGGTGCACTAAAACTGCTGTGGTGGCTTATCAAAGTTCTATTGATGACATTTTGTAATTTTAGCCTAAACATAGACAAAAGACTTTGACTGAGGTAAACATACCTTCTGTGCCTATCCAGAAAACATAAGGTAAATGACAACACTGTTACTCCTAGACCTCTTGAGTTAGTTTTCTTAAATGTCAGGTCTTTAGCAGAGAAAACATTTTTAATGAATGATTTTAATACAGAGAATAACCTTGATTTTATGTTTTAGCTGAAACTTAGATAAGAATAACAGTTCAGCTGCTCATCGAGTCAACCCCTCATTGAGGAAAGAACAGACAGAAAGGGCGGGGGGGGTTTGCAGTTTTGTTCAATGAACTATTTCAGTGTACGAATCTATCTTCTGGAAGCTTTCCATGTTTTGAATATGTGACCCTACAGCTGAAGGCCTCATTCAAAACCATATTTATAAAAATGTACCAGCCCCCCCAGAAACCATGAGTTTAGTGAACTGCTGTCTATGATCTGTGTTGATTGTGACTGAATAATTATTGTTGGAGATTTTAACATCCATGTTGAAAACTCTCAGAACACTCTGGAAAATTTTGGGTTGACCCAACATGTAACAGAGCCCAAACACAACAGAGGACATATTCTTGATTTATTGATTTCCAAAGGTCTGAACATTTCCAAGATTACTGTTAATTCAGGTCTGTCTGATCACAGCTGTGTTTTCTTTGAAAGCATAATTCCAGTACACATAAATGTTTTGAGGGAGGAGATCACGAAATGGTATATAACTGAAAACACTAGCGAGATGTTCAACCAGATTCTCTCTCTAACACCTCCCTTCTCAGGGGGTTCAGTCACTGAACTTGTCAGTAGCTTTAATGCCAATATGTTAAATATCATAGATTATATTGGTCTCAGCAAGGTGCAAGTGATCTCTGGCAAGAAATTCCATACTTGTAAACAATGGAAAAAGAGTGTGTCAGAAATCCATCCATCCATCTACTTCCGCTTATCCGGGACCGGGTCGCGGGGGCAGCAGTCTAAGTAAAGATGCCCAGACTTCCTGCTCCCCGGCCACTTCCTCCAGCTCCTCTGGGGGGACCCCGAGTCGTTCCCAGGCCAGCCGAGAGACATAGTCTCTCCAACGCGTCCTGGGTCTTCCCCGTGGCCAACATCTATTGATTACGAAGGATTTGTGATCATTTCAAAATTATGTATAAATGTTTACTTGTAATAAATCATTTTCTGTTAGTAGGATAACAGACAGTTTGGTGTAATGGGCAAAAGGAAAATATACTTGGCCTTAACATACCTTTAATTCATTGTGTTGAAAAAAAAAAAAGAAAAAAAATTGAAATCGTGACTTTAAAACCGTGAATCGAATCAAATCGTAATTTGATTGCATTGTTACATTCTAACAGAAATTATGTTTCATTACACATAACAAAGTAAAATGCTTCAAACCGGACTATGAAATGTTTCATTAAATCATGAAATGTTTCATTAAATCATGAAATGTTTCATTATATCATGAAATAAATACACGTTTCTTAAATCATTTAACATTTTCATGAAATATTGGCACATTTAATGAAACTTTTAATTATTTATTTCAATATTTAAATAATTGTTTGCACTTTTATTTAACATGGCATAAAAATTGATTTCAATTTGTCATTAAATGTTTAAATGTGCTTTTTAAAAAGAGTTGTAATATTTTAATGCCTCTTATATGCTTCTTTTATTTATTGATTTCCAATTTTATTTATATAATCCCAATTTAAAAAAATTTATGACTCTTTTATTAAACAGTGCATATATTTATTTAGCCTTGTTTTGTCTGGACTTTCATAACCATCAACTCGCTGGACCAAACCAACGTCTCTCTTGAGGAACAAGTAATGCAAAATTCTTTTTTTTGGTTTTCTCGTGTGGTTAATACCCCCTTTAGGACGTCCCCCGTGTGGATCAGTTATCAGTGTGTTGGAACTCTGCTGCAAATGCAGGGTCTGATTCTACTTGGTTTATCTGAAGTGTAATGTGAATAGGTAGCGGCAAGCAAAATAGCATTAGGGAGGGGTCAAGAGGTCTAACTTTGTTCAATGAAAATTATATATTTTTTTGTATTTTTTTAATACAAAAAAATATATTTTTAAATCAATCCAACGATACTCTAAACAATGCTCAGGTTTTGACACTAGAACCACCAGCAGTGTTTCTTGTAAAACAATTTTTCATTTTAATTCACCATTATAATTACTGTATTTTGATTCTTTTTTTTTTTTATTATTTTCTCGTGGGCCTTGAACAGTTTTCTTTTCTATAAACCCTTTAACGCCTGGCGTACATTGTTGTTTAAATAAACTTGCTGTGTTTTTTTAAATAGTTCCTAATTAAAATGCATAATAGTGCTCCCTCTCCCTCATCACAAAATGAAATCTGTCTGCGCCCTTTCTTTTAATAAAACTAAATATTTAGAAGTCTACAGAAAGCACATGTTGTCAATGTGTCTTTTCAAACATGATTGAAAGAAAAAATTCAAACTTTAGTACAATGCTCCTTATTAAAGATAGGGATCTAATTCATGAGATAGGTACCCTTGCAATTTTTTTAATCCATTTTGTTTGATTCAGTGCTCAAAAAGGCCTGTTTTTATCTAAAACATAAAAATATTTCTCAAAAATTTTATTTTGAAAGATTGAAGTCGGAACTCATTTTAATGACTTCTTCCGACTTCAACCTTTCAAATTAAATGAGGTTTCCAGGAGTTAGCGTGCTAGGGTAAACTGTAAGTACACCTTTTTATCAGGAGAAGAAAATTGACGAGGAGGCTGGACCCATTTAAAGAAGATAACATACGGAGTAGACCGTAAATTATTTGCACTTAAAAAAAAATAGAAGATGTTTTGCACGTCGGTGGAGGCTAAGCTAACTTGCAGTGAGCAGCTAATGCACAAGTGAATTAGCATATGAGCATGTTTGGATGACTTAAAACAATTTTAACTGATTAATATATATATATTATTTTAATTGAATTATTTATGTGATTTAGTATTTGTATGAAGTGGGATGCGCTGAGGGTTTAAAGTTGTTTGCAGTTTTATTAAAGCGTATCTACTATAATCATTATAATGCTAATGGTAACAGGTTGAGGGTTCGTGAGGAACTCCTGTCTCCATTGATTCTGTTTTGCAGTAGAACTGGACCGAGCATGACCGATTCGTCGCTTCTTAACTCTGAGCTGGAGTTACAGCAGCAGGAAGAACTTTATCAGCAGCTTCTGATGCAGGTACCGTCTGTTTACCTGTTCTTCTATGCACCTTGTATTGTTTACTTCTCAGTGTGTTGTCAAGCATGACTGTAGACACTACTGCTGATGTTTAAAGTTAAGTCTCTTGATTTTAATCTTATTCTCTTATCTCTGTATAGATGTATTTCTGTTGTTACACTTTTTGGTTTTATTTTTGTATTGATTATTTGAAATAAATAATTTCCAAATCCAAATATCTGCAACAGTTTTACATCTTTTGTGGTAAACTGCAGAAAAAAAAACCTTTTTCAGATGCATCATGGGTAATTAAGTTTTGTTAGCAGCACAAAAAACCAACCATTTTAAACCCATGTCAACAGCAGATGTGGATTGTTTTCATCTATGAAATAATGTCCAGGAGAAACTCTTCATTTTTCTTAACTTTAAAACTTTAGCATCTTAATGTTAATATCAAATATTGTCTACTAGTTTGTTACATTTAGAAAAAGTAAATATTAACAGCTTTATTCAGTAATTCCAAGGTAACATCATTTTGTAATTGTTGCTCCAACAACAAAAACATATTTCTCTTTTGGTGCAATGTAAGACTCGGAAAACGGGAAATCGTTTTTCCTTGTTCAATAAATCAATTAACAACAGTCAATTTATTAATCCTTAGAACAGAAATCTACGTTTTTGTCTCCAAAATGGTCAGTTTAACTTCCTTAACATCCTTAAAGTTGAACCATAAATTACAGTGAAATTTGAGTTTGTCTTTTTGACTTGTTCAAATATCTAGAATATCTATAAAAAAAAAAAAAAAAACAAGTTTGAAGTCTTTGAAGGGGTCAAATAGTTTGCAATGAAGACTTCTAGAGTTGGTGTTTGGAGCTCGTTGAAGGTTTTCCTTGAAGCAGACCTGAGGTTCTGGAAGTGGTATTTATTTCATATGTCCTAATAAAACAACAGACATTTACAGACATGTACCTTTAGCTTTTATGATTATTACTTAGTACAAGTTTTACATTAATTCCAGTTTGTAAAGTTCGTTCAGCAGTGAAGTGTTTATTGATCACACTTTTCTGAACTGTTTTTAAAGCTTTGATTTGTTTTGTGTTTGTTAAAAATATCAAAATAATCTTTCCAGACAATGGGGAAGCTAGAAACCGCAGACTCCAAATCCATCCGCCCTCAGCCTGGTGAGCTTTGGGATAAAAAAAAAAAAAAAAAACAGCTTAAAACTTACCCACACACACACACTCCCTCATAAATATTTAATTGTGCAACAGCTCTCGAAAACAAATCCACAGTTACTAAATTATCATTTACATTTTTAAATTGTCACCTTTATTTTTCTGTTTGCTTTGTCTCCACTCTTCCTGCCAGGTATGTGTGTGAAGACTTTCACAGAACCAGGAAAGGAGAAAGTCTTCATCAACATCTGTCAGTCCAGCTCTGTCCCGCCCCCTCCTGAACTGACCAGAGACGAGCTGGTGGATCTGCTGCAGTCAGATGATCCGAGTGGCTACAGAGTTCCCATGAGCCTCGGCGAGCCGCACATAGAGGTGGATAACTGTACGTAACTCAGAGCAAAGACACACTGTCTATGTCTAACCAACTCAGTGGCCTAGTGGAGAGTGTCTGCCCTGAGAGTGGTAGTGGGAGGTTCAAGTCCATAGTTGAGTCATAGCAAAGACTTTAAAAATGGGACCCAAAGCTATAGTTGACACTCAGCATTAAAGACCCACTCCAATGAAAACATGTTATTGTAGCATTTTTTGTTGTAATGACAACATATGAAAGAATTTAGAATTAAATCTGCTTCTCTGAGTTTTTCTTTATTCAAATTGTGATAGAGATGTAGAGAATTGTGTTGAGATATAGATGTCTGTGACTGGAATGATGAGAGTTGTGTAATCTTTGAAATTGTGCAATCGTGTCTGCAGGGAGAACACTAGGAAGTTGCACAAACAAACTTTTTTTTGTTCCACTTTTCATGGATTCCAGGCAGCAAATTTGGACCGTTTGCTGTTACCACGAGTCACTGCTGAAATAGAGTGCAGTATGTGCAAAGGGAGCTTCATGCATACAAATGTATCTGCAGCAATGCTAGAGGCCCTGGTGCTTCTGACCTTTTGTGAACATTTTCAAATCCAATTCATGCTTTGTTTTTTTTTTCTGATTTATTGACTCTGTTTCTCTTTCAAGTAGTTTTTTGTTTAAGTCCAATATATCGGTTTCAGGTTCTCAGAGTTGCACAGCCTATGATGTTGTCATCAACCAGGATTTCTTCCAGATGTGCCAGGTGTGTACACGCACGCGCGTGTTTATGCGAGTATGCACATATGTGCATGTGTGAGTATGTTTGTGTGTCTGTGCAAGTGTGTGTGTTTATATGTTTTGTGTTTGTGTACATTTGTGTGCACGTAGATGTGTGCATATTGTTGTGTATTTAGGTTTATTTGTGTGCACGTGTTTTTTGTATGAACTCGTGTGTCTGTGCATGTGTGTGTGTACATAGGTGTGTTTTTAGGTCTGTATATGTATATAGGCCTGTAAATGTGTGCACAGTTGTGTGTATGTGTGTGCAAATATGTTTGTGTGTATGTGTGTGACATATTTTTGTGTTTGCATGTACCGGTATTTGTGTGAATGCATCTGTGCATGTGTGTGTTTATGTATATGTGTGCATATGTTTGTGTATTTAGATTTGTGTGTGCAGGTGTTTGTTTGTGTGCACATGTGTGAACGTGTTTGAACATGTGCGTGTATAGGTTTGCATGCATATATGTGAGGGTATGTTTGAGGCTATATGCGTGTGCACATGTTTGTATGTATATTTGTGAGTGGGTGTGTGCATGTGTGTGGGGTGCAGATAAAGGCATGTGGTTTTAATGTCATTTAAAATCTTCTTTTTGCACATTTTCCATAAACGACTTCAGATTCAGATGAAAGTGACCGTGTTTCTTCTTCATTGTAAAGTTAGTTCTTCTGTGTTTCAGGAAGATGCTTTATTCCAGCAGTTTGTCATCTTAGTGACTGCAGAGGGTTTAGAGAATAAATATAATCTGGAGCTGAGCAGAGGTGAGTCTGTGTGTGAATTGGTGTTCATCCTGGAAGCACATCAGTTACTCTAGGTTCGTTCTTCTGCAGACTGGAAAGTGCTGAAGAACAGAAAGTTCCTGGGTTCTGTGAGCGAGCAGAACATTCGCACAAAAAGAAGGCCAATAATTCAAGTTCTGCAGCCCCAGTAAGTTTTTACAAAAAGGAACCAGGCAAATGTCTAACCATTTAGAAAATGGTTTTCTAAATCCTGACGTTTTTCTGCAGGGAGGGGTCCACCGCCAGCTGTAAACGGTGAGAATCTTTATGCAACAACAGGATGTACCACCTCCTCCTTTCAAAAATGGTTTGGAGAGATTTGGGCATCAAAGTTCCAGATTTTCAAGCACATTTTGTGCTGTTTTCTAACATGTGTCATACATCTGTGGTTCATTTACAATTGCCTTTGAAACAAACAGCATTCCATATGAAATACGATGCTGTCTGAAAGCTCAAAGACCACAAGCAGTTACCCCAATATTGAGAAATGTCTTCAGTTCTATAATCTTGTGATGTATCCACAAGCACTTTTTTTAAACAGATTTGAGATGCTAAAAGATTCTAGGAAAAGGTGGTCCCTAACCTTTTGGTCACTGCAGACTAGTCAATGCTGTGGTGGCGATCTTACCATATTGCTGTCTTGAATATACCTTTGAGGGCCGCCATCATTTGCGTTAGCCAGCAGTTGCACCGACATGCTAGATTCACCTGGTTTGTAGTCAAATGAAGGTGGATCCATGCCTTCTCAGTGTGGTTGGGAAGTAGTGCTCAGACTCTTATCAACAAGCACAGGATTGTGCTTTTCAAATCCGGTAGCATTTTTTTGGCTTGCCAGCATTTTTGTGTGAACATACTAGGCGTATATTCACACTCAAGTGTGACCTATTTAAGCGGTTAAACCAGACAGTCATCCTGTCGTGGCAGCAGCTCCGTCTGTGTATATGCCAACACTAAAGCCTTGTTTCCACTGAGCTGTCCAGTACGGTAATGGTCTGGTATTTTGATTGTTTCCGTTGTAAAATGCACCTATTAAACAGCACTTTGTTTTCTGTTATTTTGAAAGGGTAAATGATTAAAATAAAACTATTATATTAAAATCTTAAAATGATGTCTCATCTGTAAACTGATGCTTATAGAAGATTTTTCAATCTTTCATTGGGTTCTTTATGCAAAATAATATAACATTTTACCTGGGGTGCCCAAACTTTCAATCCCCACTGTAGCTATTTATTTCTCTGTAGAAGTCTATGGGTTATTGTCTTCTTGGAGCCAGCAGGTACTTCCTCTTAGGAACACCAGGGGAGAGGGTCAAGCAGTCCAGTTCTCTATATACAGTCAATGGCTGTTGCAGATTTGACGATGAATTTATTTAGTTGCTGGAAGACTGCATGTTGGTGCAGTGGTTAGCACTCTCACCTCACTGTCAGATGTTTCTGATTCAAATCCCAGTAGAGACTTCTTCTATTTGCTAAAATGCTTCACTTTTTAATCATTTGTTGCTACCAACTGTTTTGAGACCTGCAACCTGTTTAAATGAGATTTATGTGTTTTGTTGTTAGCATAAAATGGATGGGATTTGTATTCATAATTTGATATGAAACGCATTCAAGTCTTCTTTACCCAGACCAAAGTTCAGGCTGCTGGTGGAGCCTCATACTGGAGACCCTGAGAACCTCATAGCAGAGATAGAGCTCCCTGGAGTGGTAAGACCTCTCAGTCCATAACCTGTTCTTAGCATGGATTCATTATGTTTGCCTCATTTTCACAAACTGCTGTGATCAATGATATTTTCAAATGTGATGTTAAGGAATGTTCTTTGTACGTATTTAAAGTCTTTTGAAGACACTCGGAAACTTCCTGACGTCACAGTTTGGTACGTTTAGTCAGAAATCAAATAATACATGTACAAGTTGAAGGGTAACCCAACAGTAAATCCACTTTTTTTGCCTGTTTAACTGTACTAATGGGGCTCTAAATGTGCTGACTGTTGGTCCTTGCCACATTTTAAACTATTTAAAATAAACTTGTTGAAGGTCCTGAAAATATAGTCTAAAACAGTCTGTGTGCTGCTCCCTAGAGGTTGAAACGAAGCAGTAAAATTGAATTTTGTGATGTTGTTCAGAAGGTGTTCAGAAGTTGCACGCCATCATGCTCTGCAGTTCCAGTTTCTCAGCCTGCCTGACCTCGTCCTGCCTCTTTTTAGCATTTTTCAAATCTTGACGGAGAGGAGAGTCAGCCTCCAACTGTCCTGTTGTGTTACCCTTTAATATCTTTACACTTAGAGTGATGACACGTTTGTTAATTTTGTTAATAACCCAGGTTAGTGAGGTAATCTCAGCACTGAAAATGTTTCTGCTCTAACTCATTGTTGTAGTCGGGAAAGATGAGCAGGATCAGTTTGGTTTGAGAGTTTGTCTTATAAAGTGAAGGAAGATATTTCTGCAGGAAAGGAACAGTACAACTGTAAGTGTTCACATGAATAATTAGGTTTAGAAAGCTGGCTCAGTCCCAAATGTTTTCCCTCAAAGATTTTTACTTGATGGACAAAGGTAACTGTGAAGGAGCAGTTATTAGCATTAATAATTAAGCCCTTCTTTGTATAAATGTTAACTTTCTGTTTTACAACCCTTAATACTAGGTTTCATATAATAATACATATTGAACATTCAAGTAATAACTTTAATTAGTGCAAAAAACTTTATGAACATAAAAATAAAGGCAAAATAGACTTATCTCAGTGTGAGAAATTTGCATGAGCAAATTCGGCAGCTCACCTCTTAAATCTGGGAAGGGTAGGAGTCAAAGCTGCTCTGAGGCGTACATGCACACGCTCATTGGTAAGCTGGGAGCGGTACTTGTTCTTAATGATGTTGAGAAGGCTGATTCACAACTGTTTAGTAGAACCAAACATTGTTAATGTGTACAATGCCACTTTGATGAGAGAAGGAAACTTTGCTTGAGCCAAAACATGTCAAGATCAGAGGATTCCCGTCAGCCTGCAAATCTACGTAAAAGCTCCATTTGGAGGGACTGTGGACTTGCTAATTTGTACCAATGTGTGGCCTCTTTTGAAAAAATGACAACATTCTTCACTAAAAAGAGATTTTTAACAAAGATCAAGAGCTGGTCTCCCAAAGTAAAGCCATTGAAGTCTTACTGTTGTCAATTAACTTCTTGATGAAGTCAGAATTGATCCCTTTCATCTTCTTCAATGAAGGAAAATGTGCACAGTCCTTCTCCAGATCCATCTTCAGAATGACCAGTTTCTTCTGAAAAGACTGAACAGCAGTCACCAAGTCACACACAAAATTATCTTTTCCTTGGGTAGGTCCCCGCGTCTGTGTCAACCAATCAGGGACCCAACTTTGGGCATGTGACTGTTTCAGTGACAGCGGTAGAATACACATCCAATATGGTGGATCGGATCTCCTGAACTTCCATTCATTTTCAGCAGTTTCCTGAACTCTTCCCGCTACTGTTGGGGCGACAGTCTGCTTCAAACACGTACAGAGAGAGACGGAAACGCCGCAGAAGCGGCTGTCATCCAGACAGCGAATCTGAAGCTCACTATACCTGAGAACCTCTCAATCGGGGTGATCACACTTTTTTGGCATACGAGCTACTTAAAACTCATAAAATAATGTAAAGTTTTCATTTTTAAGAGCTCAAGCATCCAACCAACATGCTGTTACAACAGAAACACATGATTCCTGTTTAATAACTATGAAAAATCCATGGATGAACAAATCCTTTCGTGACAACCCGAGCGAGCCCTTCACTCAGCATTTTGTGGGTATCTGTCTTTATAAAGTGACAAACCCCTTCTAAGTCAGCTGCTCTCGTGGTGAATGTGAATGCGTCGTCATTTTTGTTATCAAAGGAACCCCATGGTTTGAATCCCACACCCGACTTTCGTAGAACGTTGAATCTTTTTTCCACTAAATTACTTAACACACACAAATATTGATTAAATGCATCAGGATAATTCTTTGGATTTGAATTGTTATTGGAGCGGATATTTTATAGGGGCCTCCTCCCAGTGGGACATGCCCGGAACACCTCCCTAGGGAGGCTTATTATTTGATCACTGAATTTTAACCTTTTTTGGTTGGTAGATGGTTTATATATCTGTTAATTTTTTTATTTTTTATTTTTTGATGGCGATCTACATGGAGACGTGATCACTGATGTCTTTGTAGAGCTCCTCGAAAGAGAAAAAAACAGATCTCTATGCTCTATATCTATATTTAATTGATCTATATCATCCATGTCTTCCTTGCATTGTAAATGAAATACAGCCAGAGCCACATGTAGTGATTAACAACATTAGCTGCTAGCTCCTCCCACAGGTGAACAAGGTTTCGAGCGTAGGGAACTAATTTTTGTCTACGCGGCGAGCAGAGAATTTGCGATGAGAGAGGGGCGGGCCACGTGAATTGGCCACGCGGATTGCATTTGGTGTGATTGCACCTTGAGCCTTTGGACTTCTTGTTCCTTCAAGGAAGGTGCCTCATCAGTGGTGATGGAGAAACTTTTCTTTTTAGATTTATTCCCCTCTGAGTCAGCATTTCCTTTATGGATAAGCAATGTCTTCTCCTTTTGTATGTCTTTGATCACTGATCCGAAACGAGAAGTTAACTAAACGTGTTGTACAGCTTCTGTTGCTCCTGTCTGTGAAGTTAGTTTGTGGAACTGTGTTGTCAGACAAGGTGGTCACCAGGTCTGAGCTCTTCTCTGCTCTGCTCTGCAGCTGTCGTCTCGCTCGCTGCTTCTGGATGTTGGTGAGGATCGACTGGTGCTTACTGCTCGGCCCTCCCTCTTCCATCTCGATATCTTTCACCCCTTTCTTGTTGATCAGGAAAACACAGTGGCACAGTTCAACATCCAGACCCAGGTAAACAAAGCCAAAATATGTCAATGCCAAACAAAGTGGATCAATGACTCATAATAATCAAGTTTCCTGTTCTTCTGCACACTTTATTCTTTTTCCCTCCCAGATCCTCACAGTCACAATGCCTGCTGTGGTGTCTTCATGAAGTACTTGAACTTTTTATTTTTTTCATAATCATATTTTGTTTGAATAAATGTTTAGAATAGTTGTGTGTCTGTATTTCCATTTATTGGTGGCTCTGGGTTACAAGCCGGAATCGGAGTGGGTGTGCGTATCAAGCTCTTTCCAACTGAGTCGTTTTTAGACAAAATTACTGTGGCGCAGTGGTTAGCGCTCTTGCCTCACAGCAAGAAGGTTCCTGGTTCAAGTCCTGGCTGGGGGACTTGAAACAGTGTCACCAATAGGGAGACCTTTCTGTGTGGAGTTTGCATGTTCTCCCCGTGCATGCATGGTTTTTCTCCAGGGACTTCAGCTTCTCCCACCATCCAAAAACATGCTTCATAGGTTCATTGGTGCAACAGACTGAGTAGCCGTGTTAGGCTCCAGCAGCCCCATGACCCCAAAAGGTCAAAGTATTTTAGAAAATGAATGACTGTAAAAGTAAACAATATCTGGTTGTTAAACAGACCAAGCTGAACAAACATCTCTGTCCTTACACTCTCCTTCTCAGTGAGGAAAAACTCATAAAAAAAACATCTTTTTTGGGGGGGGGGGACTAAGAAACCTCAAGGTTTCTCACATTAAGGAGAGATCCTCAACCCCTCAGCAGGTGATGTGCTAGAACAAAGGCATGATAAACAAACTAAAATAAAGCATTGGCAGATGGCTAGTGATGTAATGAAGATTGCAGGTGGGGGGAGTGGGGGTGGGAGAAGGATACAGACCCTGGTTCGGGTAGGGGGGAGAGGAAGAGGGGAACGAGGGGGATGAAGAGGGAATAGGAGCGAGTAGAGCCAGTGTGGTAAACTTCATTACAGTCGGTGAGATAGAGAAGTAAGTTAAATAATCTCTGTTTACTAGCTACCCTGACAATAATCCTGTCCAACGAGGAAGGTTTTAATTCTAACTTTGAATGTAGAAACTGTGTCAGTCTCTCTTACATGAGCTGGAATCTTATTCCATAAAACAGGAGCTTGGTGGCTAAAGGCTCTACCTCCAACTGTACTTTTAGAGATTCTAGGAACAACAAGCAGTCCTGCATTTAGTGAGCAAAGTGTTCTGTTTGGTTGGTAAGGCTCTATGAGATCTTTAAAATAGGATGGGGCCAAACCATTCAAGGCCTTATAGGTTAGCAGGAGGATTTTGAACTGGATTCTAGATTCAACTGGGAGCCAGTGAAGTGAAGCTAACACAGGAGTAATGTGTTCTCTTCTGCTGGTTCCTGCTAACAATCTAGCTGCTGCATTTTGAACAAGCTGGAGACTTTTTAGAGAACTTTTAGGACACACTGATAGCAAAGAGTTACAGTAATCCAGCCTAGACGTAACAAATGCATGGATGAGTTTTTCAGCATCACTTCTAGACAATATGTTTCTGATCCTAGAAATATTGCGTAGATGAAAAAAATGCAGTTTTACAAGCCTGTGATATGTGAGCCTTAAATGATAAATCCTGGTCAAATAAAACCCCCAGGTTTCTAACTGTGGGATTGGAGGCTATATTTACACCATCCAGGGAGACCATCTGAACAGGTAGAGCATCTCTCAGGTATTTTGGACCTAGTATAATGACCTTGGTTTTTTCTGGGTTTAGGAGGATGTAATTAACTGCCATCCAAATCTTGATGTCTTTAATACAGGCACTAAGTTTCTCTAAGCGTTCATTCTGGTCGGGTTTAATGAACAGATACAACTGTGTATCATCTGCATAACAGTGAAAATTAATCCCGTGTTTCCTGATTATGTTCCCTAGAGGCAACATGTAAAGCATAAACAGGATGGGTCCTAAAACTGAGCCCTGTGGGACTCCGTAGCTAACTCAACTATGATGGGAGGAATGTCCATTTACATGAACAAACTGTTACCTATCAGATAAGTAGGATTTAAACCATTGAAGGGCAGATCCTCTGATCCCTATATCATGCTCTAGTCTCTGGAGTAAGATGCTGTGGTCTATAGTGTCAAAGGCTGCGCTAAGATCTAACAGGACCAGCATAGAGATGAGTCCTTTTTCTGTGGCCAGTAACAAGTCATTAGTGACTCTAACTAGTGCAGTTTCAGTGCTATGGTGAGGTCTGAACCCTGACTGGAAATCTTCAAAGAGGCTATTGTCCTGTAGGTGGAAGTAAAGCTGTTTAACTACAACTCTTTCTAATATCGTTGAGATAAAGGGGAGATTTGATATTGGTCTATAATTGGCCAGAATGCCAGGATTTAAACTGGGCTTTTTCAAAAGAGGCTTAACAACTAAATATTTAAAAGACTGTAACCTGTGTCTAGAGAAGTATTTATAATAATTAAAATTGATTCATTAATTAGAGGGAAGGTTTCTTTAAAAAGCTTAGTGGGGATTGGGTCTAAAAGACAAGTTCAGCTTTTGGAGGATGTAATAACTGATGTTAATTCTCCTAGATCTACGGCAGTGAAGCAGTCTAATGTTACAGAGGTTTCTATAGATGCCTTTGTTTCTACTGTTTTAGCCTGATCTGGGCTGATAGTAGGCATAACTTTGTTCAGCTTATGTCTAATATTTAAGATTTTATAATCGAAGAATGAAAGAAATTCTTCAGAGCTGAGAGTAGCAGGAATATGTGGTTCCACTGCAACAAAGATAATGAAAGTATGTCTTTTTTTTCTTTTTTAACTTAAAGATATGAATCATAATTAACCAAAAATACGATTAGTTCTTAAAATGCATTGATCACAGAGTGCAAACATTTAGATATGATTCATCTTAGTCATGCCATCGTATTACAATAAAGATTTTTGAAAAAAATCACTTTAAATTTAAATTTTCTCATGACCAAAAAACATAAATGTGCTCTCCACGCTTCGTTCAGCGTGAAAGAACCCGCCCACAACACTAGATCGCCCAAGAGAAGCCTGAAAATCCACTGACGCAGCACAGGAACAGTGTTCACATTCCCATGGTTCAGGTTGCTGGCCCTACTATAGAACCTGTGTTTGTGTACCGCGCCTGGACAGCTGATGATGTCATAGCTGCATCCAAACACCCGAGAAAGGTGGTGAGGTCTTGTCACCAGATCTGGAGGACTTTATCAGAGACTATCTGCCCAATACTGGAGAAATGGCCAGGGTCATGCTGCACATCTTGAGCCAATCTCAGTTTTTCACCCTAGGAAATCACTTTAGTGTCCGACTCCAGCCTGCAACTCATGACTGGCGTGATACTGCCAACCAGGATGAAACGAACGTGGCCTACAGACAATGGAAAGATGAGCTGAACGGTTGTTCGTGCTCACTTCCCAGTTCAGTATGACCACTCAAAGGTCAGCGCCTGCATACAATGAGAGGGTGAGGATGAGGACGAGTTCTCCGATCGACTGCAGACCACTGACGACAATTACAGTGGTTTGATCCAACCTGGTGGCTTCCCACAGGGGGACATGACACCTTATGAGACCCTCCTCAAGCAATGTTTTCTCAACAACCTCCAGAAGACTCTTGTGTTGGTTGTGACAGAACTGTCCGCCTGGCCGAGGTCATGCGCCATGCCAAGCATGAACAGCGCCACCAGCGGAGAAGGAGAACCAGGAGAACAAATCAAAAAGTGACATGCACAGCTGCACAGCTGCACAGCTGCAACGTCTTCGTCATGCATCAGGGAAGGGTTATAGCATTACTCCAATGTCACAGGGCTACTGTGAGTCACCAACAGTGTACGACAGAGCCTTGGCTGCACCACTCTCTTCATTTAAACCTTCTTCAGCATCTGTCCTTTTGTACTTCAAACTTCAAACTTTATTTATTTGTACGGCGCCTTTCCTTCTTGTGAAAACCCAAGGCGCTTTACATAGAAATAAATAAATAAAAGAAAAATATAATAAGATAAAAATAATATTAAAAATATGATAATAACAAAAAAATCAATTACAATTACCGCCACCCTTCCCTCCCCAGCTCCTCCCTCCATCCACCCAGCCCCACAATACATGACACCCCCCACAGGAAAACTGAACAAAGATTAAAAACTGCAGCTCTAAGGAAAAAGTCTGGCTCAGTACTGCTGAGGAGAAAAGATAATACGGGGATCCGTTTATTCCAAGGTCCAGCCCAACCACAGGGGTCATCACCGCAGTGCTCTACCCAACACAGGGCAGACCAGAGCCCCCTCAACATGGAGGTACCCCAGCTGCCCCAATGAGAATGAGCACCACAGCACCAGCTCACTCATAGGCAGGAGGACCCCAGAACAGCGGATTCCCGTGAGGAAACACTGGAGTTAAAGAATAAATGAATAAAAAGCATTAAAAAAATGATAATAAAAATAAAAATAAAAAAAATAATAAAATAAAAATAAAAAATAATAATATGGTTAGTATATTAAAACAATAATTGTGTACATAAATTAACTATAAAATTATTCAAGTAAAAGTTAATAATTACTTTTTTTTTAAAGAGGAAAATATCAAATTAAATAATTCTAAAAATCATAAAAAAGCTAAATTAAAAAGGTGGGTCTTGAGCCTCTTCTTAAAAACCTCTATGGTCTCTGCGGCCCTGAGGTTCTCCGGGAGGCCGTTCCAGAGGCGAGGACCATAATGGTGGAATGAGTTCTCCCCATAGGTTTTGGTCCTCACCTTAGGAACAACTAAGAGGCCGGTGCCAGAGGACCTCAAGTCCGTGAGGTTCATATCTTAAAAAGCAGGTCACTTAAATTAGAAGGTCCAAGACCATTAAAACATTATAAACCATTAAAAGAACTTTAAAATCAATCCTGAAACGCACAGGGAGCCAATGCAGCGATTTTAAAATGGGTGTGATGTGTTCCCGCCCCCCTTGTAGTGTGAGGATTTGATTTGATGCTTTGCTCTCCCACTAGGAAGCAGTGTGCCTCTGACACTGTGGCTCTTTTGCACCATCTGGCAGCTGAAGGCCATAAAGTGAGACGTCACAAACTGCAGTTTGTAGAAGAGGAGGTTACTTTCCTCGGTTACATTTTCAGCGCTGAGGGCAAACACCTTTCCTCCAAACACCTCACTGCAATCCAACAGCACCGAGACCTGAGAATCTCAAACAATTCTTGTCTTTCATTGGGTTGTGTTCCTACTGCAGAAGTTATCTGCCAAATTTCTCTGAGCTCACAAAACCTTTGGGAGAATAAGCTAGATCAAAAAAACATAAATAGAAATATAGACATCTCATCTGGTGAATATAATTTATGTATTTTCAGAGCTATTGAGCATCTATATTATGATTTATATTTCTATTAAAATTGATAATAAAAAATAAATAAACTATACTAAAGAATGACTTTCTCCCAAAATATGTATTGGTGATGAGTCTTCATTACTAGCTTATATAAATGTTGACATTTTTTTTTGCTTTTGAGAGATTACTGATTTTTTTTTATAGAATGGTCTTTTCTTGATGCTTGCACTCTGTTGACAGCACCTTGATAGCCGTCTCGCTGCCGTGTCTCCATCTGCAGCTTGAAGAGAGCGCTTTTCATTGAAAAGCCAAAAAAAAGTTGTTTTTTTTTAATGCACTTGTATGTGACTCTGTGTTAATAAATAATGATTGAGATACTTGCTGTTACGTTTGAACGCTCATCCCCATGTACACCAAGGGACACTTTAGAGTGATCAATTAACCTATGAAGCATGTTTTTGGACTGTGGAAGCAAGCCAGGAGTACTTGAGAAAACCCACGTATGCTCTGAAGTACAAGTAAACTCCACACATAAAGGTCCTAGCCGGGCTTTGAACCAGGGCCTTCTCGCTGTAAGGCGAGAGCACACTCCATTAATTGAATAATTTACTTTGTAGTTTACAGAACCTCAGTAACTGTATAATAACTGTCTTTAGCATTGCTCTCTATGAGCAATACATCAAAAAGTCTTGTATAACTGACAATTGATGCTGTATTTCCTGGTGGCTTCACCAAATGACAGCATATAAGACTAAACAGTATGGGACCCAGTACAGAACCTTGAGGCACCCCACATGTCAGTTGGTGTCTTTGGATGAACATTCATTTTTGTTGACTAAATAGAAATAATTTGTTTCAGAGATGAACCTCCCATAAAGGTGTCCCACATGCAGTTTTCCTGCAGTTTAACTACTCTGAGGCATCTGTTCCAAATCTGACTGAAGCACGTCAGTAAATCTAAAAAGTAAGGGTCTGTTTTGCTGAAGTTAAGACTAGCCTGTTCAGGAAGAGCAAAAAGCTCATGATTTACAGATTATTAAATTTTTTTAAAGGACTGAAGAACAAACAAAGAATAAAAAACCTAGTTGATAAGCCTGAAAGCTGAAACATAGGCCGCTCTCTTTGGTTTTACCCGTTTTAACTGCTGACAGTCCTTGTTAATGCTGGAGACCTTCTCTGTCTAACGGAAGAGAGACTTTTATTATGAAAAGCTACAAAATAGGCTATTCCCTTCAGACTGCAAATGGAACTGCCCTACTTTGTTTCATTTTTTTCCCAAAATTTACAATCTTGAGTCACTGATCTTGTTTTCAAATATGGACTTTATTATTATGTCGTATTAATATTACTTGTTATTCCAGTTCAAAGTGCCGTGGGGATCTTTTTATTTTTGCTTTGTGTTGAATGCATTACTACAGTAAGTTTGTTTTGTCTTGTCAACTTAAAGGAGGTGGAATTTTTCGTTTTTAATCAGGTATTCTCATTTTATTAGAACTGACATTTGTGATTTATTAAAGGTATGTTCTGTGGCTGCCAGGTGAATAATCTCGTGTTAAATGTCTGTTAAACACAAACACTAAAAGGCATGGACAAAGCCATGTAATGCTTTGGTTTATCTATCCAGCCTGAGAACTCCATATTTGTTTCACGTCCCTGATGGTCACTTTGGACTCTTTAACATGGGAAAAAAAACCCTTGTCCTCAGTGAGACAAACAGGCTTCACAGCTGCATGTACACCGTAAAAACCACAAAGAAAATCTTGGCTGCAATAGTCAGCAGCTCTGGTGGGAAAAGTAAAAAGACAAAACTAAATGATTCCTTAGTAAGTTGTAGGACTATTCAGTTGTATTCCCAACACATGAATAAAAAATGAAGCTCCGATATTAAAATCATTTTATAAAATCATGGCCCGAAAGAATGCAAGACTGTTGAAGGAAAGGAGAAAAAGGAGGTAGCACATGTGAAAGTGTCGCCCTCTTCTGGTCTGAAAGTCCTTCATCTTTCAACCATATTATGCTGCTTCAGCATGGTCACTTCGGCTGCTGCAGCTTATTCCAGCCTTCAGGGTGAAAGCAAAACACAACCAAACAGGTCAATGACAGGGTCACACGCACACACTCACACTCATTTCTGAGTAACAGTAGAAACTAGGGGCGTGCATCTTTTCCTCTCCCATGATTTGACCCGCTCCACAAATCCATACATAAAAGATTCAATAAACAACTGAGTCTTATTCTTTTACCTAAATGGATATAGCCATTTATTTGGCGTTCAAAGCTGTAAATGAAAATGTCTTTAAACAGAGAAACTTTATTTTCTTATTGTGTTTTTTTATAGTTCCAATAAAAACAAAATGTCTTTGACCTAACTTCAAACATTTGAACCTGTATTTTGTGTCCTTTAAACTGTTTTGTTCTTTGTTGTTTAATAAAAGTGTGTCATATTAATTTTTTCAGGTATTCTGTGCAGTGAAAAAATGCTGATCATATGATGGGCGTCATTTTGTTTCCATCACATGTACATAGAACGGCAAAGATAGCAGAAGCACAACAGGAAGAGAAACTGAAAGTTTTCCAGAAATCAATTGATTTGTTGATCCTGATTGATTTTTATACCTCTTTACCAACATAATCTTGATTGTGTCAGTGGTTTTGAACTGATGCTGCTGTTACTGTAAGTACTAGATCAATGTTTTGATACCGACTGTATCTGTGTCTTTTACATCCATAATATAAAGTGATTGGTCAGAAAACGTGTTTTTGGTGAACTCCACATGTGAACTCCAACAACAAATCAGGAGTTTCTATTGTAAGCCGTGTGTGCTAACAGCCATTGACTGTTTATGAGAACTGGACAGAGCGAGCGTGACATCACCCATGAAAAGGGTTTACGTCCAGCTCCAACTCAGTCGACATTTTTTTTGCAATACTGAGGCCTGCATGATGGAACCAGACGACATTAGTAAGCAGTGGTTGGTCCGAGTCAGTCTGGGTCATTGTTGCTGTGGCACCCGCTCTGGCCAATCAGGAACAAGACTGTCGGAGGTCCACACCCCCTACCACTTGAAGGCAGGCTTCATAAAATCTGCCAATCTGGGGGCCAGTGGGAACCACCTACTTTTATTGATATGTCTGATTGGTCAGTCTATCACTTTAATAACTTGCAACAAAGAAAAATCATTAAATGAATCCAGAATTATTAAGAATATGTTAAAAATGTATCAGAGTGAGAACGGTCGTTCTAACTAGTAGAATGACTGAGTAACAGCTTTTATTTCTCTATAGAAGTCTATGGGATTTTGGCAGGTACTTCCTGTTTGAAACACGAGGACAGCGGTGTCACTCAGTCCAGTTCTCACATTGAGCCAATGCTAACTTTACACCTTCCTTTACTGTTAAATATTTGACTAGTGTGAATGTGTTTTAACACCCGAAAGAGGAGAACTGACTGTCCAATCCCTCTCCTCTCATTGCATT